>CM074724.1:66856473-68156473 GCA_037306005.1 Rhinophrynus dorsalis
AATATAAGCTCCTTTTATTTCCATCTCTCCAGTCCTCTTGTCCTCAAAGCACCTCCAGTTGTCCTCCGTGGTATAATCCACACAATCAACAGACGTAATTCACCTGATTGGGATTCCCCTCTGAATGAGGCCACAGCCTGATCAATGCTGTACAGATTTAGTTTTGGGGGCTGAGGACCACAGACATAGTCTGATACAATTTTTTGGGTAGAGATTGTTTTTTTTCCTCTTTGTTTTTATAGACACACACACACACAACACACACAGCCTTGTGAAACCACACAACTGTGGGCGCAAAGAAGTTAGCCTGCTTGAAATATACGTTTTTCTCTGCGCTCTCTTGTGTTTCTCAGGAACTAACAGTTACAGTTACGGTCAAAACATAAATTTAACAAAAAAATTCAAAATGAGCAGCTCACCAGAAAAAGGAAGTGGACAGTCTTCCTCTGCTGCTCCTATTTCCTTTTTAACATAAATGTTGAAACATGAATTTATAGAAGAAACTGAAGACCCTGAGGCTGGTGTACTGATAAGAACTTTTGCAATTGTATGCAAACCATAGGGGACAAATAAACATTACCATTTGTTTAACCCTTTCAGTGCCAGAGAGAGATCCAATACATTACCTCTCTGCTATTCAATGGTTAAAAGGACCTTTAACCTCTTGAATGCTGGAAAGGTCTCCAGTGCATTATGAAGCAATTTAAGGGGTTAAAAGCAGTGTTTGAACACATACGAAAAGGAGCAAAAGTTTGGTAAACTGTGGGGGAGATTCTCTAAGCGGTGATAAAGAGGTGGTAAAGTGGTGATAAAGAGGTGATTAAAGCAGAACTACCATGTCACAAAATGTTTAGCTTAACTAAGTCCCCTTCTAGTGACTAGCTGCTTAGTAGCGCTAGTCTCCAGAATTATTACCCGATTTAATAGATATATGCTTTATTCCCCAGCTGTCAGTAGCACTGAGCACGGACATCTTGTCAGAATGACGACCGCGCGCCTGCGCTGTCAGTCCCTTTTAGAGCCGGCCGGCTCCTAGCAACGTCTCCTAGACCCGGCTGGGATGGACAGAACGGACGTCATTCTGGCAAGATGTCCGTGCTCAGTGCTACTGACAGCTAGGGAATAAAGCATATATCTATTAAATCAGGTAATAATTCTGGAGACTAGCGCTACTAAGCAGCTAGTCGCTAAAAGGGGACTGATGGCGCGATGCAAGAAACATTCGTATCAGATAAAGGCATTTTTGTGCGCAGATAGATTTTGCGCATGTTCTAATCCAGGAAGCTAAATACCGAACGCTTCTTGAATTGCGCATGAAAAATTCCATTTTACGACAACAATACACGGACGTAAAAATTCATTCGCAATAGCAGTTCTTGCATCAGGCGCATTCGCTATTTCACTCACACAGATTTGGTAATCTTAGCCACGCCCACAAAAAAAATAAATATATGCAGTCGTTCGCTAATCTTGAATTTTCATGCGCAATTCAACAAAATCATGAGCAAACCTATTCCCTAGTGGTTTTCACATGGGAAATAGCGATTGCGCACGTTTCCTGCATCGCGCCATTAGTTAGCTAAACATTTTGTGACATGGTAGTTCAGCTTTAAGTGGAGATGACTTCTCCAGTTTATCAGTTCTCCGATTCCTATGTTATTCTATGAAGCCAATTCACTGAGATTTCTTCATTTCTGGAGATCTTAGTGTACTGGCTCCATAGAATAACACAGGAACTGGAGAAGTGATAAACTGGAGAAGTCATCTCCACTTTATCACCTCTTTATCACACCATAGTGAATCTCAGCCTATATCCTGTAAAGCTGTCAGATGTGTGATTTATTCAATGTACATCTACAGAGCAGTCTGGGACAGCTTTGGACTGATACTATGTTCTGGCTATGTCAGTTTTCTACTGTTTGTTTCAATCTGATCACAACAGAACCACATTAAATACTGACAGTATTTGTATTTTCAGCACATTTTTAATCAGCTGTTTACAAAGAGAGCAAAGGAAAAAGAAAAAAAAATGACTTGGTAAAACTGCATCTAAATCGCATGTAAAACACAGTAAAACCACATGAATAAAAGATGTCAAAATGTACCTGTTTTGTTCCATATGATTTCACTGCTACAAACCATTCATTCACCTGTGTGGACCTAGCCTAAATCAACTGGAAATTTGGAGAATTTATATTTATTCCTTATGCTGTAGGTACATGAGCCTGCATGTGTCTGTATGTCAAACTCCAGACATTGGGAACGATAACTGATCTGAAGTGTCATTTTGAAAAAATTACTTACAGTAAAATTTTAGTTAATAAATACATTATACACATATAATTTTAATAAAAACTGACTGGATTTTTAGTTGTATGGAGCATTAACAAAATTATAGTTTTATCTATAATATATCACAAGAGTAATCATGAAAAATACCTCTCTAAAAATGTAAGTACCATTTTATACACAGGTTTGAATGTTCTAAAATCCTAATGTTACTGTTATTGCACATACCTTGTTCTTCTAAAATCCCATTTGGCATCTTTTTATCACTGGTATTAACATCAGCTTTTCGATGTTTTCTGGACCTACAAAACAGGCAATGCAGACTCTTTAAAGGAGTACCTGAAGAGACATTTATTCTTTCCATTTGACTCACACAAGCCACATGAATAAAGGAAGTCTATTTCTTATCACTTAATAGTTTTGTTCCCTTTACAAGAAAAAAAATGTTACACTCATACTTTCCCGTGAAGTCATGCTTAGTATGAATGATCAGATGTGTGCCAAAAGGAGCTTAGTCCAATGGACATATCCGTTCATTACAACTGGAAGCTCACTGACATGTATAGTCTGGAAAATTTGCATATCAAACCATTGCTTTGGCTAACTCTCAAGGCATTATTAATAACAATTAAAAAACAAACAAAAACATAATAATAATAATAATAATTATTATTATTAAAGGGGATCTTTCACCTCAAATAAAATCCCCACCCCAATAATTAGCCATCTAGTGATTAGCTTACCAGTAGTATTTATATCTAGCCTAATTACGGCGTTAGTCAGAAATCCTACTTCTACCATTAAAGGGATAGTAATACTTAAAATGTAAAAAAAAATATGTTGCCGGGTATATCCCCCTGAGTAAAACAAGCGTACTCCCACTGCTGAAAGGTGTTTTATTCAAAAGTTATTAAAGCTCAAAGTTGAATTTTTTAGGTGCAATATCACAGTGGCCTGAAATTGTACAGTGGCGCCGTTGCTGCACCAGCCTATGGACAGCTCTGGTCCGTAGACCATAAATCTCTATAGGATGGTGTAGCAACAGCGCCACTGCACAATTTCAGGCCACTGTGATATTGCACCTAAAAAATTCAACTTTGAGCTGTAATAACGTTTGAATAAAACACCTTTCAGCAGTGGGAGTACCTTGTTTTACTCAGGGGGATAAACCCTACAACATATTTTTTTTTTACATTTTAACTATTACTATCCCTTTAAGTTCCATGCAACGCCTCCTAGAGGAGACCAGGACTGACAACTCAAACACACCGATGTCTGTAAGCAAAAATGTCTGTGCTGTTGCTGGCTGTCAGTCTTGGCAGAAGTAGGATTTCTTACTAACGAGGTAATTAGGCTGGATAATAGTACTATTGGTAAGCTAATCGCTAGATGGCTAATTATTAGGAGGGACTTTATTTGTGGTGATAGTTCCCCTTTAAAAAGGCTCAGTCTGAGGAGCCCCATCATAGCTGCCCCCTCTAAAAAAACAAACTGACTTTGTATGTGAATGTTTGTTCCATGGGGGGTATGGTGGAATCCTGTTCCCCATCAGTTCTTGGCTTTGAAGCGAAGGATAGTTATCCTATATAATAATTTGCTAAAACGTATGTAACGACGTAGTCATGCATAGTAGAAACTGCTGCGTGTGCTGCAGTCATGCACAGTACAGACTGCCCGCGCCGCGGCTGATACAGAGCTGGACGCTCCATAGGAGCACCCAGCTCTGTATCAACCGCGGCGCGGGCAATCTCTACTGCGCATGACTGCCCCGCGACTGGCTGGCAGTGGCACTGTGGTCCGTGTAACGGGCTCTTCAACTAGTACTAATATAAAGGGAGTGTCTTAAAAGGATTCCCCAAATGCATTGGGTAAAATCCTTTTGTTCAATTCTTTGACTTAGGCATGAGAATACACATATAATATAAAAGGGTCATAGAAATATTGTCTTTCATCCTCTTGGCTTTTTCCGCACCCCCAGAGCTTTGAGATTCGGACAATATACCGGGAGAGATGAAAAACCTAACACATTCTTGTCTCGTTCACTACTTGATGGGAGCCTTATAACCCGTGGGCAATAATCTGGAGTTTCTTTCATTCAGAGAGGAACTGCCTAGAGTTCCTGAAATGTGTTTGTGCAGCCCTACCGAATAAGTTTCCTGCATTAACCCTTTGAGTGCCAGAGGAGTGTCCAAGGCATTATGATGGAGATCTTGTCACCTTAGGCACCTCCTACTATGAAGACATCAGGGCCGGATTTATAATAAGGCAGAGTAGGCATCTGCCTACAGGCGCACCCCATAGAGGGGTGCCTGTGTCAAACTTATTGTATTGTATTTTTTTTATGAACTCTGCTGTAGAAGAAATGGGCAGAGTGAAGAGTGCTGTGCCACGGGCCACGTCTGCCTGAAGTGCCGCGGAGGCACATCATAAAATGATGATTCATCATGCTGATGCTACTGGCTGTTAGCCGCGGACAGATGTGATCCGGATCATCTGGTGGTGCTGGCGCATTACTCCCACTCAACCAACCTACTCACTTGCCGGGACTGCCCCTCCCAGACCCTGCAGGGAGCCGGGAGCCCAAGAACAGGAACAACATAGCCACACAGAGGAGCAAGAGCTGCACCTGTCTGTCGTCAGACAGTCGGTCACAGAGAGAAGCTTTTGCCAACAACAAGTCATTCAAGCCTCTCCAGGTAGAGGTAGGTGAGGTCAGGTGCACATGATCATCTGTGCTTTCTTCTGGAGCTCTGTTGCTGTGTGTGTTATTGTTGTACTAAGCTGTACCCCAGCCATATACCCCTAACCCCATTACGTATATATATATATATGTGCACTTTTTTTTTTGGGGGGGGAGCTTCAGATTTCTGTGCCTACAGGCTCCTGAGATGTAAATCTGGCCCTGGAAGACATAACTTACCTTATTTTACTCAGCAGGAAAAGTCCTACAAAGTCTATATTTTTTCATCATATGTGCTACATTCCCTTTTATCAGTTCTTTACACCATCTAATATAGTATTACCTTAAGAGGTATCCTGCCAGGAGGATAAGAACGAAGCACACTGACAGAGGAACTAGCACTGATGTCAGCAGGGACTTCATTTCATCTTCAGGGCGTGATGTAGAATCTAAAGAGACACAAAAGTGATTAGAATATTAAATAATTCCACTTCCTGTTGTATTTAATGTAAATGTAAGACAGGGGTGTCCAAATCTGTACCAAAGAGCCAAGCCAAATTTTAAAGATATCTTTTCAGACGCACAGATGGGTTAGTCAAAATACATGAGCTATTGCTTAAGTCACCAACATTAACACAGGATTCCGAAAGCATGAAAAATACATGAGTTTGGTCCTTACTTGTAAAGGCAAAATGCAGAACTTTAACTCCTTGAATTCGAAAGAGATCTCTAATCTATTACGAAGCAATGTGTGGAGACCTGTCTAGCATTCAAGACTTTCAAAACCCTATGTAAAGCAATGGGAATTTTCATTTCTACAGTGCAATTGGTTTGCTTTAGAATTACTTCCTTTGTTTAATACATAAGGTCCATTGTTTATTATGAGCCTTTTCACATGGGTGACTTTGCTTAGTTCAAGATGGTGATTTGGCTTAGCTTTGTTTTATATCAACCAAGCCACCAGTGCTTGCTTATCTGTGATGTTCTGTGTTTCTCTGGCAATCCTCTTGCTTGGGCGATATGGTGGAGGTGTGTCTCAAGGCTGGGCAAGAAACAAAAAAAGCAATGGAGTGCCCATAGCTCAGTAAGTATGCTTGTTAGTGGATAATTCCACCAAAGACCAGGCTACTAAGAAAGGCAGTTCTATTTATAGGAGGGAGATTGAAACTGCCTCCACTCAGTTTAGATCTGGCAACCCTGCTGGTCCCCAGTGAACCAAGGAGAACCACACAGATCCCTGAAATGGTATAGAAACAAGAACTGATGGATGTGCTACCATTACAAACTTCCCAGTAGAAAATTATTAAGCATAAAATTAGTCCTGTGCTATAGATCTGCTCGGGAATACCACTCCCTGGATCAGAGGCTCTCAACCAGGGCACCATGGCAAATCTGAACTCAGTGGACACCCACTTATGAGCACTAACTAAACTGTGAATATTAAGTTGCAAATGCATATTTACATAAATGTGTATGAACTAAATACTCCTTATTCCCATTAGACACAACCTATAAGATGGTAGGGGTGCCGTGAAATTCTTATACTGTGTTAGGGGTACCATGAGCAAAAAAAGACATCATAGACTCAGAACCACTGTTCTGGATGCATAGGTGGAAATAACCCAGGGAAGATTCACTTAATTTGTTTTGTACTGTGTCAGAACTCGCTTCTGAGTTGTGCTTTTGTTTTTGATCATCTAGGCTTTCCTTACTTTGCTCTCCTCCCCTCGTCTCCTATTTGGTCTCTGCCCATTTTACCCTCCCTTGCCCGATTATTGAGTTTTGCTCTGTGTTGTGGTTCTTGCTGCTTGTTTATTCCTGACCTCAGCTCTCATTCTGATTTGGCTTTCCCGGCTATTTGATCCCTTGTTTATGTCTGATGTCTGCTTTTGGCTCTCTTTTGTGTCCCGTTGCTCCCAGTATCTGATCCTTTGTTATTCAAACTGTTGGTCAACATTTTAACAGGATGGATCACAGCATTAAAGACCTCAAAGTGACTGTACTGATGGGAAATTTTAAGACAGAGAGATCTGGGAGTATAAACTGAAAACCAATTTAATATTCTGAACTGTGACTTGAACCATAACGACGGATTTATGTCACATTATCCCACGAGGTAAAACTATTTTTGGTCCCTTTAGATGCTAAGGAGCTGCATGTCTCATTGGAAGTGATGGGTTCTGCAACCCTCTGGTGTTTGGAAGGTTAACCCATATACATTCTAAGCTATCTCTAGTCAATTTCACTGGAGCTGTTAAAAAGATAATTAATCGTGTTTGCATTTTCTAGTCCACTTCATTAAGCTGTTACAGAGGCTACAATTTAATTTACAGCCCACACTGAGTATACATATTCTGCTAATGGAATGTGACCCTTGTGTTACAAAGAGGTATTCAAAACATTGTTCTACAGTGTGGCGGATGGCTGCCTCTCTGGCAGTCAAGAGGTTCATGTTAAAACTATGTGTATGAGTTTTAAAGTTATGTATTGTTCATTCAGCCTTCATTCTTTTTATGCCTGAAGACCTAGTTGTCGTGAAAGCTTGCATCCAAAGCCACTCAGCCAGTAAATGTATAATTTTTATTCTACGTCTCATGTATTGGGATTAGGTCATCTGAGTGAGACATGGCTGCAGCATTTTAAGCGGTCTTTCCCGGATCCCTCCTTGAGACCTATCAGTCCTTCACAGTTGGCTTTGGTACTCATCTTGGGGTTCCGGCCTTTGTTCTTCTCTAAGTGGTCTCAGCCCACTCTTCCGTTTGCAGCCTTGCTGTGAGTTTTGGATGCACTCTGTTGGGAATCTCTTGCTTGTGGAGCAACATCAAGCATTTCTGGACCTTTGTGCTTGGTCTATGGTTTTCTCCTTACCATTGGGGACACCAAAGTAGTAGTCGGGTGGTGGCTGTACTCCTCTTTCACTAGCAGCCCTACAGCCATTAGCAGATCCGTGTAGACCAGTGGGCATTCATCAGCCTACAGCCCTGAAGTGGTCCTAGGCCGCTTTGTAGCCTCTTGGCTATTCTTATTCAGAGGTCCAATCCCTTATGGGTTTAGTGTTTCTAACCCGCTACCCTTTTGTTGTGTCAGCCCGCTACCCTTTAGCAGTCCCAGCCAGCTACTCCCATGCGGTCTTAAACGGCTATTTCATTGCCTCCTATATTGGCCGTATTGGCTCCAGTTTGGAGTCCACTGGCCAAACAAGTTAGTTGCCTTACATAAGAGGCAGTTTATTTCTGGAGAATTTAGCTTCCTGTGCTCAATGTTCTTAGCCCACGTTCTGGTTACCTTTGATAGTTTCCCGCATCTGGGGATCTATCATGTTTTTTTTTGTCTGGAGAATTTCATGGTACACCTTTTTCCCATCCAGGCCAGGGCCCTGACTCAACTGGGGTAAAACATCTAGCTTCGTGGTCAGCACCTTTAATACGGCTTTGGCCACAGCAAGGGAATCTTGTGGCTGGCACCGATCCCGAACTTCTCTCCCCAGCATTGCTCCCTATCTGCTCTACCTCCAGATCTCTTAGCATTCATTACAACCTATGAGTTATATCTCTCCTGATTTAGAGTAAAAAAGAAGTTATTCAGCTCAAAGCAAATTATGTGGATATTTCCATGGTTCTTTTAAACCAAGCATCCAGAGAGTTAGGTTATTACCAAGCAGGGTGGTTTTATATTCCCCGTGTGTGCACATACTGGCTGGGAATTCATTATCCCATAATACAACAGCATGCTGTGTTCAGGTGTATTATGAGAGCTGACAGTTGATGGTGTGAACCACTTTGGGGTGGGGAGGAATTTAACAAGGGTGCAAGTGCAGTATTACTATGTTGTGTTGTCGCCAGTGCGAACATAGTATTACTCAATGCATGTTTCATGTCAACAGAAGTGGCTGAATTGTTATTTACAAAAATAATTAAAAACTTCACATGTGTTGTGCTCCCAATTTGTAAAAAAAAACAACTTTTGAGAAATCAACCTTTAGTTCTTGGTGGCACAGAATGACACTTTATGCTAATTAGTTTATGTGTTGGGCCAATATTACCATACACTCCACTATGAATAAACCTATGCAGGGTCCACACCCTGTGGGCGCTTCTTGTAGCAAGAGGATACGTTTGGTCTTGAACATAATTAGCTAACTATGCAGGGAATTAGCATATAGTGCCATAGTCTGCTATAAAAATATAAAGGTTAACCCTTTGAGTGCCAAAGGGGTATACAACGCATTGCATATTTGTTTTACAGTAACATGGCTATTTCATAATTTAGATAACTGTAAAACAAACCCTTCTTTTTTAAAGGGGAACTATCACCTATATATTTGCTGTTCCCATATGAAAATGGAAGCAAAGAAAATAACAGAAAGTCAATTTTTTGGGTTCCGTATTTTTTAAAAAGTGACTAAATACATCATGTGTACAGCATAACTGCGGTATGGCAGCACTACCTGTGGAAATGTATGACTGCCCATCACTTTCCTCCAGTAGCCTGTCTAAACAGCTGTCTGCTGATAAGAGCAGAACGTTGATTTTTACAGTGTATTCATTGCCCGGCTTGTACCTTCATGTTGATGCTGCCTGCAGGCAGCTGTTTAGACAAACTGCTGGAGGAAAGGGGGAAGACAAAGAGCGCTCCACATCATCTTAGATGGAGGAAAGATAGCTGTGATCTCCCTTATCTTGGCACAACATTTGGCTTACAGTTTCAGCTACAGTGAAATACCACAGTAGGTGAAACTGGCCTCTTTATTATATTTAATATATAAGCGATTGATTCGGGGGGATGTATATGGTGACAGTTCCTCTTTAATGCACTTGGAAATTTGTAGCAGTAACTGGATTTTGATCAGCTGTTTATAGTAAGAGCAAGGGATGAGAGGAGGAAAAAAATACAACAAATCATATATAAATATAATTTAAAACACAGTACATATGCATGAATATGGCAGCCACAATGCACCTCTTAAAGGATCCTTAAAGCAATAGCCACCCTTTATTTTGACTCTACACTGACAATAGTTTATCTTTATGTGTTTCATGATTAATACATAATAATTATTGGCACTCTAATTGTACAAATCGAATACATGCAGAATATGTAAAGTAAAATAAGGTGTTACTATCCCTTTAAATCCTGACCTGTATATGGCCCTTAAATATTTGATTAGAAACTCCTGATATAAAAGAACAGTACAAAAGAAATAGTGAAACCCCATCACTTTCATTTTTTAACCCCATGACGATCAGAGGGTGAGCAAAGTATTAATTAAATCAATTAAAGGTATTGTAACCTTCTATTATGACTTCATGTATTCTGAAAGTGCATACATAATATGGCAAGTCTAAAAACAATGCTTTTTATTATCTTTTTTTAATCTTATTTCACACTTCGATGGGCATGATTGTAAGCTCCCTGGATCTCTGTTTCCAGTGAGTTTTATTTTCAGTCAACCATCAAAGCAGGATAGTGATTCAAAATAACACTATCCTTGTGGCAGTACATGCTCTCTATGCATTGTATTTTTTTTACATATTATTCCTGCTTCACAGAGCCTGACAGTAAGCTCTCCGAAAATCCAGTGTGCTTACTATCATGTACTTAAAAGTGCAAAAAAAAAAATTATAGGCAATTTGAATTCAAATAGTTTGCAGTGCATTGGATACATCTGTCTCTCAAAGAGTTAATGTAGGAAGCTTATGAAAATCTCATTGTGCAGGGCTGCATATGAACCAGGACAACCCTACAGTATGTGTCACATAAGCCCATTTTCAATAAATGAAACAGGTACAGTTGTGCTGCAAACCAACCATATCAGAAAGCCAGTCCCCAAATTATCCTTGATTCAGATTAAGCCTTTAACCCACTGAGTGTTAGAAAGGTCTTCAATGATTCCAATACAACACCATCATAAGATTCATTTGCAGGAAATCTTCAAATGAAGTCCATGGGAGATTTACTTTTTCTACTGGAGGTTGGGGCATTTATAGACAAATCCAGTAGATGATTTATAAAAACAGAATCTATAGTGGTGTTCCAGATGATCATAGCTGGGACCTCTCTGGATTTGCCTCAGAGACTCCGGTTTTTGCAGGTAATTACCGGGTCACCGGGGCAGAGGCTGATTCTCCGGATGTGGGGACTTTCAAATGAAACTCTGCCCACCTCTGTGGCTTCCAAGTCTGTTCTACCCACTTCTCCTCCTTCCCTAGCCTTTTCCTCAAACTTTTTTTTAAGTTTTATTAAGTCCCGCCCCCACTCACAGTTAGGCCCCACCCCTTTTTCACTGTGAAACGCTTATTTATCTCTTCCAGCAGCTCCACAGGACTCCCCTCCAGGGAGTCCACAAGAAAAAGTTCCCAGGTATGCAGATGATGTTGAATAAGCCTTTAAGGGGGAACTGCACCCAAGACATAATTGTCTCTTAATATATCTAACATTAATTTACTAAGCAGGTGTTCTCCATACAGCAGTTTGTTGTATTTATGTATTTATTTTTTTGCATTATATCTGCAGCTTCCTGTTAATAGTTTTCTCTGTTGAAGCTTGCCTCTAGGTCACACCATCTCACATCAACAATAGGACTAAACAGATTGTAAGGTCCCTTTCACATGGGCAACACCAAAGCAGCAATGCATCATCCATTGTGAAAGGCCCTACGAGGGACAACTGTGCCTTTCACATATGTGACAATCACCTCATGTAAATCCACCAAAGTCAAGTATGCTGCATGTTTACTGTGTTCACAGAGGAACACAGTAAAGATGCAGCAAGGAAGGTCTGCACGATGGCCTAAACAGCTGCCTGCAAACCCTTCACACAAGTGCTAATGGAGATTGTGATGCTCATTGCAACTGCCAGTGAATGGCCAACCCATGTAGGCTGGCTGTCAGAAGGGTCTCTTCTGAATCCAAATCGGCAGTGGATTGTGAGAAAAAAGTGACTAAAACAACAAGGCAACGGAACTGTTGCATGGGACTGCAAAAATTGAGTCACCTAAGAATTTTATCAGTTCTTATCATATTTTAAATAGAAATAACTAGCAGTGCAATATAAGACCTACCTAAAAATATATAGATCAGGCATGTCAAAATGTGGGCTTTATACAGGCCTCTATCTGCAAGAATGCAGCCCCCTCTCAGTCTTCTTATTAAATTGCAGTGAGGTCTGACACATGGTTGACAGTTCCCAGTGGAACTTTGGCAGACAGATATCAGAATCTCTACCAAGCTCAGGAAGTGTACTGCACTTGAGTTGCAAACGTATCTTGTGGAGAGGAGGGCCGATCACCACAACAGTAAGCTGAGGGTTCAGGCAATTAAATACAAAGTGACATGCTCATGGATATTATCACATGAAGCTGCCTGTAATAATGATCAATATTAAGATTACTGGAACTAAGGGGAGAGAGAGGCTGGTTAAGTGATTGGCTAGTGGAGCGATGCATGTGATTGGCCTGGAGGTGGGGGAAGGAGGACTTTGGACATGTTTCAAGAAATGTGCACAAATGAGGCTTCATGCATGCAACACTCTAGCCCTCAAATAGTTAATGCGAGAGAACCTCTGCCTATGGCATTTCCCATCGCTATTATTCCTATACTCAATGATGCATTTTGTAAATGATTTGCAATCAGGGATGAACATAGTGAGAGTTCAGTATTTACATTTTGCAGGCCATCATAGGGGAGGTTTTAACTCCCCAAGTAGAAATACAACATCTCATATGAGGTTCCAAAGATTTAAACCCTGAACTCTTAAAGTGATCACCTCTGATAACAAAATCTGTGCGGATTATATCCCTGAACGTGCCATGGTGTAGGAATAACAGCAGTGGGAGGTGCATTCAGTCATTCTCGGAAGGCTCTGTTCTCACTCCACTGACAAGGCTGTTTTCATGAGTCTGCTTCTTTACTGAGGGAGAAGGGAGAAGACTGTGGGTAAGATTTCAGTGGAGGCCAGCAACAAACGAGGGAGAAGCTGAGACTACTGTGAGCTGCTAACCTTTTGAAGGCTAACAGAGTGAGCAGCATATATACATACAGTATACACCCTCTGTAACGTGTCTCTCCCTCTATTAGCCTTACACATCAATTTTTCTCTGCAACCTATTCTCATTATTTGCCCTTTCCTTCCCACCCACCCTTCATCATCTTTGTTATGTGCTCTTTATCTTATTCTCTCCCCTCAGTGTTCTCTCACCCTATGTATTCTCTTCCACCACCACTTTATTCCTCTCTCTTCACCATTACACCAACCAGAGATCAGGGACATGCATGCAATGGTAAACTCCCCACTGGGCTCATGTTATACATCTACTGGTCTCCTGAAATGAGAGGCTACACTTAACAAGCTAGTGAATGGACCCACATGGAGGTGGGCAATCATAATCAGTATTGCAAGTACTTTTCTTATTATGATAATAGCCTCGAGCATGTCACTTTGTATTTTTAACCTGACCCACAGAATTTACATTGCAGTGGAGTCCCAGGGCTCATCACAGATTAATATTTGCCATCAAGCAAAGTGAAGAGGAGGTGTTCCTATTGGGCTGGTCCCTTCCTCAACCTCCCAGAGATTTCTGACCTCCAGGAGGGGTGGATGGTTGTGCTTATGTTATCCTGCGGCTGACAGACAATGGGAGCGGTAGTCATGCAATTGCTGGTGAGTCACATTTTGCTTGTCCATGTATAAGGGGGTGCTGTCACATTTAACTAAGGATTCTCAGTAAGTCTGGCCTCAATCTGTTTATGTTTTCCTTTCCCCTGCCTGAGTTCAACAACAATATTGTCTTTATTACATTTTTTTATACCAAAGTTCTACGTTTTAAAACAAATGTTTTAAGAATCAAAGCATTTGTATTTCCAACTTAAAACATGTGTATATTTTAGTTGATATCTAATAAAAGGACAGCTACTTACATCATTTGTTGTGATGTTTTGCATATATATATATATATATATATATATATATATATATATGTGTGTAAATATATATATTTTTTAATGCTTCCCTTATTTCCTATTTTATCTTTTTTGTTATTCATTCTCTTTCTGGATGACTTTATAGTCACATGGTTCTTAGGCCTATTATAGTACATATAAGGAAAGGTTAGCAATGGAAAAATACACCAAACAGGTCTATAATCACTAAAATGGTGAGGTACTCTCTAAGACTTCACAACTAAATACATATCATATAGGGACAGAATAGAGACCCCCCAAAAAAGCAAGACTCCTAAATGAGGCACTCAAAAGCTGGTATATAAAAGTACAAGATATGACAACCTTTATTAGTACAAATAAACATGTGAGTTCACAGATGGTAAAAAAAACAATTAAAAGAAAGTGCGAGGGAAGCAAGTCTGTCCTATTCTACTATAATATGGCAAATCATATAAAAATAACCAGTGGACAAAATATTGTGACCACTATACAATTAAACAGAAGGCTGCTTAGAATCCCAATAAAATCCCAATAAGAGATAAAAAAAGTACATACAAAAAACATCTATGGTATCCTACGTATATAGCGATACGTGCCTAAACAGTGCTAGTAAATCTGACTACAAGTATGGTGGCTAGATAGCTACAACGTACTCTACCAAATATCGAAGTGCAAAGTGCTTCCCAAAAGAAAAAATACAGAGATCATAAATATTTGTCAAAAAGATGAAGATCAAATACTTATCAACAATTATCAATCAATGGGGGCATCGGAAACAGACAAGTGGATCCCTCTCCAAGCCGACTGACCCAACCCATATTGCCAACAAGTGACTTCATTTAGAAGAGCCTCGTTTGCTACTTTCTCCCTATATTATATGTACTTAGGCCTATTATAGACATCACAGAACAAAATAATAACTTGTAGTTATTCACAACTGATACTGAATTGTTTATGTTTGTTTGTTGGAGATGGAGCTTATTCCTTTCTGCATTAACCTAGTTTTCCTATTTGATATTCTGATTTTGAGAAGTATCCTCTATCCATATGGAACCTTGACGGCACATATAAGATAGCACATTTATGAGATTAAAGGAGCAGTAAAGTTTTTTATGAAAACATGTATTTTATAAAGCTTTTCCAGCTGAATAAAATACAAGGTCACTCCCATCGCTGTCAGGTGTTTTATTCAAAAATTATAGCAGTTCAAATAACCAGGAAGTGAATTTACTGTGTTTACTTCCTGATAGTTCTAACTGACAAGAAGTGACAGGCAGTTTCTATCACATTCTATTGAGAACTGTTATGTCTCTGACTTTTCTGACTTTCTTCTCCATTAGAATCTAAAAGGAAATCTAATTTGAATTTGACCACTAGAGGGCACTGCTAATGTAAAAAATCATGGGTTTAAACTGTAATAACTCCGGAATTATAAATCTCTCAGCAGCAGTGGGAGTACCTTTATTTTACTCAATAGGAAAATCCCTACAATATATATTTTTTCATAAAAAAGTTTACTGCTCCTTTAAGTTTTATAGACACAGGGTTTGATTATGCAATTGTGTCCACAAGTTTGAAGTGGGACTGAAGATCATGGCATAATTATATTAATTCAGTAATCTGTTTTATTAGTTTATTAATTTAGATTAGCTCCACGAAGTTGGGTATATAGGTTTCTATAATAGATATTCTTATATCTATTAGTCTTATTTCATTGATTGCCCTTTAAAAGAACACTTTCACCTGAAAATAACTTTGATGCTTTTTGAAAGAGCTTTCAAAATCACATATATGTGGTATTGGCCATTTGGTATTTATAGAACTAGTTTCTATATTTATTTAAAGGGGATGTGTCACCTTATAAAAAGGTGTTAACATCCGCTTTGTGAATAAAAGTTATTATATGAAAGCTGAGGTTTTTTTTTTTTTTAAATCTAAATACTTTTAAAGATATTCCATTTAGAAGTGAAGAAGAGTTTTGCAGATCAGCAGAGTGTGTCCCATTATGCTGACCGGCAGCCCCAGCTGCCCCAGGGAGCGCGGGAGGAGAAACACAACGTGCAGAAGAGCCGTGCACATAGGGCCGTATGTTCAAAGGGATAACGACAAAAAATTGTCGTATGGAAGACAAAAATAAGTAATTGAATGCATGAACGACTTATTTTCTATAGAGTATTCGACAAAAAACTAATAATGTCCGTTGTGTACGACACAACTCCAGAATTGACGGACAAAGGGGTGGGGAAAGGGAGGGGCTAAACTATTCTCCAGTGTCGTATAGAGGAAAAGAAAATTTGTCTTAACTAACGACAAAAAAATGTCTTTCAAAAGACAAAATTTGTACGTTAAGAAAAAAGTGGAGGAAATGTGTTCTGAACGTGAGAATTTTCGTCTTTAGTTAAGACATTTTTGTCGTTAGTTAAGACATTTTTAAAGACATGTTTGTTCTTAAGACATTTTTTAAGACATTTTTGTGGTTAAGACATTTTTTAAGACATTTTTGTCATTAGTTAAGACATTTTTTTACGACAATTTCAGTCAGGACAAATGACATATTTTCAATCACAACCGACACTCTCTGAAAATATTAATGATCCCAACGACAGTTTACTTTGAAAAGTCATCACAAACGACAAAAGCTATTTCACTACTTCTTTGAACATATGGCCCATAATGTGGAAGTGCACAGCACAGAATTTGGGATATCTTTAAAAATATTTAGATTTAAAAAAAAAAAAAAAAAAACAGCTTTCATATTTCATATAATAACTTTAATTAACAAAACGGTTGGTAACACCTTTTTATAAGATGATACATCCGCTTTAAGTTATAGATTATTCTATTTAAGGCTTGATCACGCAAGCAATTACAGTCTTACCAACTCCATCCACTGAAAGTATTAAGTGTCAATGAGTGGGGGAGGTAAAGAAAGTTTAAGAGAGGAAGTACAAGCATAAAATATAATCTAAATAACAAAAAAAATTCTAAATAAAACATTGGTAATACAACATACACAGTAGGTGATTCAGTCGGCTCTTTCTAAATTACCACAGTTGTTTCCAGATGGTAGCGTCCCTTTAACACTGGACTGCAGTGTAACAATGTATAGTTCTGCTCCATTCCTCTTTAAAGGAGTAGTAAACTTTTTTTATGAAAACCTATATGTTATAGAGCTTTTCTTACTGAGTAAAACAAGGTCAATCCCATCGATGTCAGTTGTTTTATTCAAAACTAGTTTTAGAGCCTGTGTACACGGGCCAACATTGGCGGCGATGCAATCATGCGCAGTACAGACTGCCAGCGCCGGAGCTGATACGGAGCGGGGCACTCCGAATTCAGACCATAGTCCTCTTTGCGCACCTTCCTGGGACCAAGCCCAGGAGTCAGTATGGTATAGTTAATGCAATTTATTAAAATATAAGTAAGGTAGTACACAATAACATAAACATAATAAGCAGGAACAGGCAGAGAGTCACAGGCTAGCAAGCACTGCTATCAGAAATAGTAGGCTGCCAAGATGGACCACACTGCTGGAGACTAGGCCTCAGCCACTGTAGTCTCTGCTGGAACCAGGAGCAGGAACTGGAACGGAACAGGAGCAGGAACAGGAACAAAGGATCTGATCTGATGCAGAGAGGAGGCTACCTGACTCATGCCTGCAGTCAGTCTGTAGCAGAGGATACCTGACTCACGCCTGCAGTCAGAATGGCAAAAGTGGAAGCTTGACTCACTTCTGCAGTCAGTTAATAGTTCATCTACTAGAGCCCCAGGTCCGCACCAGGTTGGGTGTCTGCTAGGTACAGGGGAATAACAAGAGAATCATCAGACAGAGCCACAGGTCAGCACCAGAGAGGGTAGTCAGACAAGCCAGGTCATACACAGTTCAGGTAGTCAGCCAGAGCCACAGGTCTGCACCAGATTGGGTGTCCACTATAAGGATAAGGCAGGAGAATAGTCAGACAGAGCCACAGGTCAGCACCAGATTGGATGGTCATACAAGCCAGGTCATACACAGAGCCCACGCACACAGAACTGCTTAGTACAACAACACAAGGGCAACTGAGTCAGGACTCAGACTGCCCTTTAAACCCCTCCTCAGGACGTAGGTAGGAGGAGCAGCTCAGAGGAAGGAAGTAGGTAGGAGGAGACTAAGGAAGCATGGCATAAAACAGAGGCCTGCTACACTCTGAAGCCTTGCGCCTGCAGATGACGCATCTTGTTCTGATGCGTCCAACCGTTGCCATCCTCCTGAGTCATCCATATGGCATGAACAGCCGCTGAAACCAAGGTAAGCTGTGACAGGCGCGCAGAGAAGACTCTGGCCTGAATTTGGAGCGCCCCGCTCCGTATCAGCTGTGGCGCGTGCAGTCTGCATGACTGCAGCGCGCGCAGCCGTCTCTACTGCGCATGACGGCTTCTGACAAACATCCTTAGCGAATTATAATATAGGATGTGTAACAGTTAAAATAATCAGGAAGTGAATTTACTATGGGTTTACTTCCTGATAGTTCTGACAGGAAGTGACCTGGTAGGTTCTATTATATCAAGTGGAGAACTGTATGTCACTGACTTTCCTCTCCATTGGAATGTAACAGTATAACTATTTGGAATTTGACCACTAGAAGGCACTGCTAATGTAAAAAAACCCCACAGGTTTAAACAGTAATAACTTTGGAAATATGCATCTCTCAGCAGTTGGAGTACTCATCTTTTACTCAATAGGAAACGTCCTACGGTATATATTTTTTCATTTAAAAAGTTTACCGCTCCTTTAAGAACAGTTTGTCATACTTTAATGAATTTGAGTTTTAGTAAACGGGCCTCAGTGTGCACACCTTTTAGCCTGCTTACTCTTATTATATGAATCTCCAGTTTGCCATTCAGACTGTTTTAGATTGTGCACATGGAATTTAAATTCATTGGAAGGAAAACCTAGTTGCCTTGGTGACACAGGATATGTGGGAGCAGCCAGAGAATGGATGAAGAGGTGTTTTTCTGTATTTCTCTTATACATTAATGTACCAATATGCCGCAGAGCCTGTTAGCAGCAGCACTTTAATCCTCTGAGTGCTACAGAGGTGTAAGCTCTTCTGGGAAGGGACCCACCACCCCTTGATTTTGTTTGCCACTTTACTAGTGTTACTGAGAACTATGTGACCAGACTGCCATTTTAATGTGAGACACTAATAAAATCACACGCTGCTGGACTGCACAGCTTCCTGTGTAATCTTGCAGAATTAAAGTGACTCATATTAACTTTCCGAGTGCCACAAGGGTGTGTGCAACATATAGTGAAGCAATGCACTGCACGTCCCTGTGGCACTCAAAAGTTTTAAATGCCAGTCTGGTCACATGAACTAAATGGTGTAATTCTGGAGTATACCAAGTGCACTGTAAGGGAAAAAATAAAATTGGCCAAAATTCCCTTTTATTAAAATTTGGCTTTTGGCTCCCTGAAAGCTAGAAATGTCTCTATCACACTGGGGGTTAAAAATACCATTTAAATGAATGTGAATTTGTATTTTTCCACCACTGTAAAATTGGTTTACTCCATTCTTCCTAGTACATCAGCCTCACAACCTTTATTGTTAGTCACCCCCATTTTAGGACAATACATTGCATACCCTTCTATCTCTCAAAGGGTTAATGGAAGTGCAACAATTCTCATATAATCATAGCTGCCAAGTGTCCTGATTTTGGGGCCCAGTCCCGCTGTCCCACCTTGTAGAATAAATGTCCCGCTTCCAAGGCTACTCTCTACCCTACTGTACTCCACTTCCTGACTGTCTGTATTGCACCATACAGTGATTCCTATAAAGTTCCACCATAGACGTGTACTAGCAAACCCCCTAGACCCTCCCCTATTGTGTCAGAAGCAGCGGGGCTCCCTCCCCTGATGTAATCATCTCCTGCGGTACTTGCTTATGTGGCAGTGAGGAGAATAAGTTGATTGGATGGTTGAGTGCATTATACGCATGCGCATAGTGTAAGTCCACCATTGCCTACCCCGATACTAGCACAATGTTGCATTGGAGCAGAGAGTAGAATGAAGCTGTGGCAGGGAGGAACAAGGCGAAGCAGGAAGAAGTCCTGCACTACTAGGCTGTCGAGATACTGGGTAAGGAGCCCTCGAAGGGTGTGCTGTGTTATTTGGTAAAGCCTTGGATGAGATAAAAGTCTCAATGCGTTGCATTCATCTCTAACATCTAAGGGGTTAAAGGAGAATTAATCCCAATGCAACGTAGTTAACCTAGAATAATTATAGTGCAACTACATTTATTAATGAGCAAGATGTGAGGCTACTTAACCCTTTGAGTCCATTGCTTATCTCTCTGACACTTAACCCTTTGAGTTCCAGAAAGGAATCCAATTGTGTTGTAATACACTGCATACCTCTCTGGCACTCACAGGGTTTACCCTCTGAGTGCCAGAGGGGTATGCAACACATTCCTTTGCAATGCATTGCATACCCCTCTTGCACTCAAAGTGTTAAAGGATAGGAAGGTCTGAAAAACTTGAAATCATAGTAATGACCATTAAAGTAGAAGGGTTTTGATGTAGGTTAGAAGGAAATATATGTCCCTCTTCACTCCCTGGTGTCCCTGTGTTTAGGAGATCAGACTGTGCGGTGTGCATATAAGTGTATCACCCTGGTGTCCCTGTGTGTAGGAGATCAGACTGTGCGGTGTGCATATAAGTGTATCACCCTGGTGTCCCTGTGTGTAGGAGATCAGACTGTGTGGTGAGTATGTAAGTGTATCACCCTGGTGCCCCTGTGTTTAGGAGATCAGACTGCGTGGTGTGCATATAAGTGTATCACCCTGGTGTCCCTGTGTTTAGGAGATCAGACTGTGTGGTGTGTATAGAAGTGTATCACATTGCTCCACAGCCATAAAACTCACATTAAAGTTTGTATAAATTTCAGTATATGTGTATATAAATTAGTCTGTGTAAATAAAATCCGTTGGGCTTGGTCTAAATCATTTATTCAGTTACACAAAGCTTTGTCAAAAGGTCATGAAATAACCTAAAACTTCTGGGCAATGCCCCATCCACCAGCCACACCCCCAGCAAGTGTCCCTCTTTGGCCACTTGAAATGTTGGGATGTATGTACTGTATATACAGTAAATAAAATTCTTAACACGGATGGTAGAGAGGTCTCCAGCCCATTGCTTCCCAATGAAATGGAGACCTCTCTAGCTTTAAACGGTAATGTCACTTTAATGCAGGATGCTTATGAAAAGCACACACTGCGGGGTGGCAGTGATTCCTGGTCAGGCCTGCAGAATGTCATTTTCTCAAGTGCCTTACATTCTATTCACATTATTAAAGGGTTTGTATTGCTTAGCAGCAAGTTGCCCTCGTATGATACAAGAGCAACTTGCTGCTAAGCAATACTAACCCATAATGTGAACAGAGTGTAAGACACTGAAGAAAATGTCATTCTGCAAGTCTGAATGCATTGCATACAGCTCTGATACTCAAAGGGTTAAGGATATCTCTACTATAGCACAGGTATAGTTAATTAGAGAAACCAATCATCTCTAACATCACAGGGATTAATGCAATAAAAAGTTACTTTTTATTCACTGTTTCCAGTCCACCAGTTATAGTCTACCACTCTCAGACAATTCAATTCTAATGCAAACATATATATCTCTCTATATATGTTTCATACCCCAGCGATCCAATTCAAATACCAACAATATATGTCCAATATGTACACAGCGGTTATTTCCACAAAATGTTGATTGAAGGATAAAATATAAAAGAAGGAGAGCAAATGCATAATCAGTCTCTTATTATCCAATATTATGGCTAAGTGCTAATATCCACTCACTTTATAGACTCTTGACTCCTGGATTGATATTTCTAAATGGTTACTTCACATCCACTTTATGTAGATGAACATCCACACATATAACCTGATCCTGTTTGCTATTCTTAGTTGTTACGCTTGGGAAAGAATCCTTCCTTCAAGGACCTTAAAGATTATGAGGAACTGATATAAGAAGATAATGCTCATTGAACCACTAGATGTGGAGTTTCTAATTCTCGTGCTTGGAGTCCTTCACCATAGGTGTCTCCACCTAAGGTGGTAGGTCCACCTTAGTTGAAAACAGGCTCCTTGTTCTCCAGACGAAGGCATACATGCTACATCAATACTCGAGTCATTATTTGTTTTACTTCAAACCAAGCTGAATATCATCTTCAGCCCAAAAGTTGTTCCAGATTAGAGTGATTTGGAGGATAACGCCCAACCAACCAGAGAACCAGACCACACACAAAGAACAAGGAGCCTGCTTTCAACTGCCTAAGGAGAACCTACCTCCAGGGAAGGAGACACCTAAGGTGAAGGACTCCAAGTACAATAATCAGAGACTCCACATGTAATGGTTCAAGGTGCCAGACTATGTGCCACCAACAAATATAGGTTAATTTCTCTAAAATATTTATATTACAAACATATGGCTAGAACAACATATAGGACATTTTAATTCCCTGTACATTTTACTAAACTTACTTCCAGGTGATAGGTCCACTTTAGGTATTAACTTTTTCTACTACTAATTAACATGGGGTGATAAAGTGACTACAGACAAGAATAAGGCACATGCTTATGGTTTTGTGGTACCTGCCTACTGCTAGAATATATCTTACTAGTTGAAGAGCCCGTGTTCATGGGCCACAGTGCCAGACGGTCGTGGTGCAGTCATGCACTATAGAGACTGCCTGTGCCGCTGCTGACACGGAGCGGGGAGCTCCGAATTCAGACCGGCGTCCTCTCTGTGCACCTGTAGGTGCACAGAGAGGGCTCCGGTCTGACTTCGGAGCGCCCTCTCTGTATCAGCTGCGTCACAGTCAGTCTCTACTGCGCATGACTGCATCATGACAAAACTTTTAAGCAAATTATAATATAGGATATTTATAGGGGAAGACTTTATAACTGAACAAGAAAAATAGGTTTCACTTAAAGGGTCAGTAATGTCTAGATAAAAGTATTTATCCGAGTCTTCTTTACATTAAAACTAGTTGAACAGCCCGTGTACATGGGCCACAGTGCCAGGCAGCAATGACCACTGTGCAGTCATGCGCAGTAGAGACTACCCGCACTGCAGTAGATAACGGAGTGGGGTGCTCCGAATTCAGACCATAGTCCTCTCTGCGCACTGCACGGTCTGAATTCAGAGTGCCACGCTCTGTTATCAGCCGTGACACTGGCAGTCTGTACTGCTCATGACTACAGCACGCGCAGCCGTCTGTACTGAGCATGACGGCTTCTGACAAGCATACATTACAGAATTATTATATAGGATTAAGAGATTCCTCTATATGTAAGTCCTTACTTTGGTGTACTTCAATAGTTATGCAGAGATAAAGATCCCTGCCCGCCCCTTCTGGCAGCCTCCCTCTCAATTTCAGATCGGGATGTGTGACTCGATGGCTGCGGCAAGGGACAAACTTCAGTAAGTATAAGGGTTAAAGTGATAGTAATGGCATTTAAAAGTTGATCCTATTCCGCTATGTCTCATACCTTACAGTGGGGCAAAAAGTATTTAGTCAGCCACCAATTGTGCAAGTTCTCCCACTTAAAAAGATGAGAGACGCCTGTAATTTTCATCATAGGTACACTTCAACTATGAGAGACAGAATGGGGGGAAAGAATACAGGAAATCACATTGTAGGATTTCTAATGAATTCATTGGTAAATTCCTCGGTAAAATAAGTATTTGGTCACCTACAAACATGCAAGATTTCTGGCTCTCACAGACCTGTAACTTCTTCTTTAAAGGGATAGTAATACTTTGTTTTAACTTTATTTTATTTTATAGGCATTAAAAAACATGAAGAATGATATGTCTTATCTCTCAAACCTTTATGGTTTATGAGATATTCACAAGCAAAGTTTCCCCTCCCGCCCCTTTTACCTAGAGTAAGCCATCTCTTCTCAGATGTGAATCTGGTTGTATGACCAGACAGATAACAGAAGGGGACACTTTTCTTTGTATGAAAACAATGAAAGCCCTTCCCCACTTGACAAGTTTTTCAGCTTTTTCCCTTATCTTAATTGAAGATTGTCCCTCTCTGCAGTCTACCTGGCCACCTCCCTTCTGATGTGGTTGAACGGGGGGGGGGATACTTTGTTTGTGAATATCTCTTAAACCATAAAGGTTTGAGGGATAAGACTTATATCATTCTTCATGTTTTTTTAATGCCTACAAAATAAAATAAAGTTAAAACAAAGTATTACTATCCCTTTAAGAGTCTCCTCTGTCCTCCACTCGTTACCTGTATTAATGCCACCTGTTTGAACTTGTTATCAGTATAAAAGACACCTGTCCACAACCTCAAACAGTCACACTCCAAACTCCACTATGGCCAAGACCAAAGAGCTGTCGAAGGACACCAGAAACAAAATTGTAGACCTGCACCAGGCTGGGAAGACTGAATCTGCAATAGGCAAGCAGCTTGGTGTGAAGAAATCAACTGTGGGAGCAATTATTCGAAAATGGAAGACATACAAGACCACTGAAAAACTCCCTCGATCTGGGGCTCCACGCAAGATCTCACCCCGTGGTGTCAAAATGATCACAAGAACGGTGAGCAAAAATCCCAGAACCACACAGGGGGACCTAGTGAATGAACTGCAGAGAGCTGGGAACAAAGTAACAAAGGCTACACACTACGCCGCCAGGGACTCAAATCATGCAGTGCCAGACGTGTCCCCCTGCTTAAGCCAGTACATGTCCGGGCCCGTCTGAAGTTTTCTAGAGAGCATTTGGATGATCCAGAAGAGGATTGGGTGAATCTCATATGGTCAGATGAAACCAAAGTAGAACTTTTTGGTAAAAACTCAACTCGTCGTGTTTGGAGGAGAAAGAATGCTGAGTTGCATCCAAAGAACACCATACCTATGGTGAAGCATGGGGGTGGAAACATCATGGTTTGGGGCTGTTTTTCTTCAAAGGAACCAGGACGACTGATCCGTGTAAAGGAAAGAATGAATGGGGCCATGTATCGTGAGATTTTGAGTGAAAACCTCCTTCCATCAGCAAGGGCATTGAAGGTGAAACGTGGCTGGGTCTTTCAGCATGACAATGAACCTAAACACACCGCCCTGGCAACGAAGGAGTGGTTTCATAACTAGCATTTCAAGGTCCTGGAGTGGTCTAGCCAGTCTCCAGATCTCAACCCCATAGAAAACCTTTGGAGGGAGTTGAAAGTCCTTGTTGCCCAGCGACAGCCCCAAAACATCACTGCTCTAGAGGAGATTTGCATGGAGGAATGGTCCAAAATACCAGCAACAGTGTGTGAAAACCTTGTGAAGACTTACAGAAAACGTTTGACCTCTGTCTTTGCCAACAAAGGGTATATAACAAAGTATTGATATGAACTTTTGTTATTGACCAAATACTTATTTTCCACCATAATTTGCAAATAAATTCTTTAAAAATCAGACAATGTGATTTCCTGTATTCTTTCCCCCCATTCTGTCTCTCATAGTTGGTGTACCTATGATGAAAATTACAGGCCTCTCTCATCTTTTTAAGTGGGAGAACTAGCACAATTGGTGGCTGACTAAATACTTTTTTGTCCCACTGTACATGTTTGTAGTTTAAAAGTTATTCAGAGCTAAAGATCCTCCGCCCGCCCCTTTCTGGCCACCTCTCACCAAATCTGTAATTCGGTCAAGTTACTCCATGGCTGCAGCGAGGGACAAACCTCAGTAAGTATAAGGGAAATCCTGCCCACTTGATGAAGGAAATGATTTAGAGTAAGATCAATGTATTTTATTTACACAGACTACTTTATGAAAGTATATACTGAAATGTATACAAACATTAATGTCAATTTTATTGCTGTGGAGCAATGTGATACACTTATATACACACCACGCACACTAGGATCTCCTAAAAAGAGGGACATCAGAGTGCGAAAGAGGGACAGAGGGTTTTGGGTCTCAAAGTAGGACTGTCCCTCCTAAACACTTGTAAGGAATGTGAGAGGGTGTATGGTGGAGAGAGAGAGAGAGAGAGAGGGAGGGGGAGGGAGAGGGAGGGGGAGGGGGAGAGGGAGGGGGGCAGGGAGAGGGAGAGAGAGAGGGAACAACTGCATGGTAAAGAGTGAAAAGATTAATGTGTTGCCACCCAGCCGGTATTTTACTGACAGGCCGGTAAAAAATTGGCTTCAGTCCAATGTTAAGTCTATGGAGGGAATGCCATGGCCGGTATTTTTGTGAAGAAAAGGTGGCAGCCCTAGCTTCTGCATGCATGTTAGGTGGAGAGCGAGAGGATGTTTCACTCCTTTTTGCAGTTCTCCTACCACAAGAACAACCTATTCCAGTTGGAACAGATTCTACACAAATCTGTTCTTTTAATTTATCATATCCTGTGACCATTTTTCCTGCAATCCCATTGATTAACTCTTTGAGTGCCAGAGTAGTATCCAACGCATTGCAGCGCAGTACGTTGGATAACTTTCTGGCACTCAAAGGGTTAAATAACGCAAAAACACTTCTAAACACCTGTTTCATGAAATGTGACGAAAATCAAATTTATTTCTACAGTTCGCCCATCTGTAATTCCAAGTAGTGTGATCCATTATCAAGTGATATCAGGATGAACCAAAAGATATTATTTTCAGTCATGATGACTGGCTGTCAATCAACCCACTTTCAAAGAAGTTTCATTATCTGAATAGCAAGTGGGAGGACAGCAGCCATTATTTTATCATTATAACTAACAATGGTTCTCAGTGCTTGCCAGGTAATGCAGCTCTGAAGAGGTTCCATATTAAATGTGTGTGGGAGGAAGATTGCTGCAGGGGCTGTTGTGAAAAAGCAGATGTGCAAAGACCTAGGAGATGCAAAGGGGGAGATGCCAAGTGAATTCAGGGATTGCCAACTAAATGGAAAATAAGATACTTTAATAAACCATTCTCTTATGCAATCTTTTACTTATATTATTAACCCACTGGATGCTAGAGCCACTTTTTTATAGTTATGTTTTCTATTTTGTCTTTCAGATGCTAGAAACTTCTCCAACTCAGTCTCTAGCATTCAAGTGGTTAAAGGGAAACAATATATATAGGAATAAATAGCTCTTAAGTTACTTAAAAGGTCTACCCTAGGAATGAGTAAGTCATATCAGTAGTTAAGGTGCCCACACACAGAGCAATTCCTTCAGCTGATTCTGTCCATTCTGGTCAACATCAACCTGATTGGCCAGTTACAGCACTGTGTATAGGCTACATATATCCAGTTAGGCCAACCAAATTTGTGAGAGCGGTTGATCTTCTCGGTTTTAAAATTTGATCAACTGACGATCAGATTGCCGTAATTGTGGCCTCAACAGGCCAAACCACAGCAGGTCATTGCTCGAGACATCAGGTAGTTTCAGATTGCCTGAGTTTAGTCTTCTTGTGTGTGGGCAGGAACAAACAGTAATCTGATCTCTTAGAGGTCAGATGGCTGGTCAGCTCCAACCAAATCACTCTGTGTATGAGCCCCTTTAGTTATAACAGGGCTGAAAATTTCCTCTTGTCCACTAGCCTGTGACTAATAAACTCTGCAAATGAGCAGGAAATGAAATTGTTCTCAGTGTTTAATATTGGGTTGACCAGTAATTTTAAGATCCTCTCCACTGGATGCAACATGCACAAGCAGAATCAAAGGGAAAGGTATTAAAGGTTTTCATATGTTCAACATTTTGAGTGGTTTTACCTTCCTCAACAATGAGGAAACAGTAAGTAATAAACCAAATTTAAAAACTCATTATGATGATAAAGGGTGTATCAGTGTCTCTTTGGTGACTCTCAACTCCGGTCCATAGGGCACAGCAAA
This sequence comes from Rhinophrynus dorsalis, assembly GCA_037306005.1. Lineage (NCBI taxonomy): Eukaryota > Metazoa > Chordata > Amphibia > Anura > Rhinophrynidae > Rhinophrynus > Rhinophrynus dorsalis. Next base: position 66,884,226 of record CM074724.1, read on the forward strand.
AGGTTAGGTTTTAAGGATATCCCTGATTATGCACAGGTGGTGCAATCAAATTACCCACCTGCTAACAAGCAGGACTAGCATTGCAATCAAAAAGCATAAGTTAGATTACCCACACATTAACAAGCAGGACTAGCACTGCGAGTTGTCCTGAAGACTAAAGCTGAGAAACATGACTCTATACCTATTGTGATGTCATACCCAAAGTGTAGTCCAAGTGAAATGACAACTGTGTATGTGGAAATGAAAAACTTACCACACTTAAAGGCCATCTGCACAGAACACAAAAATATAGTGAACTTTTTTTTTAAGTATGGTCTAGATTACATTGAAATTGGTAAATGTTATTTCTTGTTTCAGCTAACACAGGTTTGTCCAAGTTCAGTCCTCAAGGGCCACCAACAGGCCAGGATTTAGGGATTTTCCTGATTAAAGGGATAGTAATGTTTCAAAATAAAAGCAGCTCCAATTAATCTTCATAGTATTTGGGCAACGGAGAGTGTTATTTCAATACTGTCAGAGTTGTAGTTCAAGAGTAATTTAATGATAAATTATCCCCCTCCCACCCCTTTTACCTAGTGTAAGCCACCTCCCCTCAGATGTGGAATCTGGTCTTAAGACCAGTCAGATCACAGCAAGGGACAATCTTCTTACTGTGAGCATAAGAAAAACTCTGCCCCCTGTGACCGGTTTTTCAGGTTTTTCCCTTATGCTAATTGAAGATTGTCCCTCTCTGCAAGCCATCTGGACACCACCTTTCTGTTCTGAGGTGAGCAGTGTTACATCAGTAAAAGGGGCGGGAGGGGGATAATTTATCATTCAATTACTCTTGAATTACAACTCTGACAGTACTGAAATAATACACTCCATGGCCCAAATACTATGAAGATTAATTTGAGCGGCTTTTATTTTGAAACATTACTATCCCTTTAAGCACAAGGGAGTCAGTCAAAATGAATGATCCACTGATTAACTCACCTGTGTTTAATCAGGGAAATCCCTAAATCCTGGCCTGTTGGTGGCCCTTGAGGATTTAACTTGGACATCCCTGATCTAACAGATTTCCCTTGAAACCTATAGGGAAACATGTAATGAATCAGTTGAGAAAGTTATCGACTGCAATTGAATCCAGGCTTATAAGTGTTAAATCAAGATACAAAGAGGAAGTAGAAAAATGGTCAATAATAATAATAATAATCCCCTTATTAAACAGTAAATGCACCAAGAAGTATATCACATACTTCCAGATATGTCTGCAGTTGAATCTTTAATTCCTGCTGGATATTGTGTCCATGGAGGCAGACATGATTCTTCTGCAGAACTCTCGAACTCCAAACACCTCACACTGAAATTGTCTCAGGAAGCCTACAACGGGAGAATTTTGAGATCCTGGAGTCCTACAACAACAACAACAACAACAAAAAGGTCTCCACGGACATGATATCCAGAAGTAATTAAAGATTAATTTTGGAGAATCAATACATATTGAATTGATTCATAGTGGCCATTAGGATTTGCTACCCTAATCATGGTAAGTGAAATTATATTGTTAGAATCAGCTGCTCTGATTCTTCATGTGTAAGGAGTAACGTTAGCTCTACAGGCTAGGGACCCACTGTAAAAAATACAAAAAGAGTGGCGCAAAAGAGTCTCTCTAAGCATAGTATATTCGGTAAACAGAACAGTCCTTCACCAAACACCATTCTTCAGAATCCTACTCACATTTTATTGAGGCTATTACCTGCCTCTCTGTTCCTTCGTCTTCACTGGCTCACACCCCAGTCCGATTTGAATAAGGGGTCAGCTCCTCATTATACCAATATAGGGTGATATATTATTATTTCAATGTGGAAACAGCCACTTGAACATTGGGTAGACACACACCCAATATTACAATAGGCCAAACCTACTTTTTTTTATAAATATATCAACTCCTAATTACAGGCCCAATGGAGCTTTCAACATATGAGCCAGTGTGCTTAAATAGAATCAATCAATTAATGCTTTTTTTTTTTCAAAAAACAAAACAAAATAAAAATGTGGAATATAGATATTGCCTTTAGGGCAAGATTACTCAAAAATATTCCAAAACAACTGTACATGTACAATAAAATAAAATATATTAAAAATAAAATGTGCAAGTGGAAATCTTAGATACGCACAACGGCTAACACGTTTCACGACTGAATGTCACTTCATCCAGAGCACAGGATATTTAAAAAAATATCTATTAGGATTCATTATGAAGACATATTTAACACACAATCACTTATAACAATCAGCAGATAAACAGGAGGTAGCAGTAACTGACAATGTCAATTGTGAGGGTGTAGCTGCTGGTCAGCTCGCTTTCCCTGCAATTTTTTCCCCTCCTCCTATTTCCTGCACAGATATTGCTGATACCATCACAGCTTCCTGGCACTGCAATGTAATGTTTATATATCTATGGTGCTGGATAGTAGCACAGGTCAACCTCTTAGTAATGGAGAGAGAAATTTAATTTTAAACAATGTAGCTTGGTTCCCCAATGCTGTCAAGTGTTACAAGAACTTGGCAAAAGCTTCTGGCCGAGATAGAATGTTGAGATATATATGTATGCAAATTAGGCATCTGTCAGCTGTCGTATATACAGGAATTTGCTTCTTAGGAATTGATGTCAGATTCATCCTTTTACAATTATTGTGCATTTTGTATTCAGAAAGCATTTGAATTACAAAAACCAGCCACAAATGTAGGCAGCTTTCTCTTAAGGACTAGTAAAGCATCACATTTTAAAGAAAATATAAAGTAATATGGAAATCTGATTATTCACTTTCTAATTATTTTTAATATTCAGCCTAATTATTTTTGAGATACCATAAAGCTTACAGTTGAACTGGAGTTACACTACTGATACCATATAGCTTGCAAATGAAATGGAGCTACACAAATTATACAAAAAAGAAGAGACAGCGCAGATTATTTTTCTTTTCACAAATTATACCACACAACTGAAATATAGCTACATTTGAGCTACCACAAAGCTTTCAACTGAAATACAGCTATACTAGTGATATCACAGAGCTTAGAATTAAAATGGTGCTACAATGGTAGTACCACAGAGCTTGCAATTAAAACTAGTGATACTAGTTCAAATTGAGGAGGAGGCAATCCTATATACCCAAGAGTCTACAATCTTTATTAGTCTTTATTAAATTACTCTTGTATCATTACCACATATGTATACATAGCTGGCAAAAGTGAACTCCCCTTCTTAAAACAATCAGTATTGTTGGCATCTACAGACCATTTAATACCCCAGCACAGTCTCTCTCTAACACAGACCACCTCCTCAACGAGACTGCTACTCAGAACAAGAAAACTAAGCTGCTGGATCTTGGAGACTTTAATGTCAATTGGCTGGACTCCAATAATGGCAGATTCTGGCAGTTTCCAGAACGAAAGCCCTGGAAACAGACATTCTGGGTACTATTGTCATCTCTGTAACCTGTGGCCTAGCAGCCAATAAAACTCTGGCCACTGGCTGTGGTGTAACCCTGGAGGGTCACAAAGTGGACCGAATGATAGGGCATGAAGAGACAAAAAAATAGGCCCTCTCTGACCATTGTAGTCCAAGCGGTTGCATAGATATCGACCCGATAAATTTTCCCTATAGAAGTCAATGGAGCAAAGATGGACGCGGGCAGGCTCTGGTTCTTAAAAGATCCACCACTGTAAAATCGATCTATACACTAAAGTAATACAAAAAGCCCAAAAACCTCTGGGGAACACCTGAGGGAGATAAAACTAAGAACACAGTAGTTGGGGAGCAAAAATAAGGCCCACAAAAGGATCCAACTCATACCAACAGACATTATAGCAGAGGAAGGGTTGACTACTAAATAAACATTAAGGAAAAGCAGCCATCCATACTCCAAAGCTCCTGTAGAGAACAGAATAGACCCATAAAGAGGGCCAGAGCACAGCCATGCTCACAACAACCTCTGTAGGGAGAGGCAATGTGAACTGGGACAGACAGTGGCCCAAGGCACTCAAAGGGCTACTTACCAATCTTCTGTCTACAGGTTGCCATTATAGTAAGGAGTAGAATTTCAGGAGACTCAGCCAAATGGGACAGACTTGTCATAAAGACACCCTCCACAGCACAGGGCAAGATAGTCCACAAAGCACCTTTGAACTGGGCAATCCAACTCCAGGGAAGCCCAGTGATTGCAACCCATCTAATGGGGACTATACAGCCCAATATCTTATGAAAAAATAATAAAAACCTAAGAAAATGAAGAGGATGCCATTGCACTCCAGCTGCTATGCAGGACACTAATTCTGGGAGTAGGCGAGAGATTGAGCTGGAGAAGGAGGAGGTAGCCTCTACCCCAAAGACCCTGTCTTTTGTGATGTACCCTGCCCTCCTGGAGGATGTAAGAGAAATAAATAAATACATATAAATAATTCCAAGAATTCCTTAATGGAAAAAAACACGAAAACTTGACTCACCACTATTCTTGTATCAGATAGTGCTGGGAATGAATTCCATGAGTGCCTGTGGTAACCAGGCCTTGCATGGAGAAGGGATGGTATACAATAAGCTGGGTTATAACAGAGTATGTGTGGTTCTATGATTACCAATGGGGAAGAGAAAAAGAAAAGGGGGGAGAGGAGGGCAATGACGGCAATGCCAGAGACCTGGGAGAAAGAATGGAAAATGAGAAGAAAACAAAGAACAGACCTGCGCTCCTCCATACCAATGTGTAAATGTGTGCCCTTACTTAGGCATATATAATAAGAATGTGTATACATGTGTCCTGACCTAGGTATATATACTAAACTATTAAAAACTGAGAATTTAGTCCATCATTTGGCCAAAGAAAGTAAGCTTACAGGTCTGTATGTGCACTGTGGGTTTTGGCCCAATGTTTCTTGGGGGGATTAGAGAACCCTCTCATTCCTTGCTGCTATCTAGATGCCAGTTATTTAACACTTTTTTATTTATTCACTACATGTATTTATTATGGCAAAATGAGACGAAAAATGGGATAGAGATGGGAAATGGGGTAGAGATGTAGGAATGACGCATAATAGAAGGGTGAGGTTGCAATGGAGAGGAGAGGGGGAATGGATGGGTATGGGGAGAGAGGACATCATACATTATATTGACCCTTTAAAGGGGTAGTAATACTTCGTTTTAACTTTATTTTATTTTGTAGGCATTAAAAAAACACGAAGAATGATATAAGTCTTATCTCTCAAACCTTTATGGTTTATGAGATATTCACAAGCAAAGTTTCCCCCTCCCGCCCCTTTTACCTAGTGTAAGCCATCTCTTCTCAGATGTGGAATGCAGTCCATAGACAGGACAGATAACAGAAGGGGACACTCTTATTCCTATGAAAACAATGAAATCCCTGCCCCCCTTGACAAGTTTTTCAGGTTTTTCCCTTATCTTAATTGAAGATTGTCCCTCTCTGCAGTCTTCCTGGGCACCTCCCTTCTGCTCAGGCTGAACAGTGTGACATAAGTAAAAGGGGCGGGAGGGGGACATTTTTTCATTGAATTACTATGGAACTACAATGACAGAACTGAAATAACACTCTCCAAAGTCCAAATACTATGATGATTAATTAGAGCTGATTTTATTATGAAACATTACTATCCCTTTAAGTTCCACAGTAGGGTCCAATTCCTGGAGATCCTACTGGCATCAAAAGGGTTAAAAAAATTCAGTGATGCTGCAGGTCCCTTCCCTTACACTCTTATTAAACATAGGGATGCCAGAGATGTGTGTAATATATTGCTAGTCAAATGGTTCAACAAATATCCTTTTGGTACCCTTTATAGAACAAAGGATCCTTTGTTCTATAAAGGGTAACATAGCTCTGACCTATTTTGTGTGGATTGGATATTTAAGTGTAACCATTGGGAATTAGGTTATTGAGATCTGGCTGCTAGTCCCCTGCGAAACATAAGTTTGGTTATCATTGCGCCACATAGTGGTTAGTTGTTTTAAATATCCTTTTGACACTGGTGCTGTGGAGTGCCAGTTCCTTCACTCCCCACGTGTGTTTGTGCTCAGTGGCAGTGAGTCACCTCTTACAGAAGAACCAGAAGCCAAATGTAAGAGGTGACTGACAGCCGCTGATCACACAAAACACATTGGGGAAGTGAAGAAACCAGATCTGTGTACATTGCAAATACGTCACAGCAAAGGATGTTTGTTTAACCATTTCACTGGCAGAGTTGTGTGCAATACATATAAACAGGCACGTGCACCTGCCCTTTTTGTCCAAAGTGCCCTCGTGCCCTTTTAATAAAAATTAAAAAAAAAAATAAAAAAATAAAAAAAAATAAAAATAAAATATATATATATATCTATAATTATAAGAAGTGCCCTTTTTTAATTTGATCCCCTGCCCCCCAAAATGTCTGTGCACGTCCCTGCATATAAAAGTAGGGTTGCAACCTTTTCTTAAAAAAAATACTGGCCATGGCATTCCCTCCATAGACTTAACATTGGACAGAAGCCAATTTTTTACCGGCCTGCCAGGAAAATACCGGCTGGGTGGCAACCCTATAAAAGCAATGCACTGCACAAACCACTGACACTGAAATAGTTAATGAGAAGGTTAGTAAAAGACCAGAGAGGTGTGAAACACATTACAAAGTAATATGGCCAGGAGGGAGTGCAGGGCTGACAACCTGACATTGTACATATGTCTCCTGCCAACAAAGCTCCCAATGAACTATTCACTGTGTTACATTATAGGCATGCCACAGTTTGGAAAGGCTCAGCTCCCCTAAGCCTTCCTTATTTTCTAAAAAAGAAGGGAAAGGGGAGCGCAAACAAAACATACCCTCTAAGTGTAGTAGTGGAGGTAATCAAGATGATAGCACACAATAAATAATATTCAATACTGCATATGTCAAAAACAATTCATAAGGTAAACATAAGGAAGAATCCACTCAAATGAAATAAAAACTTGAGGTGTTTACTAAAATACAATATTAACCCCTTAAGGACCAGCGGTCCCATGGTTTGTGGTCCTTTAAGGACCAGATAGAGAATTTTGACGTGCCCACCCACATGACAGATCACGACGAACTGGAGACTGACAGAGATCGATCCGGTTGCACGCTATTTTCATGCGACATTGTAAAAGGATACAACTATAAGCTACTTCTCTCCACAGAATGGGATAGTAACTGATCTTCAGCAACATGACAGCTTCAACTACCAATTGTCAGTGCATGAGAAATCAGCCAATCCAATGTCTTACGGAAGTAGTATGAGACAGTTTCCTCCAACCAACTACCAGAATATATTAAAAAGGCTTGTTGCATTGACACTCAGTATGACCTCGTTTCTGTGACATCCTCTGAGGTACAGGCCCAAACACAGAGCTCCGTGGTGACTCCCCCTTCCCACACAGTGTAACATTCTCCCAATATGGCCGCTAACACAGTCTAAACCACCAACAAGCATTTTCAGTGTTAGTATATACTGTACATCGAAAAGGGGCAGCAGGAGTGCTTGAACCAATAAAAGTAGATCGACCTTCCAAATATAAAAGTCAAAATGCCAACTATACAAACCCAGAATTAAACTTCCAAATATATATATACATCCAGATTTAAACATCCAAATATAAAAAGTCCATTGTCCAACCTCGAAATATATAAATCCAGAGTCAAATCTTGAGATACAAAAATCCCAAATAAATCTTGCACAAATACAGATTTAATCCTTTAATTCCAGAGAGGTGTCCAAAGCATTGTAATGCCATGCACTGGATACCTTCTGTCACTTAACCCTTTGAGTGCCAATGCGTTGCGAACTCCTCTGGCACTCAAAGGGTTAAAAGGTTAAACCACCAATTTTTCAAATCGATATTCAGACCTCCAAAATGCAAATGTTTATTCAGAATTCCAAAAATACAAATGCTGATTGAGACCACAAAATATACAATCTATATCAATTTGGTTGCACTACAGCTATTTAAATACATTTTCTCATTGGTTGTGGTTACCAAAACCTGGATGCAGTACAGTGTGAATTGAGATATCCCTATGCATATAACGGGTTAAAGGATTCACTTGTCACCACTCGTACCTGCTCGCCAGGCTGCCTCGTGCTGGGTTGCTACTTCCGGTTTGTGGAGGCTGGCCGGTCACACATGCGCAGGATGCTGCTGTCTTCCTTCTGGCGTCTGCGCATGCGCCTGGCTCCGTTTGCCATTTGCTGAGCCTCCACAAATCCCGCAGGGCTCCCAGGTGAGCCCCCTCCTCTTCCATTCCCATTGGCCACTGCCTCTATTTGAACGGGCTACCCCAGGCTTAGGGTGCCTGTTCCACAAGCTAACCCAGCATCTCCTGACTCTCTGTAAGTCTGTATTGTCCCCTGGTTCTGACCACAGCTTGCTTCTGACTCTCCAGTCCCTGGCTCTGACCTTTGGCTTGCTCCAGACCACTTTGAATCTCCAGTCTCTGGTGCTGACCTCTGGCTTGCTTCAGATTATTCTCTGACCTTCGGCTCTGTTTCTGACCTCTGACTGGCCTCTGTTCCTGACTCGCCTCCTGCCTACTTCCACCCTGTCCAGCCAGCCTGGTTCTGCACTGTTCCCAGTGTACTCCTATCCTGGTTGCACTCCGGCTGGGGTGGAACAATCTGGTTTCGGAACCAGCACCTTTAACTCAGCTTCGGTTGCAGCACAGGAGTACCTGGCACGCCGTAAGCGATCTCTAGCTTCGCTCCCAAGCTACGCTCCCTAGCTTCTGTACCAGTGCAGGCACCACATGGGTCCCTACCCCCCAAGTGGTGTCATCGCTATTGCAAAGGGATAATGCCTTTGTATTATAAATTTTAATAGCCTGAAAAGACCTTCTGTTCCAACCTTTAACAGTAAGAGTGCTTGTTAGTTAGAACAAATGAAACTGTTTAAAGGGATAGTAATGCTTGTTTTTCTGAAAGGATTAATATTGTAGTTATTAAATAAATAAAGCAAAGCATGCAAGTCTTTTTGTTATAACTTTGATAGTTTTAGTGTAATATCAAAGTTAATCCCTCCCGCCCCTTTTAGCTACTTCAGCACTCTAGCTGACAAACTTGAATTCTGGTCTGTAGACCGGACGGCTCATCTGGAGAGCCAAAATACCAGTGGATACAAAGCAAATCTTCATGACAACGGTCTACAAAGTATGCCTGGTTTGAGGCAGTAGACCATTGTCATGAAGATTTGCTTTATATAAACTGTTATTTCGACTCTTTAGACAAGCCGTCGTGTGGCCTCAGACCAGAATCCAAGTATCAAAGTTGTAACAAAAAGACTTATATGATTTGCTTTATTTATTTAATAACTACAATATTAAACCTTTCAAAAATCAAGTATTACTATCTCTTTAAGATAAGCATGATTATTTCTCTAGTCCATCACTGTGTCACTGAAGGGGAGGCTGACCGTGCATCTGTACACCACCACGGTCACAGAGCAACTGAGCGGGTAGATGCGCAGCACTCACAGTAGCAGAAAGTGCTCGCTGATGCGCAGAAGACTGGACTCGATGGAGGCCACGACTGGAGAGGTGGCCAAGCAACGTGACACTGAAATAATAATTTGTTGCACAAAACTCTATAAAATAGATCAAATAACAGAAGTCATAGGTTGTATGCAAAACCAAAACAATCAATCCATAATAACTAAGTGAATAAACAGTTAACACCATTATACAACAGTACATGCACCAGCTCAAAAAAATTAGTGCATGAATGAGAAGTGGTACATAAAGGGATAATCCAAACAGATTGATAACAAAACCCCAGACCTCCACCAGTGCAAAATGTCCATGATAAAAATATTGCTGTCAGAGGCCTAACTAGAAGCCACCTGGCCCTGGTGCAAGAATTGCCATGGGGCCCCCCCGCCCACATTGGCCCCCTCATCCACATTGCCCCTTCCACAATGCCCCCTTCATCTCCACATTGCCCCCTTCATCTCCACAATGCCCCTTCCACAATGCCCCCTTCATCTCCACAATGCCCCTTCCATCTCCACAATGCCCCCTTCATCTCCACAATGCCCCTTCCACAATGCCCCCCTTCATCTCCACAATGACCCTTCCACAATGCCCCCCTTCATCTCCACAATTTCCCTTCCACAATGCCCCACTTCATCTCCACAATGTCCCCTTCATCTCCACAATGCCCCCTTCATCTCATCTCCACAATGCCCCCTTCATCTCCACAATGCCCCCATCTTCACATTTCCCGTACCTCCAGTCCCTGGTGGTCTAGCGGAGTGTCTTTACAGATCTGTGCCTCCTTCGGCACAGATCTCTGCAACCGAGCTCCCACACGCCTCTGTAGTAATGCAGAGGCTGGGAGATGATGTCATCTCCCAGTGCTCTGTATTACTAGAGCGGCGCGCCGAGTGGGAGATCAGGTAAGTGACTGCTGCGGGCGAGGGGGTCGCAGACGGTGGCCGGGCCCCTGGAGTGACGGGCCGGTCGCAGGTGCGACCGCTGCAACCCCTATTGTTGCGCCACTGATTGCTGTCTTCCAGTGCACACACCTCAGAGTAATACAGAATGAAAAGTTGAAAACAAGTATTTCTAAGCAATTGATCCAGGCAGAGCCAGATCATCCATTATGGCAACTTAGGCTACTGCCTAGGGCCCATGGCAATATGAGAGGCCCTTTCTATTAAGATATGGGTTACATACAAAAATTCTACTGTTGCTGCTGCTAACATTTTGTGCCAGATGCCCTTTTTTGAAAGAAACCAGCATCATCCAGTTGCTTCTACTTCCATTAGAGCCGCAATGCCAGTACCTACTAGCAGCACTCTGTGTCAGAAGCAGCAGATCAAGAGATGTGAGGCCCTAAATTGGTACTTTGCCTAGGGCTCTACGGAGCCTTAATCCAACTCTGCATCCAGGTTCAGTGGCTGAAACTGTAAGGGCAATTAGAAGGCACCAGACACGACAAGTGGCATACCCGATACTATCCAGCCCCTAAAAAAACACTACTGCCAATCACAATGAACAATATAATCCTATTGAAAAAAAATATATAAGAGAAATATAATAGCTCAATCCCTGGAAACTCTAAAAAACAAAACCTTCAAATAACATAGCAAAATTATGCTAAAAAAGGCATATAATCAACAAACAGAAAAAATGAAAACATCTTCTATATATATATATATATATATATATATATATATATATATATATATATATATACACACATAATTAAAGGGATAGTAATAGCTGAATAAAAATGCACCTCTGATTGATCCTCATAATATAACGAGGGCCAGGTAGATCAGTATTTCAATAGTTTACATTTTGGAGTTCAAGAGTCAACCTCCCCTTTCACTCACATCATGCTGACTCTTTGGGACGGCCAGATGGAGCACAGCGAGGGACAATCTTCATTAAGCATAAGGAAAATCCTGCCCTCCATTCTCAAGGGGGGAAGGGTTTTTCTTATACTCAGCACGTGAAGATTGTCCCGCACTGTGCTCTGTCCTGTCCCAGGACCAGATTCCACATCTGTGGGGAGGCAGCTAGAGGGAGTAAAACGGTGTTGAGGTCGATCTTTTAGAACTGAATTACTCTTAAACTACAAAATGTTGAAATACAGATCTACATAACCCTCGTTATATGGGGATCTATCGGAGCTGCATTTTTATTCTGCTGTTACTATACCTTTAATATAAATCAAAATGACTATACATTTTATAAGACGAAGCATGTGTCAAAAATGCAGTACTAATATGATATAGAGAAAAGATGTGTCCACACAGACAGATCGTATAATCTAAGGCTCATTAAAAAGGTAATATACTCAGTGATGGGTAGAAAGTTCCACCCATCACATTTATCATCTAATGTACCATCAAACAGACCAAACATAGCAAGAATCATCATCCTCTCTGTTCATGCCTTCTGAGAACCTAGTTCTAAGTGAGAATATCCAGAATACCCCTCTCTCTTCAAAAGAAGACAATCTCGATCTCCTCCTCTCACTCCAAAGTTAACCTTTTCAATGTCTTGAATCAATAGAGTGACACTATCGCTGTCATAAAATATCATAGTGACTGGCCACTCCACAGCAAATGTCACTCAGATGCTCATGAATGCATTGCCTCAGTGATCTACTTTCCAACATATTGAATATTACATACCTCACACGTGAGCAAATAAATTACATTCTAAGTGTTGCAACTCATATCATTTCTCATGTCATACTATTTCCCTGTTACACAGGAGCTAAATCACTTAGATATATTGATTAGTGAACAAAATTTACAACTAGTACCTCCACACTTGAACATGCCTACTGTAGATTACTGTCACGGTTCCCCAGAGATGTTCAGTAGTCAGTACAGTATAGTAAAATGCAGTTTATTAAATAACAATAAAGATAGCATACAATGGTAATATGGCAGGAACAAGCAGATGGTCAGAGCCAGCAAGCGTTACTATCAGGAATAGTAGACTGCCAAGATTGACCACACTGCTGGAGACTAGGCTGAAGCCACTGGTAGTCTCCGCTGGAACCAGGAGCTGGAACAGGAACAGAACAGGAGCAGGAACCGGAACACAAAGTCTTGATCCGATGAGCGAGGAATACTCCTCACGCCTGCAGTCAGTATAGCTAAAGAGGATACTTGACCCACATCTGCAGTCAGTATAGCGAAAGCGGATACTAGACTCACACCTGCAGTCAGTATAGCGAATGCGGGCACTTGACTCACGCCTGCAGTCAGTATAGCTAGTCCACCAGAGTCCCAGGTACGCACCAGATTGGGTGTCTGCTATATACAGGGGACAAACAAGAGAATAGTCAGACAGAGCCACAGGTCAGCAACAGATTGGATGGTCAGACAAGCCGGGTCATACTCAGTTCAGGTAGTCAGCCAGAGCCACAGGTCTGCACCAAATTGGATGTCCACTATCTAAAGATAAGGCAGGAGAATAGTCAGACAGAGCCACAGGTCAGCACCAGGATGGATGATCAGACAAGCCAGGTAATACTCAGTTCAGGTAGTCCTCCAGGGCCACAGATTTGCACCAGATTGGGTGTCCACTATCTAAGGATAAGGCAGGAGAATAGTCATACAGAGCCACAGATCAGCACCAGATTGGATGGTCAGACAAGCCAGGTCATACACAGAGCCCAAAGACACAGAACTGCTTTGTACAACAACACAAGGGCAACTGAGTCAGGACACAGTCTGCCCTTTAAACCCCTCCTCAGGAAGTAGGTAGGAGGAGCAGCTCAGAGGGAGGAAGTAGGTAGGAGGAGACTACAGGAAGCAAACACATAAAACAGAGGCCTGCTTCACTCAGAAACCTCGCGCCTGCAGATGATGCATCTTGCTCTGATGCGGCCAACTGCTGCCATAATCCTGCGTCAATCCACGCGGCATGGACAGCCGCTGACGCCGAATGTCTAATTCGAGCGTCGCCTGAAGCAGCGGTGCTGGAACCAAGGTAAGCTGTGACAATTACCATGGTTAGGGCCTGAAGGCTTGGTGATAGATTCCCCAAACTTACAAGCTTTTCTGGGAACACATTTAATACCTTGTGAGATAACTTTTTGAAGTTTCTCATATGCATTGAGCATAGGAATATGATAATACAGAATTTTCCTGATCGGATGAAAATTGTCACTATATAGAGTAGTAAATGTGACTTGGTTATACCAATTGATATTCAAAGTGGATCTAACACCCCTATACAAGTTAGCCTTAATAGTTATAGCGGATAAGTGTACAACTGTATTAATTTCGTTTTAAGAATCTCTATATGGCCAAAAGTGAAGTAATAAATGCTGCCCTGCACCTATTTCCGGACAGACTGGTTACCTGCTCTGCATCACAGTATGACACTCTGCCTCGGCTCCCCTCCCTCTATCCAGCCTCCTCCGATGATGGAGGGTTTCTGCCTGTAAGCTACAGCGATCTCATTGGCTAGAAATCACTCCATGATTGGAGGAGGCTGGATAGAGGGAGGGGAGCCGAGGCAGAGTGACAGACTGCAGTACACAGCAGGTCACAGCAGTCTGTCCGGAAGTAGGTACAGGGCAACATTTATACTTCAATTTTGGCCAAATAAAGATTTTAAAAACTAAGTTAATACAGTTTTACACTTATTTGCTCTATACTCTATAAAGGCTAAGTTGTAATGGGATGATATATCTCCTTCAAATGTTTTTTCAGACTTCCAAAGATACAAATGCTACACTAAATATAAAATCTATATCAATTTGGTTGCATTACAGCTATTTAAATACATTTTCTGTTTGGATGTGGTTACCAAAACATGGATCCAGTGCAGTGCAAACAGAAATATCCCTATGTATCTAAGGAGTTTATTATTGGAAAAAAGTCATAATGGTTACAGTTTGTATAAAATATTATGATTCTGACCTCTGTTTCCGTGCTGATTTGGTTTTGTTTGCTATTGTTATCTTTCCCACTCTTAATAAATATATATATTTTATTTAACTGCAATTATTTAAATGATGGTGGTAGGTTCAACTATGGGGAGCTTCAAACATGGGGAAATGCAATGTATTTTCCTGCTCAGTGGGGAGTTTGAATCTTTGCCAAGTTGCTGGTAACAGCTGGCAAGGTTCACATACCCCAAAAGGCCAGCCCAAAGAGTCTGAATTAAATCAAATCCTAAAGAGAAAATGTCCATCCATGGTACTTTACATGTAATCATAGCCAGTAAAAACAGAGTATATAGATAAACCTGAATACGATATGAAGGGTCCCTACCTAGGTATTTATTGAAACAATTAAATTACACTTACTCCTGAACACACAGATCATTTTTAAACCCACTGCATTACTACAAGCCCAGTTCAATCTGCACATTCTCTAATTTTCTTCTCTCTCATTTAGGACAGGCGTCACTACTATATTCACATCACTACTTTATGGATCTCTGTCACTATGGTATTGAACCAAGAGGACTCAAAACTGACTGCACTATTATCAGGATGGCATATAAAGTAGCAGTTGTATTATTTAATCTGTGTATTTTATCTACTTCAAAACCTCAGGTTTATTTTGCCATTTGATTTGTTTAATAGTGAATAAGGGGCTCTTAATTCTTTTAACAGATCGACTTAGTCAGTTGTCTTTTATACAGCAGCCAAGTGTTTCATCTATATATTTGGTGCAGTATTGAGCTCTGTCTGTATATATGTGATGTATATAATGTATATATGATGTCATCTCTCGAAGTCTGCCTCTAGGCCTTCAACAGATCTGATTGGCTAATATAGGCCAGTTGCCTTAATCAAACAGTAAACTGAAACAACTAGCAGCAGACTACAAAGCAAATCAAATGCAAATGAAAAGTATATAGATATGACTGAGTACTGCAGGAAAGACACATACCTAAGTAAATCCATTTGTTAAAGAAATTAACCCCTTAACAACCCTTGCCGCTCATAGTACGTCATGGATCGATCTGAGTTAACGACCCATGACGTACTATGACCGTCATGGAATTCCGGGCTCCCCCCGCGACTGCACGCCGTTCGGGGAGTCCGGAATCAGAATCTAAAAAAAAAAAAAAAAAAAAAAATGCTCCATGGACCTTAAGTGACTGCGACGCTCCGATCAGTTAAGGGGTTAAAAGATGTTCATTACTAGGTCCACTGTATCCCCTTGAATGTCTAAAATTAACTTGGACTGTCTTGTCCATTTCTGGTGATTACCACATCTTCTGGGAGGCTTTGCCAAATTTTTACCATATCAACCATATTAACGCAATGCGTACCCGTCTGGCACTCAAAGGGTTAAGTTCACAACATTTTTGCCACTGATAAACAATATTGTAGGTTTTTTAAGTCATTTGGTTGAACATCGGTAATCTTTACATGAAAGTAATAAAAGTAGGATACGTTTATCATGGATAATGTGTAGTCACCATATTTGCAGACTGACGTTTACAGTAAAATTCTGAATGAAATTCAAATACAATATGACAATTATTTATCCATCTTTCTGCATAATATACAAAGTGCCTATCAACCTATTTATAACATTTAGTTGGCAGATTAACCCCTTGAGGACCAGAGGGGTATAAAACATTGCTTTGTGGTGAATAACACACACACATCCAGTCCTCAAGGGGTTAACCCAGTGGATGCTAGAAAGTTCTCCATTGCATTTATGTGCTCTGCAGAACACAAGATATCACCTAAAAATAAAAAGTACCTATCCATTTTAACCCTTTGAGTGCTAGGGTATATTCAACGCATTGCTTCGAAATGCGTTAGATACTCCTATTGCACTCAAAGGGTTAATGTCGTGTTCTCTTAGACAGTGTTTTAGAAAGCTTTTTTTGCTGTGGGAGTCCTAATCTATAGGCAGCAAATTTGTTAAAGGGATAATAATGTTTAATTTTAAGTTTGTTTAATATTGTAGGTATTAAATAAAGAATTAAATTGCTGTAAGTCCAGTCTCTCAAACCTTTATGGTTTGAGAGATATAACAGGCTAAGCTTCCCCGCTCCAGCCATTTCACAGAAGACTGCCCTCTAGCTGACAGTAGCAGATTCTGGTCCCGGGACAGACAGGCTGCTCTTCAACAGAGCCGAAATAGAGCGATCTAGAAATAATTACTTCACTGGAACAGTCTACAAAGTGTGCCTATTTTGTAAGCACACTTTGTAGACTGTTCAAATTAAGTATTTGTTTCTAGTTTGCGCTATTTCGGCTCTGCTGAAGAGCTGCCGTCCGGACAAATGACTAGAATCTGCAGCTGTCAGCTAGAGCTCTGACTTCTCTGAAATGGCCTGGAGGGGGGAAGTTTAGCCGGTTATATCTCTCAAACCATAAAGGTTTGAGAGACCTGACTCATATCAATTAAATTCTTTTTTCAATACCTACAATATTAAATATTAAACATTATTATCCCTTTAAAAACATAGTAATGTTACCCATTGCATGCCACAAACCTCTCTGGCATTCAAAGGCTTAAAGCACATAACTGCCCTGAGATTAGAACTATCGCTTTTTTCACAGAGACTCCAATATCCTACTTGTAAATATACCTCATTCACTGCATACACATATCTATTGGATCTGCCGGCCAGAATCTAATAAAGGAGCAAGGCCCAGATACGATACAGTGCCACACAGGAGTAAGTGTATACAATAAGGAAATTTAGGGCTAGGGGATAACCTTTGCAACTAGATAAAAAAAAATGGTTGAAGTATAGGGAACACTGTGTTTTTATAAATAGACAATTCTCCAATAAAGTTAAAGTTAAGAGTGGAGTAACTCAGGGTTCACTACTTGGGCCACTGCTTTTTAACCCCTTATGGACCAGCCGCACACGCACGGCACGGTCACTTAAGGACCACAGAGCATTTTTTTATTTTTTAACCATTCGATTCCGGACTCCCCGAACGGCGTTCAGCTGAGCGGGGTGCCTGGAATTCCATGACGTACATGTACGTCCTTGGTCCTTTAGGGACCGCAACCTCATAACGTACATGCACATCATGTGTTGTTAAGGGGTTAACAAGTTTATAAATTATTTAGAAATAGGTAGAGAAAGCAAGATTTCAGTAGTTGCAGCTGGCACTAAATTATGCAAGGTAATAAATTCAGAACAGGATATTTATTCTCTACAGAGGGATTTACATAAAATGGAAGATTGGGCAAACAAATGGAATATGAAGTTTCATGTGGGAAAGTGTACAATTATGCATTTGGGAAGAAAAAAAAACCCAACTCTATTAATGAACTTAATAGAATCATTCTAGGGGACTGTTGCTAGAGAAAGACTTGGGAATCCTTGAAAACTACAAACTGGGAAACAGTAATCAGTTTCAAATAGCAGCAGCAAAAGCAAACAAAGTCCCATCTTGCATTAAAAGGGGTATTGAAGCAAGAGTGGATAACATCATCTTGCCACTGTACAAATCATTGGTTAGACCTCACTTCAAATATGCAGTGCAGTTTTGGGCACCAGCTATGAAAAGGGATATTGTAGAATTGAAGAGAGTACAGGTAATTATCAGAGGGAGGGGTTTTTACAGGAAGTTCTGTTAAACTGTGGAATTCTTTGCCCAAACATGTGGTAATGGCAGATACAATGGATACATTACAAGAAGATTAGGTGTATTTCTAGCAGAGGGGAACATACAGGGTTATACTGTGTATTGGTAGGCAAAACAGGAAGTTCAGTAAACAGAGTATAACCCATTTAGGAGTCGGATAGGCTTATATAATTCCCGTTATCTTGGTTTTACTCCGGCAAAGTTTGAACTTGGTGGACTTGTGTCTTTATTTCAACCTAATTGACTATGTAAAATTTACTGTGTAACAAGGCACATAGAACTTCTCTGACTTCTGTGTGCATTCAGCCAACTTCACCATCTAACCTCCCACTTACCTTACCAGGGCTAGAAAATTGTGATGGTCTATGTGAATGTTTCCGTTTTGCCTTTATTAAGGATATAATATATTCAATTAGTCCTGGATTTCATGTTCATGGAGATGGACATGACACTTGCACTCTGCCTCTGGCAGCAAGAGCCTACCTAACTTTTTAAAGATAGACAGTAGCGGTGGTGATGGGGTATTACAATTATCAGTTGTTAGTTCTTCTTTAAAAAGATAGTAATGTTTCATAATAAAAGCAGCTCCAATTAATCTTCATAGTATTTGGGCCATGGACATGTTATTTTTAATACTGTCAGAGTTGTAGTTCAAGAGTAACTGAATGATAAAGTATCCTCCTCCCGCCCCTTTTACTGATATAACACTGCTCAGCTCAGAGAAGCAGGGTGGTGTCCAAGTGGATTGCAGAGAGGGACAATCTTGAATGAACATAAGGGAAAAACCTGAAAAACCTGTCAATGGGGCCCTTTCTGTGATCTGTCTGGTCTGTGGACCAGATTCCACATCTGTGGGGAGGTGGCTTAAACTAGGTAAAAGGGCGGGAGGGGGAAACTTTATCATTCAATTACTCTGACAACTCTCACAGTATTGAAATAACACTCTCCATGGCCCAAATACTATGAAGATTAATTAGAGCTGCTGTTTTTGTGAAATATTACTATCCCTTTAAGCGTCACTGTTACTATTACTTTCTAACCTTGACCAATTTACTTAGATATTGAGTAACATGTCTCGCTCACTAGGCTCGGTGGTGTAAGATGAAGTGGTTTCATTTCCTTCTGCAGTCAGCACTCCGGAGAGATGTGTAATGAGGTATACAAGTATTAAGCAGGGCTGTCCCGTCATGGTTCTGTAAAACAAAATAACGGAGAAGTTATGAGTGAAGTGTCATAAAATAACAAACAACAGAGGTGCATCAGCTGTAAAAGTGTGAAAATTATCCAAAATTGAAGTTATTGTAAGGAGCCTCATGTTAAAATGATCTGAAGATTCCCTAAATTAAGACTCTTAGAGCCAGAGAGATGTCCAAAGCATTGAGAAACTATACCACGCTTCATTTTTTTTAAAGAACAGGCCATATTTTATTAATTAAATCAACTCATTTTCATAAAAAACTTTTAAATAGCAATAAGCTGATTTTAACAACTGAATAATAACAGTAATAATCATATTGTCCTTATCCTATAATCTGTTTTTCTGCTTAAAGGGTTTGTAATGCCCGCTTATAAGTTGATGCAATATTGTAGATTTAAAAAAAATAAAGTATCTAGAGCAAGTCCCATCTCTCATACCCTTATGGTTTGAGAGATAAAACGTTTTAAAGTTCCCCCATCCCTCGCCTTGCACTGACGTCAGACAGAAGGAGATCCTGGTCTGGGGACCAGCCAGCGGCTCTTTAGCAGAGCTGAAATAGCGATATTTAAAAAGAAATACTTCACCGGAACGGTCTACAAAGTGTGCCTGGTTTGCAAGCGCACTTTGTAGACCATTCCAATGAAGTAGTTATTTTTAAATATTGCTATTTCGGCTCTGCTGAAGAGCCTCTTCGAGTCGGCCAACATGGATTTCCTTCTGTCAGCTTTACAGCTGACATCAGGGAAATGGGAGGCAGGGGGTAACTTTAAAACGTCATATCTCTCAAAACATAAAGGTTTGTGAGATGAGGCTTGCTTCAGATACTTTATTTTTTTAATCTACAATATTGTATCAACTTATAAGTGGACATTACTGTCCCTTTAATCTGAACACCCATTGAATGGCCATACACACCGGTCTCGTGTTTAAAACCCATAAAAATCACCAACCTTCCTAAAATGCAGTTAAATCCATTACCCCATAATTGTGCCAGACCCAGCCAGTTCCATTGAATAACACCACCCCGACATAAGCCAGGGACAAACCTCCATACTTTTTTTCCCAGAAGAACCATCATGAATTATTTTTGTTATCATTCAAACATACCCCTACACAAGGCAAGGACACCACCCTGCCCAATTGCCAACTAGACGCTACAGGGAAGTAGGAAGGGCAGGATGCTCACTCACCCGGTCCTCCTACTAGTGCTTTAACAAACAATCCCCTGCCCCACTTCACAGATCATTCACATAGAACCGACAAAAAAACTATTATACTTAACAGCTTCTCTGCCGGTTCTGTATTTACATAAACAGGTCGATCAGCTGTTTGAAGTCCAAAGTTGACTATCCATCGATCAGCCGATTCATGATAAAGATAAGATTCTGCTACACTTCACAAGGGAAAATGGACTGTAGGCAGAATATTCTGTTTACATGAATCAACAGACCAGCGTATAGTTAGCTGTGGACTTTCCTATGGTATTCAAAGGGTTAAGGGAATTGAAAGCCAGTGGTATGATTTTTGAATCAAGGTAGGACAGTGGCGAATCATATTTGTCCCAGTTTTGTAGCCAGACAACCTCAATAAATGTTTGTTTAAATCCCAGAATAATCATTATTTATTGATCGAAACACAATAGTTCCCTGCTTCTATCGCTGCTGACATTTACCAATGCAGCAGGCGTTTCATGTTTACCGCTAAAGTAGAGATCATTGCTAAATGATAAGAAAAGAGCCAGTACAAATGTGTTCTTTCCTGCAGCTGCGATTTTAAAGCCAATACAGATTCGCCCGAGAAGAAAGGAAATTTTGTTCTCTAGATAAATGGTTTAGATTCAATCGTTCTGTGTCTCAGAATTTTGTGGAGGAGCATGAAACAAGATAGCTCTGTTTATCATACTGCATGAATACCGTTGTTTTCTTCTTGTGAAAGGCCTTGTTTTGGAACTTTCAACAGAAATACTGAGGCTGATATACTAAGGGGAACTGGAATTATTCTGGGTCAAACCAACTGCAAATGGGGGGCAAATACACTTTCCCAAAAATCCTAATCGTTTAAAGGCAACTATCATCCTATAGTTGTCCTACTGGCAGATCTACTCTCCTGGGGCTGCACCGTGAGCCCCAGCACAAAAACAGAGAAGCAGAACTGGGGTCTAAAAGTAGACCCACACGGCTCCTTATTGTGTCTCTGCTGCATGGCACTGGACAACTTTTTGTCCTGCATGAGGCAGGCCCCCATAGTTCCTCTATATCAGACTTGAAAGCCTGACACAGCATGTTGCAGTGCTCTACATTTTAAATAATGGAAATGTTATTTATCCTCTCTGGTGCCATTAGTTTGCCCAGAACTAGTGGGATGAGTTTAGCGATAGTATTTAAACATTTAAAGGGATAGTAATGTTTCAGAAAAAAGCAGCTCCAATTAATCTTCATAGTATTTGGGTCATGGAGATTGTTATTTCAATACTGTCAGAGTTGTAGTTCAAGAGTAATTGCATGATAAAGTTTCCCCCTCCCGCCCCTCCTCAGAGCAGCAAGACTGTCTGGATGGATTACAGAGAGGGACAATCTTCAGTTAGCATAAGGGAAAACCTGTCAAGGGGGAAGGGTTTTCCTTATCTTCTCACAGTAAGAAGATTGTACCTTGCTGTGAGCTGTCTCGTCCCAGGACCATATTCCACATCTGAGGGGAAGTGGCTAACACTGGGTAAAAGGGGTGGGAGGGGATACTTTATCATTCAATTACTCTTGAGCTATAATAATATTAAAAAATCCGGGGGTAGACAATAATATTGAAACTGTTGGAGCCAAACAGATTTTTAGGAACAGATAGAACTTTTAGGAACTGACTGAATGATACTCATACACAGATGTGAATTTTACTAAAGTGTAGTTAGTAATTTGGACAAGGGAATTTCTGTTGATGTAGTATACTTGGATTTTGCAAAAGCCTTTGATACTTTGCCTCACAACAGCTTACTGCAGAAATGAAAAGGCTTCTGTTTGGGATGTGATATCTGTGCATGTATAGAGAACTGGTTTAATGATAGATGGCTGAGTTGTTGTAAATGGAATGTTTTCAAGTTGGTCTAAAGTTGTATTTGGGGTGCCACAGGGTTCAGTCCTAGCACCAATTTTTTAAAGGGTTAGTAAACCCCCAAAAAACTGTTGGCGAATTGATAGGACTAATAAAAAAACATTTCTGCCTGACGAGCTGTAAAGCTGTCAGAGGCAGAATCCGGTCGCCCGACTGTAGGCGGCTCTTCAGGAGTGCTGACATCAGGCTATCTAACTATAATTACTTCATCTGTATGTGCCTGGCTTGCAAGCACACGTTGTAGACCATTCCGATGACGTAATCATAGTTAGATATCTCGATGACAGCGCTCCTGAAGAGGCGCCGTCTGGTCCCGGAAGCAGGATCTCATGAGAAGGGGGTGGGAGCAGAGGTCTTTATTTTCTTACATCTCTCAAACCGTAACGGTTTGAGGGATGGGAATAAGGGCATTACATGTTTTTTATTAGTCCTATCAATTCGCCAACAGTTTTTTGGGGGGTTTACTATCCCTTAAACCCAGTTTATTAATGATCTAGTAATGAGTATTGAAAGTTGTGTCACTAAACTGTACAAGGAAATACATACAGAACAAGATTTTTTTTTTCTTGAATGGACATAAAAGTGGCAGATGAGGTTTCAGATAGATAAATGTATGGTTATACATTTGGGTTGCAGAAAGAAACACACTACATATACACTAAATGGGAAACTACTTGGGAGATCCTTGTTAGAGAAAGATTTAGAAGTACTGATAAACAGACCACAGCAGTATGCAGTGTCACTAGGCTTCGGCAATATGTACTATCCTGTATATAAAGGGGGTATAGATGCACTGGGTATTATAATTCTACCTTTATATAAATCCTTGGCAAGGCTTGATCTAGTTTTGGGCACTAGTTCTTAAAAAAAGACAAAACGAATAAGGGGATTGGAGGATCTGAGTTATGAAGAGAGACTAGCCAGTTTGTTTACATCAGAAAATACATTTCTAAAGGGGTGATATAATTACCATTTACAAATATATATTTGAGGCCAATTCGAATAACTCTCTAAGGAACTACTTACTCAAAGAGTTGTGCATAAAAGAGGGCATTAATTAGGATTAGTTGAAATGGTACTTTCAACTAATACAAAGGCAGGGGTTATGTAAGTACAGTAAATTTAGGGAATTCTTATCCTCTGGATGCTGTGTTTGCAGATATTCTAGTTGATTTCAAAAAGTAATGGCTACTTTTCTAGATTAGAACAGTAATGAGACTTATGGCAGTTGGTTTTACAACAAATAGGATGTTAATCCAAGGAAATATCTGACATTTGGAGCCATTAAATGATTTTTTAGCCACTTGGGGCTTATAATTGGAAATGGCTTCAATGCTTTTTCATGCCTTCCTCTGGATCATCAGGTGTGATATGGCATGGGCCTTATTAACTATGTATGTTACTATGTATATAAAATACCCCAGAAATTTAGACGCCAGAAGCAAAATTTTAGGAGCCTGAGTTCTTCATAGGCTCCTGGTAGCTGGCCTTAGTGTTTCTTTCACATTACTCTCTGTCTCCTTGGGAGTCCATGGAGATCCCCTACCTCCACTAAAGAGGTATTATTCTGGGGCAAACAAAATGCACCATAGGGTTGAAATGAAAATTCTGCAAATTCTCACTGATTTCAATTGAATGCTAGAGAAGTTTCCAGTGCATTACAAAGCAATACTTTGGACGCTTCCCTAGCATTCAAATCAATGCCCACTGATTTTACAGGGGCTTTCACCTGCTTGCATGAGAGAGAGGTCACCAATGCAGGGGGTTAAAAACCCCATTTAAATCAGCGTGAATTTGCAGAATTTTCATTTGAACCCTATAATGCTAAGTACCAGTGCCCCCCATGGAGACAAAGAGTAGTGCAACCCGGTGAATGCTAGAGAGGTACATCAACTTCACTGGTGCTAATGCACTAAGGGAATGGAGTCATTCTGAGGTAAATTAACAGAATCATACTGGACAAATGTATATTCTCATTGAATTAAATGGAATGCTTAAAGGAGCAGTAAACTTTTTTTATGAATAAATATATATTGTATGGCTTTTCCTGTTGAATAAAATAAGAGTATTCCAAATGCTAGAGATGCATATTTCCAGCACTATTACAGTTTACACCAGTGTTTTTTTACATTAGCAATGCCCTCTATTGGTCAAATTCCAATTAAGTTTTCTGTTACATTCTAATGTAGAGGAAAGTCAGAGACATACAGTTCTCCACAGAATGTGATAGAAACTGCTGATTCACTTCCTGTCAGGTAGAACTTCCAGGAAGTAAACACAGTAAATTCACTTCCTAACTATTTGAACTCTTATAAATGTTGAATAAAACAACTGACAGCGGTGGGAGTGACCTTGTTTTACTCAGCAGGAAAAGCTCTATAACATAAATGTTTCCATAAAAATAAGTTTACTACTACTTTAACCCTTTAAGTGTCAGATGGTTACACAACGCAGTCCTTTGCAATGCGTTGCATACCCTACTGGCACTCAAAGGGTTAATGTCTTAAATGTTATAGCAGTCCAACAACATGTTGCTTTGGAATGGGAATTTGCAGGGATGTTAATTCTACCCTATGGTGCAGATGGTTTGTCCATAATTGCATGACACTCACTGTATTCTACATCAGGGGGCGGCTTATTAACATGTGTGAATAGACGTCACTTCTAAGCACGTGGGAAAGAAGACATTGAAATGCTAATTTATTATCATCAGCAATAATTTACATTTCGATTGGATCAGTAAACAAGGAGCTTGTTGTAATGGTTACAATTTTTCGTAGAAAGTCCAAAATGGGTAAATAAAATGAATAAATCAGTAAGTCTATTACAAAAAATGTTATTATTAATTGATTTCATGTACAAAGTTCAAGTTAGATAAATAAAATGAATAATTCAGTAATTCTATTACACAATTTTGTGAATAAACCTCTGCAAGAAAAAAAAAAGCAGAAAAAGAATTAGGTGACCCAATCCAGCTCCCTTTGGGGAAACTGTAAAAAAAACGTAATGTGGGCCATATTTAGGGAACCACAGAAGTGAAATATTGGGCAACACACGCACTGATCTGAAGGGAAAATAAAATCTCTCAAAATTCTCATTGACGTAAATGGGATTGATAAGTCCTGAATGCTAGAGAGGGAAACAATAGTGTGTTGGAGACCTTTCTAACATTCGAGGGGTTAAAAGCCCCTTTTAAATTAATCAGTGTCCAATTGTGCTCTATAGTGCATTCGGATTGCGTCACAATTACACCTTTGCCACCTCATTAATACAGGCCTACACGTGTGTTATCACACTGGACAGAACACTGATGTACGTTGTATAATGTTATTGCACCTAGAATGTGTACAATACAGAACATTTTAGTAATAACCTGTACATTTTTTCCTTCTAGGTGATCCGACTTGAATTCACATTTTCCCATATTTTCATCCTCAAGGTTTAAAGTATCTTTCTTCTAAGTCGCCCTATCACCATGTATTTTAGTTTGCATATCTGAAAACTTCATTCAAAGCTGATTGTGTTACTGGCAAAAAAGGCCAGCAGGTGCGTACTGATACTTTTATTTCTGTAAAAGTCAAAGTCTCAGATTTTTAAATAGACTGAAGAATCTTTTAGGCGTGAATAAGATTCAGAACCCTGATCTGCTATAGTGCGTGTGCCTGTAGGGTGTCTATGTATGTGTGTGTCTGTAGTATGTCTGTGTATGTGTGTCTGTAGGTTATCTGTGTATGTGTGTGCCTGTAGTATGTCTGTGTATGTGTGTGTCTGTAGTATATCTGTGTACGTGTGTGCCTGTAGTATGTCTGTGTATGTGTGTGTCTGTAGGGTGTCTGTGTGTCTGTAGGATGTCTGTGTATATGTGTGCCTGTAGTATATCTGTGTATGTGTGTGCCTGTAGGATGTCTGTGTATGTGTGTGCCTGTAGGGTGTCTATGTATTTGTTTGCCTGTAGTATGTCTGTGTATGTGTAAGTCTGTAGGGTGTCTGTGTATGTGTGCCTGTAGTATGTCTGTGTATGTGTAAGTCTGTAGGGTGTCTGTGTATGTGTGTGCCTGTAGTATGTCTGTGTATGTGTAAGTCTGTAGGGTGTCTGTATATGTGTGTGTCTGTAGGGTGTCTGTAGGATGTCTGTGCATATGTGTGCCTGTAGTATATCTGTGTATGTGTGTGCCTGTAGGATGTCTGTGTATGTGTGAGTCTGTAGGGTGTCTGTATATGTGTGTGTCTGTAGGGTCTGTGTCTGTATATGTGTGTCTGTTTGTGCCTGTGTGTAGGTATCTGTAAGTGTGCCTGTATGTGTGTATAGGGTATGAGTGTTTTGTGTGTCTACATGTGTATGCATATTTAAGTATGTGTGTATCTGTAGTGTGTGTAGGGGGTGTATAAGTGTGTGATGCACACTATAGAATACATTCAGAAACTGTGCATATGACTATGAGTGCATGCGACACTAAGGAAACTATACAGACTGCACATCTTTTAGATACCAAGTGGCAATAACAGACCACGGCTTTTGCGTCCTACAACTGGCCTCAGTGGGCCATATGCACAAAGTGAAACAGTTTTGGGGCAAATTAACTGGGGATAAATAAAAACTCCCCAAATTCCCATTGCTATAAATGAAAATTTCTAATGAATTCTAGAGAGGTCTCTAAAATATTGTTTCACAATGCATTGTAGTCCTCTGTATACATTCAAGGGGTTATTTATACCCCATTTAAATCAATATCAATTTGTATTTGCTCCCTGTGAAGCAACAACTGGCTTGCTCCGGAATGACTCCACTTTCTTTGTGCATATGTCCATCCCAGTATAAAACTACTGAGGCTGATATACTAAGAGGAACCAGAACAATCGCTTGGCAAGACAACTGCTCCATTTTGGACACATAAAAACTCTCAAATGTCTCTTCCATTTAAATGGGGCACTTTAAAGGGATAGTAATGTTTCAAAATAAAAGCAGTTCAAATTAATCTTCATTGTATTTGGGCCGTGGAGATTGTTATTTCAATACTGTCAGAGCTGTAGTTCAAGAGTAATTGAATGATAAAGTATCCCCCTCCCGTCCCTTTTACTGATGTAACACTGCTCACTTCAGAGCAGCAAGACTGTCAGGATGGATCACAGAGAGGGACAGTCTTCATTGAGCATAAGGAAAAACCTGTCAAACCTGTCAAGGGGGGCATGGTTTTCATTGTTCTTACAGTAAGAATATTGTCCCTTGATCTGAGCTGTCTGGTCTTAAGACCAGATTCCACATCTGAGGGGAGGTGGCTTACACTAGGTAAAAGGGGCGGGAGGGGGATACTTTATCATTCAATTGCTCTTGAACTACAACTCTGATGGTATTGAAATAACACTCTCCATGGCTCAAATATGATGAAGATTAATTGGAGCTGCTCTTATTTTGAAACATTACTATCCCTTTAACCTCTTGAATACTAGAGAAATCTTAGCAATGCATTAGCGACCTCTCTAGTAGTCAATGAGTTAAAAGCCAAATTTAAATTGACTGGCATTTTTATTTGGTTACCCCAGTATTGCTAAATAAATCTGATGCAATGAGTTGCTTAACCCTTTGAGTGCTAGATAGGTATCCAATGCATTGCAAAGCAATGCACTGGATATCTCTCTGGCACTCAAAGGGTTAATACATATTTTATTCACCCCCTTGGATCTTAGAAACTCCACCAAAGTATTGTGCTGGTCTTTAACCCTTTAATGCAATGTGCTGCATAACTCTCTCCTTAAAGAATTAAAGAGGAACTATCATCACAATAACTTTACCACCCAATCCAACATAGGAATAGGCAAAGCCATACTTTCATTTGCCTGAATAAGTCAGCGTTATTGAAGAAAAACAACTTCTTCAGCAGGAACCAGGGGACAACAGAGCAGACATCTTGGAGGAAATGTACCGTTGAGTCTGCACTGTCTATCCCATTCACTGTCAGCACTGGCGATTGGTGTAAGTACCGGAAGTTACTTTTGCCACAGGCACACAGAGCTTCTCTTCTAAGCTCTGTGCAGCTGATGCCTGCCAAAGAAGTTGTTTTTCTTCAATAACGTGGACTTATTCCGCCTAATGAAACTATGGCTTTGCCTATCACTATGTTAGTATTGGACTGGGGGGCAATGTTATTATGATGATAGTTCCGCTTTAAGACGTTATGTAAATGTGCTGAAATGATGAGCATATATTTACGCATTATAACAACCATATCATAAAGACAACCTAGTACCAAATAAGGGTAGGGTGACCCCATTTACATTCTGCCATTCAGGAACATTGAGGTGAAGAGAGCAGCAGAGTATTTGTCCTTGACTCTAGTGAAAATATGCTTGAGTTTCTAGCATTCAATTGTTTAAAAACCCCATTTAATTCACTGAGAATTTAACTTTCCCTATGGTGCAGTTGGTCTGCTCTAGAACCGCCCCACTTGTCTTATCAACATGAAGCTCCTAGAATGTATTTTCTGTTTGTGCATGCAAAATCCACTGCAACTATGTAAGCAAACACTAGGGGCAGGCAACCTGTGATCCTTTTCTAACTCGTGTTGGACCACAATTCCTATCATGTCAATGCACAATAGTAGACAAACACAAAGTAAAAATGTAGCTCAAGGCAGAAAAAGTTGCCCTCAGCTAAATTGTAACAAAGTAGCACATACAAATGGTGAGAGCAAGACAGCTGTGTGTTAACCTGATTTTGGTCATCCACAGTGCAAGGAGGTGTCAGCTCACAGAACGTGATGGAGTCTAGGAGGTACTGGCTATCAACTGTGGCGTGGGCAGGATGACAATTCACCACAAGGAGATTGAGCCCCAAGATTTTTGCGGCTGTCGTACATAATCACAGAAAAGTTCGAGGCTTGGTAGCCAAGCCAAAGCGAATAGCATGTAGTCAACAATAAACCAAGACTGGGCAGATTAAGTTCAAGCAGAGGGACAGTCCGAGATCAGGCTCAGAAGAGGAGAAGACAAAATCCAAAACAAAATGCAGAGGACACAATCTCACAGGTAGACAAAAAAAGACCAACAGTAGGAAACATTTCTCATTACTGGGTTGCAATAGCTTTCTCTCTCTTTACAATATGATGCAGCAAAAATTAAAAAAAAACAGTCTACGACAACACGCCTTTACTTTTGTTACATAATCCTCATTTATGAATGAGGAATCCATTAAACTTTACAACCAGTTAAGCCACTTCGTGCTGCCAGGTATCGTAAAAAATGAATATAATTCCTGGGGAAGAAATGAAACCTAATCTCATTGACTTTTACATAATTTTCCAGCAGCTCAGCTCATTAAAGCAATGTCAGATCTTCTGTTGACTGATCTTCAAATTAGTGTAGTTCAAATGGCTTTCACTGTTACAACTGCCTCTGCTGTGTATTTATTCAATATAAGTAAGAGCAGTGAACAAGAAACACTCTGATGATGCTTCTCTCTTTTTTTTTTTTTTGAACGACAGAGCATAATTTCATAGTGGACTTTTTTTTCCTTGCAATGTGCATGAAACAAATGCCAAAAAGGAAAATGTGTAATCAAACAATTAGACAAAAACCCTTGTGAAGAAAAAGCAAATGACATGTTATTGAAGATGTATTCTCTTTTAAATTGAATTAGAAACCTACTGGGTGCTTTGGATGTCCTGTTCCTTGCATACAAATATGTGCTAGACTGACCCATTGAAGTTGAATGATTTCCTACAACTGGAGTAGGATTATTTCACCTTCAGCTGTCATAGGCTACAACTGCCATCATCCCCAACCAGCCAGCAGAAATACTTTTTAGGTGGGTGTCATTCATTCATGCAACCGTCCTGTATAGATATTTTTTCATAAATTTTATTCACAAACATTAGGTGATACAAACATAGAAAATAGCAATCAAATTTTACACAGCAGGTAATAAGTATACATGATATGCAATGCTTTGTACAGCTTCTATATCAGAATTAGAAGTAGAAATGACTGTCAAATCTCATGGCATAGTTACATGTTTGTGTCCAAAACTCAGCAGTCCATGCTCAGACTTGATGATGCCTACCGTGTGTAGACTGGGAAACATCACAGAACAATCAAATGACCAAGATATAACAAAGAAACTATGCCTCCATCATCGTTAGCCTAGTGCTTCACAGATAACGGTGGGGGTAAAAAATATACAGAGATATATAGATATAGAAGGTTTGTGTGTGGGCGCCCTACAATGAAGTCCATTCAGTCTCCAAAGATGGTGAAAAAAAACCTGATGGGAAATATCTCTCCCAGGAAGCCCATCCAGCCGGAAAGTTCACAATCCTATAGGCAAGTAAGGCATGTTGGCATTTCCAGAGATAAGCTTCACTGTGTCTAACCCTCCATTTGCCAACATTAGGCAGATCCGTGGATTTCCACTTGTAGGGAATACAGGATTTAGCTACAGATATGTCCAACAGCCACTGACAGAGTTGACCTGCATTGCATTGTATCTGTCGTAGTCTAAATGAATGAATGAATATTTTATAGTTTATTTATTTAGCATCAGATGTTTACACAGCCGTTTACAATTTGAGGGATTTAGAAAATGCAGTGTTACAAGTGCTTTTGAAAGTGAAACACTGGAACTGGGGTCCCTGCTTGAAAGCTTACAATCTAATTTGAAAGCCTGTATACAAGTATCCAAAATCTACCTTTAGGTCAAACAACTTAAAAAAGTAAAAAACTGCAAAAGATCTGCATGGCTGTTATGGGTTGTCTCCAACTGTACCATTTTAGTGATTTGAGAGAAACTCGGGCACAGGAGTGATCACAGACATAGACTGTAATGAGATTCTATTTACAGATCCATCTATATTGTGCTATAAAAATAAAGTTGATATATATATATATATATATATATATATATATATATATATATATATATATATAATAATTCACTAAGAATGTTTTTCAGAAGCCATCATGCACAGTAGAGACTAGCCGCGCCGCGGCTGATACGGAGCGTGGCGCTCCAAATTCAGACCGGCGTCCTCTCTACACACCAGGAATTCGGAGCACCCTGCTCCATATCAGCCGCGGAGCGGGCAGTCTCTACTACGCATCATTGTGGCCCGTGTAAACGGGCTTTTCAACTAGTATATATATATATATATATATATAATCACTTCTGTGCACAACCCTCTTGTGTGTATGTGTTCGATAGATCTGTATACGCAGAGAATGTGTGCTATCGGTATGTACAGAGAATGTGTGCTATCGGTATGTACAGAGAATGTGTGCTGTAGCACTTATACAACATATAGATGTGATATAGGAATATACAACTTTTGAGAAAAGTCCTAGTTGGACTGAAATGGTGACCACAAGATTAAAATTCCTTGGATTCTACTTGAAAACGTTGTGAAAAACAGTACATGTTAAAAGACATATCTTAATCAGATTGTAAATAGAAACCAACTAGCAGTAAACTACAACAAATGTAAAAAAGAAAAAATGACCTAGATATAGCAAGTGTATAGACAAGATTTAGATATGAGTGCTGTTTAAAGATACCTACATAGGCACAATGTCTATTAAAATATATTCATCATGTTTAATTAAGTCTGGCGAGTTGGGAGAAGACAGTATAATGCCTGGTGCTGAGCAGTGCGGCCCCAAAACTGCCCCTGTCAGTTTATCGCGAGAGGTGGGAGAAAAACTGACCTACTGGCAGGCAGAGGGATTGAAAGCTACCTGGATGTCTGGGGCTCATCACAGTCACTAAAATACAAAATTGTTGGGCTTGAAAGCCTTTCACTAGCTTCTGTCAATGTTTTGTAGTTACATTTGTCTCATGGATAGGTAAGGGAGAACCTGCGGACTATTAATCTCCACCCCCACTGATACACCAATATCCACAATGCATCCCAGGCTGCATCGGCAGGTCTGCTCCAACATCTGGGGAGAGCTTCACTAAGCGGTGATCGAGAGGAGATAAAGTGGAGATGATTTCCAGGTTTATCACGTATCACTCCAGTTCCTACAGTACACCTCTCTGAATTTTATGGTTTTACATATCAGGACGTAATAACAATCATCTGTTCCTTAGCAGGTCTAAAAATTAGGTAAATACAACCTCAGATGAACAACAACACATGACATATTACACCGTGTTATTTAATAAAAATAAAGCCAAAATGGAGAAGCCATGTGTGAAAAACTAAGTACACCCTTACTGCATCCATAGGAATTAAGATGTTAAGTAGTAGACAGATGCTGCTAATCAAATGCCCTTAATTAACTGATCATCAGCAAGTGTGACCACTTCTATAAAAGACAAAGTTTTAGCACTTTGCTGGTCTGGAGCATTCAGATGTGTGTTAAAGGGATAGTAATACCTCAATTTTATTATACCCCATCTTGTAGCCCTTAAAAAACTGAATTAAATGAGCCCAGCGGCATCTCTCAACCCTTTATGGTTTGAGAGATATCTGCTTTCAAATTTCCCTCTCCCCTGACGTTGGCGTTATAGCTGACAGCAGGGGAATCCGGTCCTGGGACCGGCGGATTTGCTCAGGGACCGGATTCCCCTGCTGTCAGCTAGAACGCTGACGTCATGGGAGAGTGAACTTTGAAAGCGGATATCTCTCAAACCATAAAGGTTTGAGAGATGCCGCTGGGCTCATTTAATTCAGTTTTTTAAGGGCTACAAGATGGGGTATAGTAAAATTGAAGAATTACTATCCCTTTAACACAATGCCAAAGAGGAAAGACATCAGCAGTGATCTTAGAGAAGCAATTTTTGCTGCCCATCAATCTGAGAAGGGTTATAAGGACATTTCCAAACAATTTAAAGTCCATCATTCTACAGTGAGAAAGATTATTCAAAAGTGTAAAACATTCAAGACAGTTGCCAATCTTCCCAGGAGTGGACATCGCAGCAAATTCATCCCAACGTCAGACTGTGCAATGCTCAGAGAAGTTGCAAAAAAAAAACAAGTTACATATCAGACTCTACAGGCCTCAGTTAGTATGTTACATGTTAAAGTTAATGACAGTACAATTAGAAAAAAACTGAACAAGTATGGTTTGTTTGGAAGGGTTGCCAGGAGAAAGCCTCTTCTCTTTAATAAGAGCATGGCAGCATGGCTTAGGTTTACAAAGTTGCATCTGAACAAACCACAAGACTTCTGGAACAATGTCGTTTGGACAGACGAGACCAAAGTGGAGATGTTTGGCCATAATGCACAACTCCACGTTGGGTGAAAACCAAACACAGCATATCAGTACAAACACCTCATACAAGCTGTCAAGTACGGTGTTGGAGGGGTGATGATTTCGGTTTGTTTTGCAGCCACAGGACTGGGAACCTTGTAATCATTGAGTTGACATGAACTCCTCTGTATACCGAAGTATTCTAGAGTAAAATGTGAGGCCATCTGTCCAACAGCTAAAGCTTGGCCAAAATTGGGTCATACAAAAGGACAACGATCCCAAGTACACCAGCAAATCTACAACAGAAGGGCCGAAAAAGAAAAGAATCAAGGTGTTCCAATGGCCCAGTCAAAGCCCAGACCTCAACCCGACTGAAATGCTGTGGCCTGACCTTAAAAGAGCTGTGCATAAACAAATGCCTGCAAACCTCAATGAACTGAAGCAACGTTGTAAAGAAGAGTGGGCCAAAATTCCTCCACAACTATGTGAGAGACTGATAAAGACATACAGAAAATGATTACATCAAGTTATTGCTACTAAATGTGGTTCTACAAGCTATTGAAATATAAGGTTTACTTAGTTTTTCACACATGGCTTCACCATTTTGGCTTTATTTTTGTTAAATAAATTATGAAATAGTGTAATATGTCATGTGTTGTTGTTCATATGAGGTTGTATTTACCTAATTTTTAGAATTGCTAAGGAAGAGATGATTGTTATTATGTCCTGATATGTAAAACAATAGAAGTTAAAGAGGGTGTACTTTCTTTTTCACACAACTATATGTTATTCTATGGAGCCAATCACTAAGATCTCCAAAGCTGAAGACATATTAGTGCATAGGCTCCACAGAATAACAAAGGAATTGGAGAAGTGATAAACTGGAGAAGTCATCTCCACTTTATCACTGCTTAGTGAATCACCTCCCTGGAGTTCTTGCATTAACCCTTTGAGTGCCATATGGGTGTACAACACATTGCAAAAAAGCTCAAAGCTTTAATGGTTGCAAACATCTGAATCCAACTTTCTTTACTTTGATAAAGAAACCATGGTGGTTATTCACCAAAGTGTGATAAAGTGTTGATAAAGCGGAGATGAATTCTCCAGTGATATCACTTCTCCAGTTTTGTGTGCCCATGTGGTCAGTCATTTAATGAAGATTTGATGGTGATATCAACTTCCAGTGTTGCTAGTGTAAAAAGTTTTGAGAGTGATTAAACCGAACCACCCCATATTAATCAAAACCTACTCCACCTACCTACACATTCCCCCCCAACTCCAACCACTGCAAATCTTCATATAATACTATCCTATATAATAATTTGCTAAATCGTGTGTAACGCCCGACATGCGCAGTACACACTGCTGTGCACGCTGTAGTCATGCGCAGTAGAGACTGCCCGCGCCACAGCTGATACAGAGCCTGGCGCTCCGAAGGAGCGTCCGGCTCTGTATCAGCCGCGGCTCGGGCAGTCTCCACTGCGCGTGACTGCTCCGAGACCAGGTGGCAGTGGCACTGTGGCCCGTGTAACGGGCTGTTCAACTAGTGGTGAAATAAAAAGACTGCATAAGGGTCCCACAAGTCAAGAACAAGGCATCCTTTTCTTATTCATACATTGCTAAATTACAGTAAGTAACATATTAATGCAGTTATCATTAAATATCAAAACTTGTTTATATCACTTCTTCCTAGCCTGTATGTGAACATTATAAATATGGCGGGACGGTGGATGTTACCACATGTTCAAGACCACGAACATTAAAGTATCTTCACTTCCTCTAAATAATTTCCTGCTATAGCTCCATCCCACACAGCCAGTGTGCTTCTTACTTAACACTTTGTTTCCCAAATCCATTTATTGTTGTTTTTTCATTTATAGCCCACTAAACTTACTCTATAAGACCTGGTTACAGGTCCTTCAGATCTGCTGTCATGCTGCCCTTATGCTTATGACTCCTGAGCTTCCTGTAAAGTTGCGGCATAACGGTGCAATCACAAAAGCTAATAGTTGTCCAAGTAAAAGCCACCATAGTGTAGCATGTTACCTTTCAACATGGGTGACAGATTAACAAAGGATTTCTGTGTTGGTGTTGCCAATGTGAAAGGGGTCTTAGGAGGCGAATATCTATCAGGGTCCATCAGAGGAGTGGAATAAATTGATAAGGAGTAATTATCATGCAAATTATTTCAACATGGAGGCTCCCACTAAAAGGAAGACTTGGAAAGTGAGAGGTTAATTTCAAGAAGAATACATTTGATAAGAGAAAAAATAAAATAAGTATGTATTAAATTGATGGTAATTTTTCACAAAAAAAAAAGCAGCACTGATTAATCTTCATAGTATTTGGGCCATGTAGCGTGTTATTTCAATACTGACAGAGTTGTAGTTCAAGAGTAATTTACTGATGTAACTCTGCTAACCTCTGAGTAGCAAGAATGTCTGGATGGATCACACAGAGGGACAAGTGAGCATAAGGAAAAACCTGTCAAGTGGACAGAGTCTTCCTTTTGCTCACAGTAAGAAGATTGTTCCTTGCTGTGACCTGTCCGGTCAAGAGACCAAATTCCACATCTGAGGGGAGGCGGCTTACACTAGGTGAAAGGGGCAGGAGGGGGAAACTTTATCATTCAATCCAGCCACAGGCACTCAGAGAACACCACTATACTCAGACTGGTGCTTTGTATAAAGAGCTATGAGGGAAGGCACTAGAGTGCAGAAATATTTTCAATGTCAGCTGCAAAGTTCTCTCCTCTTTTAGCTATTTTTAACGGACATCAAACTTATACATCAATGAAAATTTTACACATATTGTAGTTATGCATAAGGCTCCTTTTGAATTCAAACATTAGCATGAATACAACAAAATACATTGAATACATTGGGTATTATGTGGCAGAGCAATTAACCATACATTTTAAAACAATTTGGGATTATAGATGAACAAGTGTACATCCATCCATTCACCTTTCTAAACTCTTTTATGTTCCAAACCAATAACAAAAAATGTACAGTCATTGATTGCTCCTTGTGCCTTCTGAATGTCCCTACACTGGGATTAAGTTGCTGTTAAAGGAATAGTAATGTTTCACAAAAAAACACCTCTGTATTTGGTCCATGGAGAGTGTTATTTCAATACTGTCCGAGTTGTAGTTCAAGAGTAATTGAATGATAAAGTATCCCCCTCCCACCCCTTTTACCTAGTGTAAGCCACCTTCCCTCAGATCTAGAATCTGGTCACTTGACTGGACAGGTTGCAGCGAAGTATATCTTCTTACTGTGACAGGTATTTCCTTATGCTCACTGAAGATTGTCCCTCTCTGTGATCCATTCAGACAGTCTTGCTGCTCTGAGGTGAGCAGTGTTACATGAGTAAAAGGGGTGGGGGAGGTATATTTTATCCTTCAATTACTCTTCAACTACAACTAGGACAGTACTGAAATAACAATCTCCATGTCCAAAATAATATGAAGATTAATCAGAGCTGCTTTTTTATGAAACATTACTAGTCCTTTAAACACTGTGTAGATGAGGCACCCGAGAAAATGTGCATTCAAAGTGACTACAAACAATGGGAGTTTGGTGAATTCTTGTTTCTTGTGGTGAAGTTGGTTTGCCCTAGAATAACTATACATTTTCTTTGAAAATAAGGTCCTTAATTAACACTTTGAGTGACAGAGAGGTACACAACACATTGCTTTGCAATGCGTTGTGTACCTCTCTGGCTCTCAAGTGGCTAAAGGGTTAAGAAGCACCCAGTTTTTTATTTTCACAATTACTGTCTTCATGTAAATCGAAATAAGAGAACAACAGATTCTCCCTCAATAGGACAGATTTGATTCCATCTGGACAGAAGGTCGCAGATGGAATCCTGAGCGCCTGTACTCACCATGTTGGTTGGATTATATATTCATTAATTATGATTCATTAACTAACCATCTTGATATTCCTTTCACTGATATACTTACTTTGATCATTGTTTAATCCCTGAAAATCATCTTTCTGAAGCATGTCTTTGTTTATTCTTTGAAAGAGAACTAACACCTCCTAATAATCACTCCCATTTACGTTACTATGGCCAGAAAATCCACATGGCCATTATGAATCTTCCTCTTGTGCCATTGCTCAAGAGATAACCTCTCCAGTCAGTCCTGGACATTATGCCCATAGAGGCAGACATGACAGTTTCTGGAAGTTTCTCCAGACTGAAGCACCCAGAGTGCATGAGTCTACATAGACAGCGGGGCACACAATGCATTATGAAGCAATGCACTACACTTTAGTCCTTAAAGCGGAACTTCCACCATAGTTAGTCATCCTGCAATAATTAGGCAGATGGCTATTAGCTTAATAATAGTTATCTTACCTCTCAGAACTAGATGATTCTAAAGAAATCCTTAATCTTCGAGACCAGAAGCCAGGCATCAGACATCTTGTCTACGCAGCTGCACTGTCAGTCCCGGTCTCCCTCTAAAAAGCACTGCAGTGTGCCACAAGGTAACCGGAAGGAACTGATGCCGCAGGCGCACAGATTTCACTAACCTGGCCGTAAGTCTCGGAAGATTAAGGATTTCTGTAGAATGGTGTAGTGCTGAGAGGTAAGATAACTATTATTAAGCTAGTCGCAATCTGCCTATTTATTGTATAGCGACTTCAACTATGGTAAACGTTCTGCTTTAAAGGGTTAAGATTATCATGCACGGTGAGCAGAGTGCCATGTTCTCTGGTCTTACTTGTATATCTCCTCCATTAACATGACACCCAGGGTGGACTGAAGATGTTATCTATTGACCAAAGTCATACAGGCCAATTCATATGGACCATTAACCCTTTGAGTGTCAGAGGGGAACGCAACGCATTGCAAAGCAATGCGTTGTGCACCCCTATGGCACTCAAAGAGTTACGATTTTTGGCTATAGCAAGGTACGTGGGGTTTTTTTATTGAGGGTGTTAGTGCTCTTTAAGTGGGATACAAGTTATAACCATCAAAACTCTTAATCAATCATACATTTTATGAATAAGGACTGTTTCTGGATCATTAGGAACCATAATAAAAGATATTTTCACCAGTGTTAAAGGAGAAATATATCTATAGGAATCAGAGGGTCTTATTTTTTATAACAGAAGGACTTACCTAAATTGGTGTTTAATCATATATATACTGCATTTTGCATTAGAATTCTGTTGTAGTCTATAGCTAGTCAACTAGATTTCTGATCAATTTACACAGGTCGGCAGAACCATGAGTGGGGCTTTTTGTTATGGGATTTGTCATTCAGAATATTTTATTTCGATTTTAAAGGGGATCTATTGCCCCTGTACAAGTGTGGCTTAAATGATAGCTTATATAGTGAATATGACCATTTCTTTATTATTTCCCATTTTAAATACAGTATTTTGGCGAAAATTAACGTTTAAAGAGTGCCTTGCACCCTACTTACGGATAGACAGTGGGTACAGCTCTCTACCTGCAGTCTTTCACTCCACCTCTGCTCTCGTCCCTCTAGCCAGCCTCCTCCGATGATGGAGGCTTCTGTCTGTAAGCTCGAGCGATCTCATTGGTAGAGATCGATATCTAGCCAATGAGAGCTCTCCAGCTTACATACAGAAGCCTCCATCATCAAAGGAGGCTGGCTAGAGGGACGGGAGCAGAGACAGAGTGGCGGACTACGGGTAGAGAGCTGTACCCACAGTCTGTCTGGAAGTAGGGTGCAAGGCACTCTTTAAAAGTTAATTTTCACCAAAATAGGTATTTAAAAGGGAAATAATAAAGAAAAGGTCATATTCGCTATATAAGCTATGATTTAAGCCACACTTGTACAGGGGTAATAGATCCCCTTTAAAGAAGTGTGAACCATATACAGGTGTCCATGAAGAATGCTAAAAAGACAACTGCAGCTACAATGCAAGAGAGACAGGCAGAAAGACACATTAGATAGATAGAATCGCTTGGAGATCAGATTCTCTGACATCTATCTATCTGTGTGTCTGTCTGTCTATCTATCTACTTTCACTCCAAACGTTTATTTCATTCAGACAGATGAAGACTGTAGTCTATTGTGAGGCAGTGTAAACTATATAAAGAACCAAAATGGAGATCAATAAATATAGTCACCTACAGATACAATGAAAATAATTATATAAACAGATATACAGGACATTTTATGAAGGACTCCTACTTAGGAAATACCTTCTGTTAAATGAAGAGCAGGTTTCTCCTACAGGTATAGTTCAGCTATAACCATCTGAAAGCCAGAAACATGTCCATGTAATTAATGGACAGCACTCTGGCATTCATAGAGTTACAGTGATATTGCAGGATTGAGGTGAACATTGTAAGCCATTGCCCTTGGAATATGATAGTTGTATCAAAAATATAAGAATGAACATCAATAAACTGCTCCAGTTTCCCAGAAGTAAAAACAATGCCTACTGTATCAAATAATGCCCCTGGAACATGAGTATTACTGATTGGAAAGGTGACATACTCTATTCATAGTATCCATATAAAATATCCATATATGTAATTATTAGAAGGTAGAATCATGAACTCAACTGCTATGTGATACAGAGTATTCCCAGAAGCCTTTTATGTTATGATCCACCAGCTATAGTTATGGTGTTGATGTCCATACAGATATATGAGTAGTAAAGTTATGATTTCAAAAAATATACGTTCAGTTAAGTAGCTGGATAACCGTTTGAGAGCCAGAGGGTAGAGCAAAGCATAACTCACCAATGTGTTGCACACTCTTCTGTCATTCAAATATATACACTAAAAAAATCCCTTTATAGAAGTAGTTCCTTAACTCTTGATAAAGGATAAATAGATCTAATCCATGGGTATACAACCATCGGCTGCTGAAAACTACAATTTCATCACTCCCAACCAGACAGCAGAGTTGTAGTCCCCAACAGCTTGAGTACAAAGTTTACCTACCCCTGATTTAATATAACACACTAACCTCACCTAAAATCTTTTATATAACAATATCACACCAGGGAATCTGAGGTTATAGGGGTGGAGAGGGGGGTCTCTTTTACAGCCCATATCTCGGCCCTCCAATCCTAAAATAGCAGGGGTACCCTTGTTAGAAATGGCAGTAGAGCCTCTATCTCAGCCCCACCTCCCCACCCCTATCATGACAGGAATATGCTTTTTGGAAAGGAGAGAGTATCCCCTTGGTAGGCCTAGGTAGGGTAGGTACAAGAGGGTTAATATCAAGTGAACAGATGGTATAAACATATACATATAGGTATGTTAGGAGAAGGGTGGGTCCTCTGTTATAGCCCTGTGTCTCAGCTCCTCCAGGCGTGACAAAAGTACCCATGGTGGAATGGGAATAGTCTTCACTTTCCAACAAGGGTAGGCATGCACAGGTTAATACCAGATGATCACGTAATCATATGGTACTAATGTGTGCATATGTGTTTAATGCATTTTAGGAACCTGGGGGGTTTACTTTTAAAGTTTATGTATCTCGATTCCACTATCTTCTAACTATATCAGTGTACCTTCATTGGAAAGGGCATACCCGATGACCACTTGATCACCTGGCAAAATCATATAATTGCAAATAAATTCATTTTGGGAGGGTGGAAGGCTGTAAAAGTGACCTTTTTCTCCCTCTGCAGTTTCTCTTTCATACAAGGGTATGTATGTCTATCTTATCAGGGCTGCTAAGGGAATTTGAAAAAAAAAAAATGGAATGTAATGTAAAAAAATAAATAAAAAATCCAGTCCAATCTTTATTCACTATGTCATTTGTCATGTGACCCTGGCACCCACTACAATATCTAAATCTATACCAATGGTGTTCCAATTTTCACAGGTTGCCAGTAAGATCTAGCTAAAGTAGGAAAATTCATGATTTTGAAAGCTATAAGTATATCTGCTACATGGTAGAAGTGTAAATAAAAAAATATATTTTCCCATAGCACCATCTTCTGGAAGTACATAGGGCTAGGGAATAGAAAGGCAAGTGACCGCTTATTTCCAAAACTGTCTACATTGTCTACCATATCTTCATATCTGTAGTTCACAGCCATTTTAATACTGGCAGATCATTTTTCAAGAAGGTAAGAAAAACGACAGATGTTGGAAAGTGTAGTTATGTGCTTCTGGCACCCGTTATAGTATGTCATCTCTTAACAATGGTGATGTTATTTTTCTATACAGAAGGACATTCCACATTCCATAAGTTGCAAAGCACTAGGCAAAATGTATGAAACAGTGTCAGGCTTGAGAACACCACAATTACATATGCATTCTCCTAGAATACAATTAGGTTGTTGTTCTAGTTTTGCTTACACTGCAGATCTTACATTACTTGACTTGCCACATTTATCATTTTGAACATACTGCAGATCATTTTGATGAACTAAGAACAACTGGAGAATTTCTGTGGCAATCCAACTACGCCATGGAGGACAAATACAATTCCCCAGTGAGTTAACCATGTAAATTCTAAAGGGTTCTCCAAGCTACTGCAAAGCAATACACTGGAGACTTCTCTAACATTCAAAGGTTTAAAATCCCCATTTAAATCAATATGAAGTTGGGGGATTTTTATTTGTCCCCTACGGTGCAAGTAGTTTACTCTAGATCTTCTTAAAGTGGACGGGCTCCATAAGGCAAGTTTAGTTTGCTGTACAGATAATTAAAGCGATAGTAACATCTCACTATAAATATAGATTCCATTATTCCTTATCCTTTGTAATAACACTCTGTACGTTCGGCAATGTGTTTATCCATCTAGTTTTTGTGTAATTGTATTTTGACATTTCCCCCACCTGCCCCTTTTAAAAACGTCACTGTTCTTTCTTCAGATCAGAAAGCCGGTCTGGACGGATCACGACAAGGGACAATCTTGTATCGGCATTAGGAGAAACCTACCCTTCTTCATCAAAGGGGGCAGGATTTTTATTATACTGAGAGACCTAATATTGTTCCTTGTTGCGACTGGATTTCACATTGGAGGGAAGAATCGGGACATCTGTATAAGGGGGCGGGAGGGGGAAACTTAAAATATAATTACACAAAAACGACACCTAAAAGAATATTGCCAAAGGTAACAGAGCATTATTACAAAGTATAAGGAATAATCAAATCTTCATTTATAGGGACACATTACTATCTCTTTAAAATCTGCTTCTATCTTTAAAGGGGAACTTTCACATAAAAAAAACTTTTGGCCAGTTGCTTAATTTATTAAAATGATATTAAGATTCCTTTTTTTATTTTACTTGCTAGTTCTTAAGATTTGCAGAGTCGCACGCTCAGTATAATGATACATGGAGCCTGCTGTAATGATAGATGAGACTCCCAACACTACCAAGGGAAGCGTGAATGCGCTCACTGGGACAGCTGGGAGGGAGGTGGGAGGAGAATTACAGCACTGAGAAGTCCAACAGAGCTGTGCCGAATATTCAGTGTGTCGCAGAATACGGAAGTGCACAGTTTGAAGTCTGCATATCTTAAGAACTAGGCAAGTAAAATAAATATCATTTTAAAAAATTAAAGGGACAGGGAACAAATAAAACATTCCTATTGATTTAAAGGGGAGCTTTTGGCCAGTTGCTTAAAAGGACAGTAATGTCCCATAAAAATAGTTTCTAGCTTTGTAGAGCTTAAAATAATAAACTAAGTACAACAACTCCTATCTCTCAAACCGCTATGGTTTGAGAGATATAGGCATTGAAAGTTTCCCCCTCCCTCCCCTTCTCCTGATGTCAGCTGTAAAGCTGATAGCAGGAGATTTGAGTCCTACGACTCGAGGAGACTCTGCAGCAGAGCCGAAACCGTGTTATTTAAAAATAATTACTTCACTGGAAAGATCTACAAAGTTTGCAAGCACACTTTGTAGACCTTTCCAATGAAGTAATTCTTTTTAAATAATGTGATTCCGGCTCTGCTGCAGAGCCGCATGCTGGTCCCCGGACCGGGATCTCCTGCTGTCAGCTAGACGCTGATGTCAGGAGAAGAGGAGGGAGGGGAGAGCTTTCAATGCTTATATCTCACAAACCATAGCAGTTTGAGAGATAGGGTTTGTTGCACTTAGTTTATTATTTTAAATTCTACAAAACTAGAAACTATTTTTATGGGACATTAGTGTCCTTTTAAGCAACTGGCCAAAAGTTCCTCTTTAATGGGAATGTTTTATTTGTTCCCTATATGCAAACTGCTTTGCTCTAGTACTGTACTTAGTACATCAGTCTTAATGTGAACCGGTGAGATAGCTCAGCTCAGATAGTCAGAGGTTCTAATCCCAGCAACGTCACCTCAGTCTTTCACCCCTTTTGAGGTAGATAAATTGAGTACCAAGGACATACATGAAAACGAGCGACAATCTCAATGTACCCTTCCTGGTAAAATGCCTTCATTAAATAAAAAAAGCATAGTAATATTGGCTCAGCAATGAAATCACACCTAACTCCTCACATAGTCCTATCCACTGTTCCATAAGCACAACCCACCAAAAAACTATTATCCCCTTGGTTGCTTTACAATGCACTGGAGACCTATAGAGCATACAATCAATTAAATAATAACTAATGAATGGATATACAAATTTATGATGGATATTGAGGCTGTACTGGCCCCACTCAC
Organism: Rhinophrynus dorsalis; assembly: GCA_037306005.1. NCBI lineage: Eukaryota > Metazoa > Chordata > Amphibia > Anura > Rhinophrynidae > Rhinophrynus > Rhinophrynus dorsalis. The sequence continues at coordinate 66,928,403 of CM074724.1, forward strand.
TATTAAACATGTGGGTGTGGCCAGCACAGCTGTGGCACCACTAAAATTTGGAGATATAGGCAGCTGCCTACTCTGCCTAATGGGAAACCCTGTGTGTAAAGAATAATTGTTCCCCAAATCGTCTCTGTTTCTCTCTTTTACACTCTGCCTCTTTCACTCTCTATTTCATGCACCTTCTATCTCTCTTTCATGCTTCTAAAATATTATTCTCAGCAAAAACAGATGGATGAATTGATTTTCTACACATGCCTTACATGAATTTACTTACACTACAAACACTCCCTTAACATCGAGCGCATCAAGGAGAGTATAGCCTGTGGGTGCTTCTGGTGGTTTCCTTCATGCCTCTTTTAACGCCAAGGAACACAAGAAATGGTGCAACCTTACACTATTTTCCTGAGCATGTTATTGGTGTTAAAGGGATAGTAATACTTGATTTTAACTATGTTAATATTGTACATATAAAAAAATAAAGTAAGTGATGTAAGTCCCATTGCTCCCCCCTCCAGCCTCTTTTACCCACATTAGCGCTCTAGCTGACAGACTCAGATGCTGGTCCAGGGACTGGAGGGCTCATCTACAGAACTGAAATAACATTATATACAAATAAACCCTTCATTAGCATGTTCTACAAAGTGTGCCTGGTTTGAGGAATGCACAGTTTATAGACTGTTCTAATGAAGAATGTCTTTGTATACAATGTTCTGTCTCTTTTATGACAGCAGAATGTGTCTTCCACTATGTATTAAAGAACTTCATAACCTATAGGGCAGCCACTGGTGTTAAACACTAACTCCAGTGGCGCAGTACTGGCAGATTAGTACAGTCAGCACAGAGTCTTACTCACTTTAGCTCTTGTTCTTTCCCCCTCTATATCTCACTTACTCTGAGGCTCAAATACTGACAGTAACTGAAGTAAATCTATGGGAAGCCAACTGCACAATAGGGGACAAATACACATTACCCCATTGATTTAACCCAATGCCTTGTGTACCCCTCTGGCACTCAATGGATTAAATGTGGCTTTTAGCACTTTGAACGCTAGAGAGGTCTCCAACGAATTGCAACCTCTCAAGCAGGGTTGCCACCTTTTCTTCAAAAAAATACCGGCCATGGCATTCCCTCCATAGACTTAACATTGGACAGAAGCCAATTTTTTACCGGCCTACCGGTAAAATACCGGCTGGGTGGCAACCCTACTCTCAAGTGGTTAACCCTTTGCGTGGCAGATAGGTATCCAACGCATTGCCAGATACCTCGGCACTCAGGAGGTTAAAATCCCTATTTAAAATCAATGGGGCATTTTACTTGTTCCCTTTGATGTCGCTGGGTTGCTCCAGAATTGTTCCTCTTTTACTTTATGCCTTTGCTTCAAAAACACAAAAGAGGAAACTATTGTGTTAAACTATACGGATGTATCCTGACCCCTTCCTGTCCTGTCTCTTCACAGGTAATCCTTATCACTAATTATTTTCAACACATGGTTTTGCTCTTGACGTGCAGTTAACTCTGACTGGGCCCAGTTGGCTAGTATCCCATGACTCTGCCTCTAGAAAAATCCACTTCTCAGGCAGGGCATCTGCTTGCAGGGCTTTCAGGTCTGCTGTAGAGTTTGCCTGAGCTTGCACTGAGGGCACACCTGACTACATCTGACACAGGAAGGTTTCAATTTTCAGCAGAACCACAGCCTTGAAAGCGTGTCTGAAGATAAAGAACCAACTCTGGAGTTTTGGGATTACTGTTTCTAAGCACTTCATTTCATCTGCTAGGGATCTCAGCTAATCTGCAACCCCAAGCACAGGACAAAGGGGAAAGATTAAACCTACCTTTCATCCACTCCAGGAATTTAACTCTTTCATTGACATCTCATCAGTGTTGTCCTCACCTTTTAATCAAATCTGGCTGCAACTGAATCTATGGATCGTCTGGTCTGGTCTGGAAGGAAAAACTGTACTACATTTCATATAGACAGCTGAAGCTATCTGCCTGCAAGTCACTGATCACTCACATCACCAAACTCTCACCCATTTGAACTTATATTGTCACTAAAAAATGCGTCTATTCGTTTTCTTATTATTTTTTCTGCCACCTCAACTGTGTAAAATATCAAAATCATTCAGCCCTCCCACCTGCTCATCAATCTCTATATCTCCATCCCTCCTACACTCTACAATGATTTGTTCTCATGAGCTGTTCTGTTACCTCAGCTCTTCATATCATCCACCAAGAAACAGCCCACACCTTCTCACACATGCAAATCCCCCTCTCACCTGCTTTCCCTGACTGCAACTCTTCTCATGGCTGCAGGTGACATCTCTCCCAACCCTGGTCCCACCTACATTCCCACCTGTGTCCGTCCTAGATTACGGCCTACCCGCACATCTTGTGGGGCAGACCCTAGAAATCTACTAGCTGTTCCCTGCCTCCTCCCATCCCTTCCACCCTTCTTCTGTGCATTATGGAATGCTCGCTCTCTACTAAACAATCTAAACACTACCCACGACCTATTCCTCTCTAACGCTCTAAAGCTATTCGCTATCACTGAAACCTGGCTCTCGGATTCTGACTCATCTGCCGAAGCTGCTCTCTCCTATGGTGAATTATCTTTCTCTCACACTCCTCACCCTGATGGCAAGGGTGGAGGCGTGGGACTTCTTCTCTCTCAGCTCTGCCGCTCCAGGCCTCTCTCCCTTCCTCCATCAGTCTCCTTCACCTCTTTTGAAGTGCACTCAGTCCAGCTCTTCTCCCCTGTCCCTCTACTGGTAGCCGTGATTTACAGGCCACCAAGCAACCCCTCCTCCTTTCTCTCCGAATTTGAAACTTGGCTCTCTGTTTTTCTGTCCTCAGACACTCCTTGGAGACTTCACACTGCACACTGATGATGCATCCTCATCTAGTGCCTCCCGATTTCTCTCTCTGACCTTGTCCTTTGGCCTTCAACAGTGGACTGCTGCTAGCACTCACAGGGATGGTCACTGGCTAGATCTAGTTCTCACCAGAAACTGTTCAGTCTCTGACTTCACAATTTCCCCATTTCCACTCTCTAATCATCATCTTATCTCCTTCACTGTCACTGTTTGTTTTGACTCTCAGACACAGAGTAAGATAAAAATCAAACTTTACTGAAAAGTTTAATGGGAACCCTCACGGGTCCTGAACATACACATATATCACATGCACACAATGGGTTCAAACAGTAGCTTTTACAAGATACAGCATGGTAGGCTCTACCGGCCTTGCTAAAGTACCGGGCAAGGCAGCCTATGGTATGAACTAACAATATGACTAAGGCTCTACTGGCCCTGCCAATGTACCGGGCAGGGCAGCCAGGAAGATGATACAATAGCGGGAATAAGGTTCTACCGGCCTTGCCAATATACCGGGCAAGGCAGCCTGAAAGATGACACTATAAAATGGAAACAGGCTCTACCGGCCTTGCCAATATACCGGGCAAGGCAGCCTGGAGGGTAACACAACAATCTGAATGTGGCTCTACCGGCCTTGCCAATATACCGGACAAGGCAGCCAGGAGGACAGAAGGACAGCTCCACTAATGCTGTATAGATGGAGCAGAAGCATAAGATGGAACAGTGGAGCAAACCAGTATCACAACCAGGGAGACCAAACCGGTGTAATAATGGAGTCTGTGAATGTGGAGTAAACCAGTACCGCATACTGGGCAACAGTATAGCCCAACCGGTTCTATAATGGAGGCATCAGGAACTGGTAACTGAGGAGTAAACCAGTACCGCGTACTGGACAACGGTATCACCCAACCGGTTCTATAATGGAGACATCTGCAACCGGTGAATGTGGAGTAAACCAGTACCACGTACTGGACAACTGTATCGCCCAACCGGATCTATAATGGAGGCATCAGCAACCGGTGAATGTGGAGTAAACCAGTACCACGTACTGGACAACCGTATCGCCCAACCGGTTCTATAATGGAGGGATCAGCAACCGGTGAATGTGGAGTAAACCAGTACCGCGTACTGGACAACAGTGACGCCCAACCGGTTCTATAATGGAGGAATCCACAACTGGTGAATGTGGAGCAAACAAGTACCGCGTACTGGACAATCGTATCGCCCAACCGGTTCTATAATGGAGGGATCAGCAACCGGTGAATGTGGAGTAAATCAGTACCGCGTACTGGACAATCGTATCGCCCAGCCGGATTCTATAATGGGGGAATCAGCAACCGGTGAATGTGGAGTAAACCAGTGATCAGAATGTCGCCCAGACGACCCAGCAGCCAGACGGATGACAATCAGGATCCAGCAGCAGGAACAACAGGCAGGCCAGGACAACCACTGGAACAGCAGGGCGGCCAACCAAGTCAGGATCAGAGCAGGAACAACGGCAGCACTGGATCAGGAACGGAAGAAGGAACGACAGCCCAACCGGATCTGGAACGGAGGCAGGAACCACGCAGGAGAGACACTGACTACTGGAGAAACGCTGACACTAGTAACGGAGCAAAACAGGCCCAACAATACAGGTACAAGGCAGGTGACTACTGACATAGAGACAACACGAAAGGGCAACCAAAGGGTGCCTCAGCCCAGTCTATAAAGACAATACTGGGCGGGCAATAGACAGGCGGCCAATGGAGAGTACACACACCTGACTGACAGCAGAACTCAGCAATCACGGGCACCGTGATATTCACACTATCTTACACACCCTCCCCTGACCTCACTAAATCACCCTTCCTAACCAGGAACCTACACTCAATCAAACTACCAGATCTGGCATCGACTGTGCAGACTTCCCTCTCTTCTCTCTGCCCTACTGCTACTACTGCTACTACTACTAACACAGACACTCTGGTCCACGAATATAACACCTCATTAAAGTCCTCCTTGGACCTGCATGCTCCCCTCCACCATCGACACTCCCACCCCAGGAATCCCAGACCCTGGTTAAATTCAACAACCCACATGCTACGCACATGTTGTCGACTTGCAGAACATCTCAGGCGAAAGTCTCATTCCACCATTATAAATTCATGCTATCCTGTTTTAACACAGCTCTCACCCAGACTAAACAGAAATACTTCTTTAACATCATCACTACCCACAAATCTAACCCCCGTGACCTCTTTAAAATCTTTGATTCTCTTCTCAAACCCCCAACCTTGAACTGCTCCTCCTTTTCCAACACTCCACAGGACTTTGCTGACTTTTTCAAAAATAAGGTAAAGTCCATCCAACAAACGATACCCTCTACATCCTCTCCTCCTATTCCTCTGGTTCCTAGTCCACCCCGAGCAACCCTCAGCTCATTCTCCACTACAACAGAGGAGGGCGTATCTCTTTTACTATCCTCCTCTCCACCCACTACCTGCCCCTTGCCCTCTCACATATCCACCAACCCCCTTCTCCATCACAATAGAAAACTCTTCCATACACTCAGTATACAAAACACGCTGTCTTGGGTCATACTTGAGTCTAAATTAACTTTCTCCCCCCATATCCAAGCTGTCACTAGAACATGTCGCTTCTTCCTAAAAAATATTGTAAAAATACGTCCATTCCTCTGCACATCAATGTCTAAAACACTATCTCAGTATCACGGTGCCCATGATTCGTGCTGCTCTCTGCCTGTCACTTGCTGAGTATACGTGATTGGCTGTCTGTCTTTAGCCCTCCTCACACAGCCTTTTTAAACCCAGGGTGAGCACTTCCAGGTTGCCCTTTAGTGGTGTTTCTGACTCCACTCTGCCTGACCTGCTTGTCAGATCTCTGGGCCTGTTTCCAGTGTTCCTGTATGCTACGTTCCGGTGTTCCTGTACATTAACGTTCCGGTGTTCCAGTGTTCCTGTACGTTTATGTTTCGGTGTTTCCAGAGTTCCAGCGTTCCTGTGTACCTGTATTCCGGGGTTCCTGTGCTCCAGCACCGTGCGGGTGTCTGAGTCTTGTGCTCCAGCTGTCGCTTCGGCGACATTGTTCTCCTCGCTATTTGCATCACATTTTTGTTTCCAGCGTGCGGACGCTGGTTTACTCCACTAACCTGGTTGCAATACACATTGCAGGTTCCGGCGTACGGACGCTGGTTTACTCCACTAAACCTGGTTGCTATATACATTGTTGGTCCCAGCGTGCGGACGCTGGTTTACTCCACTAGACTGGTTGCGAGATACATTGTTGGTTCCAGCGTGCGGACGCTGGTTTGCTCCACTACCTGGTTGCAATACACATTGATGGTTCCAGCGTGCGGACGCTGGTTTACTCCACTAAACCTGTTTGCGATATACATCATTGGTCCCAGTGAGTGGACGCTGGTTTACTCCATTAAACCTGGTTGCTATATACACTGTTGCTCCCAGCGTGCGGACGCTGGTTTACTCCACTAGACTGGTTGCGATTTACACTGTTGGTTCCAGGGTACGGTCGCTGGTTTGCTCCATTAAACCTGGTGGCGCTATTTACCATTAGTCCCAACGTGCGGACGTTGGTTTGCTCCTGTACATCCAGTACTGTGGTCAGTCGCTGTCCACTTCCTTGCAGTTGTCTGATTATCCTTGACAATAGACTTCTGCTGATTAGACCTCTATACTTATGCTCTCTGCTGTCTTAGTCACCTGACAGCTGGTCTACTTGCTCAGGCTGCCCTGTCCGGTATTGGTGAGGCTGGTAGAACCTTGACGACACCATCCTGTAGGTTGCCTCACCCGGTATTGGCAGGGCCGGTAGAGCCTACTACAGTACTCCTTTGGGCTGCCCTGCCCGGTATTGGTAAGGCCGGTAGAACCTTGTATATCACCATCTTTAAGGCTGCCTTACCCGGTATTGGCAGGGCCGGTAGAGCCTACATTTTGCATGCCATTGGGCTGCCTTGCCCGGTATTGGTAAGGCTGGTAGAACCGGTATATATCATCTCACGGTTGCCTTACCCGGTATAGGCAAGGCCGGTAGAGCCTGTCATTTAACTGTCACTTAGGTTGCCTTGCCCGGTATTTAGGCAAGGCCGGTAGAACCTATTGTATGTTCTATTACTGTTGGTAGAACCTATTGTATATTCTATTACTGTTGTTTGTTATGTATGTTTACCCTACGGGGACTGCCTTTAACTTTTAATAAAGTTAAGTCATTTTACCAAACCTTAAGTCTGAGAGTCTTCAAAAACCGTGACACTCAGACACTGGTTTTCTCTAGACTTGACTACTGCAACATTATACTCTCCGGTCTTCCTGCTTCTCATCTCTCTCCACTTCAATCTGTTATCAATTCAGCCGCAAGAATCACCACATTTGCTCCCAGATACCTTCCTTCTCATCTCCTCCTGAAATCTCTCAACTGGCTACCTATAAAGTATCGTATTGCTTACAAGATTCTCCTCCTCTCCTGTAAGTTTCTCTTCTCCTCAGCACCCTCTTACATTTCTGCTCTTATCTCCCGCTACACCCCTTCCCGTCCCCTACGGTCTTCTCAAGGGTTTTTCCTGTCCTCTCCCTACACAACTCGACTACAAGCTTTCTCACTGGCTGCTTCTCAACTCTGGAATGCCCTCCCCATCACCATTCGCCAATCATCCACACTCATCACTTTCAATTATCTCCTCTAAACCCACCTGCTCAGGGAGGCATCTCAATAGCAATATCCTCCTCTTGCACACTGACAGTCACAGCAGAATCCTTCTGCACTTCTTTCACCACACCTTGTACCTGCACTTATAATCCTTCTCCTACTGTCTCTGTTTGTCATTATGAATTCAACTTAGATTGTAAGCTCCTTGGGGCAGGGTCCCTTTCCCTGTCTAGGATCCCCTTGCTGCACTTTCCCCCACGAATAATGAAATGATTGCACTTAAGCTTAATGCTAGTTCTGTAGTTCTGTATTATATTGTTTCAACTTTTGTTAAGCTCTTTGTACATGTATGGCACTATATAAATAAAGATACATACATACATACATAAAGATAAGGGATTGAGGAACAGGGAGGACTGAACAATATCTGCAGAAACAGGGAAGTGGTCAGCACTAGTTTTACATAAAAGTTTCATTTTCTATAGGTCACACACTCACGCCATGAAAGATTGAGGTAGCCTGAACGAGAATGCACACATTTGCTGGGAAGTTGTATGCCAGAAAAAAGGACATGACTGTAAAAAAAACATAAAAAGAAAAAATATATGTGTACATCTCTATAATGTAGCAGCTTACAAGATTCTGACAGAAGTATGATACAGTATAATATAGTAACAATCAACTGACGATATGATTGTCCAGTAAATAAGAACATGAATATATTGGAGACTTTTTGGATATTTCATTTAAATTTGTAAACTATTCTACTAAGGAGGCGTTTAACCCCTTAAGGACCGGGAAAATCTAGGGTGGAGTAATTCTGACCTTTTTGACTATGTCTTTGTTCAACAGTGTTTTCCCTCTAAGGCTTTTATTCCACCCCCATAAATTATATACTGTTTTATATATATATATACTAGTTGAACAGCCTGTTACACGGGTCACAGTGCCACTGCCACCCGGTCGCGGGGCAGTCACGCGGAGTAGAGACTTCCCACGCCACAGCTGATACAGAGCTGGACGCTCCTTCGGAGCGCCCAGCTCTGTATCAGCCGTGGCGCGGGCAGCCTCTACTGCGCATGACTGCAGCACACACAGCAGTGTCTACTGCGTATGTCACGGCGTTACACACGATTTAGTGAATTATTATATAGGATACATATATAAAGAACATGTTCGAAATAAGAACGCACACACAGGACTTCGATATAGAGCTGACATAAATCCAAATTATTTAATGATCAACGTTTCGGCTACGCTCAAGCAGCCTTTCTCAAGATGAGCGCAGCCGAAACGTTGATCATTAAATAATTTGGATTTATGTCAGCACTATATCGAAGTCCTGTGTGTGCGTTCTTATTTCGAACACGTTCTTTGTATCCTGCCGTGGAGAACAGCACCCAGGCTGGAGTCGCATTTAAGCGTGAGTGCTTCCATCTTCGTTTTTTATATATATACTAGTTGAACAGCCCGTTACACGGGCCACAGTGCCTCTGGCAGCCGGTCGTGGGGCAGTCACGCGCAGTAGAGACTGCCCGCGCCATTGCTGATACAGAGCTGGACGCTCCTTCGGAGCGCCCAGCTCTGTATCAGCCACAGCATACGCAGTCTGTACTGCGCATGACTGCCGCACGCGCAGCAGTGTCTACTGTGCATGTCAGGCGTTACACACAACTTAGCAAATTATTATATAGGATATATATATATATATATATATATATATATATATACATATATGCTTCACTTCCTAATTCTCCTCCCTCCCAACTGTCCCAGGGAGCACGTTCACATTTCCCTTCGATGTGGTGTGAATGGCTTCTATCATTAAAACAAGTTCCGTTTAGCATTATACTGAGGTTGAAACCTCAGTATAATGCTAACTGGAGCTTGATGTAACGATTGAAGCCATTCACACCACATCGAAGGGAAGCGTGAAAAAAAATTAAGAAAGCAAAGCCCTTAAACATCAAGAGACTGACCCTCTGCCCTTCCTCTTGGAGCAAGCAGCATTAAAGGGACGGTAACTCTTAATATACTGTTCTGTATATCCTCCTGAGCAAAACAAGGGTACTCCCAATACTGAGAAGTGTTTCATTAAAAAAACATATTGCAGCTCAGACTTGCACTTTTTTGGTGCAGTATCTCAATGGCCTGGAATGTTATGGTGGCACTGTTGCTACACCATCCATAGGATGGTGTAGGCTATAAAATGTCAGGCCAATGAGATATTGCACCTAAAAAATTCAAGTTTGAGCTGCAATAACTTGTGAATAAAACACGACTCTGCAGTGGGAGTGTCCTTGTTTTACTCAGAAGGATAGATCCCTGCAATATATATTTCTCCACATATTATGTGCTACTGTCCCTTTAAGGAGATAATTGTCTTATTGGAATAAGTAGCTTAGTAAATTGGCATTTGGTAGGTATAGGGCTAGAAAATGGATTCCAGCTGGTGTTTCTGAGTGTAATCGGATTAGTACATCCCCCGCATAGTGAGGCTGATGTACTTAACCCCTTGAGTGCCAGAAGGGTACGCAATGCAACTCAATTGCGCCTTACGAAACAAGTAAAAATTCTCATTTATTTATTCATTTAATGAAATGGAGCTTTTAACCCCATGAATGCTTGCGAGATCTCTAACGCAAACACTTCGTTTTGCTAGGTGAAAGAACTAAACGACTCCAACCTAAAATACTTAAGTTCATATGCACAAAGAAATAATGATGTAATTCTGGGGCAAACCGACTGCATCACAGGGGAACAAATAAACATTCTCAAAATACCCTTGCTTTACCTACCTGAGACATATCTAGCATTAGAGGAGTTAACTCTTTGAGTGCATTGTGTACCCCTCTGGCACTCAAAGGGTTAAAATGTACATTTTAAAAATGTATTTGTCCGTTTGGTGCAGTTGGTACGTTCCAGAATGGCTCCACTTTTCCCGTCCCCCTGCATTCATTCTTAGTATTTCCGTGAATCAAATCTAACACTAAGGACAACAAACCTAACGTATAATCAAAAAGTAGAAACATTCTGGGGCAAACCAACTGCACTGTAGGGTACAAGTATTTATAACCACTGATTTACATACGATTTTTGACCCCATGAATGCTAGATGAGTCTCCATCGCATTGCGTCACAATGTGCTGGATACTTTTCTAGCATTCAAGGGGTTAAAAGCTCCATATAGCGATAACATGTAATCTGTGTTTGTTATTTTTATACAATTCTTGCTATGGTGAAATTTACAGTTTTAAAACTGAGCTGAGGCCTATCTTCAGGAGAGACTGTGGGTACAACTCTGTCCCGTAGCCTGACAATCTTCTTCTGTTCCCTCCCCAAGTATTGTCACATTCCAACCTCCTCCAATGACGGAGGATTTCTCCGTGTAAACTGGAGTGCGCTCTAGCCAATGATAGCCTGCATTGTATAAAAACCCCACAGATTACAGGTTATCACTATATGAACATCACACTGAGGCAAACTGGTATAGAGGTGATAGTTCCCCTTTAAAGCGGAAATTTCACTCTCTATAAAGTCACCATATGGCGACTAGCTTCATAATAGTGCTAATAGCTCTCATGCATACCCGGTTCTGAAGTAATCCTTATATTTCGGAGACTGACAGCCAGGCTTCTTGCTTTAGTGCCGTCTGCGCGCCTGCGCCGTCAGTCCCTTCTGGTGCCTTTCAGAGGAGCCCAGGATTGACAGCGCAGACACGCAGACTTCTCTAAGACAAGACGTCTGCGCTGATGCCTGAAGAATAAGGATTACTTCAGCACCAGGTACGCATGAGAGCTAATAACACTATTATGAAGCTAGTCGCCATAGCGCTTACTTATTGGAGGGTGACTTTATAGAGAGTAAAATTTCCGCTTTAAAGGGGAACTATCACCTCTATACAAGTTTGCCTCAGTGTGATGTTCATATAGTGATAACCTGTAATCTGTGTTATTTTTATACAATGTAGGCTATCATTGGCTAGAGCGCACTCCAGCTTACACGGAGAAATCCTCTGTCATTGGAGGTGGTTGGAATGTGACAATACTTGGGGAGGGAACAGAAGAAGATTGTCAGGCTACGGGACAGAGTTGTACCCACAGTCTCTCCTAAAGTAAGGCCCCAGCTCAGTTTTAAAACTGTAAATTTCGCCATAGCATGAATTGTATAAAAACAACAAACACAGATTACATGTTATCGCTATATTAACATCACACTGAGACAAACTTGTATAGAGGTGATAGTTCCCCTTTAAATCAATTGGGCTTTGGGAAAATCAGCTTCAGTTTTCTTTTTATACATATGGCTCTATGGGATAAACCAACCACACAGAAGAAAAACATTTAAAGTGGAACTACCACCTTTAAACAACTTTAGCTTCAATAACTCCCCATCTGGCAACTAGCTGCTCAGTAGCGCTAATCGGCAGAATTATTACCTTGTTTAATAGATTTATCAGTTCTTCTGGGGCTGACAGTCAGGATGGATCGCAGACATATTGCCATAATGACGTCCATATGCCTGCTCTGTCAGTCCCTTCCGGAGCCGAACGGCTCCTAGCAACGTCTCCTAGAGCCGGCTGGGACTGACAGAGCAGGCGCGCGGATGTCACTATGGCAAGATGTCTGCGCTCTGACCTGACTGTCAGCCCTGGAAGAATTGATAAATCTATTAAACAAGGTAATAATTCTGCTGACTAGCGGTACTGAGCAGCTAGTCGCCAGATGGGGAGTTATTGAAGCTAAAGTTGTTTAAAGGTAGTAGTTCTGCTTTAACAATGTTGTATTTATGTGCACTTGTGATGTGCTTTCCTTTCCTCTCTGTAAGCAATTAACCCTATTGATCCACAGTGTAGATTAAACCCTTCAAATCTTCCACCTCCCTTGACATATGCATTGACCTTCAACCCCCATTGCAAGGATACTCTTTATCCACCTCTATCCATCTCAGTCTCCATCTCTTATTAATATACAAATACACATACACACACACACATGCACCTCCTTGTCAGCTGTACTCTTCATCTTCCTTAATCCTTTGAGTGCTGGAGAGTACGGCTCTATACACAAAATTAAAGTGGAGCAAATCTGGTGAACATCCTAGAAAAGTAAAGTTAATGAAAAGTAAAAAGTTTGATCACTAATGGCTTTTTTAATGAAAAGTCTTCCAGAAGAGAGAGTATTCTTTACTAAAAAACCCCCACAACAAACAGCTATATGACATATTTTTTCAATAAAATACTTTACTGCTCCCTTTAAGACTGGAACAAATTCCACAACCCATTATATTGGAAATGTTACAACATAACTAAATATGAAGTAATACCATTGCTAATTATATGTGTGCCATAGCTGATTCCCTATTTGATTTGTAATTGGAAATAACAAGAAAAAACGGTGTGCAGAATGGAAATAGGTTAAAGCAGATGGCCCCCATATAGCTAAAGGAGGTCTGTGTGTGTGTGTCTGAGCCGCAATTTAAATGGGAGGTCATATCAATTTAGATCAAGGTTACTGAAATGAGACACGCAAGATCTGTTCAGAATTCCAGAACAGATTACTACAAAAGAGAAGATCACACTGCTCCTACACTTGCTAAGAGTGACTAACAAGGACACAGGATACAGCAGTTATAGCCAAGCATTTACATTTTCCTAATAATATTCAACATAAAATATACTGCAATTCTTAGATTTTCAATGCACTATACAGGATGTTGAAATAAATGCATCTTAACATTTCTTGTAGATAAAAACACTATTTTATTCTTACACAAGAAAGAAATATTAATGCTTAGTTAATATTTATACTTCAGATAATGCAGTAAGAATTTAAAGCAGGACTGATCTCAGTCACAATTAAAATGCTATATTAGGCTAGTTCTTTAACAATGATTATCTCCCCATCACTCCCATTTTTTGTGACATCAGCTTCTTCTCCTTGGAAGGGGATGATCCCGAAGAAAGGTAACTGGGCTGGGGTAAATATGGACATCCTACATTGCAATCTGTCGAATGAGACACTTTCTAGTTTCAGAGTATTGTAAAGTAGTTCTGAGCAACGCCTCCAATAAAGCATGTGCTCAGGACCTGTTTATAATAATTTGAAACTGGAAAGTGTCTCATTCTGCAGATTGCCATGTAGGGCTGACAATAGCAAACACAGTGCCTCTGGCCAAACCAATGGTCAGCCCCTTTCAAGGAGAAAGAGGTGATGTCACACATTGTATTATTATTGCTTTAAATTTGAAATAATTCTATTAAAATCTAAAATATTATGCAAACAATGTAAATACTCTAATATGTTAGCTTATTAGTATGGAAACCTTTAAAATATGAATTAGAGAAAGATCTTAACTGTTTGAAATTATTACTATCATTATCCTAGAGACAACTGCAACTCCTATTTACTGTCAGATACTCTTTCTTACACGTACTGTGAATATAAGATTTCTTGACAAACCCATCTAATGCTACTGATGTCTACAAGGCACATAGAATCCACTGTAGTCATGGATTCTTGGCATTGGTATGGAATTTAACATCACTTAAAAGCTTAGATTTATCATAAAGTAAGAATCATCCACCAATACAATAAATATATTCTTCAAATAGTGTTATCTATATAGGTTACACAACATTTAAATATCAATACAAACACAAAAGTATTATACATAAAGATATGTGAATGCATATCCTTTCCAGGCCCAAAAGATAAATTGGAAGCACTACTGGTGCAAGGTATTGATGACAAAATTTACCAGAATTGACTGAAAGATTCTAAAGGGACATTATACCCTAGTTATGAACAAAATATGTTGTATGGATTTTCCTATAGAGTAAAACGTACCTTTCCTGATTGAGTTCAAGATGCTTTGCAGCCAGGTGGCGCAGTTGCTACATCCATCTATGGGAAACTTGTGTCTGTGATACTCAGCTTTTCACAGGCTGTAATAGCAACAGCACCACCTGGCTGCAAAACATTTTGAAGATCGTTTGCAAAGTTATCTTTTTAATAACCAAAAAATATATATAAGCATTGGTAGTACACTTGATTAGTGTAGAGGAAGAGCCCTACAACATATTTTTTTCATAATTCAGGTATACTGCCCATTTAATAAGTATAGTTTGGATAGGAAGGGGAGATATGATAAAAACATTTAACTATATTAAATGCTTCAAAGGAAGCATAATAAAAATAACCCAACACCTAAAAATTAAACTGTGTTATATATTTCTAAATATCATGGTCTTCCAGCTTGCATCTGTACAAATTAGGCATTCTATGTTAGATCTCTAAAGTGAAATCCTAAACTTGCATTTTACTGCATGTATAGACTGTTCTACTTCGAAGACATTTGAGTAATTATGTATGGGCTGTTTGTAAGACAAGACAAGATCTAATTCAGTTAATTTATTGAAATTAGTACCCATAGGACATCTTTTCCTAGTGGCCCTGTTACTTTAGGCCATTTACAGACTATAAAACACTAGATTGCCATGTTATGGGAGCCATTGATAAGATAGGGATAGGTGGCCCACATAGCACTCGTAAGAGTAGATTTTAGGTCTCAGAAAGACACAGAAATAAGGTACATATGTACTACATATAGAAGGGGTGATATATTTATGTACCAGCCTCCCAGTGGAAGTTATAAAGGCTAACAAAGTAAGGGAATACTAACATTTCTGAGATAAACATGTCTATTCTGAGATTATCTAAGATTGTGCATTTTATCTACATAGGAAAGTGGGTAGATTGGATAGGGTGACTGGTTCTTATCTGGTGTCAAAATCTATGTTCTATCTTTCTATTAACATTGTGACATTTAGGCTAGAAATGGCCTTGATTTAAAGGGCAAATATCATGGAAAAAATACTTAAAATCAAAGTCTTTTACTAGTTAATCACTGTTACTCCTAACTGTAGCAGTGGCTGCATTGAAAATTTAAAGCCAAAAGTATAGATCTTCCACAAGCTTCTTGTCCAGTCTCCTTTGAAAGCTGATTTGTGAGTGGCAACCTTATTCCTTGTCTGTGTGGGTGGATGTGACATCAGAGTAGCTGGCAGGTATCAGTAGGTTTCCCTAAAGCAGCTGATGAAGGAGTAACAGCAGTTAACTAGTGGACTTTTAGATAAATATTTATATTTGTTTTCTTGCCTTTTCTTAGGGCTCCATTAATTAAAAACTGAAATGTAAAGGCCCCAAAATAAAACTGTTAAAATTCTCCAGTCTATACCTAAGATACCTGTATTCATACATTTCTCAGTGAGAAAGCACTAAGAATGGGCAAAATGTTTAATTTTATTCTTCCTGTAAAGATGGTAGCAAACACAACCATTTTGCAAGATGTGGAACAGTACATTTTTAGATTATTTTCTTTTTCATGCATGCATTTTCACAAATGACTAGAAAGTACAACATTTTTACCAGTAACCCTAAACTTGGTCCTGGCTGGAATCCCCCATTGTAGTCTATGCAATAAAACATACACTAATCTCATGTGCATATGATTTGGGGAGGTTTGTCAATTACATTTGTAGGAATTTCCCCATGAAAACCTCACCAGTTCCTGCTGCAGTGCGCGTAGTAATCTCATCACTCATAAGGATCTGAGCCAAAACACAACTGAAAACAAAGTATTTGGTATCTTCTTTTTCCTCAGCTACAAGACCCCTTTAAATGTGAATTTATGGGGAACCAGGCTTGGTGGCAATTTGGTTCAATTTCCTGGAAGAACAAATAATCCAAATAATTTTGACTCTGGACATTTTCTAAATGAGGCAGAACATCAATATATCCGTTGATGAATTTCTGCTTGCTCTGGGTGATATGCACCAAAAAATGTGAAGTAATTGGGGACAAACCAACATTCTCATTGATTTAAAAGGGACTTTTTAACATTGTGAACTGCTCCATAATTTGATCCTCCTCCTGAAGATTTCTGTATTTGCAAATTATACTTGTTAAAAATTAACGTTCAGGTCCTTTATTGTTAAAGTTTTCTCTTCAATTGAATAGGAACTTATTTTATCATGAGAAGCTTCCCCTTGAGTTAGAACTGCACCTAGCCCCAGCAGACCAATTGAGGGTGGGGCAAAGGTGCACAACATCTGGGATCTATAAAGGGACCTCGATGCTCAGACTGTCCTGCAATTCACAGGACAGTTTGTGTGTTGGAAGATGCAGTGCCCCAGAGACCTGCTGTATAGGTCTTGAAATCCTAACACAGGGTGGTGTCTATCTAGACTGTGCACACAAACCTGGCTGATGGCCACACATTTCCAGTCCAGTCAAGCCTAGGGGGACCCCCGCCCCCTTATGGCTGATAGGAGCCATTTTGGGACTGCTCAAGCAGCCCCATGCTTTTATTTGATAACTGTGCTCCCCTTGGACCAGACTTAAAATTGATCACTATCCTTCAGTACTGTGGCCCATCAATCCCCTGTGGGTCAGAAAGGTTTCCAATATCTCACCGACAATGGATTTAATCTTTCAGATTTGTCTACTTTTCATAGTGATAGATAATTTGCCAAATCTCATAAGCTATCCCACTTTGTACAGTGATCCAGTAATCTGGCTTTTGGTATATTTTCTGCCTGTCAACGTTTTTGTTGTTGTTTTTCTTTACAAAACAATGTGTCTTATTGATTACGCTAAAGAGGTGCAATACCAGAACAAATCTACGGCACCATAGTGTTGAAATGGGGGGGGTTTTAACCCCTTAAAAGCTAGAGTGGTCTTCAATACATTGCAAAGTAAAACATTAGAGACATCTCTAGCATTCATTGGATTAATAGCCCCAATGGAATTTTCATTTCCCTCCTAAAGTGAAGTTAGCTTGTTTAGAACTGAACCTCTTTAGCTTGATCAATTTACCCAATGTCTAATTCCGTCTTACTTGGGATTTACATTAAAATAGTCAAAAGATTCTTTAGCAATCTGTAGTTGTATCTAAAAACAGACCAGGAAGGCAATACATGGAGCAAAGGAAGAAGATAGAAAATATGTAAACAGTGGCATGAATCATGCTGAACAAACATGCAGAATGTGCCCTGATATTGTTTCTGTGTACATAATTGTGAAACATGTTGACGTAAAGGATCTGCTAATTTGAGTGTTTTTCTATCTTAAATACATATTGCTATAATATTTGATTTTAAAACATCTGTTTCTCCCTTTGTTAAACTGAGAATGAATGAGATGCAGATCTAATATTTATACTTAGCCAATGAAAGGCAAACAATCACCCCCACATAATGCTCTACAGTTGTCAGATGTTCACAGATAATGATATTTTCCGTGGATCAATTTCTTCCTATACTCCCAGTGATGCTTCATCTTAGTGGCAAAAATGTCAGTATCACATTGTAGAGATTACTAAAACCCGCTTACCCAACCCCCAGATGTATGTATCAAGGCAAAATTTGAGTAACTGTGGAGCAGTACAACTGCACAATTTTAATAAAATCAACACCACAATTGCCAAAGAGGTATCCAGCTCATTACTTCATAAAACACTTGACATATCACTAGCATGAAAGGGGTTAACAATGTTTATATCAAAGAAGATTTATTTTTGTTCCATATGGTTTGTACCACAATTGTTCCATGTATGTCTGTATAATGCCACTCTACAATAGGGAAGCCAGATGACACTGTAGACCCTGGGCCCCAAGGTTAGGGTTCTGCTGAGATCAAAGAAGAAATAGAAAATACATCGCTCAGAGAGCAGCAGAACCGAAGAGAAACATCTTGTTTTAGGAGTGAATAAGGATAATGAGAGAACAAATATGAGGCATAAGTAAATGCAAAAGAAAGAGAAAAGAGAAGAAAAAAAAAACAGAAAATCATTAAATGAAAACTGAAAAAGAAGCAGAAAAAAATAGTTTGAAAAGAAAGCAGGAGAAGACAAAAGGGTGGTTATCAAATATGTGAGAAATGGAAACTGGAAATGGGAAAAGATTTAAAAATAAGACAGAGTAAAAGGAGATGGAGAGGTATAAGGGAAGATGGAACAGAAGAAAGAATGGAAGAGGAGCTAGAGAAGTAGAAGTGAACCTGGAATGGGGGAGAGAGAGTTTAAGAGGGGCTGGAGAGGTATAAGAGAAGATGGAATGGAAGAAAGAGTGAAAGAGGAGCTGGAGAGGTATAAGAGAAGACGGAATGGAGGAAAGAGTGAAAGAGGAGCTGGAGAGGTATAAGACGGAATGGAAGAAAGAGTGAAAGAGGAGCTGGAGAGGTATAAGAGAAGATGGAATGGAAGAAAGTGTGAAGGAGTAGCTGGAGAGGTATAAGAGAAGATGGAATGGAAGAAAGAGTGAAGGAGTAGCTGGAGAGGTATAAGAGAAGATGGAATGGAGGAAAGAGTGAAGGAGTAGCTGGAGAGGTATAAGAGAAGATGGAATGGAAGAAAGAGTGAAGGAGTAGCTGGAGAGGTATAAGAGAAGATGGAATGGAGGAAAGAGTGAAAGAGGAGCTGGAGAGGTATAAGAGAAGACGGAATGGAGGAAAGAGTGAAAGATGAGCTGGAGAGGTATAAGAGAAGACGGAATGGAAGAAAGAGTGAAGGAGGAGCTGGAGAGGTATAAGAGAAGACGGAATGGAAGAAAGAGTGAAAGAGGAGCTGGAGAGGTATAAGAGAAAATGGAATGGAGGAAAGAGTGAAGGAGTAGCTGGAGAGGTATAAGAGAAGACGGAATGGAGGAAAGAGTGAAAGAGGAGCTGGAGAGGTATAAGAGAAGACGGAATGGAAGAAAGAGTGAAGGAGGAGCTGGAGAGGTATAAGAGAAGATGGAATGGAGGAAAGAGTGAAGGAGGAGCTGGAGGTATAAGAGAAGATGGAATGGAGGAAAGAGTGAAAGAGGAGCTGGAGAGGTATAAGAGAAAATGGAATGGAGGAAAGAGTGAAGGAGGCGCTGGAGAGGTATAAGAGAAGATGGAATGGAAGAAAGAGTGAAGGAGGAACTGGAGAGATATAAATGGAAGCTGTAATGGCGAGAGAGTGAAAGAGGAACTGGAGGGAGGAAGACAGTGATAGAAATGCTAGAGAAGATGAGAGCTAATATATGAACTGGAGAGTGAGACAGCAAAAGATGAGCTGGAGCGGATGAAAGAGTAAAATAGGTAAGACATTAAATGAAGAGCTGGGGAGTAGAAAAATGAAAGAAGAGTCATAGGGGTTAAGAGACTGAAAGAAGAACCAGACAGGGAAGTGAAAGAGGAACTGGAGAGTGAATCATATTAAAATAGGAGTTGGAATGGATGACAGAGTAAAGGAAGAGATGGCAAGGGTGAGAAAAAAGAGGAACTAGAGAGGATGACAGGGTAAAGGAAGAGGTGGCAAGGATGAGAAAAAAGAGGAACTAGAGAGGATGACAGGGTAAAAGAAGAGGTGGCAAGGATGAGAAAAAAGAAGAACTAGAGAGGATGACAGGGTAAAGGAGGGGTTGGGGAGGGAAGAGAGTAAAAGAGGAGCTGGACCAGTGAGACAGTAAAAGAAAAGCCAGACAGGATGAAAGAATAAGAGAGGAGCTGGAGAGTAAAATAGTAACTGTAGAGGATGAGAGAGTAGAAGAGTAGCTGAAGAGGATAAACGTGTAAAAGTAAGAGTAAAATAGGAGATGTGAGGATGAGAGAAAGATGAGATAAGATGAGAGTGTAAAAGAGAAGCTGGAGAAGTGAGAGGGTAAAAGAGAGGCTGAAGAGGATAAGAAAGTAAATGAGAAACTGGAGAAGAGCAAGAGTTAATGGGAAACTAGCGAGAGTAAAAGTGAAGCTAGAGGGACGAAAGACTTAAAGAGAAGTTGCAGAGGTGAGAGAGTAAAAAAGCTGCTGGAGAGCTGACAGAGTAAAGAAGAAACTGGAGAGGTGACAGAGTAAAAGAGAAATTGAGAAGGAAGGAGAATAAAAGGGGAACTGGGCAGGTAAAAGAGTAGAAGAAAAACTCCAGAGGTGAGAGGGTAAAAGCAGCTGCAGAGGTGAAGAAAATTGAAAGAAAAAGAAGAGAAGTAAAAGAAAAGTGTAAGAAAAGAAATTGTGGGGAAACAATTAAAAAGAATCGCTCTGTAAAATGTTTCAATAAAAAAATTAAGAAAATATAGAATTTGTACAAGAAAATGTAATGGGAAACAAAAACAATTCAATAACATTAAGGGTGAGATGTCCAAAAAGTAGTCATAATGAAATATTTGTCAGATCACGACGACAGTGGTAAAAGAAAGAAATAATTTCAGAGGTAAATCCATCACTTTTGAAAATGTGTCATAAAGAACTTAAAATGATAGTAAGAAGATCTTGATGAATATTGTCTTTAAAATGACAGATTTTCAAACAAAGACTTTTTTTTACCATTTAAAGCAGAACTACCACGCATGTTAAATTTTGTGCCAAACAATTACCCATCTGGTGACTAGCTGCTCAGTAGCGCTAGTCGCCAGAATTATTACCTGGTTAATGAGAATTATACACTGCTCCCAGGCTGACAGGCAGGACAGAGCGCAGACATCTTTCCATAGTGACGTCTGCGCGCCTGCGCTGTCAGTCCCTTTTGGAGCCGAATGACTCCTAGCAACGCCTCCTAGAGCAGGCTGGGACTGACAGTGCAGGTGCGCAAATGTCACTATGGAAAGATGTCTGCACTCCGCCCTGCCTGTCAGTCCGGGAACAGTGTACAATTCTCTTTAACCAGGTAATAATTCTGGAAACTAGCGCTACTGAGCAGTTAGTCACCAGATGGGCAATTATTTGGCACAAAGTTTAACATGGGTGGTAGTTCCGCTTTAACCCTATAGTACTACTTCTCACTCAAGCTAAAAGCACCTTAATTTGTCTTCTCCAAGTTTAGACCATTTTTATTTTATCAGAAAAAAATGACATTAATCAGACACAAAAGTGACGGTTAGAAAAATATTTTTTCTGAAAATACCTTCCAATATGACTGTAGATTAAACCATGACCACTTTTAAGACTGCTTTTTTCCTTTGACGGAGATAGTGGAATTGGATGCAAAAGTGACGGTAATATATCTGAGAATTGATGGACCGTGGTGTAAGAACTCTTTTATTCTGATTACAGACAATTTCAGCTTCTACAAGTTTCTGAACATCTCGCCCTAAATCTAACCTTTCATTTTAAGCATGAATACCAAATGGTTTAACAACTAATTGCAGACCTCACTCCTCTCAAATTGAAAAGTGAATCCCTTGGATGCTAGATAAAGTGAATCAATGCACTGGAGACATCTCTAGATCCAACTGTATCTGCCAGTTCCTGAGCACCACCACTCACTTCCACAGCCCATTATGTTATGATTACTTTATTTTTCCAACGTATATAAGCATTATCCAATACAACAGAACATAAAATACATTTTACCAGTAACAATAACTAAAAACAGTCTAGATTTATTGTTGCCACAAAATATAAAGGCATCGTGTTGCGCTGATAACATCATATAAAAATGTAGACCCAATATGGAAACACAGCAAGGATTTTTGTGTGTTTAACTCCTAACAAGGTGATATATTTTTCCTAGTAATCAAAAGCACATTTATTAATAAGGATGGCTCCACAGCAAGTCAAACTCCCTCTCTCTGGAATCATTGTATATTGAAAGAACTGTAGAATCCCAGAGGGTGTTCAACATCTGTAAAATGGTATCATATCCCTATTAAGCAATTTCTTGGATTTTGTTAAAATACATTTTTATACCACTTGTTTCCAAGTTAATACATTCCCTTTTGATGTAGCTATGCCTATTGAAGCATAAGGGACTTGATTTTTTTTTATTAATTGTTTGGATGATAGATATGAATTGGAGATATCTCCAGTATAAAACATTAAAAAAAGAGCTGTTACCTGTCCAGAGTCTTCCCTCAGTAGGAGCATTAATTCTTACAGGATTTTGATAGTTATTTTCCCTATGAATGTATTCCACCTCTTTAGTGAAAAGTGAGAAGCCTCAGCAGTGATGAGGAGAGAGGAAATTTCCAGATTAGGGACTTCAGTGGGCAAAGAATGGGCAGAACACAAAAAGGGTAGGCAGAACCAGGTGAACACTGGGCAATGCTACAGTAGTTGGAAACTCTCTGAGTCTGCATAAGAGACTCAATCCCCTGGAAGCCTGAGAATGTACTACAGGGGAGATACAGGGCTTTTACATTTTTATCACCATGAAATACACTGTTGCTGTATACCAGGATCTAGCTGACTTGTTTCATCAAAGTCATTAGGGACATAAGGGCACACATCCAGCCTATCCATGTGTAACTTGTGTAACCAGGACTTTCCTACTTAAACTGATTTCCCTACCTACAATACAACCCCCAAATGAAAAAGGTGTTCCTATATGTAAACATGGGACAAGGCCATTGCATTAATAATGAAATAATTCAGTGGTTCTCATACTGGGTTCTGTTGAACCCTATGGTTCTCCGAAGAAGTGTAAGAGGTTCCCTTGAGCAACTGTAAGTACTGGTGTAGAGGAGAACAAGGCTGGAATGGCAGTCACTGTATGTGTCCTTCGGTGGATAAGTGGAAGCCTGACTCATTTCACACAGATACATCTATTAGACTCTTATTATAAACACTATGACCTAATCCCCTCTAGGAAAACAACCCTTTCAGATACAGTTATGTGATGTATCTCACCAAATATATTTTAGCCTAATAGCTTAGTCTTAACCCTGCATTAAGCACCCCTCCGTCACTCAAAAGATTACCACCTTGCATCGTAATACAATTAATAATACACTGTTAACTCCTGGGGTGATAGAAATGTCTCCAGCATCCAAGGGGTTACAGTGTTTGACTGTTAGGGTTCAGTGGGATTTCATTTGAATGGAAAGGATTCCACCGCTGCAATGAATGGTGAAGGTTAGAGAGTACATACAATGTAGTAGAGTAGTCAGCACACAAAGGAAGTGGAAATAATAAAGATGGTGCAATGAACAGCCTTCTTTTTGGTCTATATTCAAATAGCTGTATCAGTAAGTATACTTACATTACAAAGACACAAAGAGGCTGATGTACTAGCAAGTGGAGCTGTTCTTGGTGAAACCAGCTGCACCACAGGGGACATATACAATTTCCCGAAATGTCTATTGAATACATCTGGGCTTCTAATCCTTGAATGCTAGAGAGATCTCCAGTACAGTACAAAACAAAGCGTTAGAGACCTCTCCCCCATTTATAATAATTTTGTCCCAAATAAAGCAGTGTGTATGCCCCATAATGGCCCTAAAGATCTGCAGTACACCAGTGATTGCTAGCTCCACTCCTGATTTTCAGGATATCCCTAATTAAACACAGGCAGCTTAATCACAATAAATGAGCCACTAATTACTAACCTGTGATTAAAGGGATAGTAATACTTCGTTTTATCTTTATTTTATTTTGTAGGCATTAAAAAAACATGAAGAACAATAAAAGTCTTATCTCTCAAACCTTTATGGTTTAAGAGATATTCACAAGCAAAGTATCTCCCCCCCCTGTTCAGCCAGATCAGAAGGGAGGTGCCCAGGTAGATTGCAGAGAGGGACAATCTTCAATTAAGATAAGGGAAAAAGCTGAAAAACTTGTCAAGGGGGGAAGGGCTTTCATTCTTTTCATACAAAGAAGATTGTCCCCTTCTGTTATCTGTCTGACCTTACAACCAGATTCACATCTGAGAAGAGATGGCTTACACTAGGTAAAAGGGGCGGGAGGGGAACTTTGCTTGTGAATATCTCTTAAACCATAAAGGTTTGAGAGATAAGACTTATATCATTCTTCATGTTTTTTTAATGCCTATAAAATAAAATAAAGTTAAAACAAAGTATTACTATCCCTTTAAGCAGGGATAGAATGCAAATCTGATTTGTTGTGTCCTGAGGACTAACGTTGAGAAACATTAACCTACACACACATATTCAATAGATGTGGGTACAAGCAGGTTTTTAGCAGCCCTTTACAGAAAAATATCCAGACAGCTGTGAAATTTCCAAGTCATGCTGTTTACCAGAAAAGACAGAATAATTAGCTGACAGGGATGAAATGAGTACATTTGCAAGGCCATAAAGACGTTTGTTTTGACTCAGGACAGACACTATGTTGATTACTACACTGTGTTCACTGAGGAAAAAATATATTATTAGAAATTACAATATTCATTAGACAGGGAGGTCAATATATGTGACTAACATTATATAAAACCAGAGGCTTTCCAGTTAAAACTAAAATTCCAATCATTCTCAGCAAGGCTTTCTCTAGGGATGATGGGAGTTGTAGTCTACAACAGCTGGTGATCCTCTCAGACTGACTATCCCTGATATAGACTCTGATACTTGGTGCCCAGACTTTAGTAGTCTCGTAGTCATCCTGTAATGATCTACTGTCTTACAGGCACTTATCAATGGTCCCTCGCCATCACATTCAAACACGTTGTTCAAACAAAACTTTCCAAATTTCCCATTGATTTAAATGTGCTCTGTAACCCCTTGAATGCTAGAGAGTTCTCCAATACAAACACTAATCAGCTTGAATCTTATAGTGGTCTATCAGTAACCACTTAATCATCTTCTGGTAGATAGGAATTTACCTACTGTGCACCTCTGCTCTAACATCTGTATCTCATATTATAAAACTCACAGCTTGTGTGTGATACTCTACATTGGTCCTGATCCCTATAACAGCGCTGATGAATGCATACCTCCCAATATTTGGCTAAAGATGAAGACTTTTATTTTTAATGGTGTTGCTAAGGGCATGACGGATGGGGTGGGGCAATACCAAGAGCTATTAAGCTACTTCATGACCTGCTGAAAGCTCTTTATGTAATTAGATAAATGATTTATTTTATTCATGGACTAATTTATAAACCCATAGACAGACGTTTAAACAAACAAGAAGTTTTATTGCTATTGACTATAACAATGTGATATACATATACACTCAACACATTTTAAGCCATTAAAAATAGTGACAACAGGCAGGAAAAAGGGACAGAAGTATTTGGGTCACAAGCAGAGCATGCACCTCTTAAAGAGTTATGTGAATCCATTTTAGGTAAATTAATCAAATTACAGCTGGAGCTCAGCCATATTCACCTGATGGAGGACCAGCCATCATCATAGGAGGGTGGGCTGGGTGTCATTGTTAGATGATTGGTTTTCTCAGGAGGGTTGATGAGCAACAGACATAGGAAAATGTGGGTAGAAGGAAAGAAAGGTAGTGGTGGTGGGTGGTAAATAGTCTGAAGACACAAGAGGAGAAAAGAAAACAGTGACAGAGTGACAGGAACATAGGTAAGATAGGGAGAAACCAGCCTTAACCCAAAGCCCAAACATTATGCAGTAGCATAACAACTGATGATTTCTAGTGTTTGTGTGTTTGTTCAGTGTGGGGGAGCGGGGTCATGTATCATAACTTTATGACAGACCACTTGTCTTCATTTACAAGGAAGGCAACAGACACTTTCCAACACCACCGCCTTTCATTTCAAATTAACAACTTTTTGCAAAATAATAACATAAACTGTCAGCTAAACTGTCAGCTCTAGAGACAATACTTCTCACATTACATCAGCTACTCTATCGACCAAGGTCCTTCAATTCACTCCACATTCTTCAACAATCATTTTCTTTGATTGCACAACAGTCTCAGTAACAGTAATCTTGATAAAGGTCACAATTCTGGCCAAAACATTAGTCTAAATAAAGCATTCTTCATTTCTACTGAAAAAGGATCATGTGGGTGCCTCCTACTGAACTGTATGTATACATGTGCACCCAGGTCATTTGTTTACACTATTTAATTTAGTGGGTTCATTCCACCTCCCAAATGACTATACCAGACAGATTTGGAATTACTTACTAGACAATGTATCTGTACTCAGAAGAGCTAATTCTGTGATTCTACTGAATAATTATTTTTCCAAATCATACCTCCAGACAGTGAGAATGCTACATCTTAATAATCGTCATATCTTACCTTACGATGAGCAGAAAATGACTTTTAAGGACAATATGCTTCTTCCAAACCCATCTGTTAAATTTCCCCTGCATAAGTTAAGAAAGCAAAATGCAGGCAACTAATACCCTACATTTTATTTCAAGGCTGCACACTTCAGTGCATCTGAGACAAGCAGATCATATGGTTATTCAGCTGTACCAAACTGTGTTCATGTGTCACTTCCTATTACAGGCAAGATTTGGAATACATAGTTAGCAAAACGAATGATCAGGATTTTGTTTGGGAAAATAAATGTTCAGCCTTTGACTAAGCAGGGATTCCCTCAGGCAGTCAAGGCCAACAGAAAAAACTTTAAAACATGTTCAGTAATGAATATATGTCAACTCTCCCTACTTTGGAGGGAGAATCCTTACATGAGGTCGGTCTCCCTCCTCCACCTGGTATTTATAAATCTCGCTCTTTTTTGTAGAGTGTAAAAATATTCAGTAGGTTAACATTTTTCATTTATCCTTATTTTTAAAAGGTCTCCAATGCAACACAGACCCTATATTAATTCTATTTCCCCCTCTACACTTCAGGTGAGTGAGAAGGAATGTTTCTGCTCTGTCATAAGGGAGGATTAAATATTACATAAAATCCTGGGGTCTTGCAGCTTGTAAAACCTCCTTTCCCCTTGATATATTAGGGGTTGCTCTCCGCAATGGAGCTTCAACCCTTCCAAAAAAACCCAAAATAATACAAAATCTAAAAATAAAAATTCCATAACTCCTCCACCAGAAAAAAAAATGCAGCTCTCTTAAAATCAACCCATACTGGGCCAATGTCAAGTGTACACTCAGCAAATTCTGAGTCTGCTGGAACTTTTATTATCTCCCTTTCTGATTCAAAGGTCCTGTCTAAATTATGATTGGCTGAGTGCCAAATACATACAGCTGCATGTAGTTAAAACTAGCCAATCAAAAGCTCAGAACATATGAGCATACCTGGGAACTTTCAGTTGAGGGCTACCCGGAGGGTAGTCCTCTGTTCAGCAGGGGGTAACAAAAATGACGCTAATCGTGTCAAAAAGGGGCGGGGCTTAACTCGAGTGTGGGGGGGGGTTTAACCCTCTGAGTGCCAGAGTGGTACGGAATGCATTGCAAAGCAATGCATTCCGTACCACTCTGGCACTCAGAGGGTTAAATGTGTCACACAGAAGGCTGGGGACGGAGGCACAACGGGAGAAAAAGCAGATGTGGCAGAGTTTCAATAGAAACTCTCCACATCCGGAGGAATCTGCCTCTGCCCCGGAGACCCGGTAAAGCTCTGTCAGAACCGGAGTCTCCGGGGCAAATCCGGAGAGTTCCCAGGTATGCATATGAGCCTGTTATTGGCTTAAAGGGATAGTAATGTTTCATAATAAAAGCAGCTCTAATTAATCATCATAGTATTCGGACTTTGGAGAGTGTTATTTCAATACTGTCAAGAGTTATAGTTCAAGAGTAATTCAATGACAAAGTGTCCCCCTCCCGCCCCTTTTACTGATGTAACACTGCTCAGCCACAGCAGAAGGGAGGTGCCCAGGTAGACTGCAGAGAGGGACAATCTTCAATTAAGATAAGGGAAAAAGCTGAAAAGCTTGTCAAGGGGGGCAGGGCTTTCATTGTTCTGATAGGAAGAATATTGTCCCTTGCTGTTGTCTGTCTGGTCTATGGACTGCATTCCACATCTGAGAAGAGATGGCTTACACTAGGTAAAAGGGGCGGGAGGGGGAAACTTCGCTTGTGAATATCTCTCAAACCATAAAGGTTAGAGAGATAAGACTTCTATAGTTCTTCATGTTTTTTTAATGCCTACAAAATAAAATAAAGATAAAACGAAGTATTACTATCCCTTTAAAAGGTTTACTGTATGACTTCCATTGATAACAATGGAAGCCATATGGTCCCATGTCTTTGCCAATCACAAAGTCAGATTAAAAAACAAATGTCCCACATTTAAAAGGGTATGCTATAATATACATATCCTATATAATAATTTGCTAAAGTTTGTCACAAGCCGTCATGTGCAGTAGAGATGGGTGCGCGCGGTGCAGTCATGCACAGTGGAGACTGCCTGCGCCGTGGCTGATATCAGCAGTGGCGTGGGCAGTCTCCACTGTGCATGACTGCGCCTTGACCGGCCGGCACCATGGCCCGTGTAACGGGCTCTTCAACTAGCATACCAATAATTTAATAGAACTTTACCTATATTAAGATTTTCAGTTCTACCTGTACCGAAATTAAAACATTCAGGTATAAAAACACAGCCTCAAGCATTATGAAAGTTTGTATGTATGAATCTATGTATCTTTATTAAGACATGTACATATCACTTTAAAGAAATAGTAGAAATAGTAATAATACTACTAGGAAGAGATGCACCACCCATGAAGCCATCAGTTCTCATTAATCTTGTCAGAAAGCCATGAGACATCACCTATTCAAGTGATCACTTCACACGTAAAGAACTACGCAGCTACTGAATGATAACAGGTATACGCATAAAACTTCATTTATAGATAAAACTGTTTCTTTAATGATATATGACTTAAAGGAATAGTAATGTTTCACAATAAAAGCAGCTCCAATGAATCTCCATAATATGTGGGCCATGAAGATTGTTATTTCAATACTGTCAGAGTTGTAGTAATTGAATGATAAAGTATCCCCCTCCCTCCCCTTTTACTGATGTAACACTGCTCGCCTCAGAGCAGGAGGGTGGTGTCCAAGTGGTCTGCAGAGAGGGACAATCTTCAATTAAGATAAGGGAAAAACCTGTCAAGGGGAGCAGGGTTTTCATTGCTCTCACAGTAAGAAGATTGTCCCTTGTTGTGAGCTGTCTGGTCCCAGGACCAGATTCCACATTTGAGAGGAGGTGGATTACACTAGGTACAAGGGATAGGAGGGGAGATACTTTATCATTCAACTATTCTTGTACTACAACTCTGACAGTATTGAAATAACACTCTCCATGGCCCAAATACTATGAAGATTAATCGGATCTGCTGTTTTTGTGAAACATTACTATCCCTTTAACAGATGTGGTTGTATCTAACAGAAATGTGGCTGCTGATGTTGTAAGAAGTAATGGAGTAATTCTGGAGCACACCGACTTTTCCACAGGGAACAAATTCCATATTCTGATGTATTTAAATTAGGCTTTTAACCCCTTTAGCATTAGAGAGATCCCCCCAATGTGTTGCTTCACCATTCAATGGAGACCGCTCTAGCATTCTAGTGTTTAAAATTCCCAATAAGGGCTTTTACACAAGATAAATAGAGCTACAGTTCTGTGTCCCATGTTCTTTCACTCACCATCTCATGAGTCCCATTGCCCATCGTGTTGTAGGGGTTGTGACTGATGGCCTGCCCATATGAGAGTCAACCTGATGCCTACATTGGCTGGCAATTCATTGGAGGCTGAGATTAGAACTGAAACCTCCAATATCATTAGTGGGAAAGGTCTGCCAACAACCTCATATGCAGCAGTGCAGGCCTTCCCTGCTGCATCTTTACTGTGTTCTTGCAACTTACTGAATTTTCTCCAGTGTGAAAGTAACCGTAGTCCAGCATTGTACCTTTCACCATGGTCAACATCATCAACATGACATTGCTGTGTTGGTGATGCCCCTGTGCAAAATAAGTCTTAAAGCAAATATATGTTATTGATTTGTTCTATATGGTGAAGTTACTTTGTTGTAGAATGTATCCACTTTCTCAGTACATCACTGAAATTAGCACTGACCGAACAGTACCCTGAATTTAGATAAATGTAATCCAGGGATCAAACAGACTGATGTTTTACTATCGCTAAGTAAAGAGCACTCTTATCTGCTATAAAATTCTGTGTTGTAAATGTCAATTGGCTGCTCTGCATAGCTTTCAAATGACTCATTGCAGGGTGCCATAGGATTAAGTAATTCAGTTTTACCTGTTCAAAAAGAAAGAAGAATTTGTATTATAATAACTACACAAAAGGGTTCCCCTGAAGCCAATGATTATAATTAAATATCTGGAAGCTTTTGCTCCCAGGGCTTTAATATTAGTTAGAGAAAGATTCCAGGTTCAGTCTACATATTCCCATTCTCTGTAGAAAGAAACATATTCTTATAGCTTGAATTTAAAGGGATAGTAATACTTAATTTCAATAGTGTTATATTATTGTACATATTAAAAAAATAAAGTAAATTATGTAAGTCCCGTTGCTCAAACTTTGATAGTTTTAGGGTAATATGCTTCTAAAGTTCCCTCTCCCGCCCCTTTTACCCACGGCAGAGATCTAGCTGACAGACTTAGATCCTGGTCCCGGGACCGGACGGCTCGTCTGCAGAGCCATAATAACATTGTATACAAAGACATTCTTCATGAGAATGTTCTACAAAGTGTGCCTGGTTTTTTAAAAAGGAACTTTCAGATTTTACTAAGTTGCCATGCATTCATTAAATTCATGGCGACTAGCCTGGAAATCAATGTCTTACTTTTAAAAAATAGCAGATCGTAAAGAAATCCTTGCCATTTGGGGACTGACGGTCAGGTTAGTGCGATCCACACGTCTGCGCCATCAGTCCTTTCCAGTAACCTTATGATACACTGCAGTGCTACTCAATGGAGACTGGGACTGACAGTGCAGGAGTGCAGACAAGATGTCTGCACTGTAGCCTGGGTTCCGGCCTCCAAATGGCAAGAATTCCTTTACACTCTGCTATTTTTTAAAGGTAAGACATCGATTTCCAAGCTAGTCGCCATGCGTTTAATGTATGCATGGTGACTTAATAAGATCTGAAAGTTCCGATTTAATATGTACAATATTAAACATTGTTAAAATCAAGTATTACTATCCATTTAAGGAAAACTACATACTATTTTAATATGTGAGTCAATGAGGGGAATGCACTAAGGTGTGATAAAGAGGTGATAAGGTGGAGATGACTTTTCCAGTGATATCACATTTCCAGTTCCTATGTTATTCTATGGAGCCAAAGCACTAAGATTTCTCCAACTTTGGAGTTCTTAGTGGATAGGTTCCATAGAATAACATAGGGAGTGGAGAAGTGATATCACAGGAAAAGTCATCTCCGCTTTATCAAATCGTTATCACCTTTATTACACCTTAATGCATAACCCCCAATGTGTTTAACAAAAGGGGTAACATGGGAAGTAGTCTATAACTGGTCGCTTTCAATTCACAATCTGATGAAGACAAAAGGTATTCAGAATCATGGGTGGAATTTGCCAGTATAGAAGTTCTAATTCAGACTATTAAAGATCCTAAAGGATAATGTTTGACTCCTGTAAACAATAAACTGTTTTTGTGCTCTGCTCCTGCCTAACACTTTTGTACAAAGCTAATTTCAAGTTTAAATCTCTGATTTTGTAAAACGGGAACTCTCTCCAGATCTGCCCAGGAGACACCAGTTTTGAGAGTTAATTACAGGGTCTCTTGGGATAGAGGTTGAGTCTCCGATTTAATGGGGTTCTGGTAAACTTGCCCACACTAGCACCATTCTGTCCACTCCTTCCCCATCCTGCCCCCTGCTTACCCAGTTTGTCCCACTTGTCCACCTGTTTTCAGGGTAAATCCCTCATTCCCACCTTCTAATCCCACCCACCCTGATTATGCCACTCCCATATTATGATACTGATTGTGTAATTTGGACCCTAAATCCATCTTGGTATTCTGGGAGAAGGAGATAAGTACATTGCCAGATATGCATGTGTATGGATGTTTAGACGATGTTCATTGACACTATGTATTCATAAAGTGTTGAGAAAGTCCACATACATGTCTTCCATTCTTTACACTTGCTATAGGGGTGGAATTAAGGGCTTGTTCATATAGAAGTTGTGTTCCAGTATGTAATAATGAGTCTGCATATAAGCAGAGGAGCAAATGTTCCATTAGCGGACACATATAAGTAAAGCTACTCCAATGCACTGGTAGGCTTCATATAGGCATAGTTCCTCTTTAGGCTTCCTTGATAGACTTTCTGTTACTTAAAGGTGCAGTATAGAGTCCATAGAAACTCCCACAGCTCTAAACTCCACTGTTGCCCTCCAGTAAGCCTTGCAGATCACAATGACCTGCAAGACCGAGTGCCTTCAGCAGCGATTGAGGTGCTCATGGGAGTTTAAAACAAAAATGAGTTGCTCTGAATTACAGATGCCTAGGCAGAAAAACTAGCAAGGCTGCTGAGTATAAATATCCTATACTTCTAGAATACAAAGTGTAAAGTTAAAAGGTAAAGGCCTACCACTCACACTAGTCATAGAATATGCTCAGTAACATATGATATATTTATTTAAAACAAAAAATCGAGGCAACACAAAGTCATATAGCTAAATAATGTGAGACAAACACATAAGAGGTAAAAATAAAAAACGTGAAACAATAAAAAAAAACCTCTTACATATCAAAACCATCTATACTAAAGGGTAGAACCACTGACGTATGTCACAAGGAGTGAGCCCATCATGTCCTTAGAAATAATGAGATTAATATTGTCATCTATAGAGACAATGAATGACTGATTGTCTTCCACAACATCATTATAAAGATTCCATTTTAATGAACAGCTCTAAAATAGAAAGTCAGATGCAGAGTGACGTGATTATTAGTATCCTGGATTACATGAAGGTGGAAGATTACCGAGGTGACCATCCGCTCCATTGTGACCTTGACTTTGGGCTGTAGATAATGGTCCGTTATAGTGAGGAACAAAGGTATAGAATGAGATCAGTGACTGGAGCAGACGGCTGCCATACAGTGAATTAACAAGTGAATTATGGTTTTGTAGGTGTTAGTTCATTAGTACATTCATATATATATTATCTCATTCTCCATATTATCATGACGAACCTGCCACAGAATTTACAGTGCACATGGAAGCATTAAGCAGTGTAACAGTTATTCAAGGAGTACGTATAACTCTTACCACTTTAATTGCTGGACTTTTTCCATCCTTATTCATACCATATTTACTATCTTATTTTTCAATATGCACATGTGGGATTACATTAACCATGTACAAAGACTGATAAAGAAGTTTACCTATGTTCTGAGTGGGATATACTATAATCCGATGTGGAGGGGCAGGTTCTCACAGGGAGGGATAAGTACCTGACCAGGAATGAAAACCTAATGGCCCAAGCGTACTGTTCCACTTTATCTGGGGAATGTGTTATAATTTATTGGGCATATTGTATGATTAGTGTGAATACTAGGTCTGTTTCTTTTTAGCTCATGTGCGATTGCTCTCCTGTGGATTCAACTCAATAGAAGCTGGAACTGGCCAATCAGCTTTCAGTGGGCTTCTATACAGAGGAGACCAATCTCCTAGCAGTACTTCACTTGAAGCTGACATGATCCAGCCGTATAGATCACTGTGATGGAAAGTCCATTCGTATACCTCTTGGGACACAGCATAGCAATTAACCCCTTGAGTGCCAGAGAGGTACAAAACACTTTGCATTCAATGCGTTGCTTACCTCTCTGGCCCTTGAAGGGTTAAATAAGTCTTGTATGGACCCAATAATGCCCTTTAAAAGGACAGAATCATCTAAAATTAACCTGTTAAAGCTTGATGATGTGCCAGAACCATCATGACTGTCCCTGCGTTACGGACCTGTGAAGTCTCTGGCACGCCATTACTTTTTTGTATCATAGTGCCTACAATGCGTGATGTGGTCACTCCATGATCATTGGATCGGTCAGTTTCAGTACGACTCAACAAAGACAGAAAACAAAATCTGCTCGGTTCTCCAGTGCACCCCACCTTTGGACCTTGCAGTCCTGAAGAGGTTAAAGGAGTCCATACATATGTATGTATATGCAGCTACATGTGGCATTCTCACCCCTGACCTCTGCATGCCCCGCTAAGGAGAAAATAAAATGTAATTGCATATGAACCTCACCATATTTAGGTGATTTTGTCCCTTTAAACCCTTGGAAGCTAGAGATGTTTCCAACGCTCCCATTTAAATTAGTGGAAGGATTATTTCCCCTCTATACTGCTGTTGGTTTGCTCCAGAATTTCTCCATTTCTCCCTAGTACAGCAGCCTCAGTAAATCAAATTAATTCACTACAGTGGCATAACCAGTCATTGGCAGGCCCTTGGGCAAACAAATTTTTGGGCCTCCTAACACAAAGATATTCTTCTTTGGCATAACTAAAGCTATTTGGG
Organism: Rhinophrynus dorsalis; assembly: GCA_037306005.1. NCBI lineage: Eukaryota > Metazoa > Chordata > Amphibia > Anura > Rhinophrynidae > Rhinophrynus > Rhinophrynus dorsalis. Next base: position 66,963,089 of record CM074724.1, read on the forward strand.
AATCGGGCTGATGGCCCTCCCGGATGGCAGGCCCCATCACAGCTGCCCACTGTCCCCCCTGTGGTTCCACCCCTGATTCCCTACAGTCTACTCAATAAAACTGACATGTTCTATTCACAATGCTTTCTTCCATCACATTCCTCAGTTTCTCATTTATTTAACCCCTTGAGTGCCAGAGAGGTATGCAGTGCATTGCCTATCTCTCTGGCACTCAAAGGGATAAATGTGGCTCTTAAAGGAGCAGTAAACTTTTTTATGAAAAAATATATATTGTAGCGATTTTCCTACTGAGTAAAATAAGGGTACTCCCACTGCCGAGAGATTTATACTTCCAGAGTTATTACAGTTTAAACCCACGTTTTTTTACATTAGCAGTGCCCTCTAGTGGTCAAATTCTAATTAGATTTCCTGTTAGATTCGAATGGAGAGGAAAGTCAGTGATTTACAGTTCTCCATAGAATGTGATAGAAACTGCCTGTCACTTCCTGTCAGTTAGATCTATCAGGAAGTAAACACACAGTAAATTCACTTTCTGATTATTTAAACTGCTATAAATTTTGACTATAACATCTGACAATGATGGGAGTGACCTTGTTTTATTCAGCAGGAAATGCTCTATAAAATATGTGTTTTCATAAAAAAAAGTTTACTGCTCCTTTAAGTCCTTGAAAGCTCTAACACACTGCAAAGCCCCATTTAAATAAACTAGAGCGTTTATTTGTCCTCTATGATGCTGTTTGTTTGCTGCAGAATGTATCCAGTTCTTCATAGTATATCAACCTCAGTAAATCCAATTAAGTCACTATGGAGGCATAGCTAGTCACTGGAAGTGGACATAACTAAAACCTACTGGGTCCCCTTGGTGACAAGCCTCTTCACAACTACACACTGTAATTCTCTCCCTGATTCCCTACATTGTCTTCAATAAAACGGAAATATTCTGTTCATTTACATTACACAGAAATAACTAGTAAATGGGGACTGGTTTACTGGAAAAGAAATATCAGGACAGACTAAAGGATCTGAATTTGTATAGCTTGGAGGAGAGAAGAGAGAGAGGGGATATGATAGAAACATTCAAATACATGAAGGGATTCAACAAAGTGCAGGAGGGAAGTACATTTCAAAGGAGTAAAATGTTAGGACATGAGGCCATAGTCTAAAACTAGAGGGACACAGGTTTAGATGTAATGTAAAAAAGTTTTACTTTACTGAGAGGGTAGTAGATAAGTGGAATAGCCTACCAGTAGTAGTGGTAGAAGTTAATACAGTGACAGATTTTAAGACCAATATAGGAAATGGGCAGACTAGATGGACCGAAAGGTTCTTATCTGTCGTCAAATTCTATGTTTCTATAACAAATTCCTCAAACGGAGTTCTTAAACCCTAATGCTGGAGGGGTCTCCAATGCATTGTGAAGCAGTGCATTCGAGATCTCTCTAGCATTCAAGGGTTTAAAGTCCTATTTAAGTCATTTGGGGACTTGTTATTTGTCCCCTATACTGCGGCTGTTCCAGAATCGCTTCAGTTCTTCTTACGTCAGTTTCAGTTAATCCAATTAATTACCTACATTCTATCCAATAAAACTGAAGTGTCCTATTCCACAACATCCCCTGACCAATAAACAGTGGTATGCTTTTAGTTCACAGAAAAGATTTGACTTATTTTCCTCTTTGTGAAACACATAAAACTTATAAGTACCCGATCTTTTGCGTGTGCTCCAAAAATAATCTAATTTGCAACCCCATCCATAAATCACAGTGATAGCGCTATCTCAGTCTTCCTTCTTACACTTGCCTTTGTGTGTTTAGGAGAAAGCACCTCATTCTTTATACTAATTGGAATCTTACAACCCTATCTGGTAATAGTGCAGTCGTTTCGGTATTTTCCCAACACTCCTATCTAGGAGCAATGAGGTCATTAATCATTTGTGGTGCGAAGCTGATGCTTCGGAGCGATATGCTGTGCATCAGTACTTTATGTTAAAGGTCATAGGTGTTTTGTACAGAGTTGTAATAAAGAGAATCTGGGCTTTATAGGTAAAAGCAATATGGAGCAATTCTGGAACAAACTAGCTGTACCGTAGCAGTTAAAGGGATAGTAATACTTCATTTTAACTTTATTTTATTTTGTAGGCATTAAAAAAACATGAAGAATGATATAAGTCTTATCTCTGAAACCTTTATGGTTTAAGAGATATTCACAAACAAAGTATCCCCCCCTGTTCAATCAGATCAGAAGGGAGATGCCCAGGTAGACTGCAGACAGGGACAATCTTCAATTAAGATAATGGAAAAAGCTGAAAAACTTATCAAGGGGGGAAGGGCCTTCATTGTTTTAATACAAAGAAAGTTGTCCCCTTCTGTTATCTGTACTGTCATACAACCAGACTCACATCTGAGAAGAGATGGCTTACACTAGGTAAAAGGGGCGGGGAGGGGAACTTTGCTTGTGAATATCTCATAAACCATAAAGGTTTGAGAGATAAGACTTATATCATTCTTCATGTTTTTTTAATGCCTACAAAATAAAATAAAGTTAAAACGAAGTGTTACTATCCCTTTAAATAAAAAACAAATTCCCATTGATCTAAATGGGACTTTTCAAAGTGTTAGTAATGTCCCAATATAAATAGACTTTATTTTGTAGAGCTTTAATAGTTGAATATAATGCAACAAAAACATATCTCTCAAACCGCTATGGTTTGAGAGATATCAGCATTCAAACTTTGATGTGTCCTGCTGTCAGCTGTAAAGCTGTCAGCAGGAGATCTGTGTCGGCCAACACAGAGACTCTGCAGCAGAGCCGCAATCACGTTTTTTAAACAGAATAACTTCCTTGAAATGGTCTAAAAAGTGTGCTTGCAAACCAGGCTGACAGCAGGACACATCAAAGTTTGAATGCTGATAGCTCTCAAATCATAGCGGTTTGAGAGATACATTTTTTTTCATTAAATACAACTATTAAAGCTCTACAGAACAAAGTCTGTTTATATTGGAACATTAACACTTTAACCCCCTGAATACTAGAGGTCTCAAACAAATGTGTTGGAGACCTCTCTAGTTTTCAAGGGGTTAAACACCCATTTCAAAACAATGTAAATGGTTATTTATCCCATATAGTGTAGTTAGTCTGTTCCAAAAATATTCCACTTTGCTTTTATTTATAAAGCCCTCCTTTATCCCAGTCTTGTTTAATGCTATGAGCGGCAGAGGGCTACAAACCATTAAATACCCCTCCGGCATTCAAAAGATTAAAGGGAAACTATATCTTTAAAAAAGTAGGAGACTGGTACCAGTCTCTTGCTTTTTCCATGGCTAACACAGTAACACCTTCTACTTATTTTAAAATATGTGACTCTTAATTTGTAGAGAAGGACTTGCCTAGAAATGTGTCCTTCATACAATGATCATGTAAGTCTAGTTGCTGTTTTTTTGCATTTGAACTCTCCAGTAGTCTATAAATGAACATGAATATAATGTGACCTTAAGAATGGCCCTTTAACACTAAACCACTTAAAGACCCATGACTTTCCTGGCACGTCATGGGTCCAACATGCGATAAGGACCCATGATGTACCAGGACCGTCATGGATTTCAGGGCTTCCCGTGCGGATGAACGTCGTTCAGGGAGCTCTGAACCGGATACGGCAAAAAATAAATAAAAATAAAGGTCCATGGTCCTCAAGTGCTGACCGTGTGCTCGCGATGCCGATCCTTAAGGGGTTAAAAGGTCAGTAATGTCCCATAAAAAATGCTTAGAGTTTTGTAGAGGTTCAAAAAATAAACTATTTGCCACAAATCCTATCTCTCAAACCGCTATGGTTTGAGAGATATTTGCACTAAAAGTTCCCCCCTCCCTCCCCTTCTCCTGATGTCAGCGCTGCGCTGACAGCAGGAGATCCCGGTCCGAGAACCAGCCAACGGCTCTACAGCAGAGCCGAAACTGCGTTATTGGAAAAGAATTACTTCATTGGAAAGGTCTACAAAGTGTGCCTGGTTTGCAAGCACACTTTGTAGACCATTCCAATGAAGTAATTGTTTTTAAATAAAGCAATTTCGGCTTTGCTGCAGAGCTTCCTCGAGTCGCACGACTTGAATCTCCTACTGTCAGCTTTACAGTTGAGATCAGCAGAAGGTGAGAGAGGGGGGACTTTGAATGTCTATATCTCTCAAACCATAGTGGACTTTTTGGCAAATAGTTTATTTTTTGAAAACGCTAAGCATTTTTTATGGGACATTACTGTCCCTTTATGGACCACAAAGCAATTTTTTTTTTGCCTAACCAATTCAGGGCTCCCCTGAACAAAGTGCAGCCACGCGGGGAGCCCTGAAATCCATGACGTGCCAGGACCATCATGGGCCCTTATTTAAGGGGTTAAAATCACGGGGGGCATCTCTTTCTCTATAGCTAATTTAATTTAGACTGAAAACATGTGTTGTTTATTTGAGTAGTGAAAAAATAAAAATCGAAAAGCAAACTGGAGTTATTCTGAAGTAAACCAACTGCACCACAGGGGACAAATACAAATTCCTAAATTCCCCTGTACTTGAAGATAACTTTTTAAAGGGAAACTACTACCCCGTAATAAGTTCACATTATTCAATTCTTCATCTGGCGACTAGCTGCTTAGTAGCGCTAATCGCCAGAAATATTAACCGGTTTACAAGATATTCCACTTTTTCGGAGGCAAAGGGACTGACAGCGCAGGCGCACGGACATCACTATGACGAGTTGTCCGTGCTTCCTGCTACTGTGAGCCTCCCAAAAAGTGGAATATCTTGTAAACCGGGTAATATTTCTGGGGACTAGCGCTACTAAGCAGGTAGTCGCTAGATGAAGAATTGAATAATGTGAACTTATTGCGGGGTGGTAGTTCCCCTTTAACCCCTTGAATGCTAGAGAGATCTCCAATTCATTGTGTTGCAATGCATTGGAGACCTCTCCAGTATTCATGCGGTTAAAAGCTTAATTTGAAAGGAATGTTTTATTTGTCTCCTATAGTGAAGTTGGTTTACTCCAGAATAACTCCAGTTTTTATAAATATGGACCATTGGGGGAGATTTATGAAAACTGTTATGGAATGCTTTTGTATGCCAATCGTTATTATGTCACTAAAGGTTGTAACGTGTGCAGCTATTTATAACTGAACAACAGAAGCTTTATAAATACAAGTATCGTTAGTCAGTGTTAATACTTTTCCATAAGAACATTTCATACCTGGTGTTAAATATTTTACGAAAATTCTGTTGCAATATTGTCTCAATTAGCAACATTTCTTTATATATTTGTTGCACCTTTTTCTCTCCAAACCTAACATCACTTTGACAAAATGTCAAATAGAGTGTAAAGACTTCGAAAACGAATGTAAGAATTTCTATAAATGTCGCCCATACTTTTCACATAACGTCGCTTTTATAAATCTCCTCCATATTTCCTTATATCTGTAGCAGTGGTGGGCAACGTGAAGCCCTGCAGCTGCAGCCAGACTACAAGTCCCATGACTCGGGCTGTTGGGAGCTGTAACCTGGCAGTGGCTACTGGGCCTGATGTTGCCCATCCCAGATCTGCAGGAACACATGGAATTTCATTTCCAGAAGGACTTTACTGGGCATGTGTCCTTGCCGATCTCTCTCACATCACAGGGGATAAAACCTGCAGGAAAACTAATCCCATTTTTTTTTTTACATAAAAAAGAAAGGCTTCTCTTATTTTTTTTACATATCAGGTCATATTCTATAAACTAAAGACGGGCATTTTGGGCAGTACACTTATTTTTTCAAGATTTCTTTTTATTTTGTTCTAGGCAAACCTGGGAACTTTTAAAATGAGCTGAGCCTGAGAGCTTTGAAATATTAACCCAAAACGTTTCCCATGATGTAGATTTTATGCAATGTGTCCCTGATTGTTTTAACCCAGAGGGGCTCCAAATGGGTCTGTAAGGAACCTTTAGTGTGCTAGATCTCATCTTCATTCATTAATGTGCTGTGTCTGTACATCTGTAGTTGGACACAGATAAGGGGGGATGTGGCAGAGTAATGTGTTTGTACATGTGGGCACAGATGCGAGAGGATGTGGCAGAGTGCTGTGTTTGTACGGTGCTGCAGGTGGCTGTAAAGCCCGTAGCATAAAGAAGGCTGGGGCAACAGAGGCATTGGAGGAAGTGGGTGTAGGGGAGAGAGACATTGGAGGAAGCGGGTGGCAAGCTTGTATTTGCTGCCTGCTTCCTCCGATACCTCTCTCCCCTCCTCACTAGTCGACATGGAGTCACACACTGAACGACTTCCTGCATGCAGGGGACAATGTCGACATTGTCCCCTGCATGCAAGAAGTCGTTCAGTGTGCGACTCCATGTCGACTAGTGGGGGAGGGGGATACTTTATCATTCAATTACTCTTGAACTGCAACTTGGACGGTATTGAAATAACACTCTCTATGGCCCAATACTATCCCCTTAACGACCAGCGGTCGCGGGGTGAGTGGTCCTTTAAGGACCAAATAGAGAATTTAGGCGTGCCGCCCCACGTGACTGATCACGTGGGGAGGCACGCCGAACTGAGGGACTGAAAGAGATCGCTCCGGTCTTGGAGCGATCAAATTCAGTCCCCGGTATTACTCACCGCGCTCCTGCAGGAGCGCGGTGAGTAATAGTACGTGACGTACCAGGACCGTCACTGGTCCTTAAGTGCCGGACCAGCGTGACGGTCCGGGTACGTCACCGGACTCTAAGGGGCTATGAATATTAATTGGAGGTGCTTTTGTTTTGAAATATTTCTATCCCTTTAAGTGCATATAACCCCCAGTTCATTTTTAGGTGTTAGTGTTGCTTTAACTGAACTCTCCCACCTACAGCTTCACTGAGTCTTGGCTTGCACTCTCAAGGCAGAACGGAGAATAACACAGCTATGATTTGCCATCAGAAACACTACTTCTATAAGGAAGTGTTTTGAATACAACATTTACTCAACCCAGCTACTTACTGAAGCACCAGTGGCAACTTTATAAATAGGCACTGTCACAATGTTAACAGCAAAAAGCACTGATTACTCCCTGCCAAACAGAAGTCTACAACTGTTTTTCAGTTGCAGAAATGTCTCCAAATTGCTGCAGACGCAGCTGACACAGGCTAGTTATGAACACAGGGAGCTGTCAATGCAAGGATGATTATTTTTTTATTGTTGCCCACCTATAGTGCAAGTTCTATATGATCAAAAATAAGGTATTCACGACAGCAACACATAATTTGGTTAACTCCTTGAATGCTAGATGGTATCCATCCATGCTCTGCAATGCGTTGGATACGCCTCTAGCACTCAAAGGGTTAAAGGAACGCTAATACCTCCTAATCATATAAACCTACTTACTTTAACTATTTAAACATTTGAGTGCCAGAGGGGTGAGCAATGACATTGCAAAGCAATACACTGCTCACCCCTCTGGTTTTTAAAGAATTAATATGGATACAAAATCCTAATGACCACTATGAATCATTTCTACATGGATTGATTCTCCAAAAGTAATCATTACTTAGATCTGTATTGTATACGCATGTAAACAGACATGATTACGTCTGCAAGATTCAAAGACCCCAAACTCTTCTTAGGAAGCCGTGAGTGGGTGTGGTTTGGGGTCCTTGAGTCCTGGAAAAAAATTATGTCTACCTTTGTGGATATGATAATCAGGACTAATTAAAGATTCATTTTGGGGAAGGAATATACACAGAATTAAGGAGGTGTCAGTGTTATTAAAGGGGATCTCTCACCTTATACAGCATTGACTGTCTCCTGTAGAGTATTGTTGTTGAAGCTGAAATCTTTTTTTTATTTATTTAAAAACGCATAGTTTCTGAGATATAAGTGTTTATAGTCTTCCTTGTGACGTCAGCCGCTCCAGACCGCAGCCTTTCAATCGTCTTCATTTGCCCTCCCATTGAAGTGGCTCTTGTCCTCCACCTCCGATGACAGAGGAGGACTGAATCTGTCCTAACGCTCTAGTGCATAAGCGTGTCCAGGTCAAAGTATCTGCATAGATGGAGCACATTCGTGCACTCAGTCCTTTATAATGAGTGCCAGTCCGCTTGCCTAATTCACAAAGGGGAGGGCAAATGAAGATGATTGAAAGACAGTGGGCTGGAGCTGTACCCTCAGCCTGAGAGCTGCTGACTTCATGAGGAAGACTTTAAACGATTATATCTCAGGAGATAGTCACTGTTGTATAAGGTGAGAGTTCCCTTTTAATTAATTAGTTGGAAGATGGGTGAGTCTCCAATACATTGCTCCACAATGCGTTGGCGACATCTATCAAAAGCAATTGCGTTATAACTAGACACTGGGTACCGTAACAGGCACCATGCCCACAGCCTGTCCCTTTACATATGAGAACTGGCTACAATGCAACCGGATGTTCAGTTCCAGATACAGATGACCGTATGTCCTATTGGAGCCTGTGTAGGCTGCCTATGGGAAGTATCATTATTATTATATTTATCATTCATTTACTGACCGCTGTACAATGGGGTGTCAAACAAAAGAGACTGTGGCTGAAGACGTTCCTTGTTGGTGAAGGGTATTTCTTTTATTGTATCTATAGTTCTGTTATATTTCATATATGCATATCTAGATTTTATTGTTTTATATTTTTTTGTATAAAATATTTTTCTACTATGCTCTTATTGGATGCAATCATTTTGTATGCACTGGGAGAATGTGTCTGCATATTTGATACCACCAGAGTGCATCACCTGCGGGCTGATTCCAGACAACGCTTTCAATCACTAGACACAGTGTTCAGTCTCCGAAGCATATTTGTGGTCAGTTGGTGGTTTCATTATTAACATACTGCAATGAGAAGTTTCTCCTGGATGTCCACTCTTATATTTTTCATGTGAGCCCTCTGGAATTCAGTGACATCGCATAGTGACCATAGGTATGCATTGGCTACCTCCCTGGCACTCAAAAGGTTAATATATAAACCCCCTCAGGAATACAAAAATACCTCATTAAGTCAAACTGCAATATGAAAATAAGTAATTTGAGAAACAAAAACTGAAACATCATAAATGAGTTGAAAGCACATCATAGGCATGGCAATGTGTGTAAATCACAGGGATAAGATAATGAAGACGTCTTAGTGCATGTGACAAGATGGATTCAGGTCAATCTCGCCACAATATCTCCAAACAGGACCCTTATCAAATCTTATTGCTTCTACACCCAGGAGTAATTCTGCAGTAAGCCAACAGCATTATAAGGGACACACACGAAATTCCCAAATTCTCATTAATCGCTTGAATGCTAGAGAGGTATTCAATGTATTCTTTTGCAATTGTTGGAGGCCTTCAACACTTAAGGGGTTAAAATACCTATTTAAATCAATAGAAAATTTTATTTGTCCACTATCACACAATTGGTTTCCTCCAGAATTACTAAGGGGGGGTGGGGGTGGCTGGGATTCACTAAGGTTTGATAAGGTGCTGATTAACCCTTTGACTGCCAGAGTGGTATTCAACGCATTGCAAACCACTCTGACACTCAAAGGGTTAAGAGAAGATAACTTCTCCATTGAGTAAATTCTCCAGTTCTTATCCTACCCATTGGGTTACCACCCAGCCGGTATTTTACCGGCAGGCCAGTAAAAACTGGCTTCTGCCCAATGTTAAGTCTAAGGAGGGAATGCCATGGCCGGTATTTTTTTTAAGAAAAGGTGGCAACCCTACCTACCCATGAAGCCTCTGCACAAAGATTTCACTGTGGTTATGCACTAGGGTGTGATAAAGAGGTGATAATGTGGAGATGACTTCTCCAGTGATATAATGTCTCCAATCCCTATTTTATTCTATAGAGTTAATGCACTTAGATCTGTAAATCAGGAGAAATCTTAGTGCATTGGCTACTTAGAATAACATAGGACTTTGAGAGATTAGAACACTGGAGAAGTCAACTCCACTTGATCACCCGTTTATCACCTCCTTATCACACCTTAGTGCATCTCCTTCCACAAGTAAAAGAGATCTTAGTGCATATAATAATTACGTATGAATTGGAGAAGTGATATCATAGGAGAAGTTATCTCCTCTTCATCTTCCCCCAGTTTCTCTTAGTACAGAGCCTCATTATATGGGCAGACCACGTTCCTCTGTTGCAGATGGATATTATTATATTATTAACACCAACAATGTATTTGTCTACATCCTAGACATTATTAATACATGTAGGTCAATAAACAGGTTGACTCCCAGAGAGTTCGGTTTCAGAACAAGATAAAAATCGGTAGAAAAGCTTTTAAAGATGTTCTCAATAATAAACCCTTGATTTCCATTTTTACCAAGCATAAAAATATATATATAGGTCTAGTAAAGGGCAAATGTCTACTGACTGTCATGGAATCTTTTCCATGGTTACTGACCTAATTCTAGCAAAATTCCCCCTAGGGGAAAACAGCAGGCGTTAGGAGAAGAGAACATGAATTCCAGAAAATTGGGGTTTTAGTAAACAGAATATATTTCACATGGTCTGAGATTCTGCTTCCCACATTCATTTCCTAATGGTCCCACATTCAGTTCCTAATGAGTCGCGTTAGAGTTTCACTTGCAGCCGATTCCCCAATGCAATTAATTTCAAACCAATTGTTATAAGACCAATTATGTGACGGTGCTCCTAAGCAGCTTTCAAAATGTGTATCATCAAGATAAGGAGCAGCTTTCTTTTAACTGCTTATGGACCAATGAGTTATACACTTCTGTGGCCCTTAAGGGGTTGGGTGATTGTGAGCTAATAAGTGTAATTGATGTATTATACAGATATATATATATATATATATATATATATATATATATATATATAATACAATTTCATGCAAAATCTGTAGCTGGGATAAATTTTCTAGAACTATGCCTGCAAAATGACAATTTACAAAGCTACATATTCAGATAAGTCTCCTCTTAAAGTAGTAGTATTTTTTTTTAACAAAATCATATATTTTAGACTGTCGGTGTGACAGATACAGAGTATAGAGGCTAAGGTGATAAGAAGAAAAGAAGGGTTCAGAGAGAAATGGAGGAGGAGCACAGGTGGGAAGAGACACACTGGGAGTAAGGGATGAGAAGGGAGAATGGGATAAGGAGGAACCTACCTTATATTCTGATGCTCAGTGCTGGATCCAGACAGTAATAATAGCCCTTTGAGTGCCACATGGGTGAGCATTGACCAAGAGCTGTGAATAGGGAGGGGACAATGGACAGGGGACCTGGAATGGTGAACAGGTGACAAGGATCAGTGAATGTGTGGAGAGAGTGGGAACCATGAAAGAGGAAGAGGGAGTAGATCATGGAAGAAGAGGGAAGTGCAGAGGGGACATGCAGAGGAAGGAAAGAGGAAATGTGAATATGAGCAAGTCCCTACAGCAAATTCTCTGACAAATACTTGCGGGAACTGAACTCGTGAAACTTAAACACCAAACCACTTGTTCTGTGCAATGCAATCAACATTTCAATCCACTTCTGGATTTTTATCAAGATCTTTATCAAAGTCGTGACAATGATCCAAAAGTAGATCAAAATCTTGATTATATTGAACAGAATACATTATTTTAACTACTTGTCAGTAGCAGATCTAGCGCATGAGGGCCCTGATTCAAATTAATTTTGGTTCCCCAATACACAGAAAACTACTTGAAAATGCAAAACATTTTCTATCTTCAGCATTAAATGGACATCTACAGTTGCCCTGGTACATTGTACCCACTGCACGAATGGCAGCTTAGCCCTTGCTCCCTGAATGCTAGAGAGGTCTCCCATACATTCTGGAGCAATCAACCCCTTAAGGACCATTGACGTACCCGGGCCGTCACACTGGTCCGGCACTTAAGGACCAGTGACGGTCCTGGTACATCACATACTTTTACTCACCGTGCTCCTGCAGGAGAGCGGTGAGTAATACCGGGGACTGAAGTTGATCGCTCCAAGCCCGGAGCAATCTCTTTCAGTCCCTCGTTCGGCATGACGGCACACGTGATCAGTCACGTGGGGCGGCACGTCGAACTTCCCTATTTGGTCCTTAAAGGACCACACACCCCAGGACTGCTGGTCCTTAAGGGGTTAAACTGCACCACAAGGAAAAAATACTTCCTGTTGATTTAAATAGGGATTTTAACCCTTGAATGCTAAAGCTATCACTAACACATTGAGAAGCAATGCAAATGATATCTAGCACTCAAGTGGATGAACAGCCCCATTTAACCCCAAAGTAACCAGGGCTTTTTTTACACTAAAGGACCAGAGCAATTTGGGCCTTTTTAGTATGTCATTGTTCAACTATATTTTCCCTCTAATTCTTTCAGTACACCCAGACAAATAATATACCGTTTTTCTAATGAAAAAGGGCATTCTTTTTTGGCATATTTAGTTGTATAACCCACCACTTAGTTTGATGACAATATGAAAAGTGGAAAAAACACAACAATTTTATAGGTTTTCCTGTGATGATTTGTACTCAGTTAGTACACTTTCTAGTTAAGGTCATTTGCTCATACCTTCCAAGTGTCCCTTTTTAGGAGAGACAGTCCCTCTGAGATGAAAATCCCTCTGTCCCTCTTTCCCATCCTGGTGTCCCTCTTTTTTTAGGAGATCAGACTGTGTGGTGTGTATATCAGTGTATCACATTGCTTCACAGGAATAAAAATCCCATTAAAGATTATTTAACCCTTTAAGGACTGGCTGCAGCAGCATTTATTTATCTTTCTTTGCGTTCAGTTCAGAAGTCCCCAAGTGGCGTGCATTTACGCAGGGACATCTGAATTCCATGACTTGCCAGGACTGTCAGTGGTCCTTAAGGTGTTAAACACCAGTATATGTGTTTATTAAATGTGTAAATAAAATACTGTTGTCTTGCTCTAAATAAAATAACCAAACATGCTCTACCCACCAGTCCTGCCCCAGCACACTACATAAAATGAAAGTGCCCTCTCTTTGGCCTTCTAACATGATGGGTGCTCTGTCCCTCATGATCACAGTGAGGAAGAGAGAGGCAGAGAACAGTGAGAGGGTAATGTTTACATACACTGCCATTGTCATGTGGCTCCATGAGCACGTGATTACTGTAGCAGTGACCACATGTACTGAGCCAGCAGGGAACAGCTGGAACTTACTTACTACTCGGGTTCTGGTGCAGTCAGTTACAGCCTCCACAGAACAATCATAGCACACTCTGAGACACGCTGTGATAATTAAGTCATGACATGCCAGGACCATCATTTGTACTCAGAGGAGTGAAGTTTGTGATGGTTCTTTCACGTCAATGGTCCTTAAGGGATTAAATCAATTGGTGTTTGGGGAATGTTTATATGTCTCATATGGTGCAGTTGGTTTGCTCTGGAATTATGCGTTGTGTGTTTTGTGGATAAAGCTTTAAGGGGAAGCGATTCTGGAACAAACCAGCTACACTGTAGGGGACCAATATAACTTTCCATTGATATACACTGGGTTTTTATCCTCTTGAATGAGGGAGGTCTCTAATGCATTGCTTGTTTTGGAAACATCTGTGCATTCCCCACTTAACCTTTTGAGTGACAGAGAGTTATTCAACAATACAAAGCATTGGCTACCTCTCTGGCACTCCGTGGGTTAAATCAATGGAAGATTTGGGGAAATGTAGTTCTTTCCTGTAGTGTAGCTGGTTTGCTTGTCATTTATTTTGTGATTAAGGCCCTCAGTGTATACCCTAGATAACCCTTTGAGTGAGAGGGAGGTATCTAATGCATTGTATTGAGATGTGTTGGATACCTCTCTGGCACTTAAAGGGTTTTAAAGGAATCCCAGTGCAGAAGGTGTTACTATTAAGAGTGAATGCAATAAAATGATCTTCCAGCAGTAGAGGAGATATCTTTAGCTTGTTGATTCCTTTATTGACTGCAATAACCCCTTGAGGACCAGAGGAAAGTACACAATGAATTATAAATCAATGTGTTACACAGACCCTCAGATTCTCGAGGGGTTAAAAAATGTGTAAGCTTTTAACAGCTTCTAGCTTTTTTGTTTTGTTTTAAAAGCTTTATTCACAAAAAAGTACAATACATCATAGAATACAGTAGCATTCACTTGTGTATCTCAAAAGACAAACAAAAAAGACAGATAAGTAGACACAAGGACCAACAATGCAATATAATTGCAGAGAAAACACGTACCATCAAAGACGAGAGTGTAGAAGAGGAAAGAAAAGGAAAAAAGAGAAGGAAAGGAGAAAGAAAGAGGCAAGACACATCTAAGGAGAGAGAGAGAGAGAGAAAAAAAAAGGGGGGAGGGGTAGCATCTGTGTTTTAAAGTGGATCTCTCACATAGATATTAGTAATGCTCATTAGAGCATTTAGGGAAAACATTTAAAACGTTGTTCATTTAAAAAAAAAAAAAGACTTTATCTGCACAAAAATTAATGTTTAAAAAGTGCCCGGCAGCCTACTTCTGGCCTGCCGAACTGCCTCTGCTCCCCTCCCTCCTCCGATGACGGAGGTTGTCTGTCTCTAAGCTGGAGCGATCTCATTGGCTAGATATCGATCTCTGCCAATGAGATTGCTCCAGATTAGAGAAAGAAAGCATCCATCATAGGAGGATGCTGGGTAGTGGGATGGGAGCAGAGGCAGTGCTGCAAGATGGAAGTAGGCTGCCAGGCACTTTTTAAACACTAAGTTTTGTGCAGATAAAGTTTTTTTTTTAATTAACAACTTTTTAAATGTTTTCACTAAATGTTCTAACTAATGAGCATTACTTATATCTATGTGAGAGATACCTTTAACCCTTTGAGTGAGAGAGAGGGGTTCATAATGTGTTGCAAACTACACTGGCATCAAAGGATTAACCTTTTGCATGCCAGAGGGGTATGCAACTCATTGCTTTGCAATGCGTTGTGTGCCCTTCTAGCACTCAAAGGGTTAACTTTGCCCTACAGATACAGACTCACAACACTGTATCTGCAAAACATTGTAATCGCTCAGTTACATAAGGAGGAAATTAAAAATATTGACACTTTAGATTAGACATGCGACCAGCAATGAAACAATTCATTCTCTCATAACTGACCTGATTTGACACTGGAACAGCTTGTGACTGATACAAATAATTAATGGATTCATTGCAGGTTTTTTTTAGATATACACCAGTCATGGGCAACTAGATGCACTCCAAAGGGCCTCACATACAGAGCTCATCATGATAGGACGTGATCCATCAAATAAAACACAGACACATCTGTTTTTTGGGGATAACAGACCACAGCATTATTTAATTATTTACTCCCATAATTATTATTGTACTTATTGCAAACACCATGCTAATTAATCATTAATCAGTGATAATTCCTTAGCTGACAGTCCTTGCCAATCTGCCTTCCTTGAAAACCACGCATGGTCAAATTGTCCAGGCTCATGCTAAATCCCAATGTTTGTCAGCACTTACAGCTGACTCCTCCATTCTTCAGCACTTACAGCTGACTGCACCATTACTCAGCACTTACAGCTGATTCTACCATTATTCCGCACTTAAAGCTGATTCCACCATTATTCAGCACTTACAGCTGACTCCACCATTCTTCAGCACTTACAGCTGACTGCACCATTACTCAGCACTTACAGCTGATTCCACCATTATTCAGCACTTACAGCTGACTCCCCAGGAAATTACCCCATTGGCCATCCACTTTAGCTTCAATGGGTAACGTCAACTCCCGTAACCTAAGTCTGGGGCAAAACTCGCAAAGAGCTTCTGCCCCAGGATAAATCACCTAACTTTACCACATCAGTTATAAACTTTCTGCAAACCATGCAAGGACTAGCCGCTCAACCAGACACTCAAACACACCACCCAAGGGAGGGATGCTTCTCTTTGTCCCTTCTTCCCCCAAACAGCAAACCACTTCCTGTCGCCACCCCACTTAAGCCCTTTCCTTAACCTCCTCCCTATTACACACACTTCCAGTCTGGATCAACCCTCCCCATGACATGCTTCCCCTCCTATACTCTGCGGTCCCTTCCGGAGGAATTTCTCGTCCACCAAAGGGCATCACATCATGGTTAAAAATTCTAAACAGGGAGTGAGAAAAGTAAATTAATCCACTGATGCCTGACTACTCTAGCACCTAAAAGGTGATAGAACAGTATACGTTTTGACATATGTCAGTGTTGAGGCAAAAGAATACCTTGGTGCCTCCAGTTACCCCAACATTGATAAATACTATACAACTGCTCAGCTCTTCACTGCACTATTGATTTATTGATTTATTTATAGATTGATTTTGAGAAAGACTTATTATGCCTCTATGGCCCATATGTAATTAAATTGGAGTTACTGAGGCATAAACCAGCTGCACATCAGGGGGACAAATAAAAATTCCTAAATTTCTATGTATTTAAATAGAGCTTTTTAACCCCTTGAATGCTAGAGAAGTCTCCAATGCATTGCTTCGCAATGCATTGGAGACTTCTCTAGCATTCAAGGGGTTAAAAGCTCAATTTAATTTAAATGGAATGTTTATTTGTCCCTTGTGGTGCAGTTAGTTTACTCCAGAACAACTCAAACTTGCGTTTATATGCTCTCGATTCTATGAAACATACTCAAATTAAAGGAAAAGTATGTCTTCAGGCAAATATTTTTTACAAACACAATCTTGGTCCAAGGTGCTCTGAAACAAGAGAAAAGTATGCCACAATAAATACCCCCTAGGGAACCAGGGTAAAACCCAAGCAAGATGCCCTGGGAGCTTGGTCTAGTCTCCTGTACTAGAGTATATGATTGCTGTAGTGCATGCCGCTATACACAATCTGCCATTAAAGGGACATTATTCCAAAGAGTTCATATCCATTAAAATTGTGAACTCCTAGTTATCCCTTTTCTACAATTTTTCTATGGTGAAAAAGTATTTAAATCTTTAAAAAAAAAAAGGTGAAACGTAGCTGCAGTTATGCCTGTTAAAAACAATGATGAACCATAAACAAAGGTGATTGAGACAAGAATCCACTCATTTCAGTTCACTAAAATCCATAATTCTTTGTTTCCTTTAATCAAGCAAAACATTAACCTATGGACAGAGGGGTGAAATGGTCATATACAGCTATCTATGTGTGACTAGGAAAAGCATATTTGAATCGTAAGCCCTAACAAATCATTTTTAAAAATTCAGGTCAAGAGTACATGATTGAGTAGAGTGGGAATTTCAGGGCCTAGATGCACTAAATGTCAATGTGGTGTCGGTATGATATTGTCGATGTGTTCGAATCACTCCGACAATTTGATCTGCACACACATCGACATATTCACCAAAATTGTCGGATGGAAGGGGAAGGTTGGAGAAGGTCCCTATTAGCATACAGGATTTTCGAAGTGCTGTCGGTGTGGAAGGGTTCTCCTCCCCTCACACATCACCAACACTACAACAATTCTGTACAGCATTCTCTGTGCTTCCCTACCCAGCCAGTATGGGAATACAGAGAAGGCTTTCAGCACCATGGACAGCATTGAATGCCATAGGGATGTGCATTGCCCTGTGGCATTCAAAGGGTTACAATAAACTGAAACAGTACACCAAGCACTACACAATGCCTCCACCCCTTCCACATCCCCACCACCTTAGAATGTCGACATATATTGCATATATTCGACATACTAACGCCATTCAACTTTCACCTCAGGAACTGCCATTTAGTCAACAAACCTGTCCTTTGGCAGCCTCATGTTAGGGGGGTGTCATGAGGGGTCATGATACCCCCCTTGAGGTTTGATGTTAGGTTTCATACAGTTAAACATATGTTTTAATAAAAAGACATTTGTCACACACACACATATACAGGCAAAGTATGCAGCCCATACCTTGCCTATTAACCCTTTGAGTACCAGAGGGGTAGGAAACACATTGCTAAGCAATACCTTCCTACTTCTCTGGTACTCAAAGGGTTAAGTGTCGAATAAAGGACAGGTTCGTTGACTAAATGGCAGTACCTGAGGTGAAAGTTGAATGGAGTTAGTATGTCGAATATATGCAATATATGTCGACATACTAAGGGGGAAGGATGTCGAAGTGGGGGGGACATTGTGTAGTGTTTGGTGTACTGTTTCAGTTTATTGTAACCCTTAGAATGCCACATGGGTGAGCAATGCACATCCCTATGGCATTCATTGCTGTCCATGGCGCTGAAAGCCTTCTCTGTATTCCCCTACTGCAGTGGTTCTCAACTCAGGTCCTCGGGACCCACTAACAGGCCAGGACCTAGGGATTTCTCTGCTAGAGCACAGGTGTGGTGATCAGAGGATCATTCACACTGATTAACTCACCTGTGCTCTAACAAGGAAATCATCAAATCCTGGCCTGTTAGTGGGTCCCGAGGACCTGAGCTGAGAACCACTGCCCTACTGGCTAGGTAGGGAAGCACAGAGAATGCTCTTCAGAATGTCGTAGCTCTCCCTGCTGTTACTCCACAGGAAGATCCCAGCAAAGACAGCATGAGTTAGGTGAAGTGGAGACTGTGAACTCCGTCATCAGAGGCTGCTATCGGAGTTTACTTAATAAGTGAAAGTGTGACATTATAATATCAACACACCCCCTTGCATATGAATGTATCTCATTATGCTTCATTTGTCGATTCGAAGAATAAAAATTCGTAGACATGGTGAAGGCATGTCGGATGAATGTTGATGTGGGTATCTTTTTGTCGGAGTGCTGGTGAAGTAATGCAGACACTTTGTAAATACTGTGGATGTGCCTACGACACTGCTCCAACAGAACATCGACATTTGTAGCCCTCTTTGACTTTCAGTGAATCTAGGCCCAGATGTTGTATTAGTGTATCACGGTGCCCATGTTTCCTGTTCTGAATGGCGACATTGTTATCATTGCTGTTCTCTAATTGGCTGGTCATAATTGATTCTACTAGGGCTTGCCTTTATATACCCTGGGATGTCCTCCCTTAGGCGCCCTTTCGTGGTGTGCAAGTTCCTGAGTCTATTTTGTGCTATCGCTTATTCGTGTATGACCTGGCCTGCCTGACTACGTTCCTGAGTTCCTGTTGCTGCTGTTCCGTTGCTGACTGTATCCGTCTGAGAACCTGCTCCGTTGCTGACTGTATCTGGCTGAGAACCCGCTCCGTTGCTGACTGTATCCGGCTGAAGAACCCGCTTCGTTGCTGACCGTATCTGGCTGAGAACCCGCTCTGTTGCTGACTGAATCTGGCTGAGAACCCGCTCCGTTGCTGACCGTATCTGGCTGAGAACCTGCTCCATTGCTGACCGTATCTGGCTGAAGAAACCGCTCCATTGCTGACTGTGTCTGGCTGTAGAACCCGCTCCGTTGCTGATCATAGCTGGCTGGGAACCTTCTCTGTTGCTGTCTGCATCTGGCCATTGCACCGTTCCATTGCTGACCATATTTGGCTGTCTACCGCGCTGTGGCTGTTGTCGACCATGGATTCCTTTCCACGTTACTACCGTGTGTGTCTGTGCCACTTGGGGACCTTGTGAGGTCACCGGTTTACTGGGCCTTGCACTTGATTCTCGGTGTGCGACGCGTGGCGCTGTTATCTGTCGACCAAAGGCTGAGCCCTGTGCTCGAGCTGCTCTATTAACCGCCTAAGGCGGTGTGTACAATCGAAGTACCGGTACAGTGTTTTTATGCACTGACTGAGTTACTCTGATCACTCTCTGTGTCTGCCTCCCTAGTAGCGCTGGGCCCACTCCCTCTGGGAGTTGCAGTTACTCTCTGGGCGTTGACCATTAACCCTGTATGTACCTGGAGCTTCCAGGTAAGAGCACTACCGTTCCTTACTGCAGAGCCTTGGGCTCAAGAGCCAGCATTGCATATTCCACCTCGCAGGTTGAGGGGACACTTGTTGCGTTCCTATCACTTACCATATATCGATCCACCCCTAGTGTTCTAGGGTTATCCAGTAGCAGCTGCCTAGGTCTCCTGTAACCCTTCCAGGGTTAGACTGCATATACACGGTTGCCTCCTGCCAGCGGTCTAGGGCCCTGGTCAGTGTTGCCTCGCTCCAGTTGGGTCAGTACCCAGGTGTCTGGGTTGTGCCAGTCCTCCACTAGTGGACTTCCTGCCACTGTAGTCCTGTTGTTGTTCCTGGGCTGTGTACCCTTTACCTTGCCAGTTCTGTCAGAGGTCTTCACTGTCAGCTGGTTCCCAGTCCATTCTGATTGCCCTTACGGGTTCCAGTACCCAAGCGTCTGGGTTGATCATATCCTAATTAGTGGACCTCCTGTGTTGGCGTCTAACCATCAGTTCTGGGACTGTGTACCTTCAACCTCACTGGTTCTGCCAGATCCTGCTTGTTACCAGTTCATCCTGATTGCCTATTCTGGTCCTTATCGCTGTACCCACTGTATATATTTACCTGTTCTATATTGTTGGTCTTAGGGCCTACACTTGTGTATGCATTTTATTCTAATAAAGTTATTTTAACCTTACCGTTCTGTCTGAGTGTTCATCAAATAACCGTGAGATAGTGATAAGTCAGGAAGTGTGTCCTCTTTAATCACATAGATGCCAGTCGCAGATCAGACAGGAAGTGGAGGAATCATTCATCTGACTATGGAATAATTGGTTTGGGATTGGATGACTGACTACCTAAGTATCAACCTGGAGCTACTGGAGTAGTTTAGTGCTAGTCAGGGACACATGGGCAACATTTTAAGGTACAATGGTTGGACTTTTAAAATCTCTTAATTCCATGTAAATTAAATGTAAAAACAATTTGCATGAGTGTATATCCTGACATGTATTTTGTATTCAGACTTCATTCAGCCTTTATTCTAAACATGCCTGAGGAAGAGACCTAAGTTGTCTGGAAAACTTGCATCCTAGAGCTACTGTTAGCCAATAATGGTTATCAGTTTTACTATACCAGTCTCCTGCTTTTTCGATGGCTAACACTGTACTTACCTGCTACCTTTAAAGGGATAGTAATGTTTCACAATAAAAGCAGATCCAATTAATCTTCACAGATTTGGGCCGTGGAGAGTGTTATTTCAATAATGTCAGAGTTGTAGTTCAAGAGTAATTGAATTATAAAATATCCACCTCCTGCTGATGTAACACTGCTCACCTCAGAGCAGCACAACTGTCCAGATGGATTGCAGAGAGGGACAATCTTCAGTGAGCATAAGGAAAAACCTGTCAAGGGGGTCAGAGTTTTCCTTTACTCACAGTAAAAAGATTGTCCCTTGCTATAAGCTGTCTGGTCTCAAGACCAGATTCCACATCTGAGGGGAAGCGGCTTACAATAGGTAAAAGGGGTGGGAGGGGGATACTTTATCGTTCAATTACCCTTGAACTACTGACAGTATTGAAATAATACTCTTCATGGCCCAAATACTATGAAGATTAATTGGAGCTGCTTTTATTTTGAAACATTACTATTCCTTTAAGATCTTATTCTTAGAGGTATCATTTGTATTTAAAACAAATATTTTTTTATTTTTAAGTTAGGCAGAACTAGCTGCTAGTTATGATAAACAATGGCAGTTACATTTTGACCTCAGGAAGAATATGTGTTACTCAAGTCAAAAGGCCAGACAGATTTTTGACATTGTGGAATGCTCCGGGTTAATCTGAAGAGCTGGGCTATCTTTTTTCCCATGAACACGTCATTCCCGGAACGCTGATAAACAAAACTGTGTCGTCTGCTAAAATGATTGCCATTAATTATTAAAGAACTGTGTTTAGCCAGCAGACGTTCAGTCTAATGAGTAATATGAAGAAGGGTTACTTGTTTGTCTAAAGGATCACTGCTAATTTACTGTGTGTATTTTACTTAGTAGGTAATGATATTTTTAATATAAACACTCCCTTTCCCATCTGTGGAAAATTCAGCATCTGAACTCTTATTGAAACTAAAGCAAAACAAAAAGGAAAAATGCTAATCCTCCACTTAGATGAGCCGCATAGTAGCGATTATATTCTCCGCTAACACCTATGACTCATGAATTTACTGCCTCCTTCACAAACTGAACACTGCTTCATTCACTGGGAAAACAGAGCAGCATTCTACAAGGGAAGAGCTAGGCTAATATAGCTTTTTTTATTTTGGGCTACATAACTTCCCACAAACAGAAAAATTTTAAGAATGGACTTATTCATTATTTAGTCCCTTGGGTGATAGAGACAAATCAGTGTGTTGTATACCTTGCTAGCACACATGGGATTAAAAGAAAACACCAAAAATGTCATGAACGTCCAGCTAAATTTAGTTACTTCATGTAAGGTTCCTAAAATCTAATTATAGTCATCAGGCAGTAAAACAGTAAGACACCTATCAAGTTATATATATTACCGTGGCGGTAGGAGTGTCAACATAAATAAAGGATCCATTAGCAGCCAAGATGCTTTAAAGAGGAACTTTCATTAAAATTTAAGTGCCTCCCAAATCATTAAGCATATCTGTACTAATTTTATCCTGAATTAGTCCGGCATTATAGAGAAATGCAACTTGTTCTGCAGGCATCAGTGTGCAACAGTGTAGACATCTTGACAAAAATGCATCTGTGAGTCTGCGATGTCCGTCCCGGTCTTCTCCAGGATTGGCGAGGGGGGGGGGGGGTTCCATTGACAGCCCAGGAGCACAGAGCGTGTATAGCAAGATACCTGCCGATGATGCCTGCAGAACAAGTTGTATTTCTCAATAATGCTGGACTTATTCAGGGCAATAAAAGTATTTATATGCGTATTGCTGTGTTAATAATGATTTGGAGGGCACTTTAATTTTTCATGAACTTTCCGTTTTAACACCATCCAACTTTAGAATGTAATACTAATGACAAAAAATATATACCATAGATAAGTGTTTCTCAACCAGGGTCCCATAGGACTTTGGTGTGTATTGGGCAGTGAGCCCACCTTTTCTCTGAAGTGTTGAAAAAATGTGTATACTGTGTTTCAAGTTTATATATATGAATATTGTACATTCACTACATTAGCGTTGTCATTTTGATTGTGGGACCTAAAATAACTTTTTAGTTTTGCAATTTTTTTTTACTTTTAATAAGTCATTGGCAAATGACGCATAAAATGTTTGGGAGCCCGGAAAATTCCAGAATGTTTGTAAGGTTGGGGGGGTCTTGAGCAGAAAAAGTTCAAGAACCACTACCATAGATAATGGGTGAAAGAGTGTTGTTCATTCAATAGTGCACAGCACACTCTCATATTAATGTCAGTCTTTTTCCAACATTATGATTTATGGGTTTTCATTCATTTGTAAATATTAATTTACAAGTGATTGAGTGTTGGGGTACAGAGTATTTATTTAAGAATTAAATAACTTGTTACTAAAAAGGTTGAGAATCTCTGACCTCTGGTACGTTGCAGTTGGTTTGGTTCAGAATTGTTACAATTTATCTTAGCCCATCTGTGTGTAATAATATAAAATATGTTGTTGTTTTGTTTTGTTTTTGTTTTTAAACCAATGGGTACATTTTCAGCTGGTGAACTGGCTTTCTGGGAACAGCACCAGATGTGATCTTTTATTTACAAAGACAGGTATCAGGTCACCTCATTGTTGGCTATTAAAGTGACCCTACCAACTATATGTTATACTAGCAATTTTATCATTGAGATATTTAGATTTATATATTATGCTAATTAATGCATAATGTGCAGGCACTTCTTGTCTTGGGCCCTACATCACCTCCTTTAAATTTTTGGCATATGTATATTGCACTTTATCTTGTATTGACATGAATGCATTTCATATGGTGCTGTACCATTTTTTGCACTTTATATTAATACTAGTTTAAAAGCCTGTGTACACGAGCCACAGTGCCACCCAGCAGCCTTGGCTGGTGCTTGAAGCCTCTCTGTTCACTGCCCGTGCTGCAGTCATGCGCAGACTGCCCGAACGTGCTCATACGGAGCGGGGTGCTCCAAATTCGGACCGTAGTTCTCTCTGCGCACCTTCTTGGGAACACTTGACTCCGGTCCGAATTCGGAGTGTCCCATTCCGTATCTGCCGCGCCACATTCAGGCAGTCTGTATTGCGCATGACTACAGTGCGGGCAATCTGTACTGTGCATGATGGCTTCTGACAAACATCTTAGTGAATTATTATATAGGGTTATATAAATATCTGCATTTGGAACATATTCTTAGTTCTGGGTGTGCATTTTGTTTTATATACTACATTACTTTCTCCACTCACTGACACTTAACCCCTTCAGTCCTAGGGGAGTAGGGCAATGCATTGCTGTGCTGTGTCAGTGAGTGTGGGAGGTAATCTTGGGCTAGGACAGGAAGTGTGTTCATGTCATGCCTTAAATAGCGTAATATATACAGTAATGTGCAAATTGTTAGCGAGGTATGAAAAAATGTTGTAAAGTAAGAATGTTTTAAAAAATAGACATGTTAATAGTTTATATTCACAATTAACAAAATGCATTTTGAGTGAAATGAAGAAAAATCTAAATAAAATTAGCATTTTGTGTGACCACCCTTTGCCTTCAAAACCGCATCAGTTCCTCTAGGTACAGTAGCACAAAGTCAGGGATTTTGTAGGCATATAGTCAGGTGTACGATTAAACAATTATACGAAACAGGTGCTAATGATCATCAATTTAATATGTGGGTTGAAACACAATTATTAACTGAAGCAGAAACAGCTGTGTAGGAGGAATACAACTGGGGGAGACAGGGGTTTCCAGATGTACTGTCCAAGCTCTTTTGAAGTAGGACAAAGAAAAGGGCAACGTTGAGGACTGTATACGCAGTGGTTGGCCAAGGAAACTTAGTGCAGCAGATGAAACACACATCATGATTACTTCCCTTCACAACTGGAAGATGTCCGGCAGTGCCATCAGCTCAGAATTGTCAGAAAACAGTGTGATTCTGGTACACCCATCTACTGTCTGGAGAAGTCTTGTCAGAAGTGGTCTTCATGGAAGACTTGCAGCCAAAAAAGCCATACCTCCAACGTGGAAACAAGGCCAAGCGGCTCAACTATGCACAAAAATTAATTGGGATGCAGAAAAATGCCAGCACGTGCTCTGGACTGGTGAGTCAAAATCTGAAATATTTGGCTGTATCAGAATGCGGTTTGTTTGCCGATGGCTGGAGAGCAGTACATGAATGAGTGTCTGCAGGCAATAGTGAAGCATGGTGGAGATTCCTTGCAAATTTGGGGCTGCAGTTCTGCAAATGGAGTTAGGGATTTGGTCAGAATTAATGGTATCCTCAATGCTGAGAAGGCAGATACTTATCCATCATGTAATACCATCAGGGAGGTATCTGATTGGCCCCAATTTATTCTGCAGCATGACAACCCCAAACATACAGCCAAAGTCATTAAGAACTATCTTCAGCATAAAGAAGAACAAAGAGTCTTAGGACTGATGGTATGGCCCCCACAGAGTCCTGGTCTCAACATCGTTGAGTCTGTCTGGGATTACATGCAGAGAGAGAAGCAACTGAAACTGCCTAAATCCACAAAACTGTGGTTAGTTCTCCAAGATGTTTGGAACAACCTACCTGTAGAGTTCCTTAACCAGCGGTCCAGGGAAGTTACCTTCCTTTAAGGACCACTTTGATCCTTGCTGACGCGCCGGTACATGTGACCTGTTACTCGTACCAGCGCACTGCTTTGAGGCCTAAGAGAGATCGCTCTGGTCTTGGAGCGGTCAATTTTAGGCCCTGTTTTTACTTACAGCGCTCCTGGTAGAGCACTGTAAGTAAAAAGTACGTGACGTGCTATGACCGTCACTGGTCCTTAAAGGTATAAGGACCATGACGGTCATAGCACTTCACGTAGTCCTTAAGGGGTTAAACTGTGTGTAAGTTTACATAGAAGAATTGATGCCGTTTTGAAGGCAAAGGGTGGTCACACCAAATATTGATTTGAATTAGATTTTCCTTCTGTTCACTCACTATGCATTTTGTTAATTGATAACAAAACTATTAACGTCTGTTTTTGAAAGTATTCTTACTTTACAGCATTTTTTCACACCTTTCTAAGACCTTTGCACAGTACTGTATACCTAAATTACTCCAAAACTAACTTTCTAAATAAAAAATAGCTAATACAACATGTAGGTGAAATGTTTTCAAACTCATTAAAGCGTTTTTAGGTGATAGAATCCCTTTAAAATGTTTTACTCCCCAATTTGCTGAAAATGACACAATACTCATCAAATGATGCCAAGTTCCCATGGGCAACTGTGTTGCAGCAGTTGTGTTGCAATGTATTGGAGCAACATACATGAATGAATGAAAGAATATTTTTATTTATATAGTGCCATGAGTGTACACAGTGCTTTACAATTTAAAGGTTTAGACAATTCAGGGTCCCAAGTGCTTTGCTCAAAACCTTAGCAAATTGCCAATGACAATGACCGTAGCTGTAAAGGTCACCCATATAAATTACCCCATAAAAATATCTGTTCTGCATAATCAGTGACTGTATCAAAGATGCCTGAGTGAGTTATGCCTAGTGCAGGGGTAGAAAATGTGATGCTCTCCAGCTGCTGACAGACTACAACTCCAATCATCCTCTACCAGCCAATGGAGCCTGGAGTTGTAGTATTGCAGCAGCATGAAGCCCTCACGTTTGATAGCAGATTTTATCATTTGAGTCCAATAATGTAATGCACCATTGCATAACTGAAGCAGGGTATTACAGTATCCATTGCAGTTATGCTGTATTTTATGTAATACCAGCTATAAAATGAACCAGATCATTATTCTAATAACACACCTGGCTGAAAATCAGTTCCAGAAGGTATTTATTGGCTGGTTTTTATCAAGCCTCAAAATCAGGTCCATGCAACTATAAATGACAAAAACCGCAGTGTAGAAATAACATATTTACTACAAAGCAAGGAAGAATGTACAGGGGCATTACCAAATATAATCACATAGATGGGACACTAAGGGGAATATGCATGATAAGAATCATATTATTTTCATTAGCAAAAATGCCCAAAAAGTATCTAATTTTTTTTATGCATTGCCTATTTTTCATGTAAAAGGGCTTTTCTCCTTTAGAAACCACCTGCCTCTGTGGCACGCATAACCCTTGGTTTCAGCTCAGCTTTCAGCATATGTGGTTTTAGAACCACTCGGTGTTACTTCCCATTTAACATGTGACACAGATGCAGTCACGGTTAACAAATATTTAACCCTTTGAGTCTATGAGAGAAATGTATTGCTCTGTAATATACTGGCAGCACCTCTTGGACCCAGAGAGTTAAACACAATGATGCCCCTAACATTAGTGACTGCGCTCAATGGTATACACTACAAAGCATGTGCGCTGTACTGCATACTGATGCGCGCACTCTGTCAGCTTTAGACTTTAGTGCTATCAAGACCTGCACTGCCAGCCCAATAGTATGTGCAGGGAAATGGTGTACACATACAGAATTACCTACTGTCCTCCCCTTGGCACAAGTAGCACGAAGTGCAGAAAATCTGGCACAGATAGCTTATCTGGCATTAGACAGGCATTGAGACTCAAAGTCAAGTCCCACATTTAATTTAGTTCATAATAGGTTATGAATATTCACCCCACATTTAAATGAGGAATTTTCATTTTGCCCTCTATGTGCAGTTGGTTTGCTCCACAACTGCACCTATAGCTTAGTCTTTTGAGTGCCAGAGAGGTATGAAATGCATTGCATTTACTATAAGGCACAGTGCTTTCAGGATAGTTTTGAGTACAAGTGTACCAATCAGTAGGTCTATCATTTTAATTGATGAACCTGTGTCAAGCAGTGATATTAAAAAATACACTATTAGTAACTCAGAAGGTCGGTGTATTATTAAAACATCATGGTCAACAAGGCGAGGGTCAAAAGGTAAGTTAAAAATGACATTGGCGTTAAAAGGACGACTTCAGTGACTGCTGTGAAGTATTTGAAGCAGAAATGGCACCAGGATTAGTTGCAGGAAAACATTTACAGAGTAGTGTATGTTTGTTACAGTATTGTCACTGGTGCTCTTTACTGCATTAAAAAGAGTTCCAGCAGCAGCTGCACTGAAAAAAGTTTTCCATCTTTCCATGCAACTCGCAATACTGCCAGCCACGTTCACTCTGGCTACAGCCCTCATTACCACCACCATTAGCCATGATGACAACTTCCAGCCTCTTCCTGTCTTGAGTTAGGCCATTGCCATGAGAGGCATGGTTGGGTAAAATTAACCCTCTGAGTGCCAGAGGGGTACTCAACCCATTGCTTTGCGTACCCCTCTGGCACTTAAAGGGTTAACGTGGGTCTGCTTAAAGGGGAACAATCACCCCACATAAAGTTAAATCCCAAGAATTACCCATCTGGCGACTAGATGATCATTAGTGCTAGTCGCCAGAATAATTACCTCCTTACAGACAAATTTACTGCTCCCGATACTGACAGCCATGTAACAGCGCAGTATTGGCAGTATCATACACCTGCTACTCTATATGTAACTTTACATCAAAGCCTAACTCACTATACAATACAATAGGTTATTTGGGGTTTGATATGAATTATTTATTCACAATGAAAGATCAATGATAAAACAACTGATCAGAGCTTAGTGCTACCAGACTCTTGCTGAATCCTTCAGCTTACTATAACACTGTACTGAGCAGTTCGAGTTGACTGTCACTGGGGATCAGAGTGAGTATGCCATCTGGAGATCAGTATGAGTCAGTCTCCTGGAGATAGTTTGTCACTCGCTGATTAGCGCAACACTAATGTACAAGTCGGTATCTAGAGTGAAGCATAATCCTCCAGTGTCACTTTTATAAAAAATATCCCTCCATTGTCACGCAACACTAATATCTCACAATGTACTCATAATAGCTTTTCTAACCAGAAGGGCTAGGAGGAGCCTGGTAGGGAGACACCAAACTGGATGACAAACTCACAATGACTTAAAACCTCAAACAGTTGTAGCCGCATTCCAAGGATTTTGAAGGAAAAATGTAATCTCTTGATTGATGTATAAAACACAGCTCATTTATTGGCACAAAGTTAAAATGTGGTAGCATACAGCATGGGATGGCAGGGGTTTAGCAATACACAAACACAGGAGTACACAACGCCGTCTAACGCGTTTCACACTTAGCAGCCAAACTAACACTGATCCCCCCAGTGACAAGAGTCAACTCAAGCCGCTCCAGTCAGTGTTATAGCGAGACCAGGGATTCAACAAGAGTTGGAAAGCACTGAGCTCTAATCAGTTGTTTTATCATTGATCTTAGATTGCTCACCACTGCCAGCGCTGGTTTATTAATGACAACCTTTTGAGAAGTATCTAGCGGGTGACATTTTGGTCCCATTTATTGCAACCCTTTTGATGCAGGCAACAATGTCAACATTTTTAAGTTGCCCTTTTGATACAGGTAACATTTTGATGTCGCCTTTTAACTCTGATGGCATTATAATGTTACCCTTTTGAGTGACGCTATGTAGGCGGCGCCTTTGCAATATGATACCAAGAAGATCCAGGACTGGCTAAAAAAAAGGAAGAAAAAAAAATCTTACCAAGGTTGCACAGATTGAGTTGTAAAGAAAGAAAGATGTTTATGGTGAACATTTACCAAAAGTGGAGCAAATAGTTGCACATTATATATCAGAGAAAGAAATCATGTTGATCTGAAAGGAACTTTTCTTTGATAGTTTTGTTGCAGTTACGATTGCCTGATAATCAGAAAAATTATGCCGCATAGTTACATGGGAACCACTGCAGCCCAGTAGTAATCACTGCACCCTGCATTATGCAGTTTTCATTAGGCTTTGTTCCCAAAGGCGACTTTACAGAGCTGTGATGCAGCACTGTTTAACCCCTTGAGGACCACAGGGTTTTTTTTTTTCAGTTCAGGGCTTCCGGAGCGGCGTGCAGCCGCACTGGGAGCCCTGAACTCCATGCTGTGCCAGAACCGTCACTGGCCCTTAAGTGCCGGACCGCCTTGATGGTCCTGGCACGTCAATGGTCCTTAAGGGGTTAAAGGGACAGTAATACTTAAAATGTAAAAAAATATATGTTGTAGGGTTTATCCCCCTGAGTAAAACAAGGGTACTCCCACTGCTGAGAGATATGTTATTAAACAATTATAACAGCTCAAACTTGAATTTTTTAGGTGCAGTATTACAGTGGCCTGAAACTGTACAGTGGCGCTGTCGCTACACCATACTATGGAGATTTATGGTCCCGGCACCAGAGCTGTGCATAGGATGATGTAGCAACAGTGCCACTGTACAATTTCAGGCCACTGTAATATTGCACCTAAAAATTCAGCTTTGAGCTGTAATAACTTTTGAAAAAAACACCTTTCAGCAGTGGGAGTACCCTAGTTTTACTCAGGGGGATAAATCCTACAACATATATTCTTTTACATATTAAGAATTACGGTCCCTTTAAGCTGCCCATTACTCACCTCTGATCTCCTGCATCCCCATGGCAATTATTTTGCAAGGGGATGACAGGATGGATCCACTTTGGTATCAGCCATAAATATTATTGGCTGATGTCCATATGAATCAGATAGTCACTGAAAGTTGCAAAGGGCATCAAAACCTTCAATGACTCCATGAGAAAGATCTTTGCAGTGGTTCCATAGGCCGCCATGCAAATCAGGCATGCTGCAACTTGGATGCACTTGTGATGAACTTACTAAAGATGCCAACTGCTGAAACAGAGATGTGCTGAGCAACTATTGCAATCGTGGCCCAAAGGAACAGGCCCATAGTCATTATTGTGTTACATAATAGTGTGAAAAATGAGCATTCGTAATTCTGTGTTTCTGCCTCCTGTGTGAACAAGCGATTAGTGTTCAGTTTTATACCAATGATCTGGCCACCCCAGGTACAGCTGTGTTTTTTTTTTTTTCAGATTAAGGGCCACATGTTCAAGTAAAATTTAAACCATTTTGGTCAAAGCATTTGCTCCATAAGGAAAAAATAACATTTTACAAAATTCCCATTAAGATAACGGTGCATCTTAGAAAAATATAATACCAGGATGTAAAGTGAACTTTTCATTTCTGATTCACAGGCAGAATGTTGTTTAAACTGATAGGTCCACTCTAACCCATTGAATGATAGAGCAGTCTACATAATGTTACTTCCAAATACGTTAAAGACCTCTCTAACATTCAAGGAGTTGAATGCCCCATTTAAATCAGCTGGATCACTACATGACTCTATAGTGCAGTTGATTTACCCCAGAATTTATTTCTTTGTGCATCTGGTTGCGGCCCAAGGCTATCTGCACATGAGCGTTTTGAATGTATCTGATGTTCAGCCATTATGTGCTCTTTAATCATCTGAATTTACTTGCAGTGTGTTGGATACCTCTATAGCACTAAAAAGGTTAACCCCTTGTATGCTAGAGACATCTCCAACACATTGCTTCACAATTGTCTAGAGAAGTCTCTAACATTCGCAGGGTTAATAATAACACAAATATTTGGAGTGGCAAGGTCCTATTACATTTGATTTATCAACTTATAGGAGCCTCGCTGGTTTCATTTTCATTTTAGCCTTAGCCGTTTATAGATTGCAAAAACATTAATGCTGTAGAGAAGAATTAGCTATGCTTTCAACCTAGACAGAAAGCATGCTGCGTTAATTAACCCAGAAATAACTAAATATAATTGAGGGCAAATACTGGCTACTTATGCTTTTATTAATTAAAAAAACACATTCAATAATATGTGATCTTCTAAGTTAGCTAAGTGTATGACAAACTACAGTTACAAATGCAATTAACTTTTTGTTAACCCCCAATTAAGAAGTTTGATTAATCTAGTTTACATGCGCTATGTGTTCTTCTGAAGCAAACAGGGTTTAAAGGGATAGTAATGTTTCACAAAAAAACAGCTCCGATTAATCTTCATAGTATTTGGGCCATGGAGAGTTTTATATCAATACTGTCAGAGTTTTAGTTCAAGAGTAACTGAATGATAAAGTATCCCCATCCTGCCCCTTTTACTGATGTAACACTGCTCACCTCAGAGCAGCAAGACTGTCCGGATGGATCACAGAGAGGGACACTCTTCAGTGATCATAAGGAAAAACCTGTCAAGGGGGCAGGGTTTTCCTTAGGCTCACAGTAAGAAGCTTGTCCCTTGCTGCAACCTGTCCAGTTAAGAGACCATATTCCACATCTGAGGGGAGGAGGCTTACACTAGGTAAAAAGGGCAGGAGGAGGATACTTTTTTTGCAATGTGTTGTGCACCCCTCTGGTACTCGAGTAATCAACATTTTATTCTCCCTCTCCTGCCCATTTCCCTAATGTCAGCTTCTTCTGAGGAGTAGGAACTAACCTGGTTCCCAATGGCAACCCTGTATGATGATGCTCAAAAGAAAGAGTAATTTGGTTCTGTCTGAGTCATTTCACTGCATCCTGAGCACTAACTACAGTAGGGGTCTATGCCATAACAACTAGTATTGTCTGCTGCTCAAACCCATAGTCTTCATTTATGTAGGGATCCATAGCAATATTTGAGTTATATCCTGCAGCAGTGTCAAGTGAATACATTGACTACCAGTACTGGAAGGAGCAAGAAATCGACCTATGATATTTATGTTCACATCACTTTAGTCCTGTAAGTGTATTTTTAGAGTGTATATAGTAAATGTAATGTATTTTTCCTATGTTTTTCCCAATATTTATCTCCTATGTTTTTTCATTCTATTTATCTAAAACTTATACTTAGTTAAAGGGATAGTAATGTCCCAGAATTTTTTTTTAGCTTTTATTAGTGTTGAAAAGCTTGAACTGAATGCAAAAAAACATATCTCTCAAACTGCTATGGTTTGAGAGATATCTGCATTCAAAGTTTGACGTTTCCTGCTGTCAGCTGTAAAGATCTGTGTCGGCCAACACAGAGGCTCTTCAGCAGAGCCGCAATCGTGTTTTTTTTTTTTAAAAGGATTACTTCACTGGAATGGCCTACAAAGTGTGACTGGTTTGCAAGCACACTTTGTAGACCATTCCAATGAAATCATTATTTTAAATAACACGATTGCGGCTCTGCTGAAGTGCCTCCATGTCGGCCAACACAGATCTCCTGCTGACAGCTGTAACGTCAAACTTTGAAAGCAGATATCTATATTTTTTTGCATTAAGCACTACTAAATGCTAAAAAAAATGTTCTGTGACATTACCATCCCTTTAATATGTCTGTAATACTTATATTTAACTGCAATCTTCAATAAAACCAATATTATAAAAAAGCCCCATTTAAAACAATGAGAATTATGGGCATTTTTAATTGTCCTGTGTAATGAAAATGGTTTGCCCAAGAGTTCCTGCTCTTTAGCTTGAATACAGCCCTTAGTATCTTGTGAGTTACACATTATTTTTCATTAGAGTAAATTAAACTGGGGGAAGTTTGTTTAATCCTCTTTCCCTAGAGAGGAAATGGTCAGTTTGTTTAGAAAGCTCCATGTCTAGTCCTCTGGATAATTATATAAACAAGACTATTTATGGATGTGTTTGTCAGTGATGACATCACAAACGTTGGCATTTACAAGAGCAGACGTGTATATATTTTAAGGTCCTTCACTGTAAGTGAATCAATAATCAGCAATGTATTATAATTTCAAAAGGTTGCACATATTGAGTTGTGCATAAAGACATAAAGTTTTACAGCTCTTTAGGGCAAACATTTAGCAATGTAGATAAAAGAATTAAATGTTATGTATCAGAGAAAAAAACATTGAAAAAAATCCCATTGATCTCAAATAAATTTTTATGTGATACCCATGAAGCAATGAAATAGAGAAGGCCCCCACAGTTTGGGGGGGAGGGTCATTATGTTAAATTAGAGCCCTGGGGACATCCACACATTGCAGTGTGCTTTGCTTTTCCCTTTCAGACCCCCCCCACCCCAAGCACATCTCTGTTTTCCCCTACTCTGCTGAAGTCTACAGTAGTAGTAGTAGTAGGTCTGGAGGTGGGGTAATGTTATAACAAGCAGTTGCTAGCTATGCTGCTCATCACGTATCTGGAACGGGCTGCTTAAGTTCTGCATTGCCATGCATAGCTGTTGTTGTTCACTGTAATGCTCCCCTGATCTCTCTTGGAGAACAACGTTGTTGATGCCCAGTGCCTTGTAGGGTGACCACATTTCCCTTCTGCCATTCCGGGACGTGGTCACCCTATTGCCTTACCTTGAGTCCCTGGTGGTCTAGCGGAGTGCAAAGTGCTCTGTGCCTCCTCCGGCACAGAGCTGAAGCTCCCACGCGCTGTGCTCAGTAATGCAGAGCGCTGGGAGATGATGTCATCTCCCAGCGCTCTGTCTTACTAGAGCGCTTGCCTCCAGATCAGGTAAGTTGCATTGCCGCCCTGGATGTCAGCCTGCAAGCGGCGTCCATGATGTGACACACCGCTTGCAGGCTGACATTCAGGGCGGCTTGGCTTCATTCCGGGACACTTCATTGTCCCGGTTGAAGGGGACCCGGGACGCGGGACATGTCCCTGAAATAAGGGACAGTCCCGGACGTTCCGGGACCCGTGGTCACCCTAAGTGCCTTGTGCTAGCGAGTCAGAGTGCTATAATGTGGCTATGCCTGTGACTGGATCATCATTATCATCAGGTACCTTGCCAAATCAAACCATGCTTTATTAAAAAGAGGAGGATAACAGTAAACAGGCTCTATGGCAAGACTACCATACAGTACCAGAAGAGATATTGTGGCAGTCACAAGGATGAGAAGAGGAAGTTGCCACACAGCCTGTTTACTATTGTCTTCATTTGTGGGACTGATATGTCTGGCCAGGAAAAGCTTACTAGGCAGATGAATTTCTGGTCTTCCACAGTGACATCATGGAACAGGATAGGTAACTTTTGTATGCTAAATTTGTCCCAATGGCTTAGTACTAAGGAAGTGACTGTAATCATACTAACTGTTCTAACACTGACCATGAGGATCAGTTGAAAAGACTGTATACTGTTTAATTCAACTCACAACATGTGTTTAACATTGACTATAAGCAGTAATATGCAATACTGTTTATTACCAGATTCCAAATTATATTTTATAAGGATGCCCATTTTAGGATCTCTGGTTTAGTACTAGATCAGTGAATAGTTTTTTTATGGGTGGTCCATCTGTAGGGGCGGTTTGTACATTTTTACCTTGGGGAGAGGAGTTTGGTTGCAATATAGGCAGGGGGACGAGGGTGGGGCATGTCTGTTGTGTATTTTTTTATCCTCCAATAAATCAGATCTCTGCTCCCTTCTTGGCAAGCTCCATATATAAATCACTTTGCCTTTTATTCAATCAGTTATCATAAATTGTAAGTATCAAAAGACTGGTCTTCACTGTTCTGCGCAAAGGAGCAGCAACATTTTTTCCTTGGACACAAGATGGCAATGTCACTAACATTTGATAAAAAACAATATGTCTGAGCTGTAATAACTTCTGAATCTTCCACCAGTGGGAGTATCCTTGAATCAACTAGTAAAATGTCTCAAATGTTTTTTTTTTCATGGTTGTTTTCCTAATCACAACACAGGTAAACCGAAAACTTCTTGCCCCACCTCCTGCAAGATGTTGATGCTGCCAGATGTACCTTTATTCCTATTGGCTAAGCAGGTGGGTGTGACATCACAACAACCAACAGAGATCCTCATCTGCCCTTTCTGGGACTCAGAGAACCAGCTCTGGAGATGTGAAGCTGGGGAGAGGAGAAATATGTAAACTGATGGCTGTAAATGTATAATGATGGTAAAAGTAGTAGTGATTATTTATTTTTATGTGTCAACTGCATTGTGAAGCAATGTTTTGGGCACCACAGTGGCACTAACATTTTGAGAGCTATCCAATGCATTGTGCTGCAATGCGTTGGAGACCTCTCTGTCACTCAAAGGGTTAAAGGGTTTATACTACTAGATTACTTACTGGGATTCCTAAATAAAAATCAATAATAGCATCTTTCCGAGGTTTTATCTCAGCTTACCACCCACCCTTCATGGGACTCACTGGAGCCCGAGCTGAGATTCTGTAGGAATACTTGTGTTACAGGACTTGCCAAGATAAAGCGATGCCAAGGATTATTACAACACACTCTGAAATGTCTCTTTATTATCAGTCTTCTCTCTAGGCACATGAGTCTGAGCATCATGCTTGATAAACCTCTTGAGGATCAGAGGGGTGCACAGTGTATTGCAAAGAAATACACATTGAACCCCCATTTGTTCTTCAACTTGTGACAAAAGATGACACTGACTATTGGGGTAAGGTTTAACCATTTGTGTGCCGGATGGGTATCCAACCCATACTGTAGCAAAGGGTTGGGATACCTTTATGGCACTCAAAGTGTTAAAGCTAGCAAGGGATAAACAATCATATTATGGCTGCCCATTCCTGACCAGCTTTAAAACCAGTACTAAGCAATAACTGTCATCTTGATGTGATTGCTCATCCCTGGTCAACTTTAAACCCCACCCAGTAGTCAGTCTCATCTTTTTGTCTTACGTTATATCCTTGAAGACCACATGACTGTACAATGTGTATTGGTTTGCAATGTGTTATGCTTAGCCTCTTGCTTGATTACCTCTTGAGGATCTTGAAATCAATGTGCACTGTACAACTATTTGGTCTTCAAGGGGTTAATGTATGACTAAATGTGACGCTGACTACTGTGTTTAAAGCTGGCATAGGATGGGTAATCATGTGAAACCTACTGTAGTACACATACATTTAAGCAGTGGGATGAGCAACACACTGCTTTCCAGTGTATTGATTGCCCTTCTGGCACTTAAGGGGTTAAGCATATGTGACACTATGTTCATGTTTAGATTGTTCCTTTTAACTCTTTGAGTACTGCAAATGGCTTCAACTTATTTGATAAGCCAGTCTTCAGGAAAGTGTTCTTGTGTAAAATTATAAGTGTCTGTGTTAGCTCCCTGAAGGTTAGAGACTTCCCCACCATCCAATAGTTAATAAAGAAAAGTGTAATATGTATTTTGAATCTTTAACCCCTTGCACTGCTATGATGCACATTTATTTGGATCAATGGAAAGGGCAGGGTGGGAAGAGATTATGGCAGCTGCTCCCTCATAACATGTGTAAGACTGGATTTTATTTCAGAATGGAGCACAGAGATATTAAAGGGATAGTAATGTTTCATAATAAAAGCAGCTCTAATTAATCATCATAGTATTTGAACTTTGGAGAGTGTTATTTCAAGTTTGTCAGAGTTGTAGCTCAAGAGTAATTCAATGACAAAGTATCCCCCTCCCACCCCTTTTACTGATGTAACACTGTTCAGCCTGAGCAGAAGGGAGGTGCCCAGGTAGACTGCAGAGAGGGACAATCTTCAATGAAGATAAGGGAAAAACCTGAAAAACTTGTCAAGGGGGTCAGGGCTTTCATTGTTCTCATAGGAAGAAGACTGTCCCTTTCTGTTATCTGTCTGGTCTATGGGCTGCATTCCACATCTGACAAGAGATGGCTTACACTAGGTAAAAGGGGCAGGAGGGGGAAACTTTGCTTGTGAATATCTCTCAAACCATAAAGGTTTGAGAGATAAGACATATCATTCTTCATGTTTTTTTAATGCCTATAAAATAAAATAAAGATAAAACAAAGTATTACTATCCCTTTAAAGCCTCTGAGTGCTATAGGGATGAGCAATGCAGTGCTTTCCAGTGCATTGCTGTCCCTCTGTCACCCAAAGGATTAAGCATATACAACACCATGTTTTAAATGCTGTTGAACTCCTTGAGTGCTGTAAATGCCTTGTCTGATACGCCAGTCTACAGGAAAGTGTTCCTGTGTAAAATTATCCTCTTCTGTATTCACACCTTGAATGTTATAAAGAGAAGTCGAATCATTTTGGTATTTGGTTTATCTCTTGAGGATTGCTCCCTCACAGCACATGTAAGTGGATTTTAGGCCACAGAGAACAAATGTTTCAGTGTCTAGCACTGCAGGGTGCTGTGGCACTTTGGTCTGCAGGGGCATCAGCTCACGGTGGCCCCTATTTCTATATGACTTTGACAACAATGTTAAAGGTGAGTTCCTAATATATATTTATAGAAATGGACAATGTGCATTTGTTGGCCTTCCAACAGTGAGACCAGAGAATAATTATGTCTGTATACCGTTCCATTCATTAAGTACTTAACCCTTTGAGTGCCACAGGTATCCAAAGCATTGTGCTACAATACTTTGGATACCTCTCTGGCACTCAAAGGGTTAACAATCTAAATTCCAGACTGCACATTAGGGGTGCCTTAAGTGGAAAAACAATTGAAACACACTGATCTAGCATGATATGATATTTAAGTGTATATGACACCAGTCATGTTCATTTTTAGATGTTGT
Organism: Rhinophrynus dorsalis; assembly: GCA_037306005.1. NCBI lineage: Eukaryota > Metazoa > Chordata > Amphibia > Anura > Rhinophrynidae > Rhinophrynus > Rhinophrynus dorsalis. The sequence goes on from CM074724.1 coordinate 67,001,376, forward strand.
TGTCCCTTTAACTTGTTTAATGCTGTGAATCTCTTCAACTGGTAATAGACACAAGTCTAGAAGTAATTGATGTGCAAAATTGTATTTCTGGAGATGCTTCTTGGACAATGTTTTGTCTAGTGTTTACAAATCTGAGCTACTGTTGTCTTAACCCTTTGAGTGCATTGCATACCCCTCTGGCACTCAAAGGGTTAAAGCTCCAGGTCTTAGAAAAACAAAAAGGGAAGCACACTCACAAATATGATAGCGCTTCAGAGTCTGACACACTTAAAAACTATAATATATATAACATAGTGTGTGTAGTTATTTAATGGTTTTATTATCCATCTTTTCTCCACTTATTTGACTTCAGCTCCTCCTTTGCAGACCTAACTGGTTAAATGAACATATTCATTCAACTGGTTATCTTTCAATTTGTGAATCTTCTATGGAGTAGTACTATAAATGAATCGCAATCACTGGTCACTATACAACTAGTGCTTAGGACATATTAACCACCCTCAGACACAAGATCAAGATTATTTGCCAGTGCAATGATGTATGATCTTATCTTCAATGTATCATGCACAGCTTGTTCTGGGGCTCCAAACCTCACAGTCATTGGACTGAAATGCATAATGTCATCACATAGCATAGATATCCAAGAACAGCAGCTTTGAAAACTCCCCAAAATTACACAATGTAACTGAGTGCTGTTCAGAGATTTCCTAGATGCTCTGTAACCATGTAACATAACGTAACAAAACTCATCAGTACAATTCACATCAACTAGAATGCAGCAACATTTAAAAACAACATATCCTTTATTATATACAAAGTTAAACAGTACCTTGTCACCAAATGTAACTTGTGTCAAATGAAAGAGAGACTCAAGGAGTGGGATACATCTAAGCAAGTGTTGCAACCAGCCGAGATCAATGCTTTTCGTGTCTATGGTGTTTACTCATGATCAAGGATCATAGGCAAGCGTCATTGATGAGAAACACATTGCAACCCGTGCTTAGATGTATCCCACTCTTTCAGTCTCTTCTTCATTTGACGCAAGTAACATTTGGTCACAGGGTACTTTTTAACTTTGTATATAATAAACAACATGTTGTTTCTAAATGTTTGTAACAGAACAAACAAAAAATGTTTGTGAATTACATAGATACTTAGTAGGGCACTCAGTGATATATAGTACAACTCAAGTATGTGATGTAAATCCATGAAAGTATTGCTAAAACATACATTTTATTTAAAAATGACAAAAAAAAAATATTTAAAAAAACTACTAATCATATTTGCTGTAATTTAGTATCTGATGGTGAGAAGCAATTTCTATATCATAAATATGCCAATAAATACATTGGCTTATCCATTACAGATTATGTTATATATCAAAGAGTCTAGAAGTACACAAATTCTTAAAGGGATAGTAATGTGTGCATATGACATTACATTTGATTTATCATTATACTATTTTATAACATAATGTACGCTTCTAAGTGTCCATAATATTGTATTCTACATGTTATTTTATAATGTCCCCCTCCCGCCCCTTTTCTCTTTGGCTCACTGACTTCCCCCAGAGCAGAAAGCTGGTCCGGATGGATCCTGATGAGGGACAATCTTGTGTCATCAAGGGGGCAGGGTTTTCCCTATACTGATAGACACAATTCTGTCCCTCGTTGCAATCTGTCCGACTTTCAGATCTGAAGGAAATCAGCGTGACTTAGGGAAAAAGGGGTGGGGACACTTTAAAATTAAATAACAGAAAAAATACAATGTTATGGACACATAGAAGGGTATAGTACATTATAAAAAAAAGTATAATAATAATAATCAAACTGAACATCATATGCACACATTACTTTCTCTTTAAGCTAGATATAAATGTCTATGAGCACACTGAGAGGCCTGTATCACACATCAAAATGGGAGGGAACTCCAGTAGATACATGCATCCAATGTTGGAGCACAGCAGTTAACTTTTTTTTTTTTTTTTTTTTTTTTTTTAAACACAGTAGGAAATTGGGCAGACTAGATGGGCCGAATGGTTCTTATCTGCCGTCAAATTCTATGTTTCTATGTTTCTATCTTTGTCCCCTTATTTGCTGCTGTAGATGTGGGGGTGTCACAAACACCAGGAGCTCATATAATAATGTCAATAACTGGCACCACTTCCTAAGTTAATTAAGTTTCTCCCCACACTTAGCATTATAGAGCACATAATCCAGACATTGAAATATATAGCAACTAGACAGCGATGTCTCCACCAAAATGTACGACGACCTTCATAACAAACAGGAACGATATGTAGCAAAAATCTGCTTGGATGAGTTTCTATTTCTGTGTTAGTACTGTGAAAACTATCACATGAACAGACATTGCTTTGTAGTGAAACAAAATGCCAACATGCGTTTTACCAAAATACTTTTTCAAGGTTGTGGTGTGTTTTGTTACGTTGTATGATCTAATCTCACTGACCTTACTATGTGGTGGTCCCACAGACTGCTGTGCAAATCAGGCATGCTGCAAGCAGTGCATTAGTGTGATCATCGTTGTGTTACATTTTAGTGCGAGAAGTACAAGATTACTAATTCTGCATATCTGTCGCGTGTGTGAACAAGCACTAGTGTTCAGTTTTAAAATGATGATCTGCCAACCCTACATGCAACTGTTTTTTCTGCAGATTAACCCTTTGAATGCCAGAGGGGAATGTAATGCATTGTTTTGTAATGCATTGTGTATATCTCTGGCACGTAAACATTTAACCCTTTGAGTTAAATGGTTCTGTACCCCTCTGGCACTCAAAGGGTTATGGGCCATGTGCACAAAGAAAACTGAAGCAATTCTGAAGCAAACCAACTGCACCATAGGGGAAAAAATACAAATTCCTATTGATTTAAATGGGGCTTTTATACCCTTGGATTTTGGAGACGTCTCTACAATCAAGGGGTTAAAAGCCCTGTTTAATCAATGGTGATTTGTATTTTTTCCCTTCAGAACAGTTGGTTTGTTCCAGAAATACAGCACTTTTTCTTAGTATCAGCATCAGTACTCTATAACTCCAAACGACCTAAACCGCACTGTGCCATATGGTAAATGCCATGGTGGTGTAATTCAGTGGCACACCAAATGTATCATTGACTTACATGGGATGTTTAATCCACTGTACTCTAGAGCAGCGGTTCTCAAGGGTGGCCACGTGGCCACAAGAGATGTTGCATGTGGCCCCCACATCAGCTGCTTAACTGCCTTATAATCAGCACTTTTTTATTCTTCAAATAATGTTTGCCCTCTGCATCCACCACAGCAATCCTGCTTCTGCCCTCCACCCCAGAGCAGCAGGAAACTTCACAGAATCCTTTTGGTAGTACAAATGATCCAGTAGGCTGGAGGGGCCGGCTCCTCATTCTGATCTCATTGCCATCCAATGAGGACTTAGACCCTAGGAGCTGGCACATGCTTTTTTCATGTTATTTAATTCCGGTTGTCTGGAGAGCCTGCTCCTGATTGTGACCTCATCCAGCCAAAGATGGACGTCGATAGAAGAGGTGGTGTTATGCTTTGAAGGACTGCTGGAGAAATACAGAGGTGAAGGGGTTAAATATTTAAAAAACAAAATGATACTGTGGCCACCAGAACATGGCAGTGGCTGCAGTGGCGGACACCAGAAAAAATCCTTTGAGAACCACTGTATTCTAGAGAGGTCTCAAAATCACTACATGACACTGCACTGGAAACCTCTGAAGCATTCAAAGGGTAAAAAAGCCCAATTTAAATCACTAGAAATTTGAGAACATTTCATCTGTCACCCTAATGCATTTGTTTTGCCCCAAATTACTTTTATATTTATGGAACACTGAGGTTCATGAGATAAGTAAAAGTCATGCAATTCTAGAGCCCAGGAAGTCGCTTTCCTGTAGAGCTTACAGTCTAACAAAGGGCCATACGTTCAAAAGAAAAGTGGAGGAATACTGGGGCAAACCATTTACACAATGGGAGAAGCAATGCGTTGGAGACCTCACTAGCATTCAAGGGGACAGAATCCCCATTTAAATGAAATGGAATTTTCAGTTCTTCCCTATCATGAAAATGGTTTGTTCCAGGATTCATCTACGGCCCTAAATGTTGATACCTGAAGCACAGGGAGATACAGGGAGGTGGATATACTAAGTGGAACTGGAGTAATTTTGGAGCAAACCAACTGCACAATAGTGGACAAACACAAATTCCCACTGAACTAAATGAGGATTGTAATTAACCCTTGGAAGGCAAAAGAGGTTGGTAATACAATGCTTTGGAAACCTCTCAAATATTCAAGGGGTAAAATGTCCCATTTGAGTCAATGAGAACCTGGGCATTTTATTTTATTTCTCCCCTATGATTTGTCCCTTATGATTTGCTTAAGAATTACTTAGATTTCGTCAGCTTTGGATATCTTAGTGAACAGGCTCCATAGAATAACATTGGAACAGGAGAAGTGATATCACTGGAGAAGTCAATTCCACTTTATCTCCAGTTCATCACCTCTTTATCACCGCTTAGTGAATCTCCCCCCAGTTCCTCTTAGTACTCCTGCCTCAGTGACTTGTCTGATGTCACCAGGAGATAACGTGAATAGAAACCCGTTTTCTGTACTGCTGTTTATTGGCTTAAACATCAGTCAGTTTGCCAACTGAGAAGAATATGTTTATTTAAAGCTTTTATAGTACTAGTGTAATTCATTTGTTCTTTGTTTTTCAAAAATGAAGGTTTATTGTGGCCTTAAACTCTGCTGCTAATGTTGCTAAAATCCTCTCTGATTCCCATTGTTTCTTGGTTCCTGCTATGGCTTCCTGAACATTCCTCTCCTGGAGATTCAGTGACACACAGAATGGGATCATTTCCTAAAGTTTAACGCTGTCATATAGAAGAGGCCAACATGTGGCCCACCAGCTCATTGCCAGACTTACCAAAAGGCAGAGTAGGAAACTGCCTAGAACTCCAAATAGTGAGGGTTCCTCAACTGTGAATTATGTATTGGGGTGTGGCCAGAACAATCTCAATGTACATGCATCAGTTTATACCCCTTTACAGGCTATTTTTTTAACCGATTAGATGCTAGAGATATATCCACTGCATTGCAGAACAATACCTAGGAGATCTCTCTAGCAACCAAGGGTTAAAGCTTTTTTTCTTTCTTTCTTGTTGTAGGCCAAGTGTATTTTCTGTGCCAGGAAACAGTGGATGGAACTGGGGAAGGGGGTCATGTGAGGAGTGGGGTGTTGCCATAGGTGGAGCTAAAGGCACCTAGAATGCCTTGCCTAAGGAAGCTTGGGATTTAAATTTGACCCTGCTCAAGCTGTTCTGCCAGCTGAGGATGATAGGAGTTGTAGTCCAACAACAGCTAAAGTCTATTTAGAGTGCTGGTAACCCATTATTTTGAATATATATCCTGGAAATTCATAATATGTAAAGTCAAGTTGCATAACTTTTCATTATTTTTTTTCCATCTTCACCTACATTTTTATATCATTGACTATGAGCTCCTTGCATCTGTTTCCAGGGAGGTTTCTGTCAAGAACTTTGAAAGAAGGCATACTGATGCAATGTAAAAAAAGATGCAATAAAAAAAAAGAATAACATAGAGAAGACTGTGTGTTACATTGTATCACTGTCCTGCTTTGATTGCCAACTGACCAGAAAACCCCCTGGAAACAGAGATCCAGGGAGCTTACTATCAGGGGCATAGAAGTATTAAACAAGTACAAATAAAACTATTAAGATGTATAGGAAATTTGCTGTGACATATTTTGCTCTTGTAGAAAATATCTAGCGAATATAAAGGACTACTATCCCTTTAACAGAACACTTACATCCTCCAAAAATAAAGCCCCATTTACCTTAATCTGAACAGAAAACCCTGCTACAAAGAAACATGGCTGCCTCCATATTATCCAGTACTTATTAAAGATGAATGATGGAGGACCAATCCATGCAGTACTGATTCATAAAGGCTTTTGGGATTTTCTGCATAAATTAATAATAATGACCCACCCACATACACACGCACTTACCTTACTATGCCCTTGTTTCTCTGTTAACTCTTTGAGTGCCAGAGAGGTACGCAACTCATTTCAGAGTAATGTGTTGCATACCCCTCTGGTACTAAAAGGGTTAAAAAGATCCATGGACAGGACATGCAGAACTGACTAAAGATGTTATCTCTTACACAAATATTCATAGGGGCCATAAGGATGTACTGGCCATAGAAAGGTAAGTGGAATATTATTATTAGTTTAAGGTAAATAGGGTTTATTATTAGGATATGTTAGTGTTCCTTTAAAGGGATAGTAATACTTAAAATGTAAAAAAAAAAAAAAAAAAATATGTTGTAGGGTTTATCCCCCTGAGTAAAACAAGGGTACTCCCACTGCTGAAAGGTGTTTCATTCAAACGTTACTACAGCTCACATTTGAATTTTTTAGGCGCAGTATCACAGTGTCCTGAAACTGTACTGTGGTGCTCTTGCTACACCATCCTATGGAGATTTATGGTCAACTGACCAGAACTTTCCATAGGATGGTGTACTAACAACGCCACTTTACAATTTCAGGCCACTGTGATATTGCACCTAAAACAATTGCATTTGAGCTGTAATAACTTTTGAATAAAACACCTTTCAGCAGTGGGAGTACCCTTGTTTTACTCAGGGGGATAAATCTTACAAAATATTTTTTTTACATTTTAAGTATTACTATCCCTTTAATCAGTAAACTGCAGCAGGTTCTCCTGTCCTTACTTTATATAAGTGATATTAATTACACAATCTCACTGCATTTGCTTTTCACTTCTCTCCCATTTGTGAATAATTTGGATGTTTATTCTAATTGGTCTTTTCCTATTCTGTCCTCTGCAGCTGCAGTTCACATCATTAGCATGGGAAACAAGATTCTGTACAAAACATATTCTGGAAATCAAAAAAAAAAAGTTTAACCTTTAGCATGCCTGAAAGGTATCCAACACATAAAATGCATTAGATACCTCTCTGGCGCTTGAAGGGTTTAAGGATCTGTACTATATTTCAACTGCATGAAAGAAAAACATTTTTAAGAGAAGTAACACATCCTAATAATAACCCCCCACACACTTAACTTGCTATGAATTCTGTCCTTGTACCACTGTGCTTGTGCTTTGGTTCAAGACATAACATCTTCAATCAGTCCTTGATGTCATGTCCATGGAGGCGGACATGACAATTGATGAAGAAGGCACACAGAACAGTGTGAGCAACACACTGTGAAGCAATACATTGCATACCCATCTATCCCTCAAATGGTTAAGATTCATAGCTGAGAACTCTCCGGATTTGCCCTGGACACTCCGGTTGTGACTCTTTATTACCGGGTCTCCGGGGCAGAGTTTGATGAAACTCTGCCCACTTCTGCTACTTCCCAGTGTGTTCCTCCCACTCCTTGACCCGCGTCTCCTCCTTCCTCAGCCTATTCATTATACTTTTTCTTTGTTTTATAAGCTCTGCCCACACTCACGATTAAGCCCCGTCCCTTGTCGATGCAAATCGTGTCCTTTTTCTCCCCCAGTGGCACCAAAGGACTTCCCTCTCTGAGGAGTCCACAACAAAAGGTTCCCAGGTATGGTTACGATTACCATGTGCAGTCAACAGTGTCTGCAATCTGTGGTCCTTCCAGCAATTGTCATGTCCACCTCCATAAGTGCAAAATTCATAGGGGCCACTAAGATTTTCTGGTCATAGTAAGTTAAGTGGAGAATGTATATTATTAGGAAGTAGACATAAAAAATAAACAACAGATATTGTATATCAACCACCAATAATTTCTACCGTTACAGATACGAGAGGTCCAGAGAGACGTGTATCCTAGCAAGCTGGGTTAAGATCCCTGCAAGCGTTATTACCAGCTAGGATGTTCAAGCTGGTGATCTGTTATCAAGCTGGTGATGACATACATTTGAGTTATTTCATTTATTATTATTGAATAGCCACTTCAAGTATTGTTACCCCCCCCCCATTTGCTTTTGTATATTTTTTTAGGACGTGTTTGCTGCTCTTATATTTCCTATTAGTTTATAGCGTTCAAGGGAAGGCAACCTTTGACTCTTCAGCTGTTGAGGACTACAACTCCCATCCTCGCCAATCAACTTATATTTCAAATAATTTAGAGGTGAACAAAAAGGAGATATTTGTACCATTCTCAACTGAATCAACTAATTTACTGTTCTCTACTTCCGATAGGGTTGTAATCAGAGATGCTGCTAGATACTGGTTCATTAGGCTAAAGCCCAATGTCTTAAAGAAACATTAAACTTTTTAAGAAAACCTATATGTTGCAGGGCTTTAGAGCTCTCCTGTTGATTAAAAGGGTATTCCCATTGCTGTTAGCTGTTATATTCAAGAGCTATAGCAGTTCAAATTGCCAGGGAAAAAAGTAAAGGATTAGTTGCTTCCTGGAAGTTCAACTTGTCAGGAAAGACTCAGCAGTACCTATCACATTCTATGGAGAACTGTAAGTCAGTGACTCAAGTCCCCATAGTATGCAAAAGAATAACCAAAATCTGAACACTAAAGAGCAAAGGTATATAAAAAAAAGCAATAACTTACTTTAAATTGTAATAACTATGGAAAGATGTATTATCCATCAGTGAGATGATGATCGATTAACGTTTATCCTATTCACTTCATCTCTCATGCTGGATTTTGCTGATAAGTGTATTTTTGTATTCTCTTTTTTTACTGCTCCTTTAAGCTTAAAGCCCTGTGTCTAGTTGCCAGGTTGGGACATTTAATGGTGCTAATCTCCCTTAAAGTAATGTTGATGTTGGGCTGCTCAGGACATTTGTAATGCTTTAGGTTTCCAATAGACCAGGAGGTGGCTGGGGCCCGTCCATTCCCTGGAGCTCTTTTCTGGGTTTCTCCGTTCAAATACCTTGGTGCTTGGATTCATGTAGATCCCTCTCAATACATTCCGCTCACTCTACATGCAACCGAGTCAGAGTTTGGGAGTAAGGTGGAATTTTGGAAGAAATGACCTCTTACACTGCTGGGTCAGGTTAATATTTTTTAAAATGTTATACCTCCTCAAATTTTTGTACTTACTAAATAACACTCACTTAACAGTTACTAAACAACATTTAAAAAAATAATAGAATTGTAACTGCTTTACTTTGCAATAATGCTACTCGTACAATTAGTAGGAAAATTCTGCAAGCCCCCAATGCCCTGTGGGTGACTGGCACTCCATTTCTCTGATTGTATTATCTGGCCTCTCAGTTCAAGTTTTTGTCATAGTGGTTTCAGTCTGAGACTCCTAATCTTGTGGTAATGTTATCCTGATATGGTGTAGGGTTGGTGTCCATCTTTAGTCTCCCAGTCTAAAGTGGTCTCTTAATTCCCCTTGTGGGATAATCCCCAACCGTCTGAGTTTTCTATACATACAGCTGTCAGATATATTTCCGTTCCGGCCGATGGCTCTAATTCTAAAATATGTGATGTTGATGAATTTGACTTATCCAATATTTCACTTTTATATTTTCAGTCGAGACATGCCTATATTGTCCAACTAAATTCTTGGTCTGTGGACTTTACCTCACCCCTGTTGGAGACTATCCTTAGATGTACATATCCAGAGAATCTCCAAAATACATTCTGTATGGCACGGTGGAATGTCTAATCCACTGAATCACTTATACTCTAAGCAGATAGTTGATATCATCTTATGGCTGAAGACTGGGAGGAGGCGGACACTGATTTTACATCATTAGTGAGTAGTGCTTTGGATAAAGTTACTATTTGTGATAGGCATACTTCCAGATAACTGGGTAGTTCTATAAGATTTGGGGAATATACACTAAATGGTGATAAAAAGATGATAAAGTGGAGATGACTTCTCCAGATTATCACTTCTTCAGTTCCTATGTTATTCTATGGAGCCTATGCACTAAGATTTCCAAAGTTGATGAAATCATAGTGCATTGGATCCATAAAACAACATAGGAATTGGAGAAGCGATATCACTGGAGAAGTCATCTCCACTTTATCACCTCTTTATCACTGCTTAGTGAATCCCCTCCCTTGTCTGCATGACTGTATTGGCCATTAACTAATGATCAACATGATGTGTGGAATGCTCTTATGGATCTTTGTCTTTGCCTGCCACTGATATAGATGTTTTTATTTTAAATATTAAGGCTTGGTATATTATTGTTTTTCCTCTTCCCCTCCCCTTCTTTATTTCTTTCTCCTTTATTTCCTCTTCAATTCTCTTTCCCTTCTCCTGTTATCTCTTAAGTATTGGATTGCTAATTCAAAAATGCATAAATAGCAAATAAAGAAATAAAAAAACTAATGTGTTAGGTTGACCTACAGGAGGCAAATATACTCAAATTGATAGCTTTATTGGCTAACTAAGCAGATTTAGGATGCAAGCTTTCAAGAGCTCTTAGGTCTCTTCCTCAGGCATGTTATACTGATAAATATGAAAACATCTCTCATATATACAAGTACACATTGCATTGTTTAGAATGGATATCAGATAAGAAAGCTCAGTCCAGATCCAGGTTCTTTGATCAGTCAATGGTAAATTGCAATCTTCCTCTGAGGAGCAAAAGGTATTTATGATGCCAGTGTTGTAAAGATTAATCCACAGTGTGATAAAGTGACAGGAATTCTCTGTCTCTATTCAAACCAGTATGTAAAGAATTAAACTGGAGCATTAATTTAACCTCCCATATTTTTCTGTCCCTCTGAGTGTGAAACAGTCCCATCAGTACAGTCAATTGAATGTCCCTGACACTGTGTCCATTTGGCAAAAATGTTCTCCCATTAGTGTCTCTGTGTTTTTGTTGTTAACACTGGGTCTGTGGGAATTAGGTTGGCCTAAGTCGCATATTTTACGGAAAGCTCATAGACATAGGGGAACCAAGCAACTCTCCTGGTTATAATCCATTTTCATCCAGAGATACTTGCAACATGCTGTTCTGTGATTTATTGCTGGCTCTTTTGGCAGAAAGGGAGTTAAACGTCCATTTGCCCAGAGCAGCAGTTCCTCCACGACATAAAAGAGAACAGGATTAATATCAACATTTTCAGCAGTCACCATTTCCTTTGACTTCCTGCACAGCTTTATTAAGGCAAAGCATTTATGGGAAACTCTGAGGCTGATATACTAGAAGAAATGGAGCAAATTTGTAATAAATCAAGTGCATCATAGGGAACAGATTAATTTAAATGGGGCTTTATACACCTTGGGGGTTATGCACTAAAGAAGCGGTTCTCAACCTTTCTAGTGCAACGACCCTTTGATAAAATGTCCCAATTTATGGCGACCCCTAACAGTAAAATTATTTTTGTTGTTCCTTCATCGCTGTAATTACTGAATTACTCCGTAACAAAGAAATCTTTACTGTTCCGAGGTCAGAAGCTAGGCACCAGCGCAGACATCTTGTCTGCACACCTGCGACGTCAGTCCCGGTCTCCCGGACAATTACAAGTTTTACAGATTAAAATAGACAAAAAAACTATTTTCTGATGGTTTTAGGTGACCCCTGGCAAATAGTCATTCGACCCCTGAAGGGGTCGCGACCCACAGGTTGAGAACCACTGCACTAAGGCGTGATAAAGAGGTGATAACTCACAGTTGACTTCTCCATTGACATCACTTTTGCAGTTCCTATGTTATTCTATAGAGCTTATGCACTATGACCTCCAAAGCTGGATAAATCTTTGTGTATTGGTTCCATAGAATAAAATAGGAATTGGAGAAGGGATAACACTGGAGAAGACATCTCTACTTTATTACCGCTTTATCACGCCTTAATGCATAACCCCCCTAATAGCATTCAAGAAGTTAAAAGCCCCATTTAAAGTATAATTATCACTTTGTAACAAGTAGGTGATTTTAAAACAGTTTTAGATTTATATTAGTATTTTTTTAAAACAATATTTTATGAGATTTTTACCTTTATTTGTCAGTTTATGAAATTATACTGACTGACATGCAAGTCAGAGACTAACACTCCACACTGTTCTCCCTTCCACCTGACACTCGCTGCCAAGCCAGTACTAGATCATTTGCATGAAGGAGCTGACAATCATGCAAATCCTGTCGAAATGGTGAGAATGTAGACAGATGACAATTCAACTTTAAAGAGTTAGTAATGCCCAAAGTAAAGTTGATTTTATATGTTAGATTTCACAAAAATAAAGTATTTGGAGAAAGTCCTATGGTTTGAGAGATATCCTCCACTAAAGTTCTCCTTCTCCTGATGTCAGCTGTAAAGTTGACAGAAGGAGATCCGTGTCGGCCGACATGAGGAGGCTCTTCAGCAGAGCCGCAATAGAGCGATTTAAAAGAAATACTTCTTTGAAGCAGTCTAAAAAGCGTGCTTGCAAACCAGGCACACTTTGTAGACCGTTCCAAAGAACTATTTATTTTTAAATCGCGCTATTGCGACTCTGCTGAAGAGCCACCTGTCGGTCCTCAGACCAGGAATTCTTGCTGTCAGCTTACAGCTGATGTCAGGAAAAGGGGAGGGAGGGGGGACCTTTAACGTAGGATATCTCTCAAACCATAAAGAGATAGGACTTTTTCCAAATACTTTATTTTTGTAAAATCTAACATATAGAATCACCTTTATTTTGGGCATTACTAACCCTTTAACTATTTTGTTGCTAAGCCTCCTCAGTGTTAAGATTGTTTTCACACTTTTTTTGCAGTTTACAGTCAAACGACAATTTCTGGTGCTTTCCTGTGACCAACCCACATTTATCATACAGTGCTTTTTTTAGAGGACTCCACACTTTCAAAAGGTACCGTTGGTTTGTAGATATCCTCTAACTTGACCAAACAATTTTACCCAGAATAAAAAACAAAATGTTTTTATTGAAATTCCAATAAAGTGAAATACAAATTACCTGCAGTGTATTTTTTCTATGTCCAACAAGCACATGCTTATGGTTCTAAGTTTAGTACATAGTTAGTAACTCGCCTTTCCAAAAAATTCCTGTTTACACTCTATGAAATATATTGAAATTACTGAAAACCATTGAATACCATATTAGGTAGCTAGAGGACTCCTGAGTAAAACTGTATCCCATCTGTCAGTTTTCTTGCTGTTTTTACAACAGACTTGGAGACCTATCAAGCATTCAAAGGGTTAACCCCTTAAAGACCGGTGGAGTGCCATGCCAGGCCAGACGTTAAGGACAGGTAGCGGTCCTGGCACGTCATGGAATTATGGAATGGCAGTGCGACTTCAAGCCACCCGGCCATAGCAGAATGCATCTGTAAATAAAAGTGCCGTGGTCCTCTAGGGTTGCCCACTCCCACACCGCACGGTCCTTATGTGGTTAAAAGCTTTAGTTACATCAGTGGAAATATTGGGAATTTTTATTTGTTCCCTATGATGCGGTCAGATTGCTACGGTTTGTCAAAGTACATGAGCATTAGTGTAATCACAATAGTACCATATGAAAAGAAACATCTCCTTAGAGTATGTGCAACACCATGCAGCATACCAGCATTCTTCCTGTGTGGATACAGACCGCTTCTACCAATCAATTAGCACTTAATTCATTCAGCTGTGTTGGAACACACACTACAGTGTAGATCAATATGCACCAAGCATTCTGCAATACCAAGGCAAGCTTTCCCTCTGTACACAGATTTTGACAGTGTCAGTCATTGCTATATATAGCCTTATTATCGCTTCCATAGGAAAGCAATTTTCAAGAAACTGGTATGTGAGCAGAAAAATGAACAGGAATACAATCTCGTTAATAAAATATGTGAAAAATCCATCTTTTAAAGAAGCAGGAAACCATTTTCTTTAATAAAATACTTTTATGTTAGGTGTTTCCTGGTGAGTAAAACAAACATACTCCCACAGCTGGTATGTATTGAATCTTATTACAACTCAGATTATCCGTAGCAGCACAGACTGGAGTGAAAAAGGCAATTATTTTATAGTATGCCCTATGGCAGAATGTGTCACTGATTACAACTCTCCATAGAGAGGGGAAAACAATTTGAGCTGTAATAGCTTTGAAAAGAAAAGTGTCCCAGCAGTGGGTTACCTTTGCTTAGAAAAGCCTTCTAAAATATATTTTTCTCATAGTATTGATTTGTACAGTGTGACTGATGTCAATAGACTCTTTAATATTCACTAGTTTCTCAGTTTTTTGGTTTTTAAAAGCCACCTTCCCCCACTTCTGTGATGTGAGATGGTTGTCTTGGAAAATGCTTGTTTGGTCAGTCAACCAAATGCCATGGCAACTTGCTCAGTGTAGCATTCACACTGAGGCACTGGTCTCTTGGTAAGTTATTTTACTACCTCTTGTGCACTGACTAAAGTTCAGTCAGTTTACAGAAGGCATTAAAACTACTCACATAGAGACATGTGTCTTTGTGTTAGTTCTCTAACCAGGGGAAAAGGCTGACATCAGGGAAAGGGAGCGAGGGGAAATCTTAAAAATAAAATAACTCTGTAACTATTGAGTATCACAGAATGTAAATTACATCAATCACACTGTTTCAAATTTTACAATACAATGAGACAACAAATATTTAAACATTACTATCACTATAAACTTTGAATAAACACAGATACATAGATATAAACATAAAGTGAATCATCCCTGGATTGCTTAAATTCATTGTATGGCCATTCGCTTCAGACCAAGGGCTGGATTCTATCACAGGTCCTAATTTTATCTCTGCTTTTATCTCCAGGTTTCCCAATAGACTTCAGAAGGAAAATCTTTAATAAAACAGGTGTTAACATTTATCTCCTGAAATAGAATCCAGCCCCAAATGCCCAATAAATAGTCTTCAACTCCTGAAATACTAGAGGAGCCTCTAACTTCAATAAAATGCAGAGGGATGCTCATTACATGTTTCTTTTATACTCTGTCTAATCCCTTCCTCTGCTTGAATATAATTGGTCACTTACAAATGGATTTTATTGGTCAGCTTAGACTGTAAGAAGCACATCGTCATTTAACATTATTTATCACAGTGGCAACGTCAGAATGTCATTTTTATTGGGTACAGAACCAATAGCATGCCAGTTGTTTGGGGATCCAGCAGCACAGAACAATGAAGAAATTGTAAAAGTAAAAACTGTTTAAAACTTAGATAATGTGTTTGAGACCTCCTTACCACCCAGGAAGTTACTTGTATAAATTGTCTGTTGCTGGAATCTTCTCAGACATATGGGAGGACTTGTAGAACTTATATCTCCTACTAATAACAGCCACTTACCTCAAGAGAAAATGTCTTTAATCAGTTCTAAATGTAATATTCATAGAAGAGGAGGGGACACCTGAGAGTAGGACCACAAGGCCTCAAACTCTGCTCACTGCACGTCGTAATCTTAACAATTTAACCTTTTGAGTGCCCAAGAGGTATCCACACATTGTTCTGCAATGCATTGGCTACCTCTCTGGCACTCATAAGGGACATTAGTATTTTCCTACCATAGTAAGATAAGTAGGAGATTATTATTTTGGTGTGTTAGTTCTCCTTTGACCGAGACATGCATTATAACAAGTAATAGCCCTAGTGTGAAAGTATTCACATTGCAGACACTTTAGCCTATCAGATACCAGAAAACATTGAACGGCTATTTAAGAAACTCTGCCGTTTTGAAGAAAAAAATATTTGAAGAGAGGATGACCAGAAGTCAAAATGTTTATTCTAATATTTAAATTGCTTTTTGAAGTTGGGACGTTTGAAGTTCCTAGTACAAGCGAATGCTTTGAAAGCTGCATTCTGTGTGAAGTTCTTCCCACAGGACAATTTTTGTTCAAGGAGACATGAAAAGCGTTGCTTTCAGTAAAAAAAATAACAAGATAAGCTAAAAATGGCTTCTCATGTCTGTGTATAATGCTTGCTTTTCAATAGAAAAGAAAAAGCATGAACAAAAGCTGAATATTCAGTGCTTCACACTGTGACCCATAAAGCGTAATTTGAATTTCAGACAGCAGAATCTGTTTTCTGCCATAGCTGTATTTGTTGTAATGGCTTTATATCTGACAAATATTTTTTTCTCAGCATCCCAAACGTGAGTGTATATTATGTTTTGGGTCAATATGTTCAGCTACTGTGAATGATGTAACTGCAGCTTTCCTTAAGCTTCATTTAACCTGCTGTCTCTCCAACTCAATTGGAAATAGTAATGCTCTGTATTGTATACTGCCCTTGGTAAACAATATAAAAAAATACACTAAATTTGTTAAACGGCAACTAAGGAGGAATGTAAAAACCTTCTAAGTATCATTTACTATCACCTCTGGGAGTAGCATCAATAAAGACTTCCAACACTAATTGAAAAAAATCTGTCCACAACCTATTCCACTTCTACAAGAGATAAGCCTACCAGTGGGCAACCTTACTCTTATTGGCTATCCTGATGGCTGTGATATCCCAGCAATCAATAAAATGAGGGCTATATGTTTATAATACTATTATTGGTTGAATTAGCAATGTTAGCCTAATTCTTATTGGCTATGAAGGTGGGTGTAACATCACAGCAACCAACAGTAGTCTTCAGATGCCTCTCTGGCGCCCACATCTGGAGAAAAAAGCCCTGAGAGGATCTACACACTAAGGGCAGAAAGCTTATAATGCTAGGAAAATCTAGTAAAAGACTGAGTTTTAATATGTACACTTTTTATTTTTGCAAGTTAGTTGCCCTTTAACCCACTGAGCACCAGAGAGGTATCCAAAGAATACCTGGGCAATGTGTTGGATACCCCTCTGGCACTCAAAGGGTTAAAGTAAGACAAGCTAAAATACAAGATGCTATTATATGAATGACAATATTGTAAAATTCCCAAGTGTACATGTAAAGGTTTCTACACCTTTATAAAATTTAAGATGCATGTGCTGTGGTCCAGCAGGTTGGGGGAAGCAGTTTTCCTTTGCACTCCTCACTTCCTGTGTCTTACACAAAATCATAACACAATTGATAATGTAATGAATATCCTATGCCAATTCCACTGTAAATTGAATGCTGGAAATTATCATTTTGTTGACCCTAAACCTACCTAACAACAGTCTACTAAGCTATGTATACAAAAATCCGGTATCCTTTTAAAAGGTTGAATGCAAAAGTATCACGGTCCCCGTGATTTGCTGCAGTTACTTGTCTGTCACCAGTAGGGGGCTTCTATTGGCTGTCTGCAGATAGCCCGCCTCTTATTGACTATGTAAACCTGGATTGGGCACCCTTTGAGTGCCCTTTCGTGTTGTTTCTGACCTTCTTGCTATCACTATGCTAGTGATAGCTGGGCCTCTGTTCCAGTGTTCCTGAGTTCCTGATCTCATGTGTTCCTGAGTTCCTGATCTCTACTGTTCCAGTGTTTCCTGCATGCTGAAGTACTTCCAGTCCTGGTTCCGGCCTAGTCTCTGGTGTTGCAGTTCCTGCTGAACTTCTCTGCTGTTTTCTGACCTGACTGATCGTTGCTGGTTCCTGTCATCTCATCACCTGTCTTCAGTATCCTGGCGACCTTCTGCCTGGTCGCGTTGGTGACATTGCTCCAAAGCCTATCAGCTATACAAATCTGTGTTGGTCCCAGCGTGCGGACGCTGGTTTGCTCCCAAGCCTTGCGGCTATACTAACTCGCTTGTTACACCAGTGTGCGGTCACTGGTTTGCTCCAAAGCCTATCAGCTATACAAATCTGTGTTGGTCCCAGCGTGCGGACGCTGGTTTGCTCCTAAGCCTTGCGGCTATACAAACTCACTTGTTACACCAGTGTGCGGTCACTGGTTTGCTCCAAAGCCTTTCAGCTATACAAATCTGTGTTGGTCCCAGCGTGCGGACGCTGGTTTGCTCCAAAGCCTTGCGGCTATACAAACTCGCTTGTTACACCAGTGTGCGGTCACTGGTTTGCTCCAAAGCCTATCAGCTATACAAATCTGTGTTGGTCCCAGCGTGCGGACGCTGGTTTGCTCCTAAGCCTTGCGGCTATACAAACTCGCTTGTTACACCAGTGTGCGGTCACTGGTTTGCTCCAAAGCCTATCAGCTATACAATTCTGTGTTGGTCCCAGCGTGCGGACGCTGGTTTGCTCCTAAGCCTTGCGGCTATACAAACTCACTTGTTACACCAGTGTGCGGTCACTGGTTTGCTCCAAAGCCTTTCAGCTATACAAATCTGTGTTGGTCCCAGCGTGCGGACGCTGGTTTGCTCCTAAGCCTTGCGGCTATACAAACTTGCTTGTTACGCCAGTGTGCGGTCACTGGTTTGCTCCAAAGCCTATCAGCTATACTATCTGTGTTGGTCCCAGCGTGCGGACGCTGGTTTGCTCCAAAGCCTTGCTGCTTAACGATTCTGCTAATTTGCCAGTTCCATCTGACTGCTGCTATTAGCTCTGGGCTGCCCTGCCCGGTATTGGTAAGGCCGGTAGAACCTTTTACCACATTCCATCTGAGGTTGCCTTACCCGGTATTGGCAGGGCCGGTAGAGCCTACATTGTGTATCTATTGAGGCTGCCTTGCCCGGTAATTTGGTAAGGCCGGTAAAACCGTTATGCTATTCCATCTGCAGGTTGCCTTACCCGGTATTGGCAAGGCCGGTAGAGCCTAAAGACTGTCCTGTCCGGTATATTGACAGGACCGGTAGAGTCTGCCTTCTGTCTGTGCTATATTCTGTATATATATATATATATGTATGTTATTGCCATCCTAAGTTATCATTTATTATTTCAATAAAATTGATTTTTTTTACCTAAAACTTGTGTCTGAGAGTCATAATAAACCGTGACAGTACGAAAGGGCCATGACCTCAGACAGCAAGGGTCAAGGTAACGCACAGAATATCCATTGGAGGATGGATGTGCTCGAGCAACGTTTGGATCAGTTGGCAGTTGCAATTCAAACGATCCTTGAACGCACGGTACCTGCTGACCAATCTAGCTCTAGCCCGGTGGGCTCGCCAAGTCAGACACCGGAAAGTGATACCAGACCCCTAGGGGGTACTGCTAAAGGGTTAACGGCTTCTGCACCCTTGCCGCTAAGATATGATGGTGACCCTAGTCTCTGCAGAGGGTTCATCAATCAACTCGAAATCTTTATGGAATTGACGGCACACGCATTTCCCAATGATCGTAGTAAAGTGGGGTTCACGATATCACTGCTCACTGGCAGAGCATTGGCCTGGGCTAACCCCTTGTGGGAGAATGCTAAACCTTGTACTAAGAACTTTAGTGACTTTGTGCGTTCCTTTCGAAGAGTGTTTGAGCCTCCTGGTAGAACCACCTCTGCTGCCAAACGCCTTATGGAGATACAACAGGGCAGGCGTACAGTGGGCGACTATGCCATCGAATTCCGCACATTGGCAGCAGAGGTAGGTTGGAATAACGAGGCATTATTGGCAGCCTTCTCTCAAGGCCTGAATGACCACATTAAAGATGAAATCGCTGCTAAAGATCTACCTATTGATCTAGATGATTACATTGAGTATGTTATGATAATTGACTCCAGAATACGTGAGAGATCAATTGCCAGAGATCGTAAGTTACGGTCAAAAAATAATGAGCCTAGTAGCATGTTTTGCCCACCCATCCCTCCCTTGGCATTGAAGTCTAGTGAACCAGTACGGGAAACAAGTGAACCTATGGAAATAGGCTTCACTAGACTATCCAAGGCAGAGAGACTATATCGCAAAAAACAAGGGTTATGTTTATACTGCGGTAAAAAAGGGCACTTGCTAAATTCCTGTCCGGTACGTCCGGGAAACGCACACACCTAGGGTATCTTGGGGGACAGGCCCTAGGTGGTGTACAATCGTCCCCAGTGTCGGGCATAATGAAACCCACCATACAGGTGGTATTGTCTTGGGCACAACGCTCTGTGGAGGTTTTGGCCTTGGTTGACTCCGGTGCAGCAGGGTATTTTATGGATAATACCTTTGCTGAATTGCACGGAGTTCCACGCATTGAAAGAGAAAACCCCTTGACTATTGAAGCGATTGATGGTAGACCCTTAGAACCGCCTCAGGTTATATTTGAAACTATGCCATTGTCTATGACTATTGGGGCACTTCACAGAGAAGAGCAGCAGTTTCAACTGATTAATTCCCCGCACCATGCGGTGATATTGGGATTTCCGTGGTTACAGTTACATAACCCACAATTCGATTGGAAAAAGTGTGAAATTGTTGCTTGGTCCCAGTTTTGTATGGACAAGTGCGTCATCCAGCCTATTAAGGTCATGTGCACCTCCTCTGCTATGCCGGATGTGTACCAACAGTTTGGCGATGTTTTTAGCAAAGGAGAGGCTAGTATGCTACCCCAGCATAGACCTTATGATTGTTGCATTGAATTGCAGCCTGGTGCAGTACCTCCGAAAGGACGCACTTATCCATTATCTTGTGATGAAAATAAGGCTATGGAGGATTACATTTCTGATGCCCTTGCTAGAGGGATCATACGTAAATCTACCTCTCCAGCTGGGGCTGGGTTCTTTTTTGTAAAAAAGAAAAATGGCGAATTAAGACCATGCATTGACTACCGGGGCTTGAATAAACTAATGGCTAAAAACGCATACCCAATACCACTCATCACCGAGCTTTTTGACAGACTTAAGGGCGCTTCGATATTTACCAAGTTGGACCTACGGGCCGCTTACAATCTGGTTCGCATTCGAGCAGGTGATGAGTGGAAAACTGCCTTTAATACTCGAGCTGGGCACTACGAGTATCTAGTAATGCCTTTTGGGCTGTGTAATGCACCCGCAGTTTTCCAGGAACTGATAAATGATGTTCTGAGAGATATGTTACAGACATGTGTTGTGGTGTACCTCGACGATATACTGATTTACTCCCAAAACATGGCACAGCACATCAAAGATGTATCCGCAGTATTGCTACGACTCCGTGAGAACAAATTATTTTGTAAAATGGAAAAATGTGAGTTTCATAGAACCAGTGTGCCATTCTTGGGGTTCATAATTGGCAATGATGGCATTGCCATGGACAAAGAAAAGTTGTCAGCTGTCCTACAATGGCCAAAACCCAAGGGTCTTAAAGCCATACAGCGTTTCCTGGGTTTCGCTAATTATTATAGGAGGTTTATTAAGAACTTTTCTTCCATTGTCAAACCTCTGTCCGATCTTACGCACAAGGGTGCTAATCCTTCTTGTTGGCCGGTATCTGCTGAGAAAGCCTTTGAGAATTTGAAGCTGGCATTTGCTGTGGCTCCTGTGTTATCCCACCCCAATCCTTTACTTCCATTTACGTTAGAGGTTGATGCCTCAGATATTGGGGTCGGGGCAGTACTTTCGCAGCGACACGAGAAAGGTGGAACTCTCAGACCTTGTGGGTTTTTCTCTAAAAAGTTGACTGTCACTCAAAGCCACTATGAGATAGGTGACAGAGAATTATTGGCCATTATCCTTGCTCTTAAGGAATGGCGTCATTTGCTTGAAGGTACTAAGAATCCTGTCTTAATCCTAACAGATCATAAGAATCTGACCTATCTCTCGGAGGCCAAGAGATTGTCCTCTCGTCAGGCCAGGTGGGCACTGTTCCTGTCTCGATTTAATTTCATTGTATCATATTTGCCAGGGTCAAAAAATATCAGGGCTGATGCACTGTCAAGACAATTTGAGGCCGACAGTGACAGAGTGGAAGCACCAGCTCCTATCATCCAACCTGATAGAATACTGGCTACTATACGCACGAGTATCACTTCTCCTCTAGGGGAGGAGATCCTGGCCTCTCAGGGGTCCGCTCCCCATGAAACCCCAGTGGGCAAATGTTTTGTCGCTGAATCATTTCGTACTAGGCTGCTCGAAACCTACCATTACTCTAAGGCTGCGGGACATATTGGTAGAGACCAATTGTTATGGTCCCTTTCTCAGTTATTTTGGTGGCCTTCCATGAGAAACGATTGTGCCGAATTTACGAATGCCTGTGCCACCTGCGCCCGCGCTAAGACCCCGAGACATCTCCCTGTGGGCTTGCTTCAACCGGTGCCTAATGGCGAACGCCCCTGGTCTCATGTTTCCATTGATTTTATGGGAGAGTTGCCTATGTCGAAGGGGTACTCCTTTATATTCATGGTGGTGGACAGGTTTTCTAAAATGGCTCATTTCGTGCCCCTCCGTGGTCTTCCTTCAGCGAAGGAATTGGCAATGGTGTTCGCCAGAGAAGTATTCCGGTTGCATGGAGTGCCTAGGGTACTGGTGTCTGACAGGGGGAGCCAGTTTGTGTCTAGATTTTGGAGGGCATTTTGCCAACAGATGGGCATACAGCTGTCCTTCTCCTCTGCCTACCATCCCCAGACCAATGGAGCCGCTGAACGAGCTAATCAGGGCTTGGAACAATTTCTCCGTTGTTTCGTTACTGACCATCATGATAATTGGTCCGACTTGTTGCCTTGGGCAGAGTTCGCCAGGAACTGTGCGGTCAATTCTTCATCTGGGAGCTCTCCGTTTCTGATTAATTATGGGTTCCAGCCCTGTTTGCTTCCAGACTCATTTCAGACGCAACAGATTCCAGCTCTGGATGAGCATATCGAGCAACTCCGTTCCACATGGGCACAAGTTCAGAGGGCACTTGGTCAGTCATTTCAGCGTCATCAGCGCCATGCTAATCGCAGAAGGCTTCCAGCGGTTTCCTTTCAGGTTGGGGATAGAGTATGGCTTTCCTCCAGAAATCTCAAGCTGCAGGTTCCGTCTAATAAGTTGGCTCCTCGGTTTATTGGTCCATACAGAGTTATTCGCAAAATTAACCCTGTCTCCTATGCACTAGACCTACCTGCATCCATGCGTATCCATAATGTGTTCCATGTGTCCCTTCTTAAGCCTCTCGTTTGCAATCGCTATACTACCACACCTGTGGTGCCAGGACCTGTTGAGGTCGAGGGCCAGGAGGAGTACGAGGTTCAGAGCATTATTGATTCCCGTAGGCTTAGAGGAAGGGTACAGTACCTGGTACATTGGAAAGGGTATGGTCCTGAGGATCGGTCATGGGTGGATAGTACGGACCTTCATGCACCTAGGTTAACTAGGGCCTTTCATGCCAATTACCCGCAGAAACCTAAACCCTATTCTAGGAGAGGGGGTCTTTGAAAGGGGGGTACTATCACGGTGCCCGTGATTTGCTGCAGTTACTTGTCTGTCACCAGTAGGGGGCTTCTATTGGCTGTCTGCAGATAGCCCGCCACTTATTGACTATTTAAACCTGGATTGGGCACCCTTTGAGTGCCCTTTCGTGTTGTTTCTGACCTTCTTGCTATCACTATGCTAGTGATAGCTGGGCCTCTGTTCCAGTGTTCCTGAGTTCCTGATCTCATGTGTTCCTGAGTTCCTGATCTCTACTGTTCCAGTGTTTCCTGCATGCTGAAGTACTTCCAGTCCTGGTTCCGGCCTAGTCTCTGGTGTTGCAGTTCCTGCTGAACTTCTCTGCTGTTTTCTGACCTGACTGATCGTTGCTGGTTCCTGTCATCTCATCACCTGTCTTCAGTATCCTGGCGACCTTCTGCCTGGTCGCGTTGGTGACATTGCTCCAAAGCCTATCAGCTATACAAATCTGTGTTGGTCCCAGCGTGCGGACGCTGGTTTGCTCCCAAGCCTTGCGGCTATACTAACTCGCTTGTTACACCAGTGTGCGGTCACTGGTTTGCTCCAAAGCCTATCAGCTATACAAATCTGTGTTGGTCCCAGCGTGCGGACGCTGGTTTGCTCCTAAGCCTTGCGGCTATACAAACTCACTTGTTACACCAGTGTGCGGTCACTGGTTTGCTCCAAAGCCTTTCAGCTATACAAATCTGTGTTGGTCCCAGCGTGCGGACGCTGGTTTGCTCCTAAGCCTTGCGGCTATACAAACTTGCTTGTTACGCCAGTGTGCGGTCACTGGTTTGCTCCAAAGCCTATCAGCTATACTATCTGTGTTGGTCCCAGCGTGCGGACGCTGGTTTGCTCCAAAGCCTTGCTGCTTAACGATTCTGCTAATTTGCCAGTTCCATCTGACTGCTGCTATTAGCTCTGGGCTGCCCTGCCCGGTATTGGTAAGGCCGGTAGAACCTTTTACCACATTCCATCTGAGGTTGCCTTACCCGGTATTGGCAGGGCCGGTAGAGCCTACATTGTGTATCTATTGAGGCTGCCTTGCCCGGTAATTTGGTAAGGCCGGTAAAACCGTTATGCTATTCCATCTGCAGGTTGCCTTACCCGGTATTGGCAAGGCCGGTAGAGCCTAAAGACTGTCCTGTCCGGTATATTGACAGGACCGGTAGAGTCTGCCTTCTGTCTGTGCTATATTCTGTATATATATATATATGTATGTTATTGCCATCCTAAGTTATCATTTATTATTTCAATAAAATTGATTTTTTTTACCTAAAACTTGTGTCTGAGAGTCATAATAAACCGTGACAAAAAGTGTGTGCAACCACTTGGCGCAATAACCATGTCGCCATGATAAAAATGCCGACAAGAGAATCTCGCACTGCATGAAAGAGCGAGATTCTCATGTTGCTACTGAAAGGTC
Source organism: Rhinophrynus dorsalis (assembly GCA_037306005.1). Lineage (NCBI taxonomy): Eukaryota > Metazoa > Chordata > Amphibia > Anura > Rhinophrynidae > Rhinophrynus > Rhinophrynus dorsalis. Next base: position 67,025,876 of record CM074724.1, read on the forward strand.
GCACATTTAACCCGGTAGCTTCAGTAAGGTTTAACCCGTACATTTAACAGTCCAGATCACACATTAAATATCATCGGTTGTACAGTGCAGTTTAGTAAATGGAGCTGTTTAGTAAATGAGGAAGTGTACAACTGCTTAATATAAATCATTCACATGTCAGTGTAGCTGGGCTGGCTCGTTGTCAAGTATTCTCGTTATTTCCTAGGACCTCTTTGTATCGATGACACATGACAGAGAGCTATAAGACGCATACTATTGATCCAATAGCAAAGGCACATCATGAGCCACTAACAGACAGATTCCTAATCTATGGAAATATCAGCTGCCAGGTGGCGATCCAGGGGTGTTCTGGACCCTCTGGCTCCAGTGAAGCATTTCCTTCTCCCACATATTCTGCCCTGTCTGGGTGTGTGGGATCATTCAGCCTTTAAGACTGATGTTCTCTGGGAGGCTGGCTACGAGCATGTAGAACAGGGTGAAGGTTTGGGTTGGGGAACTTTGTGCTGCCAGCAGTGTAGAGTCTTAATTTGTCAGGCTTACAGGTTAAATCTTACTGAAGCTGCTGGGTTAAATGTGTGACCTTTCAGTAGTGACACAAGAATCTCGCGCTTTCACGAGATTCTCATGTCACCATTTTTATCATGGCGGCATGGTTAATGCACCGTGTGATCTTTTAAAAGTGAACCCAGTCTATGGATGTTTAAGGACATTCCTTTCCTCTGCGTTTTGCTTAAAGGGACAGTAATACTTAAAATGTAAAAAAAAAAATGTTGTTGGATTGAATAAAACAAGGGTACTCCCACTGCTGAAAGGTGTTTTATGTGAAAGTTATTATAGCTCAAACTTGAATTGTTTAAGTGCAATATGTCAGTCTCCTGAAATTGTACAGTGGCGCTGTTGCTACACTATCCTTCCTGTGGAGATTCATGGTCTACTGACCAGGGCTGTCCATGGGCTGGTGTAGCAACAGAACCACTGTACAATTTCTCCCTAAAAAATTCAAATTTTTTCTCTAATAACTTTTGAATAAAATACTTTTCAGCAGTGGGAGTACCATTATTTTACTCAGGGGGCTAAACCATACAACATTTTTTCTTTTTTACATTTTAAGTATTACTACCCCTTTAATGCCATGTATTAAACAAGTCATGGAGGAAGTGGGATGAATGAACAACATTTCCTATGTATAATATGGGGCATGCATACAGGCCTCGCTGGCATTAAAGTCTTAATAACGGGGGAGATTGTATATTGGTATGAACTATAGCATACATATGCTGTAATGTTTACCCTGAAGTACATTCATTGGCTGAAATTTGTACATTAACCCCATTATCGCCTGCTTTTATCACCAGAGAAATTGTTATATTGTTTTTATCAGATGAAAGTTATTTTTTCCATTAAAAAATCTTGCTATTATTACCTTAACCCTTTGGATTCAAGAGAGGTCTTCAGTGTATTGAGTTTCTGGCATCTATGGGGTTAAATATACAATGATTATCCTAAAGATAATTATCAGATAAAATATGAAGTGAGATTCACATTTCAAAGTGATACTGCAGGTGATAATTATTATCAGTCCACACAGAATCACAACCTTATTAGCTCACACCTACGGACCAGGATGTGAGGATTGCACAAGAAAGACTGTGGCCCATATTTATTTAAAAAAACTGCTATTATTCTGAAGCACAACTAAAAATTTCTGATAAATTCAATTGGGCTTTTAACCCCCTGAATGCTAGAGAGGTCTCCAATGCATTGTTTATTCTGCTGAGTAAAACGTGGGTGTTCACACTACTGACAAATGTTTTATTCAAAAGTTACTGCACTTTAAAATGGCATGTTTTGGGTGCAGTACGGCCATGGCCTGAACCTTTCACAGGCGCTTGCTACAGTATACTATGGGTGAATGCTGTAGCTGTCCATAGACTGCTGTAGCCTCAATGTTATCATAAAAATCTGGAGCAAACTAACTGCTCCATGGGAGTGGGGGAGAATGAAAATACACATTGATTTAAATAGGGCTTTTAACCCTTTGAATGCTAGGGAAGTCTCCAATGCATCACAAAGGAGTTAGCTTGATGGATAAGGCTCAGTACTATTAAGTTGGAGACCAGGAACTTTCCTTGAGGTTTAACCCCTTTGAGTACCAAGGAGTAGCCAACTCCTTGCAAACCAAGGTGTTAGCTACCCCATGGAACTAAAGGGGTTAATGTAAGCATTATTGTGTTGGTTGAGATAAATGGGACACAAGTGCATCCAAACCAAATCTAGTACAGACTGCTCAAACCCAGCTCACCCTTTTACAGTCTTTCAGTATACAACATCTTAACCCTTTGAGTGCCAGAGTAGTGCCCAATACATGGCTTTACAGTGTGTTGGACAGCCATCTGGCACTCAAAGAATTAAAGGGGGATTGTACCCAAGAAATAAATAGTATTTCATTTGTTTAACAGGTCTTACCTAATTATTATACTACTTTTAGTTGGTTTGATAGCTATTTTAGTCCACTGCTAATTGTTTCTGTTCACAATCTGATAACAAGTTGTGTCCCTTACAAGTTATTCAGGATTAATTCAGTCCATTGTTTGTTATGAGTGGGAATCAGCTACAGACTACAACAGAGATCACAATATACAGAAAACTGCAGATATAATGCACAAAATATACTGATAAATATGTCTGACTGTCTGTGTAAAGGACACCTACAGAGGTAAACAGATTAAAAGCCTCTTATTCCAAGGGCACAGTTTCCCTTTAACTACTATGAAGACAACTGCAGTCATTCCACTCGTACACAATTGCAGACATTTCACTAGTTTAAATACTAACCTTCTATTGTTCCCATGGTAACCAAATGCTTTTAAATGTCATTATACGATGGGCCTTATGCATAAAGACAAAGTGGAGCAATTCCAGACCAAACCAGCTTCACTGATAAATAAAAATTCCTCAGATTCCCATTGATTTACAGCGTGAATGCTGAAGTGTATTGTAAGACAATGAGCTAAGACTTCGCTAGCATTCAAAGGGTTAATAGATCACATTTAACTCAATGTAACTATCTGTTTGTTACCTATAGTGTATTTGGGTCAGCCTCCTGTGTAGGTGGAATAGCAGAGCAATATGACACATAATGGGTTTAACCCCTTAAGGACCAGTCGATCGGCGCGGTCAGTTAAGGACCATGGAGCATTTTTTTTTCTCTCCTTCCGGTTCCGGGATGGGCAACCTGAAGTCAGGGCGGGTTTTATATGCCAGGTACCCCTAGGAAAGGCACTCTAGGTGCCCTTAGCTCTGCCCATGGCCACACTCCCAGTAGTCACATGACTCCATCCCAGTCTAATCAACCCCTTCTTGGAGCAGAAAATATGCTTGGCCAATAACATGAAAGAATGAAAAAATCTTTAACTACTTGTTTACCATAGGAATATCCAATGAATTGCTCCACAATGCATTGGCGATCTTTCTAGTACCCAAGGTGTAAAATAAGAGCCTGTAAAGGGGTATGAAACTGGTGCAGATACATTGAGATGGCTGTGGCCACACCCACTATCTGAAATGTAGGTGCGGCCAGAACAGCTAATGCACTCCCACTAAAACTTTGGAGCTCCAGGCAGTTGCCTACTGGGAAATCCAGCCCTGCCTGAAGCCCTCCACATGTTGCCTGACTACAACTCTGATTGTTCTCTGCTGGCCCTCGGCCCTGAGATACAGTAATGTAGTTAGGTTCATTTTCAGACAAGTGAAGAAATTATAATTGGGTTTAATCTAATCCTTGGCAAAGTAGATTATCCCTTTACGGACTAGAGAGAAGGTGTGCAAGGCATTGCTTCTAAATGCACTGCGTACCCCTCTGGTCCTTAAAGGGTTAATCTTTTAAGAACCATAACAATGAAATGCAAAATTATTTGCCATACCAGATGTAAAGCTAGGAGATTAATAATAATTACAAGACTGACTTAATAAGAAGGGGGAAACCAACTGCACTATAGGGGCAAATACAAATTTCTCCAAAGGTCCATTGGGGTCTTTCAACACCTTGAATGCTAATGAGGTCCATATCTCATTGATTCATATTGTGATGACACCTCCCTAGCACTTGCGGAGTTAAAAAAAAAATCAATTAACGGGAATTTTTATTTGTTGACTGTGGTGCAGTTGGTTTGTCCCTGAATTGCTCCTGTACTTCTTATTAAATCAGCTTCTACCTCAATTATTATTTTAACCCTTGGGTGGTTGCTTGAGACATCTACAGCGCACTGTAACACAATGCTTTGGACGCCTGTCTTATGTAAAAGGTTAAAATGAAAGTATCACTTATTAAAAAAAATTATACTTAGAAGCAATGTAAAACACATGCGCTTGCTCAGAGATTATTATTTCCAACATTATTACAGCTCAAAGTGTCATTTTTGTAAGAGATGTAGTGCGTTATTTTATGGGCTATTCCATTTTGTAGTCCAAGGAGAGATCTTAATAAATGGCAATAGCAATACCAAAACCGCAAAGTTACAGAAATCACTGCACTCGTCTTATACAACATTCATTTTGAGCTGTAATAACTTATGAAGTAACCTCTTGGGTGCTAAAAAGTCTCCAACACACTGTGAAAAGACCAAGGGGTTAAGCCTTTCCTAGAAGTCGGACTACTCTTGCTTGATTTGACAGAAAACACCCTACAATACATATATTTCAAAACAAGGGTTACTGAGGGTAATGAACAAAAACACCAGCCCAGATCAACTGTTGTTACCCTCCAATACCAGTCGAGGCACTCTGGGATATGTACTAAAGCAGGGCTGTCCAAGTTCAGTCATCTAGGGCCATTAACAGTACAGGATTTAAAGGGATAGTAATACTGTACACATTCTATGTGCAATAACATTATACAACGTACATCAGTGTTCTGTCCAGTGTGATAACACACACGTAGGCCTGTATTAAAGGGATAGTAATACTTCGTTTAACTTTATTTTATTTTGTAGGCATTAAAAAAATATGAAGAATGATATAAGTCTTATCTCTCAAACCTTTATGGTTTAAGAGATATTCACAAGCAAAGTTTCCCCTCCCCGACCCTTTTACCTAGTGTAAGCCATCTCTTCTCAGATGTGGAATGCAGTCCATAGACCAGACAGATAACATAAGGGGACAATCTTCTTTATATGAAAACAATGAAAGCCCTGCCCCCCTTGACAAGCTTTGCAACTTTTTCCCTTATCGTAATTGAAGATTGTCCCTCTCTGCAGTCTACCTGGGCACTTCTCTTCTGCTCTAGCTGAACAGTGTGACATCAGTAAAAGGGGACGGGAGGGGGATACTTTGTCATTGAATTACTCTTGAACCACAACTCTGACAGAATTGAAATAACACTCTCCAAAGTCCAAATACTATGATGATTAATTAGAGCTGCTTTTATTATGAAACATTACTATCCCTTTAAGGATTTCCCTGCTTAGGCACAGTCAAAATGAATGATCCACTGAGTAACTCACATGTGCTTAATCAGGGAAATCCTTACATCCTGGCCTGTTGGTGGCCCCTGAGGACTGATCTTGGACAGTCCTGTACTAGAGCATAAATGGGCAATGTGAAGCCTTTCAGCTGCTGCCAAACTCCAACTTCTCATTGGCTGATGGGGAATGATGGGAGTTAAAGTCTGGCAGCAGCTAGAGGGCCTCACATTTCCCACCCTGTACTAACATAGACTGCTTTATTCAGTGAATACAGACACACACCCTTCACCAACAAGCCCCCCTATGTCTGTCTGATATCATGCACAGGAAAATGGGGTAAAGTTATACCAATTTCTTCTGTGTGGTTACCCCCATGAGCGTACATGGGATCTCTCATGGTTTGAAGCTGAGACTCAGGGTTTTGACCCAAATCTCAGGGTCTAGGGATGAAGGGCCAAATTCACAGGGTGAGAGATTCCATTATTTCCTACTATATGATTATACCAGGGAACTATCAGAATGAGCTGACCCTGAGATCTCATATATATTAACCTTAAAAGTTCCCCATAATATAGATTCTCTACGATATGTTCCTGCTCACTGTAATCAAGAGGTGCTCCAATCAGTCCTCAAGGAGCCATTAATATCACTGCATGAACACACACAAGATGAGCAGGACTTCTCCTGCAGCCTTCCTGGTACAAGTGTGACTAAAGAAGCAATTAACTGGAGCAGAATATATAACAGGTAACACTGGACTCTCTCACCTTGAGAATTTGGCCCTTCACCCTGAGATCTGGATCAAAACCCTGTGACTCAGGGTCGAATCGTGAGAGTTCCCACGTATGTACATGATTTACACCAATTTACTTCTTATTTAATGTCCAAATTAGTGACATTTCTCATAGAAATGCAAATTGAGAAGTCCTGCTTATCTTGTGAGCATTTAAGAAATGATATCTCACAACTGCAACATGTTAAAGGTTCCTTGAGGGCTGACTAGATCATCTCTGGGTCAGAGTAAATATTGACTTAGCACCTAGAATCTACTCTCTTGTGAGCATTAAGAGTTAATATTCAAAGATCTCAGAGTGAGCTCATTTCTAAAGTTCCCAGGTATGTCTGTGAGGACCAAAGGGATGTGCTTTTCAATGCTTTCCACACCCCTCTGGTCCTCAAGGGGTTAATACATTATGTTAAACAAAGCCCAGAGGAAAGGAACTTCCAGAAATGTCCATATATTGCCCTTGTCTTGATGCAGATGGCCTTAAGTGGAGAATATGTCATACATTCCAACACTTCAAATGGCAAAAGAGGGACCCTTTTGTTTTAGGTGCTGTTGCTGGGGGCGTGACCAGTGAGTGGGGCATTACCAAGAGACTTATGTTTAATTTATGATCTATTAACACCTCTTTGTGTAACTGAATAAATGATTTAGAGCGAGATCAAAGTATTTTATTTACTCATAATAATTTATAAACAAATATACTGAAACAAGAAACAATAATATGAGTTTTATTGCTGTGGAGCAATGCGATATATACACATCACACAGTCTAATCTCCTAAAAAGAGGGACACCAGGGTGGGAAAGAGGAACAGAGGAATTTGGGTGTCAAAGAGGGACTGTTCCTCCTAAAGAGGGACACTTGGGAGGTATGATATTTGGCTTAAAACCCTTAAGGGGACCCCTAAATCCAATGCTCAGGCTCCCCTGAATCCATTGCTCTGGGAACCCTGAATCCAATGCTGAAAAAAAATATGCCCCTTGGTCCTTAACTGCCGCCCGTGCGGCCGGTCCTTATGGTTAAGCAGCTTAGTAAATTGGCATTATACAGGCCTAGAAATAGTGCCTGGTTTAGAGTGGAACAGTATTTGCTTTGCAATGCATTCCGTACCCCTAGGGCACTCAGAGGGTTAACCACAGGAGAACATCTTACTTTTTGTTCCATCTTAGTCAAGTCACTACGCTTTTAACCCTTTGGCTGCCAGTGGGGTAAGCAATTCATTACTTAGCAAAGCGTTAAGTACGCATCTGGCATTCAAAGGGTTAAAAATAATACCCAGAACCCCAGTCCAATACAATTACATAACTGATATACAGGCCTTTGCAGACAGGGCTGGCACAAGCACTACTAAACAAACTGGCTGTTAAATGGTAGATATTTCCATCAGAGTTTGTGCCCTTTGGTGCTTCTACCAACTGTCACATCTGCCTCCATGTACATGACATCCAGGACTAATTGGAAATGTTAACTCTTGAATAAAGGCACGCAAGCGAAATCCACAGAAGCCATTAGGGTATCTAGCCATAGTATGTTAAGTTGGGGGTTATTTTGGGGGATGGTAGTTAACCTTTAAATACCAGTATTTTAATTGGCTTAAGAAAGATTGATAAATGACTAGCACTAAGCCTGTAACTGTGCTTTTTTGTATGAAACAAGTTTATTACACTTATTATACTGCTTTTATAGTACAGCTAAAACAATACATAATTCTGAACAGCTAACAGACTATAAGTCAGTGTTGTTATCTACAAAAACCCATGAACTCAGCCGTCACTCATATGGATTCAGACCATGTGGCCACTGTTGAAATAAACTGGACACACCTAGTCTAGCAATGAAATGGTTACAAGAGACACCGAGGGCCATATTCAGAAAGATAAAGAGGTGCAATTCTGGGGAAGCCAACTGCACCCTAGGGGAAAAATAAAAATTCTCACTGTTCATGCTAAAATAAGTAATCTCCAAATTAAAGGGTTAGTAATGTCTAACATTAACTAACCCTAATATTGAAGGTATTAAAAAGCTAATATTAATGTGCCAATTCGTATCTCTCCAACCTTTACGGTTTGAGAGATATTAGCGCTGAAAGTTCCCCCTCCTGCTGACGAGCTGTAAAGCTGTCAACTGTGGATCTGTTTTGGCCAACTCGGTGGCTCTTCAGCAGAGCTGAATGAGCGCTATCGAAAAACAGATACTTCACTGGAACGGTCTACAAAGTGTGGTTAGTTAGTAAGAACACTTTGTAGACCATTCCACTGAAGTATTTGTTCTTCGATATCGCTCATTCAGCTCCAATGAAGAGCCACCGGCTGGTGTGGGACCTGGATCTACATGCTGACGTCTGGAAACGGGGAGGGAGACTTTCAGAGCTTATATCTCTCAAACCGTAAAGGTTTGAGAGATACGACTTGGCACATTAATATATCTTTAATACCTTCAATATTAGGATTAGTAAATGTTAGACATTACTAACCCTTTAATTGTTATTAGCTTCTTATTCATGGAAATAGACTAATAACATTGCTTAAGTGCCAGCATGAGTTGGAATCATAACATTGTATGCAACATCAGTGGGACAGCACAGATATCTTGCCGAAGAGTGATCTGTGCTCCTGCGCTGTCCGTCTCTGCCTGTACCTTAAAGTACAATGCAACTCCCCCTTTGGCAAGTGACCTATCAGCGTACAGGCAGGGAAGCACAGCACAGGAGAACAGATCACTCTTCGAAAAGATGTCTGAGCTGTCCCACTGATGTTGCATACAATGTTATGATTCCAACTCATGCTGGCACTTAAGTAATATTATTACGCTATTTCCACAAATAAGAAGCTACTAAATTAATTGGGGGATAACTTATTGTAGCATGAAAGTTCCTCTTTAACCCCATAGCGACAACTGACTTACTAGGTACGTCCCGCAAAAACTGTCACTTAGCGACAGAGGACGTACCTGGTAAGTCCCGGAAGTCCGGGTCTCCGCGCGGCTGCACGTCGTTCGGAGACTCCGGAATCATTTAAAAAATTAAAAAATATACCACGGGCGTTAAGGTGACAGCCGCGTACGCACGTGGCTGTCACTAAGGGGTTAAACACACATTTTACCCATTTGAATCCTGAAGACCTCTCTAGAGTTCAAGGGATTAAAATCTCTATTGAAATCAATGCAAAATTTCAAGATTTTTGTGTCCCCTAAAATACATGTACTATAATTTCCCCCAGAATGTCTGCTCTAGGGCTGCAACAACTAATCGATTAAATCGATAAAAATCAATAATGAGAATCGTTGCCAACGATTCTCATTATCGATTAGTTGTGCAGCGATTAGTTGTGGAGGGGGGAGCTGCAGTGCATACATATGTCCTGATTTTTCCTGACCTGTACTTTTGCCCACAGTGCAGCTTAAGACGCACGGCACACTTATCATGTGACCGGCGTCACCGTGTCATCTTCACACATAATTCAAACATTGTGCGCATGTGTGTCAAAAAGTTATCTTTTGCGCACGCATGAAATCGCGCGAGTCCGCCTGTCACCCCTGAGAAGTGAGTCGAGTGTGAGGCTGAGCTGCAGCCGAGAGAAAGACTCGCCAGCACCTGACGAAATTGAAGAACAGTGTTCAGGCTTGCTTACTCCATCAATCATCTGTAGTATCGGTCCTGTCACCTTACTAGGTACAATAATTGACTTGTGACTGCTGAATTTTCTGATGTGCACTCAGAGATGTCTGACCGATAGCGGTGCCTCAGCGGGGGGAGGAGGGGTTCGGGCTGTGCTGATAGTTGAATCCGCGCTGACACAATGCCGCTGCCTGCGAGGGGGCTGGAGGGAACATTAGGCAACATCTGCATCCCCTGTGCTGTGTATGGCAGACGTTCAGTAATGACTTTAGTGCATTTTCTTTCTAGGCCCATGATTCGTCTCCGTGTCCTGTGTAAAACTTATCAGCTTTTGACCACAGTCAGTCAGACATCATGCCTCCAGTGTATCTTGAAGGAAGGCAGGCACTCACTGACTGAGGCAGAATGATAAGCACAGCAGCGCCAGTCACGTTATGACAGTGCTTATCATGGTGCCTCACTCGGTCAGTGCCTGCCTTCCTTGCGCCTGGCCTCCTCCAAGTTACACCAGAGGCATGATCAGGACGAGGATACTAGCACACAAATGCCTGCGCCCCCCCCCCCCCCCCGATTTACTGTTGTTACCTGAGTGACACGTGGCAAATGCTGGGGTTTTCTGCTGCAAATGCAAGTTTAAATCCAGAGTGAGGAAGAAAGCCCCAGCAATTTGCAGTTTCGGCTGTCATCTCCAGTGCGGGCACAGAGACAGAAAGATCCTGCGGGCATTACAGAGTACATAGCCTTGCAATCATCTGGACAAGAGGCAAGGGGGAGAGAAAGGCAATTGGGAGCAAAAGGAGTAAAAAAGATGCACGGGGGAGCAAGAGGAGTAAAAAAGAAGGCATGGGGGCAAGTGGAGTGAAAGAGGGCATGGGGGGACAAGAGAACTGAAAAAGAGGCATGGGGATAAGTGGAGTGAAAAAGAGGGCATGGGGGCAATAGGAGTGAAAGACAGGGCATGGGGGAAAAGAGGAGTAAAGAAAGAGGGCATGGGGGCAAGAGGAGTGAAAAAGACAGCATGGAGGGACAAGTGGAGTGAAAAAGAATGCATGGGGGCAATAGGAGTGAAAAACAGGCCATGGGGGACAAGATAAGTGAAAAAGAGGCATTTAAATAATGAAAAATTTGCATATTGTTTTTTTATCCGATTAATCGAAAAAATAATCGGCCAACTAATTGATTATCAAAATAATCGTTAGTTGCAGCCCTAGTCTGCTCTTTTCTTTACTGCATAGGGGTTTTAAAACATTAGAGACTGAGGATGTACTTCTCCTGTAAAGACAGAATGGAAGTCAGGAGTCAGTCATGTTAACTAAATTTGTCAAACACTGGAACAATGGATGTTTAGACTTAACCCTTTGAGTTCCAGAAGGGTTGTACAACGGATTGCTTTTCAAGGATTGCACATCCCTTCGGCACTCAACGGTTAACTATTACCACTTAGCAAACATGAAACTGAGAAACACAGAAATGTTGGTGGGTTCTTATAAAAAAGCAAAAAGTCGTTCAATGTTCATATCATTATTTCACCACGTGAGAGCCAGAGGGAGGCATACCTCCCAAGTATCCCTCTTAAGCAGGGACAGACCCTCTTTTAGACTCCCTGTGTCCCTCTTTACCACCCTGATGTCCCTCTTTTTAGCAGATCAGATTGTGAGGTGTATATATAAGTGTATCACATTGCTCCACAGCAATGAAACTCACATTAATGTTTGTTTAAACGTCAGTATATGTGTTTATAAATTAGTCTGGGTAAATAAAATACTATGGTCTTGTTATAAGTCTTTTATTAACCCTTTGAGTGCCAGAGGGGTACGGAACGCAATGCGTTCCGTACCCCTCTGGCACTCAAAGGGTTAAGTTACACAAGGAAATGTCAATAGGTCTTGAAATAGCCTAAAAATTCTCAGTAATGCCCCGCCCACCAGCCACACCCCCAACAACACCCCCTAAAACACAAGTGTCCTTCTTTGGCATTTTGAAATGTTGGGAGGTATGGGGATGTCCAACACACTGCTTGCATACGCATGATGTAGCACACTGAAAAGAGAGGAGTTTGGACCATGCAGCCTGAGCAAACTAAGAACATCAGTCTACATTGCGATCATTAAAGAAGTAGAAGTGGGGGGATAAGTGCATTCAAGTAAATTATACCTTAGGAAGGAGATCCTGCCCAAAAGAGCTTACAATCTAATTAATAATTGTGACAACATGCTGAGAGGAGAGTGATCAGGGCAGGTACAAGGCAGGTACTGTATCTACATCGATGTTGATCCATCAAATGTACAATCAAAAATGAAACCGATAAAAACAAAGAACAATTAACTGGTGACTCTCCAGCAGGCGGAAGACAAATGTTAGATGTGCAGGGGCTTCTTTGGACTTTACCAAACAACTGCTCATTGTATCAAAACTTTGCATCAAAATTTTGTACTCTCAAGCACCGCATCTCAAAACTAAACCATGTTCTGAGGCATTTCACTTAACCCTTTGTGTGACAGGGAGGCATCCATTGCACTGTAATGCAATGCATGGGGTACCTCTCTGCAAAGGTTTAATCAATTATCCATCTATCATGCAATTCAGTTAAGGGAAAGTGGAGTCTTGTATTTGAATGGACATACCATTTTAGATTTCATTTTAAAAAATATAAATTAAAGGCAGTACAGTTTTACGGTGTTGGTAAATGTGTTAAAAATGCTATGATAATTTAAAGCTAAAAATTAGTGTTAAATGCCAATGTTAACCCTTTGAGTGCCAGATGGTACAAAACGCATTGCTTTGCTACCCCTTTGGCACTCAAAGGGTTTTAAATGCCTCAACCAAACAAAGAAAAGCAGGGAAATAATTCAGTGTTAAAGTTCTGTGTACATTACCCTGTTGCTATGCAAATTATTATTATTATCATTCATTTATAAAGCACCAGCATTATTTCACACTGCTCTACGGTTACTAAGCACATCATTACAAATGAGACTTGACCACTGCACTCAACAGCACTTCTCACTCCCACCCACTGACTGGCAGGTCAGGCGGCAGGAGGCACTTACACCCAATAGCACTTACTCCTCCTGTGTCATACCTACCTTCCTCTAGACTGTAAGCTCTCACGAGCAGGGCCCTCTGATCCTTCTGTTCTCCACATTTGATTGTACTATTTAATACCTCTGTATGTCTACTCCCTACTGTAAAGCGCTGCAAATTTGTTGGCGCTATATAAATAAAGATTAATAATAATAAGGATGAAAAGGACCCTACGCAAGAGAGCTTACAATCTAGAGTTAGAACATCAGATTTGTAATGTTATTAAACTCATTAATTATGTCAATTATCATGTAATCTATAGTCTCATCAATAAAGCACATGAGGATTTTGTTTTGCATACTCCATTCCAAACCGCCTATGTTTCATGCTAGCCAAAAGTCAGTAAATGTATAAGTCATGAGATAGTCATACTTTCACTTTTGGAAAAAGCAAAAGTCTCTCATTGCAGCACAGAGAATAGCAACTATGTGAAAGGTCACATCAAAGTTTTATTAGCATATGAAAAGGCAAAGAAAGCTTCATTAGCGTGCATTAGCAAACTGTAAGAGGTATGAATATCTCCTTAACTGATCATTTTTTTGTCTTTTGGCTAACATGACACATAAGCAGTTTTAAAGCAAACCTGAATCAAGGAGGCAGGTGCACTTTTACCATTAATTTAACTGCTTTTGTTTGAGTAAGCATTAATGATATATTTTGTCCTTTTAAATTACTTTTATTTCAAAGAAAGCAGTATGTACCAATGCCTGCCACCCAATGATTAGGGTTAAACACGACTGCCGCAGAACTCGGCAGCAAATTTGTCCTCCTGGGTCTTTGCCTTTCCTGTAAAATAGTAACTAGTGTTTTCTATTGTATAGGAGGGGGATTGGTGTCCCCTTTAACCCTTTGAGTGCCAGAGGGGTACGCAACACATTGCAAAGCAATTTGCAATGTGTTGCGTACCCCTCTGGAACTCAAAGGGTTAAGAGATGGACAAGCTCCCCATACACCAGTGTTGTATATGCTTAAAACTGAGAATTTGGCAGAGAAATAGCATGAAGACTTGTATTCTACCCAAATTCACAGGAAACAGAGAAAATATAAGAAAAGACGTAATTTGGGAGTAGCTGAAACCCAGAGGCAAACCCAGGATTTCCACAGAGGGGTTTCCAGAAATTAAAAAAGCATAAAATAACAATAACTAGCATTAGCTTATGTGTAAGTCTGCATGAAAAATACATTGCAGATACCTGTGCATAATCCTGAAAATGGCAACCTGCGTCTTACCCTCCACCTGTTGTTGGACTAGAGTTCCCAGCATCCCCAGATGGTCAGTGCTAAACAGCTCCGAAATTGTCACAAACCACTGGTGTTAGGTGGTGTTACTGTTAACTGCATTTATAATAGCGCTAAAGCCACACGTCTTGAATTGTAGCCTAATCACTATAAATGAAACCTACTTCCCCCCAATCAGTCTGTTCACACAGGCAATCTAACCTCATGTGACTCACTGGCATTTGGGTGCGTTTTGTGTTGAACACATCCAAATTGAAGAAATCTGGTTCAGCATTCAGATTATTCACACAATCTATATGGGAGATTGGGATGTTCCTCAAAACCTCAATCAGTGGCTTATTCACATGGGCGTCAGCCAATCATATACGACTAACTCCCACTTGGGCCTGCTCTCAGCATACCCACACTACGAACACTCCGTGAAGTGACTACTGGGGAAACTCATAACACTGGAGGTAAGTAACACAGATGACTTTAACAGAGCTGTATTAAAGGGATAGTAATATTTTGTTTTATCTTTATTTTATTTTGTAGGTATTAAAAAAACATGAAGAACGATATAACCATGAAGGTCTGAGAGATATTCACAAGCAAAGTTTCCCCCTCCCGCCCCTTTTACCTAGTGTAAGCCATCTCTTCTCAGATGTAGAATGCAGTCCATAGACCAGACAGATAACAGAAGGGGACAATCTTCTTCCTATGAGAACAATGAAAGTCCTGCCCCCCTTGACAGGTTTTTCCCTTATCTTAATTGAAGATTGTCCCTCTCTGCAGTCTACCTGGGCACTTCCCTTCTGATCTGGCTGAACAGTGTTACATCAGTAAAAGGGGCGGGAGGGGGATACTTTGTCATTGAATTACTCTTGAACTACAACTCTGACAGAATTTAAATAACACTCTCCAAGGTCCAAATACTATGATGATTAATTAGAGCTGATTTTATTATGAAACATTACGATCCCTTTAAGGTTCCCAAATACAAGGCGATTTTAATTATAGACGACCAGCAATCTGATCACTCAGCGATCACAGTGCTGGTCTGTTCTACCCACACACACACAGAACAAATCCAGCAATCTGCAGTCAGATTGCTTGTTTATCTGTGTGTGGGGGTCTATGTGATCAGGCCTGAACAACCTGATGTCACAGCCCCATTCAAGATCGATGTGGTTTGGTCTGTTGAGGTCACCTATACAGAAATCTGGTCACCACGCAATTAAAATTTTGAAGACAGAAGACTGACCGACCAAAATGGTGATTTGGTCATTTGGATGACATTGGTCTTGGCTGTATACACATGGATATATGTCCAATCTGGTTGATTTCGACCAGTTAGGATAATGCTAGCCAACAAAATAATACTTTGCATGGGTACCTTAACAGAGCATTCACGTTACCCATGAGAACCTAGCTTTATTCCAAACTCCTCTGATAAACCCTTAAGAAACCAAATACAAATAAAAAAATATTAAGAAAAGTATTGCACTCTAAAACAAACTTGCCATTTGTTGATTAGGGATTACAGTGTAATGAAGGAAAGACTAGCTACATGTGCTTTGTGAAATTCATAAGTGGAGAATTGGAACAGTCTATTTGTGGTTCATGGAGATATTAAAGGAACACTAACATCTAACAATGATCTAGGGTTAAATACACTTAAATACCCTGTAATTCATGTTAGCAGCTGTAGAAAAACTATTTGCTTTCTGAGACCTAAAATCTAATCTTCCATATGCTACATGGGCAGGGCTGGAAATTTTAACTAGTCTACCAGTGTGGAGGATTAATAAATGCTGGTCTTCACTATGTTTAACCAGTAACTTTTTTCTTTAATTGGTGAATATTGGATATTTTTGCAGCGCTGTCCATGGGCGCTCCCAATTTTGCCTTCTGCAGAGCTCCCTTACGGGCTCTCTTACTCCAGTTAGCATAGCAACCTCATACCTCCCAACATTTCAATTGGCCAAAAGTGGGACACTTGTGTTTTAGATGGTATGCTGGAGGGAGTGGCTTGTGGGCAGATAATTACATACCATGTTTATATTATTTCATGACCTACTGACACCTATTTGTGTAACTGAATAATTTTAGACAAAGACCAAAGCATTTTATCTACACAGTCTAATTTATAAACACATATACTGAAGTTTAAGAAAACATTAATGTCAGTTTTCATTGCTGTGGCTTACCTTTCTCCACCATGGTGGGAAAGAGGGACAGAGGGATTTGGGTCTCAAAGAGGGACTGTCCCTCCTAAAGAGGAACACTTGGGAGGTCTGCAACCTTGATAGGGTATCTCCAAAGTGATACTGTTGTACTATCTGTAAATGGCCTGAGATAAACTATCAGCCTTTCTGAAAAGAGCGGTGGGAACAAATCTCAATCAATTAACTGATTTAACTCTTACTTATCTTCACAAACAGCACAAACAAAATGAATCAAAGGGTGTCTGAGTAGGACAGTCTACACATGCTTGTTTAGGATCATATTTTAGGGGTCTAACATAAGAGATATAATATTTTTACAGATGTTTGCTGTTAAGTACATGATATTTAAAGGTATATATCAACCATTGTAATTTTAAGTGTTAGTGTTGCTTTAACCCTCTGAGTGCCAGTGGTGTGAGCACCACACTACTTCACAATGCAGTGAACACTCCTCTGACACTGAAAGATATTGTCCCTTGAATGCTAATGAAATCTCCATTGCAACAGAAAGAGATGCACTGGAGCCCTCTCTGGCATTGAATGTGTTAAATATGCATATAAATGGGATGATTTTACAGATTTATAGTGAATATTTACAAGGTAATGTGGCTCAGTCTGGTGCATAACGAGTTCATAATACATGTAACGTTACCCAGTTGATGCTAAAGAGGTCTCTATTGCATTGCAAAGCAAGTTATTGGACACGTTTCTATCATCCGAGCAGTTAAAGAAGCCTACAACTGGGCTGATTTATAGAACTTAAGGACATACAGTATTTATAAAGTGGAGCGATTCTGGGTCAAAACAGCTGCATATTATATAAAATTAACCCCTTATGTGCTAGAGAGGTCTTTTCTATGATTTGGAGAGCTATGAATCATCCAAGAAGTTAAAGAAGTTTAGAACTTAGCAACTCATTAGCCCTTTGAGTGACAGAGGGGTAAGCAATGCATTGCAAAGCAAAGCGCTGCGTACCCCTCTGGCACTCAAAGGGTGAAATATGTTGCAAACCCCTCGGGCCCTCAATCACAAAAATATTTTCACAGAAGGCATAACTAGAACCAACTGGAGGCTCGGGCAGATGTTGGGTGGCCTTGGATGCTAGGCCCTGGCACAACCACAGCCTCTGCACCCCTGCTTAGAGAAACAAAAAAAAAAAAACCCACAAAAGGAAGTGTCACTTCCAGTATTTTAGCATGCAACAGGCAAGATAAGGCTGCCCTACCCCACTTTCTGTGGACATGTCACGTACCCAGATAAAATCTAAATCTTATACTATAATGTTAACACTTTGTATTCGAAGGAATTCAGGTATTTAAGGAATTCAGGAAGAAAAAAATAGCACATGCACACCAAATAATTTCCTACCCACTTAAATCAATGACCTTTGTTAAACAGAGACCTCAAACCAGTCTGTTGCTGAGCTCATATTTTAACATTTAACCCTGTGAGTGTCAGATGAATGTTTAATGCAACTGACACACAAAAGGGGTTAACTGGAGAGAAGAAAGGGGCTACTTAAATCTTACACTGATTTAACCTCTTAGGGACCAGAGGGGTCCACAATGTGCTGTTCACAATGCATTGCTCACCCTTCTGGCATTAAAGGGTTAATAAGAACAGAGGCAAATCAACGATAAACCATCTGCACCTTAGGGGACATTGATTTAAATGGGGACTTTTACCCCTGGAATGCTAGAGGTCTCCAGTGCATTGCGAAGACCGTCTAGAATTCAAGGGTAAAATGTCCCATTTAAATCAATGGGAACATAGGGAACTTTTATTTGTCATCGATGATACAGATAGTTTACCCTGGAAAAGCTGTAATTCTTGTTAAATCATCATCTTAATGCTGCCAGTGTGTATAGTTCTCACAGACTTCCTCTGGCCTTCAAAGGATTAATGCATTTGTTGGAAGAGGGAGTACAACATGTTGATTTGCAGTGTGGTGAATGCCCATTTGGCAGTGAAATCTCTTTGCACACAAGTGACAATTAATTAACCACCTAAGAACAGTTAAATACTACAGCTCCTATGATTCCCTCCTGAACCCATCCCCCATTATACTCTCATGTCAAAATCCTCCCAAATGCAGACTGATATATTATGGCCTCTTATATGAGTGCCCCATCCTGTTCGTGCCTCATGTGAAGGTGGCAGTCCAGCCTAGATGGGCAGTTATATTTTCTTTATCCTATTCAGCTCCAAAACAAATGGGCACTTCAACAATTCTTGGCACTCAAAAGGGTGAATGATTTGATAATAGGAAACCACTTGTCAATCACAGTGGCCTGCTGCTGCTGTTGGTCAAAAGCCTCTCCAGCACAAGAGAGGAGCAGTCAATCTCACAATAATACTAGAAATACTGTAACTGACAATGAGGTTATGCATCAGCTGAGGCAATTTCCCACCAACCAGGCTGTGTGGATTTATGTTTTTCCCTGCTCATCTCTGTAAGCACACATGAAGTGGACCTATGAGGATTCCCAGTGGCCTCATGCTGGCTTGTCATCTCTAAATGGTTCTTAAAGCTTTACTTACCAGAGTTGTGTGGTCAACCCTTATGATTATACAATTAGTTCCCAATAAGACTGTTTATGGTCAGAGTGTGCACTGGATTTTTTCCTTTTCCTTTTTTTTTTATTAACCCTTTGATTTCCAGAGAGGCAATCCTTATAGCATTATATTTATTTTCAATTAAGACTTTTATGGTGAGTGTGACCCTTTGATTACCAGAAGAGTTTACAAACTATATCCATTTATTTTCCATTAAGACTGCTTATAATGGAGGGTTCGCTCATTTCGCCTGTTACCCCAGCTCCTTTTTTTCCTGGTTAACCCTTTGAGTGCCAGAGAACAGCCCCTCTGACACCCAAAGAGTTAAGCTGTGTAGTCAGCAGACTCAAGTCTCCTGCCTACAATTAGAGATGCATAGCTGCACCAGCCCACAAACAGCATCTCCCATTCTAAGCTCCTGGTTAAAAAGACATGGAAACTAATGCACTAAAAGGACTAGAGTCATTCTGTGATCAAACAACTGCATTATAGTGGTCAAATAAAATCCCTAACATGCCCATTGATTTAAATTGGGTTTTTAACCTCTTGAATGCTAGAGACATCTCGGGATCTTATTAAGCATTTAAGCGGTTATAAATGCCTCATTTAAGACAATGTATTTTATTATGTGTACCCTCTGGTGCAGCTGGATTGCCCCAGAATTACCCCAGTGCCTTTTCTTATATTAGTATCAGAGAAATTGATGTACTAAGGGAAACTGTAGTAATTCTGGGGCAAACCAACTGCCCACATGGAATAAATACACAGTCCCCAATTTGATATGTGTATTCTGACCCCTTGAGTGCAAAAGAGGTCTCCAGTACAATGGCTTTGGAGACCTCTAGTATTCAAGGAGATAAATGCACAATGTTAATTTATGACATCTGAGGAATTTTACTTGTCCTCCTTGGTGCAGTTGGGCTGCCCCGGCATGACTCCATGTCCTCTTAGTACATCTGCCAGTGGATGAGGATGTAGTGTAAGTTGCTTACTTGTCAGCTGCAGTGCGCCGCTGGCTGTGTATAGCTGTCACTGCGTGTCATGTATCACAGTGGTACGGGCTCAGTGATGCTCTTCCTCGGGCCAGCGATGAGCTCCTCCACTACCGTGGCACCAAGACACCTCATCTCCAGACTGATGTAGCACTCAGGTAGAGAATCCACTACCCATGTGCTGGACAGGGATCAGAACAGAAAATGTCCTTATTATAAAATATCCCTCAGTGTCCTCAGAATAAACCAAGAGCTATATCCATCCAGTAGCAGGGAATGGTGTCGGAGGCACACAGGAGTAGGGGGTGTGTGCGTGAGTGGTGCTCCCCTGAATCTGGATGAAGCTTCCTCCTGTCACTGCTGCTGCAGGCCGTCATAACCAATTCACACCCAGTCTGTTTCGATACATTAAAGCCAAGCCCGCCCATCGGTCTGTGATTGGATCACTTATTCTGTACTCTATAACACAGGGGAAGATGCCAGTCTATCTATCCCGCCCATGTGTCTTTCTGCTCTGTGTATTGCTATGCACTGCATAAAGTGAGTCTTATGTACTAGAAGTGGAGTAATTCTGGAGCGAACCAAATACACAACAGGGGACAAATAAACATTCCCAAAATTCCCATTTTAAGTATTTTAACCCCTTAAATACAAGAGAGGTATCCAAATGCGTTGAAGACATCTCTAGCATTGAGCGGGTTAGAATATCAATTTAAATAAATGGAATTTGTATTTGTTCTCTATTGCAGTTGTTTTGTCCCAGAATTAGAATCCACAATTAAACAGTTCTATTGCATCATTCTAATTGAACTCTACCACAGCACATTATGAAAAGCAACTCTCCCACAGCAAGGTTTTATTACTGCAACTTGATGTTATCTGTAAGAACACAGGCAGGCTGATGTACTAAGACAAAGCAACTACCAACTGTCCCTGATTTCTAGGGACAGCCCCTGTATTTTGGCTTCCAGTCCTTGGATCCTGCTGTCCCTAGTTTTGTTCCTAGTTTTAAAAGTGAATTTCGGCTGCATATTCTATGTGTTAGTCATGAAAAGGTTAAGCCTTTGAGTGCCAGAGGGGTACACAATGCATTGCTTACCCCTCTGGCACTCAAAGGGCCGTATGTTCAAAGGGATAACGACATAAAATTGTCATATGAAAGACAAAAATAAGTCCTTGAATGCATGAACAACATATTTTCTATAGAGTATACGACAAAAATCTACTAATGTCCGTTGTGTACAACACAACTCCAGAATTGACAGGCAAAACGGCGTGGCTAGGGCGTGGCTAAACTATTCTCCAGTGTCGTATAGAGGAAAAGAAAATTTGTCGTAACTAACGACATAAAATGTCTTTCAAAAGACAAAATTTGTACGTTAAAAAAAAAGTGGAGGGAATGTGTTCTGAATGTGAGAATTTTTGTCTTTAGTTAAGACATTTTTGTCATTAGTTAAGACATTTTTTATATGACATTTTTGTAGTTAGTTAAGACATTTTTGTGGTTAGTTAAGACATTTTTTAAGACATTTTTGTCTTTAGTTAAGACATTTTTTGTTATTACATATGACAATTTCAGTCAGGACAAATGACATATTTCCAATCACAGCCGACACTCTCTGAAAATATTAATGATCCCAACGACACTGTACTTTGAAAAGTCATCACAAACGACAAAAGCTATTTCGCTACTTCTTTGAACATATGGCCCAAAGGGTTAAAATTTCTGAGCTTCCCCACACGCTAATACTGCTTATTTAAATTATTCCATGTATGTTATGTTATGGTACTGTCCAAGTACAGTTTTTAGTCTATTGTATGACCTTTTTTGTAGGTGTCACTCTGTACAGTGCTATGGACCACTAGCGATTCTCTGTAAAGTGACGATTGCCCTGTGGAAAAGTGTCAGAGCAAACATTTTTCGAATGTTGTCACGTATGAGAAAAATTGTGCAAATTCTGATGAAAAGTAAGTGCACCATAGGGAACAATTAAAGCTTTTCATTGATTTAACTCTTTGGGTGACAGAGGGGTATGCAACGCATTGCAAAGTAATGCTTTGCATACCCTCCTGGCACTAAAAGCATTAAAAGTCAACCTCATTTTTGACGTTACATATCCTACAGTCCATAATATGTAAAGTAAAATTGCCTGTACCTTTTTCCTTCATCTTCATGTGTTTGTTTTATTACACCTTTATGTCCCGGACAGGGAGCTCTCTTAATTTGTCTACAGAGAGCTTTCTGTCAGGGAATGTGAAAGCAGAGAAAGTGCAACACTGTAAAAAAAGACAGTGAAACAAAGTAGAAAAGCCTGCCCCTACAGAGTGGCTCTCAACTGGCAGTCCGATCTGTAAGAGTAACCCGGCTGGTCTGCAGATGGTTGGCAGCTGCCAGTTTAAGCTATTTTTATTTGTTTTGTTTTTTTGTTTACCTGGATTGTGAGCACTGGGGAAACCTGAAAACTTCCTAGTCCCAGTGCAGAGCACGTTGGGTAGTCAGTGACTGGACATGTTTGAAATGTGCGCTTTCATGTGAGATTGAATATAACTACACAACATGAACTGTATTGTCACTAGGAGGATCCAATGCGAGTCGCTCTTCGCTGGGGATCTCGCACTTGTGGGGGATGTGGGGGGATGGCTTGTCAGTTTTTAAAATCTCTTCAGTAAAGAAATATGCAACATTCCAAAGTTGGGCTGGGACATTGCCAGTCCCCCAATGAACCTAGTGCAGGGTTAACATGATGGGGTTAACAGTGTTAACCCCTTAATGACAGTTTACTTGTTTTTTTTTTCAATTATAGCGAATGACTTCCTGGACTTACCAGGTAAGTCATCTGTCACTAAGGGGGTAAACAGCCAGAAGACCATTTCTGCCTGTTGCCCTTCTGTAGTGCTCCTCAAAAGCGTTGATCTCTAATTAAAATGTGTAGGTGTGCGTGTGTGTGTGTGTGTGTGTGTGTGTGTAAGGGTCAATGAAGACAGTTACATCTCCAAAGTGGTTAAAATATTTATTTTTATGACAAATGAAGGAGGTTAAACTTGTAGTTTCAGTGCACAAGGGGTAAAAAATCCACACATGCAAACAACCCCAAAATAATTAAAACATATATGGGTGTGCATGCCTTATTTAAAGGAGAAGTAAACTTTTTATGAAAAAAAAGAAAACGTATTATAGAGGTTTTCATTTTGTGTAAACAATAGTACTCTCACTGTCAGGTGATGCATCTTTCCAGGGTTATTATTGTTTAAACTGTTGGGTTTTGTTTCTTGTTTCTTTCATTAATAGTGCCTTATTGTATACAGATTTCAGACATTAATTCTTTTGAATTCTATGGGAGTGAGAGTCACTGACAACAGACATTATTACAGTAACATGGTAATGTAACAGTAACATAGTAGCAGCTTCATCACTTCCTGGCAGTTAGAACTTTCAAGAAGTAGGGAAGCTGTTGTTCCTTTCATGACAGTTCGAATTGTTATAACTTTTGAATAAAACACCTGACAGAGGTGGGAGTACCCTTGTTTTATTCAGCAGGAAAAACACTATAACATGTACTCTTGCGTTAAAAAGATTAAGGCTCCTTTACACAGAAAGATACACTTCATGTGGGAAATTCTGAACCATGAGAAATGATACATCTGTATATACACTTCACGAAGGGTTAAAGTGGAACTATCATGCTAATAACATTGCCCCCCGATATATTGCGAACCTAGCGATATGCAAAGCCTTCTTGTTCTTAAGCTCAATAAGTCCGCGTTATTGTTGAAAAACCACTTAATTTGCAGGCATCGGCTGCACAGAGCTTTCAAGAGAAGCTCTGTGTGCCTGTGCGGTCAGGAGCTTCCGTTAGCTTAAGGTAACCAACTAACGTCACCACCAATGCTGGCAGTGAACGGGACAAAGTGCAGACTCAGATGTAAATTTCCTCTAAGAGATCTGCGCTGTCTGTTCGCTGGTTCCTGCCGAAGAATAACACTGACTTATTGAGCTTAAGAACAAGAAGGCTCTAAATATCGCTAAGTTAGAAATATATTGGGGGGCAATGTTATTAGCATGATAGTGCCACTTTAAACACAAACACATTTTTTTTTTGTTTTGAAATACTTTATTGTAATAACGGAGTACAATACACTGAATGCATAAAATCAGGCAAAGGATAGTACATTAAAATAATATACAGAAATGGTGAACCATCAAATAAAGGCAATACTGAAAGTACATTGGCTTTGCATTTGATATGATAATAGACCATAAAGGTACTTGTGTGTACATTAAGTTAATAAAAATTACTAATGATGGTGTATGAGAGAAGGGAGCAATGGGGGGAGTTAATGCGGGGGACAGGAGTCTGGTAGGCAAAAAACCCCAAATAAGTGATGGGGGGGAGAAGGGAGGCCGAATGTACTGATCTTAAGAGAGGCTAATTATCATTAGGGAGTGGGTACAAAGACTCAAGCCACTGCACAACGAGATCTTGATGCTCATGTCAAGTAAGAAGTATCTTCAAGGAGAGGTTTGGCAACCACATATAACCTTTGTGACTGCTCTCTTGTGTGCGTGTATATGTGTGTGAGTTTCAATTCCTTGTGTGCTGTATGTGTATATGAAAGTTTAAACTCGCTGGATATAAAACTGCATGGTAACCTATCTTTTCCTGAAAATGAATGAATGAATTCCTTTACCTACCTTTGTTTATTGTGTCTGTGCTGTAGAAAAAAGTTACTTCATTTGCAGTTTTAACTCATTAAGGACCAGAGGTATGATCAATATATTGCAAAGCAATTTATT
Organism: Rhinophrynus dorsalis; assembly: GCA_037306005.1. Classification (NCBI taxonomy): domain Eukaryota; kingdom Metazoa; phylum Chordata; class Amphibia; order Anura; family Rhinophrynidae; genus Rhinophrynus; species Rhinophrynus dorsalis. Next base: position 67,050,614 of record CM074724.1, read on the forward strand.
CCACACCCCTCCAATTTTTAAAGGGTTAATGAACCTGGCTGTTTATACAATTGTAAAGATGTTTGCTGCTTTGTATAATGACACTGGGTGTTTACAAAGGGCAGCGATCATCCTTATTAATGTATGATGATCCTGGTCAAAGATATTCACTGCTCTATGTAATGACTCTGGGTGTTTATACCCTGGGAATTAGCCTTGCTGCTTTGTATAATGATTCTTTGAGTTTATACACTGATGATGTTCAATACACTATATAATGACCCTAGTTCATTGTACAGAGCTCTGAGCATCTTTACCAGTGTATAAACACCCAGAGTTATTATACAGAGCAACAAATGTCCTTACCAGTAGTGATAATGGTGCTCACCACTCTGTATAAGGACCCTTGGTGTTTCTGCAAATGAGCATCTTTACCAGTGTTTAATGACTGTGGGTAAAGATGCTTACCACTCGTATAATGATCCTGTGTGTTTATACACTGATAATGATGCTCATTGCTCTGTTAGTAATCCTAGATGTTTACACACTGGTAATGATATTTGCCCTCTGTAGAATGGCCCTGGGTGTTTATTCACAAGTTAGGATGCTCACCATTCTATATAATGAGGTTATGTATTAGCCCTCATTACCCCCTTTCCCTTGTTTATATTTTATAATTGGATAATTAAATATTTTGAGGGTCTCATATAATGGGGTGTCAGGTACCTGCGTCTTGCCAAGCTCCTTCGTGGTATTTGCTGTTTTGCTGCCTGCCTGAACTTCTGGCTTGTCTTCTCATGTATGATCCTGTGCTGCCGGCCCCTGATGTTTTGGACTGTCTGAATTTGCTTCTGCATTGACCTCTGGTTTTGACTCCAGCCCCCGTGCCTACTTCCTCTCTGCCTCTGTTGGCTTTTTCCTCCTATACTCACACAAATTATTGGGGTCTGAAAAAAATTGCCTCCCTGCCACCAAGTTCCAAAGACTACAGGTGTGGTGTGTTCTGATATGTGGTGATGATAAGACGGTCTCATGTAATTATCAGTTGACATTTTTTAACTGTGTGCTTTCTTGAAATACTCTGATTTTATGGGATGATGGACTGATCGTCTCATGTAATCAGATGATGTTGTTCACTGCTTAGAATAATGATCCTAGGTGTCATATTTATCTGCCCGATATTTTTTAATTTATTAATGTTCTTGAAATGGGTATTGAAAGTAGGGTCTCAGTCTTTGCTGATGACAATAAACTGTGTTAGGAAATACAGAGGAAGATATTTTTTCTCTGGAGAAAGATTTTGCTAAACTAAATGAATGGGTAGAAAAGTGACAGATGAGGTTTAATAAAGATAAATGTGAGGTTTTGGATTTGGGTTGCAGAAACTAGCACTCTACATATACATTAAATGGGAAACCACTTGGGGAATCTTTGCTAGAGAAAAATTGCCTTCAAAACAGTGTGTAGTTTCACTCAGCCAAAAGCGCAAATGATGGGAATATAATTCTGCTTCGTTATAAATCCTTGCAAAATCCTCATCTAGAATATGGAGTACAGTTTTAGGCACCAGTTCCTAAAAAGGACATTATTGAACTGGAAAATGCTCAAAACTGATAAGAGGATTTAAAGTCTTTAGTTATAAAGAGAGACTATCCAAAACTGATTTGTTTATATCAGAAAAAGGCATCTAAGATGGAATACGATAATGGTCTACAAATATATTCGAGGACAATGCAAAAAACTCTCTGTGTAACTAATTATTCAAACATTTGAGCAAAAAACAAGAAGGGAAAGGTGCTTTCAATTAAAACAAAGGCATTTTTTTTTTTACACCAAGGGCAGTAAGGTTGTGGAACCTTTTGCATTGGTAATCTGTGTTTGCTGTTCAATACAGTCCGACAGAATGTGTTCCTGCCAATGAACAAGTTGCGCTGTATAAAGTCCAAGATTTTGCACTTTATAAGTCGGTAGCACCAGGGCCGGATTTACAATTAGGCAGAGTAGGCATCTGCCTACAGGCGCACTCCACAGAGGGGCGCCTGTCATTTGGGATTTTTTTTTTTTTTTAAGTAGCCTGCAGTATGAAGGAATTGCTGCCGGCTGCGCATTACATTGAGTCCACTTCACCGGGAGGTTCCGGAAGTTACAGTACAGACAGTACAGTACTGCCCTGCCTCCAGTCCTCCAAGCAAACACATAGTGCAGACTGCAGGGAGCCGCAGCCCTGCCCACCACGGCCCCTGACGAACGTGACATCCGACTCATGAGCAGTGCTCCTGTAACTGAGTGACAGGAGCTCTGCAGCCCTCTGCCAACGATACTGCCACAGTCAGTCCACAGAGGAGCTCAGCTGCCTGTAGAAGAAGCTGCGCCTGCACGGACAGTTACTTTAACTCCTACCTCTTGGCCTGAGGTAAGCCAGCGCCGTATGAAACACCCCGCTCCCAGGCCCTGTTAGTAAGGGTTCTGGCCTGTGTTCGCTTTTGAAAGGAGACCTTTTAACTAAGTCACCGTGCTCAAAATGGCAACATGACAATATTTCGCCTACTTAATGGTTGCATGATACACGGAGGCACTCCAGCTAAGTGTTGTAGTAGCAGCTGGAGGAGGCAAGTTAGGGGTTAAATATGTGTTAACAGGAGTGGAGCAGTGATGCAGAGCGCGAACTGGAGCAAGGAGGAGACCAGAGATAGCAGCCAGTAAGCAGTATTAGACATCAGCGTTTCAGTCACCGCCTGTCTCAGGAGCTTTAAAGTGAGTGACGGCATCATACACAATTGAGACTGTTTTGTGTGTCAAATATCCAGTACTACACCAAATGAATATCTTTGTGTCTGAAAGATAGGAACCTCAACCAGCATATACCACATAGGGAATTTTAACTTTTATTCCATCATGGCAATAAAAATAAAAGTGAAAATTCCCTATGTGGTGTATGTTGGTTGAGGTTCCTATATTCCAAACATATTAATTCAGTGTAGTATTGGATATTTGACACACAAAACAGTCTCAGATGTTTACTGGCAAAATAAAGTATAATACATTAGACTGACCAATAGATGGGTGTGGTTAAATTACGGTGTGTGGCTAGGGGTGTGTCAAGGCGGGGCTAAGGGCGCAAGAGGGTACTGTGCCTAGGGGCGCTTGAGATGTAAATCTGGCCCTGCACCAGTGCACTTCCCTCAGCATCTTCAAGTCCCTGTTAAATCTTCAGTGAGGAAATGCACTCCCTCTCTATACCCAAACCTCCACTCCTATATTGCATTCTCCATTTAACATTTATATACTCTATATGTCTCCATTTCACCCCTTTCACACAAGCGACACTAATGTGGCAATGCTGCAATAGTTACGTTTCCCAAGGATAAAGGTAACATGCTGGACTCTGGTGTCTTCCACATGAGTAACTATCGCCTTTGAGAATGCAAAGTCCAGTATGCAGCAGCTTTACTGTATTCCTTTAAAACATTTGTCATTTGCCAATAATTCCTTTTCTTAGTCCAGCTGTGGGATTCAGGTACTCCAGGAGGAAACTCCTCCCACATTCTTCCCTATACAACCTTCCCTAGCATCCAGCTAGTTTAATTTTCATATAGCAAGGCCAAGAGAGATTAGGACAGAAATTCAAGAAAACTGGCAGGGCACCCCAATCCAGGATAAGGAAGCAAGTTCTCTCAGGGTGGGATGCATTGGCCTAAGAGAAGAAGATTATGGGTACTTAAAAAAAATCTCTGGGATAAAGAGAAATAAGTAGGATTAGGAGCAGTGCAGGGACTTGATAGTAAATACTAGTAGAAAAACTGACTGCAGCCATGGTTGCTGCAGTGTGTGAAATAAATGGTGATGATCCTTCTTCTGAGGAAGTTGTTTGTGAAAGCAACATAAAAAGTTCCTCCCCCACCACCAGCAGTATTAAGAAACCATCATGCCAAGTTGCATTTAATGTTAATGTCATAATGGATGATAGAGTACCAGTTAAACCAACTGCTGCATCTGACAGTGAGACAAACAAGTACAACTGTGCAGAAAGTTGTAGTGAACATTCTGAAAATCCCTGTAAGGGGACATATAAACAGAAACTGAGACTTCAGAAAAGTCTAGATGAATATAATAACAGTAGTGGGGAAGAAGTAGATGAAGATGATCTAATTATTGATGATGATGATGATGAAGGTGATCTAGAATATATCCCTCCAGCATCCTCCTCTTCTTTAGATACAGATAAAGTTTAGAGGGAGAGATGATGACAGATTAATTGTAGTGTCTAAGTCTGGACAAATAAAGATTCCTAAAAATACACAGTCAGCATCAGCTTCCAAATACAAACGCCATCCAGCCACTCATGCTATTGTTGAGTAAGTTTCTGATTAATGGTGCCTTTCTGTACTTAGCAACACTATTACATTACTATACATGTTTAAAGTTATTGGATAGGTTTTTAAAAAAATGAAGTGTATATAACGTAAAGCTGGCAACCTTTGTTACAATGGGTGAATGAATATGGCGTTATACTGCAGTTCTTTCCAACTTTTACACCACATATTTCACCAAAGCCTTTCTATATGTCATCTTCAGGGCCGGATTTGCCATAAGGCAGAGTAGGCATCTGCCTACAGGCGCACCCCACAGAGGGGCGCCTGTCATTGGAATCAATTCTTTTTTTATTTTATTTTTTTAATTCACCCTACCCGCTGCCTGCCGCCCGGTGAGATCCTGCTGTTGCTCCCTCCCTGGCTCTTTAGTAATGCAGAGCGCTGGGAGATGACATCATTCCTAAAGAGAAGACCGCGCGGGAGCAACGGGAGCTACAGTTCTGTGCAGAAGCAGGCACAGACTTTTCCTGCCGCTGGACCACCGGGGAGGTAGAAGCTGATGGTGCAAGTTGGAGATGATGGGGGTAATGTGAGGGCAAGTTGGAGCTGATGGGGCAAATTGGAGCTGATGAGGGTAAGTTGGAGCTGATAGTGGTAATGTGAGGGCAGGTTGGAGCTGATGGGGGCAAGTTGGAGCTGATGGGGGCAAGTTGGAGCTGATGGGGGTAATGTGAGGGCAAGTTGGAGCTGATGGGGGCAAGTTGGAGCTGATTGGGGCAATGTGGAGCTGATGGGGGTAATGTGAGGGCAAGATGGAGCTGATTGGGGCAATGTCGAGATGATAGGGTAATGTGAGGGCAAGTGGGAGCTGATGGGGGCAAGTTGGAGCTGATGGGGCAATGTGGAGCTGATGGAGATAATATGAGTGCAAGTTGGAGCTGAGGGGGGCAATGTGGAGATGATGTGGGTAATGTGAGGGCAATTTGGAGCTGATGGGGGCAAGTTGGAGCTGATAGGGGGCAATGTGAGGGCAATATGGATATGGGGGGTAATGTGGAGATTTGAAGCATTATAGAGGTGTCCAGTGGAGATGGCTAATGGGGGGGGTGCTTCAGATTTCTGTGCCTACAGGCTCCTGAGATGTAAATCCGGCCCTGGGTAGCACAGATCGATAAGTGATTGCATGAAGGTTTTTGGAAAGATGAGGTCAAACAGGGAAGCAGTACCATACGCTCGGTTTCATACCAGACCTTTACGACTGGAAATTCTCAAGAAATGGTCACAAAACACTGCTTAGTTATCATCACAGATATCTGTCAGTGAACATTAAGAAGAGTCTAATGTAGTGGATTGGCTTAAGTCGCTTTACAGGAAACCATTTTAAGTAATGGAACAGCTGGGGTGATGATGGACACCAGTATGTCTGCGTGGGGTGCTGTACCACAAGGCCACACAGTATAGAAAAAATGGTGAAAATAGAAGATCCATTTTCATATCAATGTCCTGGAACGATGTGCGGTACTTCTAACATGTACCATTGGCCTAAATTACTGAGACACCAGCCAGTTTGCATTCAGTCAGGAAATGAGATGACAGTGACATACATAAATCTGAAGGGAGGAACCAAGCATAATGTTGTCCTAGTAAGAAGCTTGACAAATATTGGTATGGCTGAAGAAACAAGTACTGATGATTTCTGCACTAAACATTCTTGATGTAAAAAACATGGAAGCTGAGATTCTAAGATGACAAAAGCTGAATCCCGGAGAACAGGAATTCAGTCAAACAGTGTTTGATACATTAGTAAAAAGATTGACAAAAGTCAATCTGATGGCAAAAAGAGGTACCAAAAATTGCCAAAGATTTGTACACGAACAAGAGGTCTCTTGGCATTAGCAGTTAGAGAGAGTTTGATACCTTGTAAATTCTAAAATGGCATACATATTTCTGCCAATTTCTCTGGTATCTGGATGCTTCAGAAAATTGACAAAGAACATGTAATCATTTTTGCACTATAATGTACCCATGGTACCTACTTTCTCAAAGCCAACATCTGGATCCAGATAAACTATCACTGATGACATAGCACTTGAGAAAAGGGTTTAAAGCACAAGAACTAAAATTGGTGAGAGCTTATCATAAGTTATGGCCTATCTTGTTTCAGTGGTGGGAGGAAAAAAAACTGGCACCTAGAAAACGTGACCTACAAAAGGTACTAGCATTTCTGCTTTTTTATAAGGGTTCAGTCATCAACATTATCTGTCTTATTCCAGTGAAGAATTGCAAACATTCAGGATGAACAGACATTTGTACAGAGAGTAGCACACTAGACTTGTGCACGGGCAAAATTTTCGGTAAAATTCGAATTTGGACGAATTTTTTTTTCTAATTCGGATGATCCTAATTTCGGACCGGGCCTATTCGATTCGGATGAAATTCTGATCCATTCCGAATTATTCGACCGGATTTAACATGGGTTAAATTATAGCAGTGCGCCTCCGTGCATGCTGCTATCATTCTTTGCAGACAGGGTGTGCATTTAGAAAAAGATCCATCCCAAAAACGGACATTGTCGTACATTGCCAGTCTGTGCATGTCACCTCTACTCCAGCATGGGATGCCAGTCACAATGCAAACGTTGAACATCGAGAACCCATGCCTGTCATTCAATTTAGCATGTTCGAACATCGAAACCCCATGCCTGTCCTTCAATATAGCATATGTTCGAACATCGAAACCCCATGCCTGTCCTTCAATATAGCATATGCTCGAACATCGAAAACCCATGCCTGTCACATCCTACTCAACATAAGTGGTCGACTCGAACATGGACAAACAACATGTCACATTCTATGTTAGTACATGGGTAAAGATTAAGGTTTCATTTTCTGGTACCAGCCTCCTACCCTACTGTCCCTCTTTAGTACCCAAATTCCTCTCTCTTGTTTTCCTATCCTGATTTCCCCTCATATCAGATAACTCTATGTGTATATACATTGTAGTGTTTCATACTACATCAAGAATAAACATCAAAAGGGACTGAAAGCGCAGGCGCACGGACGTCACTGTGAAGAGACGTCCGTGCTTCCTTCTCCTGTCACCATCGGTAAAATGCCGATATCTGCAGAACCGGGTAATATTTCTGGCGACTAGCGCTACTAAGCAGCTAGTCGCCAGATGAGCAATCAATCAAGCTTAAGTTATTGCGGGGTGGTAGTTCCCCTTTAAAGGAGCTGTATGATAACACCACGACTACAAAGTCTACTGTCACGGTATCATAAATAAGTAGAAGTGTTCATCACTTAAACATACACCTCCAATAATTTAGAAAGCAACACCAGTTAATGCTTCCTAATGTATCCTTAGCCTCAATCTAGGAGCAAAAGGTAAAAAACAAACATCTCTATTACCCTCTGCAATTCTTTCTAAACGCAATACAATTTCTATCTAGTCCCTTGATTATTGCCGCGGTACGAGAGTTTGTAAAAAAGTCAAGGTTACTGAGTCTGGATAATATCGGAAGAATCACATTAAAATTCTATCAGACACAATTCCACATGACCAAATGATATCTCCTATGGAGTATCTAGTCATCTCCGATCAAGACATCTAGTGTATTCTTAGTATTGTTTCACTGTAGCACTATGGGCATGATAGAACGCTCTGCACAAAACGCCGATGCGCGTTTCACCGAAAGGCTTTCTCAAGAAAGATCTCCAAGTTGTTAAAGACAGACGTAACTTGGAGATCTTTAGATGGAGTCCAGGAAGCTGTACCAGGACCTTTTCCTCTGCTCTCCTGGGAGAGGAAGTAAAAATAAAGATTAATGTGGGGCCCAGGGTTCACATATTAATAATAAAAATACCCAGGAGGCAAAGGTCCTGGGGCCATCCACTCCTAATGAAAGTATATGCAAGTGTAATTAAAAAATGCATGCTCTGCTAGATGTTGAGGTCCAGTGATGTCCATGACTTCCCAGTCCTCACATCAATGAAAAAGGAGTAAAAAAATAATAATACAAAAATAAATAAATAAAAAATCCTCAAAAAACCCACCAGCCCTTCAAAAAAAATAAATTAACCCCCTCACTAATGCTACTTACCCCAGGACGCTGAATAAAACAGAACAATAAAATCAGGGATTGGCTTATATTTAGCTAAGAGGTGGGGCTACTCAGGGCAACAAAACGCCACTTTAAAAATGTGGCCTGCATGGAAAGGGGAAAGGGGTCCCCTATATCAAAAGGGCAACATTCTGATGTTGCAGGCTTAAGTGTCGCTAAGCCAAGTAGCCTCCATCTGTGCCTTAACCCTTGAGTGCCACAGGGGTCTTTGCAATGCATTGCAGACTCATCTGGCACTCAAAGGGTTAACATGCCCTATTCCTCTCACAAGCCCGCATCAGAAATAAAATAAAAAAAGTAACCCCCTCACTAGTGTTACTTACCCTAGGATACTGAATAAAACAGAACAATAAAAACAGGGATTGGCTTATATTTATCTAAGAGGTAGAGATAATCAGGGCATCCCATGTACCCTTGAGTAACCTGACATTATAGTCAAACATAGGAGACAGAAGGGTGCCATGCATGTATTGGCTGCAATTTATTTTTTATTCAGTATCCTGGGAGGTAGCTTTATTTATTTTATAGCAGTGTGCGTCTGAGGACTTTTAAAAAAAAATATTTTATTTTATTGTGTTTCAGGAGTGGAAGGACCACGGCATTGCGGACTTTACTGGACCTCAACATCCAGGTGAGTATGTATTTTTTTTACATATATACATTCACTTACATTAGGGGTGGAAGGAGTCTTAAGAACCCGTTTTTTTTAATTTACTATGGGAGCTCTGGACCCCATATTCATTTATTTTACATCTTATTGATCTTAAATATAATGTGTGGTGAATGGACCCCATATTATTTTTTTTTTGTTTACATTGAGAGTTGAGGGGATAATGTTATCTTCCCATTTTTCTACAAGGGTCATTTTGCCCATTTTTTTTTTAACCCCTCCGTTGCAGATGCAGCAAATTCCTGCGATCTGGCAATGGAGGGGTTCAATGCAATTGGAAAGAATGTGGCGAGGGGACCGGTTGGCTGTTGTGCATATCCCTCCCAGTTTCCCCTACTTCAACTAGCCCGAGGGAAGCAGCAGATGTCCAGCCACTTCCCTTGGACTTCTTGAGTTTCCTTTTGAATATTTTTGAGCATTTTCTTGAATCCAAAGATATTCCAAAGCAGTGTTGTTGTTTGGGTTTTTTTTGTTTTTTTTTTAATTGTTTTTAAATAGCCAGTTAGACAAAGATACTGGCCCTCTGCTAGAATGTGATTGTGAAAATGACCATCAGAAACTACCTGCTGATGTAAGAAGCATTCAAGCTGCTGCTCTTTATATTTTTTTTTCAGAGGGAATGGAATCTAGGCCTGAGATCCAAGCTGAGGAGGTTGTTAACATCACAGGAAAGTAGGAGTGTATTTCTATTTCCTCTGTGTATAGTGTCTTCTCTGCTGCATTTATAGTTCCAGAGAAAGATGTCAAAGGGCAGAAGAGAGCTGCTCTGCTTACACAGAAGCTCAAATGAGAGCAATATTAAAAGAAGCTTTCTCCTGCCATCATGTGGTCTGTTTCTGGATATAGACCTGCATCAGTGATGTATGGTAGAAAGCTATATAGTTGCACCAGAAAACCACTTGATAATACAATGTGTAAAGCAAATGTATGGATGTGTAAATTAATACATATACTTTAAGCATATTTCTGTTATGTGGTGATTTTTTTTCCTTTATAATAATCAAAATTGTTTAATTTTATTTTATAACTTTTAAGCCAATGGCTCTCAAACCAATCCTCAAATACCACTGGCTGGCCAGACTTAAGCATTCCCTGCTTGAGCATAAATAAGTTAATCAGAACCTCAGTCACCTTGAATAATTCAGCAGTACTCAAGCAGGGAAATCCCTCCCCACCCCCCAGTTCTAAGCTTGGTATGCTAGCGCTGAAAAATGCTACAGTATATTTAAAGGGCAAGCAAAATGAAAAAAAACAGATGTTAAAGGTACAGTAATGCTTCATAATAAAAGCAGCTCCAATTAATCTTCTTAGTATTTGGGCAATGGAGAGTGTTATTTCAGTACTGTCAGAGTTATAGTTCAAGAGTAATTGAATGATAAAGTATCCCCCTCCCGCCCCTTTTACTGATATAACACTGCTCAACACAGAGCAGCAGGGTGGTTGTGTTCAAGTGGATTGCAGAGAGAGACAATCTTCAATTAATATAAGAGAAAAACCTGAAAAACATGTCAAGGGGGTAGGGTTTTCCTTATTCTCACAGTAAGAAGATTGTCCCTTGATGTGAGCTGTCCGGTCAAGTGAACAGATTCCACATCTGAGGGGAGGTGACTTACACTAGGTAAAAGGGGCGGGAGGGGGAAACTTTATCATTCAATTACTTTTGAACTACAACTCTGACAGTATTGAAATAACACTCTCTATGGATAAAATACTATGATGATTAATTGGAGCTGCTGTTTTTGTGAAACATTACTATCACTTTAAATCACAGTCTTATACCAGTTAGTTGCAGCTATTCCCATATCTGAGACTAGTAGTAACATACATTCACAGCCCTTAGAGTACAGGCCCACCCTAAACTTCTTCCACCTCCTGTAAGAGATAAAGCTGCCAATGACAGCCTTATCAGCTGCCTCTCTGAATCACACAGCAGAAGCCACTATTTCATTGGAAGGGTCTAAAAAGTGTGTTTGCAAATCAGGCACACTTTGCAGACTATTCGAATGAAGTAGTTCTTCTTATATCTCGAGATCTCGGTTCTGCTGTAGAGCCACAGCCGGTCCGCGGACTGGATTCCACATCTGACAGCTAGATGGCAGACTTGACCATTTTGGTCACTGAGGGGAAACTTTGCTTGTGGATATCTCTCAAACCATAAAGGTTTGAGAGATAAGACTTATATCGTTCTTCATGTTTTTTAATGCCTACAAAATAAAATAAAGATAAAAAGAAGTATTACTATCCCTTTAAAATCTCCATTACAATCACTGACGCCTGTAGTGTAGTCTATTTCCACCAGAATCCTTCCACCTTTTCTTAGTAAATCAGTCTAAGGGCGAGAAGTTCAGAAAGTGGTGGTAACTGTGATAGAGGCCTCTTCCTCGACGGTTAGTTGAGGGAGGGCATGACTGCGGGGCGCGGACATCGTTTGGCAATATTTTGCCTTATGGAGGTCCTGAGTGGCTGGCGGGGCTGTGGGCCAGGTGGGGGTTTTGATTATTTATAAACTAGTTGAACAGCCCGTTACATGGGCCACAGTGCCACTGCCACCCGGTTGCGAGGCAGACACGCGCAGCAGAGACTGCTTGCGCCACGGCTGATACAGAGCTGGGCGCTCCGAACTCTGTATCAGCCGCGGCACGGGCAGTCTCTACTGCGCATGACTGCAGCACGCACAGCAGTGTCTACTGCGCATGTTGCGGCGTTACACACGTTTTAGCGAATTATTATATAGGATATTGCCCGTGCGGCTGCCTATGCACTTTAATCGATCGTGCGAGACAGCCGCATGAGAGATTTCTTTGTTCCCTCCCTCCCCTTTCCTTATTAGTTGTCACAGCGATTTGTCGGGTGTGGGTCCTCGTCTGGTAATTATTTGAGCTGTCAAGTACCCTAGTGGGTTTTGGGGAGTTAGTCCCCCCGCTCGCAGGCTAACAGCGCGAGTGGGGGCAGAGACTCTTGTTTGTTGTTCTGTTTATCATGCCACTTATATATATTGTTATGTTTTTAATAAAGCTGTGGCCTTTTCCTTCACAGAGAGTTGTCCGTATCTGTTCCTGGGGGATATTGGGCTTTTATTATGTATGGTCACGCACATAGGCAGTCATGTCTGTAATCAGAATACAAACGTTCTTACACCACGGTCCGTCAATTCTCAAACATGTTTCCCTCATGTTTTGCATTCAATTACGCCATCTCCGTCAAAGGGAAAAAGCCGTCTTAAAAGTGGAAGTGGTTTAATCTTTCGTCACAATGTAAGGTATTTTCAGAAAAAAATATTCGCTTCAGCATCACTTTTTTTCTGATTAATGTCATTTTTTCCCAACAAAATAAAAATGGTCTAAACTCGGAGAAGACAAATGAAAGTACCGTTAGCAGGACTGAGAAGCAATTTGTTGTTTCAAAGACAAAAAAAGTATTTTTCTTTGAAAATTTTCGTTTCAAAGACAAAATCAAAGACATTTTTAACATCAGAATTTTTAAAGGCAATTTTCATCAAGATTTTCTTACCATCATTTTTAATTCTTTAGACACATTTTCAAATGTGACAAATTTACTTCTGAAAATATTGTCCTTCTTTTACCACCAACTCCATTTTTTCATTATGATGACTTTTCGAACATTTCGCCCTGTGTGCATTTGATATATTTCACTTGGTGACAGTGGCATAGATCACATTGTAGATGATACATGTTATCACTGGTTTTGTCTCATAGATTCCTATTGACATCTATAAGGACATTTGTAGACAAAACCTATGATAAAATTACCACCTGCAATAGGATCCAGGCTAGTTTCTCTTAGACACCTTAGACAACTTCCTTTATGCTTACTGGTCCAATAGGTGGATTATGGCATACACAATTTGTATTCTGTGCCCTCCATCATCACAGTCACATCTGTCACATCACTACCTTGTTTTTAAACTGAAGGGATACATTGAGATAAATGAGTTGTTGAACTCATGTGTGGGCAATGTCAGCAGTGTATGTTCTAAAGAAACAATATATTATGGGAAGCTGCTCCAGTACCAGTCACTTCTTCTACTGTTTGGCTACCCTTTTCTGGCTGTTAGTCCTAAGATTACCACTCTGCCACTAGAGGGAACTTCTCCAACAGGATTTCAGTTAAATGCTTGTTCCTGTTCTCTGCTGTAATCCCGGCATCATTCTCTGGTTCCTGACTGGCTAATTTCCTCCAATGTCCTCTCATTGGGAGGCTATTGAAACCTGTTTTCCTTAGCAAACAGTGTTCACTTGTTGTGGCATAGTGCTCTGGACTTAGCATGTTATTTGTGCCTTACTACCTGGTTTCTGACTTTGGCTTTGTTGACCTACACTTGTGACCCTGTGCTACCTGACTTTGTGACTCTTGGCTTTGGACTAGACTATGCACCTAGATTTTTGGTCCTGACCTCTGCTCTGGACTTCATTAGTGAACCTGTACAGACAGATTAACCACATGACATGCTAGGCGGGTGCACAGGGTTTGTGAAAATGTGCCGGGCATGTCCAGGGTCTTCACAGGCTCTAAATGTGCCGCTTTTCTTGGCTCCATTTCCTGAAGTGAGAATGTTATATGAAATAGCAGTTCCACAGGCTCCCTCTTACTACAACCAGATTGCATTAAGGTCACATCAGTGCAACCCTGAAGTGGGGTAAGAGTTTAAAAAGCTCTTCCACCTTGGTGCACCTCACAATACAGGAAATGGTAAGGAGGACAGAGTGGCAGGGGTATGCTCCTCCACTCCTAAAGATATAGTGGGCAGGCAGACAATGTATATTGGGGCTGTGACTACCAGTAGAACCATGTTGAGGGGGGAAGGAAGTGTATGAGGGCTTTAAGTACCATTGGAACATGCTGGGGGGACAGGCAGCACATGTGGAGGCAGTGACTTCAAGTGGAACCATGCTGGGGGGCAGGCAGTGTATATTGGGGCTGCGACTACCAGTGGAACCATGCTGGGGGGCAGGCAGTGTATATGGGGTCTGTGACTACCAGTGGAACCATGCTGGGGGGAAGGCAGTGAATATAGGGGCTGTGACTACATTGTCTGTCTGTCCACCAGCCCAGTTACTCTGCTAGTAACAACCCCCCTCATACATTGTCTGCCCCCAGCCTGGTTCCACTTGTAGTCATTGCCCAGTTAAACCAGGCTGGTGCGTAGACAATGTATGTGGGGGCTGTGACTACCAGTGGAGCCAGGCTGGGGACAAATAATATATGCGGGCACTTATGCAGCACCATTTGAGTTGATAAGCTTTGTGGTATCACTTGTGTAGCTGAATTTCGATTTTAAACTTTGTGGTATAATTTTATAGCCCCATTTCAGTTGTATACTCTGTGTTATCACCTGTATAGCACCACTTCAATTAAACGCTATGTTTTATATTTTTAATATATTTAAAGCATTCGTTTTTGTATTTTGTTAACTTGGTACTAACCACCAGGACAACTGACAGACTGGGAGGTGTGTGGCAGGGGTCGCAGGAGAGTTGGAAGGGGGGCAATTTGGGATCCTGACTTGGGCCCTGTGGAGTCTTAATCCAGCTCAGAACCTGTGCTGCCTATCTTGTCATCAACCTGTTTTGTGACTGCCTTTTTCCTGCCAACTTCACTTCTTGCTTGAATTTGCCAGTGTTTTGTAAGCTCCTGCACAAATCTGGGGGCTGAACCTCTAGGGTAGAGAAATTGTGCTTCACAGACACTGTGCCCAACACCTTGCCTTGACCTAGATTGCCTGACCCTGACTTTGTCTTGCCTGCTAATCTGGTGCCTCAGACCTCTGGACCTGCCCCTGCGGGGTCTGTATCCAGCCTCAGGCCACTACATTGTTTGTGAATCAGTGTGCACCTCCCTGCTATTTGGATCCAGCCATTAGGTACATGACAAAGCCACACAAGCACAATTCAGCCTATTGACATATTGTCATGTACCTCGCTCCTTGTTCTGCTGCAGCTTGCTGTCGGTCAGCACCTTGTTGGCTTCCCGGGTCTTCTGCCGCTTCTGGCTGTCTCCGAGTGCTCTCTCCGGAGCGGCTCGGTGCTTCCAGGTATGGTTGCATCATGTCGGTGAGGTCACTCTATAGCGCCGATATACAGGCGTGTGGTAGGGATGTCTGGTGCACTGTCACAGTGTTCCTTTGTGCTCTGGATCTCTGCCTGTCACGGTTTTGTAAGAACACTCAGACAGTTAGGTAAGGTTAAAAAGCTTTATTGAAAAGAAATAGAAGCAATCACCCTACTCAGGTCCAGATGAGGTCCGTACCTTAGTACTTCCCAAATCTGACACAGGTCAGGATGCATGGAAAAACACAATAATAATAAACAATAGGACTCTGTAGGCTTGATCCATGGACAGGTACAGGAACAAGAAGAACCACAACAGTCCCACTGCAGCAAATTGATATTTGGTGATGGCTAACTGCAGGGCAACTCCCTAGAAGGCTAGGGATAGAGGAGGCAACACAGATAGGACAATGGCAGTGACCAATCCCTAGAACTGTAGTGTTAGCGGAGGCAACACAGACAGGACTCTGGCAGAGACCAATCCCTAGAGCGCTAGAGTTAGCGGAGGCAGCACAGACAGGACTCTGGCAGTGACCAATCCCTAGAATGCTAGGGTTAGCGGAGGCAACACAGACAGGACTCTGGCAGTGACCAATCCCTAGAATGCTAGGGTTAGCGGAGGCAACACAGACAGGACACTGGCAAGACCAGACTCCCACAGACCCCTGGTGACTACTGGGATAGACAGGCCAGGCAGGCACTGTATAGGTATTCGAAAGTGAGAGTAGGTGGAATAGAACACAGGGTGCACACCCTGACAGATCGGAAGCCAGCGCTGCCCCAGTCTGTGAACACTGAGGTAGTCAGCCAGTACAGTCAGTAGCAGACTCAGATACTTAGCCAAGGCAGGTCGGTACACACGGAGATAGTCAACCAGACCTTAGTCAGCAACGGAATCAGATACTCAGCCACACCAGGTCGGTACACACGGAGAAAGTCAGCCAGTCCTTAGTCAGCAACGGAATCGGATACTCAGCCAAGCCGCATCGGTACACACGGAGATAGTCAGCCAGACCTAGTCAGCAATGGAATTGGATACTCAGCCACGCCAGGTGGGTACACACAGAGATAGTCAGCCAGTCCTTAGTCAGCAATGGAATTGGATACTGAGCCACGCCAGGTCGGTACACACAGAGATAGTCAGCCAGTCCTTAGTAACGGAATCGGATCACAGGAGAGTCAAGAACACCGGAGCGTAGTCAGGCGAGCCAGGTCATACACGGAACAGGAACAAGCAGTAATACAAACGCTAGGTACAGGTACACCTCGAAAGGGCACTGTAAGGATGACAGGAGAGAGTTTATAAAGGCAAGCCCTGGGAGGAGCCAGAGCCCAATAGCCATTAAGAATAGAGCGATAGTAAACCCGGAAGTAGCAATGTCGCCCAGATGCTAGAATCACGGGCACCGTGATACTGCCTGAGCGTTCCCTTTGTCCTCCTCTGTCCTGATGCCTGATATCCTGTGTACCAACCCGGCTTGCCTAGACTTCGTTCCTGCTCCTCCAGATTGACTTCCTGTGTACCGAACTGGCTATCCTGACTCTGAGACTTCTTCCTCCTTGCATCCAAGGTGTCTTGTCATTGTCTGCATGGACCCTTCTGGTAGTCCTCCTTCGATCAGGTCTGTACCTTTTCCTTTGGGGTTTATTGTTCCTGCATAGTGGGTTCTGGTCCTGGAGAGTTACAGCTACCATCTGTGGCCAACGATCTCAACCTACGTTCCCAAGGCGCCGCTCTCTAGCCTTCACTCCCCCCGCAGGGGAGATTGTACTGTTTTCAGTGAAGCCATCCTAGTCAGGGTCCCGACTCAACCGAGATCGGACATCTGGCTTCACGGCCAGCATCTATAGATGGCGAAGACTGCAGCAAGGCTTTGCTGTTAACAGTCTGTGCACCACTAGCTCTGAGCAAAAGGCTACGCACCCTAGCACTCCCTCCTCTGCAGGTCTCCACCTGCTATGGTGTCGTGGTGACACATATGACATATTCCATGAAAACCTCAAGTCAGCAATTGTTAGCCAGATATCTAAGCATTTTATACATTTTACTAAGAGTGAAGTCCAACTAAGGTAACAACAGGAAATGTATACTTTTCCTTAAGAAACATCTGTGTTTTTTTTTATAAAATATATATTATATTCATTTAATCCCTTGGATCCTAGAGAGTAGTACTATAAAACCCACTGAAGAAAATGCCATTTTAAATCAAGTAAACTAGGGAGTAATGTGTAATATGTCATAGCTGTATGTTTATATCCATGTTGCTCCTTTCGCATTGAAAATAAACCCTAGAGAGTGATGTGTTAAACTGGTAGTAATACTTAAAATGTAAAAAAAAAATATGTTGTAGGGTTTATCCTCCTGAGCAAAACAAGGGTACTCTTCACTGCTGAAAGTTGTTTAATTCAAAAGTTATTACAGCTCAAAGTAGAATTTTTTAGGTGCAGTATCACAGTGGCCTGAAATTGTGCAGTGGCGCTGTTGCTACACCATCCTATGGACAGCTCTGATCCCAGGACCTACTCCAGAATAACTCCAGTTTGCTTTTATAAATATGGGCCATTTTTAAAAAAATCTGTTCTCACAGTTTTGAAATGATCAACAATCTTGGATGCAATCTTTTTTTTTAGATATTTGATGTAGAATATTGCAGTGTTCTTGTGCATTATGATCAAACATGTTATAGTCCAGGGTTAGGTAATCTTTGACAATACAACCACTGGCTACTACAACTACCACCATCTGATGGGATTTGCATTCCACAACAGCTGGAGAGCCAAAGGTTTCTTACCCATGGTATAAGCCCAACACATCCTCAGATTATGTGATAATGTAAACTATTAATTCACTGTCCTTTTTCTTCCTTCAGCCTCCAGTATTCTCAATTACGTAAATGTACACTGAAGTAGATAGAGATGGGTTACACATTAATCTTGAAGTTGATGATACAACAATATAATATGCAGCAATACAACAAATAACCTTTCTCACCCCCCCCCCCCATTGCTATACATTAGTGATTTAAATTATCGATTAGATTTGAAAAGTTACGGTTGCAGATTGCATTCATCACATGTTTCCTAACAGTTTACATTTTAACACTTTTTATGCCAAAGGGGTATGCAATACAGTGCTAATGTGCCAGTATAAAAGGGAGTGTCTGATTACTACAGGTCATTGTCAGACTATGAATGAGCGAGAAAGAGAGTGAGAGAGAGATAGAGATAGAAAGAGAGAGAGATAGATAGATAGATAGATAGATAGATAGATAGATAGAAAGGAAAGCTGCTGAAATATTGATGTTATCTAGTGCAGTCGGGAAGCCAAGGAGGGGAAGCTGGAATTGATTGATATAAGGAGTATTGGAGGTAACCAGTTGTTCTCTGGAGAGGTGCAGTGCGGGAGTGTGCGTATGAATGGGGAAAGGAGAGTTAAAAATTATAAAACAGAACCTTTTTGACTGCTAGGTGAAAGACTGACCAGCGCTAATGTGTACTGCTATGAAAACCCTTAGTTGCCTACTAGCAAGGGTGCAGTCAGAGTAAGTTCTCAGTGCAGATGTTTATATAATTAATGACAGTTAATGACCATAGGGTATATCTACTCAGCAGCACGTTTGGTAGACTTACATTTAAAAAAAAAACAAAAAAAAACGGGATCTAATGCCAGATGAATATGTAGCAGAAGTTGAAACCCCCCCCCACCTGACTGAGAAGCATACAGAACATGCAGTAGTGGTAATAGCACAGAGGAGGAGAGGAAGGAGGAGGAGAAAGGACTTGCAGGTACCACCATCTTCTGTGCTATGATCACTGATGAACGATTGACAAAGGATGAGATGTTACATTGAAATGATACATATTGCATATAATTAGTCTTGCATTCCTACCTATTAATCTCATATTCACCACCACCACAATGATAAATTCAACCTTTTATTATTTAATTATCTTTATGTTATTGTATGATGTTTATTATTTAACCCCTTCCCGACAATGGATGTACATGTACGTCCCACAAAAACTGTCACTTAGTGACAGAGGACGTACATGTATGTCCCGGAAGTCTGGGTCCCTGCGCGGCTGCACGCTGTTTGGGGACTCCGGAATAATTTTTAAAAAAATTCTTAGCCGGGAGTTAAGTGACGGCCGCGTGTGCGTGCAGCCGGTCACTAAGGGGTTAATGTCCTCACCATGCATGTTTATTAATATAATTTAAAAATTACATTATCAGGAGTAATAAAGTGTCTGTATACACTGACTGTATACACAGTACAAAAACCTCGCAGCGTGCTGGGCAGTTCCAGCCATAGAAACCATAACTGGAAATTGCCAAGTTCTCTGGGATATTTCATTGGTGGAAATTTTAGTTAATTTAATATCAGTGGGAAATTCAGGGAAGAAGAAAAATTGTTTTACTTCTGTGATAATTATGTCTGGAAACAAATGTCAGTCTGGAGCAAATGTTGTTGGTGTACGTATTAAACAAAAACAATATTAAAGGGATAATTAAAGGGATAATATTAAAGGATAATTTACTAAAGACCTTATAGTCTTTAGTAAATGCAGCAGGACAAGCCATATTGATGAGCATGCCCTGTCAGTTCCTTGAGTAAGTTTATGATTGATTCGGTTGCTGGGGTTTTATGGTAAGGGTTAGTGTTGTTAAGATGCTTAGGTCTACTTTGGTTACTACTGTCAGAGTAATAAAGGTTAGGGTTGTGAACGTTAGGTTTGTTAGGGTTTTGCTTATAGATGTTAGGATTCTTAGGGTTAGTCTTGTTGGGGTCATGAAAATTAGGGCTATGGATGTACTGTCTTTGGGTTATGGTTTGGGGATTGTAAAGTTGGGATCCTTAGGATTAGGGTATTTGGGGATGTCAGTATTAGGGTTGTTGGAATTGTTAAGGTTAGCATTAGAATTCCTAGGTTTATGGGTGTCAGGGTTAAGTTTATTAAGGTTAATATTGTTAGTAATGGTAGCAAAATATTTAGGGTTTTTAGGGATACTGACTAGGGTTAGTACTGTTTGTGTTAGAGTGGTTGAGGGTGTTAGGGTTAGAGCACTTAGGCTTGGAGTTTTTATGTTATTATGTTATGGTTTTAGGGGTTGTAAGAGTCTTCATAGGATAGTTGAAATCATTAGGCTTATTAGGGTACTTTCATTTAATGAAAGAAACAAACTATTAGGCACATTCTCCCCATTTGAAAATACAGTGGAAACAAATATTTATACTCTATCTATCTATCTATCTATCTATCTATCTATCTATCTATCCAGCCTTATTAATGAATTATAAATTAAAACATATTGGTAAAAAAACAAACAAAATAAAAACCAACAAATTATATCACTATGATGCCCATCATACACTGGCCAAGTTAAAACAAATTGATATGGGGTCCAGAATCCCTGTATCAGTCTGAAATATACCTAAAGGGGTTCAGGATTTCTTCCTCTGCCCTACCTAAGGGAGAGAATGTATCAAACAATAAATAAATAATCATATGGCATCTGGAGCCTCCAATATTAATTTAATAAAAAAAAACCTGGAAATGGTTACTGGACCCCATCCCTGACTCTGATGTCAGAAGGCCAGCTGTGTCCGTGACACCCTGGTCTTCCACATCATTTACCTACACAAATAAAAAATAAAAAAAACCCCATAAAACCCGCTGCCACATTCGCAACCGCAAAAAAAATAAAGTTACGTCTGTTAGTACTGAGGTCTCCTTGGCCAGTGTTAGAAAATAAAAGACAGGTATTCACTTATGCATTTGGTTATTTACATATTACTTTAATTTATTTATTTATTTACTTAATTTTGGAACACCATGACCTTAAACTAATATGGTTTGACTGGATCCCCTATTATGTTTTCACACTCTCCATCTTGATCTCATCAGGATGGAAATTGGGGGTATAACATTAACTGCTTAGTCACCCTGTAACAACTTTTTAATTGCTATGTGGTGAAGAATTCATAACATTTCATGGAGCTATGAACCTCACTTTGTCAGGTGTAATGCTTTGTTTATTATTATAGCTGAATCAAGTCAAGGTTAATCCATTGTATCATAAACGATGAAGAGTAAATGCATGAGGTCCAATAAGAATGTACTGTTGAGGTCCCACTAAGATTTTTCTGCTTAGAATCCCCAAAAAATCGAGAGCAGCTCCTGCCTATTAGCAGATCATAGAAAAAGATAAGACTGTCCTGGTATTCCTGCCTCACCTTCTTCTATTTCTCTCCTGAATATTTTTGTAGTTATGGCAACATGGTTCTAAAGATCAGAGTTCAATTACTGGGAACATTTATGGTGCTAGCTCAAGGTCCACTGGGAAAGCCAGCTACAAATATTAAATCCACTTGTACTTCTTTACTAACAAGGAGAGGCTAGCAATACTGAGCTCAAATTTGCTGAAGGAAAACAAGAAAAAATACATAGTAGATTGAAAAATGCCATCAAGACAGAAGACATTGTTATTTTCCACTGGATTTATAGCAAGTATTGGATCGTTTGCAATAATTTGCACATGCTTAGCAACCACAGAATGGGTTTCGAGTGATGTCTACTTCAAAGCAAAAAATCATTCTGGTTATGCATCTGTTAAATATGGACTTTTTCAAGGAACCCATGCTAAGTTTGTGACTGACGGGCCTGGACTCGGCATACCTCAGTCAAGTTTTCAAGGTAAATGTTATGTCTTGTTCTTAGTTAAAAATATATAGAGAAAAGAATTGCAGTTAAACATAGCCATTTGTAAATTTCTGTATATAAAGTCACTTCCATCCAAAGTATTATGGAGGTGCAGGATTAACTTATGTAAAATACATTTTATATAGCAAAACATTGGGCCTTCTGCCAATAGAAAATTGGAGCAATTTTGGCTTAAACCAACTGTCCCACAGAAGGCCAATAAAAATTCCCAGATCCCATTGATTTAAAAGATGCTTTAATCCACTGAATGCTAGACATGTCTCTTGTCTATTGCTTCACAATGAATTATGGACACCTCTGTCATCAAGAATTTAAAATAAAAGATGTGTGAATCCTTTCTTTTAAAAATTGATTACCTCAGAACTCACAGAGGGCCAGATTC
Source organism: Rhinophrynus dorsalis (assembly GCA_037306005.1). Taxonomy (NCBI): domain Eukaryota; kingdom Metazoa; phylum Chordata; class Amphibia; order Anura; family Rhinophrynidae; genus Rhinophrynus; species Rhinophrynus dorsalis. The sequence continues at coordinate 67,072,872 of CM074724.1, forward strand.
TATTGCAGGTGCTAAATTGAAGTCTATGGAGAAAACTGGAGATAAAAGCAGTGATAAAATTAGCACCTGCAATAAAATCCAGCACAGACTTCTTAATAAATATCTCCATTCTTCCAATGTATTGGTTGAGGAAGCTTAAAAGGCCGTACTTAGAGGTAAAATAATAATCTTGGCATAGACAGAGAGTGTTTTTTTATTTACAGAGGCTAATAAAAGGTCTCTTTCCTCAGACATTTTATGCTTTTGAATGTTTATAATAAGCCTTGAAATAGAGTGGTCTTTTCTAAAAGGTACCGCTTAAATTGAGATTTATTTCACTCTAGGTTTTGCCGTGTTTTCTCGTTATCATTATACCTCCCCCTTATACAGATAAATGTGCTTCTCAGAGATCAGTAGGAAAGTAGCTGAAAGTTTTTGATGCCCAGATTGAGCCATCACACACAATGGGGTGAATTTATAAAAATAAAGTGAAATGCAACATAAAAGTGCTGTAAAAATGAATAGTGGTATTTATACCGAATACTGTGAAAGTTCTTGAGGTCCTAACACGATTTAGTAAACTGTGGAAACGGTGTTAATGTTGTATATTCTAGAGCAGCAAATTTATGAAAAAAGCCACAAATTGCAACAATTTTGTGACAGTATTTTCATCAGAATTTTAACTCTGGGTATAATGTGTCCTTAAAAAAGTGGCTGAAATGTATTGATAGAATTGTGATTTGCATCATTTATAAAAAAGCTGCCATCATTCATTTAAAAATAGCACCTCATTTTACATGCAGAAGTGATATTTTAATGACCAACATGCAGAAACATTTAAAGGGATAGTAATACTTAAATGTAAAAAAAAAATATGTTGTAGGGTTTATCCCCCTGAGTAAAACAAGGGTACTCCCACTGCTGAAAGGTGTTTTATTCAAAAGTTATTACAGCTCAAAGTTGAAATTTTTTAGGTGCAATATCACAGTGGCCTGAAATTGTACAGTGGCACTGTTGCTACATCATCCTATGGACATTTATGGTTTCGGGACCAGAGCTGTCCATAGGATGGTATAGCAACAGTGCCACTGTACAATTTCAGGCCACTGTGATATTGCACCTAAAAAATTCAGCTTTGAGCTGTAATAACTTTTGAATAAAATACCTTACAGCAGTGGGAGTACCCTTGTTTTACTCGGATAAACCCAGCAACATATTTTTTTACATTTTAAGTATTACCATCCCTTTAAGAATTCTTTCTATGTATCTCCCACAAATTCAGCCTTATTTATAAAGACAAAGAAGTGAAGTTTTGGGGCAAACCGACTGCACTATAGGGAGCAAAGAACATTTTCCATTGCGTTAACCCTTTGAATGCCAGAGGGGTGCGCAACACGTTGCACTAAAAGGGTTAAATGGGGCTTTTTAACCCCTTGAATGCTAGAGGAGTCTCCAACTCATTCAGAACCAATGCATTGGGGACCTATGTAGCATTCTATGGGTTAACCATCTGAGTGGCAGAGGGGTATCCAGCACATTGGGGAACAATGCATTGGACACCCTTCTATCATTCAAAGGGTTAAAAGCAGCATTTGAATCAATGGACATTTTGAGAATTTGTATTTTCTCCCTGTGGTGCAGTCAGTTTGCTCTAGAACTGCCTCTTTGCCTTTATACATGGGTCCATTGTATAAATTCACATGTGGAACAATTCTGGGGCAAATCAGCTGCACCATAGAGAAGAAATAAAAATGATCATACATTTTCAATCATAACCCCATGAATGCTAGAGAAGTTTGAACGCAATAGCGCAATGCAGAGAATACCTACAAAAGGAAAACTGGACCAGTTCTGGGCAAATGACCTCTACTACAGGTGGAGAATAATCATTCCTATTCATTTAAGTCTGGCTTTTATCTCCTTCAATGCTAGACAGCTCCTCTACAGAATTCAAGGGATTAAAGGCCTCCTGTAACTCTCTGAGTTCCAGGGAGGTATCCAGCATATTGCATTTCAATTCATTGGATACTTCTCTGGCACTCAAAGGGTTAACTGAGTGGGAGTGTTTATTTGTCCTCAATGGTGCAGTTGGTTTGCATATTGCTCACAAGTACACAGGCTATCATGGAGACCTCTGAAGAGGGCCTATTGACGTGTGGCACACACTACATGGGTTATGTTTGATGGGGCTGTACATTTTTATTCTATTAGTGTTTAAGTTAAGAGTTAGGTGCCAGGGTAATACCACTCAACCACCTGCAGAGTCAGACATGATTAATATAAACAATAATGGAAGCACTCACCAATGGGCTTCAGCCTCTGTGCTGGCCTGGTTCGGGCAACCGGTGCACATAGGAGAGTTCCTCCGAAATAGTCATTTCCCAAAATCTAGAGTGTGTAAATAAGACCCGAGAATGGGGAAGGCTTATTATATCCTCCAGCTACACTGTCACAAGGCAACATTTCTTTACCCACCATCCTTGATAAATGAGTTCCATGGTTTATTTACATGTTTTACACAATTTTAATATGGCTCTTTACACAGCACTATGATAGTCTGAGAAGCTTTGTCAACCACAGAGCAGTCCAGCAAGTCCACCCTAGTCCTTCCAGGATTCTAGGTCACAAATATCAGATCACTACTCACATAGTTACATAGTTGATGAGGCTGAAAAAGACATGCATTTATTAAGTTCTACCTTTGTCAAATCATAATTGGTGATTCAGAGGAAGGCAAAATAAATAAATACATAAGTAAATACATAAAGATATAAGTAAGAACCCATTGAAGCCATTTCCACTTAAGCCCGAGTAAAAAAATTCCCAACTGCCTTTTGGAGTCAGGAAGAAACCAGCCGTTAAAATTCTGGATATTAATCTGTGGTAGAAAACTATGTACCAAACCTGCAAACACAAGCTCCCAAGGCAAAGCGTTACACAATCTTACTGTAATAAATCACTGCTTTTCTTTTATTGTATGCCCCTTGTTTTTCTCCCTCACCTTTTTTGAGTAAATAGTTTCCAGTGAGTTATTTGTAGTGGCCACAAATATATTTGTAAATGGTAATCATATCCCCCTTTAGATATCTCTTCTTTAATGTACACAAACCCTGAGATCATTTAGGAATGATCAATGCCATGTAATACACAAGAACTGGAAATGTTTGGTGATGGCTAGCTAAGGAGGATTAGTTCCAAAGCTCTGGACCAGTGGTGGGCAACAGGTGACCCGGAGGCCACATGTGCCCTGGTCAGGATGAGATAATGTTCCACTCTCACATGACACACAGAAGCATAACACAAAATGCAGCCCTCCCCATGCCCCACCCAATTAAGCGCCACCCCAAACAGATTCTGCACCCATATCAATAATTTAATACAAAGCTTTAAACACACTAGTCAATGTGACTTTTTGTGTTAAGTTAACCCCTTAAATACCAGAAGGGTGTACAAGGCACTTTATTTTTCAAGGTGTTGTGCACTTCTCAGATCCTCAGGACATTAATCAAGCATGAGGCTATGCAGAACGCATTGCAAAGCATTGTATTTTGTACAACCATTTGGTCATCAAGGGGTTAATATGGCAAATGATGAGAATGACTACTGGGTGGGTTTAATGCTGGTCTGGAATATACATTCAGAATATTATTCCTTATCCCTGGCCAGTTTTAACACTAAGTACCAGAGGGATAACCAACCCATCACTTTGCAATGGATTGATGCCCATCTGGCACTGAAAGGGTTAAGTCTTAATTTAGTAGTCAGTGTTATCTTTTGTCACAAGTTAACCCTCTGAAGAGCAAATGAGTGTACATTGCTTTGCAGGCACTGTGCACTACTATGACCCTCAAGAGCTTCATGTTTGATTAAACTTTTGAAGATCAGAGAGGTGCACAAAGCATTGCGGAGCACATTGTACACCCAGATGGTCCTCAAAGAGTTAACTTGTGACAAAAGATAACATTTATATTGACTAATTGACTGCTGGGTTAAGGTTTATCCCTTTGAATGACAGGGGTTAACTTATGATACAAGATGATACTGACAGTGAATACTGGGCAATCATGAAAAAAAATGTTTTGTACTAACACATACACCAATTTTGCCTACATATACCCATGCCTGACTGCGTTACTGTTTAGAAATTAATGGTTAATGTTTGCAAGCGCTGAGCATATGTCATTCTTTAGACACATTTTTTTTAACACGTACATAACTATTTTTAGTTTTTGCATGTATACAGGAGGAAGCAGTATGCGGACATGTGGCCACAGGAGGAGAGTTACTGTAGGAGAGTGAGGCAGGGAGAGGGAAGGGGCATAGAGTGATGTAAAGGGTGCCCAGAGAAGGGAGGTGCTGAGAAAAAAGCTGTCCAGAGAAAGGCAAAATGAAGAAGCAGAGAGATTTGACTGGGGAGTCAAAGAGATGAAGATAAGGAGACAGAGGGAGGTGGGTTGTCAGATGGAAGGGATATAGAGTGCCAACCCAGCCTTACTTTACTGTCCACTGGTAGTCACAGAACTACACATACACTGTCTTACATTCCACAATCACTGTGTGACCCTGCCAGCCTTGCTCCCCTACATACTGGTAGCCAAAGACCCCCACATAAACTGTGTGACCCCACCAGCCCTCTGTCCACTGGTAGCCACTAATATCCCACATGCACTGTTGACCCCACCCTCCTTGTTCCCCTGCCCACTGCTAGCCACAGATTCCCCTCATATGATGTGTGACCCCACCATTCTTGTTCCCCTGCCCACCACTAGCCACAGAGTCCCCTAATACCATGTGTTACCCACCAGCCTTGTTCCCCTCCCCACTGCTAGCCACAGATTCCCTCATACCTCCCAACATATCAAATTGCAAAAGAGGGACACTTTTCATTTAGGTGATTCTGCTGGGGTTGTGGCTGGGGGGTGGAGCATTACTGGTCATTTTTAAATTACATCATGACCTAATAACAGTTCTTTATATAACTGAATACATGATTTAGCTCAAAACCAAATTATTTTAGTTACACAGGATAGTTTATAAACAAATATACTGAAGTTTAACCCTTTGAGTGCCAGAGAGGTAGCCAAAGTATTGCAGACAGCACAGTGTATTAAATACCTCTCTGGCACACAAAGGGTTGAACAAATATTATAAAATATTATAAAAGAGGAAGCCTCATTATACAATTTAAGTCTCCTTGACATATCTTCTCCTGGAGATACAGGTGGTGTGCCCTGCCCGCTCCTGTCAAAATCTCTGAAAGGACTTTGCCCTCCCTCAACAGCTCTCTGCACAAAAAATTAAATACGGCCGACAAACACACAAAGAGCATGCCCTCACCTGCTCTACTCCCATAGGTAAAACCTGCTCCTACCCCCATATATACACTCACCACTTCCTTCCTCCACACCACAGTCAGCGCTTCACTGTACCATTCTAACAATCCTCCAGTCCAACAGTTGTTGCTGTCGCTGCTCCTCTGTCAGACTTTCAGCTTAGGAGTCCTGACTCAGTTAACCATTCACAGGGAAATATCCCAGTTGTTTGGGGTCCCTGATTTACTTAAATCCCTGGTAACTTGCTGTGAGGATCTGTTCTACCTTCATGGCCCGAGATCATCTCAGTGACACTAACCTTTAATGGGCTTAACCCTTTGAGTGCCATAGGGGGTACACAATCATTTCAATGCATTGCATACCCTTCTGGTACTCAAAGGGTTAAGACACTCAATATGCTCGCTTCTCTCTTCATGTTCGACATCCTCTCAGTCAGAGACAGCAAGATGGTGGACATGCAGGGAGGTGCACATCACCGGAAGGGAGGACTGAAACAAGACTCTACTGGCTAAGGATGGAGAGGAGCAACCTCAATGAAATGTACAAAGCTGCATTCTGATGGAAGCTTAATAGGGGTGACCTGAAGCTTTAATGGCCTTAAGGCATTTAATATGACAATTATCAAGAGGGGGACCCACAACATTCTTCTCACCATTCAGGTGTATGTGATGAGGAATGGGGTACAACCTAATATTAGCCATACACACAAAAATGAAAGGGGATGAATTCTGGGGAGAACACTTTACATTTTAAGGGATTAACCGTCTGACTGCCAGAGCAGTGTCAGTGCTTTAGCCACTATTCTGGCACTCAAAGTGCCAAAACTCCCATTTTAATAAATGGTAATGTTGTGCCTATGTATATTGGAATCAGGGTGACGATGTGTCAGACTCTGACCCATTGCACACTTACTAGGATTTCTCCTTTTTTGGTGCTTTGCGACATCGGTCCTGACTCATCTCCAGCCTGTGATATTATAACTCAGTTCTATATTGGTACTTGGTCTATATATATTCCTTAAACATATGTATAATATCTTTCTGTTTTTCTTATCTTTTTTTCCTTTTCCCTTTTTTAGGTCTAATCTTTGTTATATGGATTTATGTGATGTCATTACACTCATAATTACAGTAGTTAATAATTCACATTCAACTTACACCCCCCCCCCCCTTTTCCTGTCATCGGGTACAAAAAGTCTTTTCACTGTAGGGTATTTAGAGATCTGGTTTCTCTGGTGTCGGTTATCTTGATAAAGGCACCACATAGGGCACAAACATTGTAAAACAGCATTTTCGATCTGTGTATAAGTCCTGTGGGTGCAGCTCATCCTTTTCATCTACACATATGTATAAATATATATACACAGTAGCAGAAGAAACATGCCGTTGCCCGTGCAAAAAATGGCAGAGTGCTTTTTTGACTGTCTGCTGTTTCCCATTGATACAAGCATACACTGTCTACATGTGTGTGTGTATGTGAGGATGTCTGTTGAATGTGTGTGTCACTCACCATTTGTATGTGTCCGTCTGTGTGCTGCATATGTCTGTATCAGTGTGTGTACATTTCAGATACATATCCCCAACTCTCATAACATGAAGGGCAACGGCGTTCCACATTGATAGTGTGTATATATATCTATATATCTATATCTATATATATCTATATATATATATATATATATACACAGTACACTTTGTTTGCAGAGCATAGCATAGCCTGCTATACAAATGATGGGCAAGAATTGGCATCTAGATGTTGGGGGCTACAACTCCCTTAACCTTTAACCAGTTAGAAGATGGTTGGAGATGATGGCAATTGTAGTCTTCAACCATTTGGAAATTGAGATATTAGTAACAACACTTTTAACCCCTTAACGACCCATGACGTACATGTACGTCATGAGGTTGAGGTCCCTAAAGGACCAAGGGTGTACATGTACGTCATGGAATTCCAGGCTCCCCACGCGGTTGCACACTGTTCGGGGAGTCCGGAATCCGTGGAGCTAAAAAAAAAATAAATTCTCCGTGGTCCTTAAGTGACCGCCGTGTGCGTGCGAGGCCGGTCCTTAAGGGGTTAATGAACCATACAAATTAGTAATGCATTGTTGGACAAATATTTGCATTTGGATGGTATTAACATAATGATGCTGTGCTTTAACCCCTTGAAGACCAGAGTGTATACATAGCATTGCTTTGCAAAGCTCTACACACCCCTCTTCTCCTTAAGGGGTTAATGATGCTGCCTCTGCATTTGACGGACTGACTTACAACCCAATCGAAAGAAATAGCAATGTATTTTTCTTGGTGAATGTTGGAATACTATGCACTTGTATTCAACTGCAACAACTATTGTGTATTTTGCTTATGTGTTATATACTGTTCTGTCAGTAGATGGTGCTGTTTTTAGTTTTCACTGTTCACTGTCTTTATGGTATCTTTTTGTTTGTCTTTAAGGCTGCCGCCATGTTTTAGAGCAGATAAGACTGTGCAAACTTTATTTCCGTAGAGCTTTAAAGAATTCCCAATAGGTTATGGGCCCAGGTAAAGCCTGCTACAGTGAATAAGTGCCAGATACAGCAACAGATAAAATCTGCAACAGGAAAAACAGAAAAATGGCAAGTAACACAGCTTCAACAAAACTTTAATTTGCAAATCTGATAAACCAGAGCTATCAGTCCTGGAAATTCAAGATGAAGATGCTGCTAATAAGAGAAGGTACGCGGAAATGTGGAAATGAAGCTGTACCTGCAGACCCCACAGATGAACAGATAGCAAAGGATCTTAAACCTCAGAGCACTATCTCCCTCTGCATAAACAATGATCAAATAATACATAAATGCAATTGTGAAACTGCTAAAGAATTGTGGGCAGAACTACAAAAAGTTCATGAAAGAGCTAATCTCAGCTATAAACTGTATTTAATTAGAAAGTTATCCCAGACCAAGCTGATGAAAAACCAGGATATGCAAGATTATATAAGGCATGCGTTGGAAATGGTTAAACGACTGAGAGGTATAGGAGAAGAAATAAAAGACTGTCATGTTGCAGCACTGTTACTTAGTGGTTTACCTGAGAGTTATGAAACACTAGTTACAGCATTTGATGCACGTCCAGATGATGAACTGACATTGGAATATGTTAAAGGCTTGTGGATGAATATAAGCACAAAACAGAAAGCATGAACTGTGAAAGGCTTCCAGTGCAGAATCTGAATCACAGAAGAAAAATAGGAACAAAAAACAGCAATATGCAGTTAGAAACATGTGAATGCTTTGTGTGTACGAAATCAGGTCACTTAAAGGCAAATTGCAGAATTTGGAAAGCTAGAATGCAAAAACAAGGTAAATTGCAGAAGACCAACAGTGTGAAGGAAGAAACAGATAAAACTGAATATGTTTTTCAATCCAAATGTGGCACCTCATCCTTGAATGCATGGTGTGTTGATTTAGGAGCTGCAAGTCACATGACCAATGACAGCCATTTCTGCACTCAACTTGATCAGAGCAAAACAGAAAAAGTCTCTACAGCTAATGGGCAATTAATAGAATCAGAAGGAATAGGAGACAATTTTCTTTACTGTCCTATCTCCCAAAGTGTCACCAGAAAGATACTCATAGAAAATATTCTGTATGTGCCTGCTCTTGAAAGTAAACTGTTGTCAGTAAAGAAGCTCACAAAAAAAGGCAATGTATTAACCTTCCAAGGTGACAGTTGTGTCATCACAAAAGGGATTGCTTACTCACAAAAGCTGAACTGCAGTGAAATGGTTAATATCGCCAAAGAGGAAAAACATTCAGATTGCATCCACACTTGGCACAGGTGATTTGGGCACAGAAGTCCTGACACAATAAAGAAGATAGCTGAGAATGGCTGTGCAAGTGGTATAAACATTAGTCCATGTGATCAATTGATGAAATGTACCAAGTGCATTAAAGGAAAAATGACAAGAAAAGCCAGAGCAACATCAGAGCAACAGCAGAGCTCAAAAGCCCCTAGACTTCATTCATTCAGATCTTTGTGGTCCAATGAAAACCTTGACTCCAGGAAAGAAGAGGTATTGTCTCACTTTCATTGATGATTACTCCAGGTATACCAAACTGTATATGTTGCACAACAAAAATGAAGTACCAAAGAAATTTGAACAATATCTGGCTCAAGTTAATTACAAATTCGGCAAAATTCCAGGCATATTGCTTATAGACAAAGTAACTAATTATACAAGTGGTATCACACAAGCTGTTCTCAGAAAGCACGGAATTATGATCCAAACTACTGTTCCATACAACTGTCGAAGGTATCCAAGAAAAGGTTAAACAAGAGAACCAATTAGGTTGGATATCTTCACATAAATAAATAATATAATTTTGAGAACTTTACATAATACTAGGTATTGACACGCTACTTCACAATAAAGAATTGATTAAATAATTTATTAATTTATTTAAGTAAATAGTAAATACTAAATATATAAAAAAAGTGTAAGCAACAATGACATAAATGAATGAATACCAATTTCAATAGATACACAGTAACTCAAACCACAATTATAACTATTAGGATTACCAGCAATTAAAGGGTTAACCACACATAGGTATGTTCAGAGGTATTAAATTACAATAATTGAACCCAGCGGCATAGCAAAGGATAATTGATCATTACAATTAATTAAAATACAGTTGGAAGCAGCATATATGAATACCTCTGCCCCAGAAACTGTATAAACTATGCTAATTGAGGTTTAAGGTATGTTGTCAGGGAAGTCAGCTTTAATATTAAGCCAGGTCCTCTGATAATTTCCTTATACCATATATAATAACCACATTTAGAGAAACTAACTGGAATAAAATCCCAGACTTAAATCACTATAATTGGATAATCTACTGATTTCAAATATTGCATACCTTCTGAATAAAACATATAAATTGCAATTAATATAGTCAATAATAGATAATACCAAGAATATACTTAGAATCAATCGAATAATATATGTCTAGACAGTATACCAACTTCATGCAATATATATCATAAACATGACCATAGCAATCCTATGTAAAACCTTTAGGGTACTCCAAGGTTTAATCCACTTAGTAATATAGGATGCCACACCCATGGTGGCGACTTCTTTTGTCTAGTGTGAGGTTTAAATAAACTTCTCACTGTACAAAAGTTTAGACCCAAAAACATACACAAAGCAATCCAAAGAAGACCTCGAAATAAATAGACAAATAGCAATTGAAGAGTTAATAAAAGAATTCCCCCAGATCAGTTATTAGCTATAACAACCTTTCTAGGAACACAATATATTCTAGAAATATCAATGATTATATTAACTAATTTGATCTATATAGGTCTCACTGCTATCAACTAGTTACATTTATCTGGCAAAATATAACAATTTACCAATTACTTAATGAATTCTGCTTAATTCAGAATTACTAAAGCCAATATAGCTTATTATAATTGGTCACAATTGGGTGGCCAGTCCAATTAAGACAAATTATAAGAAAAATTATGTTTCTTTAAATATAGAAGAAATATATATTTGATTCTGAATTTTGCAGAACTAAAATAAGGAAAGATATAGTTATCAGTCCAATAAGTGTTTCTTATTATCTCTTTACCAACAAGCCAAGTACACTTTAGGAAAAAGAACAGGAATTCAATCCAGGAAACCAAGAGGAAAAAGACCCCCTTCTCTCTCAAAATGTCCTTATTTTGAATGTAAAATTACCCTTATCAGAATCTCCTCTGATTGGATAAAGAGCAATCTCATTATGCCGTGAAATCATCAGTAGTATCTAATTGGACAGTCTAATTCCAAATTTTACTATGATGTCACGAATACATTATGATAAAAATTCCAAACACTAGTAATAACGCTATATAACCTAGAGATGGCACTCTTACTCTACATTAAAATTTGCACCTAAAATGACACCTGGTCTGTGTTTTCTCAAAAAAACAGGAATTTGGGGCGTTATAATACGTCACATAAACATGTTATCCTACCAGACTTTCTTACATGGGAGTGTACTTCGTCCCAGATTTTCACAGAAGATAATGAGTTTACTTTAGACTTATTGTCTGGAAAATGTTTATAAATCCCCCTAAAATTCACCCAGATTTTCCCCCCTCCATAGAGGAAAAGAGGATCATTGTCTCTGATACATAAGGTAATTTAAACACATTTTAAAAACAGACTTTCAGGGAATTTGGCTTAAAAAGAAAAAATAACCATTTCCTCCCCATCATTGCAATGTCTCTGACACAACCCAGAACAAAATGGGGTTGCAGAGAGAATGAATCATACTCTATGTGAGAGTAGACGGAGCATGATTTTTGATGCGGATATTCCAACCACATGCTGGGGAGAGACAATTATGACAGCGTGCTATATCCAAAATCTCTTGCCAGGCAAAGCAATTAAGAAAAACCCATATGAACTGTGGAATGGCAAAGCACCAGATTTGAGACTTAAAAAAATATTTGGAAGCACATTCCAAAGGAAAAACGTACAAAATGAGATGCTTGTGCAAAAGTAGGTGTACTTGTGGGTTAAAGTGAGTCCCAAAAGGGATACTGAATTTTACACCAAGATACAAATAAGGTAACAGTCAGCAGAAGTGTGATTGTTGATGAAACCTCTCTGTGTTCAAAGTTACATGAACTGACACAAACAATTCCAACTGAGTTACTGGAAGACAAGGAACAAAGTGACACAGACGTAGAGGTTAACTCAGATAATCCAGATGCTGGAAATGAAGAAACTGAGCCACAAGTGACTTTAGTTAGGAAATCCACCAGAAGTAATAAAGGTATCCAAGCCAAACGTCTGTCTTATTTGGCTCACGTAGCATTACAGCCAGAGCCAGGTTCATGGGATGAGATGCAAAGACTGCCAACCAAAGAGAAGCAAAAGTGGATCAGAGCTGCTGATGAAGAGATGACCTCTCTTAGTGAACTCAATAGATGGAGACTTTCAGAGCTACCTCAAGTGGCCAAACCAGCAGATGATAAAGGAACCAGTTTGGAGTGTTATGTCTATGACAATAATAATAAACTGCACAGTGTAGTCTGGGACCCAGCGGTGCGCTCCTTGCCTGGAGATATGTCAGAAGACATGCAGGATGATAGATGATTGTGATGTGAGACTGATAACATCGCTGATGCTGTGACAAAGCCACCCACAAGAAACAGATTTGTTGAACTAAGATCCAAAATGGGATTAATATAAGGAGTAGTTGTTGAGTTAGGGTGTTGGAATACTGTGTACTTGTATTCTATTGCAACAACTATTGAGTATATTGCTTATGTGTTATATACTGTTCTGTCGGTAGGTGGTGCTGTTTTTAGTTTTCACTGTCTTTATGGTATCTTCTTGTTAGTCTTTAATAATAACCGCATGAAAGGCTTGATCCATGTTTTAGAGCAGATAAGGCTGTGCACACTTTATTTCTGTAGAGCTTTAAAGAATTTCCAATAGTAAAATACTTTCTAAATAAATAAAATCACTTTTAGGAGGTTCGGCCTACCCAAGCCTCCATTATTCTCCACCCATGCAGCTTGGAATCTTCAATTAAATAAAGTAAGTCACAAAGCCTTATTGACTTACATAAAAAATGACTATCCCTTGAAACAACAAATAAAGCCTCCACCTTCCCCTCCAGATATATGGAAATACAAGCTTTTAAAGGCAAAATAAACCATCTCTAAAAGCAAGATACGATTCTGGAATGAAATGTACTAAGCAATCATTATGATGCAATATTAGCAGCTAGGCTCGGGTCCAAGATAAATAAAAGGAATATTACAGCAATTAAAATGGCATGGTATCTCACAAAACTCAACCTGATGATATAGCCTTAATATTTATGGATTTATTTTAGTAAACTGTATTATCATTTCCCGTATCAAACACTAGACTATACTGATCTCCTAAATAATATATCAGAGTACCTTCAACAAAGTCACATGAATGTCCTTCCCCACCATAATAGTAAATAATTTGGCTCCATGATTACTGAGGAACTTGAAAAAAGCTGTAAAGCATTCAGGTCACCTAAAGCTTACTATAAAGGCATGTTTCCCTCTCTTAAAGGGATAGTAATGCTTCATAATAAAAGCAGCTCTAATTAATCATCATAGTATTTGGACTTTGGAGAGTGTTATTTCAATTCTATCAGAGTTGTAGTTCTAGAGTAATTCAATGAAAAAGTATCCCCCTCCCGCCCCTTTTACTGATGTAACACTGTTCAGCCAGAGCAGAAGGGAGGTGCCCAGGTAGACTGCAGAGAGGGACAATCTTCAATTAAGATAAGGGAAAAACCTGACAAACTTGTCAAGGGGGGGCAGGGCTTTCATTGTTCTGATAGGAAGAAGATTGTCCCCTGCTGTTATCTGTCTGGTCTATGGACTGGATTTCACATCTGAGAAGAGATGGCTTACACTAGGTAAAAGGGGCGGGAGGGGAAACTTTGCTTGTGAATATCTCTCAAACCATAAAGGTTTGAGAGATAAGACTTATATCGTTCTTCATGTTTTTTTAATGCCTACAAAATAAAATAAAGGTAAAACAAAGTATTACTATCCCTATAAATCTCCATGTTTAATGATCACTAAATGGGAAACACTTTATAAACTTTATGTTCTCAGCTCACATAATTACCATCATCCCATAACCCTTTTGAACTCTGATATAAAGATATCTGGAGGAGATTCACCAAGGTGTGAAAAAACGGTGATAAAGTAGAGAACTTTATTAGTTTATCACTTCTCCAATTCCTATTTTGTTTTATGGAACCTATGCACTAAGATTTCTCAAGTAGGAGAGATCTTAGTGCACAGCCGCCATAGAATAGTATAGGCTTTGGAGAAGTGATATCACTGGAGAAGTCATCTCCACCTTATCACCTATTTTTCACACTTTTGTGCATAACCCACCCAACATAAAGATATTTACAAAAATAGAATGAATCCCTAAACCGCTTTGTAATCAATTCAGACCATGTATATTTTATCGATAAACTCCAAGGATTGTACAACAAATGTACGTGCATAGATTTAGTCTGGTTAAGAAAAAGGAAAAACACCCCCACAGTTTTCCTATCACTACATGCCAAAATAATCTTTTATAAGGTAAGTTGGCTTGTCTCTTTTCTATCCTAACATTCTTTTCTACCCAAACATTATTAATTCTCCCTCCCCTTTTATCGTTAAAAATTGCCCTATTTTACCTATCCGATACCCTCTCCCTAGAGGCTTTACTGAAGAGAATATGATACCACTGTAAGTACAAATAAAATAAATATAAATTTGCTGATAATGCAGATGAACGTTTTGTCACTTTCATTAACCCAATCACTTCCCTCTTCCATCTTATGGACACAATCTCAGAATACGCATCACTTGCAGGCCTTCTTATTAGCCATAATAACACTATGGCCTTTACACTGAATCTTCTTTATCATGAAGTTTATTTAGAATCCAACTTTTCAATTCAAATTTCAACAATTTCCTTTTAAATATCAGCTATTACCTTATCAGAGGAATATGACTCTTTTGGGGTTATGCACTAAGGCGTGATAAAGAGGTGATAAAATGGAGATTACTTCTCCGGTGATGTTACTTCTCCATTCCCTATGTTAGTCTATGGAGCCAATGCAATGATTTCTCCAACTCTGGAGATCTTAGTGCAGGCTAAATAGAATGACATAGAAACTGTTGAAGTGATATCATTGGAGAAGTTACCTTTACTTTATCACCTCTTTATCACATCTTAGTGCATAACTCCCATGTATTCTTTTTATTACAATCCGATTTTAGTGCATTAACCACATATCTTGCTGGAAGAGGTATAGCATCTCTGGATTGGCCACAATACCTGTATCAAGATGAACATCCTGACATGGATTTGTTATCTCTTTCAATCTTCACTCATTCCAATTGTCTTGGCAGATATTAAAAATCTCCAAAACCACATTTTTTATCTGGACAGTGGGGAGACAACACAGAATTGCTAGGAAACATTTACATCCTCTTAGAGGAAGCCTGGTTTTCCCTGATAAATTCAAGTACGATCATGCAGCTCAGCTGAGCCAGATACAATACTGACATTTTGATATAGGGGAGAAAAGATGGGCAGACAATTTAGTTTACTAAACCAGATTATTTTTCTTATTGCATTTGGGTTCTCCCTTCTCACATACCCACTATTTTTTACAGCTTGCACCTCAATTTTAATTCACTTGGAAATAAATCAGAATTGATTTCTAGCTGTTCACCAATGACACCTTACCTGAGGGAAAAACTATTTCCGTCAGTATTAGTTCTGCAACCTTTGCGAACCGTGGAACAATGTGTTTGCTTTAGATATAAAGATATTCTTTATAACAATACTTTTGTGAATTTTAATATGCTAAAAAATAATTTGACCCCTTCTGGTTTATACCACTATTTACAGAGAATAATAGACCTTGCACTTCACCTTGACATTATTTCTGGTGGTGCTTATAAGCTCTCGCCTTTTTGGAGGTAGCATATGCATTATTATTGGAATACTATATGGGATCATCACATTCCTCACTCCCCATATGTGTCCAATATAAAGAACAGGGATTTAAGTTCCTACACAGATGGTATTTTATCTCTGTATAATTGTTTAGAATGTGTAGGATCTCTACTGATGTTTACTGGAAGGGTTGCAGACAACAAGATACCATTTTAATACAGGACATCTTCTAGAATTGAAAAGGACTGAAGTACGGCAAAAAATAAATAAATAAATAAAAAATGTCTTTACTTGAGAATTTGTTAGACCTTTTTGTAAAATAGACCTGTGGATGGGCTATATAACTGCCAGAATAAACTAATTCACCAAATTAACCTTCCTACTAGACATGCCATTGCTGAGTTTTGGAACCAACCTTGTGTTTTGCAATCCCATGAAAGTCCTCAGAAAATTTCTGCTAATCTTGATATGGAATGTATGACCACTCACCTCCACAATACACTCCAACTTTTAAGGTTTGGGACCCTCATATATTAGCTTTCAGTGCTCCATCCATACGTAATATTGTTACTTCAGTGAATATACTCTCCCTCTTGTTAATTAACAAAAAACTGCTGGTGTGCATAATTTCTCTTGATCTTTACTTGAATATTATTATTATTATTATTCTTTATTTATATAGCGCCAACTAATTCCGCAGCGCTGTACAATTGGGGAATAGACATACAGAGGTATTAAATAGTACAATCAGATGTGTAGAACAGGAGGATCAGAGGGCCCTGCTCGTGAGAGCTTACAGTCTAGAGGAAGGTAGGTTTGATACAGAAGGAGTAAGTGCTATTGTGTTTAAGTGCCTCCTGCCACATGAACTGCCAGTCAGTGGGTGGGAGTGAGAAGTGCCATTGAGTGCAGTACTCCGTGCAAGGGGTGAATCTTGGTGATGATGTTTATGGAGGCAGTTGATAGGCCTCCCTGAAGAGGTGAGTCTTCAGGGAGCGTCTGAAGATTTGAAGGCTGGGGGAGAGTCTGATGGGGCGGGGGAGGGAATTCCACAGCTCAGGTGCAGCACGGGAGAAGTCCTGTAGGCGGGAGTGGGAGGATGTGATAAGAGCTGTGGAGAGCAGAAGGTCATGTGCAGAGCGAAGATGGCGGGCGGGAGTATATTTGGAAATGAGAGATGAAATATAGGGGGGTGCAGTATTAGTGAGGGCTCTATAAGTTAGCACCAGAGTTTTGAATTTTACTCTGTATGCTAACGGGAGCCAGTGTAGGGACTGACAGAGGGGTGTGGTGTTAGAGAAGCGATGAGTGAGGTAGATTAGTCTTGCAGCAGAGTTCATGATGGACTGTAGCGGGGTTAGTCGGGTGAGAGGCAGGCCAATTAGTAAAGAGTTACAGTAGTCAAGACGGGACATGATGAGTGTTTGGATTAGAATTTTGGTAGTGTCTTCTGTGAGAAAGGGTCGGATTCTAGAGATGTTGCGGAGGTGGAGGCGGCATGAGTTGGAGATTGACTGGATGTGAGGAATGAAGGATAGGGCAGAGTCAAATGTGACCCCCAGGCAGCGTGCTGTAGGGGTTGGTGTGATGGAAGTGTTGTTAACGGAGATGGTAATGTTTGGGATAAGGCTGGTTGTAGATGGAGGGAAGAGAATTAGTTCAGTTTTGCTAAGGTTAAGTTTGAGTTGATGGGAGGACATCCAGGAAGACACAGCAGACAGACAGTCAGACACTCGGGACAGGAGGGAAGGAGAGAGGTCTGGGGAGGAAAGATATATTTGGGTGTCATCAGCATAGAGATGATGGTGAAACCCAAAGGAGTTTATTAGTTTTCCAAGGGAAGCAGTGTAGATTGAGAAGAGCAAGGGTCCCAGTACTGATCCTTGGGGCACACCAACAGACAGTGGGAGGGGTGGGGAAGTGGAGCCGGAGTATGAAACACTGAAGGAGCGGTTGCAGAGATAAGATGAAAACCAGGAGAGTGCAGTGTCGCAGAGGCCTAGGGAGTGGAGGGCTTGGAGGAGGAGTGGGTGATCGACTGTGTCAAATGCGGCTGACAGGTCCAAAAGAATGAGTAGGGAGTAGTAGCCTTTAGACTTGGCTGAGAGCAAGTCATTGGCCACTTTAGTGAGGGCAGTCTCAGTGGAGTGATGAGGGCGGAATCCGGATTGCAAGGGATCTAGCAGGGAATGGGAGCAGAGGAATTTAGTGAGCCGGTTATATGCAAGGCGCTCGAGAAGCTTGGAGGCAAACGGGAGTAGGGAAATTGGCCGGTAATTTGACAATGAGTTTGGGTCCAGGGAGGGTTTTTTTAGGATGGGAGTGATTAGTGCATGTTTGAAAGAGGATGGGAAGGTGCCGGTTGACAAAGAGAGGTTGAATAAGTGAGTAAGGATTGGAGTTAGTAGAGGGGAGAGTTCTTGGGTGAGCTGAGATGGGATTGGGTCGAGAGGGCATGTGGTTAGGTTTGAGCGAGTGAGGAGAAGGGAGACTTCATCCTCAGTGACAGGTGGGAAGGAGCTTAGTGTGTATGTGGGAGAGGCGACAGGGCTGGGCTGGCTGGGTGGGGGTGGTAGTGATGAAATGTCATGTCTGATAGATTCAATCTTGTTCTTGAAGTGGTTGGCGAGATCTTGGGCAGAGAAGTTAGTGGAAGGTGTTTGTGTTGGTGGGTTTAGAAGAGATGTGAAGGTTGAGAAAAGGCGTTTGGGGTTGGAGGAAAGATTAGAAATTAGAGAGGAGAAGAATGACTGTTTAGCCAGGGAGAGGGCAGAGCTATACGAACGGAGAATGAATTTGTAGTGTGTGAAGTCGGCTGTGGAGCGCGATTTCCTCCAGTGCCTTTCAGCAGTGCGTGAGCACCTTTGGAGGTATCGCGTTAGTCTTGTGTGCCAGGGTTGTAGTGGGGTTGTGCGTGGGTGGCGTGGAGTTGCAGGTGCAGCGATGTCAAGGGCTGAAGTGAGAGTGCTGTTGTAGAGAGCAGTAGTTTTGTCTGGGCAAGTAAGTGTGAGGATGGGGTTGAGGATAGGCTGCAGGGAGGTGGAAAATTGTTGCTTATCAAGAGAATGTAGATTTCTCCGCATGCGCTTGATTGTGGCGGGGGTGATGGGTTTGCGTGGTATGATGAGGTTACCGGTGAGGAGGTGGTGGTCAGAGAGGGGAAAGGGGACATTAGAGAAGTTGGAGACCGAGCAGAGGTTAGTGAAGATCAAGTCGAGGGAGTGACCATCACTGTGTGTGGGAGAGCTGGTCCACTGCGATAAGCCTAAGGAGGTTGTTAAGGAGAGGAGTTTGAGGGCAGGGGGGGTGTTGTGATTATCTATAGGGATGTTGAAGTCACCCATGATGAGAGTAGGGACATCAGAGGACATGAAGTGAGGGAGCCAGGAGGTGAAGTGATCAAGGAATTGTGCAGTGGGACCAGGTGGCCTGTATATGACAGCGACACGCAGGGGGAGGGGAGAGAAGAGGCGAAGTGTGTGAGCTTCAAATGTAGGGAAGGAAAGAGAGGGAACAGTGGGGAGTACCTGAAATATATGGTTAGGGGGCAGCAGGATGCCTACTCCCCCTCCCTGCCTGTTGCCAGGCCTCGGTGTGTGTGTGAATTGAAGGCCTCCATATGAGAGTGCGGCAGTGGAGGCAGTGTCTGATGATGTGAGCCAAGTTTCAGTGATGGCAAGGAGGTTTAGGGAGTGAGAAATGAACAGATCATGAACAGCTGTTAGTTTGTTACACACAGAGCGGGCGTTCCAGAGACCAAAACAAAAGGGGGGGGAGGAGGTTAGGTGACGGGGTACGGTTATTAGATTGTGAGTGTTGCGTGTGTGAGTGGGTTCTGTGGTCCAAGAGAGAATGGAAGGGGGGCCTGGGTTAGGTGAGATGTCACCTGCAGCAAGTAGGAGGAGAAGGGACAGAGACATAAGGTGAGAGTGAGATTTGAAGCAGTGGGGCTTTTTTGCAGGGGTAGAAGGAGATGGTGGTGATAGGGAGCGGAGGAATGAAAAAAGTTCATGGGAGCAGAGAAGTGGTGAGTGAAGAATTGAGGGTGCAATGTGAATGGCGTGACACTTAATGTGGACACAGGAGGAGGAGAGTCTTATGCAGGTGAGAATGGCGATGACAAAACAAGGAGTTAATTTGCCCATAGTTGGGTTAATGAATGGGGCAGTAGAGATGTGCAATAGTCAGTAATCCAGGAGAGTACAGATGACTTGGCAGTCAAGGGCCAATCCACGGAGCAGAGGGTATAGGTGCCAGGGATGGTGAGGAGAGTCAGTAGCAGAACTGCAAAGTACTTGGTGAGGGTAGGAATCAGTGCAGGGTTAAATGAAGTAGTCCAATGATGATCAGGAGAGGCAGAAGTTGTAATGGTTAATGGTGACTGGAAATCCTGGTTTCTTAGATCAGGTGGTCAGTAGTTTCAGTAGAGGAAGCAAATGTCAGTGCTTGGTGAAAATGACTGTTTCTTCATTCTGAATTCAGCCTGTTTGCTTGCTTCTTGTCTTTAGGTGGTTGCAGCAGTTGTCTCTCTCTTGCCTAACTCTCAGTACTTAGATAAAGCTGTACTTTGAGAAAGGTGCCAACTGCTACCCCTGGCAAATGCCACCCCAGGCAAATGCCACCCCTAACTGGGCCTGAATATATACTAACTGGAGTCCCTAAGAACACTGAATGACTGACTGAGGGATTTCCAAATTACAAATTGTTTTGGGATGGAAGAGCTCTGAGTGTGTTCAGGTGTGACACCATTAAATCTCTGATAAGAAACAGACACAGAGAGATATAGGAGAGGAATGGGGGAGGAAGGCAATATGGAGACTGGAACAGGGGGTCAAAATGGCTAATTTAGATTAGTACATACAACAAGGGGTTAAATGGTAGAGGGAGACTGGATGAGATTGGAGTTCCAGGTGAAGGGTAGATTAGTACATACCAGGAGACTGTATAGTTAATAAACAGTTGGGTTACAGCACAAGATTTTTAAGCAGGCTGGATGGGAAACACATACCAGGAGACTGTATAGTTAATAAACAGTTGGGTTACAGCACAAGATTTTTAAGCAGACTGGATGGGAAACACATACCAGGAGACTGTATAGTTAATAAACAGTTGGGTTACAGCACAAGATTTTTAAGCAGTCTGGATGGGAAACACATACCAGGAGACTGTATAGTTAATAAACAGTTGGGTTACAGCACAAGATTTTTAAGCAGACTGGATGGGAAACACATACCAGGAGACTGTATAGTTAATAAACAGTTGGGTTACAGCACAAGATTTTTAAGCAGACTGGATGGGAAACACATACCAGGAGACTGTATAGTTAATAAACAGTTGGGTTACAGCACAAGATTTTTAAGCAGACTGGATGGGAAACACATACCAGGAGACTGTATAGTTAATAAACAGTTGGGTTACAGCACAAGATTTTTAAGCAGACTGGATGGGAAACACATACCAGGAGACTGTATAGTTAATAAACAGTTGGGTTACAGCACAAGATTTTTAAGCAGACTGGATGGGAAACACATACCTGTAAGGAAGATGAGAAAGTTGTTAGAAGACTGTCTTCATAGAGCATACAATGCAGCATACTGGATAGATATTAACATATTATTTCTCTTGCCTAACTCTCAGTACTTAGATAAAGCTGTACTTTGAGAAAGGTGCCAACTGCTACCCCTGGCAAATGCCACCCCAGGCAAATGCCACCCCTAACTGGGCCTGAATATATACTATTTAAGCTGTATCTAATATTGTACCCCTTTCTCTTATTTTCTTCCTCATATTCTACAAAGATAAGTAAACTATTTATTAAAAGAAAAAAGTAGGGATGTATGGAACTTTTGAAAGTTGTATTCCGCAGAAAACAGGACATTGTGTTTCCCATGGGAGTTCCTGTAATAAGGCAATAACATTGCTTTCCTGATTAAATGATCTATTGGTCCTGAAATGCGTTGGATGCATAACTTGGGTCTTGAAGATTGTTTTACATTTTGAATTTAAATACAATTATTTGTACCCATTGTCACGGATACCCAGGAATAAATCAGGAGTCAGTATGGTATATAGTAAATTCGCCCTCGTTTTTGCATTTTGGTTGCTTCACAATTTTTAAAAACCATGAAAAGAATACTGGGATCAGGGGCGGATTGTAGTATCGGGCATTCGGGCATGCCCCGGTGGGCCTGTTGCTTCTTGACAGGGAAGGGCCGCTCCGCAAAATTACAGTGTAGACTCCAGCCCCACGGAAGTGTCACAGGCAGTGACAGCAGTGTCACAATGTGAAAGAGACTGCTGCTCGGCATTTCAAAGCTGCCCTGGGTGAAGCAGCCACTTGACAGCCTTGGTTGTTATTTTTATGATTTCTAACTTAACCCAGTGCTAGAGAGGCTTTTAACATGTTGTGAAGCGATATAAAAGACCTCTCTAGCACTCAAGATGTTAATTTGCTCCTGTACCTGCATTCCTGTTGCTGCCCTGCTTCTCTCCAACGGACTCTCAGCCTCCCGTTCCCCGGACCTTATCAGGCATGTAAATCATTCACATTCCTTTTCTGTCCTCGTCTTTTCTCCTGTTTTGACTTTTTTTGACACATGATCTCATAATTGAAAAACAAGAACCCTTTGAATGCCAGAGGGATACCCATGTGCATAGCGTTTGATACTCCTCTGGCACTCAAAGGGTTAAAATCAGACACATTCAGAGTAAGAGGAAATGTGTTCCTGAACATTGCTCATCAAGATAAAGAGGATAAGTGTTGAGGAAAACTACTCAGAGAAACTAAAATTCGCATATTCCAATTGATTTAAATGGGGCTTTTGACCTCCTTGAATACAAAGGGTCAAAAGCCCCATTTAAATCAATGGGAATATGCAGAATTTTAGTTTCTCTGTTTGAGTAGTTTTCCTCAAAACTTATTCTCTTTATCTTGATGAGCAATGCTCAGGGACACATTTCCTCTTACTTTGAACATCTCTGATTTTAACCCTTTGAGTGCCAGAGGAGTATTAAACACTTTGCACATGGGTATCCCTCTGGCATTCAAAGGGTTCTTGATGTTCTCCCATTATGAGATCATGACTCAATCTCTCTCTCACACACACACACACACACACACACACACACACACACACAAAATGTAACTATTGTAGCCCCTTCTACTACCCAAATGCCAGCTCAGAACCCCCCATATCCTCCTAAACTAGTAGCCTCCCAAATGTGTCCCATCTACTCTATGGCTGCCTCCATATGCCAACCTTTGCACCCAAGCACCTCCATGGGCCCATGTTTAACCATACTGGCCACCATATGCACCCCAAACCTACTACCTACCTACTAGTCCTCTGTGTTCAGAATGTCCACCATATGCCCCCTAAACAGCCCACATGTAATACACACACACACACACACACACACACACACATATATATATGCATGTATCATGATATACCAACTAAGGGGCCAGTTTTTTTTAAAATTCCCCCGGGCCAGTATCTGCCCACAATCCGCCCCTGACTGGGATTATATCAGTAACACGCCCACATGAGTTACTGACCAACCACAGTCAGAGATGCATAAAATTAAATACATTTCATTTTTGTATAAGGGATTAACGTAAACTTCAGGCAGGTACAAAAACACAAAAGGGAAAGGAAAATAAAACAATGATTTAAATTAGAACTGACTAATCCTAATAATAACCGCTCAACCTAACCTTGTTGGGGGCAGAAAATCTTACTGGCCCCTATGATTTTTATTTTCCTTTGCTTCCAGGGTCAAGGGATAACATGTTCAAATCAGTCCTGGATGTCATGTCTGTGGAGGAGAACAAGACAGTTACTAGCAGAACCACAGGACCTCAATCACTTCTCACTGTGATGGTAGTCTTCTTAACCATTTGCTTGAGTACCCCTCTGGCCTCTTATGGGAAACTTTCATGTTTACCTCCATAGACATGATTTCAAGGACTGATCAAATGTTATCTCCAGAACAAATAGTCCTATAATTTTAATGTGGATATTTCAAGGGAGCATCAATGGTGATTTTGTGTCTCAGGTTCTAGTTGTGATACAGGACAACAGACTTTCTTACCCCCCCCCCCCACACACACACACACATACACTTTTCATACTCCAGCTTCATTTCTGTGTAACAATTCCAGAAGACACGTTTTGGTGAAGGAGGGATTTATAAAAAAAATGCTCTTAGTACTTTTTAAAGAATTGTCCTTAATTCATGGCAACAGGCGATAACTTCAGGTCTGATTTATAAACGAGTAAGGGTGTCTATAAATATGGGGTTATTATTGTGATGTCAACACCTGAAATGCTTCAGAACAGATTATACCTGGCATTAAGTTTCCTGCAAAAATTCTGTAGCTAAATTATCACAGCGACATTTCTTTATAAATTCACAGCTTCAGAATTTTCACCAGCTGTACCGTCACTTCTGAAAACACAACTATGTGGCGTTATGGCTTCCCAAACTGGTGTAAGATTTTTTTAATAAATGCTGAACTTCAGTTTTAGTACAGATTACAGTCATTTCTCTCTCTACTCTCTCTCTGCTATCTGATATTGCTTAGTGTCATGACTCATTACCAGCGACGCTATTTTTGTGACTTGGCAAAAGATTCAAGACATAAATATAAATCCAATGAAGGGACCAACAGACTATCAACCAGAATTTTAAGGTGATCTAAACCCTTTAACAAAAACTCTTTGGAATGTTGATGATGTACCCAGAGCAGACAGAAGCACCTGGCCAATCCAAAGCAATTAGGAGAGCCTCTCCAGACACTCACTGCAGGTGAGGACATCAAAAGGAACCCAAGTAAAAAAGATAGTGAGATAAGTGGATTCCAGAAAGTGTAGGGAATGTCATACTCCTTTACACAATTCTTTTATGAGTGATTATTGATTTATTAGTAAAGGGTAACTAGGAAATCACCAAAACAATTCTGCAAGTCTTATATGTTTTCTGAAAGTGCATGTTATATAATATAGGCTATAATGCAGGAAAATATTGCATGTATTGGGACATATGATAAAGTGTGTGCATCTCAGTGGTATACCAGTTATAGTAAGGAGAACAAGGAAGTAAAGGATTGGGGGTTGGGTTAGAATTTACGTTATATTTATGGTGCAAGAGCCAATTTATTGAATTTTGGTCAAGTCTTATGTTGGATCCAGGGATATCAAATCTTAAGAAATGCCAAAAGCAAATTGGAGAAAATTTTGAGCAAAGTAACTCCCCCATACTGTGCACAAATAAAAATCCCCCAAACAACTGTTGATTTACCTGTGGATTTAACCCCTTAACGTCCAAATACTACATGTACATCACGGGGTCAATGTGCAATACGGACCCATGCCGTACATGTACGCCAGGGATTTCAGGGCTCCCCATAGGGCTGCACGTTGTTTGGGGAGCTCTGAATCAGATCGTAAAAAAAAAAAAAAAAATGCTCTGTGGCCCTTAAGTGCCGGTCGTGTGTGTGCTTGCTGGTCCTAAAGGGGTTGAATGATACAGACATCTGCAACGAATTGCTTTGCAGTGCACTGGAGATGTCTCTAGCATTTATTTTGTAATCGTATTCTTTACAGTCCACTCTTATTTATTCTTTTTTGCCTAACTTATAATAAATTACGTTAACCATCACTGTCCCCCTCGCTTTTATTTATCCTTAACCATTTGGATGTGAAGGAGGTCACCAACTCATTACTTTATATTGCAAGAGACCAGAGGCGTAACTAGAAGCCATGGGCCCTGGTGCAAGAATTTCCATGGGCCCCCCTGACCACATGGGCCCCCCAACCACATTGGCCCCCCTCCACCACATTGGCCACCTCCACATTGCCCCCAATCTCCACAATACCCCTTCCACAATGCCCCCATCTCCACATTGCCCCTTCCACAATGCCCCCATCTCCACATTGCCCCCATCTCCACAATGCCCCTCAATCTCCACATTGCTCCTTCCACAATGCCCCTCAATCTCCACATTGCCCCTTCCACAATGCCCCTCAATCTCCACAATGCACCCATCTCCTAACTCCCTGGTGGTCCAGTGGCATGGCAGAGGACAGGTATGTGCCTCCTTCTGCACAGACCTCTTCTCCCGCGCGGTCCTCTTCAGTAATGCAGAGCGCTGGGAGATGATGTAATCTTCCAGCGCTCTGCATAACGAGAGTGCCGGTCTGCCGGAGGGAGATCAGCATATTGCGGGCATTGTGGGCGCCAGGCGAGGGGGTCGCAAGAGACCTCTCCACCTTCCAAGGTGTTAAAACATAGAGAGGCTGATGTACTAAGAGGAACTGGAGCTATTCTGGGGCGATCCAGCTGCACCATAGCGGACAAAAAAAATCCCATTTATTCAAATAGGCTTTTAACCCCTTGAATGTTAGCGATGTCTCTAATATATTGTGAAGCAATGTGATGGAGACTGTCTTAGAATGCATTAAGCCTTTTAAAACTTTTAATGCCTAAGAGGTATCCAAAGTATTTCAACTCAATGTGTTCGATACCGCTCAGGCACTCCAAGGGTTAAATTAATAGGATTAGGCATTTCTATTTGTCCCCTCGGAAACTGGTTTGGCCCACAATTCCTCCAATTCCTTTGAGTACATCAGACATCAAAGTATTTTGCTGTTGACGTTGAAGACAGTAAAGAGAATAACATTTCGCAAGCACATTATTATTTAACCCTTTGATTGCCAGAGGGGGTACACAACGCATTGCTTTGCAATGCATTGCACACCCCCTCTGTCACTCAAAGGGTTAATGTAATAAAAATGTCCTGATTTTATTTTGGAATTAGATTTAATTTTTATTGCCATACTATTTATTTTAACCATATTCTGTTTTTTTTTAGTTTTGCAGGAATTAAGTGGCAGTGCTAAAGTTATCCACATAATTGTGATACTGTTCTTAGTCTTGAGCCTATTTTGTTCCTTCTTCAGTTCCGCAACCACGTGTTTGAACAGTGTAAGCAACCCTTATGTCACATTTTTGGGACCCATTGGAGTGTATGTATGGGCTTCAGTTAATGGTAAGCATGAGCTGAATTTTTGGTGAATAGAATTTAATTTTGTCATTTTATATTGTATATGCTAATCCTATATAATAATTCTCTAAAAGGTGTGTAATGACTCAGTTATGCGCAGTAGAGACTGCCTGCTCCTGGAGCACCCAGCTTTGTATCAGCCGCGGTGCGGGCAGTCTCTACTGTGCATGACTGCACCGCAACTGGCTGGCAGTGGCACTGTGGCCCTTGTAACGGGCTCTTCAACTAGTAAAAAGATAATAGAACTGTAAAAATTGTCTAACTACAGACTCAGGCAACAGTACAATATCTTTGTTCACTAAAAAGCAAGAGATTTCCCTTTACAGTCCTAGTGAAGAACAAAAGTATTAGTGGAGAGCAACATGGTTTTATAAAGGAATAGATCCTGCCAAACAAATTTATTGAGATTCTATAAAAAAGTAAGTGGGAACCGAAATAATGGTTGAGCAGCAGATGATGTCTGTCTAGACTCCGCAAAGGTGTTTGTGGATACAGTGTGACACAAGTCAGGCTTATACATTAAGGGCAGTGAGGGGAGACTTATAAAAAACATTGTTAGTACTTTTTTATGAACTGTTGTAAAGTCATGGGAACTGGAGAAATATCAGGTCTGATTTGTAAAGGAGTAAGGTCATCAATATAAATATGAGATTAGTAATCTGATGTTATCGCCTTGAATGCTTACGAATAGATTACACAAGAAGGGTTATGCAATAAAGCGTGATAAAGAGGTGATGAAGTGGTGATAAAGTGGAGAGGACTTCTCCAGTGATATCACTTCTCCAAGTCATATGCTATTCAATGGAGCCTATTCACTAAGATGTATCCAACTTTGGAGATCTTAGTGGATATGCTCTATAGAATAACATAGGAACTGGAAAAGTGATATCACTGGAGAAGTCCTCTTCACTTTATCACCTCTTTATCACGATTTAGTGAATAACCCCCTGGTAAGATTCTGGCAAAAATTCTGTTGTAAAATTGTTACAGTTAGTAACATTTCTTTATAAGTTCACAGCACCAGAATTGTTACAGTTAGTAACCTTTCGCTATAAATTCACAGCACCAGAATTGTTACAGTTAGTAACATTTCTTTACAAATTCACCAGAATTGTTACAGATAGTAACATTTCTTTATAAATTCACAGCACCAGAATTGTTACAGTTAGTAACATTTCTTTATAAATTCACAGCACCAGAATTGTTACAGTTAGTAACATTTCTCTATAAATTCACAGCACCAGAATTTTTGCTAGCTCTACCGTCACTTTATCCAAAACACAACTATGTGTCGTTAAAGCTTCCAAAAGTGGCATAAACTTCTTTTTAAATCCTGACTTTATTTTTATGCCACTTTTACTCCACATTTTTCATAATTCCAGTTTTATAAATCTCCTCCGACTGGAGTTACTCCAGTTTTATAAATCTCCCCCAACTGGAGTTACTCTGGAGTTAACCAGCTGCCCCATTGGACCCAAAATAAACAATCCTGTTAAATTAAATTGTGCTTTTAACCCCTTGAATGCCAGAGAGTTCTCAAAACAATGTGTGCTCAGTAGCATAGTTTGGTCAAAGTATGTATCAGCTCGCTCACCACGCCAAGGTACCTCATATCAAGTGAGTCATACCAAATACATATAGATAATTCAAAATTAATCTTGAAAAAGCAGTGCAGTGCGGAATGTTGTCCAATGGCATAGTTAAAACCTGATTCCTACCAATACATATAGAACTAAAAATGAAAATTAAAAAGCATTCTTTAAAAAGCAGTATTGTACAAAACGCCTTCTAATTGTAAAACCAAATTAAAATAAAGCAAACCACATAGGTAGATATGTCCATCTGATAAATCAAGAGGCTTTGATTTCTATGATTATAGATTCCATTTAAAGGGATAGCAATAGAGCACTTGAGTCGTATGGTCAGCTGACCAGAGATGTCCTGTCCATAGAGTGCTATAGAAACAGCACAACCATAAAATTTCAGGCTGTGAAATTACTGCACCAAAAAAATGCAAATTTGAGCTGTAATAACTATTGAATAAAACATCCCTCAGCAGTGGCAGTGCCCTTGTATTTAATCAGCAAGATCAACTTTGCAATATATTTTTTCAATATTAAATGTTACTATCCCTTTAAATCCTCTCCTCACTGTGGAATTCTACGAAGGCATCTAGTGTAACTTTACCCACACTATAAATTACAGATTAACTCTGAAAACAATATTTATAATGCTATTCTGCCTGGAAATTATAGATTTTATAATTTCCAACGGCAAACCAAAACAGGGTTTCTACTTTCTAAGTACCACCTTTAACCCTTGAGGGATATGGCATGCATTGCTTCGCAATGTGCTACATATAACTCTGGCATGCAAAGGTTTAAGCGTTTGCCCTTATCACCATAATAATTAGTTGTTGCTGTTATGACTGGGACTATGCCAAGATGGGCAACATGAAGACTTCTAGCTGTTGTAGGACAGTTATCCTCAGCTGTCCATTGACAGGCAGAGGATGATCGGAATTGTAGTCCAACAATAACTGTAAAGTAGCAGTTTTCCTACTCCTGGCCTATGCATAGACAGCTGCAATGTCTCTTTTGTTTGAGAATTAAAACAAACAATTTCTAAGTATGGTTATTTATTTACATTTTTGGAAAACCGTCACTGGAAACAGTGGGTATACCCTCAAGTTCAGTACAAATATCAACATTGCTGCATTTCCATTGTGACACAATGCAGTAGTGACCTCTCTAAATCTAAGGCAGGGGTTGGAAACCCAGCTGTTGTGAACTGCAATTTCCATCATCCCCAGCCAGCCGCTGAAGTAGTAGTAGTCCATGACAGCTGTTAGGCTTTGGGTTGCCCTTTACAGAAGCAAGGGGTTACATGTGCTGACTATTTTTCACAGCAAATGGGCACAGGTGAAGATTTACCTATTTTGTTTTCTAAGCAGAAATCTGTGTCCAGCCAATCACGTGTGTGCACCCAGTGAAGTAAAAAACTTCAGACGGCTGGGGCAATGTGCTGAAAATTATTTTCAGTTTTAAATATTAGCTGTGACAACTTGTGTCAGGGTGCCCTTAAGCATGTACCTATTTTGCCTAGTGAGAATTCCAGCCCGTATGCATGTAATGAAAATGAAATGTGAATAGCTCTCTGGTCATGAACTTGTTGATTATCATCTCTTCTGATCACTTATAAGAATGGTATAATAACTATGATCTGTAACTGTGTATGCTTAAACTAAAGTTACCACTTCAGTAAATAAGAAGAACTGGAATAATTCTGGATCAAACCAACTGTACCATTAAGGACAAATACACATTTTCAAAACGTAATTTGCTTAAAGGGATAGTAATACTTCGTTTTAACTTTATTTTATTTTGTAGGCATTAAAAAAACATGAAGAATGATATAAGTCTTATCTCTCAAACCTTTATGGTTTAAGAGATATTCACAAGCAAAGTTTCCCCTCCCGCCCCTTTTTCCTAGTGTAAGCCATCTCTTCTCAGATGTGAATCTGGTTGTAAGACCAGACAGATAACAGAAGGGGACAATCTTCTTTGTATGAAAACAATGAAAGCCCTTCCCCCCTTGACAAGTTTTTCAGCTTTTCCATTATCTTAATTGAAGATTGTCCCTCTCTGCAGTCTACCTGGGCACCTCCCTTCTGATCTGGCTGAACGGGGGGGGATACTTTGCTTGTGAATATCTCTTAAACCATAAAGGTTTGAGAGATAAGACTTATATCGTTCTTCATGTTTTTTTAATGCCTACAAAATAAAATAAAGATAAAACAAAGTATTACTATCCCTTTAAATGGGGCAAGGTCTGATATGGACTTGAAACCCTTGCACATTAAAGTTTGCTTCTGCTTATTTTTTCTTATTTTCCTGTTATATTTAGTTCAGTATATCAGGGCGTCTTCTCAGCTGAGCTGTGTTCTAAAATTGTAGATATTAATAAAATAATTAGAATAAGCGACTTCCCATGTCTCAAAACGTCAAAGTTTTTGTGTTCATAACATTTAAACTTCCCCCCTCCCTCTACTTTCTCATACGTCAGCAGAATCCGGTCATTTGAGCAGATGGAGGCTCTTCAGCAGAGCCGAAATCACGACAATTATGAAGAAATACTTCACTGGAACAGTCTACAAAGTGTGCTTGCAAATCAGGCACACTTTGTAGACCGTTTCAATGAAGTATTTCTTCATAAACGTCACAATTTCGGCTCTGCTGAAGAGCCTTGTCTGGTCAAATGACTGGATTCTGCATCTGTCAGCTAGATTGCTGACGTATGAGAAAGGGGAGGGAGGGGGGAGTTTAAATGCTACAAACACAAAAACTATGACGTTTTGAGACATGGAAAGTAGCTTATTCTAATTTGAATTATTAATACTTACAATTTTAGAGATGTTTATAACAAAGTATTACAATTCCTTAAAGTGATAGTAAATCCCCCAAAAAACTGTTCGCGGATTGATAGGAATAATAAAAAAAAATGTAATGCCGTTATTCCCATCTCTCAAACCGTTATAGTTTGAGAGGTGTAAGAAAATAAAGACCTCCGCTCCCTCCCCTTTCTCATGCGTCCACTGTATAGAAGACGTCATGAGATCCTGCTTCCGGGACCAGAGGGCGGCTCTTCAGGAGCACTGTCATCGAGATATCTAACTATGATTACTGCATCGGAATGGTCTACAACGATGGCCAGGCACATGTTGTAGACCATACCGATGAAGTAATTATAGTTAGATATCCCGATGACAGCGCTCCTGAAGAGCTGACTAAAGTCGGTCGACCGGATTCTGCCTTTGACAGCTTTACAGCTCATCAGGCAGAAAGGGGAGGGAACGGAGACCTTTATTTTATTATATCTCTCAAACCATAACGGTTTGAGAGATGGGAATATTTATTTAGAAAATGTTTTACCGGGAAGAATACATTGAGATTTCTCTCGTTTTCAAGTATGTCCTGGACTAAGGGCATTACATGTTTTTTTTATTATCCCTATCAATTCGCGGACAGTTTTTTTGGGGGGTTTACTAACCCTTTAAGTCTGGATACTTCCATTGCAAATGAGAATGGAAGCCCAGATTAAGGGAGCGGTATATAGAAAACCTTACAGATTTTACAATTTCCTTTTTCTCATTTTAGTAATGTAAAATTGGAAATCCATTACATTCAGTTTGTTGTGCTTTTTAGGGAAATATACATATCAGAATTTTTTATAATGCTTCCTTTTTTTGTGTTTCAATTTGCAGGCTTCTTCATTCTGCTTGTAATGATTCTGTGCGCTTCAAATACAGAGGTAATCGGAATGCCGAAAAAGTTAGCCATAGCATTGGATTCCAGGGGAGATGAGTTTTTAGAAAGCCGTAATACGTACGGATATTCATTCTGGATCCTGACCCTCAGTATATTATTAAATGTTGCCACCATAATAGTAATTTATTTTTATCAACATACAAGGTACAGCAGAAAGAAAGAGCAAGAAAGACCCATGGAAAACGCATCCAAAGATGTTATTTTATTTTGAATTGAGAATCCTCAAATAAATGGACTACAACTTCCTGCAGGGAAAGTGACTGATTATTTAATTGTTTTTTTATCACCAACCACTCACCATAAAACAGCAGGCTTTTCTGGGGAAGATTGCTTTTGCAAATAAAAATGCTGTTTTGGTGCTCATATCACACTCCATTCTGCCATGATTATGAAATGTTGGGTTTAGGAGCTTCTGTAAGTAAATATATATCTTCTGGACAGTTTAAACGATTTTGTTAGTAGAACATACAAAAATCTATATATACAGATGAAATTATATAAATCATGCGGATTATAGAGATGTCTTCATAGCTTTTTTTCTTTTCGCATTGAAACTGTATTGTATTCTGAGGCTGTACAAAGGCATTTCACTATCTAAATTTGCCTATATGGTTCCAAAGAACAATGGGTGGGGATTTTCCCTATTAGTTATTTTATTCAGACCGTTTACAATTCCTGGCAACAGAGAAATAAGGCACATGTACCAGGAACAACTGTAGCAATTAAGAGATAAATCAACACAACATAGAAGACAAAATATATTATTAATTTATATGGATCTTTAACCCCGTGAATGCTAAAGAGATCTCCAACACATTGGGGGTTATGCACTAAAGTGTGATAAAGAGGTGATAAATCAGAGATAACTCCATTGATATCACTTCTTCACTTCCTATGTTATTCTATACAGCTTATGCACTAATATATCTCCCACTTGAGAAATCCTTGTGCATAACATAGGAACTGGAGAAGTGATATCACTGGAGAAGTTATATCTGCTTTATCACCTCTTTATCACTCCTTAGTGCATTTCCCCCAATGTTTTGCAATGCCTTGGATACCTCTCTTGCTTTCAAGCAAGGTTATGCCCTAAGGTGTGATAAACAGGTGATAAAGTGGAGATGACTTCTTCAGTGATATCACTTCTCCAAGTCATATGTTCTTCTATGGTTCACCTTTAAATGGTCGCGTGTAAAAGATTGTAAGGCTGCATGCAGCATTAAGCATGTCGCCATGCTAAAAAGGGTGATATGAGAATCTCGGCCACCACAAAACCGCGAGATTCTCATGTCGCGGCCTTAAACAGTGCATTAACCCACATCCATAATATGTTTATGTGGCAGCATACCTTAAACATTGCTTGGAACCAGCACTGAACTGCAAAGGAGCCTCTCTGTATTTTGATTCATTACTTACTCTTCATACCCTCCCAGTGTTACACAGACCCAAATTCCCCTGCTAGTTCTGTGACGTTGCATTCTGCTTTGCTTTAAGTACTATCATTCAGAGGGTTAAAAGGCCCATTTAAGTCAATTAAAATTTACACTTGTCTTCTACTGTGTGGTTGGTTTATTCCAAATTTCTACTTTGTACATCAGCCTGACTAGCACATCTTTATAATAACCCCTCACTTTTCTATAGACAGAAAATCCAGTTGGCCACTGTGAATTTTGTTCTAGCACCTTTGTTCAAGAGAAAACATCTACAATCAGTCCCGGATGTCATCTCCATTGAGATGGACATTACTTTTGCTAGCAAGGCTCCTGAACCCCACATTCCACCTACTGGATCTTCCATTTTCTCTAGCTCTTATTTGTTTTAAATTGAATCTGGAGAGTGCATAAAGCAGCAAAGTATTCCAGGGACATTTGAGGTCCAGGAGACCAGTTAGTCAAGTCCTCCTCTGTAGACATGTCATTCAGGACCAATTGAATATATAATTTTGAAACTAGTAGCAAGGGCAAAAACATAGTGGACATTGCGTTTTCTGGTCCTGGTAAGGTAAGTGGGCACTATTATTAGGACGGGTTTAGTGCGCCTTTAAACTCCAAGAATGCTATAGTATTATGAAGGATGTGGCCATGGTGGACTGTAGTATTATTGTGTGTATGAAGAGTCTTCCCTAGGAAGGGCCATACTAG
The DNA here is from genome assembly GCA_037306005.1 of Rhinophrynus dorsalis. NCBI lineage: Eukaryota > Metazoa > Chordata > Amphibia > Anura > Rhinophrynidae > Rhinophrynus > Rhinophrynus dorsalis. The sequence goes on from CM074724.1 coordinate 67,107,226, forward strand.
GTACCCTTAGCCATGCCCATGGTCCAAACCCCACTCCTAACATGACCACACCCCCAGCTTCATCCATTGTTGACTGACATGAAAAATACTCATAGCCTATAAGAAGCAAAAACATACACAAAAAAAAATTTAGTAGACCTCTCAGTTATCCAAGGGGTTCAAAATAGCCAGGGAAAGGATAAACAAAACTGATAAATAAGCTGGTAAATAAAATAGTCGCAATATATTAGGTGTAGGCTTCGACTGCAGGGAACTTGGATTGTACTGCCAACTTCCTCAACTCAGAATCTGTGTGTGGCTAGTACTGTTGAGGTTCCCCTCAAAATGTGGCACTCCAAGCAGTTGCCTACTCTGCCTAATATGAAATCCAGCCCTGTGTACACGTTTTTGTTACTTCTGGGGTTGTCATATTTGGTATTGGCTGATGGGGCCTCCGCCATTGGTCTAGTATTTAAAGCCATGGGTCTCAGGTTGCCAACCAGAGCATGACATGGTCTAATCCTGTTCTGATGTCCCTAATGGTAATAAGAAATAGACCTATTCATCACAGTAAATATGCATTGATGGACAGCTATCCAATAGCGACTATCAATAGATCTTAAACCCTGGGAGCAGACCTGCTGATGAAGTCAGTGAAGCATTATAAGCCCCAGTGGACCAATGAACAAGCAGATTGGGATAGAAAAGAGAGCCCTCAGGTTTCCTCATTGATCTCACAAGTAGAGATTGAAGTCTTGCTGCTGAGTGTCTTGCCCTGCTTACTGTAGTCCCCATAGACATATGTGGGAACTCTCCAGATCTGCCCAAGAGACTCCAGTTTTGACTTCTAATTATTGGTCTCTGGGAGTAAAAGGATATTTATATGGATTGTTGAGTCTCTTGGTAACCCCTCCTTGTTCTGCCTACTTCTCACCCTATTCTGCTCATTCTCCCACTCATTTTAGGGACAAGTCACACCTTGTTATCATGGTAACCCCCACCCAGCTAAGCACCACCCACATTGTGACAAACTGCATCATTTTGGACACTCCCACCCCTGCCCTTTCGATCACTCCAGGGGTTCCAGTAAAGAAGGCTCCCGGGTATACTCATAGATCCTCTTCATCTGGTCAATGGTAGATGCACATGCAACCCATCACATTTATGACAGAGAGCCACATTCTTTTGTGTTTCATTACAAATGAATGGGTCATTTTTTTTTACCCCCAATGGCAGATAAGGGCCTTGGGCTTTTTTTTTTTTTTTTAACTAAACCTAGTTCCATAAACTTTGTAAACATGATAATGGTTAAAATAGCCTAAGCCCCTGTGTTTTGGGATCATTCCAATTCATCTGTTTTGGACTTCGAGTTTCAAATATCATTTATTTTCCTATTTAATTCCCCTGTTGATATTTAACAGTTACTTCTGTTAGCTGGAGAGGCAAGTTGATCATTTACAGATCAGGGAAAGGTGACGTATTTTATAGGACCAATCAATGTGTGGGAGGGAACAAGCAGAGCATGCAAATCCTCACATTCTTCTCCCACTGTATATGCACTCCGACTTGTCCTGAAGAATTAGCTTCCTTCCAGCTCTCAGATGCATCCTGCTTCACAGTCACCAGACCAAGTGGACATTTCTGTTAACCCCTCAAATGCTAAAGAGGTCTCCAATGCATTGCTCTGAAATGTACCTGAGACCTCTCTAGCATTCAAGGGGTGAATCACACAGAGTTGCTATTTCTTATCTGTGGTAACATCAATAACTTCCCCATCTTTATAATTTATAATGTGCCAAACATCTTTCACTTTCAAAAAAAGGAAAATATATACAGAATGAAAACAGTGTAAAATGTGTTATTATTCTGCTGGAGTCATTTATATATACATTATATATGTAGATGTTAAAGGGATAGTAATACTTTAATATTAAAGTTGAGGTCCAAGTCTTCTTTATGTTTTTTTACATGTAGCATTATATTTTAATGCTTACAGTTTTGTAGCTCAAGAGCTATTCAATCCGAAAGCAACCCCCTCGCGCCCCTTTCCCTGTGTCACTGATCCTCTCGGTCTGGTCTGGATGGAGCGTGGTGAGGGACAATCTTCAGTAAGCAAAAGGAAAATCCTGCCCTCCCTAGTCAAAGGGATTAGTTAAAGGGATAGTAATGGTTAATTTTAAGTTGATTTAATATTGTTGACATTAAAAAAGATTAACAACAATGTAAGTCTTATCTCTCAAACCCTTATGGTTTGAGAGATATATCTTGCTAAAGTTACCTTTTCCAGGCTGTTTTACTCAAGTCTGCCATATAGCTGACAGCTGCAGATTCCAGTCATTTGACAAGACAGAGGCTTTTCAGCAGAGCTGAAATCACGCTATTTAGAAATAAATACTTAATTGGAATGATCTACAAAGTGTGCTTGCAAACCAGGTGCAATTTGTAGACTGTTCTAAATTAAGTATTTGTCTTTAGATATCGTTATATCGGCATTGCTGAAGAGCTGCATGTGGTCACGCGACCAGAATCTGCTTCTGACAGCTTTACAACTCGTCAAACAGAAACGGGAGGGCCAGAGAACTTTATTTTCCTATATCTCTCAAACCATAATGGTTTGAGAGATATGAATAAATGCAAGTAATCTCTTTTAATTGTATCTACCATGTAGTTAATACTTTTTTTCTGACATTACTATCCCTTGAAGATTGTCCCTCACTGTATCTCTCCAGTTCCACAACCGGATTCCAGATCTGATGGGAGGTGGCCAGAATGGGTGGGCGGGGAATCCTTTCGGATTGATTAGCTCTTGAACTATAAAATTATATGTATGTATGTGTATGTTTATTTATATGGCACCACACAGTGTACGCAGCACCTTACATACAAAATTGTAAGTATTCAAATATACTGCTACTTGTAAAAAAAATAAATAAATAAGACTTGGACCTCAACTTTGATACAAGTATTACCATCCCTTTAATGCAGTTAATAGATTATTGCTGTTATTTCCACCTCTGGGAGGAGTAACATTATAAACTTACATAGTGAACACTTCCCCATCTGGGCTTCTCCTCTCTACAGCTGGAGACAGATCTTAATTTCTATTGGCTGAGGTGATGTTACAACCAACTGTATGGCCACTAAGAACAAAAGTGCCACTGGCAGCTTCATATCTTTCAGTAGTTTAGACAAGAAGTTTGGGGTGGACCTGTACAATTAGGACTGTCAGTTTATAATATTGCTTATAAGGTGAAATTTGTAAGGATGAATTATTAATAAAAGACTGAGCTTTAACCCTTTGAGTGCCAGAGGAGCACCCCTCTGGCACTCAAAGGGTTAACTTGTTTTTTTTTTTTTTTTTTTTTTTCAAGGCTGGTTGTCCTTTAAACAATCTAACAGCTTTAATTGTAGAGAAGAACTGGTTCATACCAACTCAATAAGCGGGAGAAAATTAAAATATTTAAAATGTCCTTGGATTTAAATGGAGCTTTCAACCTCTTCAGTGCTAGTGTGATCTCCTACGCATTGTAAAGAGGTTAACGGAAATCTGCAATTCTTCCAGTCTCCCCTTGTTGTCTGTGCAAACTTACCCTTAACCGTTTGGATGCTAGAGACATCTCCAGGGTATCCTATTGAAATGTCACCCTCTAGTAGGCAACCATTGAAACGGCGCGTTAGAAATGGCACCTGAATGAAAAGGGCGATATTAGAATGTTGCCCATATCAAAAGGGTGACATTCTAATGTCACATGTTGACAGGTTGCCAAATAGAGGGAGACATTTCTTGACACAATCTATCCTCTAACGCGCCGTTTGGATGGTCTCCAACTAGAGGGCGACATTTGAATAGTGAACCCATCTCCGGTGCATTGCTACAGAATGAACTGGTACATCTCTAGTATTTAGGGGGGTGATTCTCAGCATTATTCCTTAGGCCATACCAAAAGGTCAGATTTTTATTATATGCCTGCTTGATCACAGGACAGGAGGATAGTCATTGTGACTGGACCACCTGCAGTTAGGGATATTCTGGAAACCTGACCTGGAGCTGATAATCACTGATCAAGGGGTTAATGATACTGCACTTCATTACATGGAATCACTTAAAAAAAGTAGAATGACAGCTTTGCTTTCCAATAGGTTCAACAGTGGGAACAGAAATTAAGAGAGATTAGACAGAATAGACATTCTTAACCCTTTGAGTGCCAGAGTGGTACAGAATGCTTTGCAAAGCAATGCATTCCATACCACTCTGGCACTCAAAGGGTTAAGATTCTCCTTGTGATGTGGATGATCAGTGTCTGGAACATCTGGCTGACTATGAGGTTTATGCTGGTTATGGGATTCTAAATATCCAACAGTCTGTTTTTGTCCCAAAGCCCACATTCTATCCAATGACTAGCATAAGGACATTATTTAACCCTTATAAGGCCAGAGGGGTATCCAATGCATTGCAAAGCAATACGTTGGATACCCTCTGGCCCTCAAATGGTTAAACACATGTTACAAATCCGGTGCTGAATGACCTGAATAGAACATGACTCTGGTTTCCATATCTCTGCGCTGTAGAGACTGCCAGAACGCACAGAATGCTCCCAGCACAGAACTCCCAGCATTCTGTGCTTTCGGGCAGTCCATACTGAGCAAGATTGCATCGGACAAACATTCTGGCTTTTTATATTATAGGATGACCTTTAACTTTTGGTTTAAAATGGGATTTGAAAAAAAAAAATATATGTTTGACTGATGCCTGATTTTTTTATGAATTCAAAAGGTTTAAAAATAAAAAAGGCTTATTTACAAATGATTTATGGGCACATTTAGTGAGATAACCCTTTGAGTGCCAGAGGGGTTCACAATGCACTGCAAAGCAATGCGTTGCTTACCCCTTTGGCACTCAAAGGTTTAACTCCTTCCACTGCTACACTTGAATACTAAGTAGATCAATGAGGCTTTAGGGACATTGCACAATGAATATTAATATGGGGTTATTCAATGCATTAATACTAAACGTGGTGCTCAAAGGGTTACTAGCCCTTCAAATCTGCCTTGTTATTTGGCCCTTGAGAACCAAGGTAGCAGTGGGTGCAATTGTGATGGCGATGGTATATAAGGGGGCTAATCATCCCCAAGGCTCAAGAGGTTATATTTACCCCTGGGTGAATATTTCTGCTTTTGGGGGGGGCTATAAAAATGTTGCATCAGGGACTTCTAATGACTAATTACACCACTGCAAGGTAAAGTAACCCCAGTAGATTGTTGGCATTGTGCCAACCCTTTAAATATGTGATTTATTTTAGTTCTCAAAAGAGGCCATGAACTAAATAAAAACTATGCCCCTCCTATTACACAAATTACCTTAACCCCTTCGCGTCCGGTGACATACCCGGACCATCACGCTGGTCCGGCACTTAAGGACCAGTGACAGTCCTGGTACGTCACATACTTTTACTCACCTCGCTCCTGCAGGAGCACCGTGAGTAATACCAGGGACTGAAGTTGATCGCTCCAAGAGTGGAGCGATCGCTTTCAGTCCCTCATTTGGCGTGCCATCCCACGTGATCAGTCACGTGGGGCGGCACGCCGAAATTCCCTATCTGGTCCTTAAAGTACCACACACCCCGGGACCGCTGGTCCATAAGGGGTTTAAAGAAGCAGTAAACTTTTTTAATGAAAATATGTTATAGTACTTTCCTGTGTAAAACAAGACTGCTTCTAGTGCCGGAGATGTTGCATTTAAATCATATTACAGCTTAAATGTATCTTTTTTTTAAGTAGTTTATGACCTGACCACATTACTTATACTTCATGATTATATAATTATAAATGTAAAATCTTTCAACAAACTTTGTGCCCAAGTATTATATTTTATTTGTATGTAAAATTAAAGAAAAAATAAAACAAGGTTTCATGTAATTCTCAAATTTTTTTTATGATGGTGTTTTTTTTAATGAAATTTCAGTGTAAAAATGGTGAAAACTAGAATATGCATTAACAAATGTGAAACATGTGTATACAAAAATGATATTGATACAGAATTAGTATGTATCTTCATATATCCCATCAGATGGTGGTGTGTGGTTACCCCTTACATATTTAATAATCATTCTGATCTACTACACTGAACCGGATTTATTCTTGAGCAAATCAATTGTGCCATACAAGACAAATGCAAATTCCACAACTTCCCATTGAATTTAATGGGTATATTAACCCTGTGAGTGCAAGAGAGGTCTCAACTGCATTGCAACACATTTAGTCTAATGCCAAAATGGCCTTAAATTCATTTTTGGGGGGATAAAGCAATCCCCCTATCTTGCCATCCTATGTACATCAGAATCCTGTGCAAGGCCGGATTTATAATAAGGCAGAGAAGGCATCTGCCTACAGGTGCACCCCAAAGAGGGGCACCCGTCATTGGGATCGTTTTTTTTTTTTTAAATTAGCCTCGCCGTGCATCAGAGAAGTAGCTAAGGGGGAGACTAAGAGGTCTGAAGCCCTGAATCTAGACTGTGGCATAAGTATTGTATTGCAAGGGACAGTGGCATAGTGCCTGATTCAGGTCCCCCAGAATGAGTTGACTTAATGACTTTGTGTAACTTTGGCCCTGGGGAACGGTAGATGGCATGCTCCATTATGCATTGGGCACCAGTGAAGCTCTAGTCCCACCTGGGGCCTGTGCTAGCTTTCTGTGTTATTTGAACTTTCAGGAGACAGGTGGCAATGTGGGACAAAATAACGTACAGTCTCATTCTACAACTCCTGTAATGAGAAGGAGCATAGGCAACGTAAAAACACAGCCAAATGCCTGGTATCAGTGTAGATCAGAATGGCAAGTACTCCAAAAAAAGGGGGGGGGAATCTGGACCCCCCAGATATATATATATATTTTTGTTAAAAGCAGGGTAAATTAAAGAAGTATAGAATAAAGTAATATGAGGTGTATATACCCTATATTAATGCATTAAAATAAAGAACCCGAAAAAACAAAAATCAACAACTAATGAAATCAATGGGTTCCAGAGGTCCCATACTGAATCACACATTAAATAGACATAAAGCAACATTAACACCAAAAAAGAAAATGGATTAATATAACCTTACATATCACATACTTTGGCTACTTCTCTGGGACTCAAAGGGGTTAATGTTGTGCTGTTTGCATTGAGAGATAAGAAGGTCCTAAGTCCCCACGTTAATAAAAATAAAAAAGCATGGTGTGTGTATGAGCAAAACATATAGGGGTTTAGACACTAAGGAGTGATAAAGAGGTGATAAAGCAGAGATGACGTCTCCAGTGATATCACTAAATCTTAGTGTACTGGCTCCATAGAATAACATAGGAATTGGAGATGTGATATCACTAGATAATTCATCTCCACTTTATCACCTCTTTATCACACTTCAGTGTATCTCCCCCATACTCACCTTGATGTTGGCAGTCCATTGGGTCTGTGATGCCCTGATCCTCCTCATTAATAACCTAAAGGAAAAAAAGGAATACAAAAATCCTATAATCCCAATATAAAAATAAAAAATTAAATGAGATACCTCCCAACATATCAAGTGGCCGCAGAGGGACACTTTTGTTTTATGTTGTGTTGTTGTGGGTGCGACTGGTGGTCGAAGCATTGCCGAGAATTTTTCTATTATTTCATGACATATTGACACTACTTTGTCATTTATAAACACATATACTGAAGTTTTTACAAACATTAATGTGATTTTTATTGCTGTGGAGCAATGTGATGCATTTATATACACACCACACAGATCTCCTAATCCGGGGCTGTCCTAGTTCGGTCCTTAAGGGTCACCAACAGTCCAGGATTAAAGGATTTCCCTGATTAAGCACAAGTGAGTCAGTCAGTATGAATGATCCACTGATTAACTCACCTGTACTTAATCAGGGAAATACTTAAATCCTGGCCTGTTGGTGGCCCTTGAGGACTAAACTTGGCCAGCCATGTCCTAAACAGAGGAACACCAGAGTGGGAAAGAGGGACATAGTGATTGGGTCCAAAGTGGGACTGTCCCTACTAAAGAGGAACAACTGGGGGGTATGAAATTACAAAAAACTATACCTGATACGTATTTATTGATATATATTTTCTTAATCCTTTGAATGCTATTTTCATATAACATTGTGACATGAACTAATGCCTAGCTCACATGGACAACCTTGTTGCAGGAACATGTGATCTACTGCACAGAAAACAAAATGTATATGTATATACAGTATATAAGTATACTATAATATTAAAGGCCAGAATGTTTGTCCTATGCAGTCATGAGCAGTAGAGACTGCCCGAACGCACAGAATGCTGGGAGGTGTAGAATGGTGGGAGTTCTGTGCTGGGAGCAGCCTGTGTGTTTGGGCAGTCTCTACTGCGCATGACTGCATCTCGTGCCCCGCCAGTGAGGAAGCAGCAGTACACAGAGGAAGATCGGTCTCTTTACCTCACTGGACCTTGGCCTGTGTACACAGGCTTTTACACTAGAATACTATTGAAAGGAGAAGGCTGGCAGGGTGCGTGATTCTCTGAATCCACTACACACACCCCTGGGTGCATTACGTACAAAATAGCTTAACCCTTTCCTTGACAAAGTAGTATGCAACTCATTGCTAAGCAATGAGTTGTTATACCCCTTTGACATGCCAAGGGTTAACCTTTGAGCCAAAGTCAATAGCTTGCCGTCCAATACTATTGGACCAACCCGGAAAGGTTGCAAACACAGGGTGCTCAAAATTGTATATACTAAGATGTGCTTTAAAAGGATGGTAATGTTTCATAATAAAAGCAGCTCTAATTAATCATCATAGTATTTGGACTTTGGAGAGTGTTATTTCAATTCTGTCAGAGTTGTAGTTCAAGAGTAATTCAATGACAAAGTATCCACCTCCCCTTTTACTGATGTAACACTGCTCAGCCAGAGCAGAAGGGAGGTGCCCAGGTAGACTGCAGAGAGAGACAATCTTCAATTAAAATAAGGGAAAAACCTGAAAAGCTTGTCAAGGGGGGCAGGGTTTTCATTGTTCTGATAGGAAGAATATTGTCCCCTGCTGTTATCTGTCTGCTCTATGGACTGGATTCCACATCTGAGAAGAGATGGCTTACACTAGGTAAAAGGGGCGGGAGGGGAAACTTTGCTTGTGAATATCTCTCAAACCATAAAGGTTTGAGAGATAAGACTTATATCGTTCTTCATGTTTTTTAATGCCTACAAAATAAAATAAAGATAAAACGAAGTATTACTATCCCTTTAAAGGTTACTTTTCAATACTAAATGCATTTTCTGACTAATCATTTAATTAAATATTGGGCTCCATTTCCTGCACTAATGACGAAAGCAGAGACGGGAAATGAAAGTGAACGTCCGGACTGGAGTTGACACAGCTGTTACTCTGGATTCTTAAAATTATTTGACCATGAAATATTAACCCTTTGAGTGCCAGAGGGGGTGCACACCTTTGTGTAATGTGCTCAGAGCCTTGTGCTCTTCCATCTATATAGAAGACATGGGAGGAGGCTCAGTGAATATAGGAGGCCCTGCTAGATATTAATTGGGTACTGTGTATTTATGGTTTTGTGCCTGATGGCCTTGTGATCCATATACAGACAGTGCAGATAGCTAACTGCCAATACTAATCACTCCTACTAACCTTTCAGTGCCAGAGGGGTGCGCAAAACAGCAATACGTTGTGTACCGCTCCGCTACTGAAAGGGTTAACCCTATGTTCACATGGGTGATTTGGCACTCAACTCTCCAATTTCAACATCTGCCTTCCCATTTGAGCCACAATTTATTTTTACAATTATTACGTTTCAACTGTACGGAGAGCATTCATTTTTACAGCGGAACATAACTTTTTCTCTTTCTCCTCTTTACATTATCAGCTGCATAAGCCTTCAGTTTCCATCCATCACAGTAGTGTGGCCCTTTCAATTAGCACGGCCACTCCTCCTCCTTGGAGCCTCAACCATGCCACCTACTGCTCTGATGTGTGCTCTGCACCACATCATCCTACTTACACCTCTACATCCAAATCTCTCACAAGGTTTTATGGGTTTTTTCCCATTAATAACTTTAATGCCACAGGGGTACTCTCTTTCATTGTATAGACTATGTCTCTATATTACTAATGGCTTCACTTATTTTCCATGCTTATATGCCTTCACATAACGTGCTGTGCCATACTTTTGCATCTGTACAATGTAATTTAGTTTGCTGCTAAATGCATAGGACCCTATTTTCTTCATTAAAATGTAACTCCCTACCTTCCCTCAGTGCGAACGATGTGGTTTACAGTATTAACCCTTTCAGTGCCAGAGCTATACCCAATGCATTTCTTTGCAGTGCATATTGTGCCCCTCTGCCACTGAAAGGGTTAACTTTCACATTTATATGGTGAACCCTTGTGGTTGGTATGGGTGCACATGTCTATTTGGCATGTCCCTTTCATAGTGTCATTGATTGACACATGCAGGTCACCACTAGGGTTGCCACCCAGCTGGTATTTTACCTGCAGGCCATTAAAAAATTGGCTTCTTTCCAATGTTAAGTCTATGGAGGGAATGCCTTGGCCGGTATTTTTTTTAAGAAAAGGTGGCAACCCTAGTCACCACCCTTCCCATATGTCTCATATTTTCTCTTTGTCCAATACCACCCTCCATAACCAATACACATGTCCTCTTTACCCTCCCTGTACAACACACATCTTCTTTACCCTCCCTGTAAACACACATGTCCTCTTTGTCTCCTCCCACCTTCCCCTTCATATCAACCCTCCTGTCTGTATGTATGTATCCCTTTGAGTGCCAGTGGGCTACGCAACACATTGCTTTGCAATGCATTGTGTACCCCTCTGACATTCAAAGGGTTAAGTATGTGTGTGTCTATGTCTGTATATATGTATCTGAGATGTGTGTATGTATGTGTGTCTAGCTATGTATTTATACAAAATGACATTTAACATTACTACATCAAACCATAAAATTTTTTTTAAAAAAAAAAGGTCAACGCTGTCCCACACTGCTAGTGTATATATATATATACTAGCAGTTTGGGACGGCGTTGCCCGTCATATTATGCAGGAAATGTTTCTTTTTTTTAAAATAAATGTTATGATAGTGAATTATAGCGTAGGGTGTACGTGTCAGAAAGGTACACACAGTGATAGACAGAGACACATGCAACACACACATATACACACACATGCACTGACAACACAAACAGTGACACACAGCTGCAAATCAGAACATAAATACATACAGTGTGAGCAGTGTAAGTAACATACCTCCCAACATTTCATATGGCCAAAGAGGGACACTTGTGTTTTCGGTGGTGTTACTGGGGGCGTGGCTGGTGGTGTATTTTAGAGAATTTTTAACCCTTTGAGTGCCAGGGGGTAAGCAATGCATTGCATCCCCTCTGGCATTGAAATGGTTAAGTTACTCTTTCTGTAAGTGAATGATTTAGAAGAAGATGAAAGTATTTTTTTTACACAGACTAATTTAACAGATATATACAGAAGTTTATTCCCACATTACTGTGGGTTTTATTGATGTGGAGCAATCTGATACACTGGTATATACACCACACAGTGTGATCTCCTAAATAGAGGAGCAGAGGGATTTGGGTGTCAAACAGGGACTGTCCCTCCTATACTGTATAGTGCCAGTCCTTATACACAGACACATGCAGACTGTATACTATACAGCAGAGGTTCTCAGCCCATGCCCTCAGTGGCCACTAACAGGCCAGGACTTAGGAATTTCACTGCTAGAACACAAGTGTGTTGATCAGAGGCTCAGTCATATTGATTAACTCACCTGTGCTCTTAAAAGGAAATTCTAAAATCCTGGCCTGTTAATAGCCACTGAGGGCACAGATTGAGAACCACTGCTATACAGTGCCAGACCATTGTAGAGAATTTTTAACCCTTTGAGTGCCAGGGGGTAAGCAATGCATTGCATCTCCTCTGGCACTGAAATGGTTAAGTTACTCTTTCTGTAAGTGAATGATTTAGAAGAAGATGAAAGTATTTTTTTACACAGACTAATTTAACAGATATATACAGAAGTTTATACCCACATTACCGTGGGTTTTACTGATGTGAAGCAATCTGATACACTTGTACATTAGGCTGACCAGACCTCACCTTTAACCAGTGACACATATGAAAAATGCATACTGCAGGGCTGCTTTGATTTTGGTGCACTCCTGAAATATGCTTATTTCCTATGTGTCCCCGGTTAAAGGTGAGGTCTGGTCAGCCTACTGTATATACACCACACCGTGTGATCTCCTAAATAGAGGAGCAGAGGGATTTGGGTGTCAAACAGGGACTGTCCCTCCTATACTGTATAGTGCCAGTCCTTATACACAGACTGTATACTATACAATGCCAGACCATATATAAATAGTTTGTCATACATGCTATACAGTGAGCTATGTACAGCATGGAGATGATTGCAGGAACTGGCACCTCTACTTACAGACAGACTGACAAACAACCTGCTCTCTTTCTCTCTCTTTGTGCAATATTTAAATACAGTCACATCCATGTCTCTGCCATTTACCAGCTCAGCTGAAGCCTTGCTCTGCACTGCCTGATCACCTCTCTGCCGTTGTTTCCACTTTCTCAGCAAGCCAGTATCCTCCTTCTGATTGTTTAGAAATCAGCTCACTTGTAGTAATTAGCAGAGCTGTGTAGGCTCAAAGACAGGGAATGAAGAAGCTGCATAATACAGATTGGACCATGGCCTTCCAGCTGTAGCTTGAACATTGTTCCCATCATCCTCAGCGTGCGTGTGTGTATATGTGTGTATGTGTCTGCTAGTGTGTGTGTGGGAGGGCATGTGCATGTGTCTGTGGTGTAGGAGTGTGTGGCAGCCATTTTTTTTTTCAGCCTTAGATAGTGGTGGGCGGGCTGGATAGTGGGGGCAGGCCAAAAATCACACTCCCACAGAATCACCCAATGGCAGCAGTAATCCTTTTTACTGCCACCCCTGGGTGTGTTTTGCCAGGCACAAAGTCTTCTTTTATATATATAGATATATATATATATATACCGTGAAAGGTGTTGTTACAGCATAGTTGTCTATGTGAAGTAGGCCTTACGGGTAAGGCACAAATCATTCTAACAGAGAAAAGATGGCAATTAAACTCGACCCATAAGTGTGAATTATTAATTAACCACTTCATCTTCTAATACCATGGCATATTTTACTTAACTGCATGTTATGTCTACCAAGAGAGCAATATATGTATAAACATGTCTTAACCCTCCATCAATCCAGCCTTGTTTCTTTATGTCTTTCCATATGAATTTGGTAGACTTATAATAGATTTAGTAGGATAGATTTCTGAAAATGAAAGTAGTAAGAGCATTAAACATTACTTTATTAAATTATGAAATTACCAATTTTGTTAATGTTTATGTACACACACACGCACATTCATGCATATTCACTCACGCACACACGAGCGAACACGTACAGATACACACTCACATCACAGGCAATCCAAGAGGGGGATTTATGTAAATACCACCCCAAAAACTTGCTTTTGCATCCCAATAATGAGAAATGAGTATTGCTATCGCATGTAGGTTCATTTCAGGTGTAGGCAATCTGCAATGCCCATATGGTGTGAGAGTACAATTCTCATCATCCTCAGTCAGTTATTGACCAACTGAGGACACTGTGAATTGTAGTCCAACAACACATGTAGGATTTCAGTTTGTTATCCCCTGGTCTATGATGAGATAGCTGCAATGGTTTTAAGATGCAGAATTAAATAAAATAAATCCTAATTATTGTTATTGCTTAATTTTATTTTTGAAACCCACTCAGAAACACAAGTTTGCACACACACACATGCATATCTTATGTACACACGCACACACACACACACACATGTATGCATATACCTATATATACATGCACATGCAAATACCCATGTATACTTATGCATACACACACACATGCACATAACAATATACACACGTTCATACACCTAGATACCCATATAAATGGGCACATGTATGCACAAACCACATATAAATGGGCACACGCATGCCCATACCCATATACAAGTGCACATGCACATACCCATATACACGTGCTCACACACATGCACATTCCCATATACATGTGTGCACACACACACACATGCACATAATCATATACACATGCACACACACATGCACATACCCATATACACACACACACACATGCACATCCCTGTATATAGTAACACAGTAGTAACAGTTTATGAGGCTGAAAAAAGACATGCGTTCATCAAGTCCACTCTATGCAAAATCACCCCTGTTAATCCAGTGGAAGGCAAAACAAAACAAAAAACATCGAAGCCATTTCCATTTAAGCCCCGAGTGGGTAAAAATATTCCTTCTTGACTCCAAATGGCAGTCAGATATTTTTATGGGTCAACATCCTATCTGCTTTGAAGCCAACTTCCATAATTCTCAGTATTGCAGTTACAGTATCTGCAAACACAGCATCCCGAGGCAAAAAATTCCATAACTTTACTAATTGTAAAAAAAATTTCCATGCCTTTGTTTTAGTCGAAAGTGCCTTTACTCTAGTCTTAATGAATGACCTCTTGTTCTTTGGTCAGGTCTTTGAGTAAATAATTAATTTGAGAGTTCTTTTTATTGACCATGAATGCCCTAACAGTGATGTCTGAGGCCCAAAATAAGCAAGGGGCTCTCTGTGAGTTTTTGCAGGCATACCGTAACTCTCCTCATGCTACCACTAGGGTTTTTCCTGCTTTATTAATGTTTGAGCAGACCTTTCTGCACTAAATTAGATAATCTATGTACAGATGTTACTGAGAATGCCCACAAACACCAAAGTCGGTATCCTGTGCATGACCAACTTAGAGAACTCACCCTTAGAGCCAGAGTCTGGGCTCATTGCTATGGGGCCAGAAGAAATGGATGCTAGACACAATAAAGAAGTTTCTGGGGTCTCAATCATATGTGGTACATATGGATCAAGGGTGCTTGTGGCAAAAACATATTGACCAGTTACACCCAGAAGTCTCATAATCAAGTCACTCACTGAACCTTTAGAGATGGTTGTAGATGAGGATATATATATATATATATATATATATATATCCAACATGCTCTGGGAGTTTTTCCGCCTTACCACTGATACCCAGCCGGAGATCCTTGACAATCCAATTACATCCTCAGACTTCGGCTTCCCAGTCCTCAAGGCCAGTACAAGAACTCCAACCTCTGGTACATTGGGAACCGGATGAGACCCTCCACTGCTGGAAGAAGCCCTAAGCCAACGGTTTTCAACCTTTCTAGTGCCGCGACCCTTTGATAAAATTTCCCAAGTTGTGACGACCCCTAGCAGTAAAATTATTTTCGTTGCTCCATCATCGCTGTAATTTTGCTACTGTTATGAATCGAAATATAAATATCTGATGGTTTTAGGCGACCCCTGGCAAATCGTCATTCGACCCCCTAAAGGGCCAAGACCCACAGGTTGAGAACCACTGCCCTAAGCTGTTCTGTCAGTTCTCTTTCTCTATTATTTGTTGTCTGTCTGTTTGTCTGTGTTCTGTCATTGCAGGAGGGGAGAAGGATGTGATGTCTGTTGGAGTGTGCCACAGGAGTAAAGTGGCAGGCAGAGCAGGGCACAGTGTCACATCACCTTGACAATGCAGAGATGTGTAACAACTAGATGTGATGCGACTCGGCACGATGATGAGACATCCGCCCACACCACGCTTCAGAGGCAGTTCCAGCAAGGCAGCACTGTGTAAGATATCAGAGATCAGAGCTCATACACTCGTACTTACCGATATATACTCTCAGACACACATGCACAGACACACCTATATACATGCACATACACATTCACATATCCATACACACATGCACATGCCCATATACATACCTACATACATACATGTACATACGCATACCCATAAACACTCTCACATACACATGCACATACCCATATACACAGGCATACACATGCAGCTACCCATATACATACGCACACACATGCACATACCCATATACACTCACACACTCACTCATATACATGTGCACATACAAATGTACATATGCATATGCACACGCATCCACATACCCATATATACTCTCACACATACACACACACATTCGCTTACCCATATACACTCTCTGACACACACGCACATACCCATATACATGTGCGCATGCACATGTACATACCTAAACCTCTAAGAGGTTTCTGGGTCTTGGTCTTCTCTATTTTTGTATTGTACATGTATCACTCCTGAGGTGTCCCCGGGAATATACAGCTGCAAAGAACCTCTAACAGTTGTCTATACATCAAGAATCTCTGAATGAACACTACAATCAATAGTACTGAACCCTCCTATCAAGATCCCCTATTTGAAATGAATGAAGGGAGATTGACTATTATACTTCAAAAACTATAAGTGCACTTACATCCATTAACGGGACATTGAGATATTTACAAACACACACACACAAACATATATATATATATACAGTATACAGTCAAAACATTCTATTACATTAGGAATAATAAGTATAACAAGACTCAGATGTTAAGCAGAGAGGACAGGTTTAGCATTGGAGCCATAATTACCCTCTAACCATGGTGACCACATAAGGAGAAAACTATCATAATTGTCCATTTCAGTAGAGCTTCCATTTCAACGTCCTTCCACTGAGAAGCAATGGATGATCTGGTAGCCAGGCAGATTTTAACTATTAACTTATCCCGAGCTTTGTTAGTTATATCAATTCTTTCCCCAAGCAAAGCTTCAGAGTTTTATCTAAAATTTGAGAGATTAAGGAAGTTACTTTAGTCCAGATATTCTTTAGGACACGACCACCACATGTGCATAGAAGTACCAGCCTCATTCCATCCACGAAAACACACATTAGGTCTTTATACATTAGGGCTAATTTTTCAGGAACTAAATAAGATAGGTGAATCATTTTGTAAGACTGCTCAACTAACTTTACATTCAGAGAACATTTATGAGCTGAGCTCTCAGAATCACTTACTTCCATTCCTCTACAGACCAATTCTTATCTAGTATTGCTTCCCAAGTGGATTGACTACCCAGTTTGGACATGTACCAGAGCAGAGTTTTATAAATATGTGAAACAGATTTCAGAGGAGGTTCCACTTATTGAAAAACGTCTCAAATCTGGAGGGAGGTATCTTAATACACATGCACTTACCCATATTCTCTCACACATACATACCCATATACATGTGCACATACACATGTACATACCAATATACACTCACACACACACATGCACTTACCCATATACATGTGCACATACATATGTACATACCCATATATACACACACATGCAATCTTTGCAATATATTGTATACTTCTCTAGAATTCAGGGGTTAAAAGCACCATTTAAATAGTAATTTGTGAATATAACGGTAAGTTTGATTATTTATTTATTATACTTTTTTTATAAGGTAAGTGTCCAGAACATTGTCTTCTTCCTGTTATTTAATTTTAAAGTGTCCCCTCCCTCCTCTTTTCTGTATGTCACATGGCCTTCCCTCAGATCTGAAAGCCGGACAGATCGCAATGAGGGACAAACTTGTGTATAGGGGAAACCCTTGATGAAGGAGGGCAGTTTTGTACTTTATGCTGACACAAGACTTTCCCTCATCATGATCCATCCAGACAGGCTTTCTGCTCTGAGGGAAGTAAGCGTGACGAAGGAAAAAGGGGTGGGAGGGGACACTATAGACTAAAATAACACAAAGAACACAACATTCTGGATGTACCTTAGAAAGGTACATCACATTATAAAAAAGTATAATGGATAATCGAACTTAACTGCATTTGCACACATTACTTTCCCTTTCAATCAATGGGAATCTGAGGACTTTTATTTATTTATTATTGTGCAATTGGTTGGTACATCTGCATTAAAAAGTAGGTCCTGCTATTAAACAAAGTTATTGGGGTAAATGTATGAAATGGCCAGCATGACTCCACTGACATTAGCCTCTACGTCTGGTGACTGCACTTCAGCACACCCACTACAGAGCAGGAGCTTGGTTTTGCATATTGGATGACAATATCCCCCATTGTTAGGACTTCACTGACAGACAGTCTTCTACTCCTACCCCATAGCATTATATCACACAGTTCCCTCTGTGCCTTGTTCAGTACATGGTGTTAAACAAGGCAATACGGAAAGGAATGCTCTGAAATTCCAAAAGACTGTCCAACTGGCCTTCTGTTAGAGAAAGTGATGTTCCAGGAGGGATTTGGGGGTACACAGCTTTGGAAACAGGTATAGGGAATACAGTACCTCTCTAGCATTCAAAGGGTTAAAAGCCTCATGTAATTCAAAGGGTCTTTTGAGAACTGTTATTTGTCCTGCTGTGCAGTTGGTTTGCTACAGAATTGATCCAGTTTTTTTTTTTAGTACATCAGCCTCAAGATGCGAATCTTCCCGGTTAGGAAAGTGGTCCAGGTAATCATTGCTGGGGTTATCAGCAGATGTATTCATTCTTAGTGATTGTAAACACTTGCATACCCAATCTCATAGCCTTTTGGACCCATGCATATCAATGAGTAATATATATATTGTTCAGTAAGGGAAGGCTGTTCTCAGTTAATAATACACTCCAATTGCACTATAAAGGTCATTAGATTTCAGCTCTCTATATCAACTCATATTCCTCAACATGAACAGAGTAACACAAAGCCATTGAAGGTGATTACTTTTTCACTGGTTTTATATACAAATTTTCCTGTAAAAGTCAATAAGAATCTGCGAGATAAAAGAAGTGATAATATTTATATCCTGCAATAGACGCCAACCTGTAATGTATTCAGTATCCTGTCTGCCTTGATTGAGGCTAATGTACTAAGCTGATATACTAAGAATAATTAGAGCAATTGTGGAGGAAACAAGCTACAACATAAAGTACAAATACAAATTCCCATTTATTTAAATGAGAAACCACTTGCAAACTTAGGAGGCCATTGTGTTGATTTGCAATGCATTGGAGACATGTAGCATTCACAGGGTTACATCCCCATTTTAACCAAATGTAAATGTGGTAAAAATAATTGCCCCATGTGGTGCAGTTGGAGTTCACCAGAATTGCTCCATTTCTACTTAGTATACTGGCCTTAAAGAGCAACTATCACTCAGATAGCACCCTGTTGTCAGGCCTATTCCCCTAGGAGCTAAATCCCTGGATGTTAAATCCTGTGGGAGCTAAATCTCTTTAAATCAGGGGAGCTCATGAAAAACGTAATTCATCAGGACTGCACAGGACTGCACAAAATTCAGTGCAACCCTGCAGTGTGTATTTTTTTATAAGCATCACTGATTTAAAGGAATATGCAGTCACCCTACTGGAAGCAGAGCTGCAGACAGGGGCATACCCAGTCTTCAGTGGTATCTTACAGGTTCTAGGGTCTTCTTCTTGGCTTCCCATTAGTTACAGGTTTACATAAATGAACCTTAGTACAGATGGTTAGTGAGGAGTGAGGTTATTCTATGCACATAAAATAAACATGTGACTGATTTTCCTGCAAATAGGAAGTGAAGAAAAAGAAGGCTACAAGTAAACTTAAGCAGATCCATATTATTTACCTATAGTTGGGGGCCTCTGTTCACAATTCTGCTGTGGCTTGAGGGCTTCTGAAACTGGGGCTGCATTATGAGCCCCAAAGGTCTAACAGGGAACAGAACAAGAGCCTCAATGGGGCAGCAAGATGAGTGAACTGCAACACTGAAGGCCTAGTTCCCACTAGCGTTTGTTGTAGCTGCTGGATTGCAAGATGTTGAAGCAGCTCAAGTTTGAATTGTAGCTGGAAAAAAGTAATCAATGTGAACAGTCCCATAGAAAACAATGATATCTAATCTGTGAAATTTTTTGGCAACAACGTTTCTGCAAAGTTACCAGCTTGAGCTAAACCGAAATCTCACAGACCAATCTCTGTCCCACATGAAACTGTCCCTATACGCCAGACATGGGTAACCTGGAGCCCTTCAACTGTTATGACCTGCAATTACAATCATCCCTTGCCAGCTGACGGGGAATATGGGAGTTGCAATCATCAACAGCTGGAGGGCCTCAAGTTGGCCACCTATGCCATAGACCTTCTGCTTAGGGCCTGAAAGCCCAACACAGATTGGCTAACAGGGGAGGGGCAGCTTTCTGACCCCCCAGATAGCTAGGACTGCCAAATCCCCTCACTACAGAGGCGTAACTAGAAGCCACTGGGCCCTGGTGCAAAATCTGCCATGGGCTCCCCCCACCATGTTGACCCCACTGTCCACCTGCACGAATGTGCCCCCAATGTCCACCTTTCCGAATGTGCCCCCACTATCCATCTTCACAAATGTGCCCCCACTGTCCACCTTCACGAATGTGTCCCCAGTGTCCACATGCACATATGTGCCCCCCCCACTGTCCACTTCCACGTATCTGACCCCAGTGTCCATCTCCAGGAATGTGCCCCCACTGTACACCTCCTACCAGGTTAAGGAGGAGGGGGCCTCATCATCACTGGTGGTCCGGCGGTGTGACAGGAGAGATCTGTGCCGTCTTCTGCACAGGCCTCTATATGTATGTCCCGCACGGTCCTCCAGTAATGCAGAGCGGTGGGAGATGATGTCATCTCCCAGCGCTCTGCATTACTAGATGGCCAGGGACCACGAGGAAGCTGCTCACGGCTTGCAGGTGGGAAGATCAGTGTGATCTTCCCACCGGCATAGCTTTTTTAATGCTGGCAGTGGCTGTGGTAGCAGGGGGCGGCTGGGCCCCTGGAGTGACTCCTGCGACCACTATTGTTACGCCACTGCCTCACTACATGGACACATGGGAATCATTTCAGCCAAAGAATAACCAGATCAGCCCTGCAGAAGGGAATTTTCATGCGTCCAATTTTAATGGAATAATGTATCAGCCCTACTAATCACTGGCACAATTCATTTTTGTGCAGCCACAGGCTTTTCACAAAGTCTACTTCCATAGGTGTGTTAGGGTTACCAGATCATCCCTTTAAAACTGCACAAGTATAAAAAATACATGTTGCATGGATACATGGAAACCATTGAAGCTCAGTAGTATGACAGCTGGAACTGTAAATGCGTCCAATTTTAAAGGGATGATCTGGCAGCCATTAAGGACCGACCTTAGTATAATATGGTCATTGTCCTTTAATACCACTTAACATTTTTCTTTAAGAACTGAACAGCTCAGACATTTAATAATTTGGAAGACCTCTACTTATTTAATAAAAATGTGTCCTATATTTATAGTTAATGGTAAATTATTTTTAAGTATCTTATATAAATTTACACCATTTCCATTCATATTAGAACAACTCAAATTTAAAATTGAACTTTCACCTTACTTTAAGTTTGCATATTTAAAAACTGCATTAAAAACTACCTATGTGTCATGTTAGTCAAAATACCAGCAGATGATAGGAGACATTCACACTTTTATTTCTGGGAAAAGTAAAAGTGAACATTTCCTGGTACAGCAGAGCTCTTCATTAGCATATTAAATTTCACCGAAACCTTAATTAGCATATGTAACATCACTGAAACCTTCATTTCAATGTGTACCCTCTGGCACTCAGTGGGTTAATGCTTCGGGGCTGGGTAACATCCACATGTCCCACATCAAGGAACCTTACAAAATATACATTGCATGGTAACACTTGGGAACTTCCTCCTGTGGAGGTACTGGAGAGGGCTCATGGGCTGTGACGAGGCGTATGTTAATGACGCAATTTGCTTCATAAAGTGGGGGTCTTAACCTGTCTGGAAAGTGTGCGGGAAGTGGGTGGAACAGAGTGGGAAGGAGGTGGAGTGGGCAGAGTTTATCAGGAAACTCACCACAACCAGAGAATCAGCCTCTGCCACAGAGACCTGGCAATTAACACTAAAATCCAGAGTCTCCAGGGCAGATACAGAGAATTCACAAGTATGTGCAGTCCTACAGAATGAAGTTTTGATAAATGTAATTGATTTAAAGGGATATGTGTTCTCCTTAGTGCTGGGTTGCTCTCTTTCAATGTAGACAATTGTTGGAGCTTCAGCGATTGTACACTACAGCTCCCATCATCCCAAATAAAAAACTGGAGGTTCAATAACTGACCACCCAGCCTCAGAGCGAACAATGCTTTTAACCCCTTGAATAATAGAGATTTCTCCAATGCATTGCTCATCTTTAGTTCCCAAAAGATTAATAAAGCGTTCCAGGCAGAAATCAGTACCTTTCCATTAAAATGCTAATTGAAGTTCAAGTTTCACTGGTATAACTCCATGAAGACTAACATTTCTGCAATTAAAATGCCTGGAAGGAAATTTGCACTAAAATACTGCTGATACATTGATCTGATGCACTGAAAATGAAACATGTGTTACTATAACCCAGATTCAGGGAATATTAAGTATAATTACTGCAACTATTTACTACAGGGCATTCAGTACTGAAACTGGTAAGTGTTGCCTTTAATAGCTATAACTTTTAAGTAAACACAGTCTGTTCCTTAAAGGGATAGTAATGTTTCAAAATAAAAGCAGCTCCAATTAATCTTCATAGCATTTGAGCCACAGAGAGTGTTAGTTCAATACTGTCAGAGATGTAGTTAAAGAGTAATTGAATGATAAAGTATCCCCCTCCCACCCCTTTTACTGATGTAACACTGCTCACCTCAGAGCAGCAAGACTGTTCAGATGGATCAAAGAGAGGGACAAATCTTCAATTAACATAAGGGAAAAAACTGAAAAACCTGTCAAGGGGGGCAGAGCTTTCATTGTTCTCACAGTAAGAAGACTGTCCCTTGCTGTGAGCTGTCTGGTCTCAGAACCAGATTCCATATCTGAGGGCAGGCGGCTTACACTAGGTAAAAGGGGCGGGAGGGGGATACTTTATCATTCAATTACTCTTTAACTACAACTCTGACAGTATTGAAATAACACTCTCCATGTCCCAAATACTATGAAGATTAATTGAAGCTGCTTTTATTTTGAAACATTGCTATCCCTTTAAACACAGTGACAGGCAACCAGACTCATCCCCCTGGGTTGCATAGGTGGCCTCAAGTCCACACCAGGGCAACATTATGTTTACACATTCTAAGGGCTGTATGCTTAAAAGAAAAGTGGAGGAGTTCTGGGGCAAACAATTTGCCCCATAGGGTAGAACAAAAAAAATCCCCATTGATTATCGAGAGTTTAACCCCTTGAATCCTAGATAGGTCTCAAGCGCATTGCAAAGCAATATGTTGGAGACCTCTCTAGCATTCAAGGGGGTAAAATCCCCATTTAAATAGGAACTGTCACCTCTATACAAGTATGCCTCTGTGTAATGTTTCTGTAGCAATAACATGTAATCTAAGTATTTTTTTTTTATATAATGCAGGCTATGGTGAAATTTACAGAGGCAAACTTGTATAGAGGTGATAGTTCCCCTTTAAAGGGATAGTAATACTTAAAATGTAAAAAAAATATGTTGTAGGGTTTTTGTCCCCCTGAGTAAAACAAGAGTACTCCCACTGATGAAAGATGTTTCATTCAAAAGTTATTAATTTTCAAAGTTGAATATTTTAGGTGCAATATCACAGTGGCCTGAAATTGTACAGTGGCGCTGTTGCTACACGATCCTATGGACAGCTCTGGTCCCGGGACCATAAATCTCCATAGGATGGTGTAACAACAGCGCCACTGTACAATTTCAGGCCACTGTGATATTGCACCTAAAAAATTCAACTTTGAAAATTAATAACTTTTGAATGAAACACCTTTCAGCAGTGGGAGTACTCTTGTTTTACTCAAGAGGATTACCCCTACAACATATTTTTTTTTACATTTTAAGTATTACTATCCCTTTAAATCAAAGGGAATTTTGGAAATTTTTAGTTCTCCCCTATAATGCAAATGGTTTGCCCCAGAACTCCACTTTAACTTACGGCCCTTAGTAGGGGTTATAAACAGGACATTAACTTCTCGGATGCTAGAGAAATTTCCAACACATTGGCTTTGCAGTGCACTGGACACCTCTATAGTACCCAATAGATTCAGGTTAATGTGACTAGATTACCATTTAATGCCTGGCTGCACAGGAATCAGTGCAACCCTACAGCATGTGCTTCTTATAAGTGTCCTGTATTAAAATGGCAAATTGGTCACATTAGCATACCTGGGAACTTTCAGAAATAGCTCACCCTGAGATTTCCGGGGGGGATGGTTTGATGAATATAAAATTTCTCTATTTTAAATTCGCCTCTATCTTATTTTATTTATTTAAACCAATAAAGGTTAAGTTTTATTTTCATTTCCCATTTCTTGGACACTCAAGGGTCTCATACATAAATGGTCATGTGAGTGCTCAGTTTCTCTTGTCTCTTTATATAATCACTAGTTCAAGAGCCCGTGTACACAGGACAAAGTGCCACCCAGCATCGGCTGCGGTGCAGTCATGCACAGTAGAGACTGCCTGAGCCACGGCTGATACAGAGCAGGGTGCTCCGAATTCAGACTGTAATCCTCTCTCCGCACTGAACTATGGTCAGAAGGGGCAGGAGGGTGATCTTTTTACAGGGAATATCTTTAAACTATAGCAGTGTACATTATTACACATAGCACAATGTGTTATGCTTACCATAAAGAAGACACTGCAGTCTACTTTATTTTAGCCATTACTATCCCTTTAAAGCACTTGTTAAACCTTTGGATGTGAGGATGGATGTACCAGCTGTAAGTAGAAATCTCCTCATCGCTGACAGATCATCTGCAAGGCAAACAGAGTACCCTGTTAGTCTTCTGTTTACATGAATCAGCTGATTGGCGGATAGTCATCTGTGGACATAAAACAGCTGATCGGTCTGTTCATGTAACAACAGAACCAGCAGAGAATATGTTACATGTAACAGCTGCCTTGCTGGTTCTCTGTGTCTAGGAATAATCTGTAAAGTGGGCAGGACATTCTTTATGTTATAACCCTTTCACTGACACAAGGATGTGCAAATAGTTGCAGAGCAATGAGTTATACGGTGTTCTTGGTGCCGAAGTCTGAGCACACCCTCTCCGCTCCACACTTGCCCTCCCTAACATATAACCAACATTATGCCATACTAGTGATTAAAGTGTCTGCCCTCCTTTTGAATAGATAATTCTTATGGCAAGTGATTGCCACAAAACTCCATACACACAACATCACCACTTCATCTTCCTTTAGTGCATATCTCTCTATATATCATATAATCAGGGCTCAAAATTTCCACTCGCCACTAGCCAATGACGAGTGAAAATTTGGCCCTGGCGAGTAGAAATTCAGCCCTGGTGGGTATGCTATGGCTTTCAGTGGCGAGTAACTTTTCAGGTCTGGCTAG
Source organism: Rhinophrynus dorsalis (assembly GCA_037306005.1). Lineage (NCBI taxonomy): Eukaryota > Metazoa > Chordata > Amphibia > Anura > Rhinophrynidae > Rhinophrynus > Rhinophrynus dorsalis. Next base: position 67,132,624 of record CM074724.1, read on the forward strand.
TAGCAAAGGACTTAAAATTTTAACCCCTGAATATATTTCTCTCATTCAATGCCCTCATCTCATTTACCCAAACCAGGCAACTCTCAGGGTTTGACCCAAGAGTGAAGGGCCAAATTCACAAGGTGAGAGAGTCAAGTGCTTTCTATTATATATTCTGCTCCACTTAATTGATTCTTTAGTCTTTAAACTGGTGCCACTTATCCCAAGAAGGTAGAGGGAGAAGTCCTGCTTGTTCTGTGTCTGTTCATACAGTCCTATCTTTAAGTAGTTGTATATTAATGTCTCCTTTAGGACTGATTGATGCACCTCTAATAGCAGGGATATATTGCAGAGACTCTGTTTTAAAGGAACTTTAAGGATTAATATTTACAAGATCTCAGAGTCAGCTCATTTTTCAATTTCCAAGGTATGATTCTTGCTCATCCAACATCTCTATAGGGGCTTCCTCACTGGTCCCACTAGAAAGACTGAACTGAGACACTCTAAAGACTCGCGCTTTATACACAGTCTCCAATGACCCTAAAGAAGGGCACTTAAAGGAGCACTAAACATTTTTATGCAAAAATGTATAATGTAGGGTTTCTTTTCTGAGTAAAACAAGAGTATTCACACTGATGGGAAATTAATTGTTCCAGTTATTACAGTTTAAACTGCTGTTTTTTTAACAGTGCCCTCTAGAGGTCTCATTTAAATTATTCAGTTGCAGTCTATGGGATAGGTGAGTCTCCAACAAACAGTTCTCCATAGAATGTAATAGAAACAGCTGAGTAATGTGTCAGTTTGAGCTTTCACTCACTGATTGACAATTTGAACTGTTATAACTTTTGAATAGAACAACTGTCAGTGTTGGGAGAACCCTTGTTTTACTCAGCAGGAAAGGTCCTATAACATATAGGTCTTTATAAGCAAACAAGTTTACTAATCCTTTAAGACCAACACCAGGTGTCATTGAAGGTTGCACATACAACCTTGGAAGTTTGTGGTTGAAACACTCAAACGTCTGGGTTGCATTCCCTCCCATTTCCAGCTGAGGGGGTCAGTTTTCTGTCCTCCCAAGAATAGCTAACAGGCGATGTTTTGTGGATGCACATCAGACTCCCATAGACTCAGACTTAGTAAAACATGACAATTGCCCTTTAAAGTGCTTGTCTGCAGAAAAACATTTGAAGAGGCTATCTGAATTTGTGAGTAGAATGTTAAATGCTGCTGACATCTAGTGGCCACGAAAACAGATGAACTGACACTATTATGAGAAAATTGGTTTATTTGTTCCTGACTCTGAGACACTTCTGTAACAATGTGTAAAGTAATGTAATGTAAATGAAGTAAGTGTTTTTGATTAATGTTATATACTCTTTTTCCTGTCAGCATGGGGGACTTTTAGGTAACAGTGTGTGGCTGATATATGAAGAATGGGGAGGGGGGTATGTAGTAAGGTTCGATGTAATGAATAGGGTCTAGTGATTTGTAGAGATCCCTTCACCATGGAGAAAATGACACACTTCGCCATATCTACTAAGAATTCGATATACAAAGGGAAGGGACACACTTTGATCATTCACATATGAAGTTGGCGTTAAACTGGCAAAGTGTTGGGGAGGGAAAGTGGGGGTGTGGAGGGGATGCTCTCTCCCTTTCACTTCAGCACCAAGAACAGCATCAGCCCTCCCTTAACCCACTGAGTGCCATAGGGATGTGCAACATATTGATCTGCAATCAGTGGCACACCACTGTGGCACTCTGTTTGTATTGCTGACTGTTGAGTCTTGTGTTTCCATAAATCAGCTGATCGGTAGATAGGCGGCTAAGTACCTGAAACAGCTGATCTGCCAGTTCAGGTAAACAGGCAGCAGATCATCTGTTATATGTAACAGCTGATCTGCCATTTCTATGTGTATTCAAATTAGCTGTTAAACAGGACAGGGAATTGTATATGTTATATCCCTTTGAGTGTCACATGGGTGTGCAATGTGATGAACATCCCAGTGGTATTCTCAGGATTATGGGAGGGCAGCTGCTGTCTCTGTTCTTTGTCCTCTGTGGATGCATCGAAAGCTATGGATGCATTGCAGCTGTCCTCTTTTAACCCTTTCAGCATCATAGGGACGCACATTGCACAAACTTGTGACACTGAAAGGGTTAGAACATATGTAAGAACTTCTCTGTCAGTTCTCTCATTTTATAAATCAAATGTGGCAATATAGTTTAATGTTGTAACCCTATCACTGTCACAGTGGTGTACAACCCATACCCTATGGCACTGAAAGTGCTAAATGATTGATGGTGCCATTTGTGTTGCTGAAGTCTCAGTGCAGCCTCTCTACTCACTCACTTCCCCTCCCTAACATATCACCAACTTTATGATTAATGTGTCTCCCCCAATCCTTGCATAGATAATTCTTATCCATAGGATGAATTGTATAGTATTCTTAATTCAAAGAGAGCACCATACATCACCAGACACACGTTTCACTATAAAATCAGACCATAGTGTATCTCTCTTACTTCCCTTTCTGATAATTATGAATGGATCTCTTTGAGGAATACAAAGGCAGACATTTCCTTCTACAGTTCAGGTGAATTTTTCAGTCTCAGATTTACTCACAGTGTCTAAACAGGGAACCTTTCTCTCTTATAACCAGGGCTATTTTTCAGGAAAATAAGATGTCAGACCTATACAATCTAATTTAAGGCTTTGCAGTGCATTTGGAGACTCCCAATATTAAATCACTGGGGAGCAGGTGCTCGTAAAGTCGATGCTGTGGTGATATGATTTTGTCAGTGTGGTCATAGCACTTTGACATGTCAATGTAGGCACACATCGCCATACTTACTAAAATTTAGGGATGCAAGGGGAGGAGAAGGTCCCAATTAGAATATGGAATTCTCGAACTGTTGTTGATGTGGAAGGTATGTCCTCCCTCACACATCACCAGCACTATGACAATCCCCCCACTTAGCCAAGTGGGGCAGCAGAGAGAATGCTGACAAATTTAAGGATTGTTGTAGTGCTGGTGATGTGTAAGGGAAAGCATCCCTTCCACATCGACAGCAGTTCACAACTCTTGCTGACTGTGATTGATTGAGGGCTGTTACTGTATAGGAAAGTACAGAGAGATCCTAACTTCGCCAACCTCAGGTAGGTAAAGTTGAGACTGTGAACTCCGACAGCAGAGGCCGCTATCAGTGTTTAGGGAATTTGGTGAAGTGCCACATTAACATATAAACACACCCCCTTGCATATGACAATGGCTCATATCTTGCATTTCCATATGAAAATGAGTCATTATGCTTCATTTCCATATTGAAATAGGCCATTGTCGATGTGATGAGTGAAAATTCGTAAACCTGTTGGATGGATGTCGATGTAACGTAGTAACATAGTGTTACGGACCAGGAACCAGACAGACACAAAAATGTGAAGTGCAAAACAACTTTATTGAAATAACCAAAGCAAACAAAGCAAAATTGTGATCCAGGAGCATAAACCAAAAGACAAGCCAGGGTCAGGAACCAAGACAGGTACTCAGACAAGCTGGGGTCAGGAATACGGAGGTCATTGATGTCAGGAACAAGCCAGGAGTTAGGAGCCAGAAGAGATGTCAGAGGAAGCCAGGTCATGCAGGGATAATCAGGAACACAGGAGAACACACTTGTAGCCGTAAACAACACAAGTGCAAAGAGGAAATGAGCCTAGCTGATTTAAATAGCCTGGAAGGGGTTGGCTGAGAACAGTCAGGTGAGTAACTGTGGAAACAGAGAGGTAAAGGCAGTTCGTTAATCATCAGCTGAGTCAGCCTGACAGAGGGAAGGAAAGGCAGCTAGTATACAACAGGGTGTTATAGCAGTTCAGCCAAACCGTGACACATAGTTGATGAGGCTAAAAAAGACATGTGTCCATCAAGTCCAGCCCATGCCGAAACACCCCTGTTGATTCAGAGGCTGATCCAGAGGAAGACAAAAATATACCCATTAAAGCCAAGTGGGCAAAAAAAATTCCGTCCTGACTTCAAATGGCAGTTAGATAGTTCCCAGGACATTTTACAAACGTTGATGCACCATTTAAAAAAAAAAAAAAAATACTACATGGAGTACAACACTCCTAACCTGGAGTTATTCATTTTTAACTATCAAAGACACCACTACAGCCATTTTAATCCTTCTTTTTGCTTAACTCCACTTTTATAAATCTCCCCCATTGTTCCATGCTAAAAGAATAGTTTTTTTTAAACCAAATTGGAGAAGGTATGGAAGAGCACAGTCTGGATGAATGTAGCACAATAAAAATAATTATCCTGTTCTTCCTTAGCTAGAGGCCAGTACAGAAATAATCAATCTCTGGCTTTCCAGTTGTTAGGGGTTACAACCCCTGTTATACCCAACCAGCCGCTGACTTGATTGGGAGGGAAGTTGCAGTTTACAGTAGCTGGAGTGCTGAAGATTGCCTACCTCTGGGCTAGTGATTTACTATAAATGACAACAACAGAATTAGTTGTTCTCTGGTTTAGTATATCTAATTGTTATAAAAGATGGTAAAGCTGATGTAGTATAGAACTAGAGCTACCAATCCATGTTTCCTTTTAAATAGATGGAACACGCAATAGTAATGGATGCACTGTGGGAAGGATATAATCATATGAATAAGATGTAATGATATGGGTAAGGTATAAAGTTGTAGGTGCAGCATAATGGAACATTCATGGTGTAATGTGTGGTTGGATGTAAGGACCTTATAGGAGCAGTACACTATTTTTAAATGAAAACCTATATGTCATATTGCTTTTCCTGCTGAGTAAAACAAGAACACTCCCATTGCTGTTAGTTGTTTTATTAAAATGTTATAACAGGTCAGTCAAACAGGAAGTGAATTTACAGTGTGTTTACTTCCTGAAAGTCCTGTCAGGAATGACTTAGCAGTTTCTATCACATTCTATGGAGAACTGTTTGTTGTTGACTTTCCTCTCAAACAGAAAGTAACACAAAAACTAATTGGAATTTGACCACTAGAGGGCATTGTTAATGTAAAAAACACAGGTTTAAACTATAATAACTCTGGAATATGCATTTCTCAGATTTGAGAGTACCCTTACTTTACTCAATAGGAAAAGCCCTACAATATATATTTTTTTCATAACAAAAGTTGACTACTTCTTAAAGGGCAGAATTACAGGGAAGGGGCATGGGGGCCCACTCTACAGGAATGTCAGGTGGACTGCAATATTTTGTGTTATACCACGGAACTGCAGACCTAGCAGATAATGTAATGTCCAACCCCAGTTTCAGTCTGATAACTATTCCAGGAGTCTGAGAAGTGATCCCCACTTCTATGCCTGCTTTAGTTAACTCAAGTCATCGAGTCCAGATTCAGACATACCATAGGCAGAAATGGAAACTGTTCAGTCTCACATTTGTTGTCCGGGAAACAGCATCAACATAAGTACAATCTTGACTTAAGCCTCAGGCGTCAATTGTGAAGCCTAGCCCTATCATCAGCAACTGGGGAAAAATTAAGGGCCCCCAGAACAGCTGTTTTAGGATTCTACAGTCAGGTGAGTAATTTGTCAATTAAGGTTCTAAGGGCAAAACTCAGGGCAAAGTTTGTGGCTAAGGCCCACCACCAATACATTTTCACACCTGAGCCAGGTGATATTGTTTATAAAGGTGCACTTGTATTTTAACATAATCTTTTTTTATTAATAGTATAATGGAATATTCAGACATTTATTCCTGGAGGTAGTAATGGGATGATACTTCCAACTGACATGTAATACTGACCTCTCCTGTCTGTACGCACAAGTGTTCCATGGTTCAGCTACATGCACACTTCAAACAAGTTTTTGATGCATTATATCGATATTCAACAATAGTGCACTAAGCTTGAAAGCCACATAAAAACATATCCGCAGGGGTTGCTCTTTAAAGGGATAGTAATACTTAAAATGTAAAAAAAAATATGTTGTAGGGTTTATCCCCCTGAGTAAAACAAGAGTACTCCCACTGCTGAAAGGTGTTTTATTCAAAAGTTATTCATTTTCAAAGTTGAATTTTTTAGGTGCAATATCACAGTGGCCTGAAATTGTACAGTGGCGCTGTTGCTACACGATCCTATGGACAACTCTGGTCAGTTGACCATAAATCTCCATAGGATGGTGTAGCAACAGCGCCACTGTACAATTTCAGGCCACTGTGATATTGCACCTAAAAAATTCAACTTTGAAAATGAATAACTTTTGAATAAAACACCTTTCAGCAGTGGGAGTACTCTTGTTTTACTCAGGGGGATAAACCCTACAACATATTTTTTTTTACATTTTAAGTATTACTATTCCTTTAAAGTGAAACATATGCATATATCAAAAGATAGATAAACTGAACAAAAAAGATTTATTCTACATTACCAACAATGAGGTAATATAGATTAATTTACAATCTACAGAAAAACTAGCCTGCTGAGCTTACAATCTGTATAAAAACTATTCAGCAGAACTTGCAGTCAATAGAAAAATAGACCAGCTGAGCTTTTGCCTTCATGAACAAATGAACAACAGTATTGTAATATAAATGAGAAATTTCACACAGAGCTTACTTAAACCGGAAAAGAATAATCTACAATTCTTGTTTTCATCTGAGAAAATGACCCAAAAATGTTCAGTTGACAGAAACAGAGACACCACCCTGACAATATTAAATATATATTTTATGGTGAAATAAATGATCATGCACATGTTTGCGTTTTCTCATGGACAACTGTTAGAACGTATAGAGAACACGACTGTTATACTCTTACAAATGATCTCCTATGTAAAGAACTACTATGCTGATCTAACAAAAGTCATCACAAAATGTCTAAAACACACACTACCATTATTTGACATTTCATGGATAAAATAGGCATGAACATAATTTGGGACAATGCTGCTAGCCAGTCACAGTTTGATTCAGGAAACTTTAATGAATAAAATGAATAAGTTATTTCAGTTTTCAAATTAAATTAAAAAGTCTGACAGTGGGGAATTTTATAGAATTTTCATAGCAATACAAATAAAAAAGAGAAATCCAATGTTCTTGGAGATCCATTAAAATCAATGCGAGCAGAATGAGTCACAGAGTAATGAAAAATCCCACTATAAAATCCTTGACTTGAGCAGCATAATTAGATATGAATCCATCATCTAAAACAAGAAGACAAATGCTGAGTAAATATTAACTAGGTAGAAAGTAATAGCAATGAATCTAATCCGTAAGGGATCTAGGGGATTTTGACTGACAGTTACTGGTGTTGTACCAGTGTACAGTGTATTTATTCTTTTTTACTAATTTAATAGAGAGTTCATATTACAGTGCAGCCTTTTTCACTTTCATGAAGGTTTTATTTAATCCCATGGATGCTTTGCAATGAGTTGGAGACCTTTTTAACATCCAGTAGGTTAAATATAGTGTTGAGGTCTAGTCAGAGGAGTAACTAGAAGCCACCGAGCCAAGGTGCAAATATTGCTATGGGCCCCCCTGACAACATTGCCCCCACCTGACCACACTGCTCCCCCAATGGTCATCTCCGCATTGCCCCCAATGTCCACCTCCACATTGCCCTCAATCATTTGTCCACCTCCACAATGCCCCTTTTGACCCCCAGTGTCCATCTCCAACCTCCCTGGTGGTCCCGCGGCGTGGCAGGAGACATCTGTGCCTCCCTCTACACAGACCTCTATTAGCAGCTGAAGCTCCCACACGCTCCTCTGTCCAGTAATGTAGAGCACTGGGAGATTATGTAATCTCCCAGCTCTTTGCATTACTAGAGTGCCGAAGAAAGAGAGGGAGCTCAGCTTCTAATAGAGGTCTGTGCTGAAGAAGGCACAGAACTCAGAATGTTGAGGGTGCTGGGCGGGGCGGTCGCATGGGGCAGCTGGCCCCTGGAGTAACAGGCCCGGTTATAGTTGCTACCCCTGCGACCCCTATTGTTACGCCACTGGGTCCAGTTATAAAAATGAAAATGGAAAAAATGCAGAGAAATTATCTTGTGTTTCCCTATAACACATTTTTATTAGTGGGTTTGTACTTGTGCATGTTTAAATTAGTGAATACAAAGATATGTCAATGATGAACCCTATTTTCCAGCTCCAATATAGCCTAACATATTCTGTTGAAGTCAAAGGTGAGCTTACATATTTGTATATTGGGTATGCATAAACAGAATTTTCTCTGTGGAAAGTCCTTTTTTCCATATTTTATAATATTACTATGCCTATCATACTCTTATGTACACTATATCATGAAATGCACAGACTTTTCGTACATTCCCATATGTATTTGTGAATTACCATATTTATACAGTAGCTGGGAGAGGTGTATGAGATACATTGCTCACCACAGTTTTTATTCAAAGTATGTACTTATTCAGCAAAAGGAAAGGGAAGCATGCAAGTGAGAAATTACTCTTTTCCTTCTGAAATTCAGCACATGCAGCATCATATATCTTAAGTGCTATTAACCTTTTGGGTGCCAGATTGCTTTGGCTACTCATCTGGCACTCAGACGGTTAAGGTCTGGGAACTCTGACATATGTATCTGGTAATGTTATTACAAGCTTTTTCACAAGCAATATTTTAGTTGTAGATAGAAAGACCATTACAGATCTGAAGTAAGGTCAGTAAGGCTTACCATTATGGAAATTAGACATCCATCCGTATGAAATGAGGGGCCATTTTTTACTAGAAAGTAGTGCTGCAGGATAAAAAAATACTTTTTTATACTTGTCACTTCAAAGATGCTAAAATATTTCAACATCATGGGATTTCCTAATCTGTTCAGTACCAGGGCCAGCCTGAGAAAAATGGACCCCTATTTGTATGGACTGGCATACTGTAGTGAGTGCCAAGAGCAAGGCTACTGGGTGAGCAGGGAGTATATATGCAATTTCATAACCACCAGTGGAACAAGGGCTGGTGGGTGCAAGAATGCATTCAAGGGTCTGCAACTAATAGTCATACCTGGGAACTTGCCAGATTTCATCTGATGACTCCGGATTTTGGACAGCGTCTCCAGATCTCCTGATGAAAGGTGAAGTTCTTTGGGTTCCAGGGAACATGTGTAGCTTCCTTCTAAGGCTTCTTATTGACTCTGATCTGGGGATGAAACTGTCCAATGAAACACCAACCACTAACAGGAGGCAGTCTTGATGCATTTCATTGGACAGAATGCGTTCACAGAGAGAAGGGGAAGTGATTGAGTGGTGGACGTTGCTATGTCACTCCATCCAATTGGCACTGTGTGGAGAGGACTGAGGAGTGATAGCAGCAGGGACACACCACAGACAAGACAAAGGGCCAGATTTAAAGGCAGCCGATAAAAAAAAAAACAACCAACGTGTTTTGTAAGTACAGTAAGCCATCTAAAGGGCCGTCTTATGAATGGCAAACAGTAGTTCTAAAATCATTATGGATGTTAATCTTATGTCCATTAAGACCTATGGAATAAGGCTCTCCAAAGTAATTTAAAGGAGTGCGGTACAGCTAGCGAATGATAAACTGATACATTTAATGGGCAATAGTTAAGACCCGGTTTTGTTAGGCGTAAAACACATAGCGGCAAATAAAAAAAAACATTGTCTCAAAATAAAACAGAGAAACAGCAGTCCACACAACATATAGTGCAAGTATGTCAATGGCAACATTAACCCCTACAAAGCCAAGATAACACATAAACAATGCCCATGTCCCACAAATAGCTGTCAGGCACAACACAAAACCTAGCAACACCACAGGCACAAGGCCTTCAAAGAGCAGACCAACATAAGACATCACAATATTGCATGGAACAATGGGGGTTAGCACACAACACGTACACCTGTCAATACAAACCAAGCTCACCTGTGCAACATCACCAGCCGATCAAGACACAACCTGCTCCCCACTTCACTCTTGCACCTTACAGCGACACAGCAATCAGAACACAGCAGATTTTAAACCACAAACACACCGGCAAGCACATACCTGGACAACAAGCACTATTCCACTGGTCATCACTCACCTCATGACCACGCCTGTACGACGCCCCACCACTGTCTTAAAGGGACAGCTCCTCATACTCACATGTGGCGTGTTTACACTGAGGCCACTCAGGGAGAAAGACAGGGAGAGAAAGACAGAGAGAGAGAGAGACAGAGAGAACAACAAGTATGTTTGCATACTTATTGATGCAATGACTGAGGAGAAGTTGTGCAAGGGCTAGGGAACACCAGAAACTCCCTAGCACACCTGTTCAACAGCCTTCACCTGTTGCAAGTGAGGAGGCTCTGGTTGAAGAGCAACACAGGAGTCCATCCCCACCTGGAGGACAACACCTGCCTGCAGATCCAAAGCTGCTGCAACATTATTCTCCCCAGCTGCTGCAACAAGATGCTCCCCAGCTGCTGCAACAGGATGATCCCCAGCTGCCACAGGGACCCATGGAGCAGTAGAGGGTTCACAGATGACCACTGAGGCCCAGAGTATACTGCACAAGGGTAATGCTCCTGGGAATCACCGATGATGAGGTGATAGACTGATACAGGTTGACGGCGCACAGCATCATTGCCCTATATGAAGTCATCAAAGTTGAGGTCGATCCAATACACATCCACAGCCATGCCCTATCTGGCTTGCAGAAACTCATGTGTGCAATGCATTTTATGGCAAGTGGAGCCTTCCAGTCAACAGAAGGTTACGCATCAGGCATGTCACAGTGCTCATTTTCCAAGGTATTGGCTAAGGTGTTGCCAGTCCTCAAAAGCAAGGCCAGCAGGTACATCCACTTTCCCACCACTGACATGGAGTGGACACATGTAAAGCAGGACTTTTACACAAGGAGAGGCATTCCCAGGGTCATGTGTGCTAATGACTGCACACATGTATGAGTGGACACAGCTGTACATGCTGTGCCACGCGCGTACAATGTACAGCTAAAATGCGGTCACTGCAAAAGCAGTGGTCGCATTTTAGCTAAAATGCTGCCTGGTACTCTTGGGGGGGCATGAGGCTCAATCCTCAATCCCCCCCAGTTATTGATATCCCAGCCGATCGCGCTGGGAGATCAATATACACAAAGGAGAAGCGGAGCTTTCCTTCCCCTCTCTCCTATCCGAACTTCTGGGTAGGAGTGGACGGGACCGGGGGAAGCCTCCCAGCGTCATCGGTGGCATGGTCACTGATGACGTTAGGAAAGTTTCCCCGGTCCCATTCACTCCTACAGGTGGTAGGAGAGAAGGGCAGGAGAGCTTTTGGTCTCCTGCGGGCACCATATTGATCTCCCAGGCGATTGGCTGGGAGATCAATAACTGGGGGGACACCAGTAGGGGTCCTGATGTCCCTCATGAGGTCTGATAAAAGAAAATAAAAAAAATAAATAAAAGTAACCGTGCCGCAGAGGTCCCCAGCACATTGCTTTGCAATGGCACTCACAGGGTCACTTCTTTTGGGTAATTTTTTTTTTTTTGCAAGACCTCATTGGAGGGATAAGGGGGGGTCCTGAAGTGGTTGTGATGCCCCTCAATGAGGTCTATAATAAAACAATTTAAATAAATTAAAAATTAACCCTGTGTTTGCCTCAAGGGGGTCCAATGCAGACCCCTCCCCTCCTGAGGCACACACAGGGCTTTTATCATTATGTTGTAATCAGAGATTGTTGGGGGGACCATCAGGAGTGGTCCTGATGGCCCCCCAACAAGCTTTGATTACAAAGTAATGATAAAAAGAAGTTAACCTTCTGAGTGCCACAAGGATCCAATGCATTGCTTTTCAATGCGCTGGAGACCCATGTGGCACTCACAGGGTCACTTCTTTTGTGGACATATATTTTTTTTACTAAGACCTCATTGGGGGGGATCAGGGGAGGTCATAGCTTTTTGCATGATGCAAAATTCTCTACATGTAAGGTACCACAAGAAAGCTCAATTCGTTCTGAAAAAAACAATATATAGCTTTCCATATTTAACTAAAAATGCCCAGAGGAAATCAAGCCTAAACAGGAGGATAGTAAAAATGCTGAAAATGTGTCTGGCCTGCAGGGTACAGGAAATGGCCTAAGCCTCTGGCACTGAAGGGGTTAATGTGTATTTAAATGAGTGTGTGGAGAGATGACTGTATATATATAGATCACTGTATATTGAGATTAATGTGAATATAGATCTGTGTGTGTGTATGTATGTGTGTGTGCATGCAGGCATGCATTCTTGAGAGTGTGCTTTTGTGTGTGTTTTTGAGTGTACGTGTGTATGTTCATGTATGTGTGTGAGAATGTGCTTTATGTATTTTCATGCACATGTGTGTGTGGTGTGTTTGTGTGTAAGTGTGTATGCACATGTGTATTTCTGTATTAAATGTATTAAGTGTGTGAGTGCATGTGTGGCAGTGTGTGCATGCAGGTATGTGCAAGTGCGTATGGTGTGTGTGTGTGTGTATGTATGTGTGTGTATTTGCACATGCACATGTATATATGTATGTGAGTGCATGTGGTGTGCATGTACATGTGTGTGTTTGTGCACAGGACTGGATTTACATCCCAGTTGCCCCTAGGCAAAGTGCCTTTAGCTCTGCCCATGGCCACACCCCCACTCCTTACATGAACCCACCCCCAGTCTTTTATATTGTTTCCTGGAACAGAAAATACCCTTGGCCTATAACAAGCAAGAACAAAAAAATGCTTTAACACCTTGATTGCTAGAGAGATCTCCATACATTATTCCGCAGTGCATTGGACATCACTCTAGTAAGCAAGGGTTTAAATAATAGCCTGTGAATGTGGGAAATAAACTGCTGCAGGTTACTGAGATTGCTTTGGCCACACCCACAATTCAGAATGTGGGTGTTTTCACCAAAGCAGATGCACCACCTTTATTATTTGGAGCTCTAGGCTGTTGCTTGCTCTGGGAAATACGCCATTTATGTGTGTGATTGTGTGTAGGGTTACCACCCAGCCGGTATTTTACCGGCAGGCCGGTAAAAAATTGGCTTCTGTCCAATGTTAAGTCTATGGACGGAATGCCATGGCCGGTATTTTTTGGAAGAAAAGGTGGCAACCCTAATTGTGTGTGTGTTCATGTGTGTATGTGTGTGTTTGGTGGAAGCCCAATTAGAATTTTGTTCCAGGGACCATGAAGTTCTAGTTAGTATAGAAACAGACAGAGAAACAACACAGGAGGCACTCTTGTGAGGATCACTAAAAAGCAATTAAGAGGCACCACCACCAACACGCTTTAAATGGCTACTCAAAAAGAAGAATGCTGAGATCAAACGTATTTAGGCCTCAGCATATAAAGCCTCTGGGATCTTATATCTGCCCCCAGATGCAGTGCTCAGGGGAGGGCTGGCCTGGGGGGCAATTGGCCCCTGGGCCAGCCATCTTTTTGGATCTGTGGGCCACAATGTAACTCATTCTCCTACTTGCTGCTGTAAATGGAGCTAAACTAGTGATATAATAGAGCTTACAGTTGAAATGTATCTACACAAATGATATCACAGCGCTACAATCCAAATGGAGCTCCACTAGAAGCATAACACATTTCCCTTGTAAGCCTTATAGTATCACTAGTGTAGCTTTACTTAAATTGTAAGCTCTGTAGTATCGATAGTGTAGACCCATTTCAACTGTAAACTATGTGGTATCAATTGCCTTACGTCACAACATTAATGCCAATTTTAAAATTAACAGTGAGGGTAGGCTGGGACAGTGGGCTTGTACAATAATAGAAACTGTACACTTAATTGTATTAGTTGCCAGCCCTCCCCTGGCAGTGCTTACGTGGACTCGAAATGTTACAGGCCTGCTGTCCCAATACTCACTCTCCTCAGCAGCAATGACATAGGGATATACAGAAAGAACGTGCCCATATCGCAGGAACATTCAGGAACATTAGATAACAGATGAATGGTTACTCACACTTGATGATGGTCAGGCAGAGACTGACCCATCTCCGATCGGATAGCGTCCCCCATTCAGGATACACAGACAGCTATACTTTCATATAAAAAAAATAAATGTTTATTTGATAAAAGAATTTAAAAGGTTGGCTGTATCTTATGTGTTTTGTGGTAATAAACTCTGAATTATGAACGTTAATTGGCGATGCCGACTATTAACTTTAATAAAGCGGAGTTTATTGCCACGTAAAGCTTTGGGGGTGGAGGACAGGGGGGATTATGCACTAAGGTGTGATAACGTGAAGATGACTTCTCCTGTGCTATCTCCAATTCTATGTTATTCTATGGAGCCAATGCACTAAGATGTCTCCCACTTGATTAATCTTGGTGCATCGGTTCCATAGAATAACATAGGAACTGGAGAAGTGATATCACTAGTGAAGTCACCTCCACTTTATCTCCTCTTTATCACTCATTAATGAATCTCACCCCAAAGGAGTTTATAACATTGGGGATGTCATTGTCACTTTATCACCTGCTTATTACTTTTTTTTATCACACCTTAGTGCAACACTCTCAAGAAATTCTTGGTTATTTTTTGCCACTAGTTTTTTTACATAAGTCAGGACGTAGTTATTTATGTGATGTCATGTTATAGGTGCCATTCAATAAACTAAAGAGGTGCGATTCTGGTGCAAGCCAACAGCACCATAGGGGAGAAGTGAATATTGTAATTAAATTATACAGGAATTTGTACCCCTTTAATGCTAAAGATTTCTCCAGTGCATTGCTCCAAAATGTGAACTTAGGGAATTTTTATTTGCTCACTATGGTGCTGCTGGTTTGCTCCAGAACTGCACGTCTCTTTAGCTTGTTTAATTGCAGCTTATATACACAGCCCAATACACATAAAAGACAATATAAGACATTGCCATATACTATATAAGTGTTAGTTAAGAGATCCTCTCAACGCTTTCTGCTAAATCTGTAAATCATACAAAAGAAAAAAAATTTAGACACCAGCTGGAAATATTAAGTGACCAAAATAGATCCACATGGAACTGTTGCCTTATTTGACCACAAGAGGGCAGAAGAACCCTAACTTTTGTAGATTACAGAAATGTTTTCACTGTAATGCTGCCAGAAAAGTTACACATCTGAGGTTTGTTTTCCCAGAAAATGTAACCCTTTGAGTGCCAGTGAGGTACACAATGCATTGTAAAGCATACTCAAAGGGTTAAGATTTACATTATAATAATTTATAGCTAAAAACATTCCTTATCCCTTGGATATGTGAGATGTCCAAGGGGTAGTCAGATTTGGGACCAGTTTATAACAGTGATATATGCAGCTACAGCTAATTCATCTGATAAGATATAATAACTCAACGTAGGAAATACAATCAACTAACAAAAAACAGAAAATGACAGGCATACTGTACAAGGAAATATCATTTTGAATCAATGTTATTATTTGAGAAAGTAAATAAAAAAGTAATAGTTTTAACTAGATTTGCCAGACCATCCCTTTACAACCAAACAATCATGAAAATTATCAGCTGCAGGGCTGCAGTGATTACTACAGGACTGCAATGAATACTACTGGTCTGCAGTGAGTACTACTGGTCTGCAATGAATACTACTGGGCTGCAGTGATTAATACTGGTCTGCAGTGATTACTATAGGAATGCAATGAATACTACAGGGCTGCAGGGATTACTACAGGACTGCAATGAATACTACTGGTCTGCAGTGATTACTACTGGGCTTCAGTGATTCCTACAGGGTTACAGTGATTACTACTGGTCTGCAGTGATTACTATAGGAATGCAAGTAGGTGGAATTCAGTGTAGCAAAAAACTCACAAGAGTGGTATAAAGGTGATACATTTTAATGGCTAACTGAGGACATAAAACGCGCAAGCATTCAGGACACTAAGGTCCATTCTTCAGGTAAGAATGCAATACATCCTTCTAGTCTGCAGTGATTACTACTGGGCTTCAGTGATTCCTGCAGGGCTACAGTGATTACTACTGGTCTGCAGTGATTACTAGAGGGCTGCTGTGATTACTACTGGGCTTCAGTGATTCCTACAGGGTTACAGTGATTACTACAGCACTGCGTTGATTAGTAGAGGGCTGCAGTGATTACTACTGGTCTGCAGTGATTACTACAGGACTACAGTGATTTCTGCTGGTCTGCAGTGATTACTACATGGCTGCAGTGATTACTAGAGGACTGCAGTGATTACTACTGGGTTGCAATGACTACTACAGCACTGCAGTGATTACTACTGGTATGCAGTGATTGCTACAGCACTGCAGTGATTACTACTGGTCTGCAGTGATTACTACAGGGCTGCAGTGATTGCTACTGGTATTCAGTGTTTACTACAGGGCTGCAGTAATTACTACTGGTCTGCAGTGAATACTACAGGACTGCAGTGATTTCTGCTGGTCTGCAGTGATTACATAAGGGCTGCAGTGATTTCTACTGGGCTGCAGTGATTACATAAGGGCTGCAGTGATTTCTACTGGGCTGCAGTGATTACTACTGGTCTACAGTGATTACTACAGAAGTGCAGTGATTACTACTGTTCTGCTGTGATTACTACAGGGCTACAATGATTACTACAGAGTTGCAGTGATTGCTGCTGGTCTGCAGTGACTACTACAGGACTGCAGTGTTTACTGCTGGTCTGTGATGATTACTACAGCACAGCAGTGATTACTACTGGTCTGCAGTGATTACTACATTGATTCAGTGATTACTACTGGTATACAGTGATTACTACTGGTGTGCAGTGATTACTACAGGGCTGCAGTGATTAATACTGGTCTGCAGTGATTTCTGCTGGTCTGCAGTGATTAATACAGGGCTGCAGTGATTACTACAGGACTGCAGTGATTACTTCTGGGCTGCAGTAATTACTACAGGGCTGCAGTGATTACTACTGGGTTGCAATGAATACTACTGGTCTTCAGTGATTACTCCTGGTCTGCAGTGATTACTTCTGGTCTGTGATGATTACTACAGCACTGCAGTGATTACTACTGGTCTGCTGTGATTGCTACAGGGCTGCAGTGATTACTCCAGGGTTGCAGTGATTGCTACTGGTCTGCAGTGATTACTAGAGGACTGCAGTGATTACTACTGGATTGCGAGGATTACTACAGCACTGCAGTGATCACTAATGGTCTGCGATGATTACTACACTACTGCAATGATTACTACTGGTATACAGTGATAACTACAGGGCTGCAGTGATTACTACTGGTCTACAGTGATTATTACAGGGCTGCGTTGATTACGACTGGTCTGCAGTGATTACTACAGGACTGCAGTGCTTTCTACTGGTCTGCAATGATTACTACAGGGCTGCGATGATTACTATTGGTATGCAATGATTACTACAGGGCTGCAGTGATTGCTACTGGTCTGCTGTGATTACTACAGGACTGCAGTGAGTTCTGCTGGTCTGCAGTGATTACTATTGGGCTGAAGTAATTACTACTGGTCTGCAGTAATTACTACTGGGTTGCAATGAATTCTACTGGTCTGCAGTGATTACTACTGGGCTGCAGTGATTCACATATAGCCATGCAGCAGACATTTTCCTGTGTGTTCAGTTTAACCCCTTGAGAACCAGAAGGGTGTGCAAAACAGTAAGTATACTTTCCATGTATTATTCATTAACCATATAATAAACAGAGGGGCTAGAAATACATAGTGAAAGAGTTCATATGTATTAGTATGACACGGGATGCGTTTGCTTGCCTAACTCCCACTTGGAGTCTCCTTGCAGATCCTCAGCTTGTGTTTGTTTTCCATTGTAGTCAGCTGAGCAGTAGCCTATAGGGCAGAGCAGGTGACAACCAATCAGGACTAAGACAGACTTCCTGACTTGACTAAGCTTGGAGTGAAGTGACATATTGATAGATGACACCTTGAGTATGGGATAGAAGTCAAAGGTTTCTGCTGATATAAAACCTTGATAAGAAGAATATACCGCAGATCCCAAAGCAAAGACTGAATCATTGCATCCACGGGCACCCACGGACATTTTTCGGGGGGGGGGGGCAAAGCCATAATATGACCCCCAGGCCAGCCCACCCAGACCTTACATTTACATGGAGGGAGCAAGTGGGGGGGAAGTGCCTGCCCCTTTGCCCCACCCTGGACACCCATGAGTACATCTTGTGTCCAGATGACACCTGCAGGTTTCATGTGTCCTTAAGCACCAAGATTCCAGATACCTTTATGCACTCTGTATGTGTCCCTTTTACCACTTTAGATTGCAAGCTTTTGAGCAGGGACCCTTCCAGTGTTTCACTTTACTAAGCACTTGTAACCCTGTATTGTATAAAAGCTTAAATTGTAAAGGGGCATGCACACCTATGGTGCTATATAAACATATTCATCCATGCAAGAACAGAAACACCTACTGCATTCATTCATGGACAAGTGCATGTTTACTGTTGAAGAGACAGATGCCCAAGAACTATAACCCCATTTTACCCCTGTTCCACTGGGGTGTAAGACCCACCAGTCTCCTGCTCCAATATTCTGGACTCTGGGCCTGGACGCTCCCCAGTATCCTGTTCTAGTATTCTGAATATTGAATCTGGAGGCCCACCAGTGTTCTGGAGATTACGAGTAGAGACCCATCAATCTCCATTATTCTGAAAGACAGGATTGAAGACCCACAGATGAGTTTGTGTCCTGTGGTCCTACTATCAATTGTCATTTCTGCCTCAAAAGACATGCCATCCAGGACTGACTGGAGACATTATATTGTGAATAAAGACACAAAGGCAAATCCAAAGGGGACATTAGGATTTTATGGTGATAATAAGATAAGTGGTGTTATAATGAGAAGGTATTACTCTCCTTTTAACGTATTTATTTATTGTACAAACAAATGGCTAGTACAAAATAGGAAGTTTGAACTATCTTTTAAAATATCTACATTTATCTTAAGGCCACCCTAGAAATGGATTATAATGTGATTTACAGATGAATTTACCCAGATCTATGTTCTTTATACAACATTCAGGTATATCTGTTTCTTTTTTTTTGCCTTCTGCTGTGTACAGTGATCTCTATTGAATGTGGCCTCTAGAGAACATCTTAGCTCCTCACACCAAAGAATGGGCCTCAACAGACTTGAATGGATTGTAAGGGATACAAGTTGTTATCAGATATTAAACTGACACATTTACTAGTGGACTTCAACAGAGACCAAAAACAACTAGGTAAGTCATTCTGTTCAATAAAGTAGAGTTACTTTTATTAGCAAACAGCATTTTAACTTTAACCGTTTGAGCACTGGAGGGGTGCACAATGAATTGTGAAGCAATGGGGTGCTCATATCAGGGCTTAAAATTTGAAGTCCTTTGCTACTAGCCAGACCTGAAAAGTTACTCGCCACTGCAAGCCATATCATACCCACCAGGGCTGAATTTCTACTTGCCAGGGCTAAATCTTCACTCGCCATTGGCTAGTGGAGAATGGAAATTTTGAGCCCTGCTCATATCATAGAGAAGCAATGCGTTGTGCACCCCGCTGGTACTCAACAGGTTAAAGAGGCAGTATAGAGTCCATAGAAGAGCCTTTATACCATTGGGTGTGCCACAAAAACTATGGAAATTGTGTTTTTATTGCTCAGAACTGCTAAAAGCTAAAATATTAGTCGCTAATAAATATTCTTTTAAGACTCGGAGGCGAGAGATGTCTTCGCAATGTGTTGGAAACATCTCTAGCACCCAAGGGGTTAATAACAAGCACTAATGGTTTTCCAGTGCACAAATGGTGTTTAGCAGGATTATGTTAATGTGCTGATAAGTGTCCTAATCCCCAAGATTATTAGTAAATGGGAGGTTGTCCATTTCCTTCCTGTGGTTTAGCCCTTATACCCTTGGGAGTTGGGGGAGGGGTGTAATGCAAATCAATGATTTATACACCCCTCTGCTCCTCAAGGGGTTAAGGTCTTTCATGATTATTATATATGAATCTACCTCCATCTCTTTCCTCCAGAAAAACAGTTTCATTGATGCAGTGATATGCAATCTTTTGAACCTCCAGCTGTTAGGAACTACAGTTCCCCTCATCCACATCCCATCAGGCACTGGTATGGGATATTGGGATATGTAGTCCCTAACAGGAGGTCCAGAGATTGACTACCTCAT
This sequence comes from Rhinophrynus dorsalis, assembly GCA_037306005.1. NCBI lineage: Eukaryota > Metazoa > Chordata > Amphibia > Anura > Rhinophrynidae > Rhinophrynus > Rhinophrynus dorsalis. Next base: position 67,152,703 of record CM074724.1, read on the forward strand.
TTTTAATGTGAGTATTTGCTAGCGATGCCCCTCATCTCTTTAATACCAGCCACCTATGTCAGATGCATACTGCAGGGCTACATTGGTACACTGTAACCCCTGAACAGGAGTGGTAACGTGGTTCTCCAGCTGTTGTTGAACTACAACTCCCATCATACCCAGTTTACCATTGGAACACAGGAAAAGTGTGTACTGCAGGGCTGCTTTAAATTCAGTTCAGCCTATTTAAAGGTGAGATCTAGTCACCTTCGAAGAAATGGGAATTATTCCCTAAGAATAAATGTTTTCTAACTAGTTTAACTGAACCTCCATTGTTGGCTTGCAAATTCCATGTATAGATCTTTTACAGAGAAGACAATGAAGGTTGAGATGATGTTTGCAACCACTACTGACCTGCCGACTCACTTGGACATCAATAAGTAATAAACGGCTGATACCTGCATTGACTGTCAGTCCATAAGACCCCCTCCTCCTTCATGTGAGAGGATTGCTGGGAGGAAAGCAGTACATCAGAAGTAAGGTAACCTGGGAAGCATGGCCTGGTCTAACTGATAATACAGTATAGAAATGTGTTGGAGGAACTCTCTAGAATCCAGGGTTTTAGAAAGAAATGAATGGATGACTAACTCCTAAACAAGTGTGTGTGTATCAGAGAGAGATAATGGTGGATGGGAACACTCTCTGCTTCCAAAGTATTCTGCCCAGGTGCACAATCCTATAAATTAGATACTGAAGAACAATGAGGCGGCAGCAGCAGGACGTTAACATACCTCTCAAGTGTCCCTCTTTAGGACGGACAGTCCCTCTTTTTAAGAGATCAGATTGTGTGGTGTGTATATAAGTGTATCTCATTGCTCCTCAGTAATAAAACTCACATTATTGTTTAGTTTAAACATCCATATTTGTGTTTAGAAATGAATCTGTGTAAATAAAGTACTTTGTTTTTGATATAAGTCATTTATTAGGTTACACAAGGAGGTGTCAAAAGGTCATGAAATAGCATACAAATTCTCAGTAATGCCCCGCCCACCAGCCATGCCCTCAACAACGCCCCCTATCACACAAGTGTCCATCTTTGGCAATTTGAAATGTTGGGAGGTATGCATTAACAAAGCAATCTTGATAGGTATCTGATAATTGTTAGTTCTGTGTTGTCTGTAAATTGTCCAATGTACACTAACAGCCTTTACGAATAACAGAGCAGTTGGTACGAATCTCAAGAAATTAACTAATTTGCTCTTATCTCTCATTATAAGCTGCACAAACAAAAAGAACCAAACAGGATATATGTAAAATAATGTAAATATAAGTTTAGGATAGGATTTTAGATATCTACCATAGAAACCCTTTTTTTGTACAGATGCTAGCTGTAAATACAAGACATTTAAAATTACATAACACAATTTCATTTTTAGGCTTTAGTGTTCCTTTACAGAATTATATTTTTTGTTAAAAGATGAACTATCACCACAAATAAAGTCTACCCCCCCGCAATCATTATTTCTATAGCAATAAGCTTACTAGTAGTCCAGCGATATTAAGAAATCCTACTTCTTCCTGGACTGATGGGCAGGCTTCTTGCTTTAGAGGCATCTGCGCACCTGCGCCATCAGTCCCTTCCTGTTACCTTAAAGGTATAGTAATACTTTATTATTACTATCCCCATATTATAGATATTTGCAAAATAATTTAATAGCTCCCAGGTTCATCTCTCAAACCTTTATGGTTTGAGAGCTAACCGAAGGCAAAGTCCCCCCTCCCTCCCCCTTTCATGAAGTCAGCGTTGTACTGACTGCAGGGATATCCGGTCTGTCTTTCATCATGCGGCTCTGCAGCAGAGCAGCGATTGCATTAGTGACAAATAATTATTTCACTGAAATGGTCTTCATGTAGAAGACCGTTTCAATTAAATAATTCTTTTTCACTAACGCAATCTTGGCTCAGCTGCAGAGCCACAAGCCTGTTATAAGACAGACTTCCCCTGCAGTCAGCACAACGCTGACTTCAGGGAAGGGGGAGGGAACTTTGCCTTCGGTTATCTCTCAAACCATAAAGGTTTGAGAGATGAACCTGGGGGCTATTACATTATTTTGCAAATATGTACAATATGGGTGACAGTAATAATAAAGTATTACTATCCCTTTAAGGTACAACACCAACTAGAGGAGACCAGGATGGACAGTGCAGGCACACAGACGTCTCTAAGGCATGATCAAGTAGGATTTTTTAATAACACTGTACTTTTGCTGTATAATACTAGTATTTCTATGATTATCGCTATATGAATAATTATTGGGGAGATGACTTTATTTGGGGTGATTGTTCTGCTTTAAAATTTTCCCTTTAAATTCAAGTGATCTTTAGTCTTTTTTCCCTGGGTACTTGTAAACTCAACAGCAGAGTAAGGTTGGAGATATTTGCATAACAATGGCTGAGGTCTGTCCTTGCTTGCTTTGTAAACAGAATCTGAAGATCAAAATATACCATTAATCCTTTCCTTTTCTCTCTGGGCAAAATAAAAGATTTGAAAGACTTAAAGGATATTTTTGCCTTTTGATTACCTTCTCATAGTTTTCAAGCCCCTTTTTTTAAAAGAAGTACATAGCTCCTAGTAATGTGATCTTTTAAAAAAAACAAAAAACCCTGTGTATTTGTAGTTGATCAGATCAATGCATTTTAGTGTTATCTGTACATATCCTATATAATAATTCGCTAGGATGTTTGTCCCGATGCAGTCATGCACAGTAGAGACTGCATGCATTTTGGGCAGTCTCTACTGCGTATAATTGCATCGCGTGAGTGAGGCGACATGTGATGCAGTGAGGTAGCGGCCTCTTAAAGGGATAGTAATACTTCGTTTTATCTTTTTTTTATTTTGTAGGCATGAAAAAAACATGAAGAACAATATAAGTCTTATCTCTCAAACCTTTATGGTTTAAGAGATATTCACAAGCAAAGTTTCCCCCTCCCGCCCCTTTTTCCTAGTGTAAGCCATCTCTTCTCAGATGTGAATCTGGTTGTAAGACCAGACAGATAACAGCAGGGGACAATCTTCTTTGTATGAAAACAATGAAAGCCCTTCCCCCCTTGACAAGTTTTTCAGCTTTTTCCCTTATCTTAATTGAAGATTGTCCCTCTCTGCAGTCTACCTGGGCACCTTCCTTCTGATCTGGCTGAACAGGGGGGGGGACACTTTGCTTGTGAATATCTCTTAAACCATAAAGGTTTGAGAGATAAGACTTATATCGTTCTTCTTGTTTTTTTAATGCCTACAAAATAAAAAATAGATAAAATGAAGTATTACTATCCCTTTAACCCTTTGAGTGCCAGAGGGGTACGCAACGCATTGCAAAGCAATGCGTTGCGTACCCTTCTGGCACTCAAAGGGTTAACATTACCAGGACCTTAGCCCGTGTACACGGCTTTTACACTAGTTTACATAATATTTATTTCTGAAGAGTATTTCAGAAGCGTCTCTTCTTATCTTGGTTTATTCGTATACAGTAATATGCCTACCTGGGAATTTTCCAAAATGGACTCACTCTAAGATCTTTGAAACATTAACCCTTAGAGTCCCCCAGAACATGGATTCCAGGAGATATTTTTTTCTTACCCTTAGACCAAGGGTGCTCCAATGAGTCCTCAAGGAACCATTAATCCTTTGAATACCAGAAGATAATCCAACGCATTGTGAGGCAATGCACTGGATACCCCGCTGGCACTAAAAGGGTTAGTAGGCTACAACTTAGAGATAACACTACCTGAACACACAAAAGACAAACAGCACATCTCCTTTGGCCTTCCTGATACAAATTAAGTAAGTTTAAAGGGATAGTAGTATTTGACAAGAAAAGCAGCTCCGATTAATCTTCATAGTATTTGGGCCATGGAGAGTGTTATTTCAGTACTGTCAGAGTTGTAGTTGGTGAGTAATTGAATGATAAAGTATCCCCCTCCCGGCCCTTTTACTGATGTAACAGTGCTCACCTCAGAGCAGCAAGACTGTCCGGATGGATCACAGAGAAGGACAATCTTCAGTGAGCATAAGGGAAAACCTGAAAAACTAGTCAAGGGGGGGGGGCAGGGTTTTCCTTATGCTCATAGTAAGAAGACTGTCCCTTTCTGTGACCTGTCTGGTCAAGAGGGGAGGTGGCTAACACTAGGTAAAAGGGGAGGGAGGGGGATACTTTATCATTCAATTACTCTTGAACTACAACTCTGACAGTATTGAAATAACCAGGGGTGTCCGTAGAAATGTTTCCTGGGAGTGGGGGGGGGGCAAAGCCATATTATGACCCCCAGGCCAGCCGATCCAGCCCCTTTGTTTATATGGATGGAGTAATTGTGGGGAGGAGCAAGTGCCCCCTCTTGCCACCCCCCTCCGGACGCCCATGGAAATAACACTCTCCATGGCCCAAATACTATGAAGATTAATTGGAGCTGCTGTTTTTGTGACACATTACTATCACTTTAACGACTAAAGAAAATATTAGTTGGTGCAGATCGTGCACTTGGTAACACTGGACTTTCTTACCCTGAAAACCTGGTGCTTTACATTCAGACAGTAATATCTGGGTGAAACATCAGAGTGTCAGGTCAAACCATGAGACACCTGCTAACCATCTTGTCCCAAGTCCCTGAAGAAACACTGTCACTGAAATACATTGCCTCATATTGTGGGTGAGGCTTGTGTGGGTATGGGTGGTTGAAAAGAGGAGTTTGCCATGAAATGGGTGGGGAATGTGAGCACAATGAGGCAGGAGAAGGTTCAACAGACTGGAAAGTGGGTGGGCTTATAGCTGAATTCACCAAGTCAGAGAATCAATCTGTCCCCGGAGACCCCATAATTCAATCTGAAAACTGGAGTCTCTGGGGCATATCCAGACAGTACAACATATTGATCAATGCTTCTGTAAGCTGGAGTTACTATTAAATATGCTGTTAGATAATCCATTGTTTCAATTACGATTCGAAGGGGTGGGAAACCATTATTAGGAATGTGTAATTTAGGCCATGATATGTAACAACTTTATTTACCAATTTATGTGAAATATAAACATAGGTACTCCCATTGTTGGGAGTTGTTTCTTTCAAAAATTATTACAGAGGTAACTTGGCTTTTTAGGATACCTTGAATTTCATAGATTTTGCTGCTGTGAGGAGAAGTTAGTACATCCTCTATGGGTAGTATGTGACTGCAACACTCAACTTTTCATATCCAGTAATATAAACCCCTTAAGGGGTGACTTGGGGTGACTTGCACTTACGGACAGGAGCAATTTTGACCTTTTTTGACTAAGTCGTTGTTCAACAGTGTTTTCCCTCTAAGGGCTCAATTCAATTGAGCCTGTTAAAAAAAAGTTGGTAGGGCAAAATGGATACCGACTGACAAAAGAAAATGTCTAAGTTGGTATTCAATTGTCCTACCTGCACTTATCATGAACTGTAAAGCACCTGTTTTACCACATCTATTTTTAGCAGCATGTAGCAACATTGTAATAGTTTCAGTTGGGAAAGCGCCGTGCCCTCTATTTTTAGTAGCATGTAGCAACATGGTAATGGTTTCAGGTGGGAAAGCGCTGTCCGAATTTTCTGTGTACATTTTGGACTAGGTCCATTTCGGATTCTTATTTTTTTTTTTTTGTGGGCGGACCTTTGCTTTTGGAAGGTCAGAATGATGCTGAATACAACTTATTTGTTCGAATTCCTAAATTAGCTGAACCGAATCGCACAAGTCTAGAAGATGGACAGTAGCTGACCAAGATGCTGAGGACTCCACTGGACATCAGGATTAATGGTAAGTGTTATTTTTAATGAAATGTTGCTTAATCCTATGAATGCCGGAGGGGTAATTATTTTACCCCACTGGCATTCATAGGGCTAATTCTACTAACAATGAACACTTTTTAGGTACTTTGAATGGATTGAAATTGGGCTTAGGGCTCCATATCAATACATCCACCAGGGACTTAGTGGTTTTTTTTTTGCTGTCAATAGCTGCGTCGGCTGACTATAGATCAAATAAGGGACTTAACTTAGAAAAAAACTAGGTTTTAAATTTAAGCACTAAACTGCTTGGAAAGATGCAGGTGGAGGTTTTTTGTCCACTAACAATTGAATGGAGCCCTAAGTCTTTTATTCCAGTCTCACAAATTATATGCCGTTTTTTTTAAGCACAAGTAGGGCTTTATTTTGATACCGCAATTATATAGCTAACCCACCATTTATTTTATTAAAAATAAAGGAAACAATGAAAAAATGTAAAAACAAAAAAAAAAACCACAATTTTTAATAGTTCTCTTGGGATAATTTTTTATGGAGACTAAAAAAGGTAGGTTATTCAAGTTTTGGTGGGGGGGCACTGTCCCTCTTGATCAAAAATAACTATGTCTCTCTCCCTAGTTTCCTACTTTTCTGGAGATAAGTAAGGCTGGTGCAAAGATTTTTGTCACCCTAGCCAAAATCTAATTTTGCCGCCCCTTGGCTCCACCCCTTGTACCCTTCCCATTTATGGCCCGCCTCTGTATGTGTTTAAGTCTCAGTGTGTTCCCTATATGTGTCAGTTTGTGTGTGTGTTCTCTATATGTGTATGTGTGTGTCAGTATATGTTCCCTGTATATAAGTGTGTCAGTGTGTGTGTGTCTCTGTAAGGATATCAGTGTGTAAGTATGTGTGTGTGCTTCTCTATATGTGTATCCGTGTGACAGAGTGTATATTCTGTATATGTGACTCTCTCCCCCTCTTGACTGCTGATCCCCCTTTGACTCTCTCTCTCCCCTGTCTGACTCTTGATCCCTCTCCTGACTGCTGATCCCCCCTTTCACTCTCTCTCTCCCCATCTGACTCTTGATCCCTCTCCTGACTGCTGATCCCCCCTTTGAATCTCTCTCTCTCCCCATCTGACTCTTGATCCCTCTCCTGACTGCTGATCCCCCTTTGAATCTCTCTCCCCGTCTGACTCATGATCCCCCTCTTGACTGCTGATCCCCCCTTTGACTCTCTCTCTCCCCTGTCTGACTCTTGATCCCCCTTTTGACTGCTGATCCCCCTTTCACGCTCTCTCTCTCCCAGTCTGACTCTTGATCCCTCTCCTGACTGCTGATCCCCCCTTTGAATCTCTCTCTCCCCATCTGACTCTTCATCCCTCTCCTGACTGCTGATCCCCCCTTTGAATCTCTCTCTCCCAGTCTGACTCTTGATCCCTCTCCCGACTGCTGATCCCCCCCTTTGAATCTCTCTCTCCCCATCTGACTCTTGATCCCTTTCCTGACTGCTGATCCCCCTTTGAATCTCTCTCTCCCCATCTGACTCTTGATCCCTCTCTTGACTGCTGATCCCCCCTTTTGACTCTCTCTCTCCCCTTCTGACTATTTATCCCCTCTTGACCCCCCTTCCACTTACTCTTCCGGTGCACTCTCTCCCCAGTGAGTAGGTTTTGGTGCTCTCCCTTGTCTGGCTTTTATTAACCTTCTCAGTGCCAGAGGGGTATACAACAATTGCAAAGCTATGCGTTGCGTACCCCTTTGGCACTGAAAGGGTTAATGTAGCACAGCGATGTCCGTTTCTCTCTCCCCCTCCACTTCTTCAATCCTGGTCCAGGATTGAAGGAGTGGAGGGGGAGAGAGAAACAGGTATCGCTGTGCTACATTAAAAAAAATAGGCAGCCAAGGGAGGGCACCGAAACTTAAATTGTTTTTTTTGTTTTGTTTTTTTTAGTTCGGCAGTCTGTTGTAAGCGGCGGCGGGGGCAGATGCGCCCTCAGAGAATGTGCGCCCTAGGCCGGCGCCTACCTCACCTATAGGTGGCGCCGGCCCTGGAGATAAGACTGTGTGGTGTGTATAAGTGGTACGTGTGTCTCTGTGTGGTGTGTGTATGTGTGTGCAAGTTTGTCTCTGTATGTGTGAGTATGTTTTAAATTGATAGCTAAACTTTTGAATATCCATTGAACAAAGAACTGTGAGCAAAACCACAATTATTACAACAGAAAACAAAAGGGTTTTTACTCAAAAAAATCTGCTCTGATCCCACTTAAAAGGATAGTAATGTTTCATAATAAAATCAGCTCTAATTAACCATCATAGTATTTGGACTTTGGAGAGTTATTTCAATTCTGTCAGAGTTGTAGTCCAAGAGTAATTCAATGATAAAGTATCCCCCTCCCACTCCTGTTACTGATGTAACACTGTTCAGCCAGATCAGAAGGGAGGTGCCCAGGTAGACTGCAGAGAGGGACAATCTTCAATTAAGGGAAAAAGCTGAAAAGCTTGTCAAGGGGGGCAGGGCTTTCATTGTTCTCATAGGAAGAAGATTGTCCCCTGCTGTTATCTGTCTGGTCTATGGACTGCATTCCACATCTGAGAAGAGATGGCTTACACAAGGTTAAAGGGGCGGGAGGGGAAACTTTGCTTGTGAATATCTCTCAAACCATAAAGGTTTGAGAGATAAGACTTATATCATTCTTCAAGTTTTTTTAATGCCTACAAAATAACATAAAGATAAAACAAAGTATTACTATCACTTTAATGTACAGGGTTATTGGCTTAGTGACAGTTGTACTTAAATCTCTGCTGCAGTTTTCTTTTCTTTTAATGGCAACTCCTATAGGGATGAACAACTGAAATGTCTTCATATCATTATTGAGATTTTCATACTGTGTGCAATTACCCCCTTAGGTGAATTATGTCAAAATTTCTATACTTAATGAAATTATATTAAAAACCAATATTATGTCTGTACATCTATATAAAATCAATCCTTGAACACAAAACAAAACTCGATTAAATCAAGATCTTGGTAAAACAGTAAATTAGAATTATGATAAATGTAATTGAGCTTTGTGCAAGTGTTTTTAGGTAATAGAATTCTAGTGAACTGTCAGTCCTAACATCACTGAATATTTTTAAACATACCTGTTGGAGATTCACATCTCAGGAAATATACATGTCAGTTTTTATTTGTAAGGGTATATAAGGAATGTCATTTTGTTTATACATTGTCTTGATAAAGGCCTGAGTAAGGGTTGAAACATTGACCTGGCTGAATAAAATGTTTTCCTGTATATTAGTAAATCCAAAAGTGCTATTAATATTTATTTTTATTTACTATTTATAGTTATTTTGTTTGGGCACCGGGTGTTTATTGGAGTAACCAAAGTGCTTACCTTTGGATCATTCACATTATATATATACTAGTTGAACAGCCCGTTACACGGGCCACAGTGCCTCTGGCAGCCGGTCGTGGGGCAGTCACACGCAGTGGAGACTGCCCGCGCCTCGGCTGATACAGAGCTGGACGCTCCTTCGGATCGCCCAGCTCTGTATCAGCCGTGGCGCGGGCAGTCTCTACTGCGCATGACTGCCGCACATGCAGCAGTGTCTGCTGCGCATGTCGGGCGTTACACACAACTTAGCAAATTATTATATAGGATATATATATATATATATATACATAAACACACACACAAAATATATATCAATATTACCTCTTTTGCTTTTGTTTAAATCTGTCTTAAAGGGATAGTAATACTTTGTTTTATCTTTATTTTATTTTGTAGGCATTAAAAAACATGAATAACAAAATAAGTCTTATCTCTCAAACCTTTATGGATTGAGAGATATTCACAAGCAAAGTTTCCCCCTCCCACCCCTTTTACCTAGTGTAAGCCATTTCTTTTCAGATGTGGAATGCAGTCCATAGACCAGACAGATAACAGAAGGGGACAATCTTCTTCCTATGAGAACAATGAAAGCCCTGCCCCCCTTGACAAGTTTTTCAGGTTTTTCCCTTATCTTAATTGAAGATTGTCCCTCTCTACAGTCTACCTGGGCACCTCCCTTCTGCTCTGGCTGAGCAGTGTTACATCAGTAAAAGGGGCGGGAGGGGGATACTTTGTCATTCAATTACTCTTGAACTACAACTCTGACAGAACTGAAATAACACTCTCGAAAGTCCAAATACTATGATGATTAATTAGAGCTGCTTTTATTATGAAACATTACTATCCCTTTAAATCAGCAATTTCAGTTCTTCTATAAGTAAAATGAGCTCGCTCTTGTTAAAGTCTGCAAAATGTAGAAACAAATACCTACCAACACCTCTATTACTCTATGAATCCTTTTTTCAAGTTGGAGAGATCCCTGTCACATAAAAACAACTAGGTTACACACTAACGTGTGATAAAGACGTGATAAAGTGGAACTGACTTCTCCAGTAATATCACTTCTTCAGTTCCTATATTATTCTATAGAGCCTATGCACTAAGATCTCCAAAGTGGAAGTTGAGCTTTCAAAATCATCTAAATGTTGTATTTGTCAATATGTATTTATGAGTTATTTAGATATATTATGCTAATTAAGGCATGCTGCTCAGCCTTACACTCACTGACATTGCTTACCAAGGCATTGTCCATGTCCCTGGGCACTGTAAGAGGTAAGTATCAATGGATGTGGGAGGTAATTTAGGTTTTAGACAGGAAGTGCCTGGGTGGCATGACTTAAATAACAAACTATAAATCTAAATAAATAAAAAAAGTCGTTTTCTAAATAAAAAAAATATCTATTACAACATATATGTGTTATGGAAGTTTTTCCAAAATCATCATATTTGTTTTAAAAACGATAGGTGCTCTTTAACCCCTTAAGGACCGGTTAAGCGCGGTGGCATGGGCATTAAGAACCACAGGGCTTTTTCTTTTATATTTTTGCATTTGATTCAGGGATCCCCAAGCGGTGAGCAGCCACGCAGGGACCCTTGAATTCAATGACGTACCAGGACTGTCACTGGTCCTTAAGTGTAGGACAGCAGTGACGGTCCTGGCATGGCATTGGTCCTTAAGGGGTTAAAGGGAAACCATACCACATCCAGTGCAAACTAAAGTTTAGTATTACAGAAGCAGTTCATGGAGGACTGATCCACAGGGGTCATTTGGATTTTCTGCCCAGATTAAGGTTAGCAGGGATGTATTATTATAAGAAGTATAACTACAGGGGGGTGGGGGGGGGGTGCAGAAAGTGGTGTTGCATCCAAGGGGTCCGATCTGCACCAGGGTTCAAGAGGCTCTAGTTATGCCTCAGTGAAAATATGTTTTGTGATCAGGACCCAAATAAAGATTTGCACCGTGGCCATCCAATAACTATTTGCAATGCTGGTTAATAGGAATTGTTAGTGTTCCTTTAAATTAAATAAAGGAGCAGCAGCTATACAGACATGCACATAAAATGAGATGTTTGATGATTCAGTGAAGTGATGGTGTACTGTAAAGAACTGTAGCACAACAGAGGACAAATTAAAAATCCCCAAATGTACATTGATTTAAATGGGGGCCCTTGAATGCAAGAGAGGTGTATAGCATATTGAGAAGCAGTGCACTGGAGACCTCTCCAGCATTCATGGAGTTAAAAGACTATATGAAATCAACTGGCATGTGCACTTGACACCTACAGTGCAGGTGGTTTGCTCCAGAATTTTTCTAGGCCTGCTTAGTACATTAGCCTCAACATCTGCCTTGATAATGAGAAGAAATATATCATTCTGTTTCACTGTGCAATAATTAGGGGTGGATGTCCCTTTAAGCAGAATAGGCAACTATCTAGAGTATCAAAATCTGAGGGGAGGAGTCTCAGCTCTGCTGGCCACGCTCACGTTCTGAGTTGTGGGTGTAGTCAGATCAGTCCCAATGCTGGTTTATATTGGCCTTTTTAATTATCCCCTTACTGGTAATTATTTAACCCTTTGAGTGCCAGATGGGTACACAACGCATAATGAATTGCGTACCCCTGAGGCACTCAAAGGGTTAACCTCTTGGATGCTATTTTTTTCTGTACCAGACAACAGTAGATGGGGCAAGGGGATGCGGGCTTATGAGCAGTGGGTATTTTCGTGGGTAGATCTATGAGCACCTTGGAAACTTTTGCGGAGGAGCATCTCAGATTTAAATCTGGGCCTGGAAATGATCCTAGATATATTAACTGCTTGGATGCTAGACAGGTCTCCACTGCATTGCATGGCTATGTGTTAGTGACCTCTCTAGCATCCAAAGGGTTAAAGAGTAAGTATATGGGTTATATCTAAGCTTTTGAACACTTGTCTACCATCACTCCATTCCTTCCTGTCTCAAGTCATATCATTTCACTCCGAGGCGAATTGTTCCTGCGTGACAAATTGCTAACATTTAGTAGCATGATTTACTGATCACTAGGGGTTTTCAATTACATCTTTAAAGACAATCACTTTTAGTTACTACTTGATATGGTGTGCAATGATATTTACAAGTCCATCAATAAAAAGATAACTAGGGCTGGTGTTATACAAGATACAAGATATATCATGCGGTTAACGTCTTATGAAAATTTATGGAGAGAACTTTATTCAAACTATGAAAAATAAGATACTTAGAGTATTTAAAAAGAGTAATACATAATTTCAAGAGTATTTATTAAGAACATGCTGTATGAAGAAAAAAAAATGTTCTAAGCTGTAATGTACATCTGTTGTTGCTGTTACTCTAGTACAGAGGAAATCTTCCTGACATTAAGGGGCTGGACTGTATGTAGGCAGGTTCAGACACAGGCTTGGATTACATTGCAGTTGAAGGGTGTAATGTACAAGTGTCTCCTTAGATTTTGAAAGGAAATCCTATAATATAAAAGGCCAGATTATGTTTGTCCAATGAAGTCATGCGCAGTAGAGACTGCCCGAACGCACAGAATGCTGGCCCGTGTACACGGGCTTTTACGCTAGTTTGTTAATAAAATGATTAAACTTAGCAACCACATTGTAATCTTGACCTTGCTCTCTGTGTACGTAGAAAGATCAGCTACATGTCACTGATGAAGACCATATTAGGCCAAAACGTACATCTGGGGGGAGATTCAGTAAGCGGTGATAAAGTGGAGATGACTTCTCCAGTTTATCACTTCTCCAATTCCTATGTTATTCTGTGGAGCCTATACACTAAGATTTCTTCAGCTTTGGACATCTTAGTGAAAAGGCTCCGTAGCCTAACATAGGAACTGGAGAAGTGATAAACTGGAGAAGTCATCTCCACTTTATCACCTCTTTATCACAGTTTAGTGAGTCTCCCCCCTTAGTGTAGATCCAAAATCAATGAAATTTAAATAGATGATACTCAGAATACAGCTATGTGTAACTGATGGAACCTTTACTTCCAGCACTCATCACCCTACCACTGGTATCTTTGAATATCTCTAACATTTTTTTCTCTAGCTATAAAAAGTGACAGGGAAATTACTTTCATTGCATCACTTATAAGTTATTATAAATGCGCCATTCAAATTTAAAGAGGAACTAATCTTAGGTATAATTCAGGTTATATAGACATTGAAAAGATAATTATATTAGAATATATAGTTCAAATAAACCAAATGATCATGAGTAAACTATATAAACTATCCCAAAAACTCCAAGTAAGAGCCACACTGAACTCAGTTGAAAAGTAACAAAATGTCCCTTCCAAATCAAACAAGAACTAGCATGTTTAGGAAAGACTATAGAGGTATACTAATACAATTTCATACTCATACCTCCCAAGTGTCCCTCTTTAGGAGGGACAGTCCGCTTTTAGACCCAAATCCCTCTTTCCCACCCTGATGTCCCTCTTTTTAGGAGATCTGTCTATGTGATGTGTATATAAGTGTATCACATTGTTCTACAGCAATAAACCTCACATTAGTGTTTAAACATCAGTATATGAGATTATAAATTAGTCTGTGTAAATAGCATACTTTGGTCTTGATATAAGTCATTTATTAGGTTACACAAGGAGGTGTCAATAGGTCATGAATTAACCTAAAAATTCTCGGTGATGCACCAGCCACCAGCCACTCCCCCAGCAACACCCCATAAAACACAAGTGTCCCTCTTTGGCAATATGACATGTTGGGAGGTATGCATACTAAACCAAGCACCGAAATTGAGTTCCTTATCCTACACCTACCTAATGCCAATTTACTAAGCTACTTATACTGAAAATGTTCACTTTAACACTTCCTGAGCCAAGGGTAGGGCAGTGGGGAAGTGTACAGAGTGCTCTGTCAACTGCACCTTGAGTCATGTGATATACTAACCTTGACCATGCCTATCACTATGCATTCTGGGCTTGCTTATGTTTTCCTTTGAATTCCAGAATATATGCAATGCATTGTGGAGCAAATCATTGCACACCCCTCTGGTTACAGTCACCCTACGTGGGTTGGTTCATAGTCTGATTCGGAAGGGACACTGTAAGTTTTATCTGACAAGATGGAGTTCAATATGCCACTTGCCGGGGGCTTTTTTGGGATTATCTATATATTTTACTCTTTATTATTCAAATTATTTGGGCTGTACATTGTATTCTAATTATCTATTCAGTCTGTATTATTATAATTATATTAATGGTATAGTTCCCCTTTAAGTAAACTTCAATGTGGAAAACTATGCCATGGGATTATAAGGGCAATTGTCTGGGCTTCCATGAAACTAGCAAGCAATGTCCATATTGTATAATCTCTGCTTGTGAAGGCCTGATGACTTAACCCTTTGACTGCCAGAGGGGTAGGCAACGCATTGCAAAGCAATGTACTCAAAGGGTTAAACCTGTGTTCAAAAGAAAAGTCTGGGAATTTGGAGCATATCAGCTTTCCTATTAACCACATTGCACTGGAGTCATCTCCAGCATTCAAGGGGTTAATATCCCCATTTAAATCAAATGGAAGTTTTGGATTTTTTTTAATTTTATTTTGCCCCATGTTGCAGTTGGTTTGCTACGGGTTTCTTTTGAAACTAAACATTTTTGACCCTTTGAGTGCCAGAGGGGTACGCAACGTATTGCAAAGCAATGCGTTGCGTACCCCTCTGGCACTCAAAGGGTTAAGTGCCAGAAGCTTGTCCAGTGCGTTCCAAAGCAATATGTTGGCCAGCCTACTGGTTATCAAAGGGTTAAACTGTGGACTTGGCATACTCCTTCAACAGCCATTGTGTAGTCTTAAATCAAATTGACAAGTGGTAGCGTGACAACTGTGTCACATCAATCTCCATATGTCTTTCAAAAATGTAGAAGGCAGGAACAGTAAAAGCTTCCTTTTCAGGTTAGCGATCATTAATATGTGATAAAAATCTTACTAACCTGAAGCCATCTCTGTCCTTACTTCATCTTTCTTGTTTTCTTTTGTTTTCTTTTGTTTGATTGCTGTACTACTGCAATGTTGTGATCACAAGATGTGGTGAATTGTAGCAAACAGTCAGTTTCATAACCTCATGTTTCATTAACCCTGTTGACCCACCTATAGGGGAGTGCAACTCTTTGCTTCGCAATGCATTGCACATGCTTCTGGCTATTAAAGGTATACAGAAAGATAGGGAACACATACAGATTGTACGGTTTGGCACTGATTTAAATGGAATCTCTAATCCTTAGAATGGTAGAGAGGTCTAAACATACTGCGTTGTTTGTATGTACTGCGTTGTTGTATGTATTGCGTCATTTGTCTGTATTGCATTGTTTGCATGTATTGCATTGTTTGTATTTATTGTGTTGTTTGTATGTATTGTGTTGTTTGCATGTATTGTGTTGTTTGTATTTATTGTGTTGTTTGCATGTATTGCATTGTTTGTAGGTATTGCGCTAATTGCATGTATTGCATTGTTTGCATGTATTGAGTTGTTGTATTTATTGTGTTGTTTGCATGTATTGCATTGTTTGTATTTTTTGTGTTGTTTGTCTGTATTAAGCTGTTTGTATTTATTGTGTTGTTTGCATGTATTCCATTGTTTGTATTTATTGTTTTGTTTGTAGGTATTGAGTTATTTGTATGTATTTTCTTTTTTTAAATATACTTTATTGAGTGGAATAGACATTACAGAGATATTATAGAAAGCGGTTACAATTACAATAACTAATATAACAATCCCAAGCTATGATGCATCATCACAGGAACCGGATAGTGGAAGTATGGAACAAAGTTGAATATGAACATTCACAAGAATTAGTCATTATTGGAACAAAAATGAATGAGAACAAGGGGAAGATATAATTATGGTAGACCACTCAAACCAAATGTAGTGAGTTATTAATATCTAAGTTCTAAGAGCTAATTTGTTTTCCAATAGTAAGAATGAGACAAATTGGATCGATGGGTATGAATTGGGCTCGGAGGATGAATTAAGAACTATTAATCATGCGTGATTAAGAGACTCTATTTCGTAGGAAACAAACTGGCGTGTGTGAGTACGGAGAAGGTGTGACTAATGTAGTATAGAGATGTATAAGAAAGTCAGCTGATTAGGTATAGAGAAAAGGAAGGGGGTAGGAGGGGGGTATAAGAAGGGGTCCAAAGCATCGAAATCCCAAATGCATCATTTATCCATGGAGTAATTTTGCCTGTAAGCAACCTGAGTTGTAATGTCATAGTCAGCACCAAGGGTAATACAAGATCAGAATTAAATACTGTTGGCTACAAAAGGTGGAGAAGTGCTGTGGGTTGAAGGACAGAAGAGCATGTTATAGAAGGGACATAATCAGGGAGATGTGAGCCACTGACTCCAAACATAGTTTGAATAGTGCCAGAAGAGATAGAGTGGCATTTCTCCATTTGTAAGAGTGAATTCACTCTTGTTAACCAATTCTGAACAGTGGGTATTGATGTGGTCTTCCACAAAGTTGGAATAATCGCTTTAACCTCATTTAAAAGAGGGTAAAGAGCATGTCTGGAAAGACGCGAGTTGGCCTGTACAGCATCGTGGCTGTAGGAAAAAGAAAGAGAAGAGGATCCAAGGGAATATTAATTCTCAGTTTCAGTAGTATCTGCCTATGTACCTCCTTCCAGTAAGGAACAACCAGGGGGCACTGCCACCAGATGTGATAAAGTGAACTGATACCCAAGGAGCAATGCTAGCAAACAGAAGAGAATGATGTGGACATCTGTGCTAATTTATAGGGAGTTTAGTACCATCTAGTAAAGAGCTTACAGTTAATTTCCCTTATTCTCATGCACCTAGCAAATTTGAAATTGGATCGGAAGATTCTGGACTATGTCAACATATCCAACGTCACTGCCAAATCTTTCTTCCACAGCAATATGAAGTAAGGTTTCGGAAGAGATGTAGCATCATTAAGTAAGGTATAAGAGAAGGATAATGGTCTTCTGACGGCAAGCGGGGATATAAGTTGAGATTCAAAGGTAGTCAAATCACGAATTTGGGTATCCTCAGTGATATAGCGCTTCAGCCAGTCCCTCACTTGAAGGAATGACCACCAAGGTATTTGATCAATACCTAGACATGTTTGGATATTGTCTTTGGACAGTGGCCAAGAGGGGGTAGCAAGAAAGCCTAAAGAGGACAGATTTGCTAGTTTCCATGTATGAAAGGGAGAAGGAATCAAACCAGCTGGAAAGTCTGGGTTACCCACAATTGAGAGTAACAGTGAAGGCGGAGGAGACAAGGACAAATAAGAATTAATATCGTTCCAGAAGGACAGTAGATATCCTAGAATTGGGTGAGACTTACATTCCAATGGTACACTAGATTCATTTAGCCACAGCAACTGAAGCGGATCAATACGATCCAAAAAGGGATCGAGAGTATGCAACCACCAGGTGTCTCGAGTTCTGGTGAGGTTGAATAATTTAGAAAGGGCCGATGCTTAGTAATATTTTCGTAAGTCCCTTAAGCCAAGGCCCCCTTGTGCCATATGCCGTGTGAGAACCGAATATCGTAGTCTTGGTTTTTATTTTGCCCAAATGAAGGAAGTAATTGCGGATCGGAATGACTCTAATATAGACATCGGAACGTGTATGGTAATCGTGTTAAAGACATATAGGATTTTTGGAAATATCATCATTTTAACAATGTGGATCTTCCCCAACCAGGATGTAAATGAAGTTTGCCAACGTGTCAGATCCGTTTTAATTGAGTCCAATAACGTTAACATGTTAAGGTGAGAGACATCAGATAGGTTTGGAGATTTACGAATACTTAAGTATGTGATGTATGCATCCGCCCATTTAAACGGGAATTTCCTTTGCAAAGGAGACACGTCTCGTTCAGGCAAGGAAATATTCAGGATTTCTGATTTCCCCAAGTTAATCTTCGCACCAGATTGAAAAGAATAAAGATCTAAGACTTTGAGGACTTGAGGGAGAGAGGAAACCGGATCTGCTAATGTAAAGAGGACATCGCCCGCGAATGCTATCACTTTGTGTTCCTTCTGACCCACTTTAATACACTGAATAGCGGCATCATTCCTTATAGACTGAAGTAAAGGTTCTAACGTAAGATTGAAAAGGATCGGTGACAGGGGGCATCCCTGTCTCATACCATTTTTAATAGGAAATGAGTCCGATAATGTCCCATTAACCAGTATTCTCACCAAAGGAGAGGAGTAAATGCTCAGTATACATCTTAATAGAGAAGGGCTGACGCCCACCTTTTGCAATACGGCCTGCATATATTTCCAGTCAACTCGGTCGAATGCTTTCTCGGCATCGATTCTCAGGAGAATTGGTGGTATTTTACAATTAACAGCAGCGTGTATTAATGATAAGACCGCCGTGATATTATGGCAAGCTTGGCGGTTTGGTACAAATCCACCTTGATTGGGATGTAGTAAGAAGGAAAGATGAGGACACATTCTATTAGAGATTAGCTTTGCAAAGAGTTTTACATCAAGGTTGAGCAGTTATATCGGGCTATAATTGCTACATTGGCAGGGGTCTTTGTTGGGTTTATGGAGTACAATTATATGGGCTTCAAGTGCTTGTCTCGGGAAGGGGTGTCCGTTACGTATAGTATTGAAAGCATTGGTCAGGTGAGAAGACAAGGATGTGGAGAACGTGCAATAGTGCATAGCTGAGAACCCCTCCGGGCCCGGGTTTTTCCCTATAGGGAGGGCTTTAATAGCTTTAACAATTTCATTCTCCAGAAACGGCTTGTCAAGGAGGGTGCTAACTCCAAGAGGTAGTTTGGGCAACTTGGCTCGGTCTAGATAATCAGTGACATCTGTGCGGGGAGAATCTTGTTCTCATAATAGTCCCGAAAAGCCCTCGCTATCTGAGGATAAGAAGACAAGAGGTGTCCCCCAGGGTCCATTATATGAGAAACACGTGTTGTATTCAGTTCTTTGTATGTATTGTGTTGTTTGTATGTATTGTGTTGTTTGTAGGTATTGCGTTGTCTGTATGTATTGTGTTGTTTGTATGTATTGTGTTTGTAGGTATTGCATTGTTTGTATGTATTGTATTGTTTGTATGTATTGTGTTATTTGTATGTATGTATTGTGTCGCTTGTAAGTATTGTGTTGTTTGTAGGTATTGTGTTGTTTGCAGACCTATTTAGCATTCAAGGCATTAAAAACCCAGTTTAAAACAGTGCAACATTTTTAATTATCTGTTATTTTATAATTGGTTTGCTCCAGAATTTATCTTCCTTTTTTCTACATTTGGTATAAAAACCTGTTAGTGCTCTTCTGCACCTAAACATGTCATAAAGCTACAACTAACAAATAGGATCATTATATTCTTGAAGGCACCCTTCACATTACATAATTACACACTCACAAACATACAGAAATGCACACAAATGCAAAATCTCACACATTCCGTATATACATACACATGGACAAACATACACATGCACAGACATACAAACACATGCACAGATACGCACACATGCACAAATACGCAAACAAATGCACATACTCACAGATATGCACACGTGCACAGACATACAAACACATGCACACACACAATCTGATATGCATGCAGACATTCGCACACGTGCAGACACACGCATACATACACCTGCACACATACACACACACTTGTGCATACACATTCACACACGCACACACAAAAACATAAACATAGTCACGCTTGCACACATACACGCACAAAGACATGCACACAGATGCACAGGTATACACATTTGCACATAGACCTACACAATCACATACACACACACACACACAATATGTATTTGCATGCAGTGGAGGTTATTATTTTAATACTGTATCCTAACTTTTTTTATTGTTTCTTGCAATTTTCCTACTAGAAAGCACTTTTAGCCCAGTATCACCCTTTCAAATGTTGTATATGTGACCTAACTCTCAAAATACAAAGGGAATGGTTAAAAAAAATGTTCTTGATGCTAAAATAAGTGCTAAAAATGAGTCGGAAGCACACAGATTTCATCAAACAATTTTCATTACAGCAATCTATCAGCTGTTGTTTGGTATACAAAGAGGCTTCACTAGCAGACCTAAGCCATTGTTACAAATAACTGGTCTAAATGTCTTACACTTACCTCAGGCTATCTCACCTAGACACAACTGTCAACTGCTCCTCTTACTGGTGATGAAAATTTTGCCCAAAGGTAACCAATGTTCTTTTAGCAACACATTTTTGTAAGAAAAAAAATGGAAAGCTTTCTTTAAGCTGAGAACATTATTCATTCTCTATTCTGCTAGATCCAAATGTATATATTTGCAATAAACTAGCGACAATCAATAACTAATGTTAAGATAGAATACATTATGGTTTGTTCATAAGACCAATATTTGGAATGTATGATTATTGATCATTGCAATGTTGTGACATATTAAGACAACTTCTAGTTCTGATTTTTATTTTGAAAATGAATAGGATGGATTGCAGATGAGCTGAGCTTGGTTCTCAGTGGGACATTTTCTATTTGGCAGAGTTACGCTAATGAAACATATAGCTATTGCACTGCTGCACACACCATAAGTTGGACTCTTGAGTAAGTATTATTTCTGAGTGAGTATCAAGAGAGCAGATAAACACTCATGAACAATCACTTTATAGAATCACTAGTTGAGGTGCCTGGATACACGGGCCACAGTGCCACCCAGCAACGGCCGCGGTGAAGTCATGCACAGTAGAGACTGCCCGCGCTGCAGCTGATATTGAGCGGGGAGCTCCGAATTCAGACCATAGTCCTCTCTGCGCACTGAAGGTCTACGGTCTGAATTCAGAGCCCCGCTTCGTTATCAGCCTTGGCGCGGGTAGCCTGTAGTGCGCATGGTTGCAGTGCAAGTAGCCGTCTCTACTGCACACGATGGCTTCTGACAAACACACAGTTAGCGAATTATTACACAGGATTGAATGGTCTGACCCTGCAAATGTGACAGTTGTTATGGAAACTACTACATGACTGAGGTGAATTAATAAATGACGCGTGCTGTAACATTTTGCATGATATTTTGTTTCAGTCTTGTGAGTGCATATTGTTTACTACAGCTGTACTTTAATTATATACAGCACCCAGGTAATCAATAATAGCATTGTGAGTGCCGGACATACACAGAGTTGATTGATCATAAAATTCAAAACTAGTTTGATTCATGTCATAGTTTACCATTGTAATCAAGACTTCCGTATATGCTAGTTCTTTTGAAACATGCGGATTTTAGCCAGCAAATGACATAGAAGTATGTACGTTGAAATGACTGTTTACGATTACTTTCTGTATATCATTTTATCAGTTCTTGATCATCCCTGAAGTGATAAATGGAAGCCATTAAATTGGAGATGAAAATTGAAGTAATAAAGCTACTTTAACTCTGTTATACCCATTTAACCATTTTAACGAAGTCTAATCGTAACTTGGTGCTGATCAACTCCTACAAATATCTTGGTATGTGGCTTGACCCCAACCTCACTTTTGGTCTTCATTTTGAAAATTAACCATTTGAGTGCAGATGGGTATGCAACGCATTGCTTTGCAGTGCGTTGCATACCCCTCGGCACTCAAAGGGTTACCATCCAAACTTTATCGTAAAATAGGCACTCTGTTAGAAACAAATCCTGTCTAAGTCCCCTGATAAAATGTATTGCTAATGCCAGTCACAGGCTATGGGGATGTAGTGTACGCTTCTGCACCACAGATCCATCTTGGTAAACTCAATAATCTGTATCATTATGTCGCATTGTAATTACACTAACCATCGTTGTGATATGTTTAAAGAACTAAAGTGGCTAACACTTGAATCTATACATACCCTTCACTTTTCTTGCCTATTTTATAACCACTTCTCTGGTTAACAGACTATCCGAGCAGTATGCCCATTCCAGCTCTCCATACTAACTATAACCTCTGCTCCACTGATAACAACTCACTGACTATTCCACATTACAAGAAATAATCCAGTCAATCTACCTTCTGCCTCAGGGCTTCAGAATCCTGGAATAACCTAGCTGAAAAAATCCCATCTTCTCCCAGTCTAAAATCCCTAAAAGTAACTACTTCTTTGTATCTAAAAATAATGTATATTTATTTGTATTTTGTTTTCAAATTTGCCAGACTGCATACCTCCCAAGTGTCCCTCTTTAGGAGGGAAGTCCCTCTTTTAGACCCAAATCCCTCTGTCCCTCTTTCTCACCCTGATGTCCCTCTTTTTAGGAGATCAGACTGGTAAGGTGTATATATAAGTGTATCATACTGCTCTACAGCAATAAAACTCACATTATTGTTTGTTTTAACATTAGTTTGTGTGTTTATAAATTCGTATGTGTAAATCAAATACTTTGGTCTTGTTACAAGTCGTATGTGTAAATCAAATACTTTGGTCTTGTTATACCAGCCATGCCCCTGGCAACACCCCCTAAAACACAAGTGTCCCGCTTTGGACGTTTGAAATGTTGGGAGGTATGAGAGTGACACACACATTATTAATTACTTACTCTTTCTAGTTTCATCCTATAGGGAGCACTGAGTGTGGCTGCAGGCAACCCAAGCAGATGAAGGCTTTGTTTTTCGTGGGGGGATACTGCACCGGCATTGGTGTGCAATGCACTGGCAGCAGCTGCAGTTTCCCCTGATTATTCCTAATTGTCAGTTTATTCTGTACCCCAGGCAAACATGCTTAGATATACCTATTTCCTTGTTATTTTTCAGGCATTGGCAAGAGTGACATCTCCTTTCACATTGGGTAAGCTAGTTCTTCCAATTTCCCTGGCACTGACAGATTCCCAGGAAGCCTGACAGATTGAATCCTTGCATCAGCTCTCTCAACCATTGGGGTCAGTGCAAGGAATGGGAGTAGTGGCTTCAGTGGCTTCAGATTTTGGCCAGTTGGTTCTGGGCTTGGTGGATTTTCTGGATGTGCCATATGGTGCTATTTCTCTTTGGTTGATGGGTTATTTGGGCCTGCACTTAAAATCTGAGGTTAAAGAAGCAGTAAACTTTTTTATGAAAAAAACATATATTGTATGGCATTTCCTGTTGAGTAAAATAAGGGTACCCTCACTGCAGAGAGATGCATATTTCCAGACTTATCATAGTTTAAAGGGACAGTAATATTTCACAATAAAAGCAGCTCCAATTAATCTTCATAGTATTTGGGACACAGAAAGTGTTATTTCAAGTGGAACTTTCATGTTAATAACATTGCCCCACAATATATTTCTAACCTAGCGATAGGCAAAGTCTTAATGTCTTTAAGCTCAATAAAACCAGGTTATGCTGAAAAAAGACTTCATTTGCCAGCATCAGGCTGCACAGAGTTTACGGAGAAGCTCTGTGCACCTGCATGCTCAGTCCCTTCCGCTACCTTAAGGCACCAAAGAACATCATCACCAAAAGTTTACTGCTCCTTAAAGGAGAAAATTTGGTGTAATGATTACTTGGAGATGTACTTGTTGTTGCCTCTCATGGAAGTTCTACTCGACAGGATGAGAGGTATGATGAAAAAAGGAAGAAAAAGAAAGGATGAAGTATTGGAAAACACATAGTTTTTGGGGACTGGATTTGTGTCTTCTTAAAGGGATAGTAATACTTCGTTTTAACTTTATTTTATTTTGTAGGCATTAAAAAAACATGAATAATGATATAAGTATTATCTCTCAAACCTTTATGGTTTAAGAGATATTCACAAGCAAAGTGTCCCCCTCCCGCCCCTTTTACTGATGTCACACTGTTCAGCTAGAGCAGAAGGGAGGTGCCCAGGTAGACTGCAGAGAGGGACAATCTTCAATTAAGATAACAGAAAAACCTGAAAAGCTTGTCAAGGGGGGCAGGGCTTTCATTGTTTTCATAGGAATAAGAGTGTCCCCTTCTGTTATCTGTCTGGTCTATGGACTGGATTCCACATCTGAGAAGAGATTGTTTACAGTAGGTAAAAGGGGCGGGAAGGGAAACTTTGCTTGTGAATATCTCATAAACCATAAAGGTTTGAGAGATAAGACTTATATCATTCTTCATGTTTTTTTAATGCCTACAAAATAAAATAAAGTTAAAACGAGGTATTACTATCCCTTTAATACTGGTTAGTGTAATTGGAGAGAGGTTTCCACAGTGGTTCCCAGCATTGCTTCTCAGTTTTCTATCAAGACACTATCTTGAATGCTTGTCACATACACTGAGGGTTATATTAGTGGTAGTACGACTAACAGTTTCACCAGCACATGGGGGTGTGGCTCCTCACTACTGCAAGAACCAGCTAAAAACCCAGCTGCTGCTGGCAGTACAGTGAAAGCTCCTGCAAATGAGGCCACAGCTGCAGGTATTGGCACTAGTGCTCCAGGTGTGGGGGCTCTCATGCCTTGGCCAAACTTTTTAATAAAAAAAGGTCAAAAGAAAGGGAGGCGACATTGGGTGTAAACTGGACAATGCTAGGTCCAAAATGTGGCAACAGCTAGAAATGTGTAGTGACTGGAAGGCTGCTGAGCTCTTGTAAAAGACTTCTTCCAAGGGTTTTTGGATACCTTTTCAGGACAAGGAACTGGGTCATGTTTGTTCTGTAATGGAGCTTCTTTGTGTGGATCTAAAAAAGCTGGACAAAGAGGTGGCTTTGGAATGGATGGCTGTTTCTTTAGATGAACCATGAACATTGAATTGCACGCAAACTTATTTAAAGAACCTCAGCTCATTTTTTTATGACAGTTGCAAGGACACAACATTTCTGGGTTATCAACCTCCCTTCATCAGGTGGTTAATAGCCCCCTGATTACCAAGTGCCCAATTTAAGGACCTCTCCTCTTGGGGTTGTTCCAAAGAAAGAACATCATGATTCATAATGTATCATAACACTTTGGAGGTTTCAGTAAATTATGATATTGACAAAGATCTCAGCAGACTGTTCTACGTGTCCTTTGATAAACCTGTGCGTTTAGTTTCCAAGATCCTCCCTGGGAATTGAAATGTGGAAACGGACACTGAGTCTGCTTTGACATTGGTGCCAATGAGCTGAGATTGCCACCACTTGTTCAAGTGAAGTTTTCAGACCAAGTTCTGTGTGGACTTTTGCCTCACTAATGGGTATGGTATTTCCTGCACCCATTTTGAGACCTTCAGACAAAAGTTTTGATGCATCCCTATTCTCAAATATGCATTTCAACAGAGCTCATTTCTAGCTTCCATGGAGTTAATTTGTCCATTTGCCTCTCATTGTTGTGCCAGGCAAAGAAACCCTACAATTTACTCACTATTTCCTTTTAGAAACTGCTCTGTTCCTTGTATCTTTCTGCTTTGTGCCCAAATCTCTCTGTAACCTCAATCCTCCCTTGCTCTCTGACTACCATCTTCCTTTCTGAACCCCATCTTCTTCCTCTCTGACCCCTTCCTCTCACAGTTCCCCATGTATGCCCTGTAAGGCAGGGCTGACTGATGGGGTGCTTATACTTCTGAATGGGCACCCTTTGCAGTGAGATGGCCAGTACTGAAAGAAGATTACACCCTTGTGTAGTTTCATAAAACTAGTATCTGGTTCTTGGGAGTGATACCCAAAACAAGTAGTTCTTTCTATTTTAGAGGTGACCTTGACATCACTTTTTATTTCTATGTATGTTGACAGTAAGCAATGACGTTATTGAACCAGGCGTCTTATTTTAATCTATCATAAACCAATATACAAACATTTATTGTGTCTAAATGTTTACAGTAAATGATAACCTGTTGGTGACTTGTTTCTTGTAAACTCTTTTTAACCCCTTTGAAGTTCATGGAGTCTCCATTGCATTGCTTCAATATGAGTAGACTATCTCTCAAGCATCCAAGGGGCTAAATTTAATAAGACAGCACTTTTTATTCCAGATTTACAATTAATTAATGAACAATGGAGTGAAGAAAATCAGCCTAAGAAATGTACTGCAGCTATAAATATAGCAACAAAACATTTTTGCGATAATTTTTTTTATTATTAAATCATAGATAAAAATCATAAAACAATATTCTGTTCATGTCACCTCCTGACATCTCACACCTTCTAACACCCACTCCCTTTTGAAATTCCCACCACTACCAGCACCTTTTTTGACAACAAAAAAGTCCCTAATTCAAATCAGATTTGGAAGGTGAAGGAACTCTTTGTCATACACAGGGTTAATACTAAAACTTCTTATTTAATACAAATAAGCATATACACAGCATGTAGGTGGGTGTGGGGTTTAACTTGCACAGTAGGGTCTAGCACTGCCTAAGGTGTTTTGCACCTAAAATGTTTACTCATAGGCTTAAGGTAAGTTCTTTATGCATGAAGCACATTAGGCTGTGTCAGACCCTACAATGTCAGTTGACTGCTCTATCTGTATTCCTGTGGATGCTTTTATTTTGTATTTTGGTTTTAACTGAGGGTTTGAAGTAAAATTCCTTCACATTCCAAGTTTCAGCCAGAATGTTGGGATCAGATGTTATCCACTCTCCAGTGCATCTTGGGGTTCAATGAGTCCCTTTATGGTTTGAACTGCAATTTGAGGCATGCAATTAGCCACCTTCTTCAGAACTGATGTATATAAGATACCTAAATTACATATTTAATGTGCAATATTAGCACACTCGAGAAAAGTTCAGACACCATCATAGATGCAAGTAAAACACAGAATGCAAGAGGATTATTGAAGAATTAATAACTAAATAACCAAAACAACTTCCACATGTCATATAATACAGTTGGGCAGGGGCTAACAAAACATGGAATCACAAAGTATATCCTTCTCTCTGTACTGGGAAGGAAACCATATTGTATATCTTTAAAGTAACAGTAAACATTTTTTTATGAAAATCTGTATGTTATATGTCTTTTCTTGTGGAATAAAACAAGGCTACTGCCAATGCTGTCAGTTTATTTAATCAAATATTATAACAGTTTAGATTATCAAGAAGTGAATTACAGTGTGATTACTTCCTGAAAGTTCAAACCAACAGCATGACTCAGCAATTTCTATCACATTCTGTGGGGATCTGTTTTTCTGTCACTCACCTGTCCCACGGAATACAGCAGAATAACTAATTGAAATCTGACCACATCGGGGCACTGTTAGTCCGAAAAAAAAGCTTAAACTAATAAAATATGCATCTCTCTGCAGTGAGAGTGCCATTATTTTACTCAGATAAAAAAGCCCAATAAAATATTTTCCCATACAAAAGTTCAGTGTTTCTTTAAAATAGCTGAAAAGAGAGAAACTGTTGGATTACTTGTTGAATTGTTTGTTATATTTTAATCATTTAAACAGACCAGTGAAGATGAACACACAGACTTGCTTTTCAGTAGGAAATTTGGATATACAATTAGTTAAATTGGATATAAAAACAGAAAAACTGGAGCAATGCTGGAGCAAACCAGCTGCACCACATGGGATAAATAAAAACAAATAAACAAAATAATTCATTCAAATTAGGTTTTTAACTGATTGATTGCTAGAGAGGTCTCCAACACAAAATGTTAGATAACTATGTAGTATTAAAGGGGTTAAAGCCCCTCCAGCATTGAACCTCTGTAGTTTGCTGCATAAGGCCTGAGGTCACTGGTGTTTTCCCAGCAGCCACGTCACATTATTAGACTTATACAGACTATAGGACGCTATCACTCAGCTGGTCTAGTACAACAGATAAAATTCATTCTTGACAAAATGTGAAGACAAACTGAACACTTCATGCTATCTAGTGCTGATTTTACAAGTAAGATACATTTTGTGGTATTACATTGCTACAGTAGTAGCAAAGATGCACATATCATATTACATTAACAGAAGGAACATGGGAATTGTTTAACTGTTTCAATTCTAGAAGGGCCTCCACTGCATTAAAGAAGCAGTAAACTTTTTCTTTCATTTAAAAGTAACATTTTATCATACTGTTAGTAACTGTGGCAACTGTTTCCAAAAGGCAAATTATATTTTCATAATGCACTCTATTCTAGGGGAAAGCTTGAGCCATAGACTACAGTTCTTCATAGTAAGTGCTAGGAGCAGCACCACATGGAGCCCAGAATAGAAAATTGCAGTTTATTTTAAAAAATTGAGCTGTAGCAATTTTTTAAATGAACAATCTCCCCTCTGTAGGAGTTTTGCTCAGCAGGACAAGTGCTAACACACACATGTATACACACACACACACACACACACACACACACACACACACACACACACACACACAATAAATAAACATTTGCTGCTCCTGTAAATATTGCTTCATTACATGCCACTCCAGAGACAACAGGCCTAAACCTTACATAGGATATACAATGTAATAGTACTCAAAGAGTTAACTGATTCTAAACAATTGCATTTTAACTCATTGTTTGCTTTTTTCCCATTTAGTAAAACAAGGGTATTTTCACTGCTAAAAGATGCTTCATACAAAAGTTTTGATATTTTCATGAAAGGAAGAGCACAGCAATGTATGTGTCCTTTTCATTGTTAAGCGGCACTGTTCATGTTGCTGTACATTTGATTAGTGACCAAAACTCTTCATGGAGTGCAATAGTCACAGTGTTAACACAAATGCCCCAACCCTGCAATAAATCTGCTGAATTCAATCAAGATAAATGCAATTTTGTACTGTAGCAATTTCTGAATTAAGCGTATCCTAGCAGTCGCAGTATCCTTGATCTACATACTTGATTATGCAATGAGCTTTCTTTTTTGGAAATAAATTATATAATTGGGTTTTAGATGTATTTAATTTGAAGAGAATTGGAGCAGATGGTGGTGGATATCTGATACCTCAATTGGTGAACTATTGTTTTTTTAGATGAAAGAAGTAAGAGTCATTCAGGTACATCATTGTGTGCCTCAGGAAAAGACTTGTGTGGTCCCGAAATCCAAAATCTCAACGTTACTTAAATAAAAATAACTAAATAAATAAATAATATTTCTTATTAAACCTTTAACCACCAGAAAGATGTGCAGCACATTGGTGGAGATTCACTAAGCAGTGATAAAAAGGTGATAAAGTGGAGATAACCTCTCCACTTTATCACTTCTCCAGTTCCTATGTTATTCTATAGAGTCTATACACTAAGATCTCCAAAGCTGAAGAAATCATAGTGTATAGGTTCCATAGAATAACAAAGGAATTGGAGAAGTCATCTCCACTTTATCACCGCTTAAAGAATCTCCCTCAGCTATTAAAATAGGCAGTAAAACAGTGCAATGCCCAATATCAATAGCTAATACATTCAGCAACTACTTTGTTGGATCTGCCATCCCTGATTACAGAAAACTAAAGTAATGAGGAAGCAGAAACATGCATTCAACAGTCTCTGTCACCTTCCCCCGGTACAACGGCACTGCTGAATTCAATTTCTTGCCAGTGTCCTATAGTGAAATATTTGAACACCTGTTCATCCCAAAAATGAAATTGTAATCTGGGCCTGACCAACTGCCAGCAATGTAACTAAAGCTCAGTGCCTTAGCTACTACCTATACCATTGTATCCCTAATTAGTGCCCCCTATGCCTAAAGAATGGAAAATGGCCAGAGTTTAGAACTTACTGAAGATATTTTGTTTGATTTTACAAAAAACATTTTATAAAGTTGACCATAATATTCAGATAAGTAAGTTCAAAAGTTACGTTTTAGGTAATCATTCTCTTAACTGGTTCCGATCCTTCAGACAGACAGATAAACTGTTCTTAAAAATGGCCACAATGATATTTGGTAAAAAAGAACAAACTACTTAAACTCCGTAATACTCATTTAACCATCGAAACAAAGTCAACTCCTACAATATCTTGGTATGTGGCTTGACCCAGCCTCACTTTTGGTTTTCATATTGATAAATTAACATCCAAATTTTATCCTAAAATGAATGCTCTGGTTAAAAACAAATCATGAATATGTCCCCTAGTAAGAAAACTTTTGTTCAATGGATGCTAATGCCATTCATAGACTATGGTGATATAGTATATGCTTCTTCATCCCACACTACAAGAAATAAGCCAGTCAATCTGCCTTCTCCTTCAGAGCTCCAAAAGCCTGGAATAACCCATCCAAAAAATCAGATCTTCTACCAGTCTTAAATCCCTAGAAACAATTGTTTAGTTGTATCTAAAAACAATATGCAACTGTATATAATGTTTTCATGGTTGTTTATATTGTTATTGTTTCTCTACTTTGTGTAAATATATAAATTCTTACTGTAAAAGCTCTCCAGGAAGACACAGGATGGGAGAGCTCTACGGATCCACAATCTTACAAAGTGCCAGTAATACAACAATTGTAAAAAAAAATCATCAGGCTTATTGTAGAAAATATTAAAAATATATTTTCAGACAGGAGTGGACGCAGGTACAGGAAAAACCTATGACCCGCTCTTATGCATTTCAGGAATGAATCCCTCAGTCATTGGCTGGGTATGAAAAGATAAATCCAAGATTTAATACTATTGATGTAGGTTATCAGATGTGCATAAAAGACCAATGAGCAACTGAAAAATGTATGAACATAGTAACATAGTTGATGAGGCTGAAAAAAGACACGCGTCCATCAAGTCCAGCCCATGCCAAAAACACCCCTGTTGATCAAGTGGGTAAAAAAATTCCTTCCTGACTCCACTCCTGACACCCACATCTATCAAAGAGCCTAATCCTACCTGAGCAATATTCAGGGGAATCCAACCTCAAGGATGTACATCACAAATATGAACCACAGTGACTCAAACAGGTCAAAAAAGAAGAAATGTATCTTCAAATTATATACACAAATCAATACATACATTTCCAAAAGATGAACATGTTATTACTAAAAGTTACTAAGGACTATATAGTAAACTGCAATATGCATGCTCCCTGGAAGAGAAAATAATTTCTGCCTCAAGTAACAAGATCTAAACATGAAACTTATGAATACATTGTATCATTAATCAGAGACAGAAATACATCTCTAAACATGGACACAGACCTATTAAGGTGTTACTGCAACTTGCCAATATTAGTAGCTTTAGCCCAGTGATAGACATTCAAATTAATATAACCAATCAAGATAGTGAAAGTACACAAAACCGAATAACAAGTACACAGTGGTCATCACATACACTGCGAATGTAAAATATAAATGAAACATATATATAAATATATATAGTTGATATCTCACATAAAAAGACATATATACATTCACTGATACATGAAAAGACCCACATCATGCACAGAATTCATGCCAGGTGGACATCTAGTTGCTAAATAAAGTATCCACTTGACTTCATCTCTATCAAGCATGGTATGTATACCCCCCATTCACAGAGATAGACCCTTTCTATCCCCTGAAAAGAGAAAGATCTGAGTTAAAGCAGTCTAAAAAGTGATGAGCAACCGGTTTGGTGATATCAATATTTTTTTATGGAACTTATATGATCTCTGATCCGATCTTTAAGAGCACGACCCGTGCTTCCCACATATTGCATCTGACATTTTAAACAGGTAAGGAGATAAACAACTGAAATCGTGCAGCAGTTAATGAATTGCTTTATGTTGTAAGCCTTGCCTGTGGTTGTACTAGTGAACTTGTCTGTGACCTTTACATAAGAACAGGATACGCAACGTCTGGCCCATCACTTATACATACCCACTCTTTGAAACACGTTGACCTTTGTGGGCAATTATTGAATTGTTACATACACATCTTTTTTATTAAAACATTTTTGTGTTGTATAACAGTGGATTTTTTATTGATCACTTTGAGGAGTGTTATCCGAATCGGGGCTGATCAAAATTCCCCTTTTGCTCTAACTGGTTGTGTCTTATAACTGGTGTCAAGTCCGATGTGAGAGTACTTCTTTTATTAGGTGTATTATATCTGCTATTGAATGTGGTTTGCTCCCCTTCTGGTTTTTTGTTTTTATTTCAATCAAGGGTCTTCTTTGTGCCCTTGATCTGCTGATGTGGAGCTGCATTCATTATCCATTGAAGGACTGACAGGGGGGCTGTCCTGAATCCCTCACTTGCCTAATTATCCACTTGTAGTGGATATATTGTGAGTAAAGTGATGTAGTGGTGGTTCAAGTGGATTACTGTATTTCACTAGGAGTTCCCCTTTTCTGAATACAAGAGCAATTAAATAAATGCTCTCTGAACAGAACAAAATACAAATGTTTTTAAAAGTAGTTTTAGGATTTTATTTTAAGGCTATAATATGAACAATTAATCCTATATAATAATTCGCTAAAACGTGTGTAACGCCACAGTCATGCACAGTAGAGACTGCCCGTGCCGCGGGAGCATCCCGCTCTGTATCAGCTGCGGCACGGGCAGTCTCTATTGCACATGACTGCCCCGCCACCGGCTGCCAGTGGCACTGTGGCCCGTGCAATGGGCTTTTCAACTAGTAATTGTATAACTGAATGTGTTCAAGGAGAAAACAATCTTGCCCTACTTGTAAAAAATATAACTTATTTGGGTGTCCCAGGACTCCCTTTATTTTTTTAACACTTTCCAGAACTGCTCAGGATGGAGAGATGTGGGGGGGGGGGAATGTATCCCCCCAAATATTTATTTAATGCACTTTTGGCCTTTTAATAATTGTGTTCATTTATGCAAAATGTAACCCCTCAATTTGCAAGCCGACTGGGATGCATTGATTGCAATGCATTCCCAGCCAATCCTGTAATGGAGAGAGGTGTTATAATGGTGGCTCCAGTTAGATTAGTGGGACGCGGGGGGGGGGTTAGTATATGTGTAATTTTAGTGATGCCAGACAGTTTAAAATGCATTTCATAGCACTTTATTGTAAAGTGCCTGTCATCAGAAGGATTAAGAGGGACTTGAGTGAGTGTGGAGAGGGTAGGAGCACATGGGGGGTGGCTGTGGTTTTTGTAGTCTGTATAGGCCTTTTTCTCTAGCTTTGGCCTATCCTGCTGGCCAAAGCAGTTTGGTAGAGGCCATTCTGCATCTATGTAATAGCAGAATGGCGGTTTGCAATTATATTTTGTGTCATTTCTTATGCAAAGCAAGTTGGAAAACCAAGGTTAAATGCTGACCAGTATGTAATATGAAGTAGGAAAAACAATTGAAAAACAGTTTTTTTCCCTACACTTTTACCAGCCAAATTTCTGTTGAGGTGGAACGGAATATAAGACTTCATTAGAGAGATTTGTTTTGCCTTCCGCAGGATCAACAAGGTGATATAGCAAAGTTGGAACTTGATGGACGCATCTCATTTTTTGGCCTCATCATCTGCGTAACTATTTAATGATATGTAGATAGCCGTGCTTGACCAGTGACCCCTGTTTAGAAAGCTACAAATGATAAGAGCAATGCATGGCAAGATTGATGTAAACAAACAAATACGAGAGATGCTTCTCAGTGAACTGGACTGAGTGGAATCTAATCTCAAATTACTTATGGTTTTATTACCTTTTCAACCCCTACAGGACCAGATAGGTGTGTAACATATTGCTCAGCAATGCACTGTATGCGCTTTAGTCCTCAAGAAGTTAACAAGCCTGATAACATGTAATGACTATAGTCACTATTTAGCTACTCTTCACTCTCATTTTGAAAGATTTTAGAACTTTTCCAGCAAAAAAGAAACAAAGCCACAGATTAGGCATAAATAGTATTTTATTGGATATGAACCATTGCTGCCTACACCAGTGACTGCTCTTTAGCCAAGCTGACTGGATTTTATAACTGGATGTATTGAACCCTTAAAGGGATAGTAATACTTTGTTTTATCTTTATTTTCTTTTTTTAGGTATTAAAAAAACATGAAAAACGATATAAGTCTTATTTCTCAAACCTTTATGGTTTGAGAGATATTCACAAGCAAAGTTTCCCCTCCCGCCCCTTTTACCTAGTATAAGCCATCTCTTCTCAAATGTGGAATGCAGTCCATAGACCAGACAGATAACAGAAGGGGACAATCTTCTTCCTATGAGAACAATGAAAGCCCTGCCCCCCTTGACAAGTTTTTCAGGTTTTTCCCTCTCTGCAGTCTATCTGGGCACCTCCCTTCTGCTGTGGCTGAACAGTGTTACATCAGTAAAAGGGGCGGGAGGGGGATACTTTGTCATTGAATTACTCTTGAACTACAACTCTGACAGAATTGAAATAACACTCTCCAAAGTCTAAATACAATGATGATTAATTAGAGCTGCTTTTATTATGAAACATTACTATCCCTTTAAGGACCGAATCAGAGGTGGTTTGCTTTTAAGGACCGGAGCAGTTTTGACCTTTTTGAGCATGTCTTTGTTCAACTATGTTTTTCCTCTAGTTCCCTTAGTACACACACACACACACACAAATTATATACCTTTTTAAAGCATAAGTAGGGCTTTCTGTTGATACCACATTTATATGAATAACCCACTATTTTATTTGTTAATAATAAAGAAAACAATAAAAACATTTTAAAAAAGCACAACTTTTTATCAGTTCTCTTGTGATAATTTGTGTTTCATTGGTTAATTATTTTTATGGAGACTAGATGAAAGGTAAGAACAGTCATTCATACCTACCAAATGTCCAGTTTTAGGGGGGTGCTGTCCCAGTGGGGCAAAAATCCCCATGTCCCTCTTTCCCTCCCAGTTGTTCCCATGTTTTGTACATTAGAATTTGTGGTGTGTATATAAGTGTATCACATTGCTCCATTGTAATAAAACACATATTAATGTTTGTTTAAACGTAAGTATATGTGTTTATAAATCAGCCTGTGTAAATAAAATACTTTGGCTTTGCTCTAAATACTTTATTCAGTTACCCAAAGAAGTGGCAGTAGGTCATAAAGTGATCTACGCTTCATCCTACCTCCAGCAACAGCACTGTAAGGGTTAATGCCCCCATCTATGGACCATTTTCTTTTATCATAAATCTATTCTCTGCTTCTCTCTTCCTTACTATCACAGTACCAGCAAAATGGGGAAGCCTGAAATTGACTGCTCCAGTCCTGAAGCAGTCAGTTTCAGCCTTCCTAGCACGATCACAGTGTGTCCGGAGGCATTTAACCCATGACGTGCCTGGTCCTTAAGGCACAAACACTGGTGACGATCCTGACACATCACTGGTCATTAACCCTTTGAGTGCCAGAGGGGTACGCAACGCAGTGCAAAGCAATGCGTTGCATACCCCTCTGGCACTCAAAGGGTTAATAGGATAACAGTTATTGTTTAACCCTTTGAGTGCCAGAGGGGTACATAATGCATTGCTTCAGGGACATATACAAAAACCCCTTTTAACCCCTTGATTGCTGCAAAGGTCTCCAATACATTGTGAAGCAATGAGCTGGAGATGTTTCAAGCATTCAGGACATAAAACTCCCTTTAAACCAATAAACATTTTTATTTTTCACCTCCACTGCAGTTGGTTTGCTCTGAATTTGCTCCCATTTGCCATTATACATATGTCTTACTGTGTCCAAATCAGTGGAGGAATGTACAAATCCGCCAACACAGGTCCACTGGGATTCACCGCCCCGGAAGCCAGACAAAACAGATCTATGGGGAGTACACATGCAACCCAGAAGTTTGTTGCTGTTTGTATACCTGGGAACCTTCTTGTTTCAAGCCCCTGAAGGTCCAGTAAAGCCTGGAGTGGGAATGTCCAAATCACTAGATTTGTGTCAAAAAGTGGATGTGCTTGATTGGGGTGGGCGCGATTGAGAGGAGGGGAGAAGGATTTTGCCCTTAAAATGGATGGAGAGTGGGAAGAACTGGGTGGAGAGTGACTGAAATGTGGCAGTGAAATCAAAGGAGTTACAAGGCTACTCGCTGAGCCCTGAGACTCAGCCTCTGTCCACTGAGACCCAGTAATTCAGTATAACAGACAGAGTTGCTGGGTCAGATCCAGACCATTCCCAGGTATAACTGTTTGCACTCAAGCCAGTACAGCTGATAGGAGTCATTTTGGGGCTTCCCAGAGCAGCCTGGTGCTATTTTCAATGGGACGTAAACATGATAGTTGCCTTTTAAGATCTGCTTATTCCATGTGTGCAATTCCCATTTAAAGGGGCAGTAATAACCCAGAAAAATATTTTGCATTTCGTAGTGCTTAACAAGTTGTATTGAATATAAAAAAATGTATCTCTCAAACTGCTATGGTTTGAGAGATATCTGCATTTAAACCAAGCACACTTTGTATACCATTCCAGTGAAGTCATTCGTTTTAAATAACGCAATTGCGGCTCTGCTGAAGAGCCTCCATGTCGGCCAACATGGATCTCTTGCTGTCAGCTTTACAACTGACAGCAGGAAACATCAAACTTTAATGCAGATATCTCTCGAACCATAATGTTTTGAGAGATACATTTTTTTTGTATTCAGTACAACTTGTTAAGCACTACAAAATGCTAAATATTTTTCTGGGACATTACTGTCCCTTTAAAACGTAATGCAGCTAACTGCATGATTAATATATTCTTAAAAAGTAAGTAGAGTTTAAAATAAATTGCAAAATATTTTCTGCAACACAGCAATTTGTTTTAGTTATAAATGGTATCACGTTTTGAGACAAATCATAATGGTAACCATAAGTTTAATACAAACATTGCTAGTGGTATATCTGTGGGAAATACTTAGCTATAACTTGGGAGTTCAGAATGATCTTCCATTACCACCCTGGGCAATATGGTCACAGCCCAGTGGTAAAAGACTGTTTAAGGCCCAGGTAATGGAATGAGCCAAAGGAAAGAATCACTAGAATGGCAGGAAAATGGTGAAATCAAAGGACAGAGAAGGCTCTCAGGTGACCAACTAATCAGTTTTACACTTTTCCAAAGGAATTCTGTATTAATGATGGTGTAGATTATAGTTCTTGGAGAATACCCTTCAGGCTACTCATTCTTAAGGATGCATTCCCCATAAGAGACATCTGCTTGTACTTGCTTCTAGTTTTGATACATACTACATTCATCTTCTTTAGAAAGAAAGTCATCCAATAGGACAAATCAACCATATTTTTATGCTTATAGCCATATTCATTTAAAATAATTAGATTTATTTTTCAAGAATTCACTGGGGGGAGGTCTGTTTTGCTGTTAACCCCAAACATTATACATTTTTCAGATACATTTACAAAGTCAATGCATATCATTTTATTCTGCCAAAAATGTATTTATTTTCCTAAGATTTTACAATTTAGAAAGGTGTTTCCTTTTAGATGCTGGCAACATGTTATAAAGCATTGCCAGAATGGTCTATAGGCAGCCAGAGGATTACAATGTTGTATATAGTATCTGTATAGTTCTCAAAATAATATTAAGGGGACTATTTTTACACTTATAACACTTCAAGAGCACTGAACAAAGAAATGTTGTGGAAATGCATTTATTGATTGATTGACTGATTGATTGATTCAATTATTTATTTATTCATTTATATATTTTAAAGTCACACTTTCCTTTTCAGCTTGCTTGGAGGATATTATGGTAGGATATTGTAACATAGTAGCATAGTTGATTAGGCTGAAAGATTAGCCTTAACCATATCATGTCCCTTGATTCAGAAAGAGGCAAAAAATCCAATTAACCCCAAATGGGTAAAAAAAAATCCTTCTAGACTCGAAAAGGCATTGGAAGTTTCCTGAATCAACATCCTATTTGCTTTGGAACTGTCATAATTCTCAATATTGTTCTGAGTTAGAAAGGTATCCATTACTTACCCACAAGTAAAGGATCCTGTAGATTTATTACCACACAAAAAAGTGAATCATTTATCTCTACTAGCATGTAAGGGATCCTTTGGCTGATGTACAAAGGAGAACTGTAGTAATTCTGGAGAAAACCAACTGCACACTAGGAGAAAAACATTCCAAAAATGTCTCACAATGTGTTGGTGATCTCTCTGTCACTGAAGGGGTTTAGAGTCCCATTTAATCAAAGGACATTTAGGTTTGTCCCCTATTGTGCTGTTGGTTTGGCCTAGAATTATTGCAGTTCTTATTCATAAATTAGCCTCAATGTGATTTGTAACTTATCACATGGTATCATGTGAATGGAAGTTTTAAACCCTTGGATGCCAGAGCAGTGTAATACATTGGAGAAATTTGGAGACATATCTAGCAACCAAAATGATAAATGCATCTTCAATGTGTTTTTTATCAGGGAGACTAACCTAAGATGATGCCATCCTTACAGGAGTCAGGTATATCTATTTATTGTTTCTGGTATTTGATCTCTGCAGTAGTCTGTCATGAAACAGGTACATTTTCTACCTTGAGAATGTTTACATGGTCCTTTAGAATCATGGATGAGGTTAAACCATTAACCCGTTAGATTAATGGCTGGGGTGAGTCGATTAGCCCTTTGGAATCATGTGAAAGGTGAGCCTAGACCATGATTCTAAAGGGGCATGTAAATAATTTCAAGGTACTAAAATGCTCCTGTTAAATTAAAGGGCATGATGTTCAAAAAATTGTGTTAACTGACAGTAATTAGTTTTAAAAAGTTTCTACACAATGATCCTTTAGTTCTCAGATATATTATATTATATATTTGTGTTTAGATCTCTCTATATCGGCTCTGCTGACAAGGATCGCCTGCTGTAAGATAAAGCGCTGATGGCAGTGGACGGGGGAACTTTGTAATCGTATATCTCTCAAACCATAAAGGTCTGAGAGATAAAACTGGCATCAATTTATTTTTTGAATAGCTACAATATTAAATTAAGTTTAAAAGATCCATTACTATCCCTGTAATTTGCCCTACTTTAATAATTTTTTCTGACAAAATAAACATGGTCTTAACCTGGAAAAAAGAC
Organism: Rhinophrynus dorsalis; assembly: GCA_037306005.1. Lineage (NCBI taxonomy): Eukaryota > Metazoa > Chordata > Amphibia > Anura > Rhinophrynidae > Rhinophrynus > Rhinophrynus dorsalis. The sequence continues at coordinate 67,191,623 of CM074724.1, forward strand.
AATTTAAAGAATATTAAAGAATATTAGCATAAAAAAGTCACTTCTTATTTTTATTTTGTTTTTTAATTCTCTGTGGTAAAATTTCAAACGGTATATATTCTCTTCTGAAAATACCATGTTCCTTTTACTTCCTTTTTCATTTTTGATGACTTTTTGAACATCACTCCTTAAGATTACAGTATTGTTTAAATGCAAAAAGTACAATATATCTGACTGCTAGCCACCTGCCTCTGTTATTTAATAAGGGGTTAAGAGCCATTTATTGCAAGGGTAAAATTCTCCTTTAATTGAATAGCAAATATTTGTGTTTCTTGTACTAATTCTTTAAAATGACGCTCTCTTCATTAATTTTATAGTTGTTAATGTACTCTGTTTTAACAGATTTTTAAAGACAGTCTTAAAACCAAGGTCATTATATAAGCTGATGACCAACTACATTCCAAAATCCTCATAGTTCTTTTTGAGATATATCTGTATTTTCTTAACCTCTGAGCTACAATTGATACATTTTTCAAGGTGTTAGCAAGAACTACAGACACTTGGCAGAAGATTCTTTAAAATGACTTGGGCACTTGACACTTGGAATCTAATAATGATGTTTTACCTGCCTCAGCTCAAGAAGTGTTGCACGTTATATTACTGACTAGTGTAAAAGCTCGTGTACACGGGCCAAGGTCTGGGTAATATTAACCCTCTGAGTGCCAGAGGGGTACACAACGCGTTGCTTTGCAATGCGTTGCGTACCCCTCTGGCACTCAAAGGGTTAAGTGGCCACTTCATGCGCAGTAGAGACTGCCCGAACGCGTGCAGTCTCTTCTGAGCATGACGGCTTCTGACAAACATTGTTAGCAAATTATTATATAGGATTTGTGGAACCCATTCCAGGCTGAATTCAGTCAGTGGCTAAGGTTGTCAGTACTCATAAAAAATTGCAAGAAAGTACAAAATATATAACACTGCACAACACCAATATAAAGTTTCTCCAGTGGTATAGTAAAGGGTGGTCCACACAATAAAAACAACAATAAGCATAAATCACAAGTTCTTTAAGATAAAGTGGAATCTTCGCAGCTGTTGATATGGTAGGACTTCCCAAACACAAACACTGCAGAAAATACAAAAGAAGACAACAGCGCAGAAATAATTCCTCTAAAAGTAGTATTTTCTTGAACAAATCACTTCACCGTCAGCCCATTCTCAAATGAAACTGCACAAACTTGTCTGAGAGGTTAATAAGTGCCTCTCAGTATAGATGGCTCCCTTGGTACAAACCCCAAGGTGGTTATCACCTCTCTGCCTTCACTGGTCCTCCCCACCGAGATCCAAGGATCTCCAGAAGTGTTCAACTCCTAATCCACCAGGCAATACACCAGATCCCCTAGTAGAGTTCTGTTATGGGTTCTGGGAATAGGAGCTGAACACTTCTGGAGATCCTTGGATCTAGGTTGAGAGGACCATGAAGGCAGAGGTCCTGGGGTTTGTACCAGGGGAGCCATCTATACTGAGAGGCAGTTATTAGCCTCTCAATCAAGTGAGTACAGTTTCTTTTGAGCACCGGGTGAAGGTGATTTGTCCAAGAAAATATTACGCTTAGAGGAATTCATTCTGTGCTGTTGTTGTCTTTTGTATTTGACAGTACTCATGCAGGAAATCTGAGTTTTTGATGCTCGTGTGAGAATAGATAAAATGTATTACATAGGCATACATGCACAGATTGTGTATTGCCTCTGCGCTGACAGCAATGGCCGGGCGAATTGGGCACTCTCTTCTCCTCAGGGGAGGGCTGGCAATGTTTGGCCTGGGGGAAAGTACAATCAAGTGGCCCATTTCTAGTATCGTCCAGCCCACCATCCCAGCCATCTCTAGGGATACATAGCAAACAGATCGCAGGAGGGCTAAAACTATTTTAACTATCTAATTATACTGTTTCCTTAGTTGAAAACACTTTATATATATATATATGCTTTTCCTCTTTCAAATGGAAATGGTTAGTTTTTTTTGACAGATCCACTTTAAAGAGGAACTGTCACCCAAATTAAAGTTATCCCCAAATAACCGTTCACATAACTATAAGCATATCCATACTAGTGTTATTCGGGATAGATCCAGAGTTATTGATAAATCCAACTCGTTTTGAGCCGGTCAGGCAAGCAGCTTGCTGTAGAGGCAACTGAGCCTGTGCCATCAGTCCCTTCCTGTACCTTAAGGTACAATGCAGCGCCTCCTAGAGATGACCGGGATGGACAGCGCAGGCACACAGATGTCTCTTTGGCAACATGTCTGTGCTGATGCCTGACTGTCTCAGAACGAGTTGGATTTCTCTATAACGGTGGACTTATTCCAGACAATACTATATGAATATGCTTATTGTTATGTGCATAATTATTTGGGGTAATTTTAATTTGGGTGATATTTACACTTTAACCCTTTCAGTGCCTGAGCGGTATCCAACGAGATACCTTTCTGGCACTCAGATGGTTAATGACTGCAATAATGTACAGTCTGTTGCTGCTTTTCTGTTTATTTTTTTTCTTCAGTGCAAGAGTTAAAATGGACCTGCTTGGCACATCTGCCATCAGATCTTCTCTCTTCTTTAACCCCATGAGTGACAGAAAGGAGAGCCATGCAACTCAGAGTGTTGCAACACTTTAAACCTTTGAGTGCTAAAATAGTGTCTAATACATTGCAAAGCAATGCATTGTATAACCCTCTGACAATCAAAGAGTTACACCTCCTACCCCAATTCAGCTGTATCACAATGAATACAGAGAATTATGCCATAATATATCTTCTTTAAAGCACTTTTACATTTCTAACTTCACTCTTATTCATTCTGATATGGCTGCTCTGAGGTGGGAAATGTAAAAGTGCTATAAAGCAGACAGTGATTACGATACGGAGGCTACAAGGATAGTCAGAAACTCTCTGTTCTAACCCAACAGTGGTAAACACAGAAGCACACAGCATTGCAGAAATATCCCTGGTGTAGGCAGTGGCAAAACACAAAATGCTGGGGCCCTTCTGCAAATTCTGATAAAGAAGCCTCCATCCCTACCCTGTAATTAGTGTCTTCCAGCACTTTTACACCTCATCCACACAATAACTAAAATAATAAAACTTCATACCACAGCACCTACAACCAATATTATACAAAGAAAAAAAGATGAAGGAAGAAAGGAGACAGAGGGGAGATCATGGAGTGAGAAGATCGAAGGGTTGAGGGAAGAGGACGATGAGAGGAAGGAATAAGATAGAGGGATGAAGCAGAGAGGAATGAAGACCTTGAAGGAGATGAAGGAAGAAGCTGGATGGAGGAAGGGAGGAAGAAGAGGGAGGGAGGAAGAAGATGAAAGGAAGAGGAAAGAAACTGGAGTGAGGAAGTAAGCTAGAAGGAGAAAGAAGGAGAGAGAGAGACTGGATGTGAGGAGGGATGAAGAGAGAAGATGGAGGGAGGAAGAGAGAAGATGGTGGGAGGAAGAGAGAAGATGGGGGGCTTAAGATGATGGCGGGATGAACAACATGTAGAGGGAGGAAAGCAGAAGGTGGACAGAAAAGTAGGAAAGAGGACAAATTTGAAGGGATGGAAGAAGTAAGATGACAGAAGAATGAAGTGAGACAGGAGGGAGGAAGGAATAAGATGTAGGGAGGGTAGGAGCATGAAGTTGGAGTGAGAAGTGAAAAGGAGAATATGGAAAGAGGGGGTCATTTTTTACAATAATAAAAAAGTATATGTGAACTTGCTACTGAAGCTAGTAGTTTTGTTTACACTCAGTACTGCTTCTGTATATAATGACCCCATGCCGCCTGTCCTAGTTGGTGCTCTGTAACCCCCAAATCACAGTATGGTGAGAGAGTGAGAAGTAAAAAACTAATGGAAACAAAGTCTCTTTTAAGGGAGTAGGCACTCCAGATCTCCTGTTATCTATTGTATTTAGTGATACATTACACTCAGGGGCACATTTTCATATACATATTTATATTTGTTGGCAATCACACATGGATATTTACCTAAAGGCACATGTTTATACACATTGCAATAAAAGGGGTCTGTGCTGCAGTTTACTACCATGAAATCAGTAGGACATTTGTGTTCTTCTTTACATGACACAGAGAGAAGGGGGAGAAGAAAGATATGGGACACCAGTCATACACACAGTGAACAGAGCGGGTGTGAATAACCAATGGCTCTTCAGCTCTTGTTCAACTGTAATTCTATCATCTCCAAACAGCAAATGGACAGCAGAGGATGATGTTAATTGTACTCAAATAAAATCTGGAGAGCCATTTGTTTAACACACACACACACTATTTTTTTCTCACTGTAACCCCTTGAGAACTAGAGGTGGTTAAGCATGTTAATGGCTGACTATAAAGTGAATCAAGCAGGAAATACAAACATTTCTTACAAGCTTACATGAGCTTTAATGTACATGTTCTTTTATTCTGTATATTAAAAAAGTGGAAAAAAACAAAACAAAAAAAACCAACAACCTTTCTGGCACTCAAAAGGAATTAAAAGCCCCATTTAACTCAAGGGGGTCAGCTGGTTTAACCCAAATGGCATCAGTTCTTCTTAGCACATCAGCCTCATTATCTCAAACACCTTGGCATGTTATGAATTAGCCCTTCAGTTTCTGAGTGCAAAGTATTAAGCATCTGACCTCTCCTAAGGCAAAAGGGTAAGATATTTAAAGTGACTTTCAATCACCTACAATAGAGATGACACTATCTGCACTAGAGGTTATGGACTTGTTCTTATCCAAATAATACTGTACTAATTGCTGCTAGCAGCTTTATCCTGGACAGGTAGTTTATCTAATCCACCTACTATGTCTATGCAACCTGAGAATCATGGCAAGGGAACTGGGCTTTTCATTTCCCCGGTGTGAGATCAGAGTGAGACCAAGGGCGGAATGCAGGAAGGAGGAGCATTCATTATTTTATAAAAGCCATCAATGTATGTGCTATTTGCGACTGTGCACGTTTTGATGCAAGAAACCTATTAACGCCTTGATACTGAATAACACATACTTCTAAACTAAGGGCAAAGTTAGCAAATGTTCAGAGATTAACGGCAAAGTTAGCCAGATGGATGAAAATGTTTGCTAATTGCTGAATTAGGCACCATTGCTAATCTTCTCACAAAATGGCAGACATTTTAGCCACGCCCACTTTTTGAAATGCATTTGCTAAAAAATTAGCAAACGTTTGCTAATTGAGAAAAAAACGTGCAGATCAGTAACATTTTGGTATAAACAGTACACTGTAAATAGCGAGTGCACACATTTCTTGCATTCTACCCAAGTGCCTTATGGACAAAGCAAAACAAAAAATAATAAACATTTATTATGAAAAACACATATATTGTATTGTTTTTCGTAACAAGTAAAACATTTGCTTTATTCAAAAGTTATGGACCTTCAAATTGCCAGAAAGTGGTGGAAATGGTACTATCACATTATGTGGTGAACTGTTGTCAGTGACTGACCTCTTCCATAAAAGCAACAAAATAACTTTCTAGACACTAAGTAAACTGTAGGCAAACTGTCTGGATACCAGGGGCGTAGATTCACTAAGAAATGATAAAGAGTTGATAACGCTATGAGAACTTTCCATTGATATCACTTCTCCAATTCCTATGTTATTCTATGGAGTCAATTCACTAAGATTTCTAGAACTTTGGAGATATTAGTGCATAGGCTCTATAGAATAATATAGGAATTGAAGGAAATGATATCACTGGAGAAGTCATCTCCACTTTATCACCTCATTATCACGCTTTAGTGCATAACCCCCATCATGGTACAGTTAATGTAAAAATAACAAACCCAAAAGTTTAATCTGCAATAACTTTGCAATGACAAATCTCCCAACATTGATAGAAGCTTTATTTTACTCAGCAGGAAAAGCTGTAGAACATATAGTTTTTCATGAAAAAGGTTTACTTGTTCTTTAAATGGTGTTTTAACCCCCTGAATGATAGAGATATCTCCAACACATTGCCTTAAAATGCATCTGAGACCTTTCTAGCATTCAGGGGGTTAAACAATTTAAATCCAGTGGATTTTGAGGAATATTTACTTTTCCCTATGATACAAAATAGTGTGAAATTTCTATTTTGTATTGCTGGCTTCCACTTTGCCGCTCGGAAAGGAACAGAAACTGTTAAAAAGACAATTGGCCATATTCACAGAATCAAAAGTAAAGCCATCCTGTTGCAGACCTACTGCACCACAAGGGACAGATTATTAAAAAATTATTGAAAGGGGTCTGCAATGCATTGGAGGACTCTCTAGCTTTCAAGAGGTTAAATGAATAGAAATCTTTATTTTTACTTTACATATTCTGCAAGCGCATAATAGGCACAATTATGTTTTCCCTTTAAAAGCTCAATTCAAATGAAAGGGAATATGGGGAATTTTTATTTGCCCCCTATGTTGCAGTTGGTATGCTCCAGAATTACTTTAGTTCTTCTTAGCACATTACTCCTATTATCATCGCAGCCCAGGGATGTCCACAATTTTCATCAGAGGCCAGATAGACGAATGAATAATGAATAGAGGGCAGCATTCTACTAAATAATGGTATTAACAATTTGAGTGCCAAGGAGGCACTCAAAGCATTAATATGTGTTGTAATGCATTGGATACCTCTCTGGCACTCAAAGGGTTAAAGAAGCATTTACATGTAAAATGCTCTGGGTTTATACACACTTAAATGTCTTGTAGCCTCTGTAAAAATGATCTGTTTGTTTTCTTAAGACTAAAATCAAGTATTACGTATGCTCACTGTGACTCCAATTCCTGGCTTTTCCAGGCCCTGCATTACAATAGCAATCTTGATAGGTGTCTCAGAAGTGATAGTGTTTTATTTTTTGTTACTGGGCCTGAGATAAGACATTAGCCATTTTGCAGCGAGAAAAATGTGCAGTGCACAGCTGTCTTTAAAGGAATAGTAATGTTTCATAATAAAAGCAGCTCTAATTAATCATCATAGTATTTGGACTTTGGAGAGTGTTATTTCAGTTCTGTCAGAGTTGTAGTTCAAGAGTAATTCGATGATGAAGTATCCCCCTCCTGCCCCTTTTACTGATGTAACACTGCTCAGCCAGAGCAGAAGGGAGGTGCCCAGGTAGATTGCACAGAGGGACAATCTTCAATTAAGATAAGGGAAAACCTGAAAAGCTTGTCAAGAGGGGCAGGGCTTTCATTGTTTTCACTGTAAGAAGATTGTCCCCTTCTGTTATCTGTCTGGTCTATAGACTGCATTCCACATCTGAGAAGAGATGGCTTACACAAGGCAAAAGGGGTGGGAGGGGAAACTTTGCTTGTGAATATCTCTTAAACCATAAAGGTTTGAGAGATAAGACTTATATCATTCTTCATGTTTTTTTAATGCCTAAAAAATAAAATAAAGTTAAAACGAAGTATTACTATCCCTTTAAGTGTAGTACATTTAGTATTTTATTACTAGAATTTAATAAAACACGTTATGTATTAGATACAGCAATGCAAAAACAATTAGGAGATCTCAGAATATCAGGAAAATAGGACCCGCTATAAAATAGGCAATGTTTTTACTGGAGATGATTTTACTATTACAACTTCTGTGAAGTGCTGTGTACATGTATGGCGCTATATAAATAAAGGGTGGTCACACCAAATATTGATTTGATTTAGATTTTTCTTCTGTTCACTTACTTTGCATTTTGTAAATTGATAAAAATAAACTATTAGGAAGGTGTGAAGAAATGCTGTAAAGTAATAATGCTTTAAAAAATAGACATGCGAATAGTTTATTTTTATCAATTAACAAAATGAACAGTGAGTGAACACAAGAAAAATCAAAATCAAATCAATATTTCCGTGACCACCCTTTGCCTTCAAAACAGAATCAACTTCTCTAGGTACACTTGCACAAAGTCAGGGATTTTGTAGGCATACAGTAAGGTGATTAAACAATTATACCAAGCAGGTGCTAATGATCGTGAATTTAATATGTAGGTTGAAGAACAATCATTAACTGAAACAGCTGTGTAGGAGGAATACAACTGGGTGAGGGACAGCCAAACTCAGCTAACAAGGTGAGGTTGCTGAAGACAGTTTAATGTCATACACCATGGCAAGACTGAGCACAGCAACAAGATACAAGGTAGTTATATTGCATCAGCAAGGTCTCTCTCAGGCAGAAATTTCAAGAAAGACAGGGTTTCCACTTGTGCTGTCCAAGCTCTTTTGGACTGGTTGGCGCTATATAAATAAAATATAAAAAAAAAAAAAAAAATTAAAAAAAAACAGTGAATCATAGTGGAGGTTCCTTGCATGTTTGGGGCAGCATTTCTGCAAATGGATTTGGTCAGAATTAATGGTATCTCAATGCTGACAAGTACAGGCAGATACTTATCCATCATGCAACACCACCAGGGAGCCATCTGATTTGGCCCCAAATTAATTCTGCTACATGACAACAACCAAAACATCGACCTGACCTATTACCATTTTTAATAATAAAAGGTTTCTTTCATTAACCCCTTAATGACCCTGGTCGTGCCAGGACCATCACGCCAGTCCTAGCACGTCATGAAATTCCGTTTTGGCTGCACGCCTCTCGGGGACCTCAGAATCCCTTGCACAAACCCCCCAAAAAATTACCTATGGTCCTTATCTGCTGCAGTTGGTCAATAAGGGGTTAAGTTTCACTGGTTCTGCCCTCCTGAAGCTATATTCGGAATTAGTATAAATATGTGTATATTTTTTCCTTCAATTTACCCTTGATAAATGGTCTATAAGATGTTAGGATTAGTGCTCTTAAAATACTAGCCTCTGTGTTTAGGGTTGCCTTGATTAAAAAAAAAAAAAAAAAAAAAAGACTAAGAACCATTAGAGTACAATGATTCCACTGAATATTTGTTTGTTCCCTGTGGTGCAGTTGGTTTGAACGCAAAATTGCATCACGTCCTAAGTACATCAGCCTCAGTGTGTGAAACGCTTCAATCTTTCACTCATCCCATGGTAGTCACATAACTATATATACATTGTCTGTCCCCACAGCAGGGTTGCCAGACATCAATAAATTTACAGACAGTAAAGATATCCTAAAATCAAGAGGTCTCCATAAAAACAGTGGGCCTTGTGTATAATTGCTAAGAAGTACAATTCTGGGACACACCAACTGCAGAATAGGAGACAAACATTCCCCAAATTCCCTTTGATTTAAATGGGACTTTTAACCCCTTGAATGCTCTAGAGACCTCGCTAAATCAATGGGTTTATTTTATTTGTCCCCTATGGCATACCTTCCATTATTTCAAACTAGTGTAAAAGCCCGTGTACACGGGCCAAGGTCCAGGTAATGTTAACGCTTTGAGTGCCAGAGGGGTATGCAACGCATTGCTTTGCAATGTGTTGTGTACCCCTCTGGTACCCAAAGGGTTATGAGGCCGATACCTCACTGCTCTATGAGATGCAGTCTTGCTTCGCCTCATTCACTAGATGCAATCAACGTGGGCAGTCTCTACTGCTCATAACTGCCCGAAAGTGGGCAGTCTCTATTGCGAATGACTGTCCGAACGTGGGCAGTCTCTACTGCTCATGACTGCCCAAACGTGGGCAGTCTCTACTGCTCATGACTGCCTAAACGTGGGCAGTCTCTGTTGCGCATGACTGCATCGTGACAAACATCCTAGTGAATTATTATATAGGATGGCCAAAGAAGGACACGTGTTTTAGGAGGTGTGGTTGGGGGTGTTGAGAGTAAGCGGGGCATTACAGAGAATGTTTAGGTTATTTCAAGACATATTAGTACCTCTTTGTGTGAATACTTGATTTAGAACAAGACCAAAGTATTTTATTTACACAGAATAACTGAAGTATAAATAAGCATTAATGAGGGTATTAGCACTGTGGAGCAATATGATACACCTCACAGTCTGTTCTCCTAAAAAGAGGGATACCAGGGTGGGAAAGAGGGACAGAAGTATTTGGGTCTCAAAGAGGTACTGTCCCCCAGGATGTATGCTATGGATCAGTTGGTATTAGCCTTTATACTTGAGGTCCTATGTTGTGTCATACCTCCAAAGTGTCCCTGTTTTGTAAGAACAGTCCATATTTTGAGACCCAAATCCCTCTTTCCCACCGTTTTAGGAGATCAGACTGTGAGGTGTATATATAAATCTACCCCATTCCTCCCCAGCTATAAAACTCAAATTAATGTTTGTTTAAACTTCAGTATATGTGTTTATAAAATAGACTGTATAAATAAAGTACTTAGATCTTGCTCTAAATCATTTATTCAGCTACACAATGAGGATTCAATAGGTCATGAAGTAACCTAAAAGTTCTTCCCAATGCTCCACCCACAGGGCCGGATTTACATTTCAGGAGCCTGTAGGCACAGAAATCTGAAGCGCCCCGCCCCCATTGGCCATCTCCAATGGACACCTCCACAATGCTCCAAATCTCTCCCATCAGCTCCATATTGCCCCCATCAGCTCCATCTTGCCCCCATCAGCTCCATCTTGCCCTCACATTGCCCCCATCATCTCCAACTTGCCCCCATTAGCTCCAACTTGCCCTCACATTTCCCCATCAGCTCCAACTTGCCCTCACATTGCCCCCATCATCTTCACATTGCCCCCACTTTGCCCCCCATATCCGTTTCCTACTTCCCTGGTGGTCCAGCGGCAGACCTGTAGCACAGACCTGTAGCTGCTGTTGCTCCCACGCGGTCTTCTCTTTAGGAATGCAGAGTGCTGGGAGATAAGGTCATCTCCCAGCGCTCTGCATTACTAAAAAGCTGATGAGGGAGCAACAGCAGCTACAGGTCCATGCAGCGATGTGAATGCAAATATAAAAAAATAAAAATGATTCCAATGACAGGCGCCCCTCTGTGGGGTGCGCCTGTTGGCAGATGCCTACTCTGCCTTATGGCAAATCCGGCCCTGTCCACCCACCAGTCGTACCTCCAGCAACACCAAAAATATGTGAAAATAAAAAAGCGCTACTATCGACCAGTGATTCTAAATTAGTAACACATATGTACAAAATGGGACATACATAACAAAAAAAACCCAATACAAAAACATTTTAAATACAAAAATATTATAACAGTGTATACCATAAAATAATAATAATAAATATAATCACTACTTGACCAGATAGTCCATATAATGATTCAAAAAGAAACTTGGATAGACTGGTGCAGCTGAACTTCATATGGGTAGGTAGTGCACACTAAATCTTCACAATTTCTTCTTTTTTCTATAGCAAAACCACCTAAAACACAAGTGTCCCTCTTTGGCCATTTTAAATGTGTCATTAAAAATGGCAGACCAAAAAATGTGTCAGTAAAAAAACAGGTCATGTAATTCTTTCTAATAATGAAAAATATATACATTTGTTCAATGAAACTCCTTGTATATTTTCAGGATCCCTGGTTGTTACATGAAATACAGTTTGAGAACCACTGCAGTAGACAAGAGTATATATGAAATATGTTGCCCAGTGTGAAAGCAGCTGTATAGGATGTAACATTGTATGCAGGATTGAACAATCTCCAGGCTCCTTTTAGACTGCCACTAGCTGCTTGTTCCCAGAGGGTGGCAGAAGGTCTCCATACGATCCCACTGCTGTTCCCAGAGATAGGTATTTTTTATGAGCATACTTTAAGAAATGATGTAACTGATACAATTTACGCTTGTGGAGCAGCATTAGCCGTAGATATCATGTATACATACTAGTTTTACAATGTGATAAAGTGAAGTCTTCATTTTTTTCTAAACGGTGTGTTGCATTTATGTGTCATGTCGTCCAGTAAACTATTCAAAACAACTGAAAGACAGAGAAAAGGTGATGTGCTAAAAAGAACTGGATCAATTCTGAGGCAACACAAGTACACCATCAGAGACAATAAAAATTGTCTCAAAGTCCCATGGACTTAACCTTTGAATGCCATAATGCAATATGTGGATATGTCTCTGTAAGTCAGTGAATGCTAGTGAGGTGTGTCCAATGCATTGCCTCACATAGGCTAGAGTAATGCATACACTCCCATTGGTTATAGCCTAACGAATGGAGTAGAACCCGTGGATTCTGAAGTCTGCATGGCTACACCCGGTTCATCTTAAAATATTAACCGTTTGCGTTCCAGAGGGGTATCTAACACATTGCATCACAATGTGTTGGATACCTCTGTGGCACTCAAATGGTTACACTTTTAGACCTATATAGTAAAAACAGTGGCATTTTTCTTTGCAATGAGTTGCATACCCCTCTGGCACTCAAAGAGTCCCCCCCCCCCGATTGTTGGAAGGTTTTTGAGCATTCAAAGGGTTAAAAGGTTAGTAATGCCCAAAGATAACTTTATGTTTTAATGTAGATTTAAAAAAAAAAAAATTATGTGCAGCAAAAAGCACATTTTGTAGACCGTTCCAATGAAGTAATTCTTTATAAAGATCGCTATTTTGGCTCTGATGAAGAGCCGCCGGCTGGTCCCAGGAGGGAGGGGGGAACTTTAGCACCGAATATCTCTCAAACCATAAAGGTCTGAGAGATGGGATTTGCTCCACATAATTTCTTTTTTTTTTAAATCTACAATAAAACAAAGTTATCTTTGGGGATTACTAACCCTTTGAGTGCCAGAGGGTTACACAACCCATTGCAAAGCAACGTGTTGCGTACCCCTCTGGCTCTCAAAGGGTTAAACAAACTGGACACAGCAAAACATAAGGGCTGGGAAAACCCTGACTGTAAACAAGGTTTCTAAAAGTGACACTAGAATCAGAGTTCTCCTTTTAATTAGAGAATTATTGCCAGTTCTTTGCTTATCAATGTGCTGGAGACTACTGTAGCATTCAAGGAGTTAAAATCCCTTTTAACACTATATGCATTTCTTCCCTATTGTGCAGCTGTTTTTTTCCAGAATTGTTCCAGTTCTTTGTAAGTACATCAGCCTTTCTGCTGTGGTGGAATCTTTTGGTTTCAAACAGAGGCGTAGCTAGAAGCCTCATCCCTGGTGGTCTAGTGTTGTGGTAGGAGAGGTCTTTGCCTTCTTCTGCACAGACCTCTGTGAGCAGCTCCCGTGCAGTCCTTTCTCCAGAAATGACCTCATTTCCCAGGGCTCTGCATTACTAGATGGCTGGGGACAGCGAGGAACCTGCTCATAGAGATCTATGCTGAACAAGGCACAGACCTCAGCTTGCCGTTGGGGAGATCAGTCTCAATTTCCCACCAGCAAAGTTTTTCTAATGCTGGCAGTGGCATAGCAGGGGGCAACCAGGCCCCTGGAGTGACGAGTCTGGTCCCAGTTGCGACCCCTGTAACCACTATTGTTATGCCACTGGTTTCAAACGATATCTCGTTGGAACCCTTACAACTAAGTCATTTAACCCCTTGGATGCTAGATAGTCTCTAGTACATTGCTGCACAATGCATTGGAGAACTCTCCAGAATCCAAGGAGGTAACTTATCAATATCAAATTAATTGCAATGCTAGTTTGTAGTAAGACTAATATAAAGACTAATTTGTTAGGCTAAGGTTTTACCCTTCTTTTGTTATTGTATTATTACATTACCCCGTCGTTATTATCATACATTGTTATGACCAATTCCTGTGGTTTATGCATGAGAAAATATGTTCTCCTGCAAGGGAAACCTCCCAGTCATCTTCCTAATGTTATCAGCATGCTCATGGTTCGGTGTTCAATGTGCAAGCACTTAACCCTTTGTAATGTGCTGAGCACCCCTCTGCCACTCAAAGTGTCATAGAGGTATCCAGCACAATTAGCATTGGCAAATAGGGCACTATCCAACTGACAGCTGACCTTTATGGGCAACTTTAATTGCCTGCTATTCACAGCTTCTTGAGATAATTTATTTGGTTGGTAATCACAGCTACTTGCAAGAGATGAAATACAGCTACACCTGGAGAGGGCAGGGCTGGTGCAAGGATTTTTGCCACCCTAGGCAAAACCTAATTTTGCCGCCCATTTCGCTCCGCCCCTTGTGTCCCACCCCTTTATACCCTGCCTACTTATACCCAACCTCTTTTCATGATTGTCCTCTCTCTGCCCCCTGAGCCACTCTGCCCCTGTTCTGGAGATGCCTGTAAGAGATGCCCCCCACCAGCTCCAACTTGCCCCTTATCAGCTTCACTTTGGCCCACCAGCTCCACTTTGCCCCTATCAACTCCAACTTGCCCCCATCAGCTCCAACGTGCCCCCACCAGCTCCATTTTGCCCCCTCAGCTTCACTTTGCCCCCTCAGCTCCACTTTGCCCCCTCAGCTCCAACTTACCCCCATCAGCTCCACTTTGCCCCCCATCCTCTCCAACTTACCCCCATCAGCTCCACTTTGCCCCCCATCCGCTCCAACTTGCCCCCACCAGCTCCACTATGCCCTCTCAGCTCCAACTTTCCACTATCAGCTCCACTATGCCCCCAGCAGCTCCACTTGCCCCCCTCAGCTCCAACTTGCCCCCCTCAGCTCCACTTGCCCCCCCTCAGCTCCAACTTGCCCCCCCTCAGCTCCACTTTGACCCTCATCAGCTCCACTTTGACCCTCATCAGCTCCAACTTGCCCCCATCATCTCCAACTTGCCCCCACCAGCTCCACTATGCCCTCTCAGCTCCAGCTTTCCCCTAACAGCTCCAACTTGCCCCCATCATCTCCACTTTGCCCCACATCTGCTCCAACTTGCCCCCTCAGCTCCACTATGCCCCCTCAGCTCCAACTTGCCCCCCATCACATACCTGTATCTCCCGCGCAGTCTTCTCTTCAGTAATGCAGAGAGCGGCGGGAGATCATGACTCCCAGCGTGCTCTGCATTACTAAAGATCCGACCAGATGAGGGAGCGCTGTAGCAACACAGACCTGACTGTGTTGTGGTTCCTGGCGTGGTGTGTGTGGGCGCAGCTCTTCTCCGCTGCATGCCCGCGCCCCCAGTACGTGTGCGCCCTAGGCCGGCGCCTACCTCGCCTATAGGTGGAGCCGGCCCTGGGAGAGGGTATGGGGATAACCACACCCAGGATTTTTTTTCTTCTAGAGTCCCTGGAGGGGACACATGTGGTGCCAGTCAGGGGATATAAATGATGTGATTTGTTTCACAATGGGACAGGGCTGAAAGGGAAGCCATATGAAGTAGGTGGTAACTGGGCAGAACAGGGTGGAAAAGGAAGATAAGTGTGAGGGAAGTGAAAGGAACATGCTGGAAAGTAGCAGAAGTGAGCAGAGGTTCATAAGAAACACCCCATCACCAGTGAATCAATCTCCAGGGCAAATCCATAGAGTTCCCAGCTATGGGGATAACCATATGTGGTTATGTGGATGATTGACATCATCCAGAATGGCTGACATCCAAAGTGCATCAGAGCAATCCTTTGTGTGATCATGTGCATTAAAACCACTTAAATCATAGGTGCTTGCACTCAGTTGCAGAACTCTGTCTTTGTGAATGATTGTTGGTGGAAACAGTCTGTTATATGGATTTCCACATGTGGAAATTTAAAATTACAGATTTAATTTTCAGTCTGTAAACATTACACAGAACTTTCAGCATAGAATATAGCTTTCATTAATGTTTTTTCATTTTTTCATGAGTATGTTCACATCACAAGGCATGACAAAAAAAAAGATTTGTGTATTGTAATTTGTACAAAAAATACTTGAAATTAGTAAAATAATAAAAATAATTATAATTTGATGTCCCAAATTCCACCATGTAGATTAATATTTTTACTCAGGGCAATATACACAGCTAGGATGATAATGCAAAATTAGAAAGATTACACACAATCACATGTAAGACTCTAATTAAATATTTAAATGCATTGTCCCCATTGCTGAATAATAGCAAAGCCTCTAAAAGTTCATAACACGTAAGTCTCTATGGCCCTTTTCTTACCACAGATGTTGATCCACTCATATTCAAGTAAAATCTATTGTTAGTAAACAACCACCTACCCACTCTCCTCCACTATGGCCTTACTTAAAGGGATAGTAATACTTAAGTATTACTAATCCCTATAGCAAAGTACTACTTAAAAAAAAACGTATTGCCCCCAGTGTCATCTCTCAAACCTTTATGGTTTGAGAGATGAACGCTTCTAAAGTTGCCCTCCCCCTTCCCCGTAGTCAGCATTCTAGCTGACTGAAAGAAAGAGAGTCGTACGACTTTCAGGTGGCTCTCCAGCACAGCCAGATCACGTTACTAAAAAAGAAAACTTTCACTGAAATGGTCTTCTATGTGTGCCTGGCTTGCAAGCACATGTAGAAGACCGTTTTAGTGAAAGTTTTTTTTAGTTAACGCGATTGCGGCTCTGCTACAGAGCCGCCTGATGATCTCTGACCGGATTTCCCTGAGTCAGCTAGAATGCTGACTATGGGGAAGGGGGAGGGAGAGGGCAACTTTAGAAGCGATCATCTCTCAAACCATAAAGGTTTGAGAGATGACACTGGGGGCAATATGTTTTTTTTAAGTAGTACTTTGCTATAGGGATTAGTAATACTTAAGTATTACTATCCCTTTAAAAAATAATATATATACCCCTTAACTAACTAGGCACCTTCCCTGTTTCCCTGTTATTTCCCCTATACCCCTCTACCAACTAGGCATCCCCTCTACCAACTAGGCATCCACTCTTCCCCATCTCTCTTTCTCCTCTCTTAAACTTAAATAAAAAATATTATAATTATAAATAATTAAGAAAAAAAGAATAAAGGTCCTTGCTTTTTTTGTAATTCCAGAAAACAGGATGTGGATTGTAATTATTTGCATGGGATAGTTTAAAGGCATCTTACTTGCCTTTCCTCTCATTTCATTGTTTCACCTATTTCTAAGTGAAAAAGTGTCAAATTAAGTAGAGGTCACGACTCTGTCAGTTGTGCTCATATCACATTAAAGAGCTTTCTCAAGCAAGTGGAGATCACTGATTTAAAATTGCTTTCTGAATTTGAAACCTTCCATTAAAGTATTACTGGTGGTGGCTTTTAAGACTCTTTCCACCTTTAGTGGCATTTAAGAAAAAAATCTTGCCCCAGGCTTATCACACCAGAGGTTTAGTCTAACAAACCAAGGTTAAGTCAAGCAGCCCACAGCCTCTATTGGTAAGGTGCTAAAGTGAATGTGTGCCTGAGGGAGGCTTCAGTACACTTGTAGTAATACACATGTAAACTATCAGTTATAAATTCTGTTTGTTCAACAGGACACAAAGTAACAGATGTGCCTAACCCAATGGGACTTATGTACCAAAGAGAACAGCAACAATTCTGGGGCACACGGATGTATTATAGTGGATGAATAAAAAAAATCACACCAATTTAAATGAGGGGTTTAATGCTAGAAAGAGGTCTCCAATAAAAAAAAAAACCTGGGCAGAAAAATCTGAATGGCATTCTCATTTTCCATATATAACAGATAACATTTCATGGAGACAGACATGATTCTGTGTTACGGGATTAAACCCTTTGAGTGCCACAGAGTTATCCAAGGAATTGCGTTGCAATGCCTTTTATAAGTCTCTGGCACTCCACTCGATGTGTTAAAGACCCCAAACTACTGCTATTGAAGGATTCCTAAAAACACTTAAGTGAAGAAGTTCTAGAGTTCTGCAGAATAATAATGTCTGCCTCTATGGACATGTTATCGCCTGTTAATTTAAGATTATTTCCATGGGAACCACTGCACACAGAATAGATTCATAGTGGCAATTAGGATTAAGATAAGTGGATGTCTGTTATTAGGAAGTACTAATATTTTTAAAAGACACATTTAAATCCGTGGGAATTATTTAATGCAGTTAGCTTACTCAAAAATTACCCTAGCTCTCCATAGTACAACAGCCTGAAATACTCTAAATTGGAAACATTTAAGGGAACGCAGTGCAGCTGGTTTGCCCCAGAAATTATACACTTCATCTCTCTCATTCTGTATACTACACTGAGTAGAGATAAGATTGGGATTTGTTGTTAAAGGGATAGTAATGTTTCATAATAAAAGCAGCTCTAATTAATCATCATAGTATTTGGACTTTGGAGAGTGTTATATCAACTCTGTCAGAGCTGTAGTTCAAGAGTAATTCAGTGACAAAGTATCCCCCTCCTGCCCCTTTTACTGATGTAACACTGCTCAGCCAGAGCAGAAGGGAGGTGCCCAGGTAGACTGCAGAGAGGGACAATCTTCAATTAAGATAAGGGAAAAACATTAAAAACATGTCAAGGGGGGCAGGGCTTTCGTTGTTCTCATAGGAAGAAGATTGTCCCCTTCTGTTATCTGTCTGGTCTATGGACTGCATTCCACATCTGAGAAGAGATGGTTTACACTAGGTAAAAGGGGCAGGAGGGGAAACTTTGCTTGTGAATATCTCTTAAACCATAAAGGTTTGAGAGATAAGACATATCGTTCTTCATGTTTTTTTTAATGCCTACAAAATAAAATAAAGATAAAACAAAGTATTACTATCCCTTTAATTAAACAATATTAGACAAAGTTATGGTCTGTGTACATCGTTAAAGGAAATGAACATGAATAAAAATGTTAAAAAATGTTATTTAATCATTTGTGTGCCAGAGAGATCATGTGGCCATCGACCAGATTCTGACTTTCTCCATAATCCATCCCAGACATTACATCAATGTAAGAGATTGAGGTCAAATGAAAATCTGCTATATAAAGGCCAGTAAGAAAGATTTGCCCCTTTGCCTTCATCAAAAGCTTGCTCCTGCCCTCCTGGTCACCAGTCTATGGCACGGCCTGAGCTACGTTACTGTGCAGTCTGAGTCCTGACAAAAGATGGTTGGGAAGTTTCCAATTCAGGTCAGCAGTAATTACACAGCCGCTCAGCAGGGATCCGGATTCATTTAGACGCTCGATTAAACCACAGATTTTTCGTATACAATAATTGTCATCTTCTGGGACAACACAAAGAAGGTCCTTTGTCTTTTGGAAAAAAGTGTAGCGTTTTCCTGATTGTGGAGATGGTTTAAGATCAACACACTATGCCAGTGATTACAGTAACACAACACACTGCACACAATAACTAAAACATATTGTGATATGGAGGGAAAGGAAGACAGTGACATTAGTAGGTTTGTTCACACAGATAACTTACTAAGATGTAAATCAATTCTGGTTCAAACTAAATGCAAAGCAATGTGTTTGGAGAAATATTTAGATTTAAGGGGGTTTAATGCTACCAGTGCCAGCGGGGTATCCAACGCATTGCTTAACAATTTGTTGGATACCCTTGTGGCACTCAAAAGAATAAAAACTCAATTTAATGGATCCCCCATGGCGTGTTGGCTAGTCACAGAATTTCCCCATTTTGCCTTTATACATAAAGCCACCAATCAGAGAGGAAACCGACATATCCCTTTATTTTATTTTTATTTTATGGCAGTCGTAGGGAACCGTGGTGCTCCATTAATTGTTGGATTACAGTTCCCATTATCCTTAAGCAGCTCTAATCTAACAGCTGAAGGGTCACTCATTGGCCCCCCACGATCTATAGAGTCACTGTTTCCAGTGGCGACTCTAGGAATTAATGAGCAATGTCAACATCCTACACCTAAAATAATGACATTCACCCCAGTGGGTATGTGTGTACACACATTATATCAATGGTAAACACTGGTAGAATGGTAAAATACTGATTTGTTTTCCTAACAAGAGTTAAAGCTCTAGCATGATGCATCTCATCACTGGTCCATCTGTATTCCTGTCTTAATCAGCTTCAGATACTCCACTTTACATGTACATATCTAATGGAAGCAAATAAACTTCTGAGAAATTTCTAATAATATTTAGTATCTGAAATTCTAGAATCTGTGCTACGCTTGTGAGAGGTACATGCCTTACTTAATTTACCATTAGAGTTTTAGAAAATAAATAAAAGTCCAGCTTACTAGTATGACCACATATTTCTTGCATCTAGATGGTGTTACTCTAAAGGTACCACGAAGGAGTCTTAAACAGGATAAATAAAGGCATGTACAAAGATTAAAAGCTATTTAATAAGGCAAATCATTACAATCAGAAAAATATTGTACTAGTTGAAGTGCTTACAATTCATCTGTAGTTCATTAAGTCAATATAGTCAATTAAAAATAATACTAGAGAGTTATATGCTACCACCAACAGAGCAATAGAGAGTTATAGGCCACCACATCAATGCAGTTATATTACACCAGCACATCAATACAGAGTTATGCTACAAGTACAGCAATAGTTATATGCCACCACCAGTGCAATACGCCATTATATGCCACCAGCAGAGCAATACAGCATAATATTCCACCACAGTGCCTCAATGTTCCCACAAAAGCATTATAATTCACAATAAAAAAATTTTATTATATAAAAAAACTATAAAAAAATGTACACATTTAGATGCGAGGACGGTGGACACTGAGCCAAATCTCAGCAGAGAGATCCTGCAGAGTAGACAACAAAAGAAGACCAGAAGAGCTGGAGAAACCTGCACTGGGGGTCAACCAGTGGATGTGAGATATACTACAGGCCAGTTTTGCCTCAGAAGACTGTGAGTAACATTCTAACAGAGGTGTTTTTGCACAAGAGGTGGTGGTTGCTATTGAAAGGAATCTGCACTTAGAGGTGCATGCACCCTTCACTTTTATTTTTATTTTTCAGGTTAACCTCTTTTTCAAATAGAACCATATGTTCACAGTGAAGCAATTCATAGAATATGCTCTTGCCATTGCACTCAAATGGTTAATATACTCTATATAATATATTAACCCTTGGAGTGCAATGTCAAGAGCATGATGCTTTATGAATTTCTTCAATGATCGCATTTCTGTTTTAAACTCAAGTTATTTAACCCTTATATCAATGACAAGAACATGTTTTATGAATTTCTAAGTTCATTTCACTACACTGAGCACATATGTTACATTATAAACATAAAATCAATATTAATTAATCCTTAATGTCAGTGATAGAAGCATTTTTATTAATGTCTTCTTCACTCAGATAAATACAGATTTGTCAGATTAACTAAATGCGCTCATGGAAGAAACTCACAACACACGCTTTTGCCATTGACTGACAACATTAAGAGTTAATATTAAAGGGATAGTAATACTTAAAAATTACATGTTGCAGCCTGTACAAAATGAGGTTAAATGAGACCAGCGGCATCTCTCAAACCTTTATGGTTTGAGAGATATCTGCTTTCTAAGTTCCCTCTCCCCTGACGTCAGCATTCTAGCTGACAGCAAGGGAATCCAGTCCCAGGACCGGCGGAGGCTCTGCAGCACAGCCGAGATCGCGTTAATAAAAAAGAAATCCCTAACTTAAAAGATCTTCTACATGTGCTTGCAAACCAAGCACACATAGAAGACCTTTTTAGTAAAAGATTTCTTTTTTATTAATGCGATCTCGGCTCTGCTACAGCGCCACCAGCTGATCCTAGGAGAGGATTCCCCTGCTCTCAGCTAGAACGCTGACGTCAAGGGAAAGGCCAAAAGGAGGGAACTTTGAAAGTGGATATAATTCAAACCATAAAGGTTTGAGAGATGCCGCTGGTCTCATTTAACTCCGTTTTCTACTGGCTACAACATGGGGGATAGTAATTTTTAAGTATTACTATCCCTTTAGCTTCTGATTAGTGATGATCGAGCACCCCAATGCTCGGGTGTTCGGGTGCTCTGACCGAGCGCCCCCAGAGGCTCGAGTGCTCGGCCGAGCACCCGAGCCCCATTGAAGTCAATGGGAGGACTCGAGCATTACACCAGGCACCCCCTGCTCTGATGAGGGGAGGGTGCCTGGTCCATAGGAAAAGGGCAGAAAATGATGGAAACACCACAGAAATGGTTCAGGGACAGCATAGGGAGGATGTCTGGATGCATCTTGGACTCCAACGTCGCTGCTGGGAACGATGTTTCGCCCGTAGTACGCCATTTTTACAGACTGACCGTAAAACACACAAAAAGGAAGATAAAAACGATTTTAGGCGAAAAATTGTTACCAAACAGTATTTGCTGTATATTTACTTGTATATCATCTGCAAATTCTGCAAAAAATGTCATTGATTTTTCGGAACTGGGGCCATGATTAAGAGGGAAACGTGCGCAGAGTAAAGCAGGTGTTCAACGTGGTTATGGCCCGGGTAAGGTACAGCATTCAGGAACGGAGGCCGCAGCTACCACAGATTTTACAACATGTCCGTTTGCCCTTGTTAAGTCCAAAATTTATAGTCGGAACAGTGGGGTCTGATCCATTGAGTAAAAGTGACGAAGTGACTTAGTGGATGAAGCCAAGAACTACCTTCTGCTCTGTCGAACACCCCAGCCCTATTTAATTCAATGGGAGGACCTGAGGCACTCCAATACAACCTGTATATCACAAAATGGAGGGCCTCATTCACATTGTGGTACAATAGTTCAGGTAGTGGTCCAACACTCATAAAGCCTATGCACTAAGTGAAAGGGCTGCCAAAAATTTGACTGCAATGTCACTCCAATACACCCTTTATTACACATAAAGGAGGGCATCATACACACCCTTGAAAAATTAGGATTAATGGCCTGCTGGTGAACCTCTAAAACATTAGGGGCGAGGGCATGCCGCTAAGCTGACCATCTAAAACATTAGGAATGAGGGTCTGCTGCTGAGCCGACCATCTAAAACATTATGGGTGAGGGTCTGCTGCGGAGCTGACCATCCTAAACATTATATGCGAAGGCCCGCTAGTGAGCTGACGCTATAAAACATTATATGAGAGGGCCCGCTAGAGAGCTGACCCAATAAAACATTATATAAGAAGGCCCGCTGGTGAGCTGACCTATACAAAAATTGTCAAACAGGGCCCGCTGGTGAGCTGGCCCTATATAAAAATTATATCACAGGGCCCGCTGGTGAGCTGGCCCTATATAAAAATTATATCACAGGGCCCGCTGGTGAGCTGGCCCTATATAAAAATTATATCACCGGGTATATGGAAGAGGAGGAGGAGGATGAGAAGATTAAGAGTCAACCATATACCCGTTTTTTGGGTGGAAGGGGTGAATGGGAATACAGAGTATTCCCATCATTGTAAATAACATATCTAAAGTGACTTTATGTTCCCCCGGGGCTTTCCTCCAGTGGAGTGGAGAAGTCAGGGGAAATCCAGGCCTTGTTCATTTTTATAAGTGTCAACCTATCAGCATTTTCGGTGGAAAGGCGGATACGCTTATCTGTTATGATGCCACCAGCAGCACTAAATACCCGCTCAGACAGAACGCTGGCGGCAGGGCAGGCCAGCACCTCCAAGGCGTAGAGTGCCAGTTCATACCACGTGTCCAGCTTGGACACCCAGTAGTTGTAAGGCACAGAGGGATCATTGAGGACGCTGACACGGTCTACTACGTACTCCTTGACCATCTTCCAAAACTTTTCCCTCCTTGTGACACTAGGCTGCGCATCAGGGTGAGGGTGCTGGCGGGGTGTCATGAAGGTGTCCCACGCCTTGGAGAGTGTTGCCCTGCCTTTGTCGGAACTGCTGTGTGCTCCCCTTTTCTCCCCTTCTCGGTTGGCCAAGGTAGCACGTACTCTGCCGCAAGCGTTGTCAGATGGAAAATTTTGGAGCAATTTTTCTACAAGAACCTTCTGGTATTGCACCATTTTGCTTGTCCTCTCCACCGGAGGAATGAGAGATGAGAAATTCTCTTTGTAGCGGGGGTCCAGAAGGGTGAACACCCAGTAATCCGTGTTGTCTAAAATGCGTATAACGCGTGGGGCACGGGAAAGGCAGCCTAACATAAAGTCAGCCATGTGTGCCAGAGTACCAACAGGCAAGATTTCGCTGTCCTCACCAGGAGGATGACTCTCAATCTCCTCATCCTCTTCCTCCTCTTCTGCCCACCCACGCTGAAGAGATGGAACTAAAGTTCCATGGCTACCCTCTGTAGCGGAGGCAACCGTGTCTTCCTCCTCCTCTGCCTCCTCCAATTGTCGCTGAGAAGACGAAGTGAGGGTGCTCTGGCTATCACCTTGTGTAAGCTCTTCCTCCCGCATTTCCACCTCTTCCACATGCAAAGCGTCGGTTTTAATTGTGAGCAGCGAGCCTTTCAGTAGACACAGAAGTGGGATGGTTACACTGATAATAGCGTTATCGCCGCTCACCATCTGTGTCGATTCCTCAAAATTGCGTAAAACCTCACAGAGGTCTGACATCCATTCCCACTCCTCACTTCTGATTAGAGGAAGTTGAACGGAGAGGCGACGACCGTGTAACAGCTGGTACTCCACTACTGCCCTCTGCTGCTCACAAAGCCGGGCCAACATGTGGAAGGTGGAGTTCCAGCGCGTGCTCACGTCACACAGCAGCCGGTGAGCTGGCAATTGTAAGCGCTGCTGCAGCTTCAACAGGCCGGCTGAAGCTGTTGATGACTTACGGAAATGTGCACACACGCAGCGCACCTTGGTCAAGAGATCATGCAAATTGAGGTAGGTTTTTAGAAATCGCTGAACCACTAAATTAAATACATGCGCTAGGCATGGTACGTGTGTGAGCTTGCCGAGCTCCAAAGCCGCCACCAAGTTACGCCCATTATCACACACAACCATGCCTGGTTGCAGGTTGAGTGGCGAGAGCCACTGCTCGGTCTGGTGACTAATCCCCTGCAACAGCTCTGATGCCGTGTGCTGTTTGTCCCCAAGGCAGATCAGCTTCAGCACGGCCTGTTGACGCTTCCCCACTGCAGTGCTACACTGCTTCCAGCTACCGGCTGATGGGTGAGTGGCGCTGCGCGCAGAGAATTCGGAGGTGGAAACGGAGGAGGAGGAGGAGGAGCCAATAACGTAGGTGCTGGCAGAAACCCTGATGGAGGTAGGGCCCGCAATCCTCGGCGTGGGTAGCACCTGTGCCATCCCAGGGTCCGAGTCGCTCCCAGCCTCCACGACATTCACCCAGTGTGCCGTCAGGGAAATGTAGCGTCGTTAAGTGGACCTTCCCAGTAACTGCGTTGGTCAGGGCACGGGTGATGTTAAGGGACACATGGTGGTGTAAGGCGGGGACGGCACACCGGGAAAAGTAGTGGCGGCTGGGGACTGCGTACTGAGGGACAGCTGCTGCCATCAGGCTGCGGAAGGACTCAGTCTCCACAAGCCTAAATGGCAGCATTTCGATGGCCAGTAATTTGGAAAGGTGTGAGGTTAGTGCTATGGCCTGTGGGTGGGTGGCTGGGTATTTTCGCTTGCGCTCAAATGCCTGGGGTAACGACATTTGGGCGCTGCGCTGGGACAGGGAAGTGGATGTGGTCGCTGATGGTGCTTCAGATGGTACAGGTGCAGGGCGGGAGGTATGCGGGCCTGCGCCTTCGACAGGCGATTGGCCTGCACCGAAAACAGGGGAAGAGGAGGCAGTGGTGTGGCCTGCAGACACAGATTGGCGATCCGGGCGTTCCTCCCACTTATTACGGTGCTTGGATGCCATGTGTCGGATCATGCTGGTGGTGGTGAGGTTGCTAGTGTTCATGCCTCGGCTCATTCTGGTGTGGCACAGGTTGCAAACTACAATTTTTTTGTCGTCCGCACTTTCCTTAAAAAAACGCCATACCGCGGAACACCTAGCCCTTGGCAAGGGAGATTTACGCAAGGGGGTGCTCCGTGGAACATTTGCGGGCCGGTTTGGTGCGGTCCGCCTTCTTTCTTTAGCCACACCACTGCCTCTTCCAGCCTGTTGCGGTGCTGCAGATGGCTCACCCTCAGGACTGCTGTCATCGCTCGGCTCTCCACCTTCCCAGGTGGGGTCAGTGACCTCATCGTCCACCAAGTCCTCCTCCACTTCCTCACTCTGATCATCCTCCTCATTTCTTGATCCCACCACATACTCAGTCATTGACAACTGTGTATCATCCTCCTCATCAAGGTCTTGAGACAGTAATAGTGGTTGATTTGATGGCAACTGTGTCTCATCATCATCATCATCCACTTCCTTTGACCTTAAATGCCGTTCCCCTCTGTCATCTTCTTGTGATTGGGTACCCTCTAGAGGTTGTGAATCAGGGCACAAGATCTCATGTTCCTCTGCAAGCGTGCTTGGAGAGAGGTTCAAATGAAGGATTGGTGATGAGACGAGCTCCTCACTATATCCCAGTGTGGGATCACTTCTTTGGCCAGACCCTCTATGGTGGGAGGAAGGATGATCAGGGTGAGGATTGTGTTGACCAGACTCTTGGCTACTGAGAGTGGACTTGGTGGAAGACAGGGTGGTGCTTAACCGACTGGAAGCAGTATCAGCTGAAATCCAACCGACCACCTGTTCGCAGTGGTCTGACCTCGAGAGTGATGTCCTGCGATGCCCTGTAAACTGAGACATGAAGCTAGGTATGGTGGATGTCTTTCTTTCTTGTGCTCTGGCACCAGGCACAGTTTCTACGCGTCCTGACCCGCGCCCTGAACTATCAGGATCACGTCCAGTTCCCCGTCCCTTTTTACCCGCCTTCTTCATATTACACGGAATATGTGCTGCTAATCTGCGGCTAGGCACAGTGAACGGAATATGTGACGTTTATTTTTTAAACTTTGCACACTAAACAGAATGTGCTGCTAATCTGCGGCTAGGCACAGTGAACGGAATATGTGACGTTTATTTTTTAAACTTTGCACACTAAACAGAATGTGCTGCTAATCTGCAACTTTGCACACTAAACAGAATGTGCTGCTAATCTGCGGCTAGGCACAGTGAACGGAATATGTGACGTTTATTTTTTAAACTTTGCACACTAAACAGAATGTGCTGCTAATCTGCAACTTTGCACACTAAACAGAATGTGCTGCTAATCTGCGGCTAGGCACAGTGAACGGAATATGTGACGTTTATTTTTTAAACTTTGCACACTAAACAGAATGTGCTGCTAATCTGCGGCTAGGCACAGTGAACGGAATATGTGACGTTTATTTTTTATACTTTGCACACTAAACAGAATGTGCTGCTAATCTGCAACTTTGCACACTAAACAGAATGTGCTGCTAATCTGCGGCTAGGCACAGTGAACGGAATATGTGACGTTTATTTTTTAAACTTTGCACACTAAACAGAATGTGCTGCTAATCTGCGGCTAGGCACAGTGAACGGAATATGTGACGTTTATTTTTTAAACTTTGCACACTAAACAGAATGTGCTGCTAATCTGCAACTTTGCACACTAAACAGAATGTGCTGCTAATCTGCGGCTAGGCACAGTGAACGGAATATGCGACGTTTATTTTTTAAACTTTGCACACTAAACAGAATGTGCTGCTAATCTGCGGCTAGGCACAGTGAACGGAATATGTGACGTTTATTTTTTAAACTTTGCACACTAAACAGAATGTGCTGCTAATCTGCAACTTTGCACACTAAACAGAATGTGCTGCTAATCTGCGGCTAGGCACAGTGAACGGAATATGTGACGTTTATTTTTTAAACTTTGCACACTAAACAGAATGTGCTGCTAATCTGCAACTTTGCACACTAAACAGAATGTGCTGCTAATCTGCAACTTTGCACACTAAACAGAATGTGCTGCTAATCTGCGGCTAGGCACAGTGAACGGAATATGTGACGTTTATTTTTTAAACTTTGCACACTAAACAGAATGTGCTGCTAATCTGCAACTTTGCACACTAAACAGAATGTGCTGCTAATCTGCGGCTAGGCACAGTGAACGGAATATGTGACGTTTATTTTTTAAACTTTGCACACTAAACAGAATGTGCTGCTAATCTGCGGCTAGGCACAGTGAACGGAATATGTGACGTTTATTTTTTAAACTTTGCACACTAAACAGAATGTGCTGCTAATCTGCAACTTTGCACACTAAACAGAATGTGCTGCTAATCTGAGGCTAGGCACAGTGAACGGAATATGTGACGTTTATTTTTTAAACTTTGCACACTAAACAGAATGTGCTGCTAATCTGCAACTTTGCACACTAAACAGAATGTGCTGCTAATCTGCAACTTTGCACACTAAACAGAATGTGCTGCTAATCTGCGGCTAGGCACAGTGAACGGAATATGTGACGTTTATTTTTTAAACTTTGCACACTAAACAGAATGTGCTGCTAATCTGCAACTTTGCACACTAAACAGAATGTGCTGCTAATCTGCGGCTAGGCACAGTGAACGGAATATGTGACGTTTATTTTTTAAACTTTGCACACTAAACAGAATGTGCTGCTAATCTGCGGCTAGGCACAGTGAACGGAATATGTGACGTTTATTTTTTAAACTTTGCACACTAAACAGAATGTGCTGCTAATCTGCAACTTTGCACACTAAACAGAATGTGCTGCTAATCTGCGGCTAGGCACAGTGAACGGAATATGTGACGTTTATTTTTTAAACTTTGCACACTAAACAGAATGTGCTGCTAATCTGCAACTTTGCACACTAAACAGAATGTGCTGCTAATCTGCGGCTAGGCACAGTGAACGGAATATGTGACGTTTATTTTTTAAACTTTGCACACTAAACAGAATGTGCTGCTAATCTGCGGCTAGGCACAGTGAACGGAATATGTGACGTTTATTTTTTAAACTTTGCACACTAAACAGAATGTGCTGCTAATCTGCAACTTTGCACACTAAACAGAATGTGCTGCTAATCTGCGGCTAGGCACAGTGAACGGAATATGTGACGTTTATTTTTTAAACTTTGCACACTAAACAGAATGTGCTGCTAATCTGCAACTTTGCACACTAAACAGAATGTGCTGCTAATCTGCAACTTTGCACACTAAACAGAATGTGCTGCTAATCTGCAACTTTGCACACTAAACAGAATGTGCTGCTAATCTGCAACTTTGCACACTAAACAGAATGTGCTGCTAATCTGCGGCTAGGCACAGTGAACGGAATATGTGACTTTTTTTTTTAAATTTGTGCCCCCCCAAACAAAATATAACTGCTGCCCCCACACACAACAGTCCTAAAAAGGACTTTTGGGTCTTGATATGGTGTTCCAACACTTTTCTTCTCCCTACACTGACTTTCCCTTCCTATCCTCATCTCTCCCTGGCTAAGACTGAGCCGAACTTGCTGGTCAGGTGCTATACAGCGCCCGATCACGGGTTCTGGCCAGCCAATCAGTGTAATGCCAGCAGCCAACATGGCTGCTGGCATTACACTGATGTCAGAGCCTCCCCGCATGTTTATTGGCTGCGCAGCAGCCTCGAAACGTGCGGGGAGGAGACCCGAACATGGCGGGCGAGCACATGCGGTACTCGTACAAGTACCGCCATGTGCCGAGCAGAGCGATGCTCGAGCCGAACCGAGCTTCGGCCGAGCATGCTCGCTCATCACTACTTCTGATCAAAACATAAAAATGTGTTCAGTGAGCTTAGAATTTCAAAAATATGAAAATCCTAAATTCAGTGAGCACATCTAGATCTATTTGAAATAGAAGTTATAAATTACCTTTCTGCTGATTTTTTCAGATTTATATCATGAGGCTTACATTATTAATATTAGAGTTTAGACAATGTCCACCACCATACACTGCCCACCTCCATACACTGTCCACACCTCCACACACACTACCCACCTCCACACACGGTCCACCTCCCCACAACTTCTACGACCATACACTGTCCACCTCCACACTGTCCCCACATTGTCTACCTTGCCACTTCCACATTGTCTACCTACACATTGTCCTCATGTCCACTTCCACAGTGTCCCCATTGTCCACTCCCATCCTGTACTCCATACACTGTCCGCCTCACATTATGGACCTGAGTGTCCACAATGTCCTTCTGCTGCGTGGCTTGGGGTGCCACAGAAGATGGTGGTGGGCAGACTGCTGTGTTCTCAGTGGTGTACTCTGCCTCTGTTGCCCCAATCATGGATTCGTCATAAAGCTCCCCTGCGGAAAGTCACACATGTATGCCCAGTCAGGAACTAGCTACCATTCATTGAGTCTCAATAGTGGAGATTATGGTCAGTGCCATAAACTGAAAGTGGATTTGCGTAAGCGGGAGGGCCCAGGCATTGTGGCTGGGCAACATCACTAGCTTTTTTTCACCCACAGTGGGGAGATTATTGTTGGCCTTGGAATGCTTGATGCATTTGTAACGTAAGGGATAGCAATATCTAAATGTCCAATAGTCCACATGACATTTTGCTGTTTTGGGCACAGGTATTATGTAGTATAGGGAGCCTTCTCAAAATAGCATGCCAAGAATTAACACTGGGATCCTATCTGTAGAGGTGAAATCAAATGGAAGAAAAAAAATACATTCCGACACTGTTTAGTCTCTGTGATTTTACTGCCTTTTAAATGAGATTTAGATTTGATTTATAACAAGATGTTTCCCTCCCAGAATCCATTGTTCCCTAAATAAAACAGTTAAAAAAAAAATGCGCTTAAACCGAAATTTCATTGTGAATCCAGTGAAACCAGTAGTATAAATATGATGGCACTAAATCGCATTGTCATACTAAAGTTTCAGAAAACTACACTGACATGTCTTGAGAAAAATCACCCATGTGATCAACCTAAATCGATACAATGGGCCTTACATATAAAAGTAAGATATGGTGACATTCTGGGGCAAACCAACTGCTCTGCAGGGGACAATTTAGAAATGCTCCAAATTCCCTTTGATTAAATATAGCTCTTGATTCCTTGAATGCTAGATAGGTCTATTATTAAAGGTGTTAAATAACCTATTAACAAGGAGTGGCGGAGAGGTATTCAACGCATTGCAACGGTACTCAGAGGGTTAAAATGAATGGGCTTTTTTTTTTTTTTTTTCTTCTGACACAGAACAGTTGGTTTGTTCCAGAATTGTTCCACATTACTTTTATACACAATGCAAAATATTACCAAACTCATGGGAACATACATAAATACGAAATTTCTGTGTAATAAATGTGACTTGTCTTTAACCCTTTGAGTGCCAGAGGGGGTATCCACCACATTGCAAAGCAATGTGTCATAGCCCTCTGGCCCTCACAGGGTTAAGAAAAGTCAATGGATGTTAGTGACATCAACTATGCATTATGAAGCAACCAAAGAGTTAAAAAGCTCCAAATCCTGATAAAAATGGTGAATGATTTGCTTTACAATTTTTTTTGATTTTTCAAAGTAAGTAACTAGGCAAGTGAATTCAAATAAATAAATATGACAAATAATTATAAAGCATTATATTAGGTAAAGCTTAATTTAGATTTTTAAATTCTAACACTCCCTGTTAGATTCCCTATAATGTGACTTCCTCATCGCTCCACTGAGACTGAGCCAACAACTTGTTCTGTGCCAAGTCAAAAGATCACTACTCCCTACTGATTCTTGTGGCTCTGACAGCGGTTTTTGATGCAGTGGATCACCTGTTCAATCTCCAAACCCTCCAGTCACTCTGTGACACTGCTTTCTCTTCATTCTCCACATCTTCACCCCTGCCACTGTCTACTGGATTACCACAAGATCCTGTAGTTGGGTCCATTGCTCTATTTTATCTACACCCCTTCCCTTGGGAAATAAACTCCTTTGTGTTTCAACATCATCTCTATGCTGTTGACATCCAACTCTGTCTATCCTCCCCAGACCTCTCTCCCCTTCTCTCCTGTCCTATGATTCTAATTGTCTCTCTGCTGTGTCCTCCTGGATGTGCTCTCACCCCCTAACTCATAACCTAGTTAAAACAGAAATAACAATATTCCCTTCCTTTGCAGCCAGACCCTTTCCAGATATTTTCCTCACAGGTAATACCATCATCACACCAACCTCCATATCACACTGTCTGGCAGTCACATTTGCCCTGTCCTTCATTCCCCAGCTCATGTCTCCTCTATTGAAGTAACATCTCAGGAATTTGTTCTTTACTGATCATAGTATGCCAAGATTCTAAGCCAAACTCTTATTTTTGTCTTGACTCCTGCAACTCACTCCTAATTGACTTTCCCCTCACCCAAATAACGGATCTACAATCCATAATTAACTCTGCCACCAAACCAATCTACCTCACACACATTGCTCCTCTAACGCTGCTCCTCTTCCAACCCCTGGCTCCCATTATCCTTTAGAATTAAATTAGAAGTACTGGAGCCAACGTACGTATCATCTACTAATTCCAAATACACCCCCCCCCCCCCCACTTGCCATCTTTTCTCTGCACAGGATAATCTCTCTACATGTATTATTACATGCTTCCATTCCCACATGCAGGACTTCTCCAATGCACCCAAGCTCTGGATTTCCCTTCCGCTTCCATTAGCCCCTCACTCTGAAAAAAAAATCACCTCTTCAGGGAAGACTATCAACTAATGCAGTCATTCTCAACCCGTGCCCTCAGTGGCTACTAACAGGTCAGGATTTGAGAATTTCCTTTTAAGAACACAGGTGAGTTAATCAATATGACTGAGCCTCTGACCAACACACGTGTTCTAGCAGGGAAATTCCTAAGTCCTGGCCTGTAAGTGGCCACTGAGGGCACGGGTTGAGAACCTCTGAACTAACCCCATAACTATTATGAACAAGGACAAATCAGTCTGTAAATCCTCTATTCACCCTCCTCCTTGTTCTACATCACTCTTCCCCAAATCCACACCATGTCCCCTTTGTCCTCACAAAGCATTTTTCTCCCAAAGAGATCCGCAACTTGGCTGGACTACCGCACTGAAAAGCACTTCAGTTTCCCATCCACCGACCTTTAGTTCACTTGGCAGGGGGCATTTGCACCCTGTAGCATTTCTACATTGTTTCCCAACCTACCCTTCTTTAGACTAAGTGCTCATGAGCAGGGTCCTCAGATCCATTAGTTCTCTTTGTACTGTTTATGTCTCAGTATGTCTGCTCCCTACTGTACTGTAGTATAAATTAGCTGTATATTAATTACAAGATAATATTTACATAAGGTACAAACATATTCTGCCAATGGAGTCAACAAGTCTGATGGCTTTTGTAATGGCAGAAATAACTAGTTATTTCAAAGCTGGCAGTTAAAGGGACACCGTCTCTTCCGGACAACAAATCCCCACTTAGTTTAATCTTGGCAGATTCTTCGCATGTCCATTATTAATTAGCTCAATTTGGTTTGGTTCTCCAATATTAATCTTGAACTACAGTACTAGGTAACAGTGTAACTAGAACCTGTTGAGCCCTAAAGGCTTCCCCCAGGGTCTGGACCAGGGCTGAGAAACCAAATGTCAGCAGTTTTTATCATCCCTTGCCAGCCTTTGGCGTGCTGAGAAATAAAGCAATTGTAGTCCTGAACAAATGGAGGTCCTCAGACCCCACAGCACTGACTGGCAGTTCGTGTGGCAGGAGGCACTTACAACCAATAGCACTTACTCCTTCTGTGTCCCACCTACCTTCCTCTAGACTATAAGCAGGGCCCTCTGATCCTGTTGTTTTCTGTGTTCCATTTGTGCTGGTTAAAGTCTTTGTATGTCTATACCCTATTGTTCAGCTCTCCAGAATAAGCTGGAACTATAAAGTATAATAATAAGTATATTTATTTCAGGTCACTCACCAATGGTCTAAAGCACTGGTTCCCAACCCTGTTCTTAGGGAACCCTAATAGGCTATGTCTTTAGGATTTGCCTGCTTGTGCACACTACAACAAAATTGCATTGCAGCTCCTGTTTGAGGTCAGGATTAAGGTTCCGTTCTCTCTCTGGTGTTTACAGCTCTGTCTGGAAGCCATTTTCTTGTAGCCAATGCACAGTTTTCCTTCTAGTGTTTACAACTCTGTGCTCTAGAGAAATCTTTCTGGGACTTTGTATTGTCCCAGAAGAGGGCTGCCTGGGACAAGGGACACACTTAAAATCAGGGACCATCCTGGCCAATCCGTGACATGTGGTCACCCTAGGTGAATAAGACTTGAATAGACCCTAGCAGTTAGAACAGAAATAGGTTACTAAAACACATCAAGTACAAAACAGTCAACAGAAATCACTGACTGAGGTTTGACTGACACCTACAGAAGTTAGTGTGTCACTGAACAAATTAAGAGACCGTTATTGTTGGGGTGCAAGCCCCTTTTAAATTAAAAATAACCACGCCAGTTGCAGAACTAATGGGTGGTTCTGGTGACAGAAAAAATATATATATTTTTTCTAATAAAAAAAGTGTGTATATCAATTTTATAAATATTATATATTTTATACACACACCTAGAAATTCCCACTAGTTTGTGACTGGTAAGGAAAATAAATAATAATAATTCTGCAGACAAGTAAGGAAGATGAGAAACTCTAGAACAAATCCTATACACCACAGAGGAAAAGGAAAATCCCCTTTGAGAGTAATGGGCCTTTTTAACTAGTTTATGTTCTGCAATGTGTTGGAGACCTCTCTAGCATTAAAAAGGTTAAAAGCCCCATTTTTTTAAAAACACTAGAGATTTGCAGATACTCCTGCTCTGTGGTCAGATGGTTTGCCTCCAGAATTGTTCATCTTATACTTTGTGGAGCACTGTTCAGCCCAGCTGCAGCATTACTAGTGGAGCAGCACCAAGACCTGGCTCAGCCTGGCTTAGCCCCCCTCAACAGAATACAGGAACACAAGCAGGCACAGTAGTGTTGCTGAGTCTATTACAAACAGTAGGTATGATACATAGGTAAGCTATAGGCAATGCAGGTCTGTGAACTACATACAATAGGTATTTAGTACCTATGAGTCATATTTGCAGCTTGTAATAGATACAGAAGATAACTAGATAGAAACATAGTTATCCTATATGTAATGGAAGTGAGCCCCAATGCTACCCCTTATCAGCTTTTTTTCTTCCCCCCCAGTAGCCCTGCATACCTGGTCACCACTTGTTCTAACAGTAGCCAGATGATTTCTGCAGCCAGGCTTTTATTTCCTCCATGTGCCTCACTCTCAGTAGTGCTCCTCCTATGAGAGGTTTATGTGCCCCTAATGTTCCATGTTGTAGCATGTTTCCCTCACTACACTTAAGCCTGCGCCCTGCTGTGTTATGGGGAGTGTAAAATTCAAGCTTGCTGCCTGGTCTGAACATCTTTTAACCCCCTCATTGCTAGAAGCCCAATTCAGTGACAGCAAGGGCCCAGGGGAAGGAGAGAACACTTTAAAAACATCAAGACCAGTTGGGTTCTGCAGGGCTTCCCAGACACTTCTGTCATTGGGTCCCTGTTTGTTTGTGAACCCCAGTATCTTGAAGCAGCTGCACTGCCAGTAGTTAAACCCCTGGACTGAGCCTTGGGTTAGCTCATCTGCACTCAGCATGGAAATACTAAAGATCTGGCTTATTAGAGGTCCAAGAGGATAGGTTTGGGAACCACTACTCTAGAGCATATCTGAATCACACACAGGAACAGACCCAAGGCACAATTCATCACAAGAGGATTTCCAGGGGAAAGAGAGGAAAACGGTTTGTTTGTAGCACCAGAAAGCTGATGCATCATAATTCCTGACTCAGTTGTTGACCAGTAACCATTTTAGGGAGAGATGTTCAAAAAGTTGTAGTAAGCAAAATTGTCTATAATCAGAATGAAAAAGTTCGTACTTTCTTACTGTCAATTTTCTGACATTTTTGCATCCAATTCCACTATCTCCCTCAAAGGAAAAAAAAGTCTTATAAAATAGACTCTGTTTAATCTACTGTCATATTGTAAGGGATTTTCAGAAAAAAAATATTAGCAGTCACCTTTTTGTCCAATTAATGTCATTTTTTTTTTTCCACGACAAAATAGAAGATGGTCTAAACTTGCAGACGAATGAAAGCACGATTAGCAGTAGTATGGGTAATTTGACATTAAAAGACAACACATTTTCAAAAGGGATGGATTTACTTCTGAAAATATTGTTCTTTTACTACCATGTTGCTTTGCAAGGCATGGGACACATCTGGGGCACCAAGAGTTAATGAAGAAAAGGGAAGGCTCTCACAGACACTATTCTTGTTGGCTGGCAACAGCTGTGTGTGATGCCTGTGGCCATCAGCCAATATACACAACTGGGTCTGATTGGAATGGGTTACAGGACAGTGTGAGCCTGTAAGCCTGCTTGAATTCCAGGCCTCGTCACAACTGCACCCCCTGTAGTAACGCCCCTATACAGGATAGGTCTACAGACGAAGACACAACTCTTTGTGCAGGAGTCCAGAATCCCAAACTCTTCCTACTCAGCTGGGAAGAAGTCTTCCAAGAAAGCAGTTTGGGGGTCCTGCAGGAAATTGGGTCTTCCATGGACAAGAACTTAAAGACTCGTTTTGAGGAACCAAAGCATGCTGATTTGAGTCCTAGCACCAATTAGAATTATGTGCACAGATTACATTAAGTGGTGGTTATTAGGAGTTTAACTATATTTTACGGGTCCTCACAATACTGGCCCAGACAAGACATGCAGACTCGCGCACTGAAGGGTCCAAGTAAAACTTCCCATTGATTGTTAGGGTTCTCTGGCATTCTAAGAGTTAAAAGACTTGTTCCAATTAATCAGTGTCTTGTTCTGTGTGTATCAAAGCAAAGCGGAGGACTTCTGGGGCAAACCAACTGCACCATATGGGACAAAATACAATTTACCTCCATTTCCACTCTTACATTGAGCATTTTAACCCCCTTGAAAGCTAAAGAGGTCTCCAATAGAAGCACTGAAGACTTCTCTAGAATTCAGTGGGTGAAGACCCTCTTTAAGTCAAAGAAAAGCTCTATCATCCCCCTACTCCATAGGGCAGTTGGATTGCTTCGTGTTACTCGTATTCATTAACCCTTTGAGTGCCAGAGGGGTAAGGAACACCCAATTATTTATACAGAAATCAATTCAACCACTTGTAGTTGGAATACATCCCTTGTATTTTCAGCCTACTTGGCTTGCCATTATTCTACTTGTTCAAGGTAGATGGATACGGCAGCCCAACACCGTCCAGGGGTTGAGGACTGCAACTCCCAGTTGGCTGGCTGGGAATGATGAGAATAGAAGTTCACATCAAGCTGGCAGACCTCAGGCTGTACGACCTTGAGCTAGACTGTTGGAGCTGCTCTTGTCGAACGGCCCTAGCATACCTCCCAACATTTCAAATTGCCAAAGAGGGACACTTGTGATTTAGGGGGTGTGGCATTAGCAAGAATTTTTAGGTTATTTAACAACCTATTGACACCTCCTTGTTTAACCTAATAAATGACTTATAACAAGATCAAAGTATTTTATTTACACAGACTCATTTATACACACATATACTGACATTTACACAAACAATAATGTGAGTTTTATTGCTGTAGAGCAATGCAATACACACCACACAATCTGATCTCCTAAGAAGAGGGACAACATGGTGGGAAAGAGGGATTTGGGTCTAAAAGAGGGGCTGTCCCTCCTAAAGAGGAACACTTGGAAGGTATGCCATAGTAAAATGTGAAGTCTGCCCCATAAAAGTCCTGCTTATGCTTCCTCCCATATAAAGACTTAATTGTACTGTATAGCAGTCATAGTTCAAATCAAATATGTTGGTGCATTCTTTTTCTATTTGTAAAGAGAAATAAAAAAAAGACACAACATTGCACTCTTCGATACCTCCCAACAATTCAAATGGCCAAAGAGGGACACTTGTTTTAGATGGTGTTGCTATGGGCATAGCTGGTAAGCAGGCATTAAAGATATATATATATATTTTTTTTTTTTTATTTATTTATTTATTTTTTTACGTTATTTCATGACCTATTAATAACTCTTTGTTTAACAAAGTATTTTATTTACACAAACTAATTTATAAACACAAACTCTGAAGTTTAAATAAACATTAATGTGAGTTTTATTGCTGTGGAGCAGTGTGATACACTTATATACACACACCACACAATCTGATCTCCTATATAGAGGGACACCAGGGTGGGAAAGAGGGACTTGGCAATTAAAAAGTGACTGTGCCTCCTAAAGAGGGATACTTGGGAGGTATGCTCTTGAAATACCAGTGTGATATGATCAATGCCTTGTTCAACCATCTTGCACTCAAAAATAATCTTTGCGGCTATGCTTACCAGTCTTAAACACATTGCTTCAGAATGAGTTGCACACTTCGCACTCAGAAGGCTAAAACAATTTCTAGGCTGTGGTGGGATTTTAAAGAAACCCTACTGCTCTCCTAATATTTTGGACTGGAAACCTTAATGGCCATTATGAATTAATTCAGAGTGGGTTGGTTCCCAAAATTAATATATAATTAGCAATGGACCTCGTGTCCATGGAGGCAGTTCTTTGGTGCAGGATTCCAGGACACCAAACTCTTTTCCTGTGGAAGTATTGTGAAAAAGCAGGGCCAGATTTACATCCCACGTGTTCCTAGGCAAGGAATTCTAGGTGTCTTTAGCTCCACCCATTGCCAGACCCTCATTCCTCACATGGCCCCACCCCCTATTTCCTGGCACAGAAAATGCCCTTGGAGCAAAACAAGCCAGGACAAAAAGCTTTAACCTTTTGAGTGCCGGTGGGGTATCCAACACATTGCTTTGTTACCTCTCGGGCACTCAAAGGGTTAAGCTCTTGGTTGCTAGAGGGATCCAGTGTGTATTGCTTTGAAATGCATTGGAGATCTCTATCATCCAAAGGGTTAAATAATAGCCTGTAAAGGGGTATTTAAACTGGTGTATGGACATTGAGATTTGTGGGTGTGGCCTGCACAGCTGAGGAACCCTCAACATCTGGAGCACTAGATAGGAGACTACCCTGCCCATTAGTAAATTGAGCCCTGTGAAGAAGTCTTCAGCTGAAGGAGGAGTTTGGGGTCCTGCAACAAAGAATCATGTCTTCCTCCGTGGGTATGCAATCCCATTGCTAGTGAAGTATGCATTTTGATTTTAGTTGCCATGAGGATTTCCTTCCCAGATCAACATTCAGAATCAGAGTTGCTTTGTAATGTGCTGCATAACACACATGTCCTTAACCCTTTGATTGGCAGAGATATATCCAATTCAATGAGTTTGCTAACACGCTGGAATTCAAAGAGTTAAAGGGCAGACACATAAGTGGGGAGTTCTTAGGAGATGTGTTGCTAAAAAACAAAACAAAAAAAAACCACACATACAAGGTAAAAATAAAACGTTTGTCAAAAAAAACGGGCAGTTAAGACATAAAACAAGTCCTCATAACATATGAAGAGTTTTTTTTTCAAAAACAAAGTTTATTAAAATGGCATATTTTAAAGCAAGAAATGCAGCTTTAAAGAAACATTTTTATCCCTTGAGAGCCAGAAGAGTGCCCAATGCATTTTTTTCCATTCAAATTGTTCGGACACTCATCTGGTACCAAAAAGGTTAACATTTGTATTAAAGTTTTCTAGAAAATCCCCTCCCCACCCAACACAACTTTTATGGAATTTAAGAAAACATATAAATAACCTGTTCAACCTTTACATCTCAAAAAAAAGTTTTGTTTTTTTTGTTTGTTTGTTTCCCCCCCCCCCCCTTTTCCAAAGACTCGGCATACTAGAGAGAGTAAAAACGGGGTGGGGGATCCTAGACTGGGGCAAAAATATATATATAAAAAAAAAAGTTTTACAGCCCTTACCTTTAACCCTACCAGTGCTTTACTGCACGCACTGAGAAAAGCTCAGTTTGCATAGTTCAAGTCCAAAATGAAATGTACAGTAAACCAGAGTTGCAAATATAGCAAAGTTAAAAAAGTTTACAGATTTAAAATTAAAAAAAAAAAAAAAAAAAAGTAAGTGTTTATTCCAAGTGCCAGATGAGTTAGCAATGCAATGCAATGCAATTCATTACTCACCTCTCTGGCACACAATTGATTTAAAGGAATACCAATACCTCTTATCAATAAACCGCAATATACCTTAATCTGGACAGAATGTAAGAATGATCGCTATGCATCAGTTCTGCATGGACCAATTGCCAGGATGGATCACCTAGAAGATCAAGGGGATAAGCAACTCAACTC
This sequence comes from Rhinophrynus dorsalis, assembly GCA_037306005.1. NCBI lineage: Eukaryota > Metazoa > Chordata > Amphibia > Anura > Rhinophrynidae > Rhinophrynus > Rhinophrynus dorsalis. The sequence continues at coordinate 67,231,457 of CM074724.1, forward strand.
GTTGCCCACGCTTTCTGGACCACAAGGGGGTAACTAGTACATCAATTATTTTGTCGCTGGACTCCAGGGTGTCCAAACTCCTCCCATTACTTCCTTCCCAAGAAGAGCTTTTAGTGGGAGGAGTTTTGGGTTCAGACGACATGATAGATACTAATTAAAGATTACATTGAGTGGAATCCTACCACACCAAGTTGATTCCATGGCCATCAGGACTTTCTGCCCAAATTAAAGAAAGTGGGGGTTTATTATTAGGATAGGTAAATGTTCTTTTAACCCCTTGAGGACCAGAGAAGTTAATGTCCAATGTACAATATAAAGAAAGAGGAAAAAAACCTTAACAGCACTTCCATCAAACCTCTCCTTCTTGGTTGTAAATCATATGGTTTACACTGAGAGAATTTACAATGGACGCACACAGACTGTTCTGCTGGTTTGATGGATAAGATGCCATTTTTGAGATGGTCTGAGATTGGGGTTCAGAAATGTTTGATATAGGATAAGATGGCAGGTCAGATAAGTAATGCCTGGAGTGGGCGTAGTCCCCTAGTCCTGCAGAAAAGCGCCTGCTGCCCCCATTGTTCATTAAGGAGCTCATGTTAGAGGCAAAGCTTGTATAACAGGGGCCGTTGTCCAGTGCTGGGGGTCCTGACGAAGGTTTGGTTTTGCCCTCAGATGTTGCACAGTTACTCTGCTGGTGCAAGGTGCGTCCTACAGGGCTGCTTGACCCTACAGACTTTAGGGCAATACCACTCTTCTCAGTGTCTCCACCAGTACCTGCTCCATTACCTTCACATTTCCTTTTCCTCTTCCGTCTAAAATTCCCATTATCAAACATTTTCTCACAGTTGGGATCCAAGGTCCAGTAGTTACCTTTCCCTTAGAAAAAAAATTAAAAATAATAAAAAGGTTAATAGACTGTCTCAATATAAACATGCAATATGCATAAAGAGAAGGGGGGCAATGTGTTAGAGACCTCTAGAATAAAAAAAAAAAAAAAAAAAAAAAAAAAAGTCTAAATTTAACCGTTTGAGTGCCAGAGGGGTATACAACAGAGACTAAATAGGTAGATAGGGTCACGTTAGTTAGCAAGGTTTATCATCCACAGACAACTTTGAAGACTTTGAAAGACCTTCCACCTTAAATGAACAGATGATGCTAATTAAGGCATGTCATGCAGACACTTCCTGTTGTAGCTCTACATTAACTCCCCCACTACCACCACCACCCTGCAATGCATGGCTCAAGAGGGTTACATTTCAGTGAATATATGGTTAAGACAGGCAGTGCCTGCACGATTGCCTTAACCCTTTGAGTGCCAGAGAGATACACAAAACATTGTGTAACGCTCTTCCACTCCAGGGGTTGAATTAACACAATCTATAATGCAAAATAACTTAAAATGAAGTTTTCTTAAAAAAAAAAAATATATATATATATATATATATTTATACACACATATACATATTATATATATAATATATGAACATATAGACCAGAGTGCCCCTATTTTCCTATGACTACTTAACCCTTTGAGTGCCAGATTAGTGTGCACACTCATCTGGCACGCATCAGATTAAAACAAATTAGAATGGAGTTTCATATGTTATTTATGAAAATGTTCATGCATATTTGTTTTTATTATTCTGATTACAAAACCCAAGAATAACTCCATAATTTTATCTCTATCTAGATATTGACCATTTAGGGAGCCAACTTTTCAAGCAAGTCATGTGAGTGCGCTTTCTTGCCATGGTTACGGAACCATTTCTTTTGTAGATATATTATACACTAGTTGAAGAGCCCGCGTACACGGGTCACAGTGCCACCAGCAATGGCCGCAGTGCAGGCATGCACAGTAGAGACTGCCCGCCCCGTGTCTTATATGGAGCGCAGCGCTCCAAATTCAGACAGTAGCCCTCTCTGCGCAGACTACAGTCTGAATTTGGAGCACAGCCCCATTATCAGTCGAGGCGTGGGCAATCTGTACTGTGCATGACTGCAGCGCGCGCAGCCGTCTCTACTGCGCATGACGACTTCTGACAAACACACTTAGCAAATTATTATATAGGATAATTTATTATATCCCTCATTATGCCAATTACATTATATATATATATATAAAAAAATTCACATACTCTAAAAATTCCAGACTGTGTACTAGGGTGCCAAGAGTAAGAAAAGATTAAGAACCACTTATATAGGCGGTTCTGAATGCTCTCTCAGAATCACTTTGTGTTTTTAAGCAGTAAATGTGCCTTTAAAAAGTTGTCTGTCTACAGATTACATTTCTTTTTATGAAGTGCATGCGCAAAGGCAAAAGATCTACTTAAAGATTTGTTACCATGCGTTGGATACCTAGCACTCAAAGGGTTAAATCTCTCCAGCACATGGAGGTGGATGTCCAAAGCAGAACTGGAGGAACTGTGAGTCACACCAATTGTACCACAGAAAATTCATTAAAATTATCTGTTTTAAATAGAACTTTTAACCCATTGAATGCTAGGAGGTATCCAAAACATTGCTTGCCATTGTGTGGAGACCTCTATAGCACGTAAGGTGTTAAATGTCCCATCAGGTTCAGTATGTAGTTAGCTAGACTTACTAAAGTGCAAACTGGTCTTTTTATTTTGGAATTTGGATGCGGGTGCCAGCATCTTGTATTATAGGACATTTCCTGCAGAGTACAAGGGTATCCTAACTGGTGACGTTTTATTCAAAAGATATTGCAGTTTAAACTACTAAGAAGTTATTTCTAACTGACAGTGGATGAAGCCGTTAGTAATTGGTTACATGCTATGGAGAATTATTAAAAGGTGACTCACCTCTCCCATATAAATATGTAGCTTAAAGTTTTGGCTCCTAGCAGGCACAGTTAAAAATGTAATATATTATATAATTACAAATCAGTCACAGTATCATTCATCAGAGAGAGAAAAAAAACAACAAAAACCCCACACCTTCTGCAAAATAGGAGCGACAAGAGCATGTATTTTATGTTCAGTGAAGATATGCGAATGCTGTAATATGTTTGGTCACATAAAAACAACTTTTTAACCATTACTGCCCCTTTAAGCCAAATGGGGCCGACATTAAACATACACAAAACAAAACCGTTTGCTCATCGTGATACCGTTATTGCAGTAACCTATGTGCGGTAAACTTTGTAAATACCTTTAACCCACTGAGTGCCAGAGCGGTATCTACCTCTGGCACTCAAAGGGTTGACTCTTGTAATTCAAAGTTATCAGCACAGTTCCGCTGGAAATCAGGAGGTTTAAACAGACAAGTTATTCCTTCTGTTTAATAAACCTGCGAGTATTTGACATGGGGTGCTAGAGGACTGAGCAATGCGTTCCTTACCACTCTAACACTTAGTTGCATACAGACAGTTCCCTAATTAACCCATTAAACACTGGTAAATTATATGCCATTCGACACACAGACATAATAAACAGGTCGGAAGCTTGCTACAAGTAAGTGCTTAGGATGTGTGCTACTACCTGGATCATCATCATCTCTAGCCACTTTCTTAAAGCAGTCATTTAATGACAGATTGTGCCTGATGGAGTTCTGCCAGCCAGCCTTGCTTTTCCTGTAGAAAGGGAAGTTTTCAGCCACGTACTTATAGATCTGGCTAAGAGTCAATTTCTTCTCTGGAGTATTTTGAATAGCCATGGCAATTAAAGAAGAATAGGAATATGGTGGACGGACCATCTTCAAGAGATCTGATTGGCTTGGGATGGAAAGCCAGGGAAGATCTGCTACCCCAAATCCTGATGAAGGTGCCAGGAATTGCCTTTGACTGCTCCCATAGCCAGCTGGCAGGTATGGAGAGCCACTTGTCCCATTGAGGTAGGGAGAGTTCATGCCAGGTCCATTGAGCCACATGTATGGGTTAGAGGTGGGCGTTGAAAACTCGCTAAGACCGTATCCTGGAGCAGAAGATCTTTGTTGATGATGATGCTGCTGGTAGATGTTGAAATTATCACAATAAACTGCCATATCCATTAAATCCTGTGGATATCCTGGCTGTGGTGTTGTGGGCTGCTGCCCAAAAGTGTTCATAATAATCCCTTACGACGGTTGGCAGTACATCCAGGGTATAATGAGCTCCAGTTTACACTGTTTCATTGAAGTAATAACTTCCCCTATGTGTAGTTTACAGACTACTTCAAATCAAAGACACTGCTAGCTGCAACAGATTGTAGTAATGAGGCTTGCTCCGCCCCTTGGAACACCCTCTGAATGCACCTCGCACCTCTTGTGTTTATCGTTTATACACTACTGCAGGGCTCAACAAAATGTGGCTCCTCAGCTGTTCTTGCACTATAACTCCCATCATCATTAGCTGTAAACTGTAGTCCAACACCAGCAGGTGAGCCACAGGAGTTTTGCCTTATAATTAAATTTATCAATTTAGAAAATGCTGTATAAGCACACATACTTTTTTCAACAACAGAATATTTACTTTAATTGAATTGCTTCCAAAACAGACTAATTAGCCACTTAACGTAAAAGCTGATTTTTTTCCTAATGTTTACCTCTATTATTAGTCTAATAATATGCAAATGTGACAGAAACTACTAGACAATATCAATGGCATAATTGTTTTTTGGAATTACATGGGCATAGTCTTACCTCTAGTTTATAATTTATGCCTTTTTAATCCATTTACATCACTGTCTAATTTGCTCAATCTGTTTTATTTGTTTAACCAGTCTTCTAGTTTTCTATGGAAGTAAATGCTACTGTGTATATAAGAATAATTAATGCTAACATTGTTAGTATTAATGTGACCAGATCATACTTTTAATGTGGGACTTTAATAAATAACACACATTACAGGGTTGTACTGGTTCCTGTGCAGTCCCAAAGAATGATATTTTATCAATAATTTAATCTGGTCAGAGTAATTATTATTTTTAATTATATGTAAGTACATATGTATGCATCTATTTGCTGGATGCTGGTTCATGTTATTTGTGAACAAATTCTGAAATAAGTAATACAGTGTTGGCATTCAAATGGTTAATGCTTAATTAACATTTAAAGAAACACTAGTACTGAAATGCAAGTTGCTGTTATATGAACTAAAAATGTGTATTGTTTGTATAGACAGACATATATAGATATTGGTAAAATTGTCCATACCTTAAGAGAGCTCATGCTTTGGAAATGCAAATGCTGTTTTCAGAAGCTTCGGGGGAAGCAATTTTCCATGGCACACACCACTTCCTGGTCAGAAGGCTGTATTCTGTCTTCTCAGTTAAACACAAGAGGAAATGGGAAGTGAAAATAAAAATTGCAATGCTAAATCTGTTGGAATAAAGAGCACATGAAATATCCTAGATTAAGGTGACCAGATTACCATTTTAATGGTGGACTCAAATGAAAAACACATACCTTAGGGTTGTACTGCTTCTAAAGTGACCACGTATCCCTTTAAATCAGGGGCACATAAAATACACATGCTGCATGGTTGTATTGATTCCTGCAGAAGTCTTCAGAATGATGTTTTCATAAACATACCTGATTTAAAGGGATATGTGATCACCTAAACTGGTTCCTTTTCAGTCCTGTAAAATGATAATTTAACAAGTGTACCACATTAAAATGGCTATCTTGTCACAGTATTTTAGATCATAAATTCTGTCAAGGTATGGAAGTTTTAAAAATATATATCTATAAACATTACAATTTATGTTTCACCCTGCATTTTAGAATTAGTGTTCTGTTATCCCAGGGTAATATATTGATGACTCTCCAACTGTGGGGGACTACAACTCCCATCATCCCAGACCAGCCAACGGTTGGTTGTGGATGATGATGGGTATCATAGTCCTCCATACCTGGAGCGTCAAAAATTGGTGCTAACCTCTTGGAGGTGAATGTAAAAATAAACGGTGGTAAAAGTATAAATATGATTATACGCTAAACCAGGAGCTGAAATTGATTCTCTAGCCCTACACCTGCCTAACTCTAATTTACTAAGCTACCTATGGAAAAAAGTCTTCCCCTTAACACCGACTGCACCAAGTGGAAGGCAGTGGGGTAGTATATGGATGTTTCTGAGTGTCAAATCCCTCTGCATCTTGTTTAACTCCTTGTATTAAAGGAACAGTACCAACATGTTATTGGGTTGTATAATTTTAAATATCATGTTTGCCAGGCATCATCTGTAAATTTAGTTATTTTATGTTAGATCCCTAAAATCTAATCCTAAACTTGCATCTTTACTGCATGTGTAGACTATCCTATACAGACATAATTTGCTCAATTGTTTTTTTACAGATAATGCTGTTAAAGTGTTAAGTACCAACTGCTCTTCTATTCAGAAAGGCTGATATCGTATCTGGGGCCCATTAACAGGCAATAAAACAATATCTCTTCTGAAACACCCATAAAGAGTGTGATATGAGCCCTGGAAAGGCAGAAATGGCAGACAACAGAGATCATACATAAGACTAGATTTAAGTTAAACAAAAACAAAACAAATAGCTAATTTTTACAGATTGGAGCATGGAGTACAATATATTTAAGTGTGTATAACTATAGATAATTTTAGGTGTTAGTATTCCTTTAAAGGAATAGTATGTTTCACAATAAAAGCAGCTCCAGTTAATCTTCATAGTAGTTGTGCCATGGAGAGTGTTATTTCAGTACTGCCAGAGTTGTAGTTCAAGAGTAATTGAATGATAAAGTATCCCTCTCCTGTCCCTTTTACTGATGTAACACTGCTCAGCTCAGAGTAGCAAGACTGTCCTGACAGATCTCAGAGAGGGACAGTCTTCAATTAGCATAAGTGAAAAACCTGTCAATGAGGGCAGGGTTTTCCTTATGTTCACAGTAAGAAGATTGTCCCTTGCTGTGAGCTGTCTGGTCCCAGAACCAGATTCCACATCTGAGAGGAGGTGGCTTACACTAGGTAAAAGGGGCAGGAGGGGGATTCTTTAACATTCAATTACTTTTGAATTACAACTCTAACAGTATTGAAATAACACTCTCTTTGGCTCAAATACTATCAAGATTAATTGGAGCTGCTGTTTTTGTGAAACGTTACTATCCCTATAAACAGAGAGCATAAGAAATGACTGAACTTTATACAATTTCCCTGCACAACTTCTGGGGCAGGAGTAAGGGACTTGCTGGTGTAAAGTCTTGATGTAGTACTGTATGTCTTCTAGTGTACACCAACTAAGCGATGCAGTGTATTCCCTGTTGTTGGAGCTACTGAAGCTGTGTGCAGATGGGGACATTCTCCCTAGGTGAAACAAGGCGTACAAGGAAGGTTTACAAAAGGAATGCTTCATAATGAAAACTGTACATTCAAAAAGGTCTACAAAACAAAAAAAACAAAACCATTCTAAAGATACCTTTTACCCGTGCAGTCACATGAACATCACCATACCTGGCAATTATCCTGATCTGCCCTGGAGTCTTTGGGGGTGGGACTGCACTAATGTTTGATAAGGTTGTTGACATTGTGGTGTATTTGTTGATTCATCTCGTGGTATGCACTAAGGTGTCTTTGTTATCATATCCCTGTGAATACACCTCAGACATCGGATGCTTTTTCTATGCCTTCTCCAGATTTACAGTGCTGCAGTGCCTACTTCAGCAATGACTAATTTGTATATGGAAAAGCAGCTTTAATAGACATTTTTCTATTCCTGTGGGTGTGTTAATATGTTAATGTGACTATTCGCCACATGTACTAAGTGCTGATAGCTGCCTATGCTGCAGGAATTCAACAACCCAATTATTAAGTTGGGATCTCCCCATAGCTTTCTTTACAGCCATAAAGGACAGTTTGCCCTCTCTTCTGGAGAGCAGAGACAGCAGTTGCCTTCCCTTAAGTCTTTGAGCGCCAAAGGGATTGTAATGCATTGCATACCTCTGTAGCACTCAGATGGGTTTATTATACCTAACTAGTTTAAAAGCCCGTATACACGAGCCAGCATTCTGTGCTTTCGGGCAATCTCTACTGCGCATGCCTGCAAAAGCGTGTTTACACAGGCCAGCATTCTGTGTGTTCTGGCAGTCTCTACTGCACATGACTGCATCGGCAGTCTCTACTGCGCATGACCGCTTTGGACAAACATATATCTGGCCTTTTATTATATAGGATGCCCCACTTAACAGATTATTTAAATACACAATAATAGGCAGATCAGCTGTATGCATTGGGCTCCCCTGTCTCCCATTGTGCACTTAGCTAATACAGATCCTTATTGGTCCCCCTGTGAGAACCCCACACACACACACTCCTGGAACTATGTTTCTGAATGCCAAACTGCCTTATACTAACAAGGAATAAAGAACTAAGGAATAAAGAACTATTGACAGCACAAAGTTTGTCTGAGATTTTAAACAAGCTGGTTGCTTTCGCCGGTAGCCATCCCTTGGAATGCTCAGTAGATCCTGCACATCACATCATCCTATTTCACTGAACATCAGGACCAGCTAAGTGGACTTCACACAGGTGGTAGAAGTGGTTAACCCTTTAAGGACTGTGAAAATCTGAGGTCGTTTTCACTTAAAGGGATAGTAATACTTAATTATTACTAATCCCTATATTAAAGTCCTATTAAAAATAAATGTTTTGCCCCCAGTGTCATCTCTCAAACCTTTATGATTTGAGAGATTATCGCTCCTAAAGTTGCCCTCTCACATCCCCTTCCCCGAAGTCAGCGTTGTAGCTGACTGAAGGGAAATCCGTTCTTAGACCATCAGGCGGCTCTGCAGAAGAGCCACGATCGTGTTAATAAAAAAAAATATTGGCATCAATTGGGCACAAAGGGTTAACAATTTATGGAGACTGCATGAAAGGTATGACCGGTCAGTCATACCTATAAAATGAGCAGTTTAAAGTGGCCACTGTCCCCCCGGGTGAAAATCCCCATGTCCCTTTTTCCAACCCTATTTTGTCACTTTTTTGACATTTGGCAGTGTGTATAAGTGTATTACATGGCTCCACAACAATCACACTTCCAATATTGTTTAATGAGATGTTTTTTTTTTTTTTAAATAAAATTTTTTATGTAAAAATTGACCTGTATTTAGCCAGCCTCCAGCACCAGCAGTGAAGGGGTTAATACCCCCAGTTCTGTATTTTCTTGTTCCACTAGGTGTCTCCTCTCTGCTTCTCTCTTCCTTACTTTGATAGCAAGGGAGACATAGGAGAGACATAGAGGCAGCATGCTTTGCGTACTGCCTCTATCTCTCAGAATGCCGGTACATGTGATTGCTGCTTCGGCGATCACATGACCCGGCAAAAGCAAGAAGGGCTGAGACTGAACGCCCCGGTCTAGGAGCATTCATTGTCATCCTGGAATTAATGATAGCAGTGTGCACGGAGGCACAATGCTATCATTTAAGCCATGACGGTCCAGGACCGTCATGGGTCCTTAAGGAGTTAATGGCACAGCACATTAGCTACAAAGAGACCCCAGATACTCTTCAAGCCCAAGATGAGCAAAATATCAGTGCAATAGTTGATGATTTTATTTTTATGAATACATCTTACTATACTTAAATTAGTGTTTATTCTGTCTTGCAAATGTATTTTTTTTGCTGTATATTTTCAGACAATTCTCTCTAGTTTTCTCTCTTAGTAAATTATGGAGAAGTGTGTCGTATTCTCCAGGGTGAAGCGATCACCATACATCTCCAGACATACTTCATCATAACAAACTTAGCGCATCTCCCCCGTTTTCATACTGAATCACCAGATCTCCTAGGACAGTAACCCCACCCACGTTCTAGTCTGTTCAGCCCATTCCCTCCCCATTCTGCTCACTATCCCATCTATTTCATAGCAAACTCCACCTTTCAAACACCCACCCATGACTACTTGATTAAGCCCTACACTAAATGTGGCATGAACCACATCATTTATCCTCCTCATTACCTTCAAGGCTCTCCATCACTTGTCCCCGCCTTATATCTCATCTTTGATATCCTGCCATATTCCTGCACGTCCACTAAGCAGCACACATGCTGGACGACTCACTGCCCCTTTAACCACTATCGCCGTTTCACGATTGAAAGCTTTCGCACATGCTGCTCCCTACCTCTGGAACTCCCTACCACCCAGTATTCGCCAAGCCTCAACCCTCAACAATTTTAAATCTAAACTAAAAGAGCACCTTTTATCTCCAGCAACAGCATAATATGGAAACATTACCATTATTATCATAAGCCAAACACTGCACTTCCTCTTGTACCAGCTTGTATCTGTGTGTCACCCGTCCTATACTTAGATTGTAAGCTCTACGGGGCAGGGACCTCTTATCCTAATGTATACTCACCTGTCGTTCCCCTTATGAGTGCCTATGTAAGCACTTAGTCACTGCACTTATTGTACCCCTGCTATATTAAATGTAATCTGTAAAGTGCCAAGTACACCGGTTGGCGCTATATAAATAAAAATATACAATACAATACAATATACAATCCTTTGAACACTCCATTTTCAGCTCTGCAGAGTTTCTCTGTGGACTTGGGACAAGAAGGTTCCAAGATGATTCACAGTTCCATGTAGCAAGACACCAGCTGAACATCTCATACAACATCAGACTTGTACCATTGTGGATGGGGGGCAGGGGGGCACTTGAGGCTGCCTGGGGGGTCATATTATGGTTTTGCCCCCTGGAAAAATGTATTTGGATGCCCCAACTTCTTCTAAAAATGGATTAACTCTGAACAAAGCCAACTGCAGTACAGGGGATACATGAAATGTCCCCAGATTCTCACATATTTATATGGGTCTTTTAATGCCTTGAATTCTAGAGAGATGCACTGTAGACCTCTCTAACATTCAATAATCTGAAAGCCCTATTTAAATCAATTCAATTTTTTTCTCCCCTATAATGCTTCCAGTTTTCTTTTGAACATACGGCTTCCTTTTAGAGCAGCAGAATGAGAATTGTACAGCAGAAAGAGCATTACCCAGGCCTGTATACTGCTTGAAGTAGGGTCATCCAATCATAGGAAACAGTTAGCGTGCTTTATGAAAGCAGACATGCTGTGGTATGTGATTCCAGTCCTTCCCTTTCTTGACAAAGTTATCAAACCCTGTGCACACTGAAGTTATTGATAACTGCACTGTCCCTTCCTGCTCCCAAGGAAACTATTCAAACAGACATGATTTTAGCACAGATGGAAAAAATTATGGACATGGTGACTGGACACCTTGTCCCCAGATGCACCTGAAGTGGTAGTGATGCTGCTTCAGCAACAGAGTTAGAAGGACCTACCACCACCTTTTCCATGTCATTGCTAGTTTTGTCCTAGAACATAGTTATACTGCCTGAATCCTGCAATCATCTCACATGCAGTGGGTCAACTCCTTGGAGAGAGATGGTGTTCATGTGCACAAATTACCAACCCATACTCTGGGAGCAAGTTCCAAAGAGATGTGCTGGTTCTATCACCACAATCCCCATTCCATTGAGCTACATTAATTGCTTTCTGTGATGATGAAATGCTCTTCAAAATGTTGTGATTTTGTTGATGCTGCTGAGACAATAATCCTTTTGTTTGCTTTTTACACTATACTGTCTAGTACGTTTGCCCCTATGTCTCTCTCTCTCTCTCTCATCCTCCACAATACAATATTCCAATCAGTCTCTAAGGATTTCTTTATATGCTTTCATATAATCTGATTACTCTACTTACTCCTTGCACAAATTGAGGCATTTTATGTTTAAAACGGAGGTCCAGCAATGTAGCTAGAATGTATTCCTCACTGCTTTTACTGGAGACTATTGGAGTATCCTGGTCATAGCATGCTAACACATCACTCATCAACTGGTTTATGTCTGTGTTGTTATTGTTGTAAGAATCATCAGCCATGAGCTTAATTTCTTTCTGTAATAAATATACTAGTGGAAGTATCTCACAGATTCTTGGACTGGCACAACTAACTAGCAGTATGGCTTTCTGAAAAGGCTTCAGTAGCTCACATAAGTCACACATTAGCTGCAATTGACAAGGTGACAAGGTAGCCACCTCCAAAGATTGCCAGTTAAGCATATAATCTTCACTATTGGCCTTGTTCGGCTCATAATAACTCTGTAGCATGTACAATGTAGAATTCCAGCTAGTAGGGGTCTCTGTTTTAAGCTTATGATGGGGCAGGTGGGTATGCTTATGCAAGGCATGTAACACATTGCATGCACCAGAAGACCAGCTAAAATGTGTGTCATTTGTGGGTGATAGTTAACATTTCTTTGAGGGTAATTATTAGATTTAGGATATGAGTGAAGAAAAGTGCATGCACCATATCTGCTATTCTCAAGGCTGCTATTATATTGGATCCAATGTTGCCGTACACAAAGCCAGCTTTCAAGCAGTTAGGTACAAGCCGTTTGGCTATGATCTGATGCAGCTTTGTGCAATTGTCTATCAAAGCTGTTAATGTGGCATGATGATGGTATGGGCTACCTTGCAGCTTGCCTTTAATACTAATACCAGAGCCAGTCACAATACTGCCAGTTACCTGCTGCTGCTGCAGGCTGCTGTCCAGTGATGGAAAAGATACCCAGTGAGCAGTGACAGTCATATTGTCTGTACTCTGCCCACTTGTCCCCATATCTTGTGATATGGTGTTTCCATCCCTTGAAGATTAACTGTGGCCCGGATATGATGACATCAGTTCTTCACATTCTCTGTGTTTTACAAAAGAAATGGGGCAGAATGTCAACAGTCAGCATTTTGGTTTTCTGCAGGTGTATTATTGGATTGTTTCTCTGCAGTTTTTTTTACTTCTTTCTAATAATTCAGCAAGTGTAGATTGGCAGCACATAGAAATTCTGTGTAACTTATTAAAAACATGACTACTAATACTATTGGTGGTGGTGGAGGTGGTAACAGGTTCCCTTCAGCTAACTCAGTCATTATCCTCTGTATTTTGAATTTGCATAATAGCAGCAGTATACACAGGTGTTAATGAGGAAAACGTTCCCCCATTCTTCAAAATGTCTATAACACTACATTTATGTGCCCTTTGGTCTAATGAATTTTTAGAAGTATTTCTACTGCTGCTATTCATCACTTACATATGTTGATAGTCTTTTTATTAGACCTGTGGTTGTGCTTCAGGTGGGATTTCAGTGAGGTTGTGCTAATATGTTATCCTATTCACTTTTTTTACAGAGACAATAGATAGCCACTAGTGTTGAGCGAGCACCCCGATGCTCGGGTGCTCGGGTGCTCTGACCGAGCACCCCCTGAGGCTCGAGTGCTCGGCCGAGCACCCGAGCCCCATTGAATTGAATGGGGCGACACGAGCATTACACCAGGCACCCCCTGCTCTGATGAGGGGAGGGTGCCTGGTCAATGCCCCCCTTCATCTCCACAATGTCCCCCTTCATCTCCGCTATGCCCGTCTTCCACAATGTCCCCCTTCATCTCCGCTATGCCCGTCTTCCACAATGTCCCCCTTCATCTCCGCTATGCCCGTCTTCCACAATGTCCCCCTTCATCTCCTCTATGCCCCTCTTCCACAATGTCCCCCTTCATCTCCGCTATGCCCGTCTTCCACAATGTCCCCCTTCATCTCCGCTATGCCCGTCTTCCACAATGTCCCCCTTCATCTCCGCTATGCCCGTCTTCCACAATGTCCCCCTTCATCTCCGCTATGCCCGTCTTCCACAATGTCCCCCTTCATCTCCTCTATGCCCGTCTTCCACAATGTCCCCCTTCATCTCCGCTATGCCCCTCTTCCACAATGTCCCCCTTCATCTCCGCTATGCCCCTCTTCCACAATGTCCCCCTTCATCTCCGCTATGCCCGTCTTCCACAATGTCCCCCTTCATCTCCTCTATGCCCCTCTTCCACAATGTCCCCCTTCATCTCCGCTATGCCCGTCTTCCACAATGTCCCCCTTCATCTCCGCTATGCCCGTCTTCCACAATGTCCCCCTTCATCTCCGCTATGCCCGTCTTCCACAATGTCCCCCTTCATCTCCGCTATGCCCGTCTTCCACAATGTCCCCCTTCATCTCCTCTATGCCCGTCTTCCACAATGTCCCCCTTCATCTCCGCTATGCCCGTCTTCCACAATGTCCCCCTTCATCTCCTCTATGCCCGTCTTCCACAATGTCCCCCTTCATCTCCGCTATGCCCCTCTTCCACAATGTCCCCCTTCATCTCCGCTATGCCCCTCTTCCACAATGTCCCCCTTCATCTCCGCTATGCCCGTCTTCCACAATGTCCCCCTTCATCTCCTCTATGCCCCTCTTCCACAATGTCCCCCTTCATCTCCGCTATGCCCGTCTTCCACAATGTCCCCCTTCATCTCCGCTATGCCCGTCTTCCACAATGTCCCCCTTCATCTCCGCTATGCCCGTCTTCCACAATGTCCCCCTTCATCTCCGCTATGCCCGTCTTCCACAATGTCCCCCTTCATCTCCTCTATGCCCGTCTTCCACAATGTCCCCCTTCATCTCCGCTATGCCCCTCTTCCACAATGTCCCCCTTCATCTCCGCTATGCCCCTCTTCCACAATGTCCCCCTTCATCTCCGCTATGCCCGTCTTCCACAATGTCCCCCTTCATCTCCGCTATGCCCCTCTTCCACAATGTCCCCCTTCATCTCCGCTATGCCCCCTTCATCTCCGCAATGCCCCCTACCTCCAGTCCCTGGTGGTCCAGCGGAGCGTCTTCAGATCTGTGCCTCCTTCGGCACAGATCCCTGCCACCCGAACATGCCGGGCGAGCACATGGCGGTACTCGTACGAGTACCGCCATGTGCCGAGCAGAGCGATGCTCGAGCCGATCCGAGCATCGGCCGAGCATGCTCGCTCAACACTAATAGCCACATTTTTAGCTTTAGGAGAAATGTCTACATACTGTAGATTTCATGGACTGAAGGACTGCTACAGCTACAGGGGATAAATGCTGCAATAGTACTATCACTAGCTATAAGTGGTGCTACCGCACCTGTAGCATTCATAGCTAGGTTCCTATGCACTAAGATCTCCTCAACTAAAAGACGAAAATAAGAAAAAGGAATTTGTAAAACTAATTTATCACTGGAGAGTTTATCTCCTCTTAATCCACAACCCCAAGTGAGTTTTACAGAAGTGAGCTCTCCCATGGGGGAAGATGCATTAAAGAGAAAGAAGTCCCTTCAGTGAGAGAAAACGTTGTCATTCCTATACGACTCAAGAAATCTCTCCAACTTGAAAAAAGAGGCTGCAAAGAATAATATAGGTGTTTGTCTCAGTGGAGATATGTGTTTCATCTTAGTGCAGGTTTAGCCAATCTTTAGAAATACAGCTGTTGGGAATTACATCACCCATCACCCCCCGCCATCCATTTCTTGGAGGAGAGAAGAGATAGAGATGGGTATGACAGAAACATTCAAATACATGAAGGAATTCAACAAAGTGCAAAATGGAAGTACATTTCAAAGGTGTAAAAATGTTAGGACAAGAGACCATAATCTAAAACTAGAGGGACACAGGTTTAGATATAATGTAAGAAAGTTTTACTTCACTGAGAGGGTAGTAGATAAGTCGAATAGCCTACCAGCAGGAGTGGTAGAAGTTAATACAGTGACAGAATTTAAGACTGCATGGGATAGGCATAATGCTGTCCTTAATGTAAGACAATACCAAGGACCAAATAAGGTTTGAAGTTTTTACAGTAAGAAAATGGGTAGACTAGATGGACCAATTGGTTCTTATTTGCCGTCAAATTCTGTTTCTACTTTTCTGTTGTCTGGTTGGGGATTATGGAAGTTCAGAGGCGTAACAAGAAGCCACTGGGCCCTGGTGCAAGAATTGCCATAGGTCCCCCCTCAACCACATTGGCCACCTCCACATTGCCCCTTCCACATTGCCCCTTTCACAATGCCCCTTCAACAATGCCCCCATCTCCACATTGCCCCTTCCACAATGCCCCTCATTCTCCACATTGCCCCTTCCACATTGCCCCTCATTCTCCACATTGCCCCTTCAACAATGCCCCCATCACAATGCCCCTTCCACAATGCCCGTCTTTCTCCACAATTCCCCATCACAATGCCCCTCATTCTCCACAATGCCTCTTCTACATTGCCCCTTCAACAATGCCCCCATCACAATGTCCTTCCACATTGCTCCTCAATCTCCACAATGCCCCCATCACAATGCCCCTCATTCTCCACAATGCACCTTCCACATTGCCCCTCAATCTCCACAATGCCCCTTCCACACTGCCCCTCAATCTCCACATTGCCCCTTCAACAATGCTCCCATCACAATGCCCCTCATACTCCATATTGCCCTTCAATCTTCACAATACCCCCATCTCCACATTGCCCCTTCCACAATGCCCCTACTGACTCCCCCGTCCTCCTACCTTGAGTCCCTGGTGGTCTAGTGGTGTGTGACATGACAGATCTGTGCCTCATTCGGCACAGTCACAGACCTCTGACTGGAACTCAAGCTCCCGCGCGGTTCTTAGTAATGCAGAGAGTTGGGAGATTATGTAATCTCCCAGCACTCTGCATTACTAGAGCATCGGCCACCGGGAGATCAGCTGTGCTGCCCTGGTTTGTAAGTTGCTACGGGCGAGTGGCGAGGGGGTCGCAGGGGACGGCTGGGCCCCTGAGAGTGATGGGCCCGGTTGCAGGTGCGTCCCCTGCAACCCCTATTGTTACTCCACTGTGGACGTTTTAGTCTCCAACAGCTAGGGGTTCAAAGACTGATTAACCCCACCTTTATGCATCTTTCCCCATATGTCATCACTTCAGAGTAAAGACTTCTCCTTTTATTGACAGGAAGGGATCTCAACATTTTTCATTTGTATGCTACATGATCAGAAACCCATCTATGTAAGATGCAGGGCCACATTTATTGATAAACTAGTGTAAAAGCCCATGTACACAGACCAGCTTTCTGCTCATTCAAGCAGTCTCTACTGCACATGACTGCATCGGACAAACATACATCTGGCCTTTTATATTATAGGATATGGTGGAGAATAATGAAGGCCAGGGGAGGGTTAGACTTCCTATAGGAAACAAGCACAGCAGTATATTATAACCGATATCCTATAAGATATCCTATATAACAATATGATTTATTATATTATCATTAGCATCACCAAAGGTCTCCTTACGCCTATGCTGTTAGTGATCAAGAAAAAGTTGAATTAAGTTTATTTGCATGAAAAAGTACAGTTATATACTAAGTGCTAGTCACTGATCAATTCTGATCAAGTCATTGAGAATACTCGCATTTAAGAACTTGTTAAGAACTATAGGATGTCAGTTATACAATTGTAGCGATGGGCAGGTGGTTAGGTCCTATGGGGCTTCCAGCTCATTAAATGAAATTAAATGTTTTTGTTAACAATTTTAGGACTCTGGGAAGAGGTTGACCCACATGTCGATTGTTGCATTCCCACGCTTTGACCCTTTGAGTGCCAGAGGGGTCTCCATCACATTGAGAAGCAAATCTTTGGAAACACCTCTGGCACGCAAAGGGTTAAACCAGTGTTTTTTTTGGTTTGTTTTTTTTTCAACCAGGATGCCATGGCACTTTGGTGTGCCATAGGCACCAGTTTAGGGTACCATGCTTATCTCTGACAAAAAAGTCAGTACTGTGTTTCAAATTTCTATTTAGGGAAATTGTAGTCCACAGCATGTTCGTTTCTGTCCTTCTGATTGTGAATATTATAGCCTATAGAAAAATGTAATGTGTAACTGTTTTCTTGTTTTTCTTTACAAGCATTAAAACTGAAACACATTTTCTGTTGGGAAAAAAATCATATCTATGCACACAAAAAAATTTCCCTTCATTTTAATAAATTAGAGATTTTTTTCTTGCCAATTTTCATGAAAAGAAGTTAGCTGTGAAAAATTTAATTTTTATCCACTAGTAAATATCACTCAGTAGGTATCATTAATATTAAAGGGTATGTTTTTAACTGTTTACTGTTCCTTTAAAAATAAAAAGCCTGCTATTCAAAAATAAGAAGTAAATACTTTCAGCAAAATTCTGCACCATGGTTTTATACCATTTTATATTTGTACTATAAACTATTCAGTGCAACAATCACTTCATTCTGTTGCAGATGTCTGTATTCATTAATTTCTATACTTTCTGATTATAATTTTTCTACATAATTTTATAATAATTAGAAGCATTATTCTATTGTGATACATCACCATCTAGTGGAAAATTTGGTGTACAACACAACTGAATGTACTGGTATTTACTACTATATTTATACTTGAAGAAAGAGGAGCACTTGCATAGCTTCAATCTACTTAATTAAATACCATGCAAAGATATATATATATATATATATATATATATATATATATATATATATATATATATATATATATATATATATATATAAAAGCAAAGTAAAGATAAAGAATATACAGTATATAAATGAATAATAACAATATTAGAAGCAGGGGTATAAATTCAAACAATAGATAACATCCAACCAAAAGAGGGTTGGAATAGATCATGTCCTAAATCGATCGTCTGTTATCTCTAAAACCTACTTGTATACTCAGTGTAAAGTCCACTCAATTCATCAAATATTGCAAGTCAATATCAAATAATGAAGAAGAGAGAGATACAGGAATTATCTTAGTATTGTGTGTGTATAACTGTATACAGTGTGTAAATTCTTACTTGCATTAAAGTAACAATTGTTCCACTCTATCCAGAATTGGCTTGATAAGGTAATCTGCATTCAATACTCCAGTCAAGCCATCAACATGAAATGGAGAGGAGAAACAACATTCTCTCAATAAATTGTATATACAAAATATATGGTGTGTAAATTCTTAGCTATATAGAAATAAGAATCGCACAGAAGGAGAGGGAACAATGCTCTCTCCGTAAACAATGTAGGCAACGATATATAAATGATTATCCGTATTTACCTGTAAATTGCAAAAATCCAGCTCTATTCGTTCTGAAGTATTTTAACTGGATATATTATATGAATCCTGTGTGGAAATATAGCTCTGAAGTTGTATCTATCAATTCAGGATCTCCTTTCTCTATCATTTGATCAATCACAATGATGCCAGGATCCTTATTATGTATAATATTTAAAATTCTTATTTAGAATTCTTACTTCTGTTAGTTTTCATTGTGGCTGCATCAATCAATCAATAGAGTGCTTGCACTTATAATCATCCTCCTACTGTCACTGTATGTCATCATGAACTCTGATTAGATTGTAAGCTCCTTGGGGCAGGGTCCCTTTCCCAGTGTATGTTTCCCTTGCTGCACTTCCCCAAAAATAATGCAATGATCGCACTTTAGCTTAATACTCTTAAACCTGTCCTGTTTTTTGTATTGTATTATTTAAACTTCTGTTACGCACTGTGTACATGTATGGTGCTATATAAATAAAGATACATATATACAATAGAGTGGTGTATGCTGAGGATATCTCTGATCATTGTATTGTTTCTACTTGCCTGTATTAGACCGGTAGCATCACATGGGGTGAATGTACCATGGTGATTCCACACTAACTTAGAGGCTGAAATTGCATTTCCACTTTATGCCTGCCTAATGCCAATGTACTAAGCAACGTACACCAAAAACCCCTCTTTCTCCAAGGAGAAGACAATAAGGCAATCTGGGGTCATATTCAGGCTTTCCTTTAGTCAACTTCATGATCTACTTCACATATTAATATGGAGTAGACAAGTTGGTTGCCATTACTGTCAGTTTCCCTGTGCATTCATGAGGCATATGAGCCTTGTTGGCATTGAAGTCTAACACAGTCTGCTGGTACACACTACAGCGGTGCAGCTGCTGGCATTAGAGCAGTGCCCAGTAAGTAGTTTGATATCTACCAGTGGATCACTAGGTGGTTACTGGTAGACATGAGAAGATTTATTCTGAGTAGTGTTTGCCAAATCCTTCCAACACTGCAGAAGTTAATGTGGTCACAGTCTTGGCACTTAAAAATTGTACTATATGGTACAACTAAAAATTCTAATTAATAGGGTTTTTAACCTTTTTATGCTAGAGAGAGATTGCTTCTTGGGGATAATCAGAGGGTTAAAAGACATTTAAGTCAATGGGGAATTTGGAAGATTTTATTTTTTTTCCATTTAGTGCAGTTGGTTTGTCTCAGGAATACTTGTCTTTAAGAAAGGTTTTACAATATTGTGTATGTTGTATTAGTCCAATAATATTTTATAAAGACAGGCAATATAAGCATTCATACGTTGTGCAACATTTGAATGTGATGGTAAGGGACCACTGGTGTCAGCTGGTACAGTAGTGGATCATATTAAGATGACTATGAAAAAAATAGATCCCATTTCACCCAAATCTGGGAACAAGCACATTCATATAGCCACCTATTGTTTTTTTAATGTAACTATAAGAGTTATAACACAAACATGACACATTAAAAAGCCATTGGAGATAAAACAAAGAAGTAAAAATTGTATTATTGTTTACATTCATGTATAAAGATCTTCAAAATGCCACAGCATTTTACAGTGGACTGAGCTGAGAGTCCTGACAGTAAGAGCTGACATAAGTTTGATAGGTATAGTGAATCTCTCAAATGTTCTCCAACATCCAACAGATAAAGAAACATTCAAGCTTGCATTCAATTCTTTAAAACATACTTTTTTTTTTCCATACGCTGTAAACATCAGTTCAGCATATAAATGGAAATGTAGAGCCACTATGTAGTATTACCCACACACATAAGTTATAAAAGTTACAAGGTTAATCCATCAATTAATAACAAAGTAGTTACTATGGACATATATGCACACCGAAATAACTTACTGCAGGAATAACCTTACTCATTTCACACAGCTGCATGTGTAGAGTTTTCCAAAAAAGTTTACAGATTATTTATGGTTCCTCATCTTGGGGACGTTGCTTGATGGCTAGTGCCTATAAATTTATCCTGCTTTGCCTATGCTGTTCACAGAATATTATATAACCATACCACAGGTTCCACACATAGCCAGGACACCAACTGGGCGTCATTTAGAAGCATCATGGTAGATGGACAGGTCCATGTTTCTCTTCCCACCGGGTTAGTCAGTGATGCAGGGTGAGCAAGCACTTTTCTTTTCGGCTTTGAAGTAGTTTAGTTGTGGTACCACTGTGATCCTAAATTATATGCGTTATCAACTTTTAAGAATGACAAAATAGGAAATGGGTGAATTAATTGAACGATTATGTCAGCACACAAGAGCCATTTAACTCTTTGAGTGCCAGAGGGGTACTCAACACATTGCTTTTCAATGTGTTGCGTACCCCTCTGGCACTCAAAAGGTTAAATGTTATAAAGTTTATGACTGTCAACTCCATATATTTCACCACATATTTCAACACCATCTTCACATCCTTCTGTTTTATTAAGGGGCTTAATGAACTAAATCATTAGTAGGTTAGACTTTACTAAATCTTTGCAACAACTGAATGTGCTAAACAAAATTTATTAACCCTTCAACTGCCAGAGGGTTAAAACGATTTGCGTTCCAGAGAGCTATACAATGCATTGTGGTGCATTGCGGTGCAATGAGTTGGATACATCCCTGGCACTCAAAGTGTTTATGCAATGTGTTGTATGGTTTTATACATATGTGGCTGATGTCAGTTATCTATATATATAAAAGAAGACTTTGTGCCTGGCAAAACACACCCAGTGGCGGCAGTAAAGACAAGTTACTGCTCCCATTGGGTGATGCAATGGGGGCGTGATTTTCATAGGAGTTGCAGGGGCGATCCAAGGCAGTCAAATGCACATATTTTGTTAGAGGTCATCGCTGAAACCACAGGGTGGTCATGCCCATGGAGGCCAAGTCTGACAGGGCACAATGAACATCGCTTTAAGGAAGAAATTAAAAAAAAAAAAAAAAAACCCACTCCGGATCCGTAGGTTTCCTCATGCTGCGTCTAATCACACACAGTAGTTCATGCAGTGTACTCCTTTTCACTAACATGAACCCCATGTCCCAGGATCCTTCCTGTCACCGACTCCTCTCAGCTCCCAACTTACATCAACATGGTTGCAGTAAGTTCGGAGGTGACAGGAGGCGCTGACAGGAAGGATCCTGGGAGATGGAGTATATGTAGTCAGCTCTGGTGCAAGGGATCTGCATGTGCGTTACTATTTATGTTCCCTTCAGTGGCACTACTCTCGCCCTGACTCACAAATTATTGTGGCGTGCTTTGAGTGTTGAAGGGAGATGACTGGAAGGGTGACAGTGTGTGTGTGTGTGTGGGGGGGTGACTGGAAGGGGGAAAGTGTGTGTGTGTGGGGGTGACTGGAAGGGGGAAAGTGTGGTAGAGGTATGACTCGCAGGGTGACAGTTGTGACATGTGGTGTGGTGTCAGTGTGGTAGAGGGGTAACTGGCAGGGTGTAACATAACTAAATACAACCTTAACCAAAGGAAAACAAAAAAGACGGGCAACGCCGTCCCACACTGCTAGTACTCTTTAAAAAACAGCCCTTTGGTTCAGGTTTTTTTGGGGTTTTTTTTGTCCGGTTCTTATTGGTGGATTATATAATAATCTATGAGCTGATCATCCAATGGTTGTTTATGTACCATGATTATGTCAATAATTTCACATTTTTAAACTGAGTTTGTTTATTTTATGACAATATGTTGTTATCTGAGACCGTGGAGTGAATTTTCTAAATGGAGATTAAGTAGAGCTGAGATTGGAGGAGTAATATTGAGACTTAACGTGTAATTTACTATTATTACGTGTACCTTGCTCATCCTTTTAATGTGGATATGTCACTTTGTAACAAATAGGTAATTCTGAAAGATATTTCAAAATCACATATTATTAGTTGGCCATTGTTATATAATGGTTAAAAATGGCTAAACAATAGTTTGTGATATATGTATATAGCTTTGTTTATTTATAAGCTCTCTCTGTACCACGACGGCTTAAAGCCTTTTCCAGTCCCTCACTGGGAACCTTCATCTTGAAGGGATTTTCATAATTTTTCCTCTTTAGCAATTTATTCTACCCCTCTGGTGGAAATTGATAGATTTTTAGCAATCTGAGATGATTTTCTGAACATGAATAATTAATCATGTCACTTTGCCTAATTCAGAGAACAAACTGCTGCTGCTAAATAAAAAATATTGAAAACCATTAACCTGTTTGAAAACAAAAAACACAAGTTAAAGGCAGTTTAAACAAATACATTTAATGAGACTAAAATCTGTGTAGGAAACAGGTCCACTTTCAGGCAAATCTGGCAACTGTCGCTTCCTACTGGGAACTGACATCTAGCCTCAGCAATTTAGAAACAATAAAACTTAGCAAAATGATCAACATTCACAACATATGTAAGCAATCTGAGATCCATCACAACAAGCCATAACAGTAACTAG
This sequence comes from Rhinophrynus dorsalis, assembly GCA_037306005.1. Taxonomy (NCBI): domain Eukaryota; kingdom Metazoa; phylum Chordata; class Amphibia; order Anura; family Rhinophrynidae; genus Rhinophrynus; species Rhinophrynus dorsalis. The sequence goes on from CM074724.1 coordinate 67,254,821, forward strand.
ATATCTTAGCTTTGAGTGTTGGTCCATCAGAATTTGGTAGATCTAAGACCTCCCAGGCTCCATGGGCATGAAGATAGTTTTACAAAATTGAATAGCAATGCTATAATTTTTGTGAGAACAAAAAATTTTCTCAGCCAAGTATCTGTGACAGTCTGTTGGAGGATACTTAGATTCCTAGACCCTTAAGTATCTTCTGAAGAGGAAATGAGTAGGAAAATAATCCCTTTAGTGAGGTGAAGAGCTTTTGGGAGAGCTTAACTAGATAATGTAGCTGCAGGGCAGAGGGATAGAGTAAATGAATTGACACCTCAAAGCCTCAAGGGAGCAGGTAAAAGGACTTCCCCAAGCACTTTACTAAACCAATTTGAGTCACACATGAAGAGGGAAGGACATCTTTTAGCATGGGAAGGAGGCAAGCAGGAGAAGATAACGTCTACAACAAAATGTAACTTTATCCTCTATATATCACTGTAATTGATTAAATAGTAGGTCAGCATAAATGTTTTACTACTGCTACTCAGTGACAGATCATACCATTTTTATACACTTAAGATCATTTTCTGTACCTTTCAACTAGAATCTACATGAAGCGTGTGAAACTTCCATACATTAAAATGACAACACTGAAAATTGGCTACAAACAAGCCCTTTTTCATGATGGTTTTCATGTAGGTATTTGAGCCATCTGGTTATATTTTTTTCATGTGAAATGTATACGTAATGAGTTGTGTAACTGACAAAATAATAGATGACACCCGGTTTTGTTAAAGGAAAAGCATATTTTTTAAGTGAAAAAAAAATATATATGGTTTAGTAATTTTCCTACTGAATAAAAACGGTGCTGACAGATGTTTTATTCAACAGTTATTACAGATTACGTATTTTCTAATCAGAGTGTTTGTAGTGCCAACTGATGTCCAAAAGGCATTTTTTTTATGCACTCAATGGAAAGCTTGGGGGTTATACACTAAGGTGTGATAAAGAGGTGATAAAGCAGAGATGATTTATCCAGTGATATTACTTCTCCAGTTCCTATTTATTTTATAGAGCCTATGCACTAAGATCTCCAGAGCTGAAGAAATCTTAGTGCATTGACTCAATAGAATAACATAGGAACTGGAGAAGTGATATCACATGATAAATCACCTGTGCTTTATCACGTCTGCATCTCCCCTTCTTGAGTTATAGAATATGGCTTTCAATAGCAGCTGTAAGGAAGAGCACTACATGGTGACCACAACAGGATATTGCAGTTTAAAAAGAAAAGTTTTAATTTTAGCTGTAATAACTTTAGAATGAATAATCTCTCAGCAGCGGGATCTTCCTTGTTTTAATCAGCATGATAAGAATAGCAAAATATGTTTTCCTTAAATAAGTTTACTGCTCCTTTAATCTATTGCATGCCTGAGAGATATCCATCACATTTCAATGCAATGTATTGGTTATCTCTCTGGTACTCAAAAGGTTAAAAAAATGCACATAGTTTCTTAAAACAAATATAATTAGCCGGGCAGAGGTTAGCTTCCTATTCATAAGAGTAATACTCATTTATGTTATTGCATCAATTCTTTTAAGCAGAAATGAAAGACCTAATTATTTCTCCACACTGAATTGTTTAGGCACATCAAGTCCCTTCTCCTTAGAGCTTACAGTTTTAGTTTGGTTTGTGGAAGGTCACATGCAGTTGACACTGGTTGCAAACCGCACGTCTGTTTCTGATTGAGTGTCTTCATTATCAGTATTCTAGAAGCTTATAAGGGAAATGTAATTTTGTTTCAACATTCCCCAAAGCCCAAATGGATATATCCCCACCCCAAAGGCCAGGAAGTGGGGGTCGTAACAATCAGTGAGATGATGAACTGGGGAATAAATAAAAATGACCAATTAAATGGGAATTTTACCCTCTTCAGTGTTGGAGAGGTACCTCCCTCTCTCTCTCTTCTTTCTCTCTCTCTCTCTCTCTCCCTCCCCCTCTCACTTTCTCTCTCTTGTCTCTCTATGGGATATATATATATCACACAGAGAGGGGTGAGTGAGAGAGAAAGATACAGAGAGAGGGAGATACCTCTCAGCACTGAAGAGGGTAAAATTCCCATTTAAATCAATTAAAATGTGGTCATTTTTATTTGCATCCCCAAATATGTATATAAAAAGAAAAAGTAGAGAAAAACACACTCATATTCAAAAGTATATTAAAATCACACCATTTCAGAAAATAGCAATAGCAGCAACGTTTCGGTCCTCTCTACAAGACCATGATCAAGCCTGATGAAGGTCCCAAAGAGAGGACCGAAACGTTGCTGCTATTGCTGTTTTTTTAAATGGTGTGATTTTAATATACTTTTGAATATGAAATCGTGAGTGCGTTTTTTCTCTACTTGTGTCATGTATTATCAAATTGACAGCACCCGGATTGGAATGTACATTTATTTGGGGAATATGTGAGTGCTAGTTTTTCACGTGTGTATATGTGTATGTGTGTATATATATATATAAATATATATATATATATATATATATATATATATATATATATATGTGTATATATATATATATACTAGTTGAAAAGCCCATTTACATGGGACAGCAACCGGCCAGATCCTGTCTTGTCACTGGCTGCACTGCAGTCATGTGCAGTACAGACTACCCGCGTCGTGGTTGATACGGGGCGGAGTGCTCCAAATTCAGACCGTAGTCTTCTCTGCGCACCTTCCTGGGACCAAGTGCATGACGGCTTCTGACAAACATCCTTAGCGAATTATTATATAAAATATATATCGTCTCTCTCTCTTTCTTTCTTTCTCTCTCACTCTCACACACTCTCTTGCTCTCTCTCTACCTCTCCATCTCACTGTTTCTCTTTCTATCTCTTATTGTCTTTAATGAACTTGTGCTGGCATTGCTAGGTTCCCAGAGGGAGCCACAGGCTGGGGACAAGACACATGGGCCTTTTTTCTGGAAGACAAAGGGCCGTATGTTCAAAGAGATAACGACAAAAAATTGTTGTACGAAAGACAAAAATAAGTCATTGAATGCATGAACGACATATTTTCTATAGAGTATACGCCAAAAAACTAGTAATGTCCGTTGTGTACGACACAACTCCAGAATTGATGGGCAAAGGGGCGTGGCAAGGGCGTGGTCAAACTATTATTCATTGTTGTATAGAGGAAAAGAAAATTTGTCGTAACTAACAAGAAAAAAAGTCTTTCAAAATGTGTACATTAAGAAAAAAGTGGAGGGAATATGAAGTTCTGAATGTGAGAGTTTTTTTTGTCGTTAGTTAAGACATTTTTTAAGACATTTTTGTCGTTAGGTAAGACATTTGTTGTTCCATGCGACAATTTCAGTCAGGACAAACAACATATTTCCAATCACAACCGACACTCTCTGAAAATATTAATGATCCCAATGACACTGTACTTTGAAAAGTCATTACAAACGACAAAAGCTATTTCTCTACCTCGTTGAACATATGGCCCAAAGAGGAAAAATTGTGGATGAAATTCCCAAATTGAGATTTTATCCCCTGAAATGTTAGCGAGGTCTCCAACGCATTGCTAAGCTATCCATTGGATACCCCTCCTCTAGCATTCAAAGAGTTAAAATCCCTGTTTAAATCCATGGGAATTTTATTTCTCCCATATTTTCTCCAATTCAGTGACTGTTTAGTATCTTGGAGCAGTTCTGCATCAAAAAACATAGGGGATAAATGCAGATTTACCAAATTACCATTGATTTTAATGGGATTTTAACCACTAGATTGCTCAACAGAGTAGTCTCCACGCATCGAAAAGCAAAAAAATCCCCACAAATAATTCTCCAGTGCAATGGAGTTCCCTGATTCTGCTGTTCTGTTATGAAATCTTCTTTACAATCAAACAGCTTTTCTACACACACGGATATTGTTTTGCTACATTCAGTTTGTTTAACTCATTGGGTGCCAGAGAGGTATCAAACACATTGTGCTGCATTCAAAGAGTTAAATCATTGGGTGCCAAAATAGGCATCCAACAATCAAGAGCTTAAGTAAGAAAGCGAGCTCTGCCCCATCTAGTAACAATGCCACTGATTTTAGAACATAGCTCCATTTTAACCCATTGATGACCACAGGTGTGTGCAATGCATTGCTTTTCAATGCATTGTTCACCTCTCTGGTCCTCTAGGGGTTAATATGAACCCTGTGTAGCCAAACTGTCTTCAAAATGTGTGTGCCATTCTATTCATATGGCATTACCAAGTGGAGTTCAAGCATTATCCTGGCCAGTAAAATGTCCAGGGGCAGTGAAGACTCTTAGGCACTTCCCAATGGGAGGGTAAATAGTTGTCAGTAAAAGAAATAAAAGGTAATAAGACTGAAAACTGATCTCCTTCCTTGGGGGGCTTCAGTTGCAATACTTACATAGCAAAGGTTAGTATAATTAAAATACTAAAGTTAATGGGCTCAGTTGACCACCTGGCCATGGATATTTCCTCAATTCCTCCTCCAATCCAGACCACAACAGGGAACAGAGAGATGAGAATGAAGTAGATGCCTTTGGCAAGAATGGATCTGTTTCCCTGCTATTAGTGAATAAAACTGAGAAGGAAAAGCCATCAGACCATCAGATCCTACCTACCAGTTTTAAAAAGTTTCCTGATCCATGTTTATATATATATAATATATATACATATCTATATATCTATATATTATATATATATATATATATATATACACATTTACATCACCATTAACCCTTTACTCTGCGGCATTGTGCCTGCATATCACTACTACATTAAAGATGAGGATTTAATCACACCATATGGCCATAGAATGCTAAGCTTGCCACCAACGCCAAGGTACCTCATTTTTGGCAAGTACCTAACCTTAATATGCTTTGTTTTATGAGCTGAATCTCTCCTACTTTAGGCATTTACTAACCTTAATTTACTTTATTCTGAGAGCTGAATCTTTGTCAGCTTTACACACTAATGGAGAGAGACTGTCTGACAGGCATTATATAGTGTCCTAGAGACAATGAACATTGCACCTGGGGGTGGCAGCGGTGCTTAAACCAATAGATGCTGGTCAAAACTTTCAAAAGTACAATTCCAGGCCAGGTTTTGGTAAGCACACCCAAAGGGGAAAAAAAACAAAAAAAAAAAAAACGAAACACTTTTAACCCTTTAGCGACAATGTACGTACATGTACGTCCTCTGTGGCTGTCACTTAGTGACAGAGGACGTACATGTACGTCCAGGAAATCCGGATCCCCGCGCGGCTGCACGCCGTTTGGGGACTCCGGATTTATCTAAAAAAAAAAAAAAAATGTTAGACGGGCATCACTAAGGGGTTAAAATTGCTGGAGTGCAACCAATTTTGACCAAAATAGCTTTTAGCTATTTTGGTCAAAATTGGTTGCACTCCAGCAATTTTAAATATGTTTTTTTTTCTTTGGGTGTGCTTACCAAAACCTGGACTGGAATTGTACTTTTGGAAGTTTTGACCAACATCTATTGGTTTAAGCACCCCTCCTACCCCCAGGTGCAATGCTCATTGTCTTTAGGACACTATATAATCATACCTGGTAACTTCCCATTGAGGTCTGTCCGGAGGGGAGTCCTTTGGTTCAGCAGGGGTGACAATAATGACGGGAATCGCATCAAAAGGGGCGGGGCTTGATGCGAGTTGGGGGGGGCAGGACTTAAAAGCGACACAGAGAAGGCTGGGGAAGGAGGAACACCTGGAGAAACAGCAGATGTGGGCAGAGTTTCAATAGAAACTTCCCACATCCGGAGGAATCTGCTTCTGCCCCAGAGACCCGGTAAAGCTCTGTCAAAACCGGAGTCTCCGGGCAAATCCTGAGTGCCCAGGTATGTATATAATGCCTGTCAGAGAGTCTCTCTCCATTAATGAGTAAACCTGACCAAGACTCAGCTCTCAGGATAAAGTAAATTAAGGTTAGTAAATGCCTAAAGTAGGAGAGATTCAGCTCATAAGACAAAGCATATTAAAGGGATAGTAATGTCAGAAAAAAAGTATTAACTATATGGTGTATGCAATTAAAAGAGATTACTTGCACTTATGCGTATCTCTCAAGCCATTTTGGTTTGAGAGATATAGGAAAATAAAGTTCTCTGGTCCCTCCCCTTTCTGCTTGACGAGCTGTAAAGCTGTCAAAAGCAGATTCTGGTCACTTGACCAGATGTGGCTTTTCAGGAGCGCCAATATAACGATACCTAAAAGATAAATACTTAATTTGGAACCGTCTACAAAGTGTACCTGGCTTGCAAGCACACTTTGTAGACCGTTCCAATGAAGTATTTAATTCTAAATAGTGTGATTTCAGCTCTGCTGAAGAGACTCTGTCTGGTCAAATCTCTACTACTCATGACTGCAGTCATGCGCAGAAGAGACTCGCCAAACGCGCTGCCCTGCTCCGGATGGCTCACGTCCTGTCTCTGCTCCGGGGCAGCAGCCAGGGCAGCTGGCTGCACATTAGCCCCTGTATAAGCGCTTGCATACTAGTATATATATATATATATATATATATATATATATATATATATATGTATTGTATTGTATATTTTTATTTATATAGAGCCAACCGGTGTACTTGGCACTTTACAGATTACATTTAATATAGCAGGGGTACAATAAGTGCAGTGATTACGTGCTTGTATAGGCAGTCATAAGGGGAATGACAGGTGAGTATACATTAGGATAAGAGGTCCCTGCCCCGTAGAGCTTACAATCTAAGTATAGGATGGGTGACATACAGATACAAGCTATATATATATATATATATATATATATATATATATATATATATATATATATATATACAAAAAACTAGGCACTCACGGACTTCAAAATAATAAAGTACTTTTACTGGTACATAAACAAATGCAACGTTTCGGTCCTCACTCGGGACCTTTGTCAAAGGTCCCGAGTGAGGACCGAAACGTTGCATTTGTTTATGTACCAGTAAAAGTACTTTATTATTTCGAAGTCCGTGAGTGCCTAGTTTTTTGTATATGGATCTAATTTATCTGGTGCACCCGGCATTTAATTCACACGTAAAGCGGGAGTGCTTGTCCTTTTTCTCTCTCTATATATATATATATATATATATATATATATATTCTTTGTCAAAACCCATAACAGTGCAAATACCCTGTTTAAATACCCAGAATGTACTCTCCAACTCAAAACCCGCCACTTATTTTTACTTTTTTCTTTATTTAGAAACTTTATTAAGTGATCATCAGAATTACAGACAAGTCAGAGAAAAGAAATTATTATCAAAATTGTAGAAAATATAATACATAGCAAGAAAATACATGAGAAACAATATAAAATGACCATATCACATAAATTGTAATGGTGGAATCGCAAGGTAAATGAAGGAACCAAAAGGAGTTTCTATAGATACTTTTATATCCTGTGATGTGGAATTATGTCTGATACATAGAAATAATTGTGTAAGTGGGCGGGGGGGAGGAAGAAAAAAAGGGAAATAGGGGGGAAGGAATGGAAGGGGAGCACGCATCGGGACAGAAGCAGGACTAAAAGCAAATGTCATCTACTCGAGAAGGGGTAAGAGGTCATTTACAAACCAGATTTGTTATAGAGATATGTTACTTCCAATCCTGAAACTCAGATCAATTTATATTGATTTATATAGAAACTAGATGAACAGCCAGTTACACGGGCCACAGTGCCACTGCCACCCGGTCGCGGGGCAGTCATGCTCAGTAGAGACTGCCTGCGCCATGGCTGTATCAGCCGCGGAGCGGGCAGTCTCTACTGAGCATGACTGCAGCACGTGCAGCAGTGTCTGCTGCGCACGTCGCGGCATTGCACACGTTTTAGCAAATTATTATATAGGATGTAAAAAAAATAGGGAGTCTCTGTAAATGAAAGGAGTTAAGCCATTTTGCCCAAATGTTTGAGTATTTAGTCGTTTTATGATCTGTTATTTCATGATAGTACTCCATATTCACATAGTCATTTACCCTTATTGTCCATTCCTGGTGGGATGGGATGGTAGGACGTTTCCAGAAGAGTTGGATCAGTATGTTCCCTGCATTAAAGAGTGTTTAAATACATTTCCACCTCTTATGCTTCGTGTAATGAAAAAGAAAGAGAAATGGATCCATAGGGAGAGAGGTCTTATAAATATTGCATATCTGAGATCCTATTGATTACCAATATGGTGAAATATGAGGGCATGTCCAACAGATATACAGCATCAAGCCTACTTCTGAATTACATCTCCAACACAGGGCTGAAGAATTGCTTGAGAAATACGCTATGAGTTGAGGAATAAGGTACCACCTGCCAATTTATAGTTCATTTCTTGTGTCTTAGCATCCCTAGATTCCTTTAGGAAAGAAAAAAATTGATATCACTCGGAAGATTCTAATTCAATGCCTAATGCTTTCTCCCAAGTCCTGAAAAAATAAAATATAACTACTATAACTAATGATGATATGGCGCCTGAAAGATAGTGGTTTGAGGCCCGCTGGCCTTGAGGCCAAAGCTTTCTCAAAAGGGGTCAAATCTCTATTCAGGTTGTGGGCCTGATTTATCCCAATGAACCAATGTTTCATCTGTAGGTAAATCTACCACGGTCTGCAATATGTCAAAGCGCAAGGCAAGACAACATACAAGAGAGACATAAGATCCAACCTAAGTGTAATATTTTAATAATCATAAATATAAAAACAAAAAGTCAATCATTACACTCACATTTCGCCCATCTTGGGCTTTGTGTATATAAGAGGCCCCAACCTCTGTTAGCCTTTGAGCTGCGTCCCTAGTCTCCCTTTCCTGCCGGTAGCGAGTCACTGAAGCCCTGGCTCTTGAGGATGAATCCACAGATACTGGTCCTGATGTTAATATACTTGGTACAGGATCCCAAACAGTCCACACGATCAATAAGATGTTACAATTGATAGCATCTTAGAAATGAAAGATGATTGCATGATCTGAGTGTACAATTTAATATTGTGCTGGTAGCGCTATGAGGGTTCAGTAAACCTTGTGGTTACAGGCCCACTCCATGACCGATAGTTCGAAAGCTACTAACACCATTTACAACCTTAGCGATTATTCATTGTCCAAAGATAAAAGTACTATTTTGTCCAAAGGTCTCTCTTTCGCTCCATATAGGGAGCCCAATAAGTTCAATGTGTATATTGATATTCAGAAATACATTAGGTCGATTACCCTTAAAAGATTTTGTGCCACGAAACACAACAACACATCTACCCCAGCCTACACATATTCTATGGGAGATAAATTTACAATTAAACATTTGGAAATTCTACAGGATAATACCAAAGACAAAGATAGTCTAGAGGTGATTCATACTGATAGAAGACCCAGATCTACCTTTTGCCCACTTAATTCCCAGAACGAGAACATCAGAGTTTTCCATCAATTAGTCAATAGAGATATTGAGAAAATATGCAACCAAAACACTAACCTTACTTATAATTTGAGTAAACAAGAAACCTTGGCAGTTAATAAATTACAAAATAACAAAGAGATCATTATTAGGAATGCGGATAAGGGAGGGGGGATCTGTATACAGAATACCCGAGATTACATCAATGAAGCCTTGCGGTTATTGAATGATGTAAAGAATTACAGTAAATTACCTAAAGTTCCCTGCCTTAACCTCTCAAATCATCAATAAAAATTAATATTGTTTCCTGTTTAATGAACATCCAACGATTCCTATATTTTATCATCTGCTTAAGTTACATAAATCATTGTCCAATCCACCTGGGAGACCCATTGTTTCTGGTATTGATTCACTTACCAATCATGTTTCTCAATATGTGGATGAATATTTGCAACCCTTGGTTAGTTCCCAAGTTTCTTATTTAAAAGATACCATTCACTTGTTAAAAGACCTGGAACATTTTGTGTGGAATGAAAATGATATCTGGGCAACTTGTGATGTGAGTAGCCTCTACACTAGCATTCCGCATCAGCTGGGGATAGAGACTGTACATAAAACATTACTGAATCATAACACACTGCCAGCAGCCCAGATTGAATTTCTGATAGAGTGTATTGAATTCATTTTATTTCATAATTATTTTCTCTTTGAAGGTTGTTTTTACTTACAAAATCAGGTGTTGCCATGGGATCGGTGTTTGCACCCTCTTATGCCAATTTGTATATGAATCAATGGGAAGACACGGTTATCTACCATAACAATCCCTTCTTGAACAATATAAAATACTATAAACGATATATAGATGATCTGATATTCATATGGGAGGGAAGTCAGGATATTTTCCATCAATTTGTTTCCCATATGAATTCTAATCATCTAGGTCTCCAGTTCACATATATGGCCAATGACACGAAGATAGAATTTTTGGATGTGCTATTGTAACAAGAAAACAATAAAATATTATCGTCTAATTTTCGTAAATCCTGCGATGGCAACAGTTATCTCCATGCCAAAAGTGGCCACCATAGCAGACGGATAAATAATATTCCACTGAGTCAATTCCAACGAATTAGGCGTAATTGTACCAAAGACGAAGATTTTATCAGGGAGTCGTATGTTTTGAAGAATAAGTTCAGAGAAAAAGATTATGAGTAAGAAAAGTAGAACAAGCCTTCCAAAGAAGTCTAGGTACAAATAGACAAGACCTCCTCAAATACAAAGAACATAACAATTCTAAACAGCTAGACAATGTCCCACCATTTTTTTGTCACTACATTTAACACTAAAGCCCCTCAAATCAAGAACATTTTAGAAAAACACTGGCATGTCCTTAGACAGGACCCAACACTTCATAGAATTTTAGGTGAAAAACTTAAAGTAGTCTTTATGAAGAATAGCAACATAGGTAATAAAATAGCACCTAGTGACGTTCATTTCAAAACTAATGGCAGTCAGTTGTCTACATCTACCCCTATGTTCCTATCAGCTTCAAAGGGTATACATAGATGTGGGAAAATTAATTGCAGCCTTTGCTCCCATATGTCATGTTCCAAATTTTCCTCTTTTATTTCAAATAGTACAATGTTTTCCTTGTGCTTTTGTTCAAGAGATAACATCTTCAGTTTTATTGTATGTAGTGTCCAGTGAAGCTGACATGACAGTTGCTATCAGGACCACAGGACCTCAAACTCTGCTCACTGCACGTGGTAATGCTAGAACTTTAACCCCTTACAGGGATAGTAATGTTTCACAAAAACAGAAGCTCCAATTAATCTTCATAGTATTTGAGCCATAGAGAGTGCTATTTCAATGCTGTCAGTTGTGGTTCAAGAGAAATTGAAGGATAAAGTTTCCCCCTCCCGCCCCTTTTACCTAGTGTAAGCCCCCTCTCCTCAGATGTGGAATCTGGTTGCTAGACCAGACAAATAACAGCAGGGGACAATCTTCTACCTATGAGAACAATGAAAGCCCTGCCCCCATTGACAAGTTTTTCAGGTTTTTTCCTTATCTTAATTGAAGATTGTCCCTCTCTGCAATCTACCTGGGCGCCTCCCTTCTGCTCTGGCTGAGCAGTGTTACACTAGGTAAAAGGGGTGGGAGGGGGATACTTTATCATTGAATTACTCTTGAACTACAACTCTGACAGAATTGAAATAACACTCTCCAAGGCCCAAATACTATAATGATTAATTAGAGCTGCTTTTATTATGAAAAATTACTATCCCTTGAAAGACCCTTGATGTTCATGGCATGTCATGGGTTGTTTTGCGTTAAGGACCCATGACGTGCCAGTACAGTCATGGAATTCCGGGATCCTCATGTGATTGCATGCCATTCGGGGAGGCCGGACCCGGATGCAGTAAAAAAAAAAATGTTCCGTGGTCCTTAAGTGCGAGCTGCGTGTGCGCACGGCTGGTCCGTAAGGGGTTAAGGACAAGAGGGGAGTACGGTGCATTGCTTCAAAATGTCTTGCATAGGCCACTGGCCCTTAAAAGGTTAAGTAGGTTTATGGACTCTGCCTGCTTAAATTTGAAAGAAAACACTCAAGCATCTGTCATGTCTGCCTCCATGGACACGACATCCTACTGACTAATGATGTTATCTTTAGAGCAAAAGCACAATTCTTTTGAACATATGGCGGTGTTACTATAACAATGAGGGCAGCTATATCCTATACTAAACTGCATAATGCCAGCTTCCTTACTCACATATAAACAGGCATTATTTTAATTTTTTTATAAAGTTTTAACCCTTTGAGTTCCAGAGAGGTGCAGCGCTGGGTACCTCTCTGGCACTCAAAGGGCTAAAGGTGTATAGGTAGAAATATGATCTTTTGCTGAAAGTTGGTTTAAAACTGCCTTTGTTGTTTTAACCCACTGAGTGCCAGACAGGTATCCAAGGCATTGTTTCGATCAGTTGAAGACCTCTCTGGCACTCAATGGGTTAAGTTAATAATTCTACTTTAAATGTCAAATCAAGACGCTCACAAAAATGTATTTTAACTTTTAAAATGTTTTTGTATTTTTTTATGATAAGGGTTACTAAAGGACAACTAACATGCCCTAAAATCCCTGTGCATACCTCTCAACATTCCAAATGGCTGAAGAGGAACACTGTTGTTTTAGGGGGTGTGGCTGGTGGGCAGGGCATTTCCAAGAATCTGTAGGTTATTTCTTGACCTAATGACACCTTCTTCTGTAACTGAGTAAATGATTTAATAAAGTATTTTATTTACACATACTAATTTATAAACCCATACACTGAAGTTTAAACACCCATTAATATGAGTTTTATTGCTGTGGAGCAATGTGATACACTTATATATACCACACAGTCTGATCTCCTAAAAAGAAGGACACCAGGGCTGGAAAGAGGGACAGAAGGATTTGGGTCTGAAAGAGGGACTGTCCCTCCTAAAGCGGGACAATTGGGAGGTATGCTTTTGGCCCTATGAAGATTGCTGTTATGCATTTGTTAATGAGATAATATTTTCAATCAGTCCTACATGTCATATGTTTTTGGAGGGGTTTGCCAAAGGGATGTGCAATGTGTTGCAGAGAAATGTATTACACACCCCCTGGGACGGACTGAAGTTGGGAACACCACTGCTCTAATATTTCTATGCAACAATTTTGTTTTGAATATTTTTACATTTGTAGAGAATACTTAAAATATGTAATATTTTCTCTACTCTTATCCAAAAGAATATATACAATTCAGCATTCCATCTTCTCGTACTGATCTCTCCACTGAATATGTATGAATCTGCAGTGATGAATCAGATTAGTTCAGACTTACAGTGGCAGAAGAACTTCTTGGAACTTTTAGATTTATTTCACAAGGATTCTTATGAATATCATAGCAAAAGTTATTGGGGTGGTAAATTAAAAAGTCGGCCTAGCAAAAAACTGACAGTGTTTAATGTCTTTTTGGAAAATTATAGAATATCACTGTTTAATATCACCATACCTGGGAACCTACAGGCTCAAACTCCCCCAGAGTATCACTGAGAGATGGAGATAGGAAGTGATCAAATGAAACAATTCTTGCATAATGTGGGTGGGGTTTAATCAAGGTAGACAGGATTTGGAGGTTGAAAGCCAGAGTTTGCCTTGACATGAGCAAGGAAGTAGGTGGGATTGGGCAGGACCAGGCTGAAAGTGGGTGGGGGTTTCCAGAGAACACTGTAAACCAGAGAACAATTGTATTTTCCTGGAGACCCAGTATTAAGTCTGAAAACTGTAGTCCCTGGGGAGAGCTCATCAGTATGAATATCACCCTATATACAGGCTACATAACAGCAAATTGATAGCTATTATCTTGAGAAAATAATCATCAAAAGTATGCTCCAGTATTTTATTATTTATGAACACCTTGGATGTAAACAAAGAAAAAAAAAAATTAACCCCTTAACAACGGCCAATTGCTCATGCAGCCGTCAGTTTAGAATCATTGACCATTTTGGTTTTTTTGCGGCATCCACTTCCGGGCTCCCCGAACGAGGTGCAGACGCGTGGGGAGCCCAGAATTCCAAGATGGTCCAGGGCAGTCATGGATCCTTAACGGAAAACAACCCACGATGGTCCTGGACTATCATGGGTCACTAAGGGTTTAAAGACCAGTTTTTAGGGTTTTTTTGTTTTTTTTACATGAAAGGATCACACGTACCTGCTCTCCAGGAGAAGGGCTGAAACTGCCTGCTCCAGTCTTAGAGCAGTCAGTCTCCTCCTCTCGGGGTGATAACTGCACGCCTTTAAGCGTGCTGTGATCATTTACCCACGGCATGTCAGGATCATCACTGGCCTCTAAAGCGGAACTTTCACCCTAAATAAAGTGCTTATAGATAACAATTGCCATTGCTGAGGTGACCTCAAACCTCTTTTTTTTTTTTTTTTTTTATATCAAAATCATTATAGAAATTTTTAATTCTATATCTCTAACTTGTGACCTCAGGCGACTGGTCCGTGCGGTACAAACTGTACCGCACTGCTTAGCTGTCCATCCCCTATGCTCATATATCCAGCCCTGCCCATGTGGTTCTGACTTGCAGCACGCTGTCTTCATGGCTGTATTTAAAACCCCTTTGTAAATGGAGTGCACTGCAGTGCCAATCATCAGGGCACATCACAAACATGACAGTGCTCTCCCTGCATAGATCCCATGGCTACAGAGATACTTTTTATAAGCAAGACGTGATTATGTACATTTTTTACCTTTTTTTCCAGAATGAGTAAGCAGTGCACATCTATTGGGGATGAGATGTAGCTATGTGAAAGTTCCACTTTAAAGGACAGAAAGCAGTGACGGCCCTGGAACTTCATTAAATGACGTTAAATGGTTATGTTTTTAACATTCAGAGGCACAGGTAAAAATGGATATTTCCATGTGCAAAGTGGGGGTTGATGTATTTGCGAAAAGTGCAGCAATTCTAGAGAAACCCAACTGTACAATTAAAAAACATAAAAATTCCCAAAAATTTAAGTATACTAGAAAATAAATAGGGCCTTAGAGAATGGAGTCATTCTGACTCAAATCTGAATCAAACCAGCAGCACCAATGGAGACCTCTCTAGCATTCAAGGGGTTAAATTCCCCATTTAAATCGATGGGAAATTTGAGAATTAAAATTTTTCCCCTATGGTACAGTTGGTTTGCTCCAGAATTTAGCCTCATCTCTTTGTGAATAAGGTCTGTACTTTCTATATCCTATATATATATATATATATATATATGCAGGCTGATAAATAATCCCAAAATATAATATGCGAAGTGAATACAAATAATAAAAATAAACAAATATAAAATATATCGACAAACTAAGTATCAAATCTTGAATAAAATCAGAAAAAAACAACAACTGTGCAAATGAATGCTAATAATAAATCACTGTTGAGCAGTCAACAGGTATAAAAGTTGAATGTGTTAACCCTCTGAGTGCAAGAGGGGTGCATTCATTTGTCAGTTATTCACAGATTCATTTAAAGGGATAGTAAACCCCCCAAAAAACTTTAAGCCAATTTATAAGAATAATAAAAACATACTTAACGCCCTCATTCCCATCTCTCAAACCGTTATGGTTTGAGAAATACAATAAAATAAAGACCTCCGCTCCCTCTCCCTTCTCATGCGTCCACTGTATAGCGGACGTCATGAGATCCTGCATCCGGTACCAGAAGGCTGCTCTTCAGGATCACTGTCATCTAGATATCTAAGTATAATGACTTCATCGGAATGGTCTACAACATGTGCTTGCAAGCTAGACACACATTGTAGACCATACCGATGAAGTAATTATAGTTAGATATCCCGATGACAGCACTCCTGAAGAGCTGCCATCAGTCGGGCAACCGGATTCTGACTCTGACAGCTTTACAGCTCGTCAGGCAGAAAGGGGAGGGAACGGAGGACTATATTTTATTACATCTCTCAAACCAAAATGGTTTGAGAGATGGGAATGAGGGAGTTAAGTATGTTTTTATTATTCCTAAAATTTGACTTAAAGTTTTTCTGGGGGTTTACTATCTCTTTAAGAGGAATTCCATACCACATTACACTAAATGCTTTAAATGCCAGAGGGGTGCACAATGCATTGTAAAGCGATGAATTGCGTACCTCTCACGCACTCAAAGAGTTAAGTCAGTGGTTCTCAACCAAGGTGCAGTGACACTTGTGTGCATGTAGATCTAGCTCATGCTACAGTGGTTTAACCATGAAGACTTTGATAACATTTTGGCAATTTGTTATGAACAATATGTACATTTTTTCCATTCTGGTTGTAAAACCTATGAATAACTCTTATGTTTTTGCACTTGTACCCTTTAACCCTTTGAATACCAGAGGGGTACACAACGCATTGCAGTGCAATGCGTTGTGTACCCCTCTGGCACTCAAAGGGTTAATATGCCCTTGGCAAATGACCTATAAAAATTAGATGTGACTTGAGAATTTCATACTATGGTTTAGGGGTTCCATGAACCAAAAAAGACAGGGAACCACTGCTCTAACCTTTTGCATGCCAGAGGGGTAGCCAATGCATTGCTTCTAAATACTTTGGCTATCCCCCTTTCACACAAAGGGTTAAGAGATATACGTATACATTTACATGTACCACTGCATTTTGAGTATAATAACATTACGCTTATCGGTGTTTTATTCATGGCAAAGTTCTGCTTACTTAGTAATCACCTGTTTTTATTATGAAGTTAAAAAGAGGATTTTTAGAAGGCCAGTAAATCATTTTGTGACGTATATATCCATAGCAAAGGGCATGTTATGTCCCTTTCTTTCTCATAAAGAAAACAGGAAATCAAAACTACTCTTAGCCCTTTGTACAGATTGCAACCCTTTCATAATATTTTGGGTATCCCAGAAGCGTCCAAGGGATTAACCCATTGAGCACCAGAGAGATATGTTGTATGCCCCTCTGGCATTCAAAGGGTTAAGCAGAAGGAGAGGTTAGATTTTTTTAATCAAATCGTTTTGCAGGCCACTGACATCTGAAAGCTAATATGATATATTTTAACCACTAGGCTGCGCTGTTGTTCCTTTTGTTTCATTATTTCTGTTTTGTATTTTTTTTTTTCTCCTCAAAAGAGACTTTGGAATCATTCATTAGGGATCATCAGTCCACGAAATTCAAAGCAAGCTGGCATCTTCACAGAAAAGTTCCAGTTGCCATAAATGGAGATCCTTGATCCAGATTTTAACCCTGTGAGTGCCAAAGAGGTATCCAACTCATTAGTTTTGCCACATGTTGGATACCTCTCTGTAGCACAAAGGCTTCATAGGGCAATACCATAGCTATGTGCATTGGATCTATGGCATTGCCCTGCGAGGACCTTGTGGGCTTCAAAAGCAGCACAGTGGCTCAGTGGTTAGCACTGTTGCCTTGCAGCGCTGGGGTCCTGGGTTCAAATCCCACCAAGGACAACATCTGCAATGAGTTTGTATGTTCTCACTGTGTTTGCGTGGGTTTCCTCCGGGTACTCCGGTTTCCTCCCACACTCCAAAAACATACTGATAGGTGAATTTAGATTGTGAGCCCCAATGGGGACAGGAACCAATATGAGTGTAAAGCGCTGCGGAATCTGTGTGCGCTATATAAATAAAGGATTATTATTATATTATATTATATCCTTGGCTAAGCAAAAGAGTTCCTGACAGGGCCATACTGGAAGCAGGCAGCGGATGGGACCCTGTCAGGATGCTGAAATTGGACTAAGGAGGGGGGTAAGCGGGGAGGGAGAGAAGACATGCAAAAATGACATTTTTGTGTGTGTGTGTGTGTGTGTGACAGGGAAAAACAAGGGTATGTATTATACATAGGCACTCTTGTTTTCCCCTAATATCTTGGGTATAATATGCACCTGTGTATTATACACAGGTGCGTATTATAACTGAGATTTTACGGTATATGTATAAGTCACCATTTCATTTGTTAATAATATAAAAAATGGAATAAAAAATGAAAACAAACCTACATTTTATAGATTTTCCTGTGATAATTTGTACTCGGTTCATTTTTAACAGGGACCGGTTAAAAGATCTGGGGCTCGATTCTATCCCCTCCGGTAAACAGCCGGTAAGGGGGAAAAAACACAGAGCGAGAAACCCACTTATGTACCACACCTATTCTATAGCGGGACCGGTACACGGACCAACAAAACCCATGTTGTGGCCAAATGCCCGTTGTTGATTTTTGTTCCTACAACTCACACTAAATATAGTCAATTGTGGGAACATCAATAGAAAAAAGGCAACTCTCATTGTCTGACACAGTTTCAACATAGAAACATAGAATCTGACGGCAGATAAGAACCATTCAGTCCATCTAGGCTGCCCATTTTCCTACTGTAAAAACCTCAAACCTTATTTGGTCTTGCCTTAAGTTAAGGACAGCTTTATGCCTATCCCATGCATGCTTAAATTCTGTTACTGTATTAACTTCTACCACTTCTGCTGGTAGGCTGTTCCACTTATCTACTATCCTCTCAGTAAAGTAAAACTTTCTTACATTACATCTAAACCTGTGTCCCTCTAGTTTTAGACTATGGCCTCTTGTCCTAACATTTTTACTCCTTTGAAATGTACCTTCCTCCTGTACCTTGTTAAAACCCTTCATGTATTTGAAAGTTTCTATCATATCCCCTCTCTCTCTTCTCTCCTCCAAGCTATACATGTTCAGATCCTTTAGTCTGTCCTGATATTTCTTTTCCTGTAAACCAGTCCCCATTTTAGTAGCCCTTCTCTGAATTTTCTCTAGAGTATCTATATCCTTCTGGAGATGGGGTCTCTAGTACTGTATACAATACTCTAGGTGAGGTCTAACTAGAGATCTGTAGAGTGACATGACCACTTCCCTTTTTCTGCTACTAATGCCCCTATCTATACAACCGGCACCCTGCTTGCATTACTCGCTATTTTATTATATTGCCCGCCTAACTTTAAGTCAATAATTACTTCCAAATCCCTTTCCTCTGTTGTCTCTGACAGCACAGTACTCTTATAGTATATTTTTCCTTTGGATTTTTATGTCCCAAGTGCATTATTTTACATTTATCAACATTAAACTGCAGCTGCCACACTCTTGTCATGTGTCAAACAACGAGAGTGAACTCAAAACACAGTCACCCTCCCCCACCTCCCATACACTAACCCTACACTATTCCTAAAGTGACACTTAAATAATACAACTCTTAACAGTATCCTAACACCCAGAACTGTAACACTTACCTGGCATCCACTGTCATCCACTGTTTCCTCCTTTTCTCATCTGTAAAATCTATGTTAAAAAAACAGTCCAAAGAGAGTTGATTTTAAAATAAAAAAAATGCCCCCAAGAGATGCCACCGTTAACTCAAAGAGTTAACAGAAGTGTGGCATATCTCTTCAAAGAAGGAAGCAAGAAGACAGAGGAGAGAAGATTGAAGAAGATGGCCAGTAGCTGACCTGGGTGCTGAAGACCCTGCTGGACATCAGGATTACAGGTCAGTTTTTATTTTTCAGGAGGTGTGTTAACAGTAATGAGATTAACCCTGTGAGTGCTAGTGGGGTATGCAGCATTGTACAATGTGTTGTTGTTAAGCACACATGTGTGTTGGAAACCACTTTTCTAACACACACCGGTGGTTTTCACCTCACGTTGGGGATACTGCTCCTCCATTTCACTGGACAGTTTGTTTTTTTAGCAATAAAACATGCGTTCCTTCACCCTTTGAGTGCCAGAGGAGTATACAACTCATTGCTTTGCAATGAATTGGGTACTCCTCTGGTGCTCAAAGGATTAATGTGAGTTGAAGCCACTGCGTGTAATAGAATACCAAATTTGTAGATCTTGCTTTAATTATTTATTCAGTTACACAAAGATGTGGTAATAGGTCATCAAGCGACCTATCCCTAGTCCTGCACCCAGCACAACCAATTTAAATCTGAGCCGCCTCTTTGGTAATTTTCCTTCTTGGGAGCGCTGTTCTCTGCTTCTCTCTGATTCATGATCACAGTGAGGAAGAGAGAGGCAGAGAACAGTAAAAAAAGACAAAGGGGTTATTCACTAAGGTGTGATAAAGAGGTGATAAAGGGAAGATAACTTCACCAGTGATATCACTTCTCCAGTTCCTATGTTATTCTATAGAGCCTATGACTAAGGGTCATATGTTCAAAGAAGTAGCAAAATAGCTTCTGTCATCAGGGCCGGATTTACATCTCAGGAGCCTGTAGGCACAGAAATCTGAAGTGCCACCCCCCCGTTGGCCATCTCCACTGGACACCTACATAATGCTATAAAATCTCCACATTACCCCCCACATAACCATAATACCCTCACGTTGCCCCCCATCAGCTCCATATTGCCCCATCAGCTCCAACTTGCCCCATCAGCTCCAACTTGCCCTCACATTGCCCCATCATCTCCAATTTGCCCCCATCAGCTCCAACTTGCCCCTATCATCTCCACTGCCCCCATCAGCTCCAACTTGGCCTCACATTGCCCCCATCAGCTCCAGCTTGCTCTCACATTGCCCCTATCAGCTCCAACTTGCCCCCATCAGCTTCTAACTTGCCCTCACATTGCCCCCATCAACTCCAACTTGCCCCCATCAGCTCCAGCTTGCTCTCACATTGCCCCCATCAGCTCCAAATTGCCCCCATCATATTCACCTTGCCCCCCATATCTGTTTCCTACCTCCCTGGTGGTCCAGCGGCAGGAAAAGTCTGTGCCTCCTTCGGCACAGATCTGTATGCTGTTGCTACCGTGGTCTTCTCTTCAATAATGCAGAGTGCTGGGAGATTATGTCATCTCCCAGCGCTCTGCATTACTAAAGAGCCGAGGAGGGAGCAACAGCATACAGATCTGTGTCGAACGAGGCACAGACCTTACTATGCGGGTGGTTACTGCTGCCACTGTGCGCAGCGCGAGCGCTGTGCTAAAAAAAATAATAAATAAATAAATTGATTTCAGTGACAGGCGCCCCTCTGTGGGGTGCGCCTGTAGACAGATGCGTACTCTTCCTTATTGCAAATCCGGCCCTGTCTGTCATTTGTAACGACTTTTCAAAGTAGAGTGTCGGTTGTGACTGGAAATATGTTTTTTGTCCTGACTGAAATTGTTGTATTGAAAAGACAAAAAAAGTCTTAACTAACGACAAAAATGTCTTTAAAAAATGTCTTAACTAGCGGCAAAAATTCTCACGTTCAGAACACATTCCCTCTACTTTTTTCTTAACATACAAATTTTGTCTTTTGAAAGACTTTTTTTGTCATTAGTTACGACAAATTTTCTTTTCCTCTATATGACACTGGAGAATAGTTTAGCCACGCCCTTACCACGCCCCTTTTCATTCAATTACTTATTTTTGTCTTTCATATGACAATTTTTTGTCTTTATCCCTTTGAACATATAGCCCTAAGATCTCTAAAGTGGGAGAATTGCTCCATAGAATCACATAGGAACTGAAGAAATGACATCACTGGAGAAGTCCTCTCCACTTTATCACCTCTATCCTGCATAACCCGAAATGTATATTTAAATTATGTTTGTCATGCGGCTCAACTGGCACATGTTCTCTCTGTAGCAGTGATCATTTGTGCAGAGCCACTGGAGAAAGCCTGGAACTGACTGATCTGGTCCTGGAGCAGTCAGTTACAGCCTCACCCTCATGATCACAGCACACCCTGAGGTTCGCTGCGATCATGAGTCTTGACTTGCTAGGACTGTCATCCTTCCTTAAGGGACAAATTCCTGTGATGGTCCTGGCATGTCACCTGGCATTAATAAGTTAAAAGAGGTTAAATCAATGGGAATTTTCATTTGACATTATGGTGCAACTGGTTTTGTCCAGAACTGTGTCTCTGTAGCTTGCTGAATATGAACCAATGATCAATAATGTGTTTAGGCTTTCTGCTACCCTAGGCCCAATCACATGCATGCACCCCACATACAACGTTTGCCACAGTCTCAAGTTATCTGGCTTCTTCCACAGGCCACGCCCATTACCTTAAAGGCATAAAAGCAGCAAAGCTGCTCAATATGCTACCCATGGTCTACATATTCACTGCCCATGGACATTATTTATCAAGCTAAAGAGGTGCAATTCAGGAGCAAATCGACTGCACCATAGGAACAAATTAAAATCCCCCAAATGCCCATCGATTTAAATGGCATGTCTAACCTCTTGAATGCTAGAGAGGTGTTCAAAGCAAAACAATATGTTGGTTAAAACCCCAATTTATATAAATGGAAGTGCTCGTTTCCCCCTTATGATGCAGTTGGTTGCTACAGATATGCCCCTCTTTAGCTTCATAAATCAGACCCTATGTGGCTTATGAATAAACGCGAACTGGAGCAATTCTGGGGCAAACCAACTGAACCATAGGGGCAAGTAAGCATTCCACAAGTTAGTGCTGATTTAAAAGGGAATTGTAACCCCCTGAACGCTTTGCAATGCGTTGAAGTCCTCTCTAGTATTCAAGGAGTTAACTATTTGCAATACTTCACTAACATATGGACCTATGGCCCAAAGGTACACAAGAAAATTGGAGTTATTCTGGACTAAACCAAGTGCATCACAGGGGACAAAATCCATTCCTAACTTCTCAGGGACTTAATCCATTGAATGTCAGAGAAGAATACACTAGAGACCTCTCTAGCACAAGGGGTTAAAAGTCCAATTTAATTTAATAAGAATTTTTATGTGTCTCCTATGGTGCAGTTGGTTTACTCCAGAATTTCTTTTATATGTACAGACCTATGGGCCTTAATGTTCTAGAATGCTGGCAAATTGATGATTTTACATGTTATAACTATAATTTTTGTGTACTGTGCAGAGTTGCAGAATAGGAAGAAATACTGTTAAGTCTTCAAACTAAAATATCAAAGTCACATATTCCATTCAGTGTGCTTCGCCGCAGTGTAGCAGCACATTCTGTGTACTGTGCAGAGTTGCAGAATAGGAAGAAATACTGTTAAGTCTTCAAACTAAAATATCAAAGTCACATATTCCATTCAGTGTGCTTCGCCGCAGTTTAGCAGCACATTCTGTGTACTGTGCAGAGTTGCAGAATAGGAAGAAATACTGTTAAGTCTTCAAACTAAAATATCAAAGTCACATATTCCATTCAGTGTGCTTCGCCGCAGTGTAGCAGCACATTCTGTGTACTGTGCAGAGTTGCAGAATAGGAAGAAATACTGTTAAGTCTTCAAACTAAAATATCAAAGTCACATATTCCATTCAGTGTCTTTCACCGCCGTTTAACAGCCTATTCTGTGTACTCTGCAGAGTTGCAGAATTATAAGAAATACTGTTAAGTTTTCAAACTCAAATATTAAAGTCACATATTCCATTCAGTGTCTTTCACCGCCGTTTAACAGCCTATTCTGTGTACTCTGTACAGTTCCAGAATTATAAGAAATACTGTTAAGTTTTCAAACTCAAATATTAAAGTCACATATTC
The DNA here is from genome assembly GCA_037306005.1 of Rhinophrynus dorsalis. Taxonomy (NCBI): domain Eukaryota; kingdom Metazoa; phylum Chordata; class Amphibia; order Anura; family Rhinophrynidae; genus Rhinophrynus; species Rhinophrynus dorsalis. Next base: position 67,278,222 of record CM074724.1, read on the forward strand.
CATTCAGTGTCTTTCACCGCCGTTTAACAGCCTATTCTGTGTACTCTGTACAGTTCCAGAATTATAAGAAATACTGTTAATTTTTCAAACTCAAATATTAAAGTCACATATTCCATTCAGTGTCTTTCACCGCCGTTTAACAGCCTATTCTGTGTACTCTGTACAGTTCCAGAATTATAAGAAATACTGTTAAGTTTTCAAACTCAAATATTAAAGTCACATATTCCATTCAGTGTCTTTCACCGCCGTTTAACAGCCTATTCTGTGTACTCTGTACAGTTCCAGAATTATAAGAAATACTGTTAAGTTTTCAAACTCAAATATTAAAGTCACATATTCCATTCAGTGTCTTTCACCGCCGTTTAACAGCCTATTCTGTGTACTCTGTACAGTTCCAGAATTATAAGAAATACTGTTAAGTTTTCAAACTCAAATATTAAAGTCACATATTCCATTCAGTGTGTTTCAACGCCGTTTAACAGCCTATTCTGTGTACTCTGTACAGTTCCAGAATTATAAGAAATACTGTTAATTTTTCAAACTCAAATATTAAAGTCACATATTCCATTCAGTGTCTTTCACCGCCGTTTAACAGCCTATTCTGTGTACTCTGTACAGTTCCAGAATTATAAGAAATACTGTTAATTTTTCAAACTCAAATATTAAAGTCACATATTCCATTCAGTGTCTTTCACCGCCGTTTAACAGCCTATTCTGTGTACTCTGTACAGTTCCAGAATTATAAGAAATACTGTTAAGTTTTCAAACTCAAATATTAAAGTCACATATTCCATTCAGTGTCTTTCACCGCCGTTTAACAGCCTATTCTGTGTACTCTGTACAGTTCCAGAATTATAAGAAATACTGTTAAGTTTTCAAACTCAAATATTAAAGTCACATATTCCATTCAGTGTGTTTCAACGCCGTTTAACAGCCTATTCTGTGTACTCTGCAGAGTTGCAGAATAGTAAGAAATACTGTTAAGTTTTCAAACTCAAATATTAAAGTCACATATTCCATTCAGTGTGTGTCACCGCAGTTTAGCAGCCTATTCTGTGTACTCTGCAGAGTTGCAGAATAGTAAGAAATACTGTTAATTTTTCAAACTCAAATATTAAAGTCACATATTCCATTCAGTGTCTTTCACCGCCGTTTAACAGCCTATTCTGTGTACTCTGTACAGTTCCAGAATTATAAGAAATACTGTTAAGTTTTCAAACTCAAATATTAAAGTCACATATTCCATTCAGTGTGTTTCAACGCCGTTTAACAGCCTATTCTGTGTACTCTGTACAGTTCCAGAATTATAAGAAATACTGTTAAGTTTTCAAACTCAAATATTAAAGTCACATATTCCATTCAGTGTGTTTCAACGCCGTTTAACAGCCTATTCTGTGTACTCTGCAGAGTTGCAGAATTGTAAGAAATACTGTTAAGTTTTCAAACTCAAATATTAAAGTCACATATTCCATTCAGTGTGTGTCACCGCAGTTTAGCAGCCTATTCTGTGTACTCTGCAGAGTTGCAGAATAGTAAGAAATACTGTTAATTTTTCAAACTCAAATATTAAAGTCACATATTCCATTCAGTGTCTTTCACCGCCGTTTAACAGCCTATTCTGTGTACTCTGTACAGTTCCAGAATTATAAGAAATACTGTTAAGTTTTCAAACTCAAATATTAAAGTCACATATTCCATTCAGTGTGTTTCAACGCCGTTTAACAGCCTATTCTGTGTACTCTGTACAGTTCCAGAATTATAAGAAATACTGTTAAGTTTTCAAACTCAAATATTAAAGTCACATATTCCATTCAGTGTGTTTCAACGCCGTTTAACAGCCTATTCTGTGTACTCTGCAGAGTTGCAGAATAGTAAGAAATACTGTTAATTTTTCAAACTCAAATATTAAAGTCACATATTCCATTCAGTGTCTTTCACCGCCGTTTAACAGCCTATTCTGTGTACTCTGTACAGTTCCAGAATTATAAGAAATACTGTTAAGTTTTCAAACTCAAATATTAAAGTCACATATTCCATTCAGTGTGTTTCAACGCCGTTTAACAGCCTATTCTGTGTACTCTGTACAGTTCCAGAATTATAAGAAATACTGTTAAGTTTTCAAACTCAAATATTAAAGTCACATATTCCATTCAGTGTGTTTCAACGCCGTTTAACAGCCTATTCTGTGTACTCTGCAGAGTTGCAGAATAGTAAGAAATACTGTTAAGTTTTCAAACTCAAATATTAAAGTCACATATTCCATTCAGTGTGTGTCACCGCAGTTTAGCAGCCTATTCTGTGTACTCTGCAGAGTTGCAGAATAGTAAGAAATACTGTTAATTTTTCAAACTCAAATATTAAAGTCACTTATTCCATTCAGTGTGTGTCACCGCAGTTTAGCAGCCTATTCTGTGTACTCTGCAGAGTTGCAGAATAGTAAGAAATACTGTTAAGTTTTCAAACTCATATATATTAAAGTCATATATATCGTGTAAGATGAAGAAGGCGGGTAAAAAGGGACGGGGAAGTGGACGTGATCCTGAAAGTTCAGGGCGCGGGTCAGGACGCGGAGAAACTGTGCCTGGTGCCAGAGCACAAGAAAGAAAGACATCCACCATACCTAGCTTCATGTCTGATTTCACAGGGCGTCGCAGGACATCACTCTCGAGGTCCGACCAGTGCGAACAGGTGGTCGGTTGGATGACAGCTGATACTGCTTCCAGTCGGTTAAGCACCACCCTGTCTTCCACCAAGTCCACTCTCAGTAGCCAAGAGTCTGGTCAACATAATCCTCACTCTGATCATCCTTCCTCCCACCATACACGGTCTGGTCAAAGAAGTGATCCCACACTGGGATATAGTGATGAGCTCGTCTCATCACCAATCCTTCATTTGACCCTCTCTCCAAGCACGCTTGCAGAGGAACATGACATCTTGTGCCCTGATTCACAACCTCTAGAGGCTACCCAATCACAAGAAGATGACAGATGTGAACGGCATTTAAGGTCAAAGGAAGTAGTGGATGATGATGATGATGATGATGAGACACAGTTGCCATTAAATCAACCACTATTTCCGTCTCAAGACCTTGTTGAGGAGAATGTTATACAGTTGTCAATGACTGAGTATGTGGTGGGATCAAGACTTGAGGAGGATGATCAGAGTGAGGAAGTGGAGGAGGACTTGGTGGACGATGAGGTGACTGACCCCACCTGGGAAGGTGTAGAGCCGAGCGATGACAGCAGTCCTGAGGGTGAGCCATCTGCAGCACCGCAACAGGCTGGAAGAGGCAGTGGTGTGGCTACAGAAAGAAGGCGGACCGCACCAAACCGGCCCGCAAATGTTCCACGGAGCACCCCCTTGCGTAAATCTACCTTGCCAAGGGGTAGGTGTTCCGCGGTATGGCGTTTTTTTAAGGAAAGTGCGGACGACAAAAGAATTGTAGTTTGCAACCTGTGCCACACCAGAATGAGCCGAGGCATGAACACTAGAAACCTCACCACCACCAGCATGATCCGACACATGGCATCCAAGCACCGTAGTAAGTGGGAGGAACGCCTGGATCGCCCATCTGTGTCTGCAGGCCACACCACTGCCTCCTCTTCCCCTGTTTTCGGTGCCGGCCAATCGCCTGTCGAAGGCGCAGGCCCGCATACCTCCCGCCCTGCACCTGTACCATCTGAAGCACCATCAGCGACCACATCCACTTCCCTGTCCCAGCACAGCGTCCAAATGTCGTTACCCCAGGCATTTGAGCGCAAGAGAAAGTACCCAGCCACCCACCCACAGGCCATAGCACTAACCTCACACCTTTCAAAATTACTGGCCATCGAAATGCTGCCATTTAGGCTTGTGGACACTGAGTCCTTCCGCAGCCTGATGGCAGCAGCTGTCCCTCGGTACGCGGTCCCCAGCCGCCACTACTTTTCCCGGTGTGCCATCCCCGCATTACACCACCATGTGTCCCGTAACATCACCCGTGCCCTGACCAACGCAGTTACTGGGAAGGTCCACTTAACGACTGACACATGGACAAGTGCTTGTGGCCAGGGACGCTACATTTCCCTGACGGCACACTGGGTGAATGTCGTGGAGGCTGGGAGCGACTCGGACCCTGGGATGGCACGGGTGCTACCCACGCCGAGGATTGCGGGCCCTACCTCCATCAGGGTTTCCACCAGCACCTACGTTATTGGCTCCTCCTCCTCCGTTTCCACCTCCGAATTCTCTACACACACCGCCACTCCCCCATCAGCCAGTAGCTGGAAGCAGTGTAGCACTGCAGTGGGGAAGCGTCAACAGGCCGTGCTGAAGCTGATCTGCCTTGGGGACAAACAGCACACGGCCTCAGAGCTGTTGCAGGGGATTAGTCACCAGACCGAGCAGTGGCTCTCGCCACTCAACCTGCAACCAGGCATGGTTGTGTGTGATAATGGGCGTAACTTGGTGGCGGCTTTGGAGCTCGGCAAGCTCACACACGTACCATGCCTAGCGCATGTATTTAATTTAGTGGTGCAGCGATTTCTAAAAACCTACCCCAATGTGCATGATCTCTTGACCAAGGTGCGCCGCGTGTGTGCACATTTCCGTAAGTCATCTACAGCTTCGGCTGGCCTGTTGAAGCTGCAGCAGCGCTTACAATTGCCAGCTCACCGGCTGCTGTGTGACGTGAGCACGCGCTGGAACTCCACCTTCCACATGTTGGCCCGGCTTTGTGAGCAGCAGAGGGCAGTAGTGGAGTACCAGCTGTTACACGGTCGTCGCCTCTCCGTTCAACTTCCTGTAATCAGAAGTGAGGAGTGGGAATGGATGTCAGACCTCTGCGAGGTTTTACGCAATTTTGAGGAATCGACACAGATGGTGAGCGGCGATAACGCTATTATCAGTGTAACCATCCCACTTCTGTGTCTACTGAAACGCTCGCTGCTCACAATTAAAACCGACGCTTTGCATGTGGAAGAGGTGGAAATGGGGGAGGAAGAGCTTACACAAGGTGATAGCCAGAGCACCCTCACTTCGTCTTCTCAGCGACAATTGGAGGAGGCGGAGGAGGAGGAGGAGGAGGAGGAGGAAGACACGGTTGCCTCCGCTACAGAGGGTAGCCATGGAACTTTAGTTCCATCTCTTCAGCGTGGGTGGGCAGAAGAGGAGGAAGAGGATGAGGATATTGAGAGTCATCCTCCTGGTGAGGACAGCGAAATCTTGACTGTTGGTACTCTGGCACACATGGCTGACTTTATGTTAGGCTGCCTTTCCCGTGACCCACGCGTTATATGCATTTTAAACAACACGGATTACTGGGTGTTCACCCTTCTGGACCCCCGCTACAAAGAGAATTTCTCATCTCTCATTCCTCCGGTGGAGAGGACAAGCAAAATGGTGCAATACCAGAAGGTTCTTGTCGAAAAATTGCTCCAAAATTTTCCATCTGACAACGCTGGCGGCAGAGTACGTGCTACCTTGGCCAACAGAGAAGGGGAGAAAAGGGGAGCACACAGCAGTTCCGAGAAAGGCAGGGCAACACTCTCCAAGGCGTGGGACACCTTCATGACACCCCGCCAGCACCCTCACCCTGATGCGCAGCCTAGTGTCACAAGGAGGGAAAAGTTTTGGAAGATGGTGAAGGAGTACGTAGCAGACCGTGTCAGCGTCCTCAATGATCCCTCTGTGCCTTACAACTACTGGGTGTCCAAGCTGGACACGTGGTATGAACTGGCACTCTACGCCTTGGAGGTGCTGGCCTGCCCTGCCGCCAGCGTTCTGTCTGAGCGGGTATTTAGTGCTGCTGGTGGCATCATAACAGATAAGCGTATCCGCCTTTCCACCGACAATGCTGATAGGTTGACACTTATAAAAATGAACAAGGCCTGGATTTCCCCTGACTTCTCCACTCCACTGGAGGAAAGCCCCGGGGGAACATAAACTCACTTTATATATGTTATTTACAATGATGGGAATACTCTGTATTCCCATTCACCCCTTCCACCCAAAAAACGGGTATATGGTTGACTCTTAATCTTCTCATCCTCCTCCTCCTCTTCCATATGCCCTGTGCTATAATTTTTATATAGGGCCAGCTCACCAGCGGGCCCTGTGATATAATTTTTATATAGGGTCAGCTCACCAGCGGGCCCTGTTTGACAATTTTTATATAGGTCAGCTCACCAGCGGGCCTTCTCATATAATGTTTTATTGGGTCAGCTCTCTAGCGGGCCCTCTCATATAATGTTTTATAGCGTCAGCTCACTAGCGGGCCTTCGCATATAATGTTTAGGATGGTCAGCTCTGCAGCAGACCCTCACCCATAATGTTTTAGATGGTCAGCTCAGCGCACGTTTCCCTCTTAATCATGGCCTCAGTTCTGAAAATCAAGGAAATTTTTGGGAGAATTTGCCTCTGCGCACGTTTCCCTCTTAATCATGGCCTCAGTTCTGAAAATCAAGGAAATTTTTGGGATAATTTGCCTCTGCGCACGTTTCCCTCTTAATCATGGCCTCAGTTCTGAAAATCAAGGAAATTTTTGGGAGAATTTGCCTCTGCGCACGTTTCCCTCTTAATCATGGCCTCAGTTCTGAAAATCAAGGAAATTTTTGGGATAATTTGCCTCTGCGCACGTTTCCCTCTTAATCATGGCCTCACTTCAGAAAATCGATGAAATTTTTGGGAGAATTTGCAGATGATATACAAGTAAATATACAGCAAATACTGTTTGGTAACAATTTTTCGCCTAAAGTCGTTTTTATTTTCCTTTTTGTGTGTTTTACGGTCAGTCTGTAAAAATGGCGTACTACGGGCGAAAGATCGTTCCCAGCAGCGATGTTGGAGTCCAAGGTGCATCCAGACATCCTCCCTATGCTGTCCCTGAACCATTTCTGTAGTGTTTCCATCTTTTTCTGCCCTTTTCCTATGGACCAGGCACCCTCCCCTCATCAGAGCAGGGGGTGCCTGGTGTAATGCTCGAGTCCTCCCATTGACTTCAATGGGGCTCGGGTGCTCGGCCGAGCACTCGAGCCTCAGGGGGTGCTCGGTCAGAGCACCCGAACATCCGAGCATTGGGGTGCTCGCTCATCACTAGTAGCCAGTGTTGGTCAAATAGAGGGGGGTAGGGCAAGTCTGTATGTGGAATGTGTACCTTCCCCCTTTCATCAGGCTAAGCAAAAAGAGAACTTGAAAATGTTGCCTGTGACATCAGATCCTGTAGGGGGTGGATAGAAAAAGCCTAAGATGAGAGAGAGAGCAAAATACAAAATAAATGAGTTCGCTGCTTTAAACTCTACAAATCATCTTATGATGAGTCATATAGCAAGATTCTCTTTTACTCACCACGGCCAAACGCCGTTGCGGATCCGGAGCAACCGCCACAGTCCTGGCCACAGACTTCGACAAACAAGACGACACCGGAGGAGGTGCTGCAACGGATCCACCATTCATCCACAGCCCAATGATTATTTCAACCAATATTTAAAATCAACTGATTTTATTGGTCTCTTATTAAAAGCATCCAGCTTACTGTGCAACATATACACGCAACATTTTGAAAGGACCAAAGTTCACAAAGCGCCTAACATGTTTCGTGACTATATCACTTATTCATAGGCTGTGAATAAGTGATATAGTCACTTATGTTGCACAGTAAGCTGGATGCTTTTAATAAGAGACCAATAAAATCAGAGTTGCAAATGTAGGAAGAGGAGAGAAGGCCTCTCCATAATGGTGGGAGGCCTAGGGTCCATGTGCTTCCTAAAGGAGTACTGGAGAAACTGGGACTGGTGAGTGCCCTCACCAGAAGAGTTAGAGTGAGTGGGCACTGTAGTGACTAGGTGCCCTTTTCAGTTGTGGGCTTCAAGTGAAGGCGACTACAGCCACAGAAAGTACCCTGATGTTCCCACCACAAGTCAAGGCGGGTACAGCCACAGAAAGTACCCTGATGTTCCCACCACAAGGATTATGGCCAGGAAGCTAAACTTCGGTGGCTATGGCCCAAGACTAAAGAAAGTGACTGGGGATAATCTCTTAGGATGCCTTTCCTAACTCCTCTGTCAGGACTAAAAGATACAAGGAACCTTCACGTAATCCAGCAGCATGTGTAGTGGGCAGGGTGCCCACTCTTGCCTCTAGTGGGACTATGTGTAAGCTCCAGCTTTAAGCTAAAATGGACTGTGAGAATTATATGTAACCCCTGGCAATCTGTGCAACCAAGAAGAGAACCACAGAAGTGTTTAGTTTTTATGTTTTACCCCTGTTTGTTTGCCTGCAGTTGCTGTCCTATGTTTGTGTGCCGTGACCGCTCTAATAAATGCAATTTATTATCTTTTTGTCTTAACCCTCAATCTACAAGCAGTCACCCCTGTACCCCCGTCACAGTTAGTAATGTCAAAATAAAACTATTTTTCATTTTGACGAGCTTAAAAAGTTGGCTTGAATGCAAAAAAAAATATCTCTCAAACTGCTATGGTTTGAGAGATACGTGCATTCAAACTTTGATGTGTCCTGCTTTCAGCTGTAAAGGTGTCAGCAGGAGATCCATGTCGGCTGACACGAAGGCTCTGGAGCAGAGCTGCAATCGTGTTTTTTAAAACAAATGACTTCCTTGGAATGAAAGGCACACATTATCACCGCTAAGTGAATCTTCCCCCAGGGCTTACCATCTGCCATCTGTAGAAGGAGTCTTTGAGTCAATTGTACCTGCAACAAGTTACAAAAACTGTTTTTGGCACATTATGGAATTCTGGGATCACAGCGCAACTTCACACCTCTCTGCATTCCCAGAATGCATCATTGTAAAAAAATGTGCTGTGGTCCTCTAGACCCGCCCACCCTTAGACCGCGTGGTTCTTAAAGGATTCAAGAAAGCAATAGCAAACACATAAATATATATATAAATAAACTACTAAAATACATGTTAAATAAAACACCACTCTAAATTAAAATGTTGAGACAAAAGGCTGTCCAGACACCAATTACTGAGTTGAGATCTGATGGGATTCAGTGTACGTTTGTAGCAAAAAACTCACAAGAATGATGTAAAGGTGATACCTTCTATTGGCTAACTGAGGACATAGAAAGTGCAAGCTTTCAGGACACTATGGTCCCTTCTTCAGCAACCCAAACATGCTACCAAAGTACACTGAATCCCATTTATTCTACTGGCTAATGGAAGCACTTTTTACTATTATTTATTATTATTATTATTATTATGTTGATTAAGATCCGAGATTTCCGAAAAAAATTGGAGTTACAGTGCACATATGATGAAATTGATTTGATAAAATGAACTCTGACCTCAATCATGGGCTTCCTCAGGGAGTTCAAGATGTGGCACTTGTCCCCCCATACACAGGCCTACCCTGGATATAAGCATAGTGGCTGGGTGCACTGGCCTGGGGGGCATATTTTGGATTTGCACCTCCCAGAAAATATTCTGCAGATGCACATAATCTCAATGAAGCTGCAAAAGGTGTAGAAACAAGAACTATTCCTATTCTAACTACACCATAGAGAACACATGAAAATCCACACATTCCTATTAATTTAAATGAGTATTTTAACCCTTTGAGTGCCAGAGGGGTAGGGAATGCATTGCAAAGCAATGCATTCTGCACCCCTCTGGCACTCAAAGGGTTAACCACTCGAATGCTAGAGAGGTCCCCTCCAACACAGTTTAAGGCAATGTTTCAGAGACTTCTCTAACAGTGAGGGGTTAAAAGCCCCTTTTAAATCAATGCAGCATTTTATTTGTCCCCTATGGTGCAGATGATTTGCCCAAGAATTGCTCCATTTTGTAAATAGGCCTCAATTCATTCTAAAAGGACTGGCTGTAAAGATATGTGGAAAGGAAAGGAATGCAACTGCAGAATCCTCTTTTCTTATATAGACCGACTCTGTGTTATACTTGATTCCATAACTGTTTTTTGTTATTATTTACTTTTTTTTTTTGCAAAAGTACATTATCAGGAAGAACACACAGAGATTGTCTCTTATTTTCAAGTACGTCCTTGACTGATGTTATCTACCTCAGAAGGGTGAAAGTCTGAGCTGACCTTGCGGCTTGAACAGATTGTACAGCTGGTGCCTTAACCAGCTGAGCCATCTCACCCGAGTTATTTAGTTTGAATAACCCTTTAAATGCCAGTGGGGTGTGCAAGCATTATATTGCACACCCTCTGGCATTTATAGCGGAACTATCAACCCTATTAAAGCCCCCTATTAAAGGATTTTGAGAAGTATTTCTCAGATAGATTTGAGTTCAAAATGTGTGCTGCATTGCCATTAGATAAAAGAAGAGGGGTAGCGATACTTATAACTAAAGAGAGAGATTTTCAGTTGGAATTTCAAGAAATAGATGAGGAAGCGAGATATATAATTGTGGTAGGGAAGATCCAGAATGAATATTTTACGTTAGTAAATATTTACGCCCCAAATAGTTCTACGGAAAAATTTGTGAGAAATTTATATAAGAAGGTGGATAAGATCAGGAAAGGTATGCTTATTATTGGTGGGGATTTTAATTTAGTATCGGATGAAAAAGTGGATAGAATTTCAGAGAGAATGGGGAAAGTTTTGAGGAGGGGTAGGAAAGATCAATTTCTTCAAAATGTATTAAAAAAATATGACATGTATGATGCATGGAAAGTATGTAACCCAAATGTAAGGGATTATACATGCTATTCAAAGACCTTTGATTGTTATTCTAGAATAGACATGTTTTGTGTAAATAGACAGGTGATGGAAGTGACTCAAAAAGTTCTTATCCAGGATATAACATGGTCTGATCATAGTCCAGTGATATTGGATTTGAAAGTAGGTGGAGAAGGGAAGGTAAGAGATAGTTGGAGATTGAATAATAGATTAATACATACAAAGGAAGATATAGATAGTATAAGAACTGTTATTAGGAACTATTTTAGGGAAAATGAGGGGGGAGAAGTGGCAGACACTACGGTATGGTGTGCATTTAAGGCGGTCTTACGGGGACATTTTATAAAGATGGGAGTGAGAGAGAAAAAGAAGAAAGGCAGCTCTTTGACAGATTTGTATATTGTGTATTACCATAAAAATACATTAAATAAAGTAAAGCCTAGTGTTGAGAGGTCGGAAGAAATTTCGGTGATTAGGAACAAAATTAATAAGGAGTTGTTAGAACAAACTAATAAGAATTTAGAGTACTTAAAATCCAAATGGTATTATAAAGGAAATAGGGCGGATGAATTGTTAACCAATCGGGTAAAGGGTAAAAAGGCCCATAATAAGATTAATAAAATAGTGACGGAACAGGGTGTTCAGCAAGTTCCTAATAAAATAAGTGAAGCGTTTGCGCAGTACTATAGTAACTTATATAATATTCCGGCAGAAAATGTTGAGATGCGAGATTTTTTTGGTGGAAGAAGTTTTCAACATCTTTCGGAAATACAGTTAGGAAAACTAAACCGCAAATTTGTTAAGGAGGAAATTAGGGTAGTGATTGATGCTATGAGGGTAGATAGTGCCCCTGGTCCAGATGGGTACTCAAATCTTTTTTATAAAAGGTTTAAGGAGGAGTTAGTAGGTTATTTATTAAAAACATTTAATTCTATGGTTGATACAAGATGGGTCCCTGTAGAAATGTTGAGTGCAAATATAGTTCCTATTCTTAAGCCAGGGAAGAGCCCTGACAAGGTTACCTCATATAGGCCAATATCTCTGTTAAATGGGGATGTTAAGATTTATGCTAGTGTCTTAGCAAGAAGGATAAAGGAAGTGTTAGAAGATCTGATCCATTCGGATCAGGTGGGATTTGTGAAAGGTAGGTCGTCCGCTAGTGCAACTAGAGGCCTGATAGATATAATTGATATAGTTCATGCCTCTGGGTCCCCCTTCCTGGCCCTGTCGTTGGATGCCGAGAAAGCCTTTGACAGGGTCAGGTGGGATTTCCTAGGGGCTTCTTTACAGGCCTTCGGCTTTGAGGGGTGGATATATGAAGCTGTGATGGCTCTGTATGCTTCTTCAAGAGCAAGGATAGTGGGAAGTGGGTTGAAGTCAGAGTGGTTTCAAGTTAGTAATGGAGTAAGGCAAGGGTGCCCCTTGTCTCCTATCTTATATCTATTTACGATAGAATCTCTAGCGATGGATATAAGATCTACAGATGGAATACAGGGGGTCCATATTGGAGATAGACAGTTTAAGTTATTTTTATATGCAGATGACTTGCTGATATTGTTGGAGCAGCCTAGGGAGTCATTACAGGAGCTCATGAAGGTTATTGAAAATGATGCTGTTTTTTCAAATTATAAGTTAAATATAGATAAAACCATGGTCCAGGATAAGAACTTAAGTCAGAGGGAGAAGGTGGAGATAAAAGATAAATTTAGGTTTACATGGGTTAAAAGTGAATTGGTATATTTAGGGGTAAAAATAATGAGAAACCCGGGAAGACTTATAGAAGTGAATGTTCTATCATTGTTAAAACAGACCAATAGTAAACTGAAGGAATTGAAAAATGCAGAGATTTCTTGGATAGGGAGAATAAATTTGGTTAAAGCATATATTATGCCGAAATGGGTATACCTATTTCGCATGGTCCCTAGAAAGATTCCACATATTTGGTTAAGTATGATTCAAAAAAGCTTGCGTCATTTTATTTGGAAATATAAGGTCCCTAGAATCAATCAAAAATTATTGTCTCACAAAGTTGGACAGGGGGGGTTAGGGATGCCGATAATTATGGATATACATAAAGCATGTCTATTCTCACATATAATTAATATATTGAAAGAAAATGCTGTGAAGGATTCGTGGTATTATATATGCTTAGGGAAAATAGATTTACAAGATTTTTTTTGGAATGTTCATAGTCTGATAAAGAAGGTGAAATTTGGAGGACTTAAACACTTATACAGATTATGGCTTAACATAAAAAATAAATTAAATATACAAGGGAAAATTCTGGATTGCTTACCACTTAGAATATTGGAGGCTAATATACAAGATTTGAAACTAGATCGGTGGAGAGTAAATGGAGTTAATGATATAGGAGATTTGTTTAATGGTAATAAGGTTAAAACATTTCAAGAATTGAAAGCTCAATATAGTATACCTGAAGGTGAAATATATACATATATGAGAGTGAGTTACTTCCTGTTGAGGCATAGGATGGATCATCCATCAAAAAATATTTTGGAGTTAATAGAGATTATAAAAAATCCTCTTAATAAGAATTTGATTACTTCCTGTACAAGGTTATTATTTGATTTGAGAGTGAAACCTGTGTTTCCAGCTCTGAAATTGTGGGAACGAGATCTACAGCTGGAAATACAGGAAAAGGAATGGTTAGTTACGAATGTTGAAGTTGGTCAATCAGGCAGTTCACTGCTTAAATTTGGTAGAGACCCATTATAAAATGGTAAATAGATGGCATTTGGTGCCATCTAGGATGCATAAAATTTTTGACACGGTTCCGCACAATTGCTGGCGTTGTAATGCGGCCTATGCAGATGTTATGCATGTCTGGTGGACATGTAGAGAAGTCCAGAGTATGTGGAAGGAGGTTATCCAACGGATTGAGGAGATGTGTAGGATAAGGTTGGATTGCAGCCCAGGACAGATTCTGCTTCATCTTAACTGGCCAAATATGAGTAAAGCATATAGGATGATGATAACCCATGTCTTGATTGTGACAAAATTAGAATTGGCAAAATGTTGGAAAACGAGTATTGTACCGACATGGGCTGTTATCAAGTCACATTGTAAATATACTTTTAGGATGGAGCAGAGTCTTACTAGATGGGTTGGGGTTAAAAAAGGATGGCAGATGGCATTGGACGCAATAGATTGTTAGTGGGGTAGAGTTACAGTAATTATTCTATTTTAAGGTATTAATGGTATAGGATTTACTTGAGAAGATACCTGCCAGTCTGGACAATTGTACTATCTTGTCATTGTATTAGTCCTTTATGTAATTTAAATGAATATGAAAAGTAATAAGGTTCATATAGTGATGTATGTTAAACATAATACTTTAATAAAAACTTTTCAAAAAAAAAAAAAAAAAAGAAAAAAGCCCCCTCAATAATTAGTCATTAGTGATAAGCTTAGAAATAGTGCTATTAGCCAGCATACGTACAGCAATATTAAGAAATCCTTCTTCTTCTGAGACTGACTGCCAGTCTTCTTGCTTTAGAGGCATCTGTGCACCTGCACCATCAGTCACTTCCTGTTACCTTAAAGGGATAGTAATACTTTATTATTACTATCCCCCATATTGTAGATATTTGTAAAATAATTTAATAGCACCCAGGTTCTGCTCTCAAACCTTTATGGTTTGAGAGATAACCGAAGGCAAAGTTCCCCCCTCCCTCCCCCTTCCCTAAAGTCAGCGTTGTACTCACTTCAGGGGAAGTCTGTCATACGACAGGCTTGCGGCTCTGCAGTCTAGCCGAGATCCCGTTAGTGAAAAAGAATTATTTCACTGAAACGGTCTTCTCCATGTGCTTGGTTTGTGCTTGGTTTGCAAGCACATGTAGAAGACCGATTCAGTGAAATAATTATTTTTCACTATCGAGATCGTGGCTCTGCTGCAGAGCCGCCTGATGAAAGTCAGACCGGATATCCCTGCAGTCAGCACAATGCTGACTTCAGGGAAGGGGGAGGGAGGAACTTTGCCTTTGGTTATATAAAGGTTTGAGAGATGAACCTGGGGGCTATTAAATTATTTTACAAATATCTACAATATGGGGGATAGTAATAATAAAGTATTACTATCCCTTTAAGGTACAATGCAACATCTCCTAGAGAAGACTGGGATGGACAGAGCAGGCGTTCAGATGTCTCTAAGCCAAGATGTCTGCGCTGATGCCTGGCCGTCAGTCTCAGAAGAAGGATTTCTTAAAGGGATAGTAATACTTCGTTTTAACTTTATTTTATTTTGTAGGCATTAAAAACACATGAAGAATGATATAAGTCTTATCTCTCAATCCTTTATGGTTTATGAGATATTCACAAGCAAAGTTCCCCTCCCCCCCTTTTTCCTAGTGTAAGCCATCTCTTCTCAGATGTGAATCAGGTTGTATGACCAGACAGATAACAGAAGGGGACAATTTTCTTTGTATGAAAACAATGAAATCCCTTCCCCCCTTGACAAGTTTTTCAGCTTTATCCCTTATCTTAATTGAAGATTGTCCCTCTCTGCAGTCTACCTAGGCACCTCCCTTCTGATCTGGTTGAACCAAGGGGGGGGATACTTTGTTTGTGAATATCTCTTAAACCATAAAGGTTTGAGAGATAAGACTTATATCATTCTTCGTGTTTTTTTAATGCCTACAAAATAAAATAAAGTTAAAACGAAGTATTACTATCCCTTTAAGAGCTCTGTACTTATGCTGGATAATAGTACTATTTCTAAGCTTATCGCTATATGACTAATTATTGGGAGGACTTTATTAGGGGTGATAGTTCCTCTTTAAAGGGTTAAAAACATTTTGGAAAGCTAGAATTTTGAAATTGCATAAAACACATCAGTCCAAGAGCTGAATCAAGCTATATCACATGTTCTTACTCAGTCACTGCAATCTGAATCTATTACTGTTGCATTTGCCTACAGTACCAGATATACACACTGATGTAGTGGAAGAAACTAACTACTCCATAGATACTCAGTTCCAATAAATGTATCACTTTTACTGAGCAAGTCTCCTGCTTTTTTACATTAACAGTGTCCTCTAGTGGTCAGATTCCAATTAGTTATTCTGTTATATTCCAGGGGAGAGAAGAATCACTAACATGTCACTCCCAGAATTCCATGATGTGCCAGGACCATCACCGTTCCTTAAAGGGATAGTAATGTTTCATAATAAAAGCAGCTCTAATTAATCATCATAGTATTTGGACTTTGGGGAGTGTTATTTCAATTCTATCAGAGTTGTAGTTCCAGAGTAATTCAATGACAAAGTGTCCCCCTCCCACCCCTTTTACTGATGTAACACTTTTCAGCCAGATCAGAAGGGAGGTGCCCAGGTAGAGTGCAGAGAAGGACAATCTTCAATTAAGATAAGGGAAAAACCTGAAAATCTTGTCAAGGGGGGCAGGGATTTCATTGTTTTAATTGTAAGAAGATTGTCCCCTGCTGTTATCTGTCTGGTCTATAGACTGCATTCCACATCTGAGAAGAGATGGCTTACACTAGGTAAAAAGGGCGGGAGGGGAAACTTTGCTTGTGAATATCTCTTAAACCATAAAGGTTTGAGAGATAAGACTTATATCATTCTTCATATTTTTTAATGCCTACAAAATAAAATAAAGTTAAAACGAAGTATTACTATCCCTTTAAGTGCTGGACCACAGTGATAGTCCTGGCACGTAAGTGCTAAGTTTAGTGGTTACCTTCCTTAATTCCATTAGTATGGGACAAGCAGCCACAATGGTGTTTTGCAGAAGACTTATTAGTTAACTAAGTGGCCCGATGATGCATCTATAGGACTTAAAGTGTCTTTAAGTCTTGTATACTAGAGCCACTTAGCCAAAAAACGGTATCACTTTTACTCTTCCAGTCTCCTGCTTTTTCTGTGGATAACATAATACCACCTTTTACCTATGTTACAATGGTGTTTTGTGCATTCAGGACTGCCTCTCTCCTGTCTCTCCCTTTCTCACTTGTTTATATGAGCTCATTGCTGAAAGTCTGGGTTATATGGGAACACAAGCTGAGGCTCTCTGAAACAGGCGACACCCATCAATGATGACTACATTGCCCCTGCTTCTTGTGCTCAGTAAAATATTATAATGCTTACCTGTCTGTGAATATATACACTGACGACTATGAATTGTATGAGAACTCTTATAGGAACAAGATCATTTTAGATGAGTTATTAAAAGGAAAGTGAAGATAAATAGGTGTATTGTCCTAAATTGTCATTGATAATTATAAACAGACAAAAACTGGTAAGTTATAATGCCCTATATCCTATAGACAAGAGATAAAACTTACCCTGTGTGACAGGTTAAAAGAGGGTGGCGGTAAACCCATTAAAGGAAAACTATACCTTTACAGTGTGTGGCACTTCATTTATCAGAAGAAATTACCTTCATACAGCAGTCTAGTACTTGATTTTTGCTTTTAAACTTTGCTGCAGTTTGATCATAACATTATAACATTTTGATCTTCAGACTGTTTACATGATTCTAAAGGGCCATAGGTTGATCTCCCTCTCTGTTCAAGCTGATGAAGTGCATTTTTTACTTTGAGAAGGTGATAACTGAATACAAACCAAAAAATTGGATTACAGGCAACTGCAGATACAATACAAATTAACATATAAATACATATATCTGATGTTATATGTTCTGACAGACTAGAGCACACAATGTAAGCTGCCTGGTTAGACTCTGTGAAATAGGTTCCTTGATAACAGACTGCTATTTGATATATAAATAATACAAGGGGATACAACAACAAGCAACACAGGATACACTGCAACGTAGGCCTCAGTGGACCAGATGCTTGAGAATGGGGTCAGGGGTTCAAGGCTGGCTGGCAGTGGCTGCCCTCTAGGTTTCTTTGCTGCGGCCTAGGTCGGGTTAGAGATTCTGGCTACAAGGCCAGATTTGTGCCGACCCATGGAGCTGGTCCGCACTCTGGATGAAGACCCAGAGAACAGCTGCTACACACTGGGGTTGAAGTATATAACAGAATAGACAGCCTACCTGCAGTACCCATTGGCAGTTGTTATGACAGGAACACTACGACCTGGAGCTCAACTGAGGAGACTGAAGAAATCAAATGACAGGATCAGTCGAGGTCTGACTGGTGGTTGAGGTCCGACTGGTGGTTGAAGAACTACAGTGGGTGCAGGAAATAGAAGCATACCAAGGTCAAAGAGGACTGGTATTGAGACAAGGCAAGTAAGACAGGGGCGGGCAACACAGTACCAAATGACAGAATAATGGTCAAACAATGGAGCCAAGGTCAGAAACAAATAGGGCAAAGCAGTAGAAGGTGTAAGGCAGAAGAGTGGTCAAATAAATGGGGCCGAAGGCAATAACAGGAGTCAGATAACTTGGTACCCTCCTGTCATGGTACCAAGTGCAGTAGGGAAGACAAAGGGGAAGCCAGGTAAATATACTAGTAATAACAACAAGACTGGAACTACAGGTCAGGAACTGGAATGCTTTGATTGTGCATCTTCCCAAAAGCACTACTGCTCTATAAAGGCACAATGCAAACACAAGAAAAGGTGGGGAATGAGGATCTGGATTACAAAGAAAACAAATGAAATACCAGACAAGGAATCATGAGAAAAAGCAAAGAATTGCTTAAAATAGCAAAAGAAGCATGAAAAGTAATACCTGTTTTGTAAGCATGTTTTGTACATACTGCTGTATGAAGGACTGGTACCTAAGTAAGTCCTTCTGTGAGACAAATTAAGAACCATGTAATCTATAGCTATAATTCCCCTCTAATATTCTCAGGTAATTACCAGAACATAAGGCACTCTGCAGTTAGCCTTGAATATGATCCGCATACAGTTACGTTACATATCTATATACAGATCATGTTTGCAGTTTAAACCCTTGAATGATAGAAGTGTCTCCATTGCATTGTAACCCAATGTGCTGATGACACTTCTAGGATCCAAGTGTTTGCCAATGTTTTATGTATAATTTGGCTAATTGTGCAGTGCAATTTGCCGATAGTTTTTAACATCTATTTTCCCTTCTTTTAAAAAGGATATATTATGAAACCTTAATGTAGGAGATCTCAGCATGTCTAGTCTTTTTCTTTGAACATTAGCGGAAAACAGTCCAACTCTTAGCAAAAGAACAGCCTGTGCATGTACAGGTGATAAGAAGGGACCATCTCAGGAGACGTAATGAAGCATAGACAGAGGGCAGTCTTAGACAACACCAGTGAATCTTCTTATAATAACATTCTCTCCATGGTCACATTAAACAGATGTCCATCAAGCAGCTGTCAAATTGTTTTTGACTGAAAGATATTATCCACAATGGGGTTGGAGACACCATCATCTCCAAAGAAAGGCTATATTATACACTGACATGGAAAGATGCAATCCTAGCCTATAATTTGAGCTGGTGTCTTGTTAAGCTTGCAGACATCTGTGGTATTCAAAAATACAATATGTATTTTCCTACTAGAATGATCCTGTTAACTTTAAGTGCCTCATTTAGTACATTTTCTCAGATTCCTGCAGACTTTTACAATTACTCAAACATTTCTCAAACTTGAAAAATCAGCAGTATACTTAGTACATTTTCTGACACTTTTGATTGACCATTGTTATGGATTGTACAAACTGTAAAAATCCATTTGTATCCATTGACTTTATCATTTTGGACAGCATTTTGTCTTTTTGTTATCCATAAATAAAGTTTTGATTGTTGTATTGTTCTGGAAAAAGCTGAGTATAGTTGGTGATACCTTTTGTTGAGCAATGTATTACTCCTTAATACTCTGCGTTACAGATAAATAACAAATGCATTGTGTTGCAAGAGAGGTTTGTTGTATCAGATTTCAGAAGTCCTCCTTCAATTATCTCTGCTCCACATGATAGTGATGAGTAGAAATGGCCTTGTGATGTAATTTGCACCATTCTGTAGGGTGTGTAGAGCTAAATGATAACTATTCAGCATATGTGCAGAGGACAAGGAAAGAGTGGACTTTGTGATGCACTGGAGATCTATCAAACATTTAATGGGGTTAAAGCCCCATTTAAATCAATGTAAATATTTGTCAACCGCAATGCAGGTGGTTTGCTCCAGAATTGCTCCAGTTCTGTTTAGTATACCAGCCTCACTGTGTTTAATCAACAGAACATGAGAAAGCCTGTGGGGAAAAACAGTTGGTGGCTGTCCTGTATCTTCTCCCAAATACATGCACCTTCAGGTAGATCTGTCTGTGTACAGCTATGCTATTGTTCAAACAAAGAGTATGTTCCATTGCTTTGCTATTAAACAAAAGCAAGAATAGAGGTGCTCACCAGGTATAGCTATTAGTATGTGAGAGGTAAAGATCACTGGAAAAATCAATCAATCAATATAGATGTGCAGAACTAAAAGGAACACACTATTATATATGAACAAAAATGATCAACAGACGGATACTAATACATAAAAAGTATATGCAAATAAAAAAGTAAAGAACATATAGAATGTATCACATGTAGTCCAAACTACATTATCTTGGAATTTTTCCTGAGGAAGGGGTTGTTACTGCCTTGAAATGCATCAAAAGACCAAGAGACTTTATTGTTTTACAGTACTTTCATCAATTGGCAACAGACGAGGCATTCAGCTTTGATCAGAGAAAGCGGCAGAAACATAAAGCTCTCCACCGTATTGCAAAGCTCTCCATCCCACTGCATACCACCGAGGAGCATCGATACCGCTATAGAGGACGTGCAGCCCAGGAGGATGGATGAATACCTTTGACTAGAATTAGTGATGTGCATGACCTCAAGAAATTATCTGGTGAGCAGACACATTGACTAACTCTATTACGAAAGATTTGATCACCCATGTACCTACACTGACCGTTTGGAGAACACACTCCCGTTCATCCATGGGGACTGATGTTGTCCTGGTCAGTTTCAGCGTTTTGGGCTGCACCTATCCCACTGCAGGTTTTTCCAGCTATAGTGTATTTTAGGTGTCTGCATCGTCAGTTTGCCATTGATTTTAGTTGTATCTATGTATCCAGGTTTACTATATACCTGGGACTTGCTTAGCAGTGGTATACTGCATGGTCATTTTTTAGTCTATTATTTGTTCTACTTTCGTATTGACTAGATATATCTAGCTTTTTATAATTACAACTTTTTGATTTTTTCCTATTTATTTCAATAAATTTATTGGAGGTTTTTTTTCACTTGTCACTAATGTTTTTATACTCTGTGTTGTCCTTGTGGTAACTTACTACACTTAGATCTCTTGTGCGCTATTTTTTTCTTTTTTTCTCTTTTGCTATTAAACAGTCTGAGCTTTTAAAGCGACAGTCACCCTCCTTTTTGACTTCATCTATAATATGTAAATTCTAATTTCTTCTACATTATATTCTTCCCCTTCCTCCATTTGTATGTGAGTTCTCAGTATTGATGAATTTTCTGTCAGGGATTGTGAAAGCAGGGATTGTGTAAGGAATGATAAAGAGGTGATAAAGTGGAGATGACTTCTCCAGAGATATCACTTTTCCAATTTCTTTGTTATTCTATAGAGCCTATGCACCAAGATCCCCATAGTAGGAGAAATCTTAGTGCATTGGCTCCCTAGAATAACATAGGAGATGGAGAAGTGATATCACTGGAGATGTTATCTCTGCTTGATCACCTACTTACCATGCCTTAGTGCATCTCCCCCAAGGTAACTCTGTACCCTCAGCAGAAAAGCCTGCCCCAAGCCTATCTAATGCAGAATAGAGAGCATTCAGTGCTGCAAGCATAGTGCTACATTGTACTACTATCCCTGCTTTTACAGTCCCTGACAAAAATCGTTAACCCTTTGAGTGCCAGGAGGTATGCGACGCATTGCAAAGCAATGCGTTGTGTACCCCTTGGGCACTCAAAGGGCTAAGGAAAGATACATTCAGAGACATAAAAGTGCAAAAAAAAAAAAAAATAGGTGAATATCAAAATAAAATAAAATAAAAAGAATATGCAACTTGACTTTACATATATATCCCTGTGCAGAATGTGTAACATCAGTAAAGAGGATGACTGTCAGCTTTGGTCTTCAAATGAAGGCTTAGATTTATGGGTGTCCACGGGGGGGCAAGAGGGGTGCTTGCCTCCCTAGGTAAACATAGGGGCTCTTTAAGAATATGAAAACGGTAGCAATATAATCAAAATAATACAGGGAGGCAGTAAATTGTATGGGAGAAAAAGACATATTTTGACTGTATTTTTCAAGAATTCTTCATACATTCTTATTGAGTTTTACATGTGATTTGCAGCAATACTTCTTTGCTTTTTTTCCCAGCATCTTTTCCTCTATAAACAGCTGATTAAAAACACTCTGATAATGCAGTGACCTGCATTGTTAGTGTGACTCCATCCCAATACCACTGGAATGCATGCTAATGTGATTAAACTAGGATACAGTACTGAATGAAAGTAGCAGCCAGCTGCTTTAAAGAGATGGTAACACAAAATTTGTAAAATTGTACACTATGTGGTTTATCCTACTGAGTAAAACAAGTGTATTACCACTGCTGAGAAGTGTTTTATTAAAAAGTTATTGCAGCTCAAACTTGAATTGTAGGTGCAGTATCTCAATGGCTTGAAACTTTACAGCAGCACTGTGGCCATACCATCCTATGGAGGTTTAAGGTCGACTGACCAGAGCTGCCTTGGTGAACTTTCTAGCCTTCAAGAGTTTAAAATATCCATTTAAATCAATTACATGTTTCATTTTTCTCTATAGTATAGTTGGTTTTCCCCAGACTTCATCCCCTTTCGCTATATATAAGGCCCACATTTTCCTAATTCATAGATTATTTTCATCCACTTAAGACTCTGAGATAGAGTCAGCAGATGAAACCCCAGTCAGGAATTATCTCCTAAAATAGCAGTTCTCAAACCTGTCCTTGGGACCAATAACAAGCCAGGACACAAGAATTGCTCCACTTGAGCACAGGAGAATTGATCAGAGGCTCCGTCGTTTTGATTCGCTAGCATGTACTCCCAGGTACTAGAACGAGGATATGATCTAAAGTGAGAAGGTGGAAAAGTCATGTGCATATACACTATTTTATGTAAAGGGTAATAGACTTATGGAATAGCCTGCCAGCAGTAGTGGTAGGACTAGTAGTGTACGGGAATTAATAAGTACCTTAACCCCTTCGCGACCACTGACATGCCAGGACCATCAGGCAGTCCTGCACTTAAGGACCAGTGACGGTCCTGGCACGTCATGGAGTTCAGGGCTCATGGCGTGGCTGCATGCCACTCCAGAAGCCCTTAACCTGAAAAAAAAAGCCCCATGGACGACAAGTGCCGGCTGCACGTGCGCGCGCCGGTCCTTAAGGGGTTAAGAGAACTATGAATGATGTTATCTAGATAGAAAAATGGATAGGCTGATTTGTTCTATGTTTTTATGGGCTTTATGTATAAAAGCAAAGTGGAGCAATTTTGGGGCAAACCAACTGCACTGTAGGGAACAAATTAAAATCCCATTTATTTAAATTGGGCCGTTAAAACCCTGGAATGCTAGTCAGTTCTCCAAAGCATTGTAACTGAGTGTGTTAAAGACTTTTGTAGCATTCAAGGGTTGAAAACGTCCCATCTAATTCCATGGACATTTTGGGAATCTTTAACTGTCCCCCATGGTCATACCTGGGAACTCTCTGGATCTGCCCTGGCGACTTCAGTTTTCAGACTTGATTACTGGGTCTACACGGACGGAGGCTGATCCATCAGCTTCTGGAGTTCCCTGGTAACCCCGCCCACTCACCACCTGGTTCTGTCCACTCCTGCCTTGTTCTGCCTTCTTTCCTGTACGTTTCAGGACAAACTCCGCCCTTCAGCGTTCCAATCTTACCCACCCCAGTTAAGTCCTGCCCTTATTATGATGCTAATTGTATAAATTGGTCAATCCCACATCCATCCATCAATGATTCTCCGGGGGGCTTGTGTGTTTATATGTATGTGAAATCAATATCTATGTGAAATTAGCAAAATATATATGTTTGTATCACTGTTACATCCCTCCCTTAGGCTTTATTCATTAAGCTAAATAGTTCCACTGTACCATGCTAGAGGTGTGCATAGCAAAGCAATGTGTTAGAGACCTAGAATTCAAGGTGTTAAAAGTCCCATTTAAATCAATGGAAATTTGCTTGGTTTTCCTTTGAAGTCTATGGTGCAGTTTGTTTTATCCAGAAGTGCGCCTCTTTATCGTGATGAATATGTTTCTTAACTCTCTAAGTGCCAGAGTGGTACCCAAAGCATTGTGTTGCAATACGTTGGATACCTCTCTGACACTTAAAGGGTTTCGGTTCGGCTTTCCAAAAGCAAAGTATGTAAGTATTTTTTTCTTTAGGATTTTAAATGTGAAGAATTATATGTGCATTATATTAAATCAGTAATGCTCAAACTTTAATACGCGTTGCGTACCCCTCTGGCACTCAAAGGGTTAAATCTTGCAAGTATGCGTTTCAGTCAGTTTACACAATATAATACAATATACAAGCAAAATGAATTACAAAGCAATAGATAGATAGATAGATAGATAATTATTATTATTATTATTCTTTATTTATATAGCGCCAACTAATTCCGCAGCGCTGTACAATTGGGGAATAGACATACAGAGGTATTAAATAGTACAATCAGATGTGTAGAACAGGAGGATCAGAGGGCCCTGCTCGTGAGATAGATAGATAGATATACATTATACATATGTAATACAAAGACATGGAGATGCACATATACACACACATGTCATATTAATGTAAACACACCATACAAGTTCTTTCTTTACAGAAAACAAAATCACCAAACACATGTACCAAAATATTGTAACCTGTTTTTCCTGCTAGCAAAAAGCTTACAACCAGTGCCCTGTAGATTTTTCCAGAAAGCTTGCCATCTGTTGTATGTTTTGCCAACAATCTGTCTTAAAGATTTAGAGAGTTCACAACCATTTTTTGCCCCCCCAAAAAATGAGCAAGCCACAAGTTTTTTTTAGCTTTTCAGCATTTTCTCTAAAATGCTAGGCAACAAATGACCATGCAGGAGGAGATGCACTAAAGCATGATAAAGAGGTGATAAAGTAGAGATGACTTTTCCTTTGCTATCACTTCTCCAAGTCCTATGTCATTCTACGGAGCCGAGATCTTAGTGCATAGGCTCTATAGAATAACATAGGAACTGGAGAAGTGATAGCACAGGAGAAGTCATCTCCGTTTTATCACCTCTTTATCACGTCTTAGTGCATAACCCCCCTAGTTGTTCAATATTAGTAAATAATAACACCTCAAAAAAGAATGGTCAAATAACTTTATATACTTTATATACTTTATATACTCCTTATTCCCAACCTTCATATGTAAATGTTCTTTCTGTGATTTAGTAGAACTGAAATTTGGCTGTACAAGAAACTGCAATGACAATGAAAAATTATATGAATAAATAAGCCTGAATCAGAGGCATAACTAGAAGCCACTGGGCCCTGGTGCAAAAATTGCCATGGGCCCCCCCAACCACATTGCGCCCCCCCATTGCCCCCAATCACCTCCACATTGCCCCCAATAGTCACAATTGCCCCCACATTGCCCCAATATTGCCACAATTGCCCCCACATTGCCACAATTGCCCCCACATTGCCTCCACAATTGCTCCCAAATTTGCCACAATGCCTCCACAATTGCCCCCAATCACCACATTGCCTCCACTGCTGACACCCCCCATGCCCATCTCCTACCTCCCTGGTGTTCCAGCGGCTGCCGGCTAGCGTGGCAGGAGAGGTCTACTGCATAGACCTCTTTAGCAGGAGCTCCCGCGCGGTCCTTCAGTAATACAGAGCGATGGGAGATGGTGTCATCTCCCAGCGCTCTGCATTACTACCACAGAGCTGACGAAGCCCGCACAGACCTTGTCCTCAGCTGCTTGCTGCTCAGTGGTGCCGGGCAGGGGTTCCCAGGGGTCGGTTGGGCCCCTGGAGTGCCAGGCCCGGTCGCAGGTGCGACCACTGCAACCCCTATTGTTTCGCCACTGAAGAACATCTGAGGGGAGATGCATTAAGGTGTGATAAAGAAGTGATAAAGTAGAGATGACTTCTCCAGTGATATCACTGCTCCAATTCCTATGTTATTTAGGGGAGGGATTGTAGTGCATAGGCTCCATAAAATAGCATAGAAATTGGAGAAGTGATATAACTGGGTAGTTATCTAAACTGCTCCAAAAAATAAAGGGAACACTTAAACAACACAATGTAACTCGAAGTCAATCACACTTCTGTGAAATCACACTGTCCACTCAGGAAGCAACACTGATTGACAATAAATTTCAGATGCTGTTGTGCAAATGGAACAGACAACAGGTGGAAATTATAGGCAAGTAGCAAGACACCCCCAATAAAGGAGTGGTTCTGCAAGTGGTGACCACAGACCACTTCTCAGTTCCTATGCTTCCTGGCTGATGTTTTGGTCACTTTTGAATGCTGGCGGTGCTTTCACTCTAGTGGTAGCATGAGACGGAGTCTACAACCCACACAAGTGGCTTAGGTAGTGCAGCTCATCCAGGATGGCACGTCAATGCGAGCTGTGGCAAGAAGGTTTGCTGTGTCTGTCAGCGTAGTGTCCAGAGCATGGAGGCGCTACCAGGAGACAGGCCAGTACATCAAGAGACGTGGATGAGGCCGTAGGAGGGCAACAACCCAGCAGCAGGACCGCTATCTCCGCCTTTGTGCAAGGAGGAGCAGGAGGAGCACTGCCAGAGCCCTGCAAAATGACCTCCAGCAGGCCACAAATGTGCATGTGTCCACTCAAACGGTCAGAAACAGACTCCATGAGGGTGGTATGAGGGCCCGACGTCCACAGGTGGGGGTTGTGCTTACAGCCCAACACTGTGCAGGACGTTTGGCATTTGCCAAAGAACACCAAGACTGGAAAATACGCCACTGGCGCCCTGTGCTCTTAACAGATGAAAGCAGGTTCACACTGAGCACATGTGACAGACGTGACAGAGTTTGGAGACGCCGTGGAGAACGTTCTGCTGCCTGCAACATCCTCCAGCATGACCAGTTTGGTGGTGGGTCAGTAATGGTGTGGGGTGGCATTTCTTTGGGGGGCCACACAGCCCTCCATGTGCTTGCCAAAGGTAGCCTGACTGCCATTAGGTACCGAGATGAGATCCTCAGACCCTTTGTGAGATCATATGCTGGTGCGGTTGGCCCTGGGTTCCTCCTAATGCAAGACAATGCTAGACCTCATGTGGCTGGAGTAACTAGAAGCCACAGGGCCCTGGTGCAAGAATTGCCATGGGCCCCCCCGACCACATTGGCCCCCCTCAACTACATTGGCCACCTCCACATTGACCCTTCCACAATGCCCCTCATTCTCCACAGTGGCCCTTCATCTCCACAATGCCCCTCTTTCTCCATATTACCCCTTCCACATTGCCCCTTCAACAATGCCCCCATCACAATACCCCTCATTCTCCACAATGCCCCTTCCACATTGCCCCTCTTTCTCCATATTGCCCCTTTCACAATGCCCCCATCTCTATATTGCCCCTCAATCTCCATAATGCCCCTTCCACAATGCCCCTCATTCTCCAAAATGCCCCCATCACAATGCCCCTTCCACAATGCCCCTCATTCGCCACAATGCCCCCATCACAATGCCCCTACTGACCGTCCCCCTCCTCCTACCTCGAGTCCCTGGTGGTCTAGTGGTGAGTCAAGCTCCCGTGTGGTTGTTAGTAATGCTATGTCATCTCCCAGCGCTCTGCATTACTAGAGCGCCACTTGTGCTGCGGGCGCGTGGTGAGGGGGTCGCAGGGGGCAGTCCCTGAGAGTGACGGGCCCGGTCACAGGTGCGACCCCTGCAACCCCTATTGTTATGCCACTGGCTGCATGCCGCCCTGTGATCTCAGAACGCGTTAATGATTACAAAGTGCCCTGGTTCTCCAGAGTGCTCCACCCCTGGACTGTGTGGTTGTTAAGTGGTTGATCCATCCTGGATTGTGGTCCTCTGACTTGAGACTAAGTGATTCTTTCTTTGCTTATCAAAATTACTTACCTTGGTAGGTGTTCTTTAGACAATGGTCATTTATTTCTATTTAATATATTTTAATTATGTTTCATATCTCTCTCTTGCAATCCACTGCTGAATCTTTCTGTTTATCATCTAATAAAGACTAGTGTCCTTTAGGAGTCATTCGGGTCTATTAAAGCCCGTTGTTTATTGCGAGGACATGTGATATAGATAGATAGATAGATAGATGTTACAGAGATACTTGATTGCGGTAAACCAACCTATTAACCCTTTGAGTGCCAGGGGGTACCCCTCTGGCACTAAAAGGGTTAAGCAAATGAATAGCCACATATTGAAACTGTATAATTCCACTTTAAGCTTGTAGTGTCTACCTCAAAGTCGTATATGTCACATTTAGTTGTTTAACCCCATCAGTGCTAGAGGAGTATAAGCAACGCATTGCTTTTCAATGCATTTCATGCACACTCTGGTGCTGGACCTGTATAGTATTAGACAATTGATATGTGTTCAAAATGCTTTCATTGATCAATGGCAGTAGTAATCCCTAAGTAAGTACTGTAAACATATACACATGCTTAATTTTATTGATTGGATGTGGGGGTCCTTATTGTGTTAGATAAGGACACATACTGATGCATTCTTTCTACACAGTTACAAATTATCCCGTCTAATTATATTGCTGTTAAATAAAGAAAATCAATGCACATTGGTATTCACAAAAAAAACAGTATTCTACCTCACTAAAGGAACACTTCTGCTAAAAATACATTTGTCTTTCCTACGAAAGAGCACTGTGTAACATACATACATACGTTTGTGTATGCGAAACAAAAAAATGATACACCTCTTTCAACAAAGGTTTTATGAACTGGTCAAATTATATTCCTCATATACGTGGGAATTGTTTAAAGAGGAAGTAGCACCTGCTAACAATAATAACACATGCTTACTTTATTATAGCCAGAAAATTCTAATGGCCCTTATTCATTTTGCTCAAGAGATAAGTGGGGTTATTCACTAGGCGTGATAAAGAGGTGAAAAAGCAGAGATGACTTCTCCAGTGATATCACTTTCCCAGTTCATATGTTATTCTATGGAACCAATGCACTAAGATTTCTCCAACTTTGGAGATCTTTGTGCATTGACTGTATAGAGTAACATAAGAACTGAAGAAGTGATATCATTGGAGAGGCCATCTCCACTTTATCACCTCTTTATCACACCTTAGTGCATAACCCCCCCTTGTGGTCCTGCTAGCAAGTCATGTCCACCTCCATTGTCATGACATCCAGGATGGATTAAAGATGTTATCTCTTGAACAAAGGCACATGGGCAAAATTCATGGGGGACATTGGGAATTTTTTGGCCTCAATAAGGTAAATGTAGGGTTAATATGTTATTTCTCTATTAACTTTAAAATCTGGACGTTTGTGATGTGACTCTTGAATGAAGAATCTTCCAGTAATAGGAGTATTGGAAGCTGCGAATCATTTAAAACAGAGACTGGCATATAAAAGCCAGTCTCTGTTCAACATTCTTTCAGTGGGACTCAGGCAACGGTAGACTTGTGCGATTCAGTTGGTCCGAATTCGGGTCATTCGGTCGTCATTTGGGACTGCTGAAAGGCAAGGGGCATTCGGTTTTTTTTCCCGAATCCGAGCAGTATTGGGTCAGAAATTCGTAAAATAAATCGGACATTCGGATGACGTTCTCCCCGCGCGCACTTTCCCTCCCTTTCTAGTCCAGTGAGCTTCTTAGTTTCATGATGGTGGTTGGACTATTGCCATGTCAGACACCCAGACAGCCTGCATTTCCTGTTAGTCCATTGTTGGAGCTCAGAGAAGAAGGAGATAGTGCCAGTTGTTGTGCAGGCAGGCAGGTAGCATAGGCACTAGGCAGGCAGCCAGCATTATTGCCACTGCAAGGGAGAGTCATCTTTGTTCCTGGGCAAAATATAAGGAATTTGTTGGAATACTAGAGTGACACAGCCAATCTCACATTTATTTTGGCAGTCCTATTGCCACTGCAAGGGAGAGTCATTTTTTAAAATATGTTAAATTCAGCCGAATAATTTGGAATGTCTCCGAATTTCGTCCGAGTCTAACAGGTCCGGTCCAAAACTCGGATCCAACGACAAAAAAAAAAAATTCGTCCAAAATCGAATTTCACCAAAAATTTTTGCCATGCACAAGTCTAGGCAACGGCCCTATAGGTAGGCAAGGGGGGGGGTTCTGCAACCATCTGCATGCCTGCCGCCACCGTCAGCAAACATCGGAATGTTTTTTCTAACTTAAAACAATAAGCATAACTGTTTTTTTTTTAAATAAAAGGAATGTGAACCTATTATTTTGAAGAGAGATACCACACTTATTTTAACCCTTTAAGAGCTGGAGGATTACCCCTTTGGCACTCAAAGGGTTAACTGTGGCATCTCTAAGGGGCATTAGTTTATTTCCCAAAGAAACTCAATGGATGATATTTTTTTTTTTTTTTTTAATGATTTTAATGAAGACGGAAGAAAAAAGAAGGGAGGAGAGAAGATGGCCAGTAGATGTCCAAGGTGCTGAGGACCCCGCTGGACATCAGGATTACAGGTAAGTGTTTATTTTTCAGAGCATGCGTTAACTTTATTGCGATTAACCCTGTGAGTGCCATTAGTTTTAGAGACTCTGCACCTCCTTTTCATGGCACAGGTTTTTCACCATAAAAGTGCGCTCCTTAACATGCGGTGAAGCCACCCTACGGAATAGAATACCAAATTCGACTTGTTTTAAGTGGTGTCCAATGGGTGCATATTTTTCCGTAGCGGTGGTTGGTGATGGTGCAATTAATAGAATAGTAAACTGTGCTGTCAAAACCACCATTGCTAGTTTGAAAAAAATAGCAGAGGGTATAGAATCGAGCCCATGGATATCCCTTCAACACTGACCTTTCACCCCACTCCCTTGGAATTCTAGTGGTCAATACAATAGGGTCCCCCTGGGCTTTGGGTTGAAAGTAACATACACCTCTCCTCATCGGTATCACTTTTAAAAATATCGCATTTTTAACAGCTCGCGTCTTGAGACCACATTATGTAGGTCGCCGTGTTGAAAAGGGCGACATGAGAATCTCGCCCTGCATGAGATTCTCATGTCTCTTCTTTTCACATTGCTCTTGCCTGTGGGGCTGGTTTGAAAAAAAAAAAAAAAAAAGTATAATCGAGCATAGTGTCCACTGCCTTTCCTGGAATAATAAACTGCTTTAGCTTTGCAAAATGTTTTGAAACTTGGTTCTCCATAGAGGTAATTACTAATGATAGATGTGTGCCTCTGTGTGTGTCATTAATTAAAAGTAAAGCTGCCTGATAATATCCCTTTCTGTGCCAAAATGGTTAATATGCATATTTTTATAGGGCAGCTTTACTTTTGATTAATAACACACACAGAGACACACAGCTATCATTAGTAAATATCTCTAAGGAGAACCAAGTTTCAAAACATTTTGCAAAGCTAAAGCAGTTTATTATTACAGGAAAGGCATTGGACAACATGCTCGATTATACTTTTTTTTTTTCAAACAACCCCAGCAGGCGAGAGCGTTGTTAAAAGAAACTACACAAGAATCTTGCTCTTATATGCAGGGCAAGATTCTCATGTTGCCCTTTTCAACACGGCAACCTACTTAATGCGGCTTCAAGTCGCTCGCTGTTAAAGTGAACCCTGCTCATCCAGATATTAGTGCAGAGGTGACCAGTGCACTGACACCCCGAGCCTTTGGTGTGGGATTCCTTTTGAAGGAAAAATCTTAAAAACAAAGTTTTTTTTTTTTGTTTTTTTTTCAACTTACTATATTAATTTTATACAAGTATTTTTTACTTACTATATTAGGGTTCTAATGACAGTCTAATGATGTCCTTAACCTTAGCTTCTATCCATAAAAAGTGAGCGACTACAATGCCAAAAAATGCAAAAAAAAAAAAAACACCAGTTAACGCCTTCATTCCACCCCTCACCCCAAAAAATAATCCTTTTTTTATATTTTCAGATATTAACTTATGAATTCAAACAGTGCAGATCCTTAAATACATGACAAAAATAATTTTCTTATTTATTCAGATATGGAACTGAGCTGATTTTGAACCAGATCATGCTAATTCAATTAAACTACTTTTTTTTAAATCTGTTTTTACTTGGGGCCAGTGGAGCTATACACTGTTACATGGGCGGATTGTCCTATCGGGGGATCGGGCATCCCCCGGTGGGCCGATATATCGCGAGCCACTTTTTTATTGAGTGCAGACTCTCTCTCT
Organism: Rhinophrynus dorsalis; assembly: GCA_037306005.1. Classification (NCBI taxonomy): domain Eukaryota; kingdom Metazoa; phylum Chordata; class Amphibia; order Anura; family Rhinophrynidae; genus Rhinophrynus; species Rhinophrynus dorsalis. Next base: position 67,310,213 of record CM074724.1, read on the forward strand.
CCCCTTCCGGTGTGCACTGAAAGAACTGCAATTAAAACAGAAGTGCTGTACAGCGCTGGCCATCTCTCTCCCCCTCCGCTTCACTGTGTCTTGAGTGGATCGGAGGGGGAGAGAAACGGGCAGCGTTAGTTGTCTTGCAGTTCTTTCAGTGCGCACCGGAGTGTGTGTGTGTGGGGGGGGAGCCCGGGCTGGTATTCCCCTACAATCCGCCCCTGCACTGTTACATGCTACCAGAAGGGCAATGCACCATTACATTATGCTGGGGACCTGGTACCTTTCTTTTCAGCAAAAGTCACCTATGTGAAACTCAATTTTTAACACACACACAAACATGTACACAGGTTATGCTATGCAGGATCTGCAAAATGTTAACCCATCTTTAAACTGGCAATAATGCTTGCAAACTAGTTACTCATATTAAAGAACAAGCGAACAATCTTCATTAAGTGTGTAAAAATGACCGCATTTACTTTTTTATGCAGCTTTCTTTTATTAGCATTGTGATTGCAGACAAAGTTCACCATTCTAGACCTGCATTAACTGATCATAAATTAGCTGCAAGGGGGCATGAAGAGGTCATTCTTGGGTATGCACCAATCAGGGAGTAATCTCCTGTGGCTGCTGTCAGAGAGATAAACAAGCATCCAGAATTCTTCAGATTTAATTAGATCTGCCTAGAGCTCTTTAGATTTTGAGAGAATGAGGCACATAAGTTGTTCTCATATGATGAAAGAAATAGCTACGAAAGGTAATGGCAATTTGAGCCTGGAAGGCAGTCATTTCTTGGGGTGTTTTTATTGGGAAACAAGATCAAAATGAAAATATAAGGTTCTAGGAGTCAGTGAGTATGATTAATTTAAACACACATCAGTGTACCATAGAAGGTCACAGTACATGCTTAGATGTGTGGAATAATAAGTCTGGAGAAGCCCAAAGGGGCATTACTGTACTGCACAGACACTAGAATGCTTGCAGAGTGCTTGAGATTATTTAATAATTTATCACTATCTCTTGCTAAAACCAATAGCATGAATTATTTAAAGCCTTCATATTATTAAAGTGTCAAATTGATTTGGTGCTGAGAGAATAAAGTTGGCAGCTCACAAGTAGCCTATAAGTAAGCAAAAGCAATGAGCCCATTTTTTTTTACACTGAACATACACCTTGCAAGAAATATTTTAGGTGGTGACACTTCATTCCTAGAAAGAAGCAAATTTGCCTGGACAGCGATAAAATCTCATTTTCAAGAAAAAAAACTACTAATGGTTTGCTAGAGCCGATACCATTGTAAACAATGTAATGTTTATAGCTACAAGCTTGCAGAACAATTCTGCCTTCTTCTTGAGACATAAACTCTGATGAGATTCATAAAATATGTCACTGCAAATAGTCTGTACAGCTATGCCAATGCCACAGCATTACTTTCTTTGGCTGGAAATGAATTCTTGTACACACTCATATATATAAATATTCTGTACAATCTTTAACCCAAGATCTTACATAACAGAGCACCTTATAACATTTGTATTGACGCTGAATGAAATGTATCTATTGTATGTTTGCTATGTGTAATGCATTCTGTTGTTTAATGGGGCAGAGTAGATCAGAATAAAATATGGCTCATTATAAAAAAGCTCTAACAATGTAAAGCAATAAGCAGTGGACATTCAGTGTTATGGATACTCAACAATGACCTACAAGTTCAAATAATGGGTGAGATACGTATACATCAGGTGTAGAAGAGCAAGAAACAATATATGTATTTACCTGAATATCATATTTTTGGCTTGGGTAGAGACAGCATACACCTGAATTTTGTGTTTGCTGCAATATGTGACATTTGACCGAGTTTATGGCACAAAACTAACCTGTTTTAACATGCAGCTAGTAGCTGTACCATTTAGGTACCTTCACACCACCCTTAGATACTAGAGACATCTCCAGTGCATTGTTTCACAAAGCTGAGAGACAACATTTAAAATTGCCCTTGCAGCCATCAGTGACTAGCTTATAAAATCAGTCAGTCCTTCTGTGTCAGCGAGGTGAGGTTTATGACCTAGTTTTGACTTATTTGGCAACTGAGGGCAGACATTCATCTACTGATGGATCTACAACAACTAGGTGGTTTGTTGAGAACTGGACAAAACTCCAGTGTTCGTTCCTATTTAAAAATCCGTGGCTTTAGTAGATCAGTGGTGGATAACAGGCTTTTCCTTCGGCCCATGCATACTCTAAAATCCTATTTAGATTTAGATTGGAGAAGATAGATAGATAGATAGATAGATAGATAGATAGATAGATAGATAGATAGATAGCTATCCAGCCAAAGAAAGTAACACTGCAAATGAAAGGGTCCTATAGAGCCTGCTACTGTATTTGGCTTGCTTGTCTCCCTTCACTTTCCATAATAAGAATTCTAATATGTTTCTAATGAAATAGTATTGTATTTAAAGGGATAGTAATACTTCGTTTTATCTTTATTTTATTTTGTAGGCATTAAAAAAACATGAAGAACGATATAAGTCTTATCTCTCTTTATGGTTTAAGAGATATTCACAAGCAAAGTATCCCCCCCCCCCCGTTCAGTCACAGCAGAAGGGAAGTGCCCAGGTAGACTGCAGAGAGGGACAATCTTCAATTAAGATAAGGGAAAAAGCTGAAAAACTTGTCAAGGGGGGAAGGGCTTTCATTGTTTTCATACAAAGAAGATTGCCCCTTGCTGTTATCTGTCCAGTCGTACAACTAGACTCACATCTGAGAAGAGATGGCTTACACTAGGTAAAAGGGGCGGGAGGGGGAAACTTTGCTTGTGAATATCTCTTAAACCATAAAGGTTTGAGAGATAAGACTTATATCATTCTTCATGTTTTTTTAATGCCTACAAAATAAAGTAAAGTTAAAACGAAGTATTACTATCCCTTTAAGCTACAAAAAGTACAACTGCTCTTACCTACACTGAGCATAAGAAAGTACGGATAGTTCTACATTTACATTTACAACAAGCCTCTTAGTCACTTTAAATATTTAAGAGATTTGCCACATTTTCTATTGAGTGTTGAACTGAAAATACTTTAAAACTCTAGAGGACTATTTCATAAGAAGATATACTGCCTCTATGTTAATTGTCCTCTGGAATCTGCATGACATCAAATGAAAGAAAATGACTAAAAATGACTCAAATGTTTTCCTTTCAGATTACAGAATTATACCTAAGAGAAATGTAAAAAAAGCACGGCTAGTGGTCTTTGTCACTTGGATCTCTCAGATACAAGGCCAAGGCATTTGAACAGTTTTGAATATGAAAACCCACATCAAGTCTTTCATCATCTTTTTCAAATCCAGAGTGATGTAACCTGTAGAGAGGAACAAAAGTGACCCCAGACTGTACAGTTTTATTTGCATGAGAATCCATAGCAACAAAGTCATTTCAAAGCCATGAACAAACTACAGAAGTGAACGTTTGAAAAGATAGAGTATGCATAAACCATATTTATCATAAAATAATTTTAAATACATTTAATTCATTTTCACTTTGTGTTTTCAAGTGAATCATGTTCCTCCTAGATTTGCTTTTTTTCAAGATGTTCTTGAGAGGTCTCCACCGCACTCATGGGCCAAAATGTCCTATTTAAATAAATGGGAATCTTGGGAATATTTAATTGTCCACTATGTCGTAATTGGCTTTCTCCAAAGTTGGTCTAGTTCTTCTAAGTATATAAGACTCAAATATGAGCTGTTTTTTAAATACCTAAAGCCCTTCATTTTGTCATATACTTCAGAGAGTGAAAGAACTAAAATCTATGTGTTATAGAGCTCTTTTTGTTGCGTAAAACTCTCACCACTGTCAGATGTTTTATTCAAATGTAATAACAGTTCAAATTATCAGGAAGTACATTACAGTATGATTACTTCCTTAAAGTTCACACTGACAGCAGGACACACTGGACTGAATAACTAATTGGAATCTGACCTCTTGAAAGTACTATTAATGTTAAAAACACAAGATTAACTATAATAAGTCTGGAAATATGCATCTCTCAGCAGTGGAAATAATCTTGTTTTACTCAACAGAATAAAGCACTACAGTATCGTTTTTTTCATAAAACGTTTACTGCTTACTGCTAAATCCCAGTCTCAAATTTTAAGGGTACATCTAACAACGTATATGTCATTTGTTAAGGTCACAATGAAATGGAAAATCCTATATAATAATTTGCTAGTATGTTTGTCAGAAGCTGTCATGTGCAGTAGAGACTGCCCGAACGCACAGAATGCTGGGAGTTCTGTGCTGGGAGCATTCTGAGCTTTCAGGAAGTCTCTGCAGTGCATAACTGTGTCGGTTGCAGGACGCAGAGCAAGACCGGCCTCTTAACATCACCCGAACCTTGGCCCGTGTACACGGGCTTTTACACTAGTACATTAATAATAACGTTATTCTTAGGTCTCACAATCACACTGACAAAAACAAGCATATTGTTGTGAATCATTTTCATAATTAAACATTTGATACTCACCATTCACATTTTTCTCACAGTCTTTACAAAAAAAGGAGCACCCTAATTGGATGTTTGTGGCATGATACCTTGGTTGAAAACCACCGCTTAATGTGAGCAAACCCTGAATAGCTTCCATAGAGCATGTTCAGGAAATGGAGTCATTCCGTTTCCGCTGCATCTTGTTAGTACATGATGATAAACAAGGTGCAGTGGAATGGAATGTGCAGAAATGCACAGGGATTTCCAAAATACCCTCTCCTTGGGGGGAATTGCAGTTTAGGTGGCTTAGGGTCATATGCTCAAAAGAAAACTGGAGGTGCTCTGGGGAAAACCATTCGCATTATAGAGGAGAACTAAAAATTCCCATTGCTTTTAAATGGAGATTTTAACCCCTCGAATGCTAGAGAGGTCTCCAATATATTGTGAAGCAATGCATTGGTGCCCACTCTAGCATTCAAAGTGTTAAAAGTCTCATTTAAATCATTGTGATTTTTTGGAATGTTTAGTCCGCCCCTATAGTGCAAATGGTTTGTCCCAGAACTCCTCCACTTTCCTTTTGGACATATGACCCTTAGTGCATTGGTGATAGACAGCAGCAGGACCAGTAAAACAATTGTATCTCCTATTTAGAAGAGGATAATATTAGTACATTCCCTAATTATGTATTTGATTTGGTGCTAATACAGCATTTACCTGCTGCAACATTGAAACAATAGTGGAAATTGTCAGTAAAAATTATTAGAGAATGAGAAAAGTAATGTGTGACGCTTCTTGGGGCTGCTGTTGCCAAACTGTTGTGAGGAAAAAAAAGGAGGACTATACTTTCTGCCCACACTATAAAGAGAGAAAAAAGGAAGACGTGTAAATGAAAACTGCATACAGATGAGTCAAAGTGTTGTACATTTCCTATTACCATACCATTCCATGCATGTTCTGTGTAACAATGCAACTATATATACGTGAACAAGCACCAATCAGGTGCTTACAATGGATTTTGATGGGCTGTGTTATGTAAAACGTGGAAGCAGATGATCAAGAGACTTACTGTCTTGGTAAATTAACTTGTAATTGCCATATCTGCTAAGTTGCAATAATGCAGTTTGCAAGACTATCTTGGTATTTGGTGACACATTTTTTTATTTGGATTTGGATTTCTTTAAGACAAGATTTAGAGAGATCAGCTTCCTTCTGTAGGTCTAATGGTACTAATAACACCTTTGTGTGCCTGAGAGGTAGCCAACTCATGGGGGGTTATGCACTGAGGCAAGGTAAAGAAGTGATAAAGCAGAGATGACCTCCAGTAACATCACTTCTCAATTTACTAAGATGTCCAGAGTTGGACAAATCTTAGTGCATTGGCTCTACAGAATAACATAGGACTTGGAGAAGTGATATCACTGGAGAAGTCATCTCCACTTCTCCACTTTAACATGTGTTAGTGCGTCTTCCCCCACTGTGTTGCAATGCGTTGGATACCTCTCTGGTACTCAAAGGTTTAAAATAATGCAGAATTCCAAAGTAAGATAACAATCTAGGATCTAGTGATATAGAGATGGACAGGAATAAGAAACTTAAAACCAGAAATTGCAATTAAAAAAATACTAACAGCAAAATATGAAATAGAATTATATAATTTTTAATATAATGTACTTCTAGCAATCATCTATAAAATGTAGTTATTTTGAGTTAGATCCCTAAAATCTTATCTATAACCCTTTGAGGGGCAGAGAGATGCACAATGTATTGCTCTGCAATGTGTTTCATACCCCTCTGGCAATCAAAGTGTTAACTTGCATTTTTAATGCATATGAAGACTATGTTATATGTTATAAATTGGTTATTTGTTTGTATGTGGTTAATGCTTTTAATGGACTGAGATTAGTACCTGCTGCCTTCCTATTCATAAAGTCTGATATTGTATCTCACGCCCATTAACCCTTTCAGTGCCGGAGGAGTATGCAAAGCATTGCTAAGTAATGTGTTGTGTATCCCTCTGGCACTGAAAGGGTTAACAGACATTCAAATATTATTACTTCTGAGACACTTATCAAAATTGCTATTGTAAACCCTGGAAAAGGCAGCATTTTCATTCCCCAGATCATATGTCAGACTAGAATTTAGACCTCAGAAAACAGAGTAGAGATGCTAGAACAGGGTACATATTATTTTAGTGTACAGAACCCCAGATCCTTTTTAGGCCTTAATGTTTAATAATGAGAGGCAGTGTTGTAGAGAATAGATCGGGGTGGTTACGGCTACTGAGATAAAGATGTTATGCGTTTCTTGTAATTAGCTAAAAAGCCAGTTTTTAATCCATTCTTATGAATCTTAAAGAGAATTGTCATCCTTGGTTCAAATAATTTTCTTGCTTGGTTGCTTTTGAAATCCCCTGAGGATAATAATCCTCCTTAAGACTCATGAGAAAGGACTCAATATGGGCTTTTGTCTAATTGTCAGAAATGCAAAGGTCTTCATATATTTTATCACTATCAAGGGCAGGGCTGGAAAAATATCAATGATATTCACCATTAGTAATTAAAATGTACTAGTCCACCCAATGTTAGACACTAAGACTATAATACATTCTTACACATCTACTGGATATTTCTACTTGTTACAGATTGGTAGACTAGTGGAAATGACCAGTCCTGACGTGTATGCTCTGTAATACTGGGAAGCATAATACATTAAGGGCTGGATTAAATCTAGAGAAAAGATACCTAAGAAGGGAATCTTGTTACATTTTATAGCTATATATGAGGAGTCAATACAAGGATCTCTCTAGTAAGTTTTTCATTCCAAGGCCTGATCAAATAACTAGGGGCCACCTTTATTATTAGAGAAAAAGATGTTTAAATTTATACCCCATACCCCATAGCACTTACTCCTTCTGTGTTCCACCTACCTTCCTCTAAACTGTAAGGTTTCACGCTAAAAGCCCTCTGATTCTTTTGTCTTCTATGTTCCGTTTTTTTACTGTCGTCTCTGTCTATACCCTATTGTTCACTGCAGCAGAAGCTGGAGCTATGCAAATAAAGGATAATAATAATTAACACCTTAACAACCAATGATATGCCAGGAAAGCCACGGCTGTCTGGGCTTTAAGGACCAGGTCCTGGCACGTCTCTCAAGTTTGTGATCGCAGAGCGCCTATACAACACTCTGGGATCAAAGATATGTGCCTTGGTCCTCCAGAATGCCCCACCTCTGGACCACGAGGTCCTTAAGGGGTTAAAAAAGCATTAAAACTTCAGCAGCGGAAGTAGTGTTGTTTTTGTGACATTTTCTGGTTATAATTGTAATTCTTCTTTGAGGCTTCACTGGGCAGTATCTAACCCTTTTACCTCTTTATTCTGACACTTTCTCATCCTATAAAGACTAGACTAGGTGAGAGCGGCACAGCCTCATGGATCAAGTGACCAGGAACACATCTTTGCCACTTTTGAATTTAATTGATTGATTGGACAAGGGGAGGCTGATACATTAATAAGAACTAGAGTAATTCTGGAGGAAACCAACGGTGTCATAGGGGACACATACACAATTCCATTTATTTAAATGAGGATTTTTAACCCCTTGAATACTAGAGAGGTTTCTAGCACATTGCTAAATGAAATATAAATTAACATGTAATCCATACAATAGACATTTGTACATTATTAACATAACCACAATATGAAGAATATCCCAAATAAATCCAATAACATCTAACAAACACTGAGAGGGGTGGGGGTTTAAAACTCTCTCACTACATAAAACCCATTTTTACAGATATATTTTCATTGTGTGATTACTGTCTATATAATGTCATCATTCAAATTTGCAAGGTGTGCAACTGATTGCAGAGCATTGCATTGCATATTCCGATGGCACTCAAAGGGTTACATTCCATAGCTATCATAGAAGAAGGGGTTTTGCTTCATTTTTTATTTTGAGACCTGGACTAAGCGCCATCATTGTTGCAGTATTCATCATCAAGATTATTGTATTTATTTGGGATGTTCATCATTTATTGTATCCATTATTACATTTCATTTCCATTCTTCCTTTCGGGTGATATGTGAGTAATGTACCTAGAAATGTTGCATGGAATAAGAGGAGGATTTCAGTGAACTTGCCATTAAATCATTTTCTCTTACTCCACGAGGTAAAATATCTTCCTCCAGAGGGCAGTGCAGTTCCAGATAGGTCTCTGAGACTAAGATTTTCTCCCTTTCTCCACTTTACCCCCACCAGCTAACATCCAGTTTTAACCTATAGCAAAGCCAAGATAAAGAAGGCATGAGTGAAAGAAAAGAAGGAAATCCTCTGAACAGAGAACCCAAAAGGGACCCTTCTGCCTGCAAATTAAACCCAGTGTTTTTTTCAGTTCCACATGAACTAAGATAAAAGGATGTAACAGAAAGTTCACTAAAATCCTCTTTTCTCTTTCATCCAGTTTGGAGCACAGAAGCCATGGGGATATGCACAAGCTATCCACCAAGTTTACAGGGAGGGAAAAAAGAAAACACCTCTCCATCTCAGACCGGATTAAAGTGATACAACATGAACCTCAAGTGACAACAGACACTGAACTTGCACACCAAATAACAAGAATCAGATAGGAACCAACAGGGTTCTAATATCTGAAAAAGAAGGTAAGAAAGACTATTACACAAGCATCAGAGCCTGAAGGATCTTTCAGTAGTGCCTGGTGAAGGTGTGCAGAGATGACATATGCTCAGCAGTTGCCTGTTCTTGTACGTCCAAAAAGCTTCCACTATCCTGGAGGAATGAGCCATGGCCCGAAAGGGTACAGGTTTCTTCCCAAGAATATATGCCTGGAGAAGGGTCAACTTAATCCAGGACACTAGAGTAACCTTATAAAAGTAGGCCCGAAGGAATGACAAAGTGCTAATCAAATCTCTGAAAAAGCTGCATGTAATAAACATAGAACTTCAAGCAACTTACCACATGCAACAGATGAAGTTCCTTCTCCTGTCTATTAGATGGAGCAGGACAAAAAGAAGAAAGTACAATTTCCTGGTTGCTGTGAAAATCTGAAACACCCTTGGGGAAAAAGCCCATAGGAGTACACAAAACTATCTAGGCCTGGGGAAAGACCAGAAAGGGAGGTTTACAGGATAAAATCTGATGTTCGGCTACAGACACACTAGTCATCAGTAGATGCAAAAAAACTGAAGCAAGAGGTTCAAACAGGGGCTTCTGGGGCACTCTCAAAACCATATTCAAACTCCACAGTGGAGTTGAGACACAAAAGACAGGGTAGGCATGAGCCACACCTTTAACAAATGTTTGTACATCAGAAAGCAAAGCAATGTACTGCTGGAAAAGCATATAAAGAACTGAAATCTGCACCTTGATGGAACTAAGGCCAAGTCCTTTCTGAACAGCATCCTGGAGAAAGGCCATTACAATCAGAAGTTGAAAAGGCCATGGGCATATGCCTCGGTCCCACACCACTTTTAAAAATGAGACCAGGCTCTATGATAGCAGGAAAACAAAAAAGTAAAAACAGGAGGTGCCTACTCATGTATTAATCTTCCACAAATCTGTAAATCTCCAGACCATCACCAGTTATTGAAAAATACTCACAAACATATAGACTAGAGGGCATGTATGTGACCACCAGCAATAGAGCTTCTGGGAAATATTTATACTGCTTCCCTTAAGACAGATAAATAAGGAATGCCAATGGTGCTTTATCACAGATAGAACAAATAATAAAAAATATTGCACTCACATGTGTTGGTGGTTGAGACGCCAGCATATACCGGCCCCCGACAATACAGGCAGATAGAGATCACAAGCATGTCTCCGCTCAGGAACTCCTCCAAAGGGTCTTCCAAATATAAAGATAAAAATGATATAAGAAAGCTGCTCCTCCAAGGAACCTTAAAACAATTTATTATAATATTAAACACCAAAAACCATTATGCGTTTTGTGGCTCAAATGCTGCTTTTTCAAATGTATGGTGTAAATGAATCTTCATTTTTTATCATTTGTATCTTTATATTTGGAAGATCCTTTGGAGGAGTTCCCAAGCGGATATGGGCTAGTGATCTCTGTCTGCCTGTATTGATGGAGGCCGATATATACTGACGTTTCAACCACCAACACATGTGACTGCAATATTTTTTATTATTTATTATTTATTCTATCTTCAGTAAAGCACCATTGGCACCCCTTCTGCTTTTTTCTATTTTTATGCAGACTCTGTGAAGAAACTAACTAGCTTGGAGCATAGTAGTTATCACCTTGTCTGGCATAATGGACCCTGAGTCAGGAGATCCAGGTGCAAGGGAAGGAGAAAGGGTTCTGCAATAGCCAGATTGAGCATAGTCGAAAGACAGGCACAGTGGGTACAGAACAGGGCAGTCAGGATACTGTGAGTCTGCTCTATCCTGATTCTCCTCAGCACCCTGGGGATCAGGGTAATTGGAGGAAACACATATGCCAGCAGAAACTCCCACATGAAGATCATCACACCCACCATGAGAGCTAAAGGATTCCTGGACCTGGCACAGGACTGAGGGGCCTTGCTTCTGAGAAGAGAAGCCATGAGATCCACCACTGGAACGGTAAACAATCATGTTGAAGACACTCTGATTAAGCTCTCAATTTCTGGAATCCAAGCCAGAAAATCTGCCAATAAGTTCTCTATCTCTGGAATGTGAACCCCTGAGAGGGCTGGCATGTGGGCTTTCGGTCACAAGAGGTTATCGGGACCTCTGTCCTGACCAAACTGACGCACTTATGCTTCCTCCTCAGCGGTTGATGTAAGTGACTAACATCGCTTAGTCGGACTAAATAAGTACTGGGAACCCCAGTACAGGACAAGACCAGTGGCGTAGTGCAAGGTGAATCCATTGAAATTAAAGCACAGTGATGGCCAGAAGGCTCTCGTCCCTGATCCATAAGCTTTGGGCCTTAGAGAGGGCCTAAAGAAGGATCATTTTAAATATATACATAATAGTCCATAAATCAGTGCTCACTGGGCTTGCAAATAAGTCAAATACTTAGCTTTGTTTATTGCAGGTCAGTTTTTTAATTGCATGCCCTGCTGATTTATGGACTACTCTATGATTTCCAACCATGCCAGTTACTAATATATTTATATTTTTGGATGATTGTATAACTTTATGCATCCAGGAGGGCTAAGTGAACAGTCTAATTTGCATATTAATCATGTATGCCGTTAACAAAACTAACATGAATACATATCAATTAGTTAATTAGATGGAAATTTACATAGTCTCTAATGGACTGTGTGACTCATAAAAGATATGTTTGTGATCACATTTTAGTGATTAGGATGATCTATGTCCTTTGAATGATCTGCTGCACTTCAGTCTTTCATTGCAAAGTCAAAAAAAGAAAACATTTAAATCAGGAATTCTGGAACATCAATTTAAATAAATGTTCTCATTTTCCATTAAAAGTCTGGAGTGCAGTAGATAATTTGTATGCTCTATTGAAGGCACCATAAGTGGGGCACTGCTATTAAGCACCTAACACCTAAACTGATTCCTGTGTGATGCTTCCTGACTTTTGGTGTATAGCGGATCAAGGCTAATGACTTAGATGCTTGCCAACAAGAAGTGATTAGAACTAATCTGTTTTATTAAAAATAAAAGATGTAAAACAGTGCACATCGCTGAACTATATTATAATGTAGATATGCTAAAAAAAAGTAATTGGATGCAATTGTTTTAACACAATGAAAATGTTGATCCAGAAGAAATTATAATGGAGCTAGGAAGTAAAATGATAGATAGATAAATTTACTAAGTTATTTGTTACATGAATGACCCCGTTTAACTCCTCTTTGCCTTGTTTAAAGCTATGTACTACCAAGGTACAAAGTAAACTGGTGTAGCTTAACTCCATTTCCCTGTGCATGCTATAGGGGAGGCCTTTGGGGTCTTAACAATGGCATAGTGTGCGCATAATTCATACAATCTGTTCCAAGGCATGATCCTTAAACTGGAGATTGGTAGTTTATTTGTTTTTGTTGTCTTAACCCGTGTATTTCCTCTCTCGTCTGACTTTGATGTTTAATTTTGATGATTAGTATTGTTTTTGACCTGTTTAAGGGATGTTTTCACTCTCTAAATCTCACCCTGAAAATTAAATATTAATTAAATCTAAAATATATTATCATATACTGTGATACTCATTCACTTTCTTTACAGGAAAAACATGCACAGTAGTTGAGTAGTGTTGAGCGAGCACCACGATGCTCGGGTGCTCGGGTGCTCTGACCGAGCACCCCCTGAGGCTCGAGTGCTCGGCCGAGCACCCGAGCCCCATTGAAATGAATGGGGCAACACCAGGCACCCCCTGCTCTGATGAGGGGAGGGTGCCTGGTCAATGCCCCCTTCATCTCCGCTATGCCCCCTTCATCTCCGAATGCCCCCTTCAGCTCCGCAATGTCCCCCTTCAGCTCCGCTATGCCCGTCTTCCACAATGTGCCCCTTCATCTCCGCTATGCCCCTCTTCCACAATGTGCCCCTTCATCTCCGCTATGCCCCTCTTCCACAATGTCCCCCTTCATCTCCTCTATGCCATAGAGGAGATGAAGGGGGACATTGTGGAAGAGGGGCATAGCGGAGATGAAGGGGCACATTGTGGAAGAGGGGCATAGCGGAGATGAAGGGGCACATTGTGGAAGACGGGCATAGCGGAGATGAAGGGGGACATTGTGGAAGAGGGGCATAGAGTCTATGCCCCTCTTCCACAATGTCCCCCTTCATCTCCGCAATGCCCCCTTCATCTCCGCAATGCCCCCGTACCTCCAGTCCCTGGTGGTCCAGCGGAGCTTCTTGGGATCTGTGCCTCTTCCGGCACAGATCCCCGCCACCCGAACATGTCGGGCGAGCACATGGCGGTACTCGACGAGTACCGCCATGTGCCGAGCAGAGCGATGCTCGAGCCGATCCGAGCATCGGCCGAGCACGCTCGCTCATCACTATAGTTGAGTAATGTCCAGCAAATGCAAAAGTGTTAGGGGGAAGATAAAAGGATTAGGAGCAGTGCAGGGACGTGTGAGTATATTGGTCCAAGTACTCACTGCAGCCATAGTTGCTGGAGTGGGTGCAATAAATGATGGTGAACCCTCTCCTTCTTGCCAACAATAACCCATACTTGTTGCCAATTAACCAATAAATTACTCATTAGTAATAAGACCCATGGATGCTGCCCCATTTTTTGTATAGCTATATATATATATATATATATATATATATATATATATATATATATATATTTATCTGCATGTCCCATAATAAATAGATGAAGTATACTAAACTTGGGGGTGCTTCCAGCATCGCAAGAGACAGCACACAGCAATATGACAGAAATGAAGAGCTAATTTATTGCATCCATAAAGGCCAACCACTGTGGGTCCACTCAGGACCTTCCTCAGGGCAAATGGTTTGCAACAAGGACATTCAGTCATATATATATAGATACAAAAAAAATACATCAACATCTTCCCCATCATCCTCGTGGTTCAAGAGCGCCAAAATGCAATGGCGTTGGTCGGAATCCACAGGGATGACATTAGCGGGTCACAACATGGGAATGTGCAAAATCAGAAAAAAATATTTGATCGCCTAGGCCCTCACTACAGTCGAACATTAGGCTTTGTTTTTCTGTTATCATATGCTGTGCCTTTCCTTTTGGTACAGCATATTTCCTATTTGGTATGGTCTGAATATGTGGGAGACGGCTCCATTCATACATATATTTTTTCTGGTTTTGCACATTTCACTGATTGAGTAAGGACACACTATAGCACTTAATTGTACCTGTTATCCTCCAGCAGGGACTTGGGAGGGTACTGTTGCTCTTATAAAGGACACACTCTTAAAATCTATGCACTTGCCCGGGTGCCAATAAACGAATCATGTAGCTATTGTTGTGTAATCAGCACTCACAGGTCTGCTCAATGACTAAAATAACAACTTTATTCAGATCAATGTTTTGTTCCCACACAGGGATCTTTATCAAGATGGCAGACAAGACAAAACAGCCCCCTATATACCCTCTGACCTATGAAACTTCTCCCGCCCAAAACAGAATGTGAAACAACACACATTATAAGTGAAAAAAACAGAGTTAAAATATACCTAGGATTCACTTGTACCTATCATATAAACACCTCTATACCATAAGTGCGAATTGAAGTGCATAACATTAAACATTTAACATTTAGGTAAGGAAATTTATACAGATTGATGACATCACCTTTATCCAATAACCAGAGAAACAATGTATAAATACATAACATCATAAAAGAATAAGCTGTATCATGGTGCCCGTGATTCTGCCTGAGCGACATTCTTACTTCTGGGTTTGCTTTGGCTGCTTCTTATTGGCTCTGGGTTTTCAACCCCTCCCAGGTCTTGCCTTTATATATGCCCTCCTGTCACTATACTGGTGCCCTTTCGTGGTGTTCCTGACCAGACATTTGCTGCTGTGTTCCTGTTCCTTGTATGATCCGGTTTCATCTGACCTTGCTCCTGTCTTCACTGCCCGATTTGTTTATGACCCGGCTTACCTGACTATGATCCCGTGACCAATTCCATTACTACTGCCCGCTGTGTACCGATCCAGGCTTTGGCTGACTACTGCTCTCTGTGTACCGATTCAGGCTTTGACTGACTACTGTTCTCTGTGTACCGATCCAGGCTGTGGCTGACTCTGCTCTCCGTGTCTATCCAGGCAATGGTTTACCTCCTTTCTCTATGTACCGTCCCTGCATTGGCTACTCGCCTAGCATTAGCTTACCGCTAGTGCATCTGTTGCCTCCGGTCTCGTGTCCGATAGCCATTGCTTTACTGTTGCCAGTTGCACTACTATACAGCTTGTGCCTCACTGCTGCCTCCGTTTGCACTACTAAACAGCCTGTGCCTTAGCGGTCACTTGTGGTTGCACTACCTGTCAGTCTGCACCTATCCGTTGCCTCCGGTTGCGCTACTATACAGCCTGTGCCTCACTGCTGCCTCCGTTGCACTACTATACAGCCTGTGCCTTAGTGGTCATTTGGGGTTGCACCACCTGTCAGTCTGCACCTATCCGTTGCTTCCGGTTGCGCTTCTATACTGACTGTGCCGTACAGCTACCTCCGGTTGCGCTATAGCTTCTGGTACCGGTCCATTGCCTCCAGTTGCTCTGCTGTACTGCTAGCACTTACTATTGCCTCTGGTTGCACTAGACTCAGTCTGATTTACTATTACCTCCGGTTGTGCTACCGTGCAGATTGTGCCTATTCTGGGTGCCTCCGTGTGGTGATTTGACCCGTCACGTGGGCTGCCTTCCCTGATTACAGGCAAGGCCGGTAGAGCCTACTCTTTCCCCATTCCATTGGGGATTTCTGCCCTGCAGTACTTACCTCTCCTAGGGCTTCTCCTGACCAGTACTGCTGGGGTTTTGTTCCAGTTCCTGTTCCAGTCCTTATTCTGCATTTCTGTATCTTGTCATATCAGTCTCTATTGTACACTGACCTGTGTCAGATTCATAAGAGCTATCCTCTGTCTGGGTCTGGACCTGTGAAGGGCATTTCTGTTCATTATTATTTGTTTAATAAAGCTTCATTGTTTTACCTCAAACAAATTGTCTGAGCGTTCTTTAAAACCGTGACAATAATGCTATACAGTGCCCACTCAGCTAATATTCATTATCCCTTTAGTGCTATGCGTTCCTCAGTTAGTCTCAGTCCATACCATGAGTAGCGTGTCTTCCTCGAATTGCACAGCCTGCGAGTCACTGTATAATAGAGTATCTAGTTCGAGAATGGAAAGCTTCCTAATGGTCAATCCCCCTCTTACAATGTAAACGATAGGGATAGTATTCAATCAATACCCTTTGAAACAATGTTTCTAGGCTTAACCACTATCCACAATGCTACCGTCACAGGAATCCAGTCCATCGCAAGCTTGTGCCTATGTGATCACACTCGCTAGGTAACAGACTGATTGTACCCACTGCCCCAGCTGGGATAATGCTTAAGTTATCACGGATATATACTAGATTGGTACACGGTGAAAGAATGTATTAGCTGTATGTGTATTTATGCATGATCATGCATTTAAATACATAAAACCAGTGAATCTGTAAAGACTCCATATTATAGGAGAAC
The DNA here is from genome assembly GCA_037306005.1 of Rhinophrynus dorsalis. Classification (NCBI taxonomy): domain Eukaryota; kingdom Metazoa; phylum Chordata; class Amphibia; order Anura; family Rhinophrynidae; genus Rhinophrynus; species Rhinophrynus dorsalis. The sequence goes on from CM074724.1 coordinate 67,326,855, forward strand.
AGAGTAATCATTTATCCTATAGACACACCAGTCTAAATCACTCCATAACCACTCAACTTAACATCAAATAGAAAAACATATTACATAAGATGTTAGAAATAACTAATGACTAATACATATTGTTGTATCATCTTACTGAGGATTATTGAAGTCACAATGCATAAAAATCATGTCCAGTGTGTATCTCCCTCAGTCATATTTCAGACCTGAGGTCATGATATGCCAAACAGTATCTCATTGATGAAGTGTGGTAACATAACCTAAGTTAATGACATCAAGCGCATCAAATTCTTAGAACCATCTCTCATACTCACAAATCCAGTCACTTGTATGTAATGGAAAAACATGTAGGTAGGAGTTCTATTGGATCAGCATATTATACATCTGCAAATTCATAGGAGATGTGTTACTGAACAAACAGCCCCGTTTCTGAACTAAAGTTCAATGCTCTATGGGTCCAATAGGGCATTGTTATCAGTGCCAAGAAACGATATCCAGCTGTGAATCTGGGGGTGCTACAAGTGCCCACCCTTTGAGTAGAGGAGGCATAACCTGTAGCTTTTCCCGCCACTCATAGTTTACTACATACAATCCTCTAGTGATCCATAACTTTGGTGCTATCTCCAGCTATCTCCACCCATGTAGGTGGATTAGAATAGCTACTTGACTTCAGTTAATCCAGCTACTTCCACCCTTATTACAGTAGCTTCCATATGTTGTGGTACCATTTGTGATATATTTTACCATCTCCATGGTTCCGTGGATCAGAGCGGTGGTATAAATGGTTTTACTAAGAGCATGAGAGTGTTCACAGGAAACATGAATATGAGATGTTTTCATTTAATCCGTTAGGTGCCAATGTCCCCAGTCACCTAATCCAGCGTAGATACCTCTGTAATAGTCTTTTACCCCGATTACCTCCTCTGGGGTTTATAGGTTCTTGATCAATCAGCATGTATTGCAAAGTATTGATGGGATGCTTCAGTTGTGCAAAATGTCTACCCACAGGTTTGTCAGAGTTACCTGTTAACAGAGCATCCCTGATGGATTTCCTATGATTAGCCATCCTCTCTTTGGTTGTAGTTGTAGTTTCCCTATGTAATATAGGGAGCACAGACACCTGATAAAGTAAATCACAAATGTTGATGTGCAAGTTAGTTTGTATTGTATACCAATATTCATACCTGATCTGGGATCCTTAAACTGGTGTCCAGTGAGCAGATTATTACACGTTATACAACTAGGGCATCAAAAGCATCCTTGCTTGTCTTTGGGAAGTCATGACATGTTCTCAATAGTGTAACAATGCCTAGGAACGGTTTTAACCAAGAGACTCCTGAGATTAGGACCTCTCTTTTATGCCACAAGAGGGGGGAATCTCTGAAAATTGGCAGGAGTGATCGGCTCCTGGAAATGATATGCCATTTGTCTTGTACTATGCGTTTCATATGCTCTGTTGTAGGTGTATATTGTGTTTAGAAAACCAATCTCTGTGGTGTTGATGGTTTCGTTACTGTTTGTAGTAATTCCTCTTGTGTCTTTTGTTTTGCTAAATCAAATTGTTCTTGCAATTGCTGTTCCTTTTATCCTCTTTATTTGAACCTTGTGATCAGTTATTCCACTTATTTATACCCACTTGTCTATCTGTATTTTTGCGAAGTATTCTTATCATTTGTGAGTATGGCACAGATTTGGTGATGTGTCTAGGGTGGCAACTGTTTCTGAGTAATAGGGTATTCCTGTCTGTTGGTTTTCTATAGTTAGTAGTAGTCAGTTTCCATCCTACCACGGATACTGTAACGTCCAAAAAATTCACCTGATCAGGACTCACACTACTGGTGAACCTAATCGGAGTGTCTAGTTGGTTAAAATGTGCAACAAAGTTAGAGAATGATGACATGTCTCCTTGCCAGATTAAAAATAGATCATCAATAAATCTATAGTAGCATAGCAAGAGGTTTGAGTATCCAGGTCTGACATAGGTAATCTCATACATTGTTATATATATGTTAGCAAAGGACGGTGCTGTATTAGATCCCATCGAGGTCCCAGCCAGTTGTAGGTAGTATGATCTCTCAAACTTAAAATAGTTATATCCTGAACAGAAACTCAAAAGTGTGACTAAAAACTCAGTGGGAGGTCTACAGTTATCTGGGTACTATATCAAAGTCTGACAAATTGCTTCTGTCCCATCCAGAGTGGGTATAACTGTATACAATGATTTAACATCTAGTGTCACTAGCAATGCATTCGATGGAATTTCTCTTAATGCTTTCAGCTTCAGTAGAAAGTCTGTTGTGTCTCTGATGTAAGAGCTGGATTTATGGACCAGTGGTTTCATAAAATAGTCCAAATATTGCACGATAGATTGTAATAGGGACCTTATGGCAGCCACAATAGGTCTCCCTGGAGGAAGTATTGGGTCCCCAAGATCTCATCTCTATACATCTGGTAATCCATAATAACTATGGCCCCACCCTTGTCAGCAGGTCTTATGACAATGTTTTGGTTAGAGGCTAGAGATTTAATGGCTTCTCTTTCTGCTTGAGTCAGATTGGAGTACTGTTTGTGTCTTTTGCTCATAAGGGAGGATATATCTTCCTCTAACACTTTACAGTAGGCACTAATGGATTTGTTAGTATTGCTTGGCTGAAATGTACTTTTTGGTTTATAGGGAACAATGGTGGACTTCTGATGTTGGAAAAAGTCTTTAAGCTTCAAGCTCCTTTGGAATCTATATAGATCAATATCTAGACTCAGTGACTTATGTCTGGTCTTCAGAATAAAAGATAAACTCTTAAACAGTAGGTTCTTCTCTGCTGCTGTTAATGTATGTGAAGACAGATTAAAAATTACTTCTTTCCCCTTGCTGGTGGTTTCTGTGATCCCTGGGGTGGGTTTCCTGTGTCGCCTCCCCCCTTGTCTCTTATGGGGCCTCCCCTGCCACTGGCTGTTTGTTGGTTGATACCCCTAAAAAAGAAATCTGAGTGTTTGTAACAGTATCTGGTGTGCTCCCTGTGGTGCCCCCTGCTGCTTGTACTGATTCACTTTGATCTTCCTCTGAGCCAGTGGAATTGCCTGAGGAGTCATTTACCGTAGATATGTTTGGGCACTGGATCCTGTTTCTTCATTGTTTCCTAAAGGGCGGTCTCCTTCTTTACTCAGCCCCTGTTAGTCACCTATAGACTCTTGTCTCCTTATAATCCAAATTGACTTTATCTACTTTATTGCATTTAAATCTATGCAATTCCATCCTGAAAGTCACTAGTTGATGTTTCAGTTTGTCAGTCCAGTGAATCTCTGTGTCTTCCTCTAGTGTTGTCATATATGTTATCTCATAGGCTGTAGTTTCTGCTTTGACTAAATTTAATAATCGTGTGACTTCTTCTATTACTAGAAGGATTAAGTCAAAGGAGCATTTGTTTAGTATTGTACACCATTTCCTACAAAAATCCTGATTATTACATCCAATAGTAGGTCTATTATTTATCATGAAACCTCTAGGTATCTTCTTTTGTCTATAATAATAGGATAAATATACTCCATGTAAATGCAGGTCTTTAGTTTGAGTAAATTATGAAAAATGTCAATAGGTACCTGTTGTGGGAAGTCCTCAGTCGTTGTTTCAGTAAATAGGATCTCAGTAGACTGGGCTTCTGTAAAATGTGATGAATCTGTAGGTGGCTCCACATTGATAGCAGTGACTTCAGTGTCTGAATTCTCCACATTACCAGGTTATCACGGTGCCCGTGATCCTAGCTGCAGGGCAACATTGCTACTTCCGGGTTTCTCCTTGCACGGTTCTTATTGGCCATTGGTTTCTGGCTCCGCCCAGGGCTAGCCTTTTTATACTGGGTTCTGTCATTCTTTCAGAGCCCTTTTGTGGTGTACCTCTACCTAGAGTTTGAGTTGTTGCATGTTCCTGCTACATGCATGACCCGGCTCGCCTGACTTCGCTCCTGTCGCTCCTGTGCTATTACTTCCCGTTGCTGACTTGGACTGGCTGACTACCTCCGTTTGTACCAAACTGACTTTGGCTGAGAACCAGCTTCCGTTGCTGACTAAGACTGGCTGACTACTTCCGTGTGTACTGAACTCGCCTTGGCTGAGAACCTGCTTCCGTTGCTGACTAGGACCGGCTGACTAACTCCATGTACACCGAACTGTCTTTGGCTGAGAACCCGCTTCCGTTGCTGACTAGGACTGGCAACTACCTCCATGTGTACTGATCTGGCATTCTGGCTTCTGACCCTTCTGTGTGCGTACCTTGAGTTCCGTTACTCTTGCTCTCGTTACTCAGCGACTTCCGCTACAGCGCCTGCTTGGCCTGTCACTCCCTAGGTCACCTGGGAGACTGAGTTGCGAGTAACTCTGTTACTGCTATTCCCTAGCGTACTAGGGATCCGGTCGCTTGCCAGTATCCTATCTGTGTTGCCTCCACTATCCCTAGTGTTGTAGGGACTCGGTCACTTGCCAGTGTCCTACCTGGGTTGCCTCCGCTATCCCTAGCATTCTAGGGACTCTGTCACTTGCCAGTGTCCTACCTGGGTTGCCTCCGCTATCCCTAGCATTCTAGGGACTCTGTCACTTGCCAGTGTCCTACCTGGGTTGCCTCCGCTATCCCTAGTGTTCTAGGGACTCAGTCACTTGCCAGTGTCCTATCTGTGTTGCTTCTGCTATCCCTAGCATTCTAGGGACTCGGCCACTTGTCAGTGTCCTACCTGGGTTGCTACCGCTATCCCTAGCGTTCTAGGGACTCGATCACTTGTCAGTGTCCTATCTGTGTTGCCTCCTCTATCCCTAGCATTCTGGGGATTTGCACTGCATTTTCCTGCCGCTAGTCTTGGTGTGCCTTTACACGGTTTGGTACTGTTGTGGTTTCTCTTTTCCAGTATCCAGTCGACGGATCAAGCCTACTTAATTCCTGTTGAATTGTTGTTCTTTGCATATTTATTCTGTTCATCCTGACCTGTAACAGATTTGGGAAGTACCACGGTACTGTCCTTATCTGGGGCTGAGTAGGGTGATCTTCCCTTTCTGTTTATTTATTTTCCATAAAGCTGATCTTAACCTTACCTAAATTGCCTGAGTGTTCTTACAAAATTGTGACACGGGTTCCAAGATTAATAGAAGTGGGTTGATAATGTTACTTATGTTGCCCAGTGAAAAAATCCACGGGTGCTATCCAAAAATTGCATAATATCTTGTAAAGGACACACTCTCAAAATCTATGCGCTTACCCGGGTGCCAATAAACGAATCATGTATCTATTGTTGTGTAATCAGCACTCACGGGTCTGCTCAATGAAGAAAATAACAACTTTATTCAGATCAACGTTTCGATCCCACACAGGGATCTTTATCAAGATGGCAGACAAGACAAAACAGCCCCCTATATACCCTGTGACCTGTGAAACTTCTCCCGCCCGAAACAGAATGTGAAACAACACACATAATAAGTGAAAAAAAAAAAAAAAAAAAAAAAAAAAAATATATATATATATATATATATATATATATATATATATATATATAAAATATAATGGCAAACCACTTTCATTAAAGCTACATTTAAGTTCTCATACAAACACATAAAAGCTGGGAAATATAGATTACATTATTCCAATTTAACGCCATGCCCCTATGTTCTTTGATAATGACTTCACAAATGACATCATCAATTAAATCTACAAAACATGAAAGTCTAACACAGCAACATATCATTTCAGCTCTGGCATAACTCCAAATAACTCCAAATAACCCCAAATAAACAGTACACAACACCAAAATACTCTTCTACTTCTATTGCAACAAAACACCTCTGTATCCAGTACCAAAATAGTGCCCTATAAGCACTGTAAGTAATGCTCAACTTGTAGTACAGAAAAACACTAAAAAAAACAAAATTCTCTGTTTAACACCCATGCTGTCAGGAAGGACACATAGTTCAACTAAAATGCTTAGCTAGAAACAATGCAGCTTGTTCTTTAATAGCAAAACTACTAAGAGCATTGAACAGCATCATCCATTGCTGAAATTTATTTTATGTAACAGATAATTGTGATGTAATTGATTATGTAACTTGTGATGTCATGTCTAATGTCATCAGGAAAGCAGATAGGGGTATGATGTTACATTGAAAGAACATAACCTTTATTTCCCAGTTTTTACACTTTAAGTGAGAACTTTCCAAGTGTTCAGGTTCATACAGCTGTTTGCTCAGGAATTGCCCTACGTTTCTAAAAATCTTGTGATTCTGAAGCAAGTTAACTGCACCACTAGGATCAAATAAAAAGTCCTGTTTCTTTTAATGGGGCTTTTAACTCATTAACTGGAAAGGTCTAAAAGTGGGACAGTGCATTTTGAGGTCAGTGACTACCAGTGAGCAGCAAAATGAGGCTGAGATTGCAACAGTGTATGCTGGGTCTGTGAGAGCATGTACATATCACAAAACTCAACTGCAAAAATGGTGATACATTAACTCACTCTATAATGTGCTTATATCCCAGCCTGAATCCATGGGCTCTTAAAGACACATGCCCTCAGTGTAGAGTACAGCTACCCTGTTTTAATAAATCCTATGTAATCTCCATTTGATGTTTAAATGTAACTAATATGGAACACAACAAGCTATTAGCTGGGATAACATTTTAAACACCTCACTGGCCAGCTTCGTTAACCGTCTGAGTGCCAGAGAGGTTCGCTAACCCTCTGGCAATCAAAGGGTTAATAATCATCAGTAGATGGCAGCCTACCATATCCTAAATAACCCTACTTAAAATAACATGATCTTTGCTGAGCATGTGCACCAATGACATTATGACCAATTCTCTTATTTATAACTTTGAATTATTATTGCCAGTATCAGTGATCTGATGTACCATGCCTGCGAAAAACACACAGTACCCTGTCGATTGTGGTGACAATCCATAGTGTAGGTTGGGCTGTAGGTCTGATTACATTTTCTCATAGCACCAAATGGGAAAATGTATTTTTAAGCAGATACTCAAAAAGTACACGTCCACATTTTATAAAATTTCAGGGTTTGAAGGTATTGCCAATTTGATAAGGAATTCAACAATTCAGCCAATTTAGAATCTGCTATTAAAAGTTACGTCTAAAACACAGACACAGACACACACACACACGCACACAAACACACATACATACAGGCACATACACTGATACCAGTATAGATAGATAGATAGAAACCAAAAATGAGCCCAAGTGAAGGCAAAGAAAGGTGAGGAGAATGATTCACCCAATCACTGCAGGACTCTCATCAAGCAACACGCACATACAGGCACATACACTGATACACATATCATCATCATCATCATATATAATAATTAGCTAGGATGTGTGTCACGATGCAGTCATGAGCAGTACAGACTGTGCATGTTCGGGCAGTCTCTACTGTGCATGATTGCACTGCGTGAGTGAGGTGACGCAAGATTGCATCACGTGGAGCAGTGAGGTAGCAGCCTCTTAACGCTTTGCAATGCATTGTGTACCCCTCTCAAAAGGTTAACATTACCCGGACCTTGGCCAGTGTACACGGGCTTTTACACTGGTACATATATAGATAGATAGATAGAGAAAGATATAGCTATAGATATACACAGGCATGCAAATAAATACACACACGCCCACACACATATATATACAAACTTACAAACACACACACACACACACACACATACATGTATACACAAACATGCATGCACACACACATATACACATATACATATATTCAAACACATACATTCATACACACACACGAATTCTTGATCCTGAAAAACTCCAGTTGGTGGCAGTATTTTCATTGGCAATGAAATAACATTTTGTCTAAAATCTATCTTTATCTGCTATGCTAACATGGTGAAATAATGATGTACTTTCTATTCTATTGAAAGAGGAAAAAAATAAACTGGTAAAACTATATTATCTCTGTTAATGCTGGAGGTATCCTTTGTCAACAAGTTCTGTAATTCTTTTTTTCACTGTTCAGCTACGTTTCCGTTTTCTATTCCATTTCTTGACAATACAAAGTTTGCTTCTCATCATCCTCCGCTGCTTGTTATTGTGGAATATACAGAGTCCGTTTGTATAAAAGCAAATACATTGCACCCTAGAGAAAATATAAATATTGCTAAACATTGCTATAAATTGAACTATTTCAGTGCCAAAGGGGTACACAATGCATTGCAAAGCAATATAATTCATACCCCTTTGGCACTGAAAGGGTTAAATTAAGCTTTTTAACCCCCTGAATGCTTTTAAGGTCCCCGACTCATTACAATGCATTGAACCCCTCACTAGCATTCAGTGCATTAAAAGCAGTTTTTAAATCAATGGGAATGTTTATTTTTCCCCTATGGTACAGTATGTTTACCCCAGAATTGCTCGCTCCACTTTTATACATGTGGCCCAATGAGGTTAACATACCTCCCAACATTTCAATTGGCCAAAGAGGGACACTTGTGTTTTAGGTGGGATTGCTCAGGGTGTGGCTGGAGGGCGGGACATTACTGAGAATTTTTAGGTCATTTGATGACCTATTGACACCTCTTTGTATAACTGAATAAATGATTTAGAACAAGAACAAAGTATTTTATTTACACAGACTAAAGGATATACTAGAACTAGAGAGGGTACAGCGAAGAGCAACAAAATTAATTAAGGGAATGGAGGACTTGACGTATGAGGAACGACTAGACAAACTTGGTTTATTTACTCTAGAGAAAAGATGATTAAGAGGAGACCTTATCACATTGTACAAGTATATGAGAGGTCAATACAAGGATCTCTGCGGTGAGCGATTTATTCCAAGGCCTGATCAGGTGACCAGGGGACACCCCTTGAGATTAGAGGAAAGGAGGTTTAAACTTCAGCAGAGGAAGGGTTTTTTACGGTAAGGTCTGTCAAATTGTGGAATTCATTGCCCAGGGAGGTAGTTATGGCAGATACAATGGATACACTTAAGAGAAGATTAGATACATTTCTTTCAAAAGGGAACATACAGAGTTATACTGTTTATCAGTAGGCTGATCAGGAAGGTCTGATAAAGACTAATTTAATTGGTAGCAGGAAAGCTATAAAATTCTCAGTTACTGAGGTATGAAGCGAAGGTTGAACTTGATGGACTTGTGTCTTTTTCAACCTAATTTACTATGTTACTATGTATAAACACATATACTGAAGTGTAAACAAACAATAACGTGAGTTTTATTGCTGTGGAGCAATGTGATACACATATATACACACCACACAGTCCGATCTCCTAAAAAGAGGGACACCAGGGTGGGAAAGAAGGACAGAGGGATTTGGGTCTCAAAGAGGGACTGTCCCTCCTAAAGAGGGACACTTGGGAGGTATGGGTTAACGTACTAAGAGGAACTTGAGCAATTCTGGAGCATGGGCCAAATACAAATCACTATCGATTTAAATGGCACATTTAACATCTATGGGAGATGAACCAAGAGGTGATAAAGTAGAGATGACTTCTCTAGTGATAGTGATATCACTTCTCCATGTCCTATGTAATTCTATGGAGCCTGTGTACTAAGAATGCTCAGGTTGGAGAGATCAGTGCATAGACTCCATATAATAACATAGGAACTGGAGTAGTGATATCACTGGCGAAGTCATCTCCACTTTATCACCTCTTTATCATCTCTTTATCACGCTTTAGTGATTGTGGAATCCTAGAGAAGCTTCCCTAGTATTCAAAAAGTTCAAAACTTTATTTAAAACAAAATTAATTGTATGCATTTTTCCATATGTAATCCATATGGGAAAAATGCATAAAATCACCATTGATTTAAATAACATTTTTCTCCAGAAATGCACTAGTTCAGTTTAGTATACCAACCTCACTGTGGCTGATGTACTAAAAGGAAATGGAGTAATTATGGGGCAAATCAATTGATCCATAGAGGACAAATAAAATAATAATTGATTTAAATAAAGTTTTGAACACTTTGAATGCTAGAACAAAGCACATAAACAATACTTTGGAGACAACGTATTGCAAGAAGGATTCATTTACAATTCATATTTTACTGATTTTTCTGGGAATATGTTAGGCATGAACTAGTATTGTATCAACTGGAAACAAAGAATGACAATGAGATTTTTTTTTTATTTCATCTTTGCACATTTTACCTGACATCATGAATTAATACAATGTCTCTAAAGACTTTGATATGTAAGTGTTATTAATCTGAATACTGCAGTGGAATATTACTCACCACCCAATTACATATCTCAAAGGAATAATTTCCACTTAGAACTTTATATCTCCTAATTAAAGCTAGAATGGGTCTAGACAGGAAATATGCTAAATCAAAATCACTGAATAGCTTGAGGACAATACGATATTTTCACTGTTTGAGTTGTTTTGCATGCAAGGTGCATTCCTAATGTAAATATGGGTTATTGGTCCTTCTGACAGCTCTGTAACTAGAAAGGCCATTTGCACATAAAATTAAGCCCATTTTTTAATATCACCACATAATTGATTATTAATTTAGACTGTCCCACTGGAGCCAAAGTAAAATGTGTAATTGTAATTGTTTCCTTATTTTGATTTCTAATAAGCATAGTCAGTTCTAGTTTTCTGTAAGGTCCTTCTAGGTCAATAACCCTGTGCATAACATGCCACAAGCAGGGAAATGCACCATTACATGCAACAAGCAGGATGATACACTATTACATGCCACCAGCACGCCAATGCACCATTGCATGCTACAAGCTGTGTAATACATCATTACCTCTCACCAGCAGGACAATATACTATTACATGCCACTAGCAGAAAACTATATCACTCCATGCCGCAAACAGTGAAATACACCATTACATACCGCCAGCAAGAATATACACCATTAGATAAGACCAGTAAGTCAATACACCATTACATACCACAAGCAAGTCAATACACCATTACATACTACCAGCAAGACAATACATCATTACATATCATCAGTAAGTGAATACAACATTACATACAACCAGCAAGTCAATACACCATTACATAGCACCAGCAAGACAATACATCATTACATACCACCAGCGAGACAATACACCATTACATAGCGTCAGTAAGTGAATACATTACATACCACCAGCAAGTCAATTCACCATTACAAACTACCAGCAAGTCAATTTACTATTACATATCACCAGCAAGTCAATACATTGTTGCATACTAACAGCATGTCAACACACCATTACATACCACCAGCAAGTCAATACAACATTACATACTGTACCACCAGAAAGTAAATACACCTTTACATACCACCAGTAAGACAATACACCATTACATACCACCAGCAAGTCAATACACCATTACATATCATCAGTAAATCAATACACCATTACATATCACCAGCAAGTCAAAACACTATTACGTAGCACCAGTAAGTCAATACACCATTACATACCACCAGCAAGTCAATACACCATTACATATCATCAGTAAATCAATACACCATTACATATCACCAGCAAGTCAATACGCCATTACATAACACCAGCAAGTCAATACAACATTACATACTGTACCACCAGAAAGTAAATACACCATTACATACCCCCAGTTAGACAATACACCACTACATATCACCAGCACGTCATTACACCATTACATACCACCAGCATGTCAATACACCGTTACATACCACCAGTAATTCAATATACCATTAAATATCAATATACAATTAAATATCACCATTACATACCAACAGCAAGACAATAGATCATTGCATACCAACAGCAAGTCAATACACGATTACATACCACCCGCAAGTCAAAACACCATTATATATCACCAGCAAGTCAATACAACATTACATACTGTACCACCAGAAAGTAAATACACCTTTACATACCACCAGTAAGACAATACACCATTACATAGAACCAGTAAGACAATACACCATTACATACCACAAGCAAATCAATACACCATTACATACCACCAACAAGACAGTACACCATTACACTGACCCAGCAGGGCAATAAACCATTTCATGCCATTAGCTGGGCATTACACAAATACATGTTAGCAGCAGGGTAATACGCCAATTACATGCAACAGGCACGTCAGCAGGGCAATAAACCCTTGAAGATTGAGGTGACCTGGTGCCTTTCTGTTTAGAAAATCACGTCTGAGGATGACACATTGAGATGCAGAAGTAACCAGTTTGCTTAAGAAATAAAGGCACAATATTGCTTCTTTTGTCCTAACAAGAACTGGAGCATTATTAAATCCACTTTACATGCATTTTATGACTTTTACAGGAAGTTGAAAAGTGTAATTCAATAAATTACCTTAAAACAGCGGAAAAGAGAGTGTCTTACTTTGAGAGCAGAATGACTGGCACCTTTACAAGGCAATCAATCAGTATTTATATTCTATACCTGTCCAATATTTCTAAAACCAGGAAGTGATGTGATGTCCTTATCTTCACACTATTGCCTTATAGTAGGTAGTCAAAAGCCACTTCTTTCTTAAGGCATTGGATGATAGAGATGTCTCCAGTGCACATACTGTAGAGCACTTTATCATCCATTTGTTCCCTTAGGACAAGTCTACATTTATGAAGCTCAGATGAATAAATATCACTGTGTTGACATGTTTGAAGTGGCAGAATTATAAACTTCCACACCTCAAGCTTTTTCTCCCCTCAAATGGCTTACGCTGCCAGCGGAAGCCTTTTTACTCTTGACTGTACAGGTATATGGGAGGTCAGCAGAATGTTATTAGTGCTTTAATATATCATGTCATTATTCATTTAATGTGCCTAGGTACGTAAGAGATGCATTTGGAAATGTATACCCTTAGCCTGTTAGCTCAGAAGTCACATGACAATGGTAACACTTTATGTTTCTTACCCATTACATTGAGCTCTATTTAAAAGGGAATGCTAACCTAGGATTAAGTCATTCTAGCTTTGTGTAACAGAAAGGCCTACCTGATTAGGTAGGTTATATAATGGTTATACTTGAAATCTCATACTGCTTTGCAGATCCTGCTTGGGGGCCTCAGACAGCCAATGCACTTAGTAATGATGTAATTGGATCACTCAATCTCTTTGAATCATAGCAATGCTGATGTACGAAGAAGAGCTGGATCAGTTCTGAAGTAAACCAATTGCACCACATGGGACATCTAAAAATTCCTGTAAAGTTTAAATGGATTTTTAAACCACCCCAGAGCTAGACAGGCCTCCAATGCATTGCTTTGCAATGCATTGGAGGTCTTTTCAGGTCTGAAGGGATTTAAAAAAAAATATCAATCTATGGGAATTTGGGGAATTTGTATTTGTCCCCTAGGGTACAATTGTTTATCCTCAGAATTGCTCCAGTTCACCTTAGTAATGCCCCATAACACTTTTTATACTTTTATAGAGCTGAAGAAAATAAGAAGAATGGTGCAAACCCTATCTCTCAAACTGCTATGGTTTGAGAGATATAGGCACTGAAAGTTCACCCCTCTCTCCCTTTCTCCTGATGTCAGCTGTAAAGCTGACAGCAGGAGATTTGAGTCGTATGACTCGAGAGGCTCTGCAGCAGAGCCGAAATCGCGGTAATGCAAAAGAATTACTTCATTGGAAATGTCTGGTTTGCAAGCACACTTTGTAGACATTTCCAGTGAAGTAATTCTTTTGCAATACCGCTATTTCAGCTCTGCTGCAGAGCCACTGGCTAGACGCTGACGTCAGGAGAAGGAGAAAGAGGGGTGAACTTTCAGTGCAAATTCTCTCAAACCATAGCGGTTTGAGAGATAGGGTTTGCACCATTCTTCTTATTTTCTTGGGCTCTGCAAAACTAAACTTGGCCACTCCGGGAGCCCTGAACAGGAAGAACTAAAAAAAAAAAAAAAAAAAAAAAAAAAAAGCCCAGTGGTTGTCAAGTGCCGGCCGTGCGTGCACCCACCGGTCCTTAACCCCCTAAGGACCAGTGGTCCCAGGGTGTGTGGTCCTTTAAGGACCAGATAGGGAAGTTCGACATGCCGCCCCACGGGACTGATCATGTGTGCCGGCACACTGAACGAGGGACTGAAAGAGATCGCTCCGGGCTTGCAGCAATCAACTTCAGTCCCCGGTTTTACCGAGCTCCTGCAGGAGCACAGTGAGTAAAAATATGTGACGTACCAGGACCGTCACTGGTCCTTAATTGCAGACCAGAGTGATGGTCCGGGTTTGTCAGTGGTCCTTAAGGGGTTAAGGACCCCATGATGTGCCAGGACCATCATGTGTTAAGAACCAATGACGGTCCTGGCACATCATGGAATTCAGGGGCACCTGTGCGCTGCTCAACTACCAGCCATGCAGCAGCGCAGCCAGTCATTAAGGGGTTAATCTGCAATACAATATACTGTATACATCTTTTCACTCACAGTATCAAATCTATAATATTGCTTAAAGGGATAGTAATGTTTCACAAAACAGCAGCTCCAATTAATCTTCATAGTATTTGGGCCATGGAGAGTGTTATTTCAGTTCTGTCAGAGTTGTAGTTCAAGAGTAATTGAATGATAATGTATCCCCCTCCCACCCCTTTTACCTAGTGTAAGCCACCTCCCCTCAGATGTGGAATGTGGTCACTTGACTGGACAGCTCACAGCAACGGACAATCTTCTTACTGTGAGCATAATGAAACCCTGCCCCCTTGACAGGTTTTTCAGGTTTTTCCTTATGCTCACTGAAGATTTTCACTCTCTGTGATCCATCCGGACAGTCTTGATGCTCTGAGGTGAGCAGTGTTACATCAGTAAAAGAGGCGGGAGGCGGATACTTTATCCTTCATTTACTCTTGAACTACAACTCTGACAGTATTGAAATAACACTCTCCATGGCCCAAATACTATGAAGATTAATTGGAGCTGCTTTTATTGTGAAACATTACTATCCCTTTAATAGAAGGCATTAAACAAGAAGTAGAAGAAAGGAACATCCTTCAACTCCCAAATACTGCCCCATTACCCTATCCCTGGTGCAAGTGGCATTAGGGGAAGACATTTTTGGCATAAGTAGCTTAGTAAATTTGCATGACTGGTGTAGGGCTTGAAAACCAATTCCAGTTCCTGTGTGGCATCACCTTTGTTAGGCAAATAAATGAAAATTCTTTCCCCAATACAAATATGTATAAACTAAATGCCCAAACTCCATGTATAACAGTAAAAAAAAGGTTAGAAGATTTTACTGTAACCTGTGCGTGCCAGAGTGGTACGGAATGCATTGCTTTGTAATGCATTCCGTACCACTCTGGCACTCAAAGGGTTAAAAAAACAAATAAAAAAACACCAAATGAAACGCATAGTACACATAGATAACATATAGCATAGATAAAATGCTAGTCTCCTGTCTCATAACCTGTTTCAGGCTTGGGATCACACAACATCAGAGGCAAACCCAGGATTTCTGGAAAAATGTTTCCAAAAAATGAGAAAAAGAAATAATGACAATATTTAAATTATGAGTTATATAATTCTCCATTAGAAAATCATAGCAGCTGTGCACAGGCCAAAGGAGGGAAAACCCCAGCAACTGTTGGACTACATTTCCCATCATCCACAGCTAGCCAACAGCTAGCTGAGGATAAAGGGAGTGCAAAAAGGTTTCTTCCGTCTTCTGACAAAATAGTGATAATACCACCAAATTTTAAAAAAGTTTTACTGTTTTTTGCCCATTCTGATCTAAAAAGTGACACATTGACTTTAAATTTGTATCAGACTTTTCAAATAGCCATTTTTTAACACAAGGACCATAAGCTTAAAGGGATAGTAATGTTTCATAATAAAAGCAGCTCTAATTAATCATCATAGTATTTGGACTTTGGAGAGTGTTATTTAAATTCTGTCAGAGTTGTAGTTCAGGAGTAATCCAATGACAAAGTGTCCCCCTCCCGCCCCTTTTACTGATGTAACACTGCTCAGTCAGAGCAGTAGGGAGGTGTCCAGGTAGACTGCAGAGAGGGACAATCTTCAATTAAGATAAGGGAAAACCTGAAAAGCTTGTCAAGGGGGGCAGGGCTTTCATTGCTCTCATAGGAAGAAGATTGTCCCCTGCTGTTATCTGTCTGGTCTATAGACTGGATTCCACATCTGAGAAGAGATGGCTTACATTAGGTAAAAGGGGCGGGAGGGGGAAACTTTGCTTGTGAATATCTCTTAAACCATAAAGATTTGAGAAATAAGACTTATATAATTCTTCATGTTTTTTTAATGCCTACAAAATAAAATAAAGTTAAAACGAAGTATTACTATCCCTTTAATGCGTAAGCATATTTTGTCCGTATAAAGAAGCTGTGGATAAAAAGCAAATTTTCCTTACTGAGGAGGTGTTTCCTCTCCACTGAACATCCCACGGGAAGGAATTAATCAAGACTGAGGCTTTTCTAGGGACAGTGTCGTCTAGATAGCAAACAAATTATTTTCTTAATACATACAGCCTTGACATGCTTAAGCGATCTTCCAAATATAAAAAAGTTACTTTTGATATTTTCACCATTATCTGAATTTCTCCAGGGCCTCTAAATTCAACTCGTGTCCCCTTCATTTTGTCTCTTTCAATCTCTGAACCTTTGAATGCCAGAGGG
The DNA here is from genome assembly GCA_037306005.1 of Rhinophrynus dorsalis. NCBI lineage: Eukaryota > Metazoa > Chordata > Amphibia > Anura > Rhinophrynidae > Rhinophrynus > Rhinophrynus dorsalis. Next base: position 67,343,463 of record CM074724.1, read on the forward strand.
ATATGCAACTTATTGTGAAGCAATGCATTGCATAGCCCTCTGATTCTCACAGGGTTAAACCCCCACAGATAATCATAAGTGAACCCCACTGAAGGCATTTCAGCAGCTGACCTTGTAAGAGGAGGAGAAATAGAGAGAGAGGACTTTTCACTTTTCCGTACCAGAACCAGCTTGTTAAACTGGGAAGCTTTTATTCTATATTTTAATGTGAATAAGTCATGAATACAAAAATAAAAACACAGATGCGTTTAAACATGCTACTGCATTTATGACGATTTTGTGCTACCACCTTTAAGCTTATTGCTTTGAACGGACGTATCCTTGTTCATACACACATTAGTCATCATACACTGAAAGACAAATATATCGCCACAGACAAATACATGTGTAAACACACAGAAATTCAAGCATGCATGTGAACGCACACACACATTCACTCGCTTCCCTTTGCCATCTACTACTCACAGATAAATACATCACCACAGACAAATACATGTGTAAACACACAGAAATTCAAGCATGCATGTGAACACACACACACATTCACTCGCTTCCCTTTTGCCATCACCCACTCACAGGCAAATACATCACCACAAATAAATGTGTAAACACACAGAAATTCAAGCATGCATGTGAACGCACACACACATTCACTCGCTTCCCTTTGCCATCTACTACTCACAGATAAATACATCACCACAGACAAATACATGTGTAAACACACAGAAATTCAAGCATGCATGTGAAAGCACACACACACACGTTCACTCGCTTCCCTTTGCCATCTACCACTCACAGATAAATACCACCACAGACAAATGCATGTGTAAACACACAGAAATTCAAGCATGCATACACACACATTCACTCAACACCCTTTGCTGCAGGGAGATGATGTTGGGATGGGAGGCCTTCTTGCAAGAACTGGAGAAGCAGGCCAGTTTCCTCCTATTTCTTCCCGCAGTGAACAGGACTTCTTGTATAAAAGGTCCAACTTTTACTGAACTTCATCATAACTCTTTGCCTAGCATATGCTAGTTAGTGAGGTATTATCATATGATTTCATGTAAATAATGGACATATTTGCCTATGATTTCATGTAAGCAGTGAAAGAGATCAGAGTATAGAATATGCCACTTTCCAACGTCTTTGAGAAACAAATCCCCATGGTTTGTTTTAATTCTATATTATCATTAAGAGAAAACTGCAATTCAGCTTAAATAATCTTTTTTTTTTCAAATTTTAAAACTCTTTACCTTTCCTTAAGTAAAAAAAAACCTGGTGTTAAGTTCTTAAACTATTCCCACATTGGCTTTTTTCTGAAAGCTTTGAGAACAGAAAGCTGTAAGTGGCAATTCTGTAGCGATAAGCATTATAAGGCTGAAATAATGACAGATCATAAGGGGGAAGATAATTAGTTAATTCTTTTTAATTCTTCTCTATTCAGGAATAAAATGTAAGTAAATGGATCCATACAGCCCAAAGAAACTAAAATTATGTAAATGAATTACACTGTACTGCTCATCACGGAGTTCTTTTATGTGTAAACTACAATGAACAAGAACGCATAGTAAAACTATTCAGAGATAGGATCTTTTCTTAGCACATGTGGAACAAAATATAATATAGCTTAAAACTCTTTGAGTACCAGAGAGGTGTCTAGTGCATTGCAATGCAATACATTGAACAGGGCCGGCCCTTACATGGGACCCAGGCGGCACTTTGACAGGGGAGGCAATTTGCTGCCCCAAGGCATGTCCTTTCACTTCAGGAGCCAGGTCTGTGTCCTGCATCACTCCCTACCGGGACATACACATACACAGCCAATGTCCTTCCTAGCTGTAGAGGTGTGTGGCGTTATGCTGATACCCAGCAAGTATCTAGAGGAGAACAGGTAGGAGCCTGGTACAGTCATTCAGTGGGAGGGTTAGATTGTCCTACCCAGCCAGGTTACACGTTATACAACATACACGCAAGGGTGGGCTGGCACCTATTATATACCATGTGCGCCCCTGCGAGGGTAATCATCTGCCTCCTGAGGAATGATCTGCGGCTCCATGATAACGAAGTTAGTGACCCCCTCATGTGCCTACTCTATCACAGTACCAATGCTGCGTTTGTCACATTAGCAGGGGAGGGTAAAATGGGTTAACTCACTGAGTGCCAATGGGGGGGCGCAACACAATGAGTTGCACTTTCACTCCCTTCTGGCACTCAAAGTTTTAAGGATTGAACCTGCTTCCATGCCAGCCATACCAGTGCCATCTATGGTAATTCTGTATACAGTAAGTCATTATAGACAACCTCTAAACAGCCTAGTATATGACTGCATGAAATGCCCCATGCGGGGCAGATCTGGGCACACTGCTGGTTACATTACATCTTTGAATGGGGCTACACATAGGAGGGTCATATAAAAGCTGGGCGTATACATAAACACAAAGTATTCCGCTCTGCTTAACCAATCAATGACCACAATGATGTGCGTTGTACTGTACAATACTATCCCTTTAATTTGAATTTTGGTGGCTGTGGTTTTGGTGTGTGTGTGTGTGGGGGGCAGCATTTCGTCCTTGGACCCAGGCAGCACAATGTCTTAGGCCGGCCCTGACATTGAATACTTCTCTGGCACTCAAAGGGTTCATTCTGCAATGACAGTGATATATTAGAAATAGATCAGTTCATATCTACTCTGTCAAAGATGCTCCTAAGATTTTTAAGACATAGATACATCAATCTGAAGAAATCTAAGACAATACAAATGTATCGGAGACCTCTTTAGTAAGTAAATTGTTAAAATACCCATATAAATCAATGGGAATTCCAGGAATGTATATTTGTCCCCTACAGTGCAATTGATTTTTCTCCAGCACTGCTCATCTGTTGCTTTCTGCATAAAGTCCTTGTGGAGGGACAGGGGATCCCGAACCCTTTGATACCACCTATTCTGTCTCTGAGGTAACTCTTTCATTAGTCTTTACAGAGGATTCCAACCCAGAACACACTTGGGTCCACTCTCCGCAAGAGTTCTGGTATTAGCTCAGGAAAAGGGGAGAAGGAGTGGGTAGCGTTAGTGATTGGTAGACTGAGGGTTAAGCACAGGATATATGATTATCCCGCCAGACAAAAAGATAATACATTGCATTTATTAGAGGGGTCACAACACACAAACATAGGACAACTACAGGGAAATAAACAGGGGTAAAATATAAAACCTACTGACTTCTTCTATTTGCTTGTTGGAATGTATTCTGGCAGGGGTTCCACTTAATACTTGTAGTCCATTTTAGATTTACTCTGGAGACTGAACACAGTCTCACTAGAGGCCAGAGTGGGACATCAGCCCACTGTACATTCATCGGTTGCTGGTGTGTATGAAACCTTTGTACCTTGCAGTCATGGAGAGGCTTTGGAGAAGACATCCCATGAGATTCTCACTAACATGCTTCTCTTATTCAGTAGCCACTGAAGTTTAGCTTTATAGCCCCAACACCAGGGCAAGTTCTGTGGCTGCCGCTGCTCGACTTATAGCACACAACTGGAAGAAAGGCCTGGCCACTTCAGTACCCACTCACCCTAACTATTTAGGTGATGGCACACATTGATCAAAGCTTCCCTTATACTGCCATAGCAAGTACAGGGGAAAGTCAAAATCCAGACTGTCCCCAGACCTCTCTCCATGCTAGGGAGGCCATAGACCTGCTTCTACACCTTCATCTCCCTTCTGTGCTTCTCACTGAGTTTCTCTCTTACACTTTCAATGCTAACACCCCCTCCAGGATCTGATGTCACAGCTATCATGTACGATATATATTATGCATAGCCTGCTCTATGGGGGAAGGAATACATATTAAATTCACATAGGCTTTTTATCACTCTGTATCTGTCTATCACGGTGTCCGTGCTATTGCTGGCAACATTTTGACAAGTGCTACTTCCTGATACATTTTTATTGGCTAATGTTATGTTGCTCCTCCCAGTGACAGCCCTTAAATACTCAGCACTGTCACTTCTGCAGTGCCCTTTCGTGGTGTTCCCGTTGCTACCGCTTGTTCCATTATTTCGTATGATTCCAGTGTATGACCCGGACTGCCTTACTACTCTGCCTGTTTACGTTCCTGCTCTGTGTACCGACCCCGATTGGCTGATGTTCCTGCTCTGTGTACCGACCCGGATTGGCTGATGTTCCTGCTCTGTGTACCGACCCGGATTGGCTGACGTTCCTGCTCTGTGTACCAACCCAGCTTGGCTGACGTTCCTGCTCTGTGTGTCTCGGCCCGGCTCGCACTCCTTCCAGTGATCCGGTTTGGGGCTGTAGTCCGGTGCTCTTTCTCTGTCTTGTACAGACCTCCGGTTGCCTCGGTTACTGCTCTGGCAGTTCTATACTGTGACCCGGTCACTCCATAGTGCCTTGCCCTCTCTCACTCCGATATGGAGATATTCCCGGTTGTACCACGGTACGCTTGGCTTGTTTACTGCCTTTAATCTGAGGTTGGGTTACTCTTGGGCGCCTCAGTCTGTCTATACGATCTGGCAGTTGTCCTCAGGTCGGAGCATTCGTTAACCCCTTGCGGGGCAGTGCTGTGTACTTGGGTAACAGTCTATTGCAGTCTCGGTTTGGCGTTACACTGCACCTCCAGTTGCAGTCTTTCTCTGTTGTTCAGTAGCCAGTCACATATCTAGGGCTCCGCTTGCTCCTTTGTGGCTACAGTCACTATTGTGTCACTCCCTGCGTAGAGAGTGTCCTGTGGGCCTTCCGCTATTAGGGCCTCTCAGCTATTCCTGTCCTAATAGTACCATTCTGCCATTGTCTCACTGAATCATACAAACTGTAACCTGACCAGTGTCAGTATTGTATTTTGTTCACATATACTGGAGCTGTGTGGGTTATTGACATCACTGTAACCTTTCCTGTGTTAGTATTATAATTGTATTTATATGCTGGACCCGCAAGGGTTATTTTTATCCTGTGTGACTTAATAAAACTGTGTTTTACCAAAACCTTCAGTCTCTGAGTGCACATAAAACCGTTACACTGTCCATATGTTAAATGTTTTCTTCAAAAACTGATGAACAGGATGAACAGGAGGCTATCTCATAACACTGAATCTTTTGTGTTAGTTATATTCCATTGCACAATCACACTGTACTTCTAACATTCATATTAACCCGTAGAATGCTGGTAAAAAGGTCAACACTCTCTAATACAATCACACATAGAAGACATTAATGATTGCAAGAATGGGAACACAAAGTGAAGACAAAGAGGTCCCTTAAAACAGACAGGGGTTATTATCGAGGTTACCACCCTATTTTCTATGTGTTGATTTTAGTACAAAAGCAGTTAAATAGACTGTACCCTTGAGCCTAAGAAAGCACATAGACAGCCGCACCCACCAGCATAGGTTATGTACCCAGGAAGTAATAGTTAAATAGGATCTGTATCACTAAGCTAGCTACAAGCTATTGTCTCTGTCTTTATAAACTGTAACCAAATCTACTACTAGAGAGCTATGATTCTGTTCTCGAAATCATTTAAACCAGTGGTTCTCAGTCTGGGTTCTGTGGAGCCCTGGAATTCTATGAAGAAGTGGAAAGGGTTATAAGAATATAGAAATAATAGCTGGGAGGAAAACAAGGTTGGAGTAGCAGATAGTTTATTTTCTAATCTCTCCTTGCCAGTGGATATGTGGAAAATTTAACAATTTACACAGTCCAGTTTTAGTTGATATTAGATTGTCCTTGTAACAAAATTATAACCTAACATGAGATATTGGTATGAATTCCACTGAAGCTGATAACTTTAGAAAGGGTTTTACCTACAAATTTCACCATATACTTCAATGGGAATCCTGTAGGATAAAACCAATGGTAACACTTTTCAACTGCAATGCAATCTAGGCAATAATTTCAATGCATTTTAAGCTAACAGTGTAGTCTTACGTTAATGGTACCAACCTACATTCTAATACAATTAATATTGATACTTGCATTGGATACTTGGATACCAAATATTGATTTGATTTAGATTTTTCTTCTGTTACTCACTATGAATTTTGTTAATTGATGAATACAAACTATTAACATGTCTATTTTTTAAAGCATTCTTACTTTACGGCATTTTTTTCACACCTGCTTAAAACATTTGCACATTACTGTATATTACATAGCTGTTATTCCAACCTCACTTTCTTGGGAGTAGTACTAAACTACCGTTTTGTAACAAAAAGGTATTATCCATTCTGAATACTGGATAGAGGTGGAGCTACCTTATACCCAGAGGAGTATACTCATTACACATGCATTTAACTAGGATTTCTCTACTTGGGAGACTTGTTCCAAATCAATACACTTCTCCATGAGATGCCTCTTAAGTAACTAACTTGTTAAATTCACTTTTCTGACAGCAACTATATATAACTCAAGCATTACATTAGAGCAAAATGACCCTTCAGGAGCATTGATAGCCTTTTCTTGATTTTTTTATCACTTCTGAGTGAATACATTGTGTTACTTTGGGGATTTCAGAGGCTCATTTAGGAGAACATTAGGATGTAGTAAAATACTGCATAGAACTCCTTTTTAAACAGTCTTCTGAACAATGCTATGGTAGCATATCAGGACTTGATCAGTAGCATGGCTGAATGTTTTCACTTCAAAAATGAAAAATGCAAAAAACAACTTTCCACTTTCCATTGAAATTCCCCAAAAAAGTGTATTTTTCCATTTGTCCACTTTTTTTTTTCTTTGCACTGAAATCAATGATAATAATGTAAGACCCCCTCCCATATGAGGAATTTCCCCATTTATTGCCAGTGTGTTAACTCACCAGTATAAATGAGGGTGCCATGTTATTGCATGTTGTCAGCCTGTGCTTGAGAGAGAGGGAGAGAGAGAAAAAAAAATGCTGATGCTAGGTATTATAGAGGCAGACAGGCAAAGAGGGGGGTGCTTGATTTAAGAAGTATTAGTGTAGCCAGTTGTTCTCTGAAAGAGTGGGGCACAGGGAGTGTTGATGTGATTTGTAGACAGGGACAGTTTAAAAATACTTTTGACTGATAGGTGACAGGCAGATCCTACCTGATTCTAAGTGGCAGTGACAGATCCATGATTTTCACACAAACAATAACAGACAAGACATCATTCCACACTCATACAAGAACAGAACAAGCATATATTGGTGCTGCCGCTATGCTGTATTGTCCTGTGTGGAAGCTAATTGCATAGTTGAGTAAATATTAACACTACTTTCATTATGTTCATTAAAGTGGAAGGAATAAGCAGAACGGACTAGAAGGAGGAGAGCATGGATGTGTTGGCATTAGGAATGTTATACTAAAAACTGTCATAGTTCCTGTAGTTTGGTCAATAAATGCTGATGACCCTACTCTTCCTGAGGAGGCTGTTTAAAAACTGAACCTGTAACCAAGTATACCAGAGAGAGATGAAAATATGGCAAATAAATAAGCTGTATCTGAAAGGAAAAGGCTTAATCTTCTATAAGAAAATGAGCAATGTCCCTATATATAAACTCTTTCAGAGGTCAACTACAATGTCTGGACAAGTAAACAAACAAACTAATCTGGATTACCCTTCACTATTAGGGAGAGCCACTAAGAGTATTCAAAATAAACATACAGAATGTGAGAGGCTTCTGGGAACAACGGCACAGTGGCCTGTTCTACGGCCAGTCGCTGTCCATCATATTAACTAAATGACAGAAGAGGGGTCAATAGTTTAAAAACCAAGCATCATGATTTAAGGTTAAATGGCATTAAATAAAATATGGTGGAATAATATCTCTCAAGAGTGTGTTTAAAAAAATGTAAGGTCCTGAGAACCCATATAATTTTTTCCCTTAAAGGGAAGTCACTTTTTTTCCCTTCTTTAACAAATCAATAAAAAAGGAGGGTCAAAACATTTTTTGATATATAAGTGAAAGGAGGAAAATGAAACAGGGAATAGTTAGACTGAAAATAAAAAATGGAAACTATGTAAATGAGAATAAAGGGCTAGCTTACTGCCTCAATGAATATTAGAAAAAAGAAATAGCAAGACATGGGAAGCATGCATGTTTACAGAGGAAGAAGTTCTACTTAAACTCTCTAAGGTCTTTCCTGGCAACACCGACACATACTTGGAGGGAGAGCGCTTTCAATCAATGTGTCATCAGCATGGCAACGCTTTCCCTTGTCTTACCAGCAAACAAGATCTTGCTCAGTTCAGGAGTGTTACTCCGAAAATGAAGTATGCCTTGGAGTAGCAAAGTGATATGGGGGGGTATTGTTTGACAAAGGGCAACTATTATCAGTTAGTTGCCCCATCAGCAAATCTTCTCCCTTTTTTAGATCTTCTCAATAAACTCAGGACTGTATTGTGAGACCTAGCAGACCAACTGGGGAGCAGAATGGTGGTCTAAAAAAAGCCCCCCATTGTTCCCACAGAAAGAGACTGAACTGCAAGACTGAAGCATCACTATTCTGTTTCCTAGCCTGAGCAAAGAAGGTCCCCATGGACCTGATGTATCAGGCTTGAAAGTCTGAAACAGCAGGTCTATGGGGACTGCATCCTCAACTGAGTAGTTTATGGCTGAGAGCAACAAACGTCTGAGTAGCATTGCAGCCGGGGGGGTTTGATTTCCTGAACAACAGCTAGAAACCATTTTCTGCTTTGTTACTGAGTCTGCTTCAATTGAACTAAAATTAATAAAACATAATTGCCGTTTAATGTGCAAAGAAGCCCTGGTCTATACGGTATTATGCTGAAATTTGGAATCCACATATCATTGCCATTCCCACAAACCCTTAGCCCTTTGAGTTCCAGAGGGTACCTCAAAGCTGTGAGTAGTACAACATACACCTTGAAAAATGTGTTAGCATGCAGAGTGCATTTGTCCTTTGCTCACAATGCTAACTACCTGCTTAAGTGACACTTAAGTGACAACCTACAGTGTGGCAGATGTGTATGGTAGTGGTGGTGAGGGACTGGCATGGTGTGGTTGGTGGGTCTTTAACAAACTGCATCCACCCCGGGAGGAAAGGAATCATCATCATTTATTGCACATACTGCACCAACCATTGCAGCAGTCAGTTTTTGAACTACGACTTTACTCCAATGTCCCTGCACTGCTCCACTTTTCCCCCCTGTCCCTTGTGCATTTGCTGGACATTACTCAACTACTGTGTGTGTTTTTACTCTCTACAGTGCACAGCTGATGGAGTGTGATGTCTTGTCTTACCCTCAACAAAATTCTCATTGTCGTCTGTTGTCTATCAAGTCTGCCTCAGTCACAGAGCTCACATTAAACTCCCGGTCAGCTGTCTGTCACCTAATATATTTATTTGTTTAATTATTTATGCATTTTTTTATTATTATTTTTATTATTTATTTAATTTAAGTTGTCCACCCTATCTTATCACTGTCAGTCAAAAAAAGAGACAGAGACAATGAAAGCAAAATCAGCAAGCAAATGGGATCCCAGCTGCCTGTGTCTTGGCAGTCAGTCACATTGAATTTTGGGGTCAACCTCATTCCTCCCTTCTTCTTCCCAGAATGCCCCAAGACTCCCCTAAAATAGAGAACAAATGACCTACCTAAAATAATCCCTAAACAAAGATTTAATTCCCCTTTATTTGCCTATCTCCTCTAGCTCAAAAACATGTTGCTCTCTTCTCTCACAAATACAGAATGGCTGCTGTGAGAGCCTGACACCCACTTATATGGCTGTAGAAACATAGAGAAAACTTTCAGGTGGTGGGGAAAATGTTTTCGTCCCATTGATTTCAATGCAATGGCTAAATGAAAAAAAAGCAAGAAAATGTCACTTTTCATGGGAAACTATTTGCCAAGCAGGAAGTGCTATTTTTCTACGATTTTGGCTTGAGACGAAAGATTTCATTCATCCCTACCTACGGCCCAAAATCGCACAAACCGATAGATATTATGGGGTACTATTCGTTTAACACAATGGGGGTTATTCAGAGGTGATAAAGTGGAGATGACTTCTCCAGTGATATCACTTCTCCAATTCCTATGTTATTCTGTGGAGCCAATTCACTAACGTTTCTTAAGTTTTGGATATCTTAGTGATAGGCTCTATAGAATATCATAGGAACTGGAAAAGTGGTACCACTGGAGCAGTTATCTCCACTTTATCACCTCTTTATCACGCCTTAGTGAATAACCACCCAGGTGTTAGAGACCACTCTAGCATTCAAAGGTGTAAAAACATTTAAATGCATGAGCATTTATTTCCTATCTGTGGTACTGTTGATTTTCCCCCAAATTGCCTATTTTTTCCTTGCCCATGTATCTAATGCACATTCTCAGTTTTATCAATAAACCAGAATCATTTTGTCTGAAGCTGTGAGGTTAATGTGCACTTACACCTGCAATTTCATAATTAGAAGTGTCACTAATTCTCAGAAGCTGCTATATATCCTTTTATTGGAACCATGTGTCACTTGATAAATCATTGCTCCGTATTTCAGTTGAAATTGGGCTTTGCGAAAATCAATGCTAAGCAAATTAGAGCTAGACATTATATTCATACATATTTATTATAACTGTTCTCCTTGGCCTTCATCTAGGTGCAACTGGATTTGCTGTGTACCATATAATTATCAAGCCCATGTGGTGTAGTCATTATTCTAATAGGTGAAAAATAGTGTTTGTAGAGCAGAGTTACATAATTGGAAAGCGAATGGCTTAGTTAGAGCATTATCATGCTGTAGCTGAATGTCAATATTGTCCATACCTGTCTTGCAATTAAACCATGGCCAATAAGCTCTGCCCTGACTGTGTACATTTAACAGAATTCCCTAATCTAATAAAAAGATAGTGCCTGGATTATCCAATTATTTTTAATTATGGTGTACTTCAAAAGTTTGATTTTTCTTAAAGAGCATCAAAGTACAACATTTCTCAAAATTGCATGCAAAATTATATCTCTTTTAGTCAAGAGCCTCATTATCGGACATTGAGGGAATTTTGCTGTATTTGAAACCCCATAAAAAGTGTGATTAAAGCAAACTGATTTCATGTTCTTATTTATAAAATCAAGAATTTTAATCATCAGTGGAAGAACTCTATGAACAGTTTAATGCTAGAAAGGTCTTCGTTACATTGGAAATCTTGCTTTGGAGAACTCTCTAGTACTAAAAAGCTTAAAGGGATAGTAATGTTTCAAAATAAAAGCAGCTCCAATTAATCTTCATAGTATTTGGGCCACGGAGAGCGTTATTTCATTACTGTCAGAGATGTAGTTCAAGAGTAATTGAATGATAAAGTATCCCCCTCCCACCCCTTTTACCTAGTGTAAGCCACCTCCCCTCAGATTTGGAATCTGGTCCACAGACCAGACAGCTCACAGCAAGGGACAATCTTCTTACTGTGAGAACAATGAAAGCCCTGTCCCCTTGACAGGTTGTTCAGGTTTTTCCCTTATGCTAATTGAAGCCATCTGGACACCACCTTTCTGTTCTGAGGTAAGCAGTGTTACATCAGTAAAAGGGGCGGGAGGGGGATACTTTATCATTCAATTACTCTTGAACTACAACTCTGACAGTATTGAAATGACACTCTCCATGGCCCAAATACTATGAAGATTAATTGGAGCTGCTTTTATTTTGAAACATTACTATCCCTTTAACATTTTGAGTGCCATAGATGTATCCAACAGATTGCTACACAACCCTCTGGCACTCAAAGGTTAAATGATGAATGCAGTAAAATATCAACATTCCTTCTGTATATAGAGAAGGTGATGAAAATGTTACACTTTACACACGTGGACGCCATCCACAGGCATAACTATTATCCTATCCGTGTGGGATTGGTTCCCCAAAATAAATATTTAATTAATTCTACATATTATGCCCATGGAGGTAGACAAGGTTCTTTGTTGCTGACTCAAGAAACCCAGACTCCAAAAAATAATCTCTAATTAGCACTGAATGTCATGTCCATGGAGGAAACCATGATTCTTTGTTGACAGACACATAGACAGGTACAATTTGACATACATATTTACTTACACACACTCAGTCCTACAGCAGCAAGAGAAAGAGAGACAAGCATATACTGATGTGCAGTAGTGGTGTTTCACCAGTCACTGTGCATTTTTAGTCATTATTGTAAGCTGCTGATTCTGAAGCTAACAGGTCTGTCCTGCACTGGACTGGTAAGTCCTTGGAAGAGAAAGAAAAGGTTTCTGAAATGTTGGCACTAGCTACAAGTCTATGAACAGACAGGAAAAGATGGGGAGCTGAATTTGTTTGCATCTGCAGGGAATATGAGTGTGAGTTGTAAACAGTAACAATGATGGGGACATGTAAAAAAAATAATAAAAAGATACTTTTGACTTACAGCTCTGTTGCATACTTTAAAGTAAAAAGCTACACTACTGTCATTATGTTCACCAAAGAAAAGGAGATCCAGAGGGTTCCAAACTGCTTTTATGAACATTAGCATTTCCCCTTGACTTTGGGTGGTCTTTCCAAAAATGGGCCCAGCACAGCTGTTCACTTTGCTCTATTGGTAAAAAGGCCTTGCTTTGGGGTGGTAAGGTAAGTATTTTTTTAATAAATCCAAACAGGTGGAAGAAGCAGGGACTCCATAACCTTCATTGGTTCATATTGCTCCTATCCAATATGTGTCAGAGCCTAGATGCCTCAAATCTTCTTAATTTATTTTATTATGCACCAAAGCAAAATTAATATTGGAAGAGAGGTCATGAACTCCCCTACTCTACCATCTACCATCGCACCTGCATTCTTTTTATTTGCCCTTGTTCAAAGCACACCTGTGGTGGAGGTAGGGTAAAAAGGGGTGAACATATGTTGGACAGACACAATAGCACAAAAGAGTTGTCATTGGAAATGCCATTGCTTGACTCTAGCAAATGATGTTTCATCTGCAATTGAAAATATTCGATATTTAAAAAAAATACTTTGAGAGTCTGCAAAAGGAATTTTTGCACAAATGTTCATGACTAATAGGATTCCAACCATGAAGCCGAATCATTCATTAGTAAACACAAATAAGCATCTTACTTTTGTACTAAGGTGGGGGGGGCACAATATGGTCCAATGGGACAGGAAGGTAAAGAAGAAGGTTACTTTTAAAGGGATAGTAATACTTCATTTTAACATTATTTTATTTTGTAGGCATTAAAAAAACATGAAGAACGATATAAGTCTTATCTCTCAAACCTTTATGGTTTAAGAGATATTCATAAGCAAAGTTTCCCCCTCCCACCCCTTTTTCGTAGTGTAAGCCATCTCTTCTCAGATGTGAATCTGGTTGTAAGACCAGACAGATAACAGAAGGGGACAATCTTCTTCCTATGAGAACAATGAAAGCCCTTCCCCCCTTGACAAGTTTTTCAGCTTTTTCCCTTATCTTAATTGAAGATTGTCCCTCTCTGCAGTCTACCTGGGCACCTCCCTTCTGATCTGGTTGAACAGGGGGGGATACTTTGCTTGTGAACATCTCTTAAACCATAAAGGTTTGAGAGATAAGACTTATATCGTTCTTCATGTTTTTTTAATGCCTACAAAATAAAATAAAGATAAAACGAAGTATTACATTCCCTTTAATGCCTAAGTAATCAGCACAGTTTCACACCTCTCGAGCTGGATGCCTATCTACTGTAATCAGTGCTATGTAGAACAACAAATACCAAGATTAACTTTACCTTTCACTTACTATCTGCAGTTTTCTGTCTTTTTTAGTCAGTCCCATCTCCAAGTATTTACAGAATACAAATATGTGTGCAGAAAATGTTTTATTTTACTCTTGCTGTTTTATAATGACATTCACATCTAAGACATTTCAGAGTGTTTCCTAGATTATCCTCCTTTATTACACATCTATATGCAAATAAAGACAAATTAGAAAGTTAACAGACAAAAACTGTTTGTTACTATACCAGCAACTTTGTAATCACCCAGTAACAATGCGTAAATCTTTTATATCATTGTTTTTAAGTTACCTACATTTTCTAATGTTCTACACCAGGTTTGTGAAAATTACATTTGGTGATACTTTTTATATAGTGCAGCCACAATATGTAAATCAGTATTCTTGACTCAGAGCAATGTACTCAGATACAAATTGAATGCCTGACTAATGTCTGACTAATTTAACCCTTTGAGTGCCCAAGAGGTATCCAACATATTGCGATGCAATGCTCTGGATACCTCTCGGGCACTCAAATGGTTAAATGGGGTTTTAACCCCTCAAATACTAGAGATGTCTGCAAAATATTGCAAAGGGATTGCTTCCCAATGCCTTGGAGACCTCTCTAGCATTAAAGGGGTTAAAATCCCATTTAAATGAGTGGGAAGTTGCGGCATTTTTAATGGTCCCCTATTGGGCATTTGATTTGATTCAAGGAGTTGGAAGCCGCCATTTAAATCAGTGAGGATTTTCATTGGTTCCCTGTAAGGCAGTTGGTTTGCTTCAGAACTACATCCTTCTAACTTCCTGATTCCTGAATATGGCCCAGACTACTTAGTAGAGCATAAATCAACACAAATTAACCCACTGAAGACCAGACGGGTGTGCAGTTCACACAAGGTATTGAGGCATTCATGTGTTTACTATAACTGAAAATACAGCTACAACTACTTACCATGCCCAAAAATAAAGAGTCAAAAGACCTGGCAAAGTTCTTCTGGAAAAAAAATACTGGCTAACCACAGACATGTGTTTCCTCCTTCTATAGACCACATGATAAGTGAGGTGAGGTTTCTCTACTGATGACAAACTATACAGGTCTGAATTGGGGTACCCCATACTTTTCAGCACCATTTCTAAGGCTTTCAAAATGAGCCTAAAAGTTTTAAATACTCAGTAAGAATAAATAAAGCAAATATAGCTTATTCTGTGGTTTATCCCCCTTCACCAGCTGCTTGTTTAGCTCCCTTGTGCCACAGAAGAGCAAATATTTGCATATGGACTTCACTTTTACCTCCCCCCTTAGGCTGTCCAGGATCTGAACACCAGGCAAATCTCATATGTATTATCAACAAGTGATAGAAGTATATTTTGGCCTCCTATAAGCATCTTCAGTGAGGTGCAGATGGTGCCTCAAGGCACTGAGAGAAAGGGTTTCCCATCTGGAGTACCTAATACCAATACTCTTACCAAGATCCTTAAAGGGAGAGTAATACTTAAAATGTAAAAAAATATATGTTGTAGGGTTTAGCCCCCCTGAGTGAAAAAAGGGTACTCCCACTGCTGAGAGATATTTTATTAAAAAATTGTAACAGCTCAAACTTGATTTTTTTAGGTGCAATATCACAGTGGCCTGAAAATTTACAGTGGCGCTGTTGCAACACCAGCCTATGGACTGCTCTGGTCTGTAGACCATAAATCTCCATAGGATGGTGTAGCAACAGCACCACTGTAAATGTTCGGGCCACTGTGATATTGATATTTCATTCAATATTCACACAGATTAATATCAAAATTAGTTAATGTGAGTTTTGAAAAATGTTTAATAAAATATCCTAAATGTATTATTGTATAATAATTACCAATACACATTGTTGTAGTACTATGGAATAATAATAGAACAGTAATAGGATTGTAAATAGTATTGGAAGCATTGCTAATAAGAAGACAAAAGGAAAACAAATATTTATATTGTTATGTGTTAAGTAGAAACCATGGCTTGTGTAAGTTAATTGATTGCAGCTACAAGAATTGCATTTCTAAAATGGTAGTAATTTCCCAGGATGCCCCTAAAAACCAATCAATATCTCCCAAGAGATTACTTGCTGGTTAAATTGTTTCTAGGAAATTAGAGCAATCCTTGGTACAAATGCAACATGTTCCAACCTTCTATTTTTCTGTTTGTTTTTTTAATATGGAAGCAATTACAACTGGCACACATGAGTACATATTTGGAGCTCTTGATTTTGTTTATATGCTAATTTAATTACATTTATATAAACATGTAGAATTAATTTACAGATAAAAATATGAGTGTTAGAATCTTTTTAGAATGAACCTTCAAAACAATGCTGTTTTTCAACAATAATAATTTGTCTAAATCATATTTCATATTAATGTTTATTTTAATTTCACAAATAAAATCGCTTCCTTAATATTTTGTTTCACAACAAAGGATTGTTTTTTCCAAGTGCATTCATAAAAAAACCATTGTCATCTAAGCCAAAAGGATTTTTTCGAGAGCACTTTGCTATGATTTTGCTCTTCTGAAGGAATTTTTTTTAATTCCTGAACCAACACCATTTCGAAAAGACCTCTTCATGAAGGATTTCTCCAGGAATGGCTTAAGGAATGCAAGCTCCTCACTGCGATCTGCTTCCACTAGACAGCTGTTGAGTAAGATGAGGCAGTAGTCAGCTTTTCCAGTGGACTAGGAAAGAAAATATGCATTTTATTTTTCCTTAATAATTTGTTGAAAACAAATTTGCCTTACAAAGTACTTGTGGCCATATTAATCCTGTTGCAATTGGTCATTTTTAGCACCTGATCTTCATAAATGAAGTACAGAGCTTTCAAAAGATCTTACTGCACCCCTTTAATGCTAGAGATGACTTCAATGCATTGCATCACAGTGCTTTGAAGAAATCTCTAGAATCTAAGGTGTTGAAGGGATAGTAATACTTCGTTTTAACTTTATTTTATTTTGTAGGCGTTAAAAAACATGAAGAATGATATAAGTCTTATCTCTCAAACCTTTATGGTTTAAGAGATATTCACAAGCAAAGTTTCCCCCTCCTGCCCCTTTTTCCTAGTGTAAGCCATCTCTTCTCAGATGTGAATCTAGTTGTAAGACCAGACAGATAACAGCAGGGGACAATATTCTTCCTATGAGAACAATGAAAGCCCTGCCCCCCTTGACAAGTTTTTCAGGTTTTTCCCTTATCTTAATTGAAGATTGTCCCTCTCTGCAGTCTGCCTGGGCACCTCCCTTCTGATGTGGCTGAACAGGGAGGGGATACTTTCTTGTGAATATCTCTTAAACCATAAAGGTTTGAGAGATAAGACTTATATCGTTCTTCATGTTTTTTTAATGCCTACAATGATAAAACGAAGTATTACTATCCCCTTTAAAGGGATAGTAATGTTTCATAATAAAAGCAGCTCTAACTAATCATCATAGTATTTGGACTTTGGAGAGTGTTATTTCAATTCTGTCAGAGTTGTAGTTCAAGAGTAATTCAATGACAAAGTATCCCCCTCCTGCCCCTTTTACTGATGTAACACTGCTCAGCCAGATCAGAAGGGAGGTGCCCAGGTAGACTGTAGAGAGGGACAATCTTCAGTTAAGATAAGGGAAAAAACTGAAAAACTTGTCAAGGGGGCAGGCCTTTCATTGTCCTCATAGGAAAAAGATTGTCCCCTTCTGTTATCTGTCTGGTCTATGGACTGGATTCCACATCTGAGAAGAGATGGCGTACACTAGGTAAAGGGGCAGGAGGGGAAACTTTGCTTGTGAATATCTCTCAAACCATAAAGGTTTGAGAGATAAGACTTATATCGTTCTTCATGTTTTTTTACTGGCTACAAAATAAAATAAAGAAAAAACAAAGTATTACTATCCCTTTAAGTCAGAAACACTTATATCAGGATGTACAATCCCACGTTGCCAGAACTAAGAGTGAGAAATCATCCTTGTAGTGTTATGGCAAATGTTAGATGTGATTGTTACTGCTGTTATTTTGTGTGTATGTTACAACAAATGCACTAAGTATCTTATTTAAAAGGTTTAAGTATCTTATGAACAACATAACAAGGAACAATTCTGGAGCAAATTAATCATACCATAGTTAGAAAAAAAAAATAAACATTCTCTAAACTTTAATTAATTAAAATTGTTTCTGAAGCCCACTGAATGCTAGAGACATCTCACTGAGAATCATTTTTATTTGCTCCCTATGCTTCTATTGAATAGACCCAGAATTGCTCCAAAGGTTTTGTGAATATGTCCCTAAATATCTGTAAAAGTTCTAAACAGCAATGCATTTGAAAGAGAAGGTAATATTTATTTCAATCACACAGGAAATTATATCAAAAACAGATTTAAAGAATTGTTTCATCTAAAATGAACCCGATTAATTCCCTTTATCCTGTATTCCTATTTTTTTTTAATGATTTTGCATGTGCATAACTCCTAAAGGTGTAATAAACATGCTTTGCCTATTGATATATGAGGAAGCTTCGCTCTACTATTTGACTCTAGTTTGTGTATAAAAGCTCCTAATAGGAAATAAAAGTAGCTACTAGCCACTCTACACATACATACATACAGAATTTGGAATCATGCATTAAAGAAAGATTTTTTTTTTATTATTTAATTAACAAATGCTGGATATGAGTATTATATATTTAGATGAATGGGATCCCTTTTCATTTTAGAAAATATCCTTTTAACCCTATGAGTGTCGGAAGTTTTGGCAATGCATTGCTTTGCAATGCGTGGCATAAACCTCTGGCACTCAAAGGGTTAAAGGGAAAAGCTAGAAATCCATTGAAAACAGCTGATATATCATCCTACAATTTAATATACAGACACCAATATGTTACGAAAAAAGCAGTTAAATAAATACATATGTATATAGTGTAAAGTTTTAACCTGAAGGATGATCTGCAATTATAGGTACAAGTGACCTTTAATTATTTTAACAGGAGGACTTGCCTAGAAGCCCTTTATACAACAGTCAGGTATATCTACGTATACTTTATTTTCCATTGGAAGTCTATCGTAATTGAGAGCAAAATAGTAGCATTTAAAGGGATAGTAATACTTCGTTTTAACTTTATTTTATTTTGTAGGCATTAAAAAAAACATGAAGAATGATATAAGTCTTATCTCTCAAACCTTTATGGTTTATGAGATATTCACAAGAAAAGTTCCCCTCCCCGCCCCTTTTACCTAGTGTAAGCCATCTCTTCTCAGATGTGAGTCTGGTTGTATGACAGGACAGATAACAGAAGGGGACAATTTTCTTTGTATGAAAACAATGAAAGCCCTTCCCCCCTTGACAAGTTTTTCAGCTTTTTCCCTTAACTTAATTGAAGATTGTCCCTCTCTGCAGTCTACCTGGGCATCTCCCTTCTGATCTGGTTGAACAGGGGGGGATACTTTGTTTGTGAATTTCTCTTAAACCATAAAGGTTTCAGAGATAAGACTTGTATCATTCTTCATGTTTTTTTAATGCCTACAAAATAAAATAAAGTTAAAACGAAGTATTACTATCCCTTTAACAATCTGAGAAATGTTAGACAGTGTTCAAAATGTTTTCAATATTATTTTGTATCTATTATTAGGATGAGTGTAATACAGGTAGACAAAATAGACATCAGTAAACACTGCCAACTTCAGAAAGAATGCTATAATACAGGGCTTATTTTCATTCAATTCATGTCAGGTTGATGATATTTTGTTTAAAGGGATAGTAATACTTAAGTATTACTAATCCCTATAGTAAAGTCCTATTAAAACTAAATGTATTGCCCCAGTATCATCTCTCAAACCTTAATGGTTTGAGAGATGATAAGGTCTGAGAGATGACACTGGGGGCAATACATTTATTTTTAATAGGACTTTAATATAAGGACTAGTAATACTTAATTATTACTATGCCTTTAACTGGCATTCCATGAAACTAGCAGAACAACACATCATTACATGCTACCAGCAAGGCATTACTTCATCACAGAATAGAGTGACCCAGAACTTTTCTTGCAGTCATATCTAAGTAGATACAACTTACTGCTGCATGAAGTACCCTTATCTAAGTAAAATATTCTGCTAAACATCTTTAAAACCGCTTATTCCTAGACATACGGTTCCCCTTTAGCTCAGTTTTATTATTAATTACAACCATATTCTATAGCAGGGCTTATAATTTTAAGTTCATTACTACTAGCCAGACCTGAAAAGTTACTCGCCACTGCAAGCCAAAACATACCCACCAGGGCTGATTTTCTACTCGCCAGGGCTAACTTTTCACTTGCCATTGGCTAGTGGCGAGTGGAAATTATGAGCCCTGTTCTATAGTATTTTAGATATTTTAAGTACAGAGTGTGAATGGTCTGTAATCATGATGGGCCTTTATTTTAACAAATATGATAGTTGAGACAAACAGTATAATAGTGGGATATTTAATATTGGACTATCAAAGGGTTTCTATTATAAAACAAGTTATTAGAACACCAAGAATGCCATGTAACTTCCAATAATCAGTCACATCAGGGTTTAAAATTGAAAGTCCTTTGCTACTAGCCAGACTTGAAAAGTTACTCGCCACTGCAAACCATAACATACCAACCAGGACTGAATTTCTACTTGCCAGGGCAAAATTTTCACTCGCCATTGGCTAGTGGCGAATGGAAATTTTGAGCCCTGAGTCACATGATTTCTACATTGTGATAGTCAACTTAAAATAAATTATACTGCCAATTCAGTCTCTCTAATTTCAAACAGTTTTTTAAGACTTTGGGAACATATGCAGTACGTAAAAATACAGCAGTTATGAGACAAACTATAGCACACTAGGGAATAAATAAAAATGTACATTAATCTAATGGAACTTTTGACCCCTGAGTACTAGAGAGGTCTCCAACACATTATGAAGTCCAGAATTAGAGAACACTCTATCATCCAAGGGGTAAAAACACAATTTAGATCAATTGGCATTTTTATTTAGACCCTATGGCAAGGCTGGAATGCCTCAGAATTGCATTGATTTTTTTTGTGCTTAGCACGCTTGAAGTTTAAAAAAACCTATATTTTTTTTTATTCCAAATTATTATCTTGGTTCTGTATGTAATCTGTACCCAACGATATTCCACCCCACTTTTCCTCTTCCTACATAACTGATTTTTAATATTCCATTGCTCACAATGCATTGCGTACCTCCTCCGACATTCAAAGGGTTAATGAAGTATTGATTTTTGTTTGAAGTGAAGTTTTATAATCACTTTCCTATTTTTACATTCAATAAATTATGTATATAATGCATTCATAAGAAAAATGCTTCTAAAGGAAAATAAAATTATACATTTTCATTTTGACCTTAACACATTTTATATTTGTTAAAATCTATGTACATTTTTCAAGAATTTTTCATACTTTTCTTTGAATTATCAATTAAAAATGCAGTGATATTATGCTGAAATGTCAGTGCTTCTGGTAATTAAAATTGAAAATGATTATGAAAACTTACCGTCATTGACAGTACTGGATAACACCACAAATGCATTGTTGATATCCAAAAGATGAAAACAAATTGTAGCTTCAGTAAACTGTAACAGAAACATATGTTGATAATTAAATATACAGTCAAGAACATAACAACTAATACATCAAACATTTTATTATTTACTTGCACCTGGATCATACTTAAATATATGGAAATTACCTCCTCAGCTGTGGTCCTTCCATCATGTCAAAATGAATCCAGTTTTACAAAGAACAGTGGCTTGGATATTACCTTCTCTTTCCTAATGGATTGTTTTATATAAAATGTTACTGTAACTTGGTGATTAAGAATCTGGTTAGATCCTTAAGTGACGTGTGTAAGTGATGTGGGAATGGCCTTTTATGAATGTTAAAAGGGGAAAATTAAATAATGCTTTTGACTTTTTCATTAGAAAAAAAAACTTGACTTAATAAACTTCTGACATTTCTGAAGAAGACACTTGTCAAAAGCGTGTATATATTTCACTCTTAAAAAGACCAAGGTCTAAAAACGGGATCACTGTAGTCTTACATTTTAAACAGACTATTACAACTAGGGTGCTGGATATGTTAAATATGTAAATGTTAAGTCATTATCGTCATATCATCCGTATACTCTATAATCATCTGAGACAGTAAAACTTTGGGTTATATGCATTAACTCTTTAAGGACCAGAGGGGTTTGCAATACCATTCTATTCCAGCTGGTATGTATATTTAATTTTATAATTCAGACATTTTTGCTCCCCCCTTTCATAAATTAAACAAAAAATTTAATACATTCACCCCACTTTATTAAGAGAGCCCCATATTAAATAAATCACTGGTCAATCAGAAAAATGCCCTACAAAGGGGTCCAGGAGCCCTTTCTCTGTACCCCCTAGGGGAGAGGAAATACTAAATAAATATTAGTATGGAGCCTGGAACCCCCATATCAATCCTCAGATACCCATAGGAAGGGTTATAGGAACCCCTCCTCTACCCTCCCTAAAGGAGAGGATGTGTAGCAAAATAATATGGGGAGTGGAGCCTCTAAAAATAAATACAACTGCACATAGTGTAGAATTTTAACCTTTCAAGAAGATCTAAAATTATAGGAACAAGTTGTCTTAAATTCATTTAACAGAAGGACTTGCCTAGAAATATACTTTATTTTCCATTGGAATTCCATAGTAATTGAGAGATGAATAGTAGCATTTTACAATGTGAGAAATGTTCAAGTGTTCATAGTAAATATGGGTGAGATTGTTGTGCACTCATTAATGAGCCGAATGTCCACTCAGGTTTGTAGGGGTTAAAGGGGAATTATCACCTGAATTAAAGTTTGCTTTATTTGAATGCTCATTTGCAATGCATCTGTAATCCTTGTATTTTTTTAAATATTGCCAATAAGAGCGCACCAGCTTACATGGAGAAATCCTCCGTCATTGGAGGAGGTTGGAACGAGGCACTGCATGGGGAGGGGAACAGATTATGATTGACAGGCTGAGGTACAGAGCTGTACCCGCAGCCTGTCTTGAAGTGTTGTAACGGGTTGAAGTTTAAAAGCAAGTATCTCGGTGAATACCAAATTATATTAAAAAAATACAAGGATTGCAGATGCATTGCAAATGAGCATTCAAATAAAGCCAACTTTTATGTTCCCCTTTGAAGATGTAAAGGTTTATTAACGTGCATGGAGAGACAACGATCAGTCACTACTAGCCAGATCACTTGTTCTGAGCGTGGCTTGGTCTACCATGGCCTTTTATACATAGATTACAGGAAACAAGTCATCATGAAACAAAGAATGCCACATATCAGGTAACAAAAAACACATGTGCAGTAAATAATTATGTAAACTATATTTTGTGACACACCTTGGATTGTCTCTATAAATATAGAATTCCCTGTCTCAGGAATTACACATTCCTAAAATCTGCCCTTTGACCCACATCCTTATTCCACTACAAAAATCATGCTCATCTCTGATCATTCCTTTCCTATCCTCTAGGCAGTTATATTAGCAACCTTAGCAAGGTCTTACTTCAAGGTATTAACTAAAATCTTAAGACTCCTTTCTTTACGGTCTTAAACCTTTGTGTTCCTAAAGCTAATTCCCCCTCACACCCCATCAGCCCCCTGGGATCTTAACTTCCATAAGATCATAAAAAATAAAAAAAAAAACTGTGCTGCTCTATACAAATAAACCAAATGTGAACCCTGCAAAAAGAAAATATTATACCAATGTGTGTATTTACCCATTTGAAAAAAATATGGTTGTGTTGCATAGTTTGGCCAAAGTATGATTACGCTCGCTTACTCCAGCCAAGGTGCCCCATTGTAAACTATATATCCCACAGGAACTTTCTAAATTAAAAACACTAATATTTAAAATGCAAACCTATCTCTAAGGAAAAGCATGGCTGGTCTTGTTAAAGGGATAGTAATGTTTCATAATAAAAGCAGCTCTAATTAATCATCATAGTATTTGGACTTTGGGGAGTGTTATTTCAATACTGTCAGAGTTATAGTTCAAGAGTAATTCAATGACAAAGTATCCCCCTCCGGCCCCTTTTACTGATGTAACACTGCTCAGCCAGAGCAGAAGGGAGGTGACCAGGTAGATTGCAGAGAGGGACAATCTTCATTTAAGATAAGGGAGAAAGCTGAAAAACTTGTCAAGGGTGGCAGGGCTTTCATTGTTCTCATAGGAAGAAGATTGCCCCCTGCTGTTATCTGTCTGGTCTATGGACTGCATTCCACATCTGAGAAGAGATGGCTTACACTAGGTAAAAGGGGCGGGGAGGGGAAACTTTGCTTGTGAATATCTCTCAAACCATAAAGGTTTGAGAGATAAGACATATCCTTCTTCATGTTTTTTTAATGCCTACAAAATAAAATAAAGATAAAACAAAGTATTACTATCCCTTTAAAAACACATCCTATATAATAATTTGCTAAAACGTAACAACAGTCATGCACAGCAGAGACTGCTGCGCCAGTTGCAGTCATGCGTAGTAGAGACTGCCCACGCCTCATCTGATACAGAGCTGGACGCTCCTTCGGAGCATCCAGCTCTGTATCAGCCGCGGCGCGGGCAGTCTCCACTGTGCATGACTGCCCGCGACCGGCTGGCAGTGGCACTGTGGTCCGTGTAACGGGCTCTTCAACTAGTCAAACATAAAGAAAGAAAATAGCTAATAACTCCCAAGGTAAGACTCACCTGCTTTCAATATTGAGATGGTTGAGATCATGTTTGTGCAAGCAGTGATATAGGGGTTTGCTTTGCATTCCTGACCAGTCTATGAATAGTTCTATCAGAGATTTTCTTGTTCTTCCAGATCTTGTCTGGACTTCAGCAGTTCCCCTTAACTTGTTTTTCTAAAATGACATTTCAGACGGTGGAAATTGCAAGCAGGAAGATTTAGATATCTTTGTATAGTCTTCCCCTGCTTTGATAGAGTCAATTATCTTTACTTTCTGATCCTCAGTCAGCTGCTTAGTGGAGATGAGGTTGGTGAGTGTAAGCACAACACCCTGAAATGTTCGAAGAGTCAGGGAATTTATTAAGCTCTGGAATTGTCAACACTTAACATAGATTAACCCCTTCAAGTCCAATGACGTACCCGGACCGTCACGCTGGTCTGGCACTTAAGAACCAGTGACGGTCCTGGCACGTTACATACTTTTACTCACAGTGCTTCTGCAGGAGAGCGTTGAGTAATACCTGGGACTGAAGTTGATCGCTCCAAGACCGGAGCAATCTCTTTCAGCCCCTTGTTCGGCATGCTGGCACACGTGATCAGTCACATGGGGCAGCACGTCGAACTTCCCTATCTGGTCCTTAAAGGACCACACACCCCGGGAGCGCTGGTCCTTAAGGGGTTAAGACCTAACAAGTCAATTAAGTTCCAAGACATTACCAAAAATAACACTAGTGGATCAGCTGGAATAGTACCCAAACTTTTCCAAATTCTGTATTTTCTGTTCCATATTTTTTTTTAATCTTCTAAATTCAGCAAGTACATAGCAATAGCGCATTAACATTTGCAGTAATATTTCAAGTTTAAATTTGTACACTGCAGAGGTTGTGTTCTTCTTTTCATACAACTATATCTCTACATACTTTATATCTGGACAGAAGGGCTGGATTTCCAAAAGGCAGAGCAGACAATTGTCTAGAACCCAATTTGGAGGGGAGCATCAGCTGTGCATTCTGAGTTGTGGGTGTGGTCAGAGCAATTTCAATGTCCCTGTTTCAATTTATATATCCCTTTACAGGCTATCATATACCCTTTGGATTCTACTCTATTACAATGCATTGCAGAGCAATGTGTTGGAGATTTCCCTAGCAACTGAGGGGTTAAAGCTTTTTTTTCATTCTTGCTTGTTATAGGCCTCAGGTATTTTCTGTGCAACAAAACAGTGGATGGGACTGGGGAGGAGTCATGTGAAAACTGTTGTGTGTGGCCATGGGCATATTTCCAAAAGTGCCTTGCCTCGGTGTGCTGGGTTGTAAAATGCTGGACAATGGTATTTTTAAAATTCTTACATTGTTCTGCAGAGTGGACAATTTTAGCATATTGTCTATTGTGCAGAGCTGTGGATCCATATTATGCATGAATCCTATATAATAATTCTCTAGGATGTTTGTCACAATGCAGTCATGCGCAGTAAAGACTGTGCACGTTCGGTCAGTCTCTACTGTTCATGATTGCATCGCCTGAGTGAGGGGACGCAAGACTGCATCGCGTGGAGCAGCGAGGTAGCGGTCGCTTAACCTTTTGAGTTCCAGAGGGGTATGCAACTTTTTGTTCACCCCTACTTGTTTGTTCATTCATAATACTCTCATCTCTGAGCTTTGTACACGAAAGAGAACTGTAGTAATTCAGAGGCAATGAAACTGCAATATAGAGGAGAATTAAACTGTGTGCTAAAA
This sequence comes from Rhinophrynus dorsalis, assembly GCA_037306005.1. Classification (NCBI taxonomy): domain Eukaryota; kingdom Metazoa; phylum Chordata; class Amphibia; order Anura; family Rhinophrynidae; genus Rhinophrynus; species Rhinophrynus dorsalis. Next base: position 67,369,607 of record CM074724.1, read on the forward strand.
ACAAGGGAAGTTAATGGCACTCTCCAGGTAAATTAATGGTATTAAATGTTAGTGCTAATCATGAAAGAAAGGATGGTCCAATAATGTGGTATATATGTCAATAAAGATTAATGTTGAGAAGTGCTACACCATGAGTGTTCATTGTGACTAATAATAATTATAATACATTGCCCTATAACTTCAATGTAATATACCTGATGGTACAGTACAAAGATGTTAGAAAATCATGATGTAATATACTTAGTCATAAAGTGCTTCAAATAAATCACATATAAATAAATCACAAAAAATGGCACAGTTGTACAATGAACAACAAAACAAGAACAACAGTTACTCAATAATTAGTTTCACTCAGAAATTGGTGATATTTTAATGAGATGGGAAAAATGATGTTATGATTTTAGTTAGTATATGAAATGATACTCCAACCTTTCTCTGAGAATTAAACTGTCCCAAACCTCCCATTGATTTATAAAGTTCCACAACACCTTTTGTAGCAGTACATTAGAAAAAATAACTGGTAAGTTTATTTCCTCTCGTATGGTATAGTTCATTTCTCCAGTGTTCTTTTGTGCATAAGACCCTTTGTTTTCTCTTACACTACTACCTTCCATCATCTACTGTATTTCTATTATTGCACACTTTCTGTACTTCTGTTGTCCCTTTCTTTTATTACACTTTATAAGCAGCAGTCATTTTTAAAGATCATAACTATAGTCTACGTCTATTGCTATACACTTTGGCTACATCGACAGTAGAACAATTAAGCTCCAAGAAGAAAAACAAGAGATTTCAATAGAAACATGACACAAACAAGCTCTTCTCTGACTCCACTGTAAATTAGAACAAATGTATTAGACTATTTCATGCTTAGTGGGAAACTTCAACATCAAAAACGTTTATTGGCATCATAATTTAAACAGAATGTTCACTGTGTGACAAATTTTCAAAAAGTTACATTTTCTTTGTGTGTAAATAAATCACTTGTTCAGGGCTGATTTACTGCAATTAGATACTGTTTTTTTTTTTTTTTTTTTGAGGTTGTAGGACATTATTCTCAGCCATCCCTTAGACAACTGTCATCTTTGGACCTTATACCTTTACCTATGCCTGTAGCGTATGAATAATTAGGAAATCTCACATGGATATTACTTCATGAAGCATAGGCAAAGTGACGTTCGTATAGCTAGGGTAGATCATCATAACATTATTTGAGGCATATTGTAATATGGTATAGTACTTTAAAGAGATAGTAATGTTTCATAATAAAAGCAGCTCTAAATAATCATCATAGTATTTGGACTTTGGGAAGTATTAATTCAATTCTGTCAGAGTTGTAGTTCAAAAGTAATTCAATGACAAAGTATCCCCTTCCTGCCCCTTTTACTGATGTAACACTGCTCAGCCAGAGCAGAAGGGAGGTGCCCAGGTAGATTGCAGAGAGGTACAATCTTCAATTAAGATAAGGGAAAAACCTGAAAAGCTTGTCAAGGGGGGCAGGGCTTTCATTGTTCTCATAGGAAGAAGATTGTCCCCTGCTGTTATCTGTCTGGTCTATGGACTGCATTCCACATCTGAGAAGAGATTGCTTACACTAGGTAAAAGGGGCAGGAGGGGAAACTTTGCCTGTGAATATCTCTCAAACCATAAATATTTGAGAGATAAGACATATATCCTTCTTCATGTTTTGTTAATGCCTACAAAATAAAATAAAGATAAAACGAAGTATTACTATCCCTTTAAGCAGTTTTTAAAGACAATATTAATGATAATCCAAATGTTTCATATGTTTTAATTTATTATATATTTTGGAGGTATGTATTACATGTTCTCGTTTTTAATGGGTACATGTAAAACAGGTCAATGTGGGGTTGGGGAGTTATGTTTATATTGTTAAGTTAACCTTTCACTAACAGATTACCCCGTAAGGGTATCCTTTTCGAATGTTGCCCACTATTGGGTGACCAACCAAACAGTGCATTAAAAATGAAGCCGGGTTGAAATGCTTGAAATAATATCACATGCACAAGTGTCGACACATCAGAATGCTGACACATTCTTAAGTTGCGTTAGCTCCATTACTATTTTGATGACCTGTGCACAAAGCAGGACAATGTGAAAATGTGAGGAAATAACCTCTCTGCTATCTAGCTGCATCTGATGTTACAGGGCATATACATATTCGTTTGTATGGACTACAAAGTGGGATTACACGTTGCATTTGCAGTAACTGCAGTTGGTTCTGAATGGGTAGTTGCACTGTGCAGCTAGATAGCAGAGGGGTTATTTCCTTACTCAGGCAGACTTTCACATTGTCATATTTCAGAAGCGAGTCAGCTGGTGGAATAATACTGTGAGCAATGCTCTGCGCACAGGTCTTCAAAATATTCTTCAAAACAGAATGAAGCTAAAGCGACATAAGAGTGTGTCGATATTCTGATGTATCAACACTTGTGCATGCGATATATTACAAGCATTTCAACCCTGCGTCATTTTTAATGTGCATATTAGTTGGTCGGCCAATAGTGGGCACTATTTCAAAAGTGAACCCCCCTGTAAGGACCAGTAGGATGTGCAATGATTTGCAGAGCAATGTGGTTCCAATTCCTTTGGTCACTGATGGAAAGGAAAAATAAAGGGTATGCCCTTTACACTTTTAGGAACTCTTCATGGTACCTTTCAGAAAGTTAATTAAAATTATTTTATTAATCACGTATGACACACAATTACAGAACACTTATTAGATTCTGAAGTAGTCTGTGCTCATTACAACCCAGGAGGGAGATGCACTAAGGTGTGATAAAGAGGTGAAAAAGCAGAAATAACTTCTCCAGTAATATAATTTTTCCAGTTCCTATGTTATTCTATGTAGCCAATGCACTAAGATTTCTACAACCTTTGAGATTTTAATGCATAGGCTCTATAGAATAGTATACAGACTGGTGAAGTGATATCACTGGAGAAGTCATCTCTGCTTTATCACCTATTTATGGTGCCTATGAAGGTAGATTAAATCATTCCCACTTTTAAGACTGCCTTTGGCGAAGACAGCGGACTCGAATGCAAATAATGGTAATAATATGTCTGTGACTTGAAGGACTATAGTATTACATTACAGACCATTTCAGCTGCCTCAGTTTTCTGAACCTTGTGCACTTTACCACAATGACCATACATGGTGGACATGACAATTGCTAGCAGGACCTCAAGGCACAATTGCCGCCCATTACACATGGCAATCATAACCCTTTAAGGGCAGAGGGAGGTACAACACATTGCTTTGTAATATATCTCACACATATCTGATACTTAAAGGGTTAAGTAGGCTCATGCATTCTGCAATTTTCAGTTTTAAAAAATTGCCAGCAACTATCTTGTCCGCCTCCAAGGGTATAACATCCAGAACTGGTTGAAAATGTCATCTTTTGAACAAAGGCACAAGAGCAAAATTCATAGAGGCCATAAAGATTTTCTGGCCACAGTAAAGTAGGAGTTTTGCCTTTAAGGTTAAACAGTGCTTTGTATGTAATGAGAAATACAGATTACTGAACATCAGATATTGTTGCAATGTCATCACAGGAACAGAAATGTCAATAGAGGGCAAGATCCAAAAAGCTTTTTTCTGACAAGACGAGAAATATTTATTTTTTTTATCAGTACTGCAGGCTCCTTTCTCCTATCACTTCATGATATTTTTCAGTGTTTTTGTGTATTACAAAGAGATCTGAAATGGCAGTGTACGTACGCCTTGAGCATCTTTGCTGACTCTGTCAAACCTTGTTGAGTTGGCAAGAAAATGCCAAGTCCTTTGGGTAGCAAGAGACATGAGACTGACCCAAAAACTGTGCGATTTCCTGCCAAAATGAGAACTGACTTGCATATTGTATTTATTCATAAGAACAAAAATATTCATAATAGAGTATATGTTGCAGGGAATAAAATATGTGTGAGATTGACTAAAACTGAATAAAGTAATTGTTTATGGTAATAATCATATTTAACATTTGTTATCAGCATCTTAACCCTTTGAGTGGCAGAGAGGTAGGAAATGCATTTTGAATAGTTAAATGCCCAAGTCTTGAAAAAAATACCTGGAGAAGGGAAACTGAAATGCCCATTTATTAGAATGGGGCTTTTAACTCTTTGAATATTAGAGAGGACTCCAATGCATTGGGACCTCTCCAGCATTCAAGGAACTAAAAGCTCCTTTTAAAGGGATAGTAATACTTAAAATGTAAAAAAAAATATGTTGTAGGGTTTATCCCCCTGAGTAAAACAAGAGTACTGCCACTGCTGAAAGATGTTTCATTCAAAAGTTATTAATTTTCAAAGTTGAATTTTTTAGGTGCAATATCACAGTGGCCTGAAATTGTACAGTGGCGCTGTTGCTACACGATCCTATGGACAGCTCTGGTCTCAGGACCATAAATCTCCATAGGATGGTGTAGCAACAGCGCCACTGTAAAATTTCAGGCCACTGTGATATTGCACCTAAAAAATTCAACTTTGAAAATTAATAACTTTTGAATGAAACATCTTTCAGCAGTGGGAGTACTCTTGTTTTACTCAGGGGGATAAACCCTACAACATATTTTTTTTTACATTTTAGGTATTACTATCCCTTTAAATCAGTGGGTACTTTGGATGAATTTATTTGTCCCTATGGTGTAGTTAGCTTGCTCGAAAATAACATTCAACATACTGTAACTGTAGAAAATGTAACATGTACGCACATATCTGTATTAACCCTTTGAGTGTCATAAACATGAGCAACACATTGTAGAGCAATGCATTGCTTACCCCCTCTGGCACCCCAAGAGTTAAACAACCTGTGGGCCTTTGACAATGTGTAAAATAGAGGGCCCCCTTAACCCCTTTGATTAGGTTAACTATACTGCCTGCTAAAAGTGGATTTTCAAGCATGTTGTAGCTTAACACTATAAAGACTTTATGTTATATTAATGCCATAGAATGCTGTGTGCCATATCTAGGATAAGAAATAAGAACTTCTATCTACAGCAGCTTAACAGTATAATGGGGATTATGAACAAAGGTGTGATAAAGAGGTGATAATGTGAGATGACTTCTCCAGTAATATCACCTCTCCAATTTCTATTGATATTCTATAGAGATGATGCACTAAAAAATTTTATTGCATTGGCTCTATAGATTGACATTGGAATTGGAGAAGTGATATCACTGGAGAAGCAATATCTACTATACCACCTCTTTATCACACCTTAGTGCATAATCCCCAAATGGGGAGATCCACTAAAGAGTGATAGCGGTGATAAAATGGAAATTACTTCTCCAATGATATCACTTCTCCAGTTCCTATTGTATTTTATGGATCCAATACACTCAGATTTATTTAGCAGAAGGGATCTTAGTGCATCAGCTCTATAGAATAACATAACAACTGGAGAAGTGATATCTCTGGAGAGGTCATCTCCACTTTATCACCTCTTTATCACTCCTTAGTGTATAACCCTCAATGGGGGTTATGTACTAAGGAGTGATAAAGAGGTGATAAAATGGAGATAACTTCTCCAGTGATATTACGTCTCCAGTTCCTATTTTATTCTATGGGACCAATGCGCTAAGATCTCCAAAAATGGGAAAATCGTAGTGCGTAGGCTCCATATAATAACATAGGAATTTTAAGACGTGATATAACTGGAGAAGTCAACTCTGCTTTATCACCTCATTATCACTCCTTAGGGTATCTCCCCCTATGGGGGTTAGGCACAAAGGTGTGATAAAGAGGTGATAAAGCGAGGATGACTTCTCCAGTGATATCACTTCTCTAATTCCTATGTTATTCAATAGAGCTGATGCACTAAGATCCTTTCCACTAAAGAAATCTTAGTGTATTAGCTCCATAAGAACTGGATAATTGATATCAGTGGAGACATCATCTCCACTTTATCACCACTTAGTGCATCTTCCCAAATGATTTTTTACATTCTTCTCACTTTATTGGCTTTCCAAACTGAATGGACTATATTTTGATTCCTAGATCATGTCACGGTTTCTCAAACTATGGGGGTGTCCCTTCTCCCAGTGGACACTGAGTCACTGCCCGTGTTTCTGTATTGCTAAAGTGATAGACACCCTAATTTTTCTCAGCTTTGTGTAAGTGTTTAATGTGTAAAATGAAATACTTTTTATAATTCTGTTTCCCTCTTCATCTATTTTTTATACACTTATGTACCCAACAGGGAGCTACCTGAATTTCTGCCTCCAGAGAGCTTTCTGTCAGGGACTGTGAAAGCAGGACTAGTAATACTATGTTGCAGTATCTGAGTGCTCTATATCCTGTAGTGGAAGCAGGGGTTTCTGTTGCAGGGATAGTGTTATAGAGGGGGTTATTCACTAAGGTGTGATAAAGAGATGATAACGTGGAGACGACTTCTCCAGTAACATAGTAACATAGTAAATTAGGTTGAAAAAAGACACAAGTCCATCAAGTTCAACCCTTGCCTCATAACCCAGAGAAATGAGAATTATATAGCTTTCCTGCTACCAAATAAGTTAGTCTTTATCAGACCTTCCTGATTTGTCTACTAATACACAGTATAACCCTGTATGTTCCGTTTTGAAAGAAATGTATCTAATCTCCTCTTAAATGTATCCATTGTATCTGCCATAACCATATCCCTGGGCAAGCAAATCCATAATTTTACAGACCTTACTGTAAAAAACCCTTCCTCTGCTGAGGTCTAAATCTCCTTTCCTCTAATCTCAAGGGGTGTCTCCTGGTCATCAGGCCTTGGAATGAATAGCTTACAACAGAGATCCTTGTATTGACCTGTCATAGACTTGTATATTATGATAAGATCTCCTCTTAGGGCCATATGTTCAAAGGGATAACGACAAAAAAATGTTTTATGAACGACAAAAAGGAGCAGGGAAAGGGAGTGGCTAAACTATTCTCCAGTGTTGTATAGTGGAAAAGAAAATTTATCGTAACTAATGACAAAAAATGTCTTACAAAAGACAAAATGTGTATGTTAGGAAAAAAGTGGAGGGAATGTGATGTTCTGAATTTGAGAATTTTTGTCTTTAGTTAAGACATTTTTTGTCGTTAGTTAAGACATTTTTTGTCATTACATACTACAATTTCAGTCAGGAAAAACTACATATTTCCAATCACAACCAACACTCTCTGAAAATATTAATGAGCCCAATGACACTGTACTTTGAAAGGTCGTTACCAATGACAAAAAGCTATTTCGCTACTTATTCTATAAATAAGAAAGCTATTTCGCTACATATGACCCAAAGTCATCATTTCTCTAGAGTAAATAAACCAAGTTTGTCTAGTCGTTCCTCATACGTCAAGTCTTCCATTCCTTTGATTAATTTTGTTGCTCTTTGCTGTACCCCCTCAAGTTCTAGTATATCATTTTTCAGAACCGGTGCCCAAAACTGCACTGCATATTCGAGGTGAGGTCTTACCTATGATTTGTACAATGGCAAAATGATGTTATCCACTCTTGCTTCAATACTGAACTAATTATCTTCCCTCCATACTGAACTAATTATCTTCCCTCCATCTACAACCAGCCTTATCCCAAATATTACCCTCACCGCTAACAACACCTCCATCACACCAACCCCTACAGCACGCTGCCTGGGGGTCACATTTGACTCTGCCCTATCCTTCATTCCTCACATCCAGTCAATCTCCAACTCATGCCGCCTCCACCTCCGCAACATCTCTAGAATCCGACCCTTTCTCACAGAAGACACTACCAAAATTCTAATCCAAACACTCATCATGTCCCGTCTTGACTACTGTAACTCCTTACTAATTGGCCTGCCTCTCACCCGACTAACCCCGCTACAGTCCATATTGAACTCTGCTGCAAGACTAATCTACCTCACTCATCGCTTCTCTAACACCACACCCCTCTGTCAGTCCCTACACTGGCTCCCGTTAGCATACAGAGTAAAATTCAAAACTCTGGAGCTAACTTATAGAGCCCTCACTAACACTGCACCCCCCTATATTTCATCTCTCATTTCCAAATATACTCCCACCCGCCATCTTCGCTCTGCACATGACCTTCTGCTCTCCACAGCTCTTATCACATCCTCCCACTCCCGCCTACAGGACTTCTCCCGTGCTGCACCTGAGCTGTGGAATTCCCTCCCCCGCCCCATCAGACTCTCCCCCAGCCTTCAAATCTTCAGACGCTCCCTGAAGACTCACCTCTTCAGGGAGGCCTATCAACTGCCTCCATAAACATCATCACCAAGATTCACCCCTTGCACGGACCACTGCACTCAATGGCACTTCTCACTCCCACCCACTGACTGGCAGTTCATGTGGCAGGAGGCACTTAAACGCAATAGCACTTACTCCTTCTGTATCAAACCTACCTTACTCTAGACTGTAAGCTCTCACGAGCAGAGCCCTCTGATCCTCCTGTTCTCCACATCTGATTGTACTATTTAATACCTCTGTATGTCTATTCCCAATTGTACAGCGCTGTGGAATTAGTTGGCGCTATATAAATAAAGAAGAATAATAATAATAATACCCCTTTTCATGAAAGACAGGACTTTGTTTGCTTTTGTTACTGCTGTTTGACTCTGGTCACGGTTTCCAAGTTTGTAGGTTACAAGGATTCCCAGGTCTTTTTCTAGCAACAAGTCCCCTAAAATGATTCCATTAAGTTCATAAGTAGCACTGGGAATTTTTCTTCCCAAATACATGACTTTACACATACCCACATTAAACTTCATATTCCATTTGGTTGCCCATCTGCCATTTTATGTAAATCTCTCTGAACAGAACAAATATCCTGTTCTGACTTAATTATCCTGCATAATTTAGTGTCATCTGCAAATATGTTGCTTTCTATATCTATTTCCAAGTCATTTATAAACATGTTAACCCTTTGAGTGCCAGAGGGGGTACGGAATGCATTCAAGGGGTTAAAAAGCAGTGTACCTTGTACTGAACCCTGAGATACTCCACTCTCAGCTTTAACTGAATTGAAGAATTGTCCATTTACAACCACACACTGTTCCCTATCCTTCAACCAGTTTTCTGTCCAATTGAAAAAGGTTATCCCCTAGCCCCAATTTCCTTATTTTATTCCCCAGTCCTCTGTGTGGAACTGTATCACATGCCTTTGCAAAATCTAGATATACTACATCAACTGCCTTACCATTAACTAGGTTGCTACTTACTTCTTCATAGACGCTGAAAAAGATTAGTTTGGCATGATCTATTCCTCATAAAACCATGTTGATTCCTGCTAATAATCTTATTTTTGGTGGTGTAATCCTGAATATAATCCCTTATTATCCCTTCTACCAGTTTTCCCACTACAGAGGTCAAACTCACAGGTCTATAATTCCCAAGTTCTGTTTTAGTTCCCTTCTTAAATAGAGTCACCACATTGACTCTGTGCCAGTCTTGTGGTACTGGGCCTGTGGGGAGAGAATCTTTAAAGAGTAAAAAGAGAGGTCTTTGGATGTATACCATCAGGAACCGGTGTTTTGACAGTTTTAATTTTGTTCAGTCTTCCCATGACCTTTTCTTGTGTTAACTCAATTTCTGATAACTGTATTGTTTTATTTGTTACTTGATGAGGCTCTTCTACCATTCTTGTTCCCAGTGATATCACTTCTCCGATTCCTATGTTATTCTACATTGCCTATGCACTAAGGTTTCTCCAACTTTGGAGATCTTAGTGCATAGACTCTATAGAGTAATCTCAGCTTTATCACTTTTTTTATCATGACTTAGTGAATAACCCCCATTGTATTCTATGCCTGATCTCACAGTCCCTGTAGGAAACATTTCTGGAAACAGAATCTCAGTGAGCTCAGTATCAGGGATATGAAAGTGTAAAAAAAATCTAAATAAAAAATATTGGTAAAGATAAAAAAAAATTAAAGTATTCAGATTTTCTTTAGATATGGTGCTCATGTACAATATGTCGTTACCTAAAAAAAATTTAAAATGTAAAGGTTGACTGATTAATTTAACCCTTGAAGAAGCAGAAAGATGTGCCATACATTGCTTTTGTAATGCAATTCACACCTCTCTGGATCTTAAAGGGTTAATATGTGCAGTATAAGAGTGAAAATGGGTTAATCTAATTATTGCCCATTAAACCTTAGCTTTAACCATTTAAGAGCCAGAGGGATATCCATTACAATGCTTCGCAGAATTGTACTTTCAGAATATGTAACGTCAAAAAGGAAGTTGAATATCACTTTAAAAGAATCGCTTGTATGTGAAGTGCTTTTACTGTATATCAGCTTCCATCAGAATATTAACAATGACAGATGATGTCACCATACATATTTCATCGTAAGGTATGGGAAACTGTGTTCCTGTTTACTGACATCTGATACCTTAGGTTCAAATGCACTATGTGAAAGTGAAGTTATTCAGGTGTAAACCAACATGATTCCCATTGATTTTCTCCTCTAAAGCACTGGGCTCCCAGCTGCTGCCTCATCTGCTCTTATGTTAATCCAGGGGTAGGCAGCTGTTGAACTGTCAGCTGTTTGGGACCACACCTCTCATCCATTGGCTGGTTGGGGATTATCGGAGATGTATACCCCATGAGCTGGATGTTCAACAATTAATTACCATTTCAACATCAGTGAAAAGAGGAGAAAGAGCAAAATAATGGAACAGTGGGCTCCACAGAGGATAGTCACATACTTACATAGTAAATTAGGTTGGAAAATGACACAAGTCCATCAAGTTCAACCTCTGAATTATAACCCAGAGAAATTAGAATTATATAAGACTTCCTGCTGCCGAATGAGTCTTTATTGGAATGTCCTATTTTGACTACTAATACACAGAATAACCTTGTATGTTCCATATTAAAAGAAATGTATCTAATATTCTCTTAAATGTATCCATTGTATCTGCCATTACCACATCCTTGGGCAATAAATTCCAAAATTGAACACACCTTACCGTAAAAAAACCCTTCATCTGCTGAAGTTGAAACCTACTTTCCTCTAATCTTAGGGGTGGCCTCTAGTTATTTGATCAGGCCTTGGAATGAAAAGCTCACCAGAGAGATCCTTGTGTTGACCGCTCACATACTTGTATATTGTGACAAGATCTCGTCTTACTCATCTTTTCTGTAGAGTAAATAAACCAAGTTTGTCTAGACGTTCCTCATACGTCAAGTCTTCCATTCCCTACATTAATTTTGTTGCTCTTTGCTGTGCTCTCTACAGGTCGAGAATATCCTTTTTCAGAACTGATACCCAAAACTGCACTGCATGTTTGAGGTGGGGTCTTACCAACAATTTGTACAGTGGCATATCCACTTTTGCTTCAATATCCCTTTTTATGTGAGAGAGGACTTTGTTTGCTTTTGCTACTGATATTTGGTCACTGCTTCCAAGTTTAATATTTTGCTTTCTATATCTATTCCGATGTCATTGTCATCTGCAAACACTGACATTTTGCTTTCTATATATATTCCCAGGTCATTTTTAAACATGTTAAAAAGCAGTGGATCAAGTACCAATTGCAAGCATCCCCTAGACCCAATTTCCTGTGGTATAATCTTGAATACAGTCTCTTATTATCCCTTCTAGAAGTTTTCCCACTACAAAGGTCAAACTCGCAGGTCTAGAATTCTCAGGTTCTGTTTTAGTTCTCTTCTTAAATAAAAGCACTACACTTGCTTTACGCCAGTCTATTGACACTGAGCCTGTGGTGAGAGAATCTTTAAAGAGCAAAAAGAGGATAAGTAAAATAATATACCAGAAATAATTGTTGGAAAGAGACATCTTGTTACATGGTTTATTATGATGCTAGAGAGGGCTCCAACTCAGATTAAATATTTTCAAACTTATTGCTACTGAAGTCTCCAGTAAAACAAGGGTACTGCTAGCAGCTGCTTTTTGCAAATGTTATAACAGCTAAAACTGTCATTATGATGCTGTTATTATCACAATACATGGAGAATTGTTGTCAGTGACTGACCTCTCCCACAGAATGTAATCAAATAACTGTCTAAACAGATGAACTATAGGTGAACTGCCTGGACACTGCGTGGCACTGTTAATGTAAAAAAAAACCACAGTTTCAACTGTAATAGCTTTCGAACAGAGCATCTCCATGCAGTGGGATTTCCGTTCCTATACTCGGCAGGTAAATTTCTATAATATATATTTTTACTTAAAAAAAGTATATTTGTTCTTTATTATTCCACTACTTATTGAATGCTTGTACAGGTATGTATTTATGTTCACTCAAATCTACCATTTCATGACTCAGATGGTTGTTTCTCTGTATAGTCTACTTGTCCATCAGCTACTTCTTTAGTCAGGCCATGGTGTTGCCTTTCCTCTAATTAGTGCATGCCTCTTGGCAGAAGACAGTAATGGGGACAGAGCCAGGGATTGACTTGGGGAAGAGATTAGCTGATTTCTGATAAAACTCTGTGATCTTAGTTTAGCAGCCGCTGTCCGTGTCAGGTAAGAATTAAAATAGAAAGAAGGACAAGATATGAAATGTCAGGTTTGAATAACCAAATACTCATAGCACATGCTTTCTTCAAAGCTATCAAATGTATCAATGATTCATGCTGCAACCAGATTAAAGACATGAAGTAAATTATGGTTTTATTAACCCCTTAACAACCAGCCATATAGCGTGTTGCTGGCAGTTATGGACCACGGGGCATTTTTATTTTTTTTTGCACAACGGATTCAGGGGTCCCCAAGCAGCAGGCAGCCACGAGGGGAGCCCTGAATTCCATGACGTTCCAGGACCGTCAAAGGTCCTTAACTGCAGAACCTCCTGACCATCCTGGCACGTTATTAGTCCTTAAGGGGTTAAAGTGTCATAAAGGCTGAGGGGAACAATTCTGCACCATAGCATACATATGAGACTTTTAACTCCTTGAATGCTGGAGTGATTTCCAATGCTTTGCAATGTGTTAGATACCTCCCTGGCACTCAAAGGGTTAAAGTAGTAGGCTTTTTCTGCTGAGTAAAGCAAACCTTATTATATTCCAAGTGGTGTCCAAATGGAACATTTTTGCAATCTATAGGGAAAGCTTGAGTCAGTAACAACGGTTCTCCATAGTAAGTGACAGTAACAGCACCACTTGGTGACAACAGCAGAAAATGACAGTTTAATGTGAAAAAAAATGGAGTTTAATAACCGAAAACTGGAAAACATATCACTTTCATCATATATACACACCTTTGATTGGAAGGGGGATTTACATAAATTAAATCACACACTGCGGCTAAAGGAATACTTTTCTACTAGTCAGAGTGATGAAAATTTTAATTCACCTTTCACGGTCAAATCCACAGTTGACCCCAGAGCACCAATGCTTCAATTTAAACTTTCAGCAGATTGGTTGAGCAAGACACTTTAACTCCCATTACGCAGAATACACAGAAAAATACTAAAATAACTTTTTCTAACCTAACTAAAAAAGAAAGAGAAGCCATTAAAACTCTCACTAAAGATTCTTCTTTCGTTATCAGACCAGCTGATAAGGGAGGCTCAGTAGTCCTGCTGAATTAATTTGCTTACAAAAGTGAAATCCTATCTCAACTGAATGACACTGACACCTATAAGCCTCTCACCTTTGATCCCACCATCAAATAAAAAAAAAAACTGTTTTATAACTTGACTAGTGTAAAAGCCCGATTCCACGGGCCAAGGTCCGGGTGATGTTAACCCTTTGAATGCCAGAGGGCTACGTAATGCATTGCTTTGCAATGCGTTGCTATGCGTACCCCTCTGGCACTCAAAGGGTTAAGAGGCCGGTCCTGCACTGCGTCCTGCCGCCAACACAGTCATGCACTATAGAGACTGCCCGAAAGCACAGAATGCTCCCAGCACAGAACTCCAAGTATTCTGTGCGTACGGGCAGTCTCTACTGCCCATGAGGGCTTCTGACAAACATCCTAGCGAATTATTATATAGGATTATGACTGGACTATGGTCCAGATGGCTGGATTTCTTACTGTACAACACCCAGTCAGACCTAGATTGTATAACCCTCCCAAAGTTCACAAGTCTCTCCAACACCCACCAGGCCAACCCATCATTTCTGCCATAAGTTCTCTGACACATCCAGTAGGTCAGTTTATTGATTATTATTTACAGCCTTGTGTACACACGCTACATTTTTTTGAAAGATACCAACAGTTTTCTTACATTGACCAAGGATATAGAAATCAATACTGAATCATGCTTATTGGGCACAGTGAATACCACACATTCACTATATAAGAGTTGAATTTTTCACACTCCTTTTAGAATTTTGCCTTAAACTACCACCTCCACTAAAGTCGCCCTGCAATACTTATGCAGGTGGCAACTAGCTTACTAATCATTATTTTACCTCTCAAAAGTGCCCACAAATAAAGTTATCCTTAAGTTTCCGAGACTGACGGCCAGGTTACTGCAGCCTGTGCGCCTGCGCCATCAGTCTCATCCGGAACCATCCGGGCCAGTGCAATGCCTTTGAAGGGTGAAAAGGACTGACAGCGCAGGTGCGCATTCAAGATGTCCGCGGTGATGCCTGTCTTCCAGTCTTGGAATGTAGAAGCTATTCAAGGGTTAACAGGAGAACCAATTAGGTTGGATATCTTCACATAAATAGATAAAATTACATTTGAGAACTGTACACTATATTAGGTATTGACACGCTACTTCACAGTAACAAATTGATTAAAATAATCAATCCCGCATATTTGTGCAAAAATATATATAATTTATTTAAGTAAAATATAATATATATAAAGTGTAAACAACGATATAAATAAGTGACCAGCAATTATAATAGATATACAGTAACTCAAACCCCAATTATCACCATTAGCATTACTAGCAATTAAAGGGTTAACCACACATAGGTATGTTCAGAGGTATTAAATAATAATTGAACTCAGCAGCATAGAAAAGGATAATTGATCCTTACAATTAATTAAAATACAGTTGGCAGCAGCATATAAATGCCTCTGCCCCAGAAACTGTATAAACTATACTAATTGAGGATTAAGGTATATTGTCAGGTGAGTCAGCTTTAATATTAAGCCAGGTCCTCTGACAATTTCCTTATACTATATATAATAACCACATTTTGAGAAACTAACTGGAATAAAATCCCAGTTTTAGATTACTATAATTTAATTATCTACCCATTTCAAAAATAGCATACCTTCTGAATAAAACATATAAATTGTCAACAATAGATTATACCAATAATATACTCAGTATCAATCTAATAATATATGTATAGACAGGATACCAAACTTCATGCAACATATATCATACACATGACCATAGCAATCCTATGTAAAACCTGTAGGGTACTCTAAGGGTTAATCCACTTAGTAATATAGGATGCCACAACCAAGGTGGTGACTTCTTTTGTCTAGTGTGAGGTTTAAATAAACTTCTCACTGTACAAAAGTTTAGACCCAAAAACATACACAAAGAAATCCAAAGAAACACCTCAAATTAAATAGACAAATAGCAGTTGAAGGGTTAATAACCAAATTCAAAGAATTCCCCCAGATCAAATATTAGCTATAATAACCTTTCAAGAAACACAATATATTCTAGAAATATCAATGATTATATTAACTAATATATAAACAAGGGTAAATAGATCTCACTGCTATCACTATTTTATTATCTATCTGGGAAAATATAATAATTTACCAATAATTAATTCTGCTTAATTCAGAATTATTACAGCCAATATAGCTTATTACAATTGGTCACAATTGGCTGGCCAGTCCGATTAAGACAAATTATAAGAAAAATTATGTTTCTTCGAAAGAAATATATATTTGATTCTGAACTTTGCAGAATGAAAGTAAGGAAAGATATAGTTACCATTACAAGAAGTGATTCTTAATATCTCTTTAACAGCCAGCCAGGTACATTTCAGGAAAACAAAGCAGGAATTGAAGCCAGGAAACCAAGAGGGAAAAAACCAAGAGGAAAAAGCCCCTTCTCTCTCAAAACCTACATATTTATAATGTAAAATTATCCTTATCAGAATCTTCTCTGATTGGATAGAGATCCATCTCATTATACAGTGACATCATCAGTATTATCTGATTGGACACCCTTAATTCCTAATTTCCATATGATATCACGCATAATTTATGAAAATAATTCCAAGCACTAGTAATAACGCTATGTAGCGTGGAGATGTCGCTCTTACTCCACATTAAACTTTTACATATGGCATCTGTGTGATCTGTAGTGATATGTCAAGAGGGCATCACATTTCATGTACCTGTCATCCCTCTAATCTGTACTCCCAGTCTTCTATACAAGTTATGACCCAAAATCCCTGACGTTGTTATTTTCCCCCTAGTATCATTGTCTGGATTTTAGCCATAATTTACCATAAAGTCAGTCAACCATTTTCACTCCCATTGATGGAAAGAGGCCCCCTTTGTCTAGAAGAATTAGTTAATTTAAACACATTATAAACAGACTTTCAAACAATTCCGTTTTTTAAAATTAACTCTCTACTCTCCACCAGGACAAAGTCTCTGACAGGAAGCTTAAAGATAACTTTATTTGTGGGCACTTTTGAGAGGTAAAATAATGATTAGTAAGCTAGTTGACCCCTGCCTAAGTATTGCAGGGTGACTTTAGTGGAGGTGATAGTTCCGCTTTAAAAATTACTTCTTCAAGTTTGAAGATAAGTTCTACCTACAAAAGACAGGTACAGCCATACATATGCCAGTGTATGGCACTGGCATATCTATATGTCAGTGTACAAACAAGACCTCCTCACCCCACATACATTATTCAAACAACACCCCATTTTGTACACCTGCTACATTGATGATCTCTTTATTTTGTGGAAAGGAGCTCAACAAACTGGTCAATGACCTAATTTTGCATATCCCCATATACAGCTTACTCTATCTTTCAATAATACAGAAGTCCCATTTCTTGATGTTCTAGCTCAAAGTCAGAAAGGTAAATTGCAAAGTACATTATATACATTATATACCATGCCTAAGGACAAAAATAACCTCCTACATGACAGCAGCCACCATCTGGAACATCTTAAACGTAGCTTGCCAAGGTCGCAGATGCTGAGGCTGTACAGGATTATCAGTGATGATGAGATGTTGGCATCAGAACTGGATAAGATGGGACACAAATTCATCCAACGTGGACACGATAGAAAGTTGATTGATAGATACCAACAGTCTGCGTTGCAACTTACAAGGAAAGAAGGTTTCCTCCAGAAACCCCCAGAAAACACTGACCGTCTGACTCTTCAGACCACATATAGCACTGCCGCCAATTATAGCAAAAATAGTGTATATAAACATCGGCCCATAATAGCGACAGATGCCTCTTTGCAAGGCATTAACCTAAGTCTACCTATGCTTTGTTATAAGAGAGGACAAAATTTGAGGGACATTTTGCTTAAAACGAATACCTACAGATGTTATTCCAAGACTGTACAATCGAAACACAGAGGTTGTTATAGATGCACATCTTGCGCTATCTGTATCAACTTACTGACTGGCACTAATTTTAGGCACCCTCATAAGGACTTCAGGATTCCCATCAAGCACAATCTGACGTGTACCAGTCAATTTGTGGTATATATTATCCTAGGCCCATGCAGGCTGATGTATGTAGGCATTACCGCCAACACCTTTAAAGAAAGGATGAGCAACCACAGATCTGCTATTAGGACAGCTCTGGAGGCTACACATATTGTGAGTTTGAGACAGACATCCAAGGATCAACCAGGGGCTGTAAATTTTGCTAGTTTGACCCATCCATTGCCTTTGTTATGGTATATGATTATAGATTGGGTCCCACCATTAAGGAGAGGGGGTGATAGAGATTAGAGGCTACTGCAAAAAGAAGCACAATGGGTTTATTTCCTGGACATGGTTACTCCTAAGGGCCTTAATGAATATTTTTGGGGGGATGGCTGGGTGTCCCATTATATTTGTAACTTTTTGTTCTTCTCCTGACCTCATGTTTTCACCTTTGAATCTTCCAGTTGAATTCTGGGGTGGATGCTGGCACATCTGTGTGCTTTGGGTCACTGGGATTAGGCAGATCAGGTCTATGAC
This sequence comes from Rhinophrynus dorsalis, assembly GCA_037306005.1. Classification (NCBI taxonomy): domain Eukaryota; kingdom Metazoa; phylum Chordata; class Amphibia; order Anura; family Rhinophrynidae; genus Rhinophrynus; species Rhinophrynus dorsalis. The sequence continues at coordinate 67,387,712 of CM074724.1, forward strand.
CATTTTTGCCTGCTAGCCTGGTCATCTATGGCGCAGGGATACAGGGATCCTTAGCTTACTGTATTGGACCCTTTCACATTGGACCTTGTCCACATCTCTCTCCTATTCTGTTTTTTTATGTCACTGTATTTTCTAGTTGGTTGCCCGGTGCTGTTATGTGCTCTGCAGGCAGAAGCATGGTTGCTGGCAATGCTTTTGGTGCCCCTTCTTTTGTGCTCACAAACTTTGAATCCTGTACTTTCCATTCATGGTTTTATTTTTTGTCTCCCATTAGGTTGATGTAGCCTAACTACCCTCTTTGCAGGTAGATGGACTTATGAGTCCATTCTGGATTATTCGTACATACATACACAGTCTGTCTAGGTGGACTACAGGCACTAGGTACATGAACCAGCAGAATACTGAGGTTATTCTATGTTGGATCTTTCATTACCAATGCCAGGTGGTGGATCATGTCTATATTACTTCCCCATCTATAGGACTCCATGGTACTTCGTAACAACAGCCCACGCAGAGCCAGGGGAGATATGGCATTTTCTACAAGATAATGTATACATCACTTTTTAAATTGTATTAATTTCAAAACTGGGTTCCATGATGTCTGCTATAAGACAGCACACATAGAGCCATGGACTTCGCTACTTCTGAGATTCATTGATAAACCCGGCTTGGACCTCACAGGTACTAAGTCTACTACAATCATTTGAAATGTTGCAAACTGGATTAATCATCACCATGGATCTCTATTGGACTTGTATCTTTCATTGTTCCCTACCTTTGCTTAGCCTGCTATTTTTATGTTGATGATGATGGGGGATCCCCTTGGCTTGGTTGTGTGTCATGTGGACACTCTTATACCACTTAGAGGACGCGTCGTGCCCTCATGGCTCACAGGGGGTTAGGAGGTTTATTGTTGGGAGCATGGGGACACGGGAGGGTATATGCTGAGATCCAATCTTTTGGGTCTCTTTGCCAAGTGGAGTATTCAGCGCCTGTATTGGCCCCTTGATTGCCGGTGGCACCTAGGACACATCACTTTGTGGTGGGTTTTGGTAACCTTCGGCAATTGGGTAGTTAATCCCCATGGATTACTTTTATATCAACTTTTTTGTCTTATTTATTACCTTTTTATTACTTTGTGTGAATTTTAGCTTTAAACCACAGTACTGACTTCATTCACTGGTGATGTCAGCGGACAGATTCCTCGTGCACTCTGGGCTTCCTTTCCTTGGGTTAGGGTATTTAAGGTCACCATTTTGTATTGCTCAGGTTGTCTTGAGAAAGGTCCTCTAAGGAGCCGAAACTCTGACAATAAATTTTCATTTTCATTTCAATTCCTTATGAGAGCTCATAGCTATATTTTTTATTATGTAGCACCAAGGCATTTTTGAATACATTTGTTTCGTAGGAGTGCCCTGTCTAAGCAGTATATATATATATATATATATTACCCACATATATATGCCCACATGGTTAGCCATCACTGGAGCATCACTGGATTACTGTATCCTTCAAAACTGCTTGTGGGTGATGTGCCATAATGCCCATGTGCCATCATGCAGTTCAGCTTGCTGCCACCTGGATGTGCCCACCACACGTATATATCCAGTTTGTAACATGCTGCTTTCCAATGCTTTCTGGGAGGTGAAAATCCACTGAGGGCAATTACCACTAGAGGACAAGCTGTCCTACATGGTTATGCCAAGTGCACCATTAATAATGCTGAGCTAAGACATCCATGTGATTATAGCCTTCCAAACGCTACACATCATGTTTGTAAATTATATCAGTTTTTTCCATCTGTGTGTACTTTCAATGTACAATTTTCCTTTCATCAGTTGTGATAAAAGTTGAAACATAACAATGGATTCTTCAGAAAGAAACAGCAATCTTTTGATCATAATAATTGACAGTCAAAGACTGAAGGAAAATCTGAAGTATTTTGTATTATTCGAGTTTACACAGTTATTACAAACAGCACATTTGAGGCCATACCATTTTATATTATTTTTTTGTTACGTAAGAGAAACATCTTCAGCATAATAAAAAAACACAGATTTTTGTGCTGGAAATGCATGCTACAGCCGTTCTCTATAACAAAGGCTAATGGAATAGAAAATGGGATTAACACACATAGACAGCTCTGAATAGAATAATGGCAAACACATTTAGAGGTCAAAACACCTTACATTACTTTCATTTTGTTTAGATTTCAGATATAGCAAGAAACACAACCTTACTTATGGAATCAAGGGTTTTTTATTGATAGTCTATTATCATTTTCCTTTTAATTCTTGTTACTTTCACTGAAAGTATAGAATAGAAAGCTTACCTGGATTAGTAGGCAATGCACAGCTGTGGAGAACAAAAATAAAGTGAGGGAAATTATAGGTTTGCAGGAAAAAACATTTCTCAATTCACCTGTTGCAGACAAATCTTATACTAAGATACTAATTTCTCAGACACTCTAATAGTTTTTTGTACTTTGTATGAATAAAGGCGATTTCAACTTGTCAAGCTCATGTAGGAAATCTTTATATTAACGTTACAGTCACCCTCCTTTTTTAAATTCTGGAAATACTTTATTTATGAAGTCAAATTGTCCATACTTTTTTAACCTTCACATGTTTTTTTAGTTTCATGTCTACATCACTGAGCTAGCTGAATTATTGCTTCCAGAGATCTCTCTGTCAAGAGATGTTAAAGCAGGGACAGTGATGCACTAAGGCATGACAAAGAGGTCATAAAGTGGTGACAACTTCTCCGGTGATATCAATTCTCCAGTTTCTATGTTATTCTATAGAGACTATGCACTAAGATTTCTCCAGCTTTGGAGATCTTAGTGCATAGACTCCATAGAATAACATAGGAATTGGAGAAGTGATATTTATCTCCACTTTATCACCTCTTTATCACCTCTTTATCACTCCTTAGTGCATAACTCCCAATGTATCAGCAGAGAAACCTGCCCCCAGAACACTAACTGCTACTGAAATAGTGTTACATTGTATCACTATCAATGCTTTCACAGTTCCTGACAGAAAGCTCTCTGAAAACAAAACTTCAGTGAGCCAGGTAGTCAGCCAAAGCCAAGAGTCAGACCGGATCGGGTAGTCAGACGGAGCCAAGAGTCAGACCGGATCGGGTAGTCAGACGGAGCCAGGGGTCAGACCGGAGAGGGTAGTCAGACAGAGCCAAGGGTCAGACCGGAGTGGAAGGTAACTTAGCCAGGGATCAAACCTAGCCGGAGTCAAACGTAGCCAGGAGTCATACACAGAATTAGAGCATCAGAATAACACAAGAGCTTAGCCCACAGGTACACCACGAAAGGGTAAAGGAGTACTGGCAGGTTGAGGCCTATAAGGCCTAGTATGTAGGTGGAGACTCCTTCTGGCAATTATCATTAGCCTATAACAATAGCGAAAGCACCTAAGCGAGACAACCAGGAAGTAATGGCAATGTCACCTGCAGCACAGCACAATGCCCACGGAAGGCAATCAGGGGCACAGGGATAGTATCCCCCCCTCAACGATCTCTTCCGATGGAAGAGATCCAACTTTATTCAGAAATTTAGTTTGGAACCTGCACAGCAGAACAGGAGCGTGAATATCAGACTGATTCACCCAGGAATATTCTTCAGGGCCATAGCCCTTCCAATGTACTAAATATTGAATGCACCCATGGACTCTATGGGAGTCCAGAATGCTTTGGATTTCATTTTCCTCATGGTCTTGAATGCGCACAGGACCTGGTACCACTGGAGTAGAAGTGTAGTGGTTACAGAGCAAGGGCTTCAACAGGGAAACATGGAAGACGTTGTGAATGCGCATAGCCACAGGAAGTTCCAAGGCATAAGAGACAGGGTTCACTCTGCGAAGTACTCGGAATGGATCTACAAAACGTGGAGCCAGCTTATTACAGGGTACTTGAAGGTGCAGGTTTCTGGAAGACAGCCACACTCTATCCCCAACTTGGAATACAGGAGCAGGGTGCCTCCTGCGGTCTGTATGTCTCTGATAGCACTCTGAGGACCTTCACAAGGCATTCTGAGCCTGTGCCCATGTGGAGCGGAGCTGCCTAATATGCTCATCCAGAGCCAGAATGTCTTGAGCCTAAAAGGGTCCGGGAGCAGAGATGTTCGGAACCCATAGTTGATCAGGAAGGGAGAGTTCCCATATGAAGAGTTTATGGCACAATTACTTGCAAACTCAGCCCACGGCAACAGGTCAGCCCTATTATCATGATGGTCAGAGATAAAACAGCACAAAAATTGTTCCAACCCGTTTGGTTCTTTCAGCACCACCATTAGTCTGGGGATGGTAGGCAGAGGAAAACAACAATTTGATGCCCATTTGGTCACAGAAGGCCTTCCAGAACAGTGACACGAACTGACTCCCGCGATCAGAAACCAGAAGCTCGGGTACTCCGTGGAACTGGAACACCTAGCAAACACCTCAGCCAATTCCTTGGAGGAAGGCAGTCCCTGGAAGGGGACAAAATGAGCCATCTTGGAAAAATGGTCCACTATCATCAGTATGACCATACACACTTTGGATACTGTCAGCTCCCCCATGAAATCTATGGACACGTGTGACCATAGGCGCTCGCCATTAGGAACTGTCTGGAGCAACCCCAGAGGAAGGTGTCTTGGGGTCTTAGCACGAGCACAAATGGAACAGGCCCCCACAAAAGCTGCACAATCTGTTCTTAAGCTAGGCCACCAAAAGAGCTGAGAGACTGACCAAATCAGCTGGTCATGACCAATGTATCCAGCTGCCCTCGATGAGTGGTATGTTTCCAGTAGTCTGGTACAGAGAAGTTCGGCAATGAAACATTTGCCACTAGGTGTTTCTGCTGGAGCATTAACGTGGGATGCCAAGATCTCTTTGCCCAGTGGAGACGTGATACTAGTGCGTATGGTGGCCAGTATGCGATCTGGAGGAATGATAGGCACAGGTGCACTTTTTGTCACACGGTCCAGTCCAAATTGCCTAGACAGAGCGTCAGCTCGCACATTCTTGGACCCTGGAAGATATGATACCACAAAATTAAATCTGGACAGGAACAGTGTCCATCTGGCCTGCCGTGGCGACAGTCTTTTAGCCTCTGACAGGTATGTCAAATTTTTATGATCGGTCAAGATCAGGATTGGAGCATTCGTCCCGTCCAGGAGGTGACACCATTCACGGAGAGCGAGAATAATGGCTAGTAACTCGCGATCGCCTATGTCATATAGGCTCTGGGCCTTAGTCATCTTTTTGGAAAAGAACCCACAAGGCATGAGGGTCTTGCCAGGCTTGGGACTTTGGGACAGCATGGCCGCCACTCCTGTCTCTGATGCATCCATCTCCAGGGTAAAGGGCAAGGCAGGGTTAGGATGCGACAAAACTGGAGCCACAGCAAAAGCAGACTTCAATGCTTCAAAAGCACTGTAAGCCTCAGGGGACCAAGCCGAGGGATTAGCCCATTTATGAGTAAAGGATTTGACTAACGTAGAAAAATTTATATTAATTTTCTATAATAGTTTGCAAATCCTAAGAATCTCTGTATGACCTTCAGGCCCACCGGACATGGCCATTGTAGAACTGCCGAGAGTTTCTTTATATCCATAGCAATAGTGTCAGCCAAGATTACATAACCCAGAAATGGCACTCGATCTTTATGGAACTCGCACTTTTCTAATTTACAATACAGTTTGTTTTCTTTCAACTTTTGCAACATAGTAGCAACATCTCTCTGATGTGTCTCAATACTGGGAGAGTGTATCAAGATATCATCCAAGTAACTACTACACAGGACTGTAGCAGATCTCTCAGTACATCATTTATGAACTCTTGGAATACCGCTGGAGCATTGCACAGCCCAAAGGGCATGACCAGATACTCATAATGGCCACTACGAGTATTAAAAGCGGATTTCCACTCATCACTCTCCATGATACTGATTAGATTATAGGCTGCCCGCAAATCAAGCTTTGTGAAAACTTGAGGAGCCCTTCAAGTGATCAAACAACTCGGTTATCAATGGGATGGGATGCGCATTCTTTACCATCAGCTTGTTTAGACCTCTATAGTGGATACAAGGTCTAAGCTCCTCACCTTTTTTCTTTACAAAGAAAAATCCTGGCCCCCTGGGCGAGGAAGACTTCCTAACAATTTCTCTGGCCAAGGCATCAGTAATGTACTCCTTGATAGCTCGGTTCTCCTCTACCAACAGAGGGTAGGTTCGTCCCTTAGGAGGTATCGTGCCTGGCATCAAATTAATAGCACAGTCGTATGCCCTATGCTCCGGCAAAGTGCTAGCCTCCCCCTTACTGAATACCTCACTGAACAACTGGTATTCTGAGGGTATAGAGGGGGAGGTACATAAGATCTTAGTGGGCTGCTGTAGACAAGACTTCTTACAATAATCGGAACAAGATATAATGTCATAGGTTTTCCAGTCCATTCTGGGGTTGTGTGTCTGAAGCCAAGGAAACCCCAGAATGATGGCGTAATGTGGAGACTGAATGACTTGAAACTGTATGGTCTCCACATGGAGAGCTCCTACTCTAAGAGACAGAGGACAGGTCTCATTTGTGACATGGGATGGTTCTAATGGTCTACCATCAATCGCCTCAACAGCCAATGGAGAAACACGAGGCACCAAGGGAATATTGTGCTGCTTCGCAAATTCACCATCAACAAAGTAGCCTGCAGCTCCTGAATCGATCAGAGTTGGTGTCGCAACAGAGGAGGCTGCCCAAGAGATTTCCACCTGTAAGATGGGCTTGTTTTGTTCTAGGTCTGGGGACTGATTTACTCTACCTAGGATCTATCCCCTCAGGGATCCTAAGTGTGTGCGTTTCCCAGATGTATCGGGCAGGCCCATAACATGTGTCCAGCCCCCCACACACACATTTCCTTAACTTCAAACAACAATGAAGACGTGTATACCTGGGTCCCTCTTATGAATATGGTAGGAGAATTCCAGTGGTTATAACTTTCTAGGCAGACAGGACTGCTTTCCTCCTCTCTCGTTCTTCACTTCTCCCTCTCATTCTTCCAAACCTCACACTTTCCCAGCCCCCCACCTCTTTATCTCTCTCTTCACACACTTTCCAGATTCCCTTTCCCATATTATGACCTGCTACTGCTCCTCACTCCCTTTGTGTTCTGTGTTCTATACAGGGAAGTAACTACTAGGGGAACAGAAGGTACAGCTGTGATAGGGCCCAGCATTCAAAACAGATCCCATTCACTGAAGACCCAGCAGGTTCTACTCCTGCCCCAAGATTTTTGTTTTAGGTGGCCCAAAAATATTATTTGAAAAACTGATTTCCAGTGACTAGTTAGACTAATGGTTCTGTGTGTGTGTTTTGTAAACATTATATTTTTATTTTAACTCTAAAAAGGGAGGAACACAATACTGACAAAGTAATGCATAAGCAATTGCGATACTACAAGGTGTCCAAAGCCGTCTATTACTATGTGTTGTGCAGGAGCAAAATGAGAACACATTAATATTATAGCAATCTGTAACAACAAATAACACATACTCAGGTAATAAAGTGCAGGGTATGGCATCAGTTACATCATCTGAACTATTCAGTGAGTGGGAATATGAGTCATTTCCTCACCTTTCATCCTTGCACTCTATTCCTCACACTGAACATCAATGTGGTTTTCAGATTTTAAAGATCTGTGTGCGAAGGTCAAAGCAAGCAAATATTAAGAGAAAAACTACTTGAAATGCTTTAACAAGTCTGACTGATCTCTATGTATTTGAAACCATTCAGTAAACTGAGGTTGAACAAACATTAGTCATCATAACTGTGCTGCGTTCAGAGAAATGCTGAACAATACAGAATAGTTATAGCAACAATATAAATATTTTGTACTGAAAATAGAACAAAACCAATATGTGAGGTTATATATTGGTCATATTGTCGACATTGTTAAAATAATATTATTGATATTAACCCCTTGGATGCTAGAGACATCCCCAGTGCATTGCTCTGCAATGTCTCTAGCATTAAAGGGATAATAATGCTTCATAATAAAAAGCAGCTCCAATGAATCTTCATAGTATTTGGGCCATGGAGAGTGTTATTTCAGTACTGTCAGAGCAGTATGTCAGGAGTTATTAAATGATAAAGTATTTCCCTCCCGCCCCTTTTACCTAGTGTAACACTGCTCACCTCAGAGGAGCAAGACTGTCCGGATGGATTGCAGATAGGGACAATCTTCAGTAAGTATAAGGACAAACCTGAAAAACCTGTCAAAGGGGGCAGGGTTTTCATTGTTCTCACAGTAAGAAGATTGTCCCTTGCTGTGAGCTGTCTGGTCTCAGGACCAGATTCCACATCAGAGGGGAGGAAGCTTACACTAGGTAAACGGGGTGGGAGGGGGATACTTTATCATTCAGTTACTCTTGAACTCCAACTCTGACAGAAATGAAATAACACTCTCCATGGCCCAAATTCTATGAAGATTAATTAGAGCTGCTTTTATTTTGAAACATTACTATCTCTTTAAAGGAGTTGACTCTTTGAATGCCAGAGAGTTATCCATCACATTGCAGTGCAATGTTTTGGATACCTCTCTGGCACTCAAAGGGTTAAAGAAGCAATACACTTTTATTAAGGAAAAAAAACATGTTATTGGGTTCCCTTCTGAATAACAAAAGAGCGCCTTGACCTCTGGGAGATTTTTTAAATTCAAACTGGTTCATAACCAGGGGACCGTGGCACTTTAGGGTACAATGGGAACTAACAGTTTTCCTATAAAGTTCTGACAAAAAAGAGAATCATGATTTTTTTCAAAACTATAATTGTGAAATTTTTGATGCACAATATGTCAATTTTTATCATTCTGATAGTGAGGCCTAAAATAGCTATATGGTTTTTATATTTGTAAACCTCAGTATTCCCTTGACAAGTGACCTATAAAAATGATGCCCTGAGAATTCCGGACTGCGTGTTAGAGGTGACCTGAGTTAAAAACATTGAGAAGCGCTGACGTAAGTGAGCTGTAAAATGTTTGTATGAAGACTTACTATGTGCTATAGTGTTTTTCCCTGCTGAGTAAAAATGAGAATGGTACTCCCAATGCTGTCAGTTGTTTTATTCAAATGTTATAACAATTCAAATTGTCAGGAAGCGAATTACAGAGTGATTACTTCCTGAAAGTTCAAATTGACAGCATTCTATGGAGAAGTGTTCCCAGAAAATTTAACAGAATAACTAATTGGAATCTGGCCACTAGAGGACAATGTTAATGAGAAAAAAAAATAGTTTAAACTGTAATAAGACAGGAACTATCCATCTCTCAGCAGGTGGATAAGCCTGTTTTACAAAACAGAAAAGCCCTAGTATATATTATATATATATATATATATATATATATATATATATATATATTATTTTTTTAACATAACAAAATATTACTGCTTCTTTAACCCTTCGAGTGCCAGAGGGGTATGCAACACATTGCAAAGCAACGTGTTGTGTACCCCTCTGACACTCAAAAGGTTAAGGACTGGGCCCATGCAAGTTATTTTTTTCAGGCTATACTAACCATTTTTTTTATTCTATGTGTAAATATATCCCTTAATTTATTTAGGTATTATGAAAAATATGAAAAAAACTCAAATTAAACCTTTTTGGTGATTTTACCCTATATTGTTTCATACAATCATCCCATTAGTTTTATAATGCCCCTAATTAAATTCCCCTAGGTCTGCCATTTACAAAAATGCTCAATATATGTCAGATTCCAGCACAATTTTTTAAATACGGGGTTAAAGTGACAGAGACCATTTATTGTTAATAAAAAAAATACATTATTGTATGTGCTTTTAAGTATTTTAAGGGGTACAGGCTATAACAATAGCCTGTACCCTTAATCTGGGACATACACTTAAGTATGTCCCTGCCACTTTAAATATGCAATCTGCAAAACCAGGGAGACATGCTGTAATGGCAGGGGAGGGCTGGCCTGGGGGCCAGGGAGGCAATTGCCCCCTGAGCCAGTCATATGTCTGGGCTGGTGGGCCACTCCCTCTTTTTGCTGCAAATGTAGCTACACTAGTGATACCACAGAGCTTACAATTGAAATGGAGCTACAATCCAAATGGAGCTACACTGGTATCATTAGTGCAGCTTTACTTACATTGTAAGCTCTGTAGTTGCACCAGTGTAACCCCATTTCAATTGTAAGCTCTGTGGTATTGCTTGCCTTATTTCACAACACTAACCCTTTGAGTAACAGAGGGGTATGCCACGCAATGTGCGAAGCAATGTGTGGCATACTCCTCTGGCACTCAAAGGGTAAATGGCAATTTTAAAATTAACAAAAGAGGGTGGGCTGGGACAGAGGGCTGGAACAATAGTAAAACCGGGCCACTTGATTGTAGATGCCCTCCAGGCCGCAAATTGCCAGCCCTCCCCTGTATAATGGGTCATAAAGAGGAGATAACTTCTCCGGGTATATCAATTCTGCATTCAGTAAGGGCTTTGCGGGTTTCTCTCCCCAAATATGTTTTTAAAATGGGTTTAAATGGTGCATTGTGGTGCACATTTTGCCAAGATGTTTCTTAAAACAGGACATGTTTTAGAGACACTTGTAAAGGAATCGTCACTTATTCATAGAATTGTGCAACAAGACACCAACAGAAAACCTCATACAACAGACTTAGTGCTGCACTTGTACAGCAGAAGAGACACTTCCCATACTTAAAGGGATAGTAATACTTCGTTTTATCTTTATTTTATTTTGTAGGCATTAAAAAAACATGAAGAACGATATAAGTCTTATCTCTCAAACCTTTATGGTTTAAGAGATATTCACAAGCAAAGTATCCCCCCCCCTTTGTTCAGCCAGATCAGAAGTGAGGTGCCCAGGTAGATTGCAGAGAGGGACAATCTTCAATTAAGATAAGGGAAAAACCTGAAAAACTTGTCAAGGGGGGAAGGGCTTTCATTGTTTTCATACAAAGAAGAGTGTCCCCTGCTGTTATCTGTCTGGTCTTACAACCAGATTCACATCTGAGAAGAGATGGCTTACACTAGGAAAAAGGGGCGGGAGGGGGAAACTTTGCTTGTGAATATCTCTTAAACCATAAAGGTTTGAGAGATAAGGCTTATATCATTCTTTATGTTTTTTTAATGCCTACAAAATAAAATAAAGTTAAAACGAGGTATTACTATCCCTTTAAACAGTGCATCAAATAATATAAACAGGCAATATAAAAACATATAGGGATGTTCAAAGCCTATTAAGGATTTAATAACAAGCAAAAGTGCACATACCATATGTGTGTGTGATTTGCATGTTTGATATATTCTGCTGATATTAGACAGAACTGACAATTCAAAGAAAAAACAGCTGGCACAGGGATTCCTCTAAGTGCAATATACAAGCAGCTTGTCTTGCCACCACCTTCACTCTGGTGCTCTCAATAAGAATGTTACTCATTTGTTCTAGAGACTTTTTCTCTGCCTCTAAGATGCATCAGCATCCCCAGTACATATACCAGGACAGGTATTTATTATCTCCCCACTCGTCTTGAATCCACAGCCTGAGTGGTTAGTAAAGGAGAATCCCACTCATACATCATGCTGTGCAATGCGGTAGAGACCCGCAGTGTACATTGTCATTGATTTAGATCACCTAAACAAAATGCAATAGATAGCATAGCATGGAAGTATGCATGTTGAAAGTTATGTGCAAGATCATGCTAATTCTTCTTAAGTTCATAAGACACATCTAGGAGAAAAATAGGATTAATATGCACTTTGGTTGAGTTCACAAATTCTCAAGCATTCATTGTAACACAGATTTCAGTCTCGTCCTATGTAAGGATGTAGAGATCAGTGTCTGCTGAGTTTAGGCCACAGAGGTGTCTTATAATTCAAAATCCTTCAGGGGAAATTATCATATGTAATCCATCAAATGCAGTAGAGGTAATGCAGTAATGGTCAACAGGCTCTTTACTACATTTTAGGCAGGTGTGAAAAAATGCTGTAAAGTAAGAATGCTTTCAAAAATAGTCATGTTAATAGTTTAGTTTTATTAATTAACAAAATGCATAGTGAGTGTACAGAAGAAATATCTAAATCAAATCAATATTGGTGTGACCACCCTTTGCTTTCAAAACAGCATCAATTCTTCTAGGTACACTTACACAAAGTCAGGGATTTTATAGGCATATAGTCAGGTGTATGATTAAACAATTATAACAAGTGCTAATGATCATCAGTTTAATATGTAGGTTGAAACACAATCATTAACTGAAACAGAAATATCTGTGTAGGAGGAATAAACCTGAGTGAGGAATAGCCAAACTCAGTTAACAAGGTGAGGTTGCTGAAGAAGTATAATGTCAAAAGTCATACACCATGGCAGAACTGAGCACAGCATCAAGACATGAGGTTGTTATACTGCATCAGCAAGGTCTCTCCCAGGCAGAATTTACAAGGCAGACAGGGGTTTCCAGATGTGCTGTCCAAGCTCTTTTGAAGAAGCACAAAGAAAAGGGGCATTGTTGAGGACCGCAGACACAATGGACTGCCAAGTAAACTTAGGGCCGAAGATGAAAGACGCATCATGCTTACTTCTCTTCACAATCAGATGATGTCCAGCAGTGCCATCAGCTCAGAATTGGAAGAAAACAAAAAAAAAGTTTTGGGAAGTCTGGTCAGAAGTGGTCTTCATGGAAGACTTGTGGCCAAAATGCTATACCTCTGTTGTGGCTTCAAGGCGAAGACACACACACACACACACACATTCTCTCTCATCCCTCCCTGAAAATCTTACTGTAAGTTTCTCTAAAGTAGACAATAAAAGAATCATAGCAGCACTATTCCCACATTAGTCATAGGCAACAAGTGACTCTCAAGCTGCAGCTAACTACAACATCTGTCATATTCTGCCACCAGTGTAGTACTGAGGATTGTGGCAAATATAGATCTCCTGCTATAATACCACAGTTTGACTACCCCTGTAGGAGACTCTGATGCATTGCATGCACATTCTGCTCCAGAATGGAGTAACTTTATTGTGTGAGAAAAGGCAAGGAATATGCCAACAGCGTAACCATTTCCAGGCTGAGAATGATGGGACTTGTAGTAAAATAGCTGTAGAGCCATTTATTACCCTCCACAATAAAAAGCTGCATTGCAGCGCAGGCTTTTTCCTGTATTAGAATGAGGTATCTTTTTTTGGCAGAAGTGAGGACTGTTATATCACTCCCTCCCTTTACCTTAAGTGCTGGCTTCCATAATATAATTCTACAGGGAAATATACAGGATCCCAATCATCTTGCAATCATCACTAAGTTCCCTGCTGCATCCAGTACTTCCCAGTCAGCTATTCACTCCACCACAGTGGCACATCACATCTCAACGTTTCTGAAGTCAGTGAACATGCACAGTACAGGAAAAATGTATATTAGTCCAATACTGATCTTAATTGTGTGAGAACACTATGATATGCACACAGTCAGAGGGACTGAATGAAACAGGTGCATTGAAAAGTCCCATTACCCAGAATTTCATTTGTCACTTCAGTACATGCTTCCAGGCATGTTACAATAGGTCCTGATTTAATGTAGCCTATAAAGTCCAACAGAGTTTGCAGGACTGAATAAGATTTTCATCCTCAAAATTGCAGCTGGGGATTTTAACGATTGTAGGAGTAGATTGTGGTGTAAACAAATTATCAAAGTCGGTAGTAAAGGATGATTTAGATCCTTTGTGTGTACATAACACTGGAGTGTAGCAGAGTGTACGGTAAATGGCAAATCAGTAATAGAAGGAAAAAATACTGTAACACAAAATATATGGAAAATTATCACAGCGGAAACCTTATGCCACTGATAAAAATATTTATACTTCAATAAAATAACATGTTTTATAGACAGATCAAGATAGACAAGTAGAGGTAGGCAGCTAGAGAGTCAGAGACATATATAGAAAGATAGAAATACATATAGAGATAGACAAAGAGATAGAGATAGATATGTAGAGGCAGATAGATAGATGATAGATAGATAGATAGATAGATAGATAGATAGATAGATAGATAGATAGACAGATAGATAGATAGATCTAGACGCTAGTTTCTAAAGTCATAAAATTATATTTTACAGAAAATTGTTTAATTTCAACAAAGTTGTTAACATGCCTAAATGCAATGCTTCAAAGCTGTGTATGTGTCTCTAGCATATGCCTTCAGAAATGTATCTCTCTGCCTCACAAATCCCCTTATGCCTTATGAGTCAGATACTTTTGGAATCCTGACAATAAACTTTTAAAACTTTAACACAGAGAGCACCACATGCCAGACCTCTCTGAAGCCTCTGTAAGTTGCACACATCACCCTCCAGTTGAAAAATCTGAATATTCACTAAGATTAATGGGGTAGGGGATTATTAGTATTAAAGAGCAAGTATCACCAGGATACTATCCTATTGTCAGGTCTACTCTCCTGGGATCTGCTCTACAGATAAAGCCAGGAATGCATTGTGAGTTCCCGAGAATCTGAACGGGGGTCTGAAAAGAATTCTCTGGTGTTCTCTTACTGGCCTCATAATACAGACTGTACTGAGAGACTTTGACGTTTTGAATAAAATCTCATTTAGCTGCACATTCAGTGAAGGGCTTTCAAGCCCAATATTAGCTGTCTATAGAGGGCTGCATGTGTAACCCAAAAGTTTTTGGCTGTAAAAACCAGAGATTACATTGCAGAACACTGTGAGCCAAGAGGGTCAGTTTCCTGATCATCCAGATGGTGAAAAGGAGTCGACTGAACAGGGCAGCCCAAGGCATTTTACTAAGTCTGCGCCCATAGAAACAAAACATAAAACATGATTTAAGAAGAATGTAATGCTTAATAGAATTATCTCTTAAGTGTGTATGTTCAGTGTCTCTTTAAGTAAGTTTGCACATTGTTTTGTAAGGCTTTTACTACCAGTTATATGGTACACCTTATTTCCATATATCTGTATAATGTTTCCCTGGTATGTTCAAATTCCCTCGAGTGGGAGGATCCAAGCTAAGCAATTTGTACTAGGCCATGGAAAAGCCTAGGACATTGGCATTAAAGTGCAGCCCATGAGCCAAGCATGGCCCATAGGGTGCAGCCCGCCTGAGAGTTTTAAAAAATATTTTTTACCTAACTAATAAGCACACATGAACTAGTAGGCCAGTAATATCTAATCCCCTGCTTGCCAGCACTGTACAATTCAAGAATAGATGTCTGTTAAATATCAGTATTGTCGTTGACTTGATCAATAAATAAATACATCCACATTTTGCAATGCATTGGAGACCTCTCTAGCATACAAGGGGTTCAAAAGCTATATTCAAATGCATGGAAATTTAGGAATTTGTGTTTCTCCCCTTTGGTGCAGTTGGTTTACTCCAGAATAACTCCAGTTTACTTTTCTAAATATGGGCCTTATTTCTTAGTGATATGGAACATTTTTCTAAATTGCCATCAAGTTTAACTTATTTCTGCACTTTTATTCGTATTCCCTTATGTTGTTTTTTATTTTTTTTATTTGATGTTTCTATTATTAGTTTTTTTAAGAAATGCAATTATCATATTCTAGCTGTGAGGGTTCTGTTTTCTCTGACAATATATAATACATTCTCATGGTGCAAATTTTGATGGAGGGATGTGTAGCATCCAAGGGGTTAACATACGGAGGGGAATATATGGAATATGAGAACAGTGCAAAATGTGTCTGTTTTCTAGGCCATATTAATGGTGCCATTTCCTGCCCACATTTCACATTATGAAAGAAAAGCCTTATTGCCACATTCAGACTTGCTGGCCACACTGTACATTTTTTGTGGACATGGCCAACATAATCCAATAGACCCAGTACCAGACACATGCTCCTGGTTTGTGGTGGTTGGTTTATAGATTGCTGCAATGTGCATTTCATATGCTAATTGGCCACTTTATATGCCACTCTACTATCCACTTGAATTACTAGCTTTTTATTTATTTATTTTTTGTATTGAAATGTTATAAGTCAAGAATGCTAATTAGCTTGTTTTGGAAGAGGTCAACTTACACACATTCCAAAAACTTGTTTTGAATAATGGTAATATTAAATGAGGCCAAGTTACTGTATATAATGACCTAAACTACTCCTATAATTATGAATTCCTCCAAATCCAGCACTATTTGCTGTCTCTTGTGGTGAAGGGATTGTCCCCCAGGACCTTACTCCCTTCAAACATATGCTTATGATCCCTCTACATATTTCCACTCACTTACTAAATATTACAAATTCCTTATTGTTCTTCATCCCACCCCCAAATTGTTTTATAAAACCATGCAGGAAACAGAACTCCAAACCCTATGGGCTGCTGAAACCTGTAGTAAAATTCTAAGCACCAATCTCATAAATCTCAAGGACGCATTCACCAAATAGTTGCCCCCTCAGTTGGAGAGACAACATTGTATACAGACACCCTATGAGGAGCTGGAGCGGACATTAGCCAGGAGAGGTAAAATAGTCGCACATTATTATTGTCAGGAGAGATTGGCTATTGTTGCTGCATGGAAATTAGTACCCTCAGTTAAAGGGGATCTGTTTTACTGAAGGACAATTTATCCTTAGGTTATCACAGTGCTTTTTGCTTATTGTTTAGTTTTGGTCTTAGTGTGATCCAATAGTAGACCAATTAACATTTGCACATTCTTCATTGTTTTTATCAACTCATCAGGGGAGGGTTTACCTGGGGGGCAGGGAGGCAATTGCCCCCTGGGCCGGTCATATGTCTGGGCTGGTGGGCCACTGCTCCTCACTAAATCTCTCAATTGCTGCTGTAAATAGAGCTACACTAGTGATAACATAGAGCTTACAATTGAAATGGAGCTACACAATGACACCACAGAGGAACAATCCAAATGGAGCTACACTAGTAGCATAATCCATTCCCTTGTAAGCTCTATAGTATAACTAGTGTAGCATTACTTATATTGTAAGCTTTGTAGTAGCGAGCTAGTGTCGCCTAATTTCAGCTGTAAGCTATGTGGTATCACTTGCCTTACTTCACAACATTAATGCCAATTTTAAAATTAACAAAAGGGGGTGGGTTGGGACAGTGGGCTTGAGCGATATAGAAATGGCCCACTTGACTGAATTTGCCCCCTGGGCATAAGATGTAGTGAAGTCCTTACATCCCTCCTGCAATGTGATCATTTTTAACCTTTTGAATGCCAGAAGGGTATGCATAGCATTGCGAAGCAATGCATTGCTTACCTCTCTGCAACTCAGTGGGTTAATGGATTTTCAATAATATGGCTTTTCCTTAATTCGACCTTTGTTATGTTTCATGAGTGCTGAGGTACAGCTACATTTTATGTGTGGAGAAATGAATCAACTCTCTCTAGCACCGGACCATTGTGGAAAATGTATTACCGGTGAGCACTGCATGTTATTGATGTTTGAGTTTTAGAGCCAGTCAGTGGTTCCTCTAGAGCACACCTTCTCTCTATATTCTCAGTGCACTTTAAAGGACCTGATGCACACAATTCAGAAAGCAATCATCTTATCAAGCAACATGTTTTGTACATGGGAACATATTAGTAGTGTTACTAAATCTCTGTACATGCCACTCTTTAAGCTTATACTTTCACTTTTAAAAAAAGCAAAAGAGGAACTCTCTCACCGTTTGGTGGTAAATGACCACAATTTTTATTGTAGTGACCTTCGTAGACAAGAATAAATGTGTCAGAACCCATATACCGTATGAACATTTTGGGGACCAATGGTTGCCCCATTCTTTTAGCACAGAAATGTTCATGAAATGTTCATATGGCTTGTGGGTTCTGCTAAATTTGTTTTTTCCTACAAATGTCTCATTTCTAAACGTCGTCATGATTTACCAGCAACTTGTGCATTACTGGCTCTCTTTTCTTGTTTATGTATTTATTTATTTTAAATGTATATCTTTACTGGAAAAAGTAAAATACAGTGTTACATATTTAAAGCATTCCAAATCTTTGTTTAAACGTCTGCATTGTTTATCTTGGAAGCAGATGGACATAAGGAGTGAACCAAACAGAATGCGACTGAGTATTTTTGATCTAGTGACTGCCATATGCTTATCTGAGTTTTGTCCAACTACTGTTTATACTTTCACTTTCTGGATGTTGTGCTCAGAAAGCAGATCAATATGATTCTACAAGTAAATAGTTACTGATCTACATTTACTTTCTGTTAATTGTCAGAAGGTTTTCCTACAAAAGAAAAAACATATTAAGCTGGGGTGCGCACTTTTTTCAGTCGTGGGACACATGATCAGAAATCCATATGTGAAAGCTGCATAGTTGTTTATAGCTTGTTAAATATCAAAACAAAACTTTATTTATACAAAAGGGCATAGGTATAGGCATATTGCTAACCACTGATCAATTCTGATCACATCAATGAAAATACTGGTAAGGTGCCAGTTACACAACTGTAGTTATGTACAGGTGGTTAGATCCTACTGGTGTACAACATCATGCATGCTACTTAATTAGGTAAAAAATGTTTCTGTTACAGTTGTCAGGTGGCCAACAGGACACATATTGGACACCCATGGTATAAAGAGAAATCTAGTTTTCTAAATAAAAAACGTTATTTCACTAGACTAAGCAAAAGTGAGACATTGGCATTTACAGAATATCAGATATGTGTTCAATAGAATGACCTAAAGCTGCTAGCATACAAAATGCAAGGCTCGTTAGAGGTGATGATTGTTGTTGTATTGTGAATTTATTTGCCAGAACATTCCATTACATTGGGTGGAATTGTGTGGGATGTGCTTCATCTATAACAAATTATGTTTTCATTTAATTGTTTTATAACTGTTTAGCAACAGTTATAAACAGGAGGTTTTCCAAGAATCATAAACACTTGAAAACAATTATGGCAACAAAATCAGTCAGGGTTTGCTAACAATCCAGTGTATAGTATCAATCATTGATTTTATTTCCAGTTCAAAATAATACATTTAGTTCTTGGATTTTCACTGTACTTTGAAAGAATAGATATTTAAAAGGAAGCAATCACCACTTCCACATGCAGGAAAAGTATCTGTACTAATAACTGGAATGTACACTCTCGAGTGATCTAGATGATACGACAGTTAACTCTGGTCAAATAGAGACACTGAAACTGAAGTACCATGACGACTGTAGGAGGTCTGGAAGAAACAAACTATACCATAGGGGTCAAACAATGATCTGTATGCAGATAACATACCAGAGGTGTAACTAGAAACCACTGGGCCCTGGTGCAAAAATTGCCATGGGGCCAACTGACCACATTGACCCCACTGTACATCTGCACACTGTCCACCTCCACAATGACCCCAGTGACCACCTCCACATTGGTCCCCGTTCCACCTCCTACCTTAGTGGTTCAGGAGGGGGGTCTCATCCCTGGTGGTCCAGCTGCGTGACAGGAGAGGTCTGTGCCTCCTTCTGCACAGACCTCTATCAGCAGCTCCCACGCAGTCCTCTCTCCAGCAATGCAAGCACTGGTAGATGATATTACTAGAGTGCCAGGACAGAGAGGGAGTTGCTAATAGAGGTCTGTACCGAAGAAGACACAGACCTCAGCAGCTTGTTGCGGGCTCCAGGCAGAGGGCTAGCAAGGTGCAATTGCGACCCCTGTGACCCCTATCCGTACGCCACTGTGACATACAAATCTACATTCTTCCCCTGACCTCACTTCAGCTGTGCAATTTCATCATGGATGCCCACACCATCTTAAACTTAATATGGCTAAGAATGAACTGGTTGTATTCACTCCTAAACCCCCCAATCCCTTTCTTCATCACAGTTGACAGTTCTGCCATGCACTCAACAACCAAAGCATGTTGTCTTGGTGTCATACTCAATTCTACCTTGACATTCTCACCCATATCCAAGTTGTCACCAAAACATGTTACTACTTCCTGAAAAATACTGCCAAAATACAAACCTTCCTCTGTGTGTCAAATGCAAAAACTCTCACTCGGGCCCTCATTCTCTCTAGACTCGACTATTGCAACATTCTACTCTCTGGTCTTCCTGCATCTCGTCTTTCTCTGCTTCAGTCTGTTCTAAATTCAGTTACAAGATTAACTTCTTCCAGATAGTGGCAACTCCACAAATTCTATTTAGGGGGAGCACACATGGGGCCAGAGGAAAAAAAGGGTGGGTCCATTTAATGAGCAAATGTCAAGGTCCTATACCTACAATAATGACATTCACCCCAGTGGGTATGTGTGTACACATATTTTATCAATGGGAAACATTGGTACACTGTAAAATACTGATTTGTTTTTCTAGCAAGTATTAAAGCTTTAGCAAGATGCATCTCATCACTGGTCCATCTGTATTCCTGTCTTAATTAGCTTCAGATACGTCACTTTGCATGTACATATCTAATGGAAGCAAATAAACTGATTAATATATTATTTTTAATTATATTAATATATAACTGAACTGGCAATGCCATGATTGAGCCACAGGTTACTTATCTGAAATACTAGAAGCTGTGCTATGCTTGTGAGAGGTACATGCTTCACTTAATTTACCATTAGAGTTTTAGAAAAGAGAAACTAATTTAGCTTACTTGTATAAATACATTTCTTACATCTAGATGGTGTTACTATAAAGGTACTGTCACGGAACCCAAGGAGGAGACAGGAGACAGTACAGTAATTTAGAAACACCACCTTTATTGCACAAGAATATAGTACGTAATATAATATACACTCAGGTGGAGATAGAGAGCTAAGCAGGGAGAAATAACTACTACCAGAAATAGTAGACTGCACCTGCAAGTCTATAGATAGGAGTAAGTGCAATAGCACCGATACTGGGGCTAGGACCCAGAAATAGATCGCTATGCCTTTAGACAATAGCAAGCAGAAAAAGCAACCAAGGAATAAATGGACTGACTTAGGCTTACAGTCAGTATCAGGAGATATAGGCATCCAAGTCAGAGAACCAGAGGAAGTCAGCCAGAGCCGAAGGTCAGAACCAAGTGGGTAGTCAGACAAGCCAGAGGTCAATATCAGAGCGGGTAGTCAGCCAGAGCCGATGGTCAAAACCAAGCAGGTAGTCAGACAAGCCAGGGGTCAGTACCAGAGTGGATAGTCAGCCAGAGCCGATGGTCCAATACCAAGCAGGTAGTCAGACAAGCCACAACACTGGACACCGGGAAATCTTAGGAAGACAAGCCAAGGATCATACACGGAGCTCAAACCACTACAACTGCACTGGAACACCACGAAAGGGCAACTGGTGTGGTGTCCAGGCAGTTTAAATACTAGTTGCTCCACCCCTGGAAGGTGGAGCATAATATGGTCGGTCCCTTTAAGAGTCAACCGTGACGTCACTAAGGGAAACCCTGCAACGCGTGGCCGTACTCTGCTGGGGCAGGGAAGCAGCATGGACGCGGCAGCCACAAGAGGAGAGACAGAGGAAGCCGACTGCTTGTCTGAAGACCAGGGCCTCCAGATCTCCTGGGAAACAGGACGTGGCTCGCGCAGCGAGGCAGCAACACATGTGCAACAAGCTACATAGCGGCTGGCTTACCCTAAAGGTAAGCAGAATGCTTACAGCTACCATGAGGGAGTCTTAAACAGAATAAATAAGACATGTACCTTACAAAGATTAAAAGTTAATTCAGAGGGCAAATAATTATTACAATTTGAAAAAATATTGGGACCCTAGGACTAGTGGAATTGCTTTTAAACAGTACAATTCATCTGTAGTTCATTAAGGTGAATATAGTCAATTAAAAATAGTAGTACAGAGTTATATACCACCACCAGAGCAATACAGAGTTATATTCCGCCAACAGCGCAGTACAGAGTTATATGCCACTACCACCACAGCAATACAGAGTTACATGCTGCCACAACAGCAATATAGAGTTATATGCCACCACAGCACAGCGATACAGAGTTATATGCCACCAGCACATCAGTACAGAGTTATATATTTTACCAGCTCAGCAATGCAGCGTTATATGCCATCAGCAGAGCAATACCTAGTTATATGCCACCATCAGAGCAATATAGTTATATGTCACCCAGCACCAGAGCAATACAGTTATATGAGGTAAGTACTGCAGGGCAGAAATCCCCAATGAAACAGGGAGACAGTTGAGACTACCGGACTTGCCCAGAAAACCAGGTATAAGCAGCCCACGTGATGGCTCAGATACACTTACTCGGAGGTTATGCCCGGAGGCAAATGGAATAGGCATAGGCTGTATAGTAGCGCAACTGGAGGCAATCGTGAGGCACAGATCGAACAGCACAACCGGAGGCAACAGTAATAACAGGCTGAGAACAGCGCAACCGGAGGCAATCGTAAGGTACAAGTAGTACAGCAGTGCAACCGGAGGCAACAGTGGGGCACCGGTAGCTAATAGCGCAACCAGAGATAATAGTATGACACAGGCTGTATAGTAGCGCAACCGGAGGCAACAGTGAGGCACAGGCTGTATAGAAGTGCAACCAGAGATAACCGCTAAGGCACATGCTGTCTAGTAGCGCAACCGGAGGCAACAGAAAGGTGCAGGCTGAAAGGTAGTGCAACCACAAGTGACCGCTAAGGAACAGGTTGTATGGAGAGCAACCGGACAACCATAGAGCAAATGGCTATAGGACACAAGACCGGAGGCAACAGGGACATTAGCGGTAACGCTAATGCTAGGAGAGTAGCCAATGCAGAAACTGTACTCTAGAGAGCGGAGGTCAGCCATGGTCTGGATCAGTACACAGAGAGCAGTAGTCAGCCAAAGCCTGGATTGGTACACAGAGAGAGGAGTCAGCCAAAGCCTGGATCGGTACACAGAGAGCGGTAGTCAGCCAAAGCCTGGATCAGTACACACAGAGAGAGGAGTCAGCCAAAGCCTGGATCGGTACACAGAGAGCTGTAGTCAGCCAAAACCTGGATCGGTACACAGAGAGCGGTAGTCAGCCAAAGCCTGGATCGGTACACAGAGAGAGGAGTCAGCCAAAGCCTGGATCGGTACACAGAGAGCTGTAGTCAGCCAAAGCCTGGATCGGTACACAGAGAGCGGTAGTCAGCCAAAGCCTGGATCGGTACACAGAGAGCGGTAGTCAGCCAAAACCTGGATTGGTACACAGCGAGCAGTAGTCAAAGGAATCGGTCACAGGAATCATAGTCAGGCAAGCCAGGTCGTAAACAAATCGGGCAGTGAAGACAGGAGCAAGGTCAGACGAAACCGGATCATACACGGAACAGGAACACAGCAACAAACGTCTGGTCAGGAACACCACGAAAGGGCACCGGTATAGTGACAGGAGGGTGTATATAAAGGCAAGCCCTGGGAGAGGTTGAAAACCCAGAGCCAATAAGAAGCAGTCAAGGTAAACCCGGAAGTAAGAATGTCACTCAGGCAGAATCATGGGCACCGTGATACCACCCTCATATCCTGCCCACTGTCCACCCAGCCCACACAGCCCACATTGTCCATCTCCACACTGCCCACATTGCCCACCTCCTGCACATTGCCCACATTGTACACCTCCTCCACACTGCCCACAATGTCAACACTGCCCACCTCCACATACTGCCCACATTCTCCACCTCCACACTGCCCACATTGTCCACCTCCACATCCTATCCACCTTCTCCTCCACACTTTGTCCATCTTCATATTGCCCACACTGTCCAACTACACCCTGTCCGACCTCCACACTATACCCACACCCTGTCCACCTGCACATTGCCCACACTGTCCACCTACACCCTGTCCTTCCTCCGCACTCTGTCCACATTGTCCAATGTCCACTTCCACACTCTGTCCACATTGTCCAATGCCCACCTCTACATTGCCCACCCTGTCCACCTTCACAAACTGTCCACCCTGCCCACCTCCACACACTGTCCACCCTAGCCCTCTCCACACACAGTGTCCACCCTGCCCACCTCCACACACACTGTCTACCCTGCCCATCATGATGCACACTGTCCACCTCCACACACTGTACACCTCCACACTGCCCACCTCCACAATGCCCAACTTCCCACCTCCACAATGTGCACCTAAGCACTGTCCCTAGTAAATCTCCACATTGTCCCCTGGTGTCATGGTGTGGGGAGCCACGTGGCAGGATGGCAAACTGTTGTGTTCTAGCTTAGCACAATGTGAGTGTATGATGCTCTTTTTTATTAATGCCCCCATGGTTTGCCATCACGCTTCCCTGCGGTGGGTCATAATGACATCACTGCTCATGGTGCACAGACCTGAAGGTCAAATGCAAATGCACAGTCATCAGCTAGCTTCCCTTCACTGAGTTTCAATAGACTCAATGAAGAGAAGCTTAATGTCAGTGCCAGACACTGACAGTGGCACTAGGGCAGCAGTGGTGAGCAGAAGGCAGGGCACGTGGGGGGGGGCAAGCACTCTGGCGGAAGGGCCCGGGTGACGCTACTGCTCCCAGATACCTTCCCTCTCATCTGCTCCTGAAAGCCCTCTCTTGTCTACCTATAAAGTCTCATATTTCTTACAAAATTCTTCTCACTTTCGTCTTCTACATTTCTGCTGTTATCTCCCTTGATACTCCTTCCCATCACCTGTGTTCTTCTCAAGGGTTCTTTCTGTCCTCTTCTTACACAACTCAAGTCATCTCTCAGCTGCAATCCTTTTCACTGGCTGTCCCTTGACTTTGGAATGTCCTTTCTATCACCATTCACCAATCATCCACACTCATCAATTTCAAGCATCACCTGAAAACCCACCTACTCAAGGAAGCATCTCAGTAACAATATTCTCCTTGTGCCACTGACAGTCACATTAGAATAATTTTGCACTTCCCTTTCTGAAGCCTTGTACTTGAGCTTATGATCCTCCTCCTACTCTCTCTGTATGGTGTGATGATTACTAATTAGATTGTAAACTCCTTGGGGCAATGTATGATTCTCTTTGCTGTACTTTTTCCCCTGCTAATAATGCAATGATTGCACTTTAGCCTGATGATCTTAATCCAATCCTGTATTTTTGTATTGTACTATACTATTGCTGTAAAAGCACTGTGCGCATGTATGGTGCTATATAAATAGAAAAAGATACATACATATATACATTCGAGAGGCCTCCATCACTCAAGAGTTTAAATGTCCCTTTTAAATCAATGGGAATTTCTATTTGTGACGTGCGCCTGAATTTCTTTACAGGGAGGGGGGGGATGCAATAAATTGGGACACATAGGTGATAAAGAGGAGATAACTTCTGCAGTGTGACAAACTCTCCAGTCCCTATGTTATTTACATGGAGCATATGCACTAAGATCTGTGAAGTGGGAATTATTTTGCATAGGCTCCATAGACAAATAAGAATTGGACAAGTGATTTTACTGGTGAAGTTATCACCTCTTTATCATACCTTAGTACATAACCACACAGGTATTCAGCATCAAAGACTTTTTATAAATCCTTGGTAAAAATATGTAGCAAAGTCTAGTAATCATTTCAGAACAGTGACAGTGTGAAACAGGAAAGAGCTCTGAGATGGGCAATGCGAGTGTTGAATGCAAACACTTTAGTAATGAGGAAAGACTAGCCTAACTTGGTTGGTCTACATTTTGTTTGTTTTTCTTCTACCAACAGCTGAGAGATCTGTAAAAGGATTAAGTTTATGGACTTATGTATTTTCTTAACCTCATCGGCTATGTGATTATACATATGTCAGATGGATGAATGATCTGTTAGCTATATAGAAAGGGGAACAGTAAAATGCAAGATTTATACTGTGATCATCAATTCCTGTCTATTATTTATATTTATTTGATTTCCATCTTCTGCTGTCAATAATTCACAAGCTTTTATTTTGGGCAAATGAAATGATGACTGTATTATATATGCCTATAATATAACATAACATATATATATGCCTATAATATAACATCTGCTAAGAATAACATGTAAGGAAATCTAGATTTGTAGGGAAAAAAATTGTCCAAAGTCAGTTCTTTTCATATCCTTGTGTTTACGTTTGATGACCTTTGTCTATTGTAAACTAGGTGGTCTCTGCAGATTTGAAGGGTAATTTATGATGAAGATGATTTAAGTAGAGACTAGCTAAATCAATAAATCAATTTACAGCCTTTATCTGGAAGTTGGACTCCATAGGATAATTTGTCAAGTATCTTTTTGATCAGAAAAAAGTCAAATGACATTTTGGTTTAGTTCTCTTTTTCTTGGCCAAATGTAATTGTGTCAGGTTTGAAAGTTGTGCTTTAGAACAAGATGGGCTCATCACAATTATTTTACAGAAAAAAAAATACATCTTGGGTTGGAGAGACCTCTGTAGAGTGTCCAGGAGGTCAATTTAAAAATAATGAGACTGTAGAAAAATTACTAGCGCAACTATGGAGCAAACCAGCTACATCATTGAGGACAAATAACACTTACCTGAATTCCTATTGATTTTACTAGAGAGGTATCTAAATTATTTTGAAGCAATGTGTTCACACATCTCTAGCATTGAAGGAGAAATAAGGAGAAATTAGCCTCATTTAGATCCATAGAATTTTATTTGCAGTTGGTTTGCCCGAGAATTGCTCCAACACAAGAACACAACACAAGAACACAACGCA
Organism: Rhinophrynus dorsalis; assembly: GCA_037306005.1. NCBI lineage: Eukaryota > Metazoa > Chordata > Amphibia > Anura > Rhinophrynidae > Rhinophrynus > Rhinophrynus dorsalis. Next base: position 67,414,329 of record CM074724.1, read on the forward strand.
AGAACACAATGCAAGAACACAACACAAGAACACAACACAGAACACAACCCCACTAACTCTAGACAAAGTCTGGAAGGTCAGGGCACACTTTGATATAGAGTTCCCACCAAGGCCAGATTTAGATCCCAGGCACCTCTTGGCAAGGCACTCTAAGCGCTCTTAGCTCTGCCCATGAACCCACATGACCTTCCCTGAGACCCATCCTGGTGCAGAAAATGCCATTGACCCATAACAACCAAGAATGAAAAATGTTTTAATCCCTTGGCTGCTAGAGTGTTCTCCAGTGCATTGCTGTGCAATATATTGGAGATCTCTGTAGAATCTGAGGGGTAAAAAACTGGTGTAGGGACACTGAGTTTATTCCGGCCAGACCTACAATTCAGATTGAGGGTGTGGCCAGCACAGCTGAGGCTCCCTTCAAACTTTGGGGGGGTTATTCACTAAGGTGTGATAAAGAGGTGATAAAGTGGAGATGACTTCTCCAGTGATATCACTTCTCCAGTTCCTATGTCTATGGAGCCTATTTACTAACGTTTCTTAAGTTTGGGAGATCTTAGTGAATAGGCTCCATAGACTAACATAGGAATTGGAGAAGTGATATCACTGGAGAAGTCATCGCCACTTTATCACCTCTTTATCACGCCTTAGTGAATAACCCCCTGGAGCTCTAGACTAGTTGCCTACTCTGCCTACTGGGAAATCTGAACCTGGTTGCCACTGAATCTCTCCTACCAGCCATGTATGAAAGATGTGCACTTTGGGGCTGCATTAGATCCATTGCAGCCCTTCTGGAAAGGATACACTATAGTTTTCATCATCCACAGCTGCCCAACAGCAAAAGAAGGATGATGGGAATTTTAGTCCAATATCATCTACAAGTCTTGCTGAGGATGGTGGGAACTGCATCTGTAGAGCAGCACATCTTCCTAGGCTGGCCTGTAGTATGGAACTTCCACAGGCTCCGCTGTTAAAGACATAAAGGACCATATGTACAAAGGGTTGGAGGAATTCTGTCAGACTAAGGGCCATATACAGGAATCTATGTAAGAGAAATTCTAGGGCAAACAATTTGCACCACGGGAAAAATACATTTTCCAGGTTTCCATTGATAAGCTATTCATTGGAGACCTTTCGATAACTTGCCGAGGATATACTGCGGGAAAGAATCAGGAGACGCCAAATAATTGTATTCCTCACATAAGATATACAATAGTATTATTGTTACATTAATTTTAGATCAGTTCACAAAGTAGATATGATATGATACTTCACAGTAAATAAATTGATAAAATCAATTACACATATTTATGCAAAACATAATTTTATTGGAATATAAAATGAATATAAATTGGCAATCAGTGCAATCAAAGAATTAGTGAATATCAAATGACTGAGTAATATATCTTATTTACTGTATATATATATATATATATATATATATATATATATATATATGACGAAGTAATTTACTAAGATATATTTATAAAATTGAAGTATAGCAAAATATATCAGACTAGTCTAAAAGCCCGTGTACACGGGCCAAGGTCTGGGTGATGTTAAGAGGCTGGTCCTGCTCTGCGTACTGCTGCCGCCTCACTGGCAGCACACACGATGCAGTCATGCGTTATAGAGACTGCCCAAAAGGCAGAATGCTCCCAGCATTCCTACGCCTCCCAGCATTCTGTGCTCCCAGAATTCCATGCTCCCAGCATTCTGTGCGTTTGGGCAGTCTCTACAGCGCATGGCTGCATTGGACAAACATTCTAGCATTTTATTATATAGAAGGATGATGATGTAATAAGGCAACATTACCAGCATATATAGGGTTAAACCCTACATAAATGTATCCAGAGGTATAAGCTCAATATTTGAACACAGCAAGGGTTAATTGTCTATGTGCTGTTTTCAATGTTTACTCCTTCTGGATGAAACAAAAGCTGTGAGTACATTCCCTCCACACAATTATCTTATGCATAGAACAATATATGTTTACTGAAAAGCAAAGACTATGAAGCTATATCAATACGTCACACAAACTATAATGATATAAGGGCAGAATCATGTTTGCTACACAATAACAGCAATGCTAGAGTTAACCAAAATGGAGGACGTCTTTTGTTCTGTCAGAATTTTTACCACATGGGGGTATCTATCCCGGCAGATAATTTATGGACCTCCCAAAACCACTACTCGTGTGATGAGATTAGAACACATGATTTAGGAGTCTCTAAAAGGAACCGCACACCAACTGAGACACAAAGGCAAAGCTTCCCAGATAGCAATAACTAAGGGTTAATAATGAATTCACCAGATCAAAGGAGACTCTATGACCAATCAGAAACAAAGATATTGCATATCATCTGTATGCACGTACAATGGCATGTTATCACATTCTGTAGCATTTGCATGCACATTTATACACACACTAAACATGTGGCTCTGCAGGTGTCAGTGATTACATCACAAAATTAATTCTGTGATGGGTATAGTAACTAGATATCCCTAGCAACCCCTTCTAAGATCTAAAATTGCTATCACTCTAATCCCCCACAGTATCAATATCTATGGATTGGCAATGAGTTATTCTGTTTAGCTTCTGAATTATGACTAACACTACTGCCTAAATGGCTATTATGTGGCTGTTCCCATTAGATTGGCCATATATAGTGGACAAAGTTACTTATCTTACCCAAAATAGATTGGGTGATAATAAATCTAGAAGCCTTATGGAATTTTGTTTACACCAAAGTATATATAGTTATCAATTTCAGATAAGATATAACCTGTGGTGATGTAGGTGATCAGCTCACTGGCTCCTGTTCAGGTAGGTCCAGACTCCCGTAACAGCCAGGAAGACACTATGAGAAACCCAGACAAAAAGCCCCTTTTCCCTCGTCACATTTGCTTTTATTACATATAAGCTTTTACCCAAAGGTACTATATTATTTGATAGGCCAACCCAGTATATGAATTATAATATTAGGGTATGTTAACTTTCCAGAAAGCTCTTTGATTGGTCCACAAAGCAATCAATGAAAGCTCACTAGAAACAATCTCTTACGTTGGGAGATGGCACCAAAAGACTTAAATTGCATAAATGAATAAAAAAAATAACCTGCTTGGTTAAAAGTAACATTGAACAATAGGGCCTTGTTGCCCATGGACAGCATCGTCTCAGATATCTCTAAGAAAAGATATTGTGAGTTACGTGTTACTAGAATAACCAAGTCCTTGAGTTTTATAACTCACTGTCAGCATGTTGTAAACATGTTTTCTTAACAACATAGGTTTTGAATAACAGCAAGCAAAAATGGCTGCGACAGACCATTGATGGAATATTGATCAGATTCCCTGGCAAACTCTAGGTGTTAAAAAAAAAACCTTTTAACTCAAATTAATTCTCATTGGCCCCCTATGGTGTAGTTGGTTTGCTCTGGAATTGCACCATTGAATATGGTCCCAACTGTGCTATAGGCAGTAAATAAAAATGATCACTTATTTAAACAGGGCTTTTAATCTCTGTATCAGAAGTAGCCAGATGTTCTCCACCAGCTGTTGGGGACTAATAATCCCAGAAAAACTATTGGTTGGTTGGGGATGATGGCAGTTGTAATCTGCAACAGCTGCTGTTCCAACAATTGACTACCTTTGTCTGGAAGGCTAGAGGCATTCCCAGTGCATTACACTGAAACAGAGTTAAAAGATCAATTCAAGTAAATTTACGTTCATTTCCATCGTATTTGCTACACTCTCTTGTGCATATGGTCCCAGGTACAACTATACTTGGATAAAAAAAAAATATTTCAAAAACTACTGTCAAAAAACAAATTTGTGATTCTGGCTATGTTAATGGGAGCAGTTCTAGGTACTCTTGTAGGGCTAAGTATTTTCTTATCCCTTCCTGTCCACTATGTACTGGCACAACTTTATATCATCAAGAATGTCAAAAGACGTGGGCTGTGCAACTGAAGGTCAGCTATCACCAGGATAATGCCCCATCTGCAGAGCTCCCCTAGGAGTACTGAGGCTACATTGTGAGCCTCAGCAGACCAACGGAGGAGCAGAAGAAGGATCTGAAATTAAGCAGTCTGTTTGAAATTGCTCCCTTGTTTTCACGTGCAGAGACTGAACAAGTCTTCATTGCCGACACAGAGGTTCTATGAAGGTTTAGAGTGGAACCCATGAAGTTTGTAGCTGAGAGACGCATATAGTATATCCCACTGCATTTCGGCCAAGGGAATATGTTTTCTGACACCCCCAGAGAGCTGACAGGAGCCATTTTGGGGCAGCCCTGAGGTTTTCATTATGTCTGATTCAATATGAGCAGCCTTAGTAAAATGTGATTTTTTTTTTTGATTTTTTTTTTATTTTGTTCTAAACTGGCTATGAGTTGAGAAAAACAAACCCAGAGAGAAGATATCAAGAGTTCTCATATCTTCTGCTGTGTGATTTCCTTGGAGTTTTTCTTTGTAGTTGCATGCACAGCTTCATCTAAGGAGGCAAATAGGTTATTGTCTTGTAGATTCCAAAAATGCTAAGGACAAATCCCATTTTCAGAAATTAATAGGTTTTATTTTCAGATCCTTTTCATTTTTGGATAAAGTGATTGTCCCTAAAAAAGTCTCTATAGGGGGCGATAAACCACCGTTCTTACATTGGTGACTATGGGAAGGGTGGATTTACATTTTAGGCCCCTCAGTGCAATATGCTGGTCACTTCTCTAGAATCCAAGGGTCCAAGTGAGTCCATAATTTATACTTTTGACCAATACCCAGCAGGACATAAAACAACCCTGGGTTTAACCTAGGTATGATGAACCTGAGGCACTTTAGCTGTTCAGGACTAGAATTCTCATTATCCTCTGCTGGGATGATGGGAGTTGTAGTTCTTATCAACTTGAAGGTCTCCGATAATCAAACCCTGGGTTTAGCCTTTAATGTTCTCTAATCTGATATTTTTCCCGTTGTTTAATCAAAATACATATTGCAATTAATTCACCTGCATAACAACACTTGAAGCGAGAAAGGATCAATTGCGCTAAATATTCATACTGCTGCCTCTGCTCATAGCATTAAGTCTCACATTAGTATGCAGGCTTTGGCTGAGCTGGAGAAGAGTAATAGAGAAGCAGATATCTTTGAAGGAGCTGATTTTACAGATCACATTTTACATAATACATTCAGAGCAGTGAAAAAAGCAATTGACAGAGAATTTAGTTATATAAAAAACAGCTAGTAGCTGTGAATCGTGTCTGTTTCATGAAAATGTGCTCAGTAGGGGATTATGCACTAAAGTACCTGTGGCAAAAGTCAGGACAACAGTAATGCAGTGGAATATGCATCAAAATTAACTTATACCAGTGTCCTTGTACACAACTTGGCTTCTTGTGCCACTTCCTGCAAGATGTGAGGTTGTCTATGGAAAGCCCATTTTTATTGGCTGTTTAGGGGTCTGTGGCATCATGGCAGCCAATAGGAATCATCAGCAACAAACTGGATTTTTCAGCTACCTTATTATGGAGTATACCAACTGCACCCTAGGGGACAAATAAAAATTCCTAAATTCCTGTGCACTTGAAAAGAGCTTTTTAACCCTTTGAGTGCCAGAGGGGTATGGAACACATTGCTTTGCAATGCATTTTGTATACCTCTGGCATTCAAACGGTTAACTCCTTGAATGCCAGAGAGGTCTCCAATGCATTGTTTCGCTCTGACATTTGGTTTAATCCTGACTAATGGTAGTTTGCTTTTATAAAAATGGGCCAAAACAGCCTTATGGCTATAGGGAAAGTGGAACAATTCAAGCCAACTACACTATTGGAAACAAATAAAAATTCCCTAAAATCCCATCAAGAGTTGTCACCTATGATGTAATTGGTTTGCCCTAGATTCTTTTTGCATCAATATATATAAAAAGGGATATATATATATATATATATATATATATATATATATATATATTTTTTTTTTTTTTTTATTTATTTATTTTTTTTTCAGTGGGGCAGCACTCTCACTTACATGGTAATTGCCCGGGTGCCAGAGCTATGTGGGAGTTCATATAGTGTAGAAAAATGAAGAAGACCGGCACACTCAGGACTTTTAAAAAAAAAATGTTGTATTCTACTTGGTGTCAACGTTTCAATGTGAGTTCCACATTTTCCTCAGGACAAGAAAAGTGACCCCATCCCCCTCCTATATATACATAATTTAAACAAAACCCGCCAAGTCTCTTAGTCCTACGCCATCCATGACGTCATCACGTGCCCCTTCTTCTACACCATCGTGATATATAGTGTATATGCTAATTAAATGGTGTTTAAAGTGTAAACAAGACATAGTGAAAACATTGGTGTGTTCTATGTACATTGGTCGCAGTGCGTTCAGCTGGTATAAGCGGTTCTAACTAGAATTCATAATTGTCATCTGTTGGGGGATGAATCCCTTTTCTCTTGGTGTTTCAATCTGTCTGGTATTACACACAACCCACATTCAGTCAGGCACACTGCCATAGTATGAGTATCACATTTCTCCATTCATGTCATTAGGACATCGCGGGACTCCTGCACATTGCAATGCATGGTGCTTTAATTCAACATGTGGAACTCAATGGAATATAGGTGACAAAGGTGGTTAATACAAAATATTAGGCCAACTTCAAATCTGTATTGATGCCCATTGCGTCATTAACCCCTCCACTAGGTCTGCTACAATTATGAAGCTGCAATGAAGTTGCGAAATGCACAAATAACTGGTGCCATAGTATTGATTTGGACCCCATAACGGGAAGTGAGTACACTGAAAATCGGAGGTCATCCGATATTTCAAAATGTTCAAACTTACCCACATAGAGGACACTACACTACCCACGGTCTCACCCACTGTAGGGTCCGTGAAGATAGCCATACCTCAGTGATTGTGGTGCCTGGTCAGTGCCTTCCATCAGGAACCCCAACAGGAAGGCAGAGCTAGGCATCCAACTTTGGTCCATTCACATACAGGTCACTTCAGTTCAACCATGAACACAAATACAATGTAGCAAACAACCACTAGGGGAAACAATCAATCGCAAATGGGAAGCAATAAATGAACCATAAATTACTGCATGTCATAGCACATGTTCGCCACTAGCTGCCACCCTTCTCTTGTGTATCAACACCAAAGAATGTTATAGTACTGGTTTGCCTGCAATGTCAAAATATGGATGGATAATATGTGATCTCAATAATAACGGGAGAATGGAATAACTTCATTTAAACCATGTGGTGACACAGTGTTTAGGTATTTTATATCCAATAGGCATCTCTTTGTAATAGAGTCAAATACCTATTACCCCTTCTATCAAGGGGTGGTATATGGTCTATCAGCATAGTTTTAATAGTGGCCAATGGATGACCCTTTTCCAACCAATGGCGGGCAACCGGTTTGTCAGTTGCCTTTTTGTCCAGTGCCTGTCTGATGGTAGTTCTATGATTGGCCATCCGCTCACAAAACGTGGTGCTGTTTTTCCCTACATAACAGAGTCCACAGGGGCACATTAGTATATATATTACAAAGTTTGATGTGCATGTTAGTCTTTGCTTAATTTTGATTTTCTTGTTAAGAGGCGGGTGCCTAAATGTATCACCAGCCAGCATCGTATTGCATGTAGTGCAATTCAAACATCTGTAACACCATGTTTTAGGTCTTTGTAGCCATCTGGTCTTTTTCTCTTTGGTTGTGGGTTCAGTTGCTCCATCATTCCTGCTTGTTCTCATAAGTATAGCCTTATGTGCTATGACATGCAGTAGTTTATGGATCATTTATTGCTTCCAATTTGCGATTGATTGTTTCCCCTAGTGGTTGTTTGCTACATTGTATTAGTGTTCGTGGTTGAACTGAAGTGACCTGAATGCGAATGGACCGAAGCTGGATACCTAGCTCTACCTGTGTGAGACCATGGGTAGTGTAGTGTCCTCTATGCAGCTTCATAATGGTAGCAGACCTAGTGGAGGGGTTAATGACGCAATGGGCATCGATACAGATTTGAAGTTGGCCTAATATTTTGTATTAACCAACTTTGTCACCTATATTCCATTGAGCTCCACATGTTGAATTAAAGCACCATGCATTGCAATGTGCAGGAGTCCCGCGATGTCCTAATGACATGAATGGAGAAATGTGATACTCATACTATGGCAGTGTGCCTGACTGAATGTGGGTTTTGTGTAATACAAGACAGATTGAAAAACCAAGAGAAAAGTGATTCATCCCCCAATAGGTGACAATTATGAATTCTGGTTTTGGACAAACAGAATTCTAGTTAGAACCGCTTATTTCAGTTGAACGCACTGCGACCATTGTACATAGAACACACCAATGTTTTCACTATGTCTCGTTTTACACTTTAAACATAATTTAATTAGCATATACACTATATTTCACGATGGTGTAGAAGAAGGGGCACGTGATGACGTCATGGATGACGTAGGACTAAGAGATTTGGCAGGGTTTTGTTTAAATTATATATATATATATATATATATATATATATATATATATATATATATATATAATACAATGAACACACTCACGGTTTAGGATTAAAAATGTCAAGTGTACTGAAGCAGCTTCACAACACCATCTAATAGCAGCACAAGCAGGGATCGAAACAGTTGCTGCTGCTTGTGCTGCTATTTGTCAAAGATGATGCTGTGAAGCTGTTTCAATACAGTTGACATTTTGAATCCTAAACTGTGAATGCATTCATTGTATTATATGTATTCATAATCGAGGAATACGGCACCCGCAGGGTGGACAGTGGTCTAGATCAATGTGAGTGCCAGTGCTATACGTAAGATATATATATAGTTTCTACTAATCCTTTGAGTGTCAGAGAGGTGTCCAATGCACACAGAAACAATGTATTGGATACCAATTTGACACTCTAATAGCTAACCCCTTTCTCCCGTTGAGTGTCAGAGGTGTACACAGCACACTGGAACTCAAAGGGTTAACACCCATTAGGTATTTTGGGTCCCTTTTTTGTGCCACAGTGCTCAAGGCCATTTACATATGTCTTAATGTGTTTAAAGGGGTTGGAACACTGCCAGGAGACTCAAGCGAATATCACAGCAAGTCAGAGTATAGAGACAACCGATCAACTCCCTTCACACTCACTTTGAATTTAATTCATTGTGACCAAGAGGATCACAATAAGAAAAGGAACTGACAGTATTGACAGCATGACCACACCAGCCCGGGATCTCTTATTACTATTGAGATCCATTTATGGTCCCCAGTTGTATAGCTATGAATGAGAAAGACCTAAATGAGAATTATATAAAAAAAAAAAACATAGTGCTAAGGATTAAAGGGAGGCACATGGCTCAGTGCCTGTCCCAGACCGTGGGGTGCGAGCTCTTGTAGACAGCCTATACCAGTCCTAAAAACAGTAAAAATATGAGGGGAGCAATCTTTAAAATAATAAAAATAAATATACCTTATATTTATAAAACACAAAGTGAATCCTTTTATTTAACATCTTCATTTCAAAATCATACACAAAACCTGCCCTTATAGGGTGTTTCTGGAAACAGAAAAATTATCAAACAGTATTAATTAAAGGGATAGTAATACTTCGTTTTATCTTTATTTTATTTTGTAGGCATTAAAAAAACATGAAGAACGATATAAGTCTTATCTCTCAAACCTTTATGATTCGAGAGATATTCACAAGCAAAGTTTCCCCTCACTGACCAAAACAGCCATCTAGCTGTCAGATTTGGGATCCGGTCCGCAGATCAACTGGGGGCTCTACAGCAGAGCCGAGATCGCAAGATATAAAAATATCTATTTAATTGGAAGGGTCTAAAAAGTGTGCTTGCAAACCAGGCACACTTTGTAGACTATTCGAATTAAGTAGTTCTTCTTATATCTCATGATCTCGGCTCTGCTGTAGATTCATGGCCAGTCCATGGGACGGATTCCAAATCTGACAGCTAGATGGCAGACTTGACCATTTTGGTCAGTGAGGGGAACTTTGCTTGTGAATATCTCTCAAACCATAAAGGTTTGAGAGATAAGAGTTATATAGTTCTTCATGTTTTTTAATGCCTACAAAATAAAATAAAGATAAAACAAGTATTACTATCCCTTTAAGGTATTTTTATAACAACTGTACTAATTATATGAAAAATAAAGGGCAAAGTGACTAAAACAATTTGTTTTCAGATTTATATATGTTTATCAATAAAGTAGGGAATAATTTGAAGTCCTTTGCTATTAGCCAGACCTGAAAAGTTACTCAAACCATAGCATATAGTGTTGAGCGAGCACCCCGATGCTCGGGTGCTCGGGTGCTCTGACCGAGCACCCCCTGAGGCTCGAGTGCTCGGCCGAGCACCCGAGCCCCATTGAAATGAATGGGGCGACACCAGGCACCCCCTGCTCTGATGAGGGGAGGGTGCCTGGTCAATGCCCCCTTCATCTCCGCTATGCCCCCTTCATCTCCGAATGCCCCCTTCAGCTCCGCAATGTCCCCCTTCATCTCCGCAATGTCCCCCTTCATCTCCGCTATGCCCCTCTTCCACAATGTGCCCCTTCATCTCCGCTATGCCCCTCTTCCACAATGTGCCCCTTCATCTCCGCTATGCCCCTCTTCCACAATGTCCCCCTTCATCTCCTCTATGGCATAGAGGAGATGAAGGGGGACATTGTGGAAGAGGGGCATAGCGGAGATGAAGGGGCACATTGTGGAAGAGGGGCATAGCGGAGATGAAGGGGGACATTGTGGAAGACGGGCATAGCGGAGATGAAGGGGGACATTGTGGAAGAGGGGCATAGAGTCTATGCCCCTCTTCCACAATGTCCCCCTTCATCTCCGCAATGCCCCCTTCATCTCCGCAATGCCCCCGTACCTCCAGTCCCTGGTGGTCCAGCGGAGCGTCTTCGGATCTGTGCCTCTTCCGGCACAGATCCCCGCCACCCGAACATGGCGGGAGAGCACATGGCGGTACTCGACGAGTACCGCCATGTGCCGAGCAGAGCGATGCTCGAGCCGATCCGAGCATCGGCCGAGCACGCTCGCTCATCACTAATAGCATACCCACCAGGGCTGAATTTCTACTCGCCATTGGCAAGTTGCAAGTGGATATTTTGATGATAGATAGATAGATAGATAGATAGATAGATAGATAGATAGATAGATAGACTTGGTCAGTTTGTGAATAACAAATTCTCACTAAGTTTTCTAAGAAATATTCATATATGCACATTACAGGGCACCAATTTACTAAGAAACATATATGCATATTACAGGGCACACATTTTATTTTACATAGACGAGCGCAGGTTTGTCTTTTTGTCTGTCTGTTTTCTCTTAGGGTCTGTACCTGAGGTTAGGGGATTGAAGGACCCTCTCATTCTCTGCTGCCGTCTTTGTATTTATTCCTAATATTTACATTAAAATTATAAATTCATATGGATATGTTATGGTGAGTTGGCACTGTGAATTTCCTTTCTTGCATATATATATATATATATATATATATATATATATATATATATATATATATATATATATATATACACACACACACTCTCACATACACACACACACACATTGACATTGTTACTTTACATTTACCATAACCCCTTCACAATACGTGGTCTCAGGGTTAATATAGATGGTGCTAAGTTTTTTTTTTACCGTTTGCATCCATGAGAAGTTTAGTGCATAAATCCCTGTGTGTTTTTCAGTGTAAGCAAAAAACAATTTAGTCTTATAGCCGAGCTGAGAAGTAATTTAAAAAAAAAATAATTGATGTCTTTTTAACCAAGGCCTGTCAGAATGAATTGATTATAATAGAACCTGACAAGACTTAAGTTGAAGGGAGATTGTAAAAATTGATCCACTTCAGTGGATCTTTATGAATATAATTACCTATTTTATCAGTTTTGTTTTCCCTGATATATCTAGATAAGACTGAAATCCTCTGCTGTGGCCTGCGAACACTTCAGGTGAGGAGAATTAACCCTGTGAGTGCCAGAGAGATATATGTTGATACTTCTCTGGCACTCAAAGGGTTAAACAATGTAACTTCAATTGGAGATCAAAAGGTATAGTTTTCCTCTTGAGATGAATTGTAATTTATATTACAGAAAAATATTGACTTTAATAACACCTTGGATGCTTCAGATGCCACCATTAGAATGCAAAGAAATGATTTAGAGAAGTCTCAAACATCCAAGGGGTTAAAGAAAGTAAGAGTGCTATATATCAGAAAATAGAAAGCAAAATGCTAACTCAAAATTAACACTTTAAGGGGCCTAGGGGTTTGAAACGAATTGCTCCATAATGCATTGCGCATCACACTGCTCCTTAGAGGGGTTAACGCTAAGAGCAATTCACTGGACACACCTCTGGCACTCAAAGGGTTACTGCATAACTTGAGCCACAACTCATGAAAGGAATAGGGTTTTTTATCTGCAAAGAGACATGGAGACAAGGAAGGTAAATGACAAATGCAGGGTAATTCATCTGACAAGTTAAAATGGCCATTCAAATGGAACATTGCTAGGTTTAACTTTGATTTGTGAAGGGTTTGATGGGAATTTAATTACAGGACCAGAGGCTTCGTATTATGCTTATCCTGTCTTTACTATTCCAACAGCAGCAACTGCCCCTTTGGCTCCTCTCCACCAATCTAGAGCCAGTCCCTCCTATAAATCATTGGATTCCTGTGGAAACTTCCTCTTTCTTTGCTGCTGCACAGAAATATAAGTATATTGTTTAATGGATTCATGTTAATAAGGAATAAGGAAAAGTGCCTTTGTAACGCTTATTATCTATTTTATCTGGTTTAGTACCCTTTTGCCTATCCCTTAATTTACCTTTATTTGTTCACTTACTGTAATAAATTATTTACATTTTCTTAACTCCCCCCTTTTAGATTTTTTCCTTTTTGGCTTAATCATAGCCTTTTTTAGTGTCTCCAGTTAGCGGTTTACCTTTTACCTTCTTTCCTATTTATTTGTTAGCCCGGTTATCGAGCTGTGGTTAAAGAGGCCTGTTTTTGCTTTGTATTCTTGCGCATGCCTGGTAGCATTCCGATGTGGTCTGTCAGAATACTACAGTTGTGGCCATCTTGGTTTTGGGAAGTGTGCAGGCTGTTTTAACTCCCGGGAACACTCTGGTGATTCCTGAAGATAAAATGGGAGGAAAAGATATTGAAATAGTGGGAGGAAGTAATATTAATAAAAAAATTGAGAATATGCCCACTCTGCAGACAGTAAAGAGACATTACATCCACCTGTAGAGATGAAGGCCGTGTCTCCTAAACCATCCACATCAGCATCTTTTTTAGGGAAACTCCGAACAACAATTTCAAAATTGAAAAAACATATTCAGGTGATATAGGAGAATTCCAATATCCAAAACCAGACCAGAAGAAAAAGAAAGGAAAGAGAAGAACTAGTGGATGTAGAGAGGAAAGATGAACCAAAACACCAAACACAAGCCAATCCCATCAGGAAAAATAGATCATACTATAATTAACCTTTCATCTCAATTCATTTCTACTAGTCAAGTGTCTTTACGAAAAGCGTTGACTTTGACCACAAGTCAAGAGGCCAATGATTTACATTTTTTTATAGATTTAAATCAATTTCAACCCAAATTGACTTTAATAAGGTTTAAATGAATAAGATAAGTGTGAGATTGGGATGGATTGTGATAAAGATAATATCTTGGAGGCATTGTAAAATTTACAGGAATAAGGAGCAACCAGCAGAAACCCTTTGGAATCTGGAAATTATGTTATCTTATGTTATCGTAATTATTATAAGATTCCCTCAAAGGTTATTCATTCATAGATGATATTATGTAAATGATGGATAAATATATGGAAGATGTGATGGTATCAAACATAATGACCTGAGACAGACGTTATTCACTAGCGTTCACAAGCAACTGAGTCAGCCACTAGATTGATTATGTTTTGGAATATATTTTGCCTGCTTTGCCGTTATGACCAGACTCAGCTGCTTGTGAATGCCAGTGCGTAACATCTGTTTCAGTTCATTATGTTTGAAACCATCACATCTTCCATATATTTATCCATCATTTCCATCATTTCATCTATGAATTGCTAACCTTTGAGCGAATCTTATGTTAAAGAAAAATACTGGACTAACGGAAGTTATCTATGTGAGCTCTATTTGATATTTTTTGGTTACTGGCGCCAGTAGTAGCTCCTTTTGTGGACTTTTGTATATTTTTTATGTTCATGTGTTTTGTGATATTTGATTTTGATGTTTACTTTGGGATTTCTGATTTTATTTATTCTTTGGAGTTAAGAATCATAGGGAATGTCAGGTTGGGATTGTGGGGGTGGGGGAGATATGTGTTTTATTTCACTGTCCATCCTTTAGTCCTTTTTCTTTTGTTCTGTTTATATATTAGGTAATAAATACTTTTTTATTTTTATATTATGTTTGGCTATTGTTATTATTTTGGTTGAGTGCTCTGGTAGAGATCCCTACTTTGTCACTTTTTGGTAGTTCTATCAGTGGAGACTACCTGAAGGCAAAGGAGGAAGGAGTTTTCTACCATTTGTGTATATGCTGTTGATATCTCATCGTATCTGGTGAGCTCATTTATATATATACTTTGGGAGCCTATTGTTTTGGTGGTTTCTCAGGTTCTTAGGTGGGCCTGCACCCTCTGTTACATGTATCATGATTAAGCTTTGAATACGCAAAACACGTTGATCGAATTTGTGATCCGGTTGTAATCTGACTGCTGCCTTTCCAACTTGCGTGGTCTTGGAAGATTGACAATGATATTATTGGATGAAATAAAGGTATATTATGAATTTAATTGTCTGTAACAGTGTGATTTGAAGACGGTGCGGTTCAAGTCTTTGTTCTGTGTATACGAGAAGGGTTAGAGAGAGCCCTGTCAAACCAGCACGTTAGTCGCCACACTCTAAAGACTCCTTTACACTCTGTTTTATGAGAAGTTACTCTGAATATACAAGACGACTTACGTTTTGATATATGAATGTCTACATTAGACTGGAGCCGCTTATCTCTTTCCTGCACCCTCTCTCCCTTTGTTGTCTTTCCAGTTGTTTGTAACATTTACACACTACTGGTGCAAAGAGGGAAGCATCTGATTACAAGAGCTAAAATAATAAAAAAAAGACCCTGTGAATGAATGAGAAGAAGAATTATCATGCAGATTTTTATTTTTAACTTATTTTAGATTCATATATTATTGGACTCTTAACACAAGATATTTATTATTTTCTTTTAAGCACCATAGTATATTTCTATTAGTAGCCATTCTTTGCTACAGGGGCGCTCACACATTCTTTCAGTCATGGGCCACATGATCAGAAAGCCATAAATGTGAGGGCTACGGTTTTTTTGTTATTGATAATGATGCTGGATCATTTTGTCAGCTACTCAAAAATATTTATGTATTTATTTATTTATTGGCCATCAGTGAAAATACTGATATTTAACAGATATCTATTCTGTTAAATACCTAGGTCTTACTGGCCTACGACTTCATTTGTGCTAGATAATTAGGTATAAAAATATATACATCTTTTTTTTTTTAAATCTCAAGTAAGCCCTGCACCCTGGAGTCAGACGGGCTGCAATTGTCCTAAGGGCCTCCAATTGTTCTCCCCTTCTCTACTAGTTAACTTACATGTAATTAGTTTGTATACCAATGTCCCAAATGTGTTAGGGCTGGATGCAGTGAGAGTTGACAACTACTCAGGACCACCAGCTGAATTCTTATTGCTGTTAATTGATATCATTTTACATAAAACATTATTTTATACTTGAGAATAATTTGTACCTGCAATTGCAAGGTACAGAAATGGGTTCAACTATGGCCTCCCCTTATGCGTCAGTATTCTTGGACTATTATGGACAGTTGGTGTCTATATTTCATGTGTCTTATGAAGATGCCTGTGCCAAGGTGTGTCCCATCCTTTGCCCTTTTCACTGACTTGTCACACAAAGTGCACAGTGCCGTTGCTGATGACTGCACTGTGCCTGCCTCAAGAGAAAAATATTCCCACACCCATGATTTCAGGGAGGGGTCAAGTAGAGAAGAATTACCTCTTTCCAATAATCTACAATCCCCTTCACTGACTGGGGCAGAGGATCCTGCTGCTGCACAAGAACTAGGACCATGATAATTGATTGCAGGTGGAACCTGTCCTATTGCCAGATCATTACTGCTGGAACTCATTTACATATATTTGCGAATACTTCCTTCTCTGAGCGCAATGTATTATATTTGAGGTACATAGATGATATCTTCCTTTCGCGGAATGGAGATGAATCAGATCTTCGTAGTTGTGTTGATTCGCTTAAAAGCATACCATTAGATTTACCTTCAATTATGGCAGACAGCAGATCAGTTTTATGGATATGACTGTCTACCGTTTTAAGGATAAATTGTTTACTAAGACTTTTAATAAGCCGACTGATCAGAATACCATACTATATTTTGGGAGTCATAATCGAGGACGGCATCTGTGGCATGCAGTTCCATGAGGTCTTGGATGGTGAGTGGTCAAACATTTTCTTTTTCCCTCTTCTATAAATATATAGTGTGTGTGTGTGTGTGTGTGTGTGTGTGTGTAACAATGGTCTTTAGTAGTATATAGTGTATATTTTTTTCCACATTCTGGATCACAAAGTACCAATTTTTGGATGTAGCTTTATTTAATATTTTTTGTAGGAAACAGACTGCTAATACTTTTGTATTGACACATTTTTTAATGAATGTGTTGCTGTTTTGAAGGCAGAGGGTGCTCACACCAAATATTAATTTGATTTAGAGTTTTCTTCTGTTCACTCACTATCATTTTGTTAATTGATAAAAATAAACTATTAGCATGTTTATTAGCTATTTTTGAAAGCATTCTTACTTTACAGCATGTTTTCACACCTGCCTAAGACTTTTGCAGAGTACTGTATATATAAAGTATGCCACAGCAGGTGCAACATGCTACTGTGCAATATGCTGGACAACCCTCTGATCCACTGTCCATTACCCCCTCACCTATACTATCTGATCCCCCCTATCTGATCCTACTACAGACCCCCAGATACACTGTCAGACTACCAGGCCTGGTTCTATTGCCCACTGGAAGTCACAGATCCTCACATTCACTGTCTAACCCTCCCAGCCTGGTTTCACTTCCCACTATTAGTCACCCCCCACCAGCCTTGTTCCACTGGTAATCAAGTTGCACATATACTGCCTACTCCAACAGTAGCCATGCTTATGGCTCCCACTACAATATGTCAACCCATACCAGTGGGGTACCATTTTTTTGGGCTGGCCTTAGGTACTTAACAGACTGGGAAATACCATTGTTTTGAAAGCTTTTAGTATGAAGAGACTGAAGTGTAAAATGGTATGTTTTTTTTTCCTATAGCCCCATTATTGGAAAGAGTTGTGAACACTAGTCTAGGGTCAAAAAGGCAAGTGTCCCCTCATTTGATGCAGTTGAATGTCTGTTTTCCAAAATGTTATGTCCTGCATATCTTTTCTTCACATCTATAATGGTTATGACAATTTTAGTGCAGGCAGATCATTTCAAAAAAGAAAAGTGGCAGGTGTAGTTTGCTGCTTCTGGCACCTCATGTGGTATATCAAGTGATACCAACAGGGTACCATTTTTCTTGGACTGATAGAAAGTACTGAATGCAATAGGAAATGCCATACTTTTTCAAGATTTTAGTGTCTTTGAAGTGGTGGAAATGTAAAAAAAAAAAAAATAAATAAATCAACAAAACCACCCCCACAAAACAAACAAAAACATTTTACTGCAGGAAGCCTATTTTAGAAAAGAAAAAAGGTATGTCAAGCCATACCAATGGGGTACCATTTTTCTTGGAGCAGTAGTACCTAACGGATTCAGTATGATATTCTATAGTTTCCAGTCATTTTAGTACATTTGAAGGGGTGGGAATGTAAAAAAAAAAAAAAAAAAAAGCCTATTTTTTCCTGTACTTACAATTTGTCAAAGATTTCAGTAGGGGTCGTCGAAAAGTGTGAAAAATTTCCCACATAACTTTTCGCGAAAGCGTTCCAATTTTTCTCTTTTCACGCAAAAAATGTTACCTTTACCTATGCAAAAATTTCTTCCTTTTTTCCTAATTTAACTGCCTATGTTAACACATTTTTCCCCTATTTTAACATATTTTTCACCTATATTTCATATAGGTACTCCATTTCCCACTGTAATAATACTTCTGAGGGCTGAAGTTTAGAAATAAGTGGCTGAAAGTCAAAGTTGTGAGTCCTACAGCAACATATGGCCAGACAACACTAACTTCCTGCTTAAGTGACACTGGCACATATTCATGATATTTTAAAATGTTTTGTATTTATGACATCATAGCTTGTCACAGAGTGTAAAATTTAGTTTTTTCAAAGTGCCATGTAACTAGAAAGTTACCAGCAGATAGCAAAAGTGATGAAAATGTGTCTGGCCAGCAGGGTACAAAAAATTCTCCAAACTTCTGGCACTGAAGGGGTTAATGTTGTGTTTGTTTTTAAAACGTTTTTATCTTTGGAGTCTGTGACACACATATTTTGAATACATTGATACATTACTCTTCTTGTGTCTAGTTGTGTGCCTCACTTTATAGGACTACTGTGGTCAGGTTAAAGCCACCATTCTTTCTATTTGGTTGTTGTTTTCCTGTCAGGTTCTCAGATGTTGTTTAGTCCTGGAGTGCACAGCACTATTTGAGTGATTATATTAGACCTTGCCTGTGAGGTAGATTTCTTTAAAGCGATAGTAATGGTTGTTTTTAACAAAATTGAATCTTGTAGATATTAAAAATATTAATGCAATGATGTATGTCCCATCTCTCAAACATGTATAGTTTGAGAGATATAAGCATCTAAAGTCCCCCCCGTCCCGTCCCTTTCACAGACATCAGCGCTCTAGCTGACAGAAGGAGATCCTGGTCCGGGACTGATCGGCAGCTCTTCAGCAGAGACAAAATAGCATTATATAGAAAGAAATACTTCACTGGAACAGTCTACAAAGTGTGCTTGAAAACTAGGCACACTTTGTAGACCGTTCCAATGTCTATATAATGCTATTTTGGCTCTGCTGAAGAGAAGCCGGACGGTCCTGGGAGCAGGATCTCCTTCTGCAGCTAGAGCACTGACGTCTGTGGAAGGGGCCGGAAGGGGGAACTTTAGATGCTTATATCTCTCAAACTATACATGTTTGAGATATGGAACATACCTCATTGCATTAATATTTGTTAAAAACAACCATTACTATCCCTTTAAACATTACTGATAATTACCTGGGAAGACATCCACTGGTAGTCATATACTTGCACATACACAGTGTAAACCTCAGTCTGGTTCACTGCAGTTTCTTACAGTTGTCCCATGAAACCCCTTGTTCTTGTTAAGGTAACCCTTGGTTTCCACAGAACACAATTTGAGAGAAGAGATGTACAAACATATTTTCCAGGAGCAATTTTTGTAGAAAATCTTCAATTTGTAACCTTTCCAGCAAAGGGTGGGGGTTTATGCTTAGAAGTGTTTTTCAAAGGCTACCAGTGCAGCAGGACAATGCTGGGAGTCAGAAGTGTTTTTCTTGTGTGGCTACCATAGGAGAATGCTGGGGGGACAATGAGTACTTCCATGCTTACTATGGAACAAGGCTGGGATACTGTGTGGTTCTATGGTTACTGTGGGACAAGGCTTGGGGGCACTGTGTTGTTCTATGGTTAATATGGGATACAGCTGGGACAGTATGTGGTTCTATGGTTACTATGGGACAAGGTTGAGGGGGCACTGTGTGGTTCTATTGCTACTGTGGGACAAATATGGGGAGGTATTGTGTGGTTATATGGTTACTATGGGACAAGGCTGAAGGGGAAAATGTGTGGTTCTATACTAATTATTTAACAATGCTGGCAGGACGTGGGTTGCTTTGGAAACTAGGGCACTTTTAGTGGGAATTCCCACTAAGGGCGAAAAGAGCCGTTTTACTCTGTTTTCTGTTTGGTGCAAAATATTTCACCCATCCGTATTTGAAAACCACTGTTGTATTAGGAGCAAACACAAAAAGGATACAGATAGAGTTTACTCACGAAAATAATAATGTAGTCATCTGTAGCCCAGGAACTCCTCTGAAATGACAGTGCAAAGGATAGTAATACTTCGTTTTATATTTATTTTATTTTGTAGGCATTAAAAAAACATGAAGAACGATATAAGTCTTATCTCTCAAACCTTTATGGTTTATGAGATATTCACAAGCAAAGTTTCCCCTCACTGACTAAAATGGTCAAGTCTGCCATCTAGCTGTCAGATTTGGAATCCAGTCCGCGGACCGGCCATGGATCTACAGCAGAACCGAGATCGTGAGATATAAGATCTACTTAATTCGAATAGTCTACAAAGTGTGCCTGGTTTGCAAGCACACTTTTTAGACCCTTCCAATGAAATAGTTATTTTTATATCTTGCAATCTCGGATCTGCTGAAGAGCCACCGATTGATCTGCGGACCGGATTCCAAATCTGACAGCTAGATGGCAGACTTGACAGTTTTGGTCAGTGAGGGGAAACTTTGCTTGTGAATACCTCTCAAACCATAAAGGTTTGAGAGATAAGACTTATATCGTTCTTCATGTTTTTTTAATGCCTACGAAATAAAATAAAGATAAAACGAAGTATTACTATCCCTTTCTGTACTATAATTATAGAACTAAAACATATATATATAAAGGGTTACTGCATAACTTGAGCCACAACTCATGAAAGGAATAGGGTTTTTTATCTGCAAAGAGACATGGAGACAAGGAAGGTAAATGACAAATGCAGGGTAATTCATCTGACAAGTTAAAATGGCCATTCAAATGGAACATTGCTAGGTTTAACTTTGATTTGTGAAGGGTTTGATGGGAATTTAATTACAGTACCAGAGGCTTCGTAGTATGCTTATCCTGTATTTACTATTCCAACAGCAGCAACTGCCCCTTTGGCTCCTCTCCACCAATCTAGAGCCAGTCCCTCCTATAAATCATTGGATTCCTGTGGAAACTTCCTCTTTCTTTGCTGCTGCACAGGAATATAAGTATATTGTTTAATGGATTCATGTTAATAAGGAATAAGGAAAAGTACCTTTGTAACGCTTATTATCTATTTTGTCTGGTTTAGTACCCTTTTGCCTATCCCTTAATTTACCTTTATTTGTTCACTTACTGTAATAAATTATTTACATTTTCTTAACTCCCCCCTTTTATATTTTTTCCTTTTTGGCTTAATCATAGCCTTTTTTAGTGTCTCCAGTTAGCGGTTTACCTTTTGTTACCTTCTTTCCTATTTATTTGTTAGCCCGGTTATCTAGCTGTGGTTAAAGAGGCCTGCTTTTGCTTTGTGTTCTTGCGCATACCTGGTAGCATTCCGATGTGGTCTGTCAGAATACTACAGTTGTGGCCATCTTGGTTTTGGGAAGTGTGCAGGCTGTTTTAACTCCCTGGAACACTCTGGTGATTCCTGAAGATAAAATGGGAGGAAAAGATATTGAAATAGTGGGAGGAAGTAATATTAATAAAAAAATTGAGAATATGCCCACTCTGCAGACAGTAAAGAGACATTACATCCACCTGTAGAGATGAAGACTGTGTCTCCTAAACCATCCACATCAGCATCTTTTTTAGGGAAACTCCGAACAACAATTTCAAAATTGAAAAAACATATTCAGGTGATATAGGAGAATTCCAATATCCAAAATCAGACCAGAAGAAAAAGAAAGGAAAGAGAAGAACTAGTGGATGTAGAGAGGAAAGATGAACCAAAACACCAAACACAAGCCAATCCCATCAGGAAAAATAGATCATACTATAATTAACCTTTCATCTCAATTCATTTCTACTAGTCAAGTGTCTTTACGAAAAGCGTTGACTTTGACCACAAGTCAAGAGGCCAATGATTTACATTTTTTTTATAGATTTAAATCAATTTCAACCCAAATTGACTTTAATAAGGTTTAAATGAATAAGATAAGTGTGAGATTGGGATGGATTGTGATAAAGATAATATCTTGGAGGCATTGTAAAATTTACAGGAATAAGGAGCAACCAGCAGAAACCCTTTGGAATCTGGAAATTATGTTATCTTATGTTATCGTAATTATTATAAGATTCCCTCAAAGGTTATTCATTCATAGATGATATTATGTAAATGATGGATAAATATATGGAAGATGTGATGGTATCAAACATAATGACCTGAGACAGACGTTATTCACTAGCGTTCACAAGCAACTGAGTCAGCCACTAGATTGATTATGTTTTGGAATATATTTTGCCTGCTTTGCCGTTATGACCAGACTCAGCTGCTTGTGAATGCCAGTGCGTAACATCTGTTTCAGTTCATTATGTTTGATACTATCTCATCTTCCATATATTTATCCATCATTTCCATCATTTCATCTATGAATTGCTAACCTTTGAGCGAATCTTATGTTAAAGAAAAATACTGGACTAACGGAAGTTTTATGTGAGCTCTATTTGATATTTTTTGGTTACTGGCGCCAGTAGTAACTCCTATTGTGGACTTTTTATTGTATATTTTTTATGTTTATGTGTTTTGTGATATTTGATTCTGATGTTTACTTTGGGATTACTGATTTTATTTATTCTTTGGAGTTAAGAATCATAGGGAATGTCAGGTTGGGATTGTGGGGGTGGGGGAGATATGTTTTTTATTTCACTGTCCATCCTTTAGTCCGTTTTCTTTTGTTCTGTTTATATATTAGGTAATAAATACTTTTTTATTTTTATATTATGTTTGGCTATTGTTATTATTTTGGTTGAGTGCTCTGGTAGAGATCCCTACTTTGTCACTTTTT
Organism: Rhinophrynus dorsalis; assembly: GCA_037306005.1. Taxonomy (NCBI): domain Eukaryota; kingdom Metazoa; phylum Chordata; class Amphibia; order Anura; family Rhinophrynidae; genus Rhinophrynus; species Rhinophrynus dorsalis. Next base: position 67,437,232 of record CM074724.1, read on the forward strand.
GGTAGTTCTATCAGTGGAGACTACCTGAAGGCAAAGGAGGAAGGAGTTTTCTACCATTTGTGTATATGCTGTTGATATCTCATCGTATCTGGTGAGCTCATTTATATATATACTTTGGGAGCCTATTGTTTTGGTGGTTTCTCAGGTTCTTAGGTGGGCCTGCACCCTCTGTTACATGTATCATGATTAAGCTTTGAATACGCAAAACACGTTGATCGAATTTGTGATCCGGTTGTAATCTGACTGCTGCCTTTCCAACTTGCGTGGTCTTGGAAGATTGACAATGATATTATTGGATGAAATAAAGGTATATTATGAATTTAATTGTCTGTAACAGTGTGATTTGAAGACGGTGCGGTTCAAGTCTTTGTTCTGTGTATACGAGAAGGGTTAGAGAGAGCCCTGTCAAACCAGCACGTTAGTCGCCACACTCTAAAGACTCCTTTACACTCTGTTTTATGAGAAGTTACTCTGAATATACAAGACGACTTACGTTTTGATATATGAATGTCTACATTAGACTGGAGCCGCTTATCTCTTTCCTGCACCCTCTCTCCCTTTGTTGTCTTTCCAGTTGTTTGTAACATTTACACACTACTGGTGCAAAGAGGGAAGCATCTGATTACAAGAGCTAAAATAATAAAAAAAAGACCCTGTGAATGAATGAGAAGAAGAATTATCATGCAGATTTTTATTTTTAACTTATTTTAGATTCATATATTATTGGACTCTTAACACAAGATATTTATTATTTTCTTTTAAGCACCATAGTATATTTCTATTAGTAGCCATTCTTTGCTACAGGGGCGCTCACACATTCTTTCAGTCATGGGCCACATGATCAGAAAGCCATAAATGTGAGGGCTACGGTTTTTTTGTTATTGATAATGATGCTGGATCATTTTGTCAGCTACTCAAAAATATTTATGTATTTATTTATTTATTGGCCATCAGTGAAAATACTGATATTTAACAGATATCTATTCTGTTAAATACCTAGGTCTTACTGGCCTACGACTTCATTTGTGCTAGATAATTAGGTATAAAAATATATACATCTTTTTTTTTTTAAATCTCAAGTAAGCCCTGCACCCTGGAGTCAGACGGGCTGCAATTGTCCTAAGGGCCTCCAATTGTTCTCCCCTTCTCTACTAGTTAACTTACATGTAATTAGTTTGTATACCAATGTCCCAAATGTGTTAGGGCTGGATGCAGTGAGAGTTGACAACTACTCAGGACCACCAGCTGAATTCTTATTGCTGTTAATTGATATCATTTTACATAAAACATTATTTTATACTTGAGAATAATTTGTACCTGCAATTGCAAGGTACAGAAATGGGTTCAACTATGGCCTCCCCTTATGCGTCAGTATTCTTGGACTATTATGGACAGTTGGTGTCTATATTTCATGTGTCTTATGAAGATGCCTGTGCCAAGGTGTGTCCCATCCTTTGCCCTTTTCACTGACTTGTCACACAAAGTGCACAGTGCCGTTGCTGATGACTGCACTGTGCCTGCCTCAAGAGAAAAATATTCCCACACCCATGATTTCAGGGAGGGGTCAAGTAGAGAAGAATTACCTCTTTCCAATAATCTACAATCCCCTTCACTGACTGGGGCAGAGGTTCCTGCTGCTGCACAAGAACTAGGACCATGATAATTGGTTGCAGGTGGAACCTGTCCTATTGCCAGATCATTACTGCTGGAACTCATTTACATATATTTGCGAATACTTCCTTCTCTGAGCGCAATGTATTATATTTGAGGTACATAGATGATATCTTCCTTTCGCGGAATGGAGATGAATCAGATCTTCGTAGTTGTGTTGATTCGCTTAAAAGCATACCATTAGATTTACCTTCAATTATGGCAGACAGCAGATCAGTTTTATGGATATGACTGTCTACCGTTTTAAGGATAAATTGTTTACTAAGACTTTTAATAAGCCGACTGATCAGAATACCATACTATATTTTGGGAGTCATAATCGAGGACGGCATCTGTGGCATGCAGTTCCATGAGGTCTTGGATGGTGAGTGGTCAAACATTTTCTTTTTCCCTCTTCTATAAATATATAGTGTGTGTGTGTGTGTGTGTGTGTGTGTGTGTAACAATGGTCTTTAGTAGTATATAGTGTATATTTTTTTCCACATTCTGGATCACAAAGTACCAATTTTTGGATGTAGCTTTATTTAATATTTTTTGTAGGAAACAGACTGCTAATACTTTTGTATTGACACATTTTTTAATGAATGTGTTGCTGTTTTGAAGGCAGAGGGTGCTCACACCAAATATTAATTTGATTTAGAGTTTTCTTCTGTTCACTCACTATCATTTTGTTAATTGATAAAAATAAACTATTAGCATGTTTATTAGCTATTTTTGAAAGCATTCTTACTTTACAGCATGTTTTCACACCTGCCTAAGACTTTTGCAGAGTACTGTATATATAAAGTATGCCACAGCAGGTGCAACATGCTACTGTGCAATATGCTGGACAACCCTCTGATCCACTGTCCATTACCCCCTCACCTATACTATCTGATCCCCCCTATCTGATCCTACTACAGACCCCCAGATACACTGTCAGACTACCAGGCCTGGTTCTATTGCCCACTGGAAGTCACAGATCCTCACATTCACTGTCTAACCCTCCCAGCCTGGTTTCACTTCCCACTATTAGTCACCTCCCACCAGCCTTGTTCCACTGGTAATCAAGTTGCACATATACTGCCTACTCCAACAGTAGCCATGCTTATGGCTCCCACTACAATATGTCAACCCATACCAGTGGGGTACCATTTTTTTGGGCTGGCCTTAGGTACTTAACAGACTGGGAAATACCATTGTTTTGAAAGCTTTTAGTATGAAGAGACTGAAGTGTAAAATGGTATGTTTTTTTTTCCTATAGCCCCATTATTGGAAAGAGTTGTGAACACTAGTCTAGGGTCAAAAAGGCAAGTGTCCCCTCATTTGATGCAGTTGAATGTCTGTTTTCCAAAATGTTATGTCCTGCATATCTTTTCTTCACATCTATAATGGTTATGACAATTTTAGTGCAGGCAGATCATTTCAAAAAAGAAAAGTGGCAGGTGTAGTTTGCTGCTTCTGGCACCTCATGTGGTATATCAAGTGATACCAACAGGGTACCATTTTTCTTGGACTGATAGAAAGTACTGAATGCAATAGGAAATGCCATACTTTTTCAAGATTTTAGTGTCTTTGAAGTGGTGGAAATGTAAAAAAAAAATAAATAAATAAATCAACAAAACCACCCCCACAAAACAAACAAAAACATTTTACTGCAGGAAGCCTATTTTAGAAAAGAAAAAAGGTATGTCAAGCCATACCAATGGGGTACCATTTTTCTTGGAGCAGTAGTACCTAACGGATTCAGTATGATATTCTATAGTTTCCAGTCATTTTAGTACATTTGAAGGGGTGGGAATGTAAAAAAAAAAAAAAAAAAAAGCCTATTTTTTCCTGTACTTACAATTTGTCAAAGATTTCAGTAGGGGTCGTCGAAAAGTGTGAAAAATTTCCCACATAACTTTTCGCGAAAGCGTTCCAATTTTTCTCTTTTCACGCAAAAAATGTTACCTTTACCTATGCAAAAATTTCTTCCTTTTTTCCTAATTTAACTGCCTATGTTAACACATTTTTCCCCTATTTTAACATATTTTTCACCTATATTTCATATAGGTACTCCATTTCCCACTGTAATAATACTTCTGAGGGCTGAAGTTTAGAAATAAGTGGCTGAAAGTCAAAGTTGTGAGTCCTACAGCAACATATGGCCAGACAACACTAACTTCCTGCTTAAGTGACACTGGCACATATTCATGATGATTTCAAGCAATAAAAAAATAAAGTACAGATGTGTATGGTAGCGGTGGTGAGGGGGGACTGGCATGGTGAGATTTGTGTATGTATATTGTTTTTACCATTTTCATACGCTATAATCCTTCTCAGATTATTTACACACATTACTTATCGGTCATAGCGGTGGTTCCAAGTGGGGTAGATGGTGGCAACCCTTCTTCACATCCCTCCTACACCTCCTGATCTGTGCTGCTGTTAATATATTTGTTCTGGCTTTGTCTCTCATGTGTGGGTTCTGCTACTACTACTACTGGGGCTAGATGTAGATGCAATTCTACTGCCACTACTACTAGGTATCAAAGGTGCAGCACTTACAACAGCAGCACCAGAGGCACTCGTCATATCTAACTTTGTGGATGTTAATGACCTGTGTTGTTGTTGCTGGGTACTCAAAACAGATGTGTGTGGCTGAGAAGGACTTGGACTTTGAAGAGGCGATGATGCTGATAATAACTGATAGGGTGACTGGGTGCTTTTTGATATCTGTGCTTGTCCAGGGTCAGACTTTCCAATGGCTTTCTCAAACACTTTATAGACAGGCACAGTGCTCCTTAAAAGTGGTGGAAGATTCAGCCTTTGACTTTCTGCTAACCTTATAGCCCTGTCATTATCCTCACTCTCAACTTCATCTGTATCTGAACAAGAGAAGGATGCTGGAGGGATATATTCTAGATCTGCATCATCATTAGGTCATCTTCAGCAGCATCAGCATCACCTGACAGTTCTTGCCCACTGCTAGCCTTACATTCCTCAAAGCTTTTGGAGGTCTCAAACAAATTCTTTTTAATTTTACTGTAACAAAATTCCCTACTATGGGTGTTTTGGGGCTTGTTTGTCTAACTATCTGATGCAGCAGGTGGTTCAGCTGCTACACCTTCCTCTATTATGCAATTGCCAGCATCATTAACACTTGAATGAGACTTGCTGTCATCTTCAGAGTTCTTCTTATATGGTTCTTTATTTCTACTGGCACTGGTGGTGTTGGAACTAGTTTTTCCTTGACAAACTGCATCCTCCCTTGGAGTAGAGGGATCATCATCGATTGCACACGCTGCAGCAACCATTGCTGCAGTCAGTTTTTGAACTACTACTTTACTCTCACATCCCTGCACTGCTCCACCCCTCCCCCTTCCCCTTGTGCGTTTGCTAGATATTACGCAACTACACTGTGTCTTTTTAGTGTACGGTACACAACATAACTGATGCAGCTGTATGATGCCTTGCCTAAGCCCAGTCAGCTGCCTGTCACTGTCACTTAAGATATTTCGTTTTTTATTCTTTTTGTTTCTTTTTTCTTTTTTTTAAATTGTCCACCCTGTTGTCTTATCACGTCTTTCCCCAGACTTGCCCACCCAGCACAGAGACAATAACAGCAAGATCAGCAAGCAAATAGATCCCTAGCTGCCTGTGACTTGCCAGTCAGTCACATGGAATTTTGGAGTATTTGGGGTCAACCTCCTTCCTCTCTTCTTCTCCCCAGAGTGCCCCACTGACTCTCCTAATGCACACTTACACAGAACAAATGTCCTACTAAAAGATTCCCTAAACTAAACTTCAGTTCCCTTCCCTGTCTTCTCTAGCTCAAACAAGGTGCTGCTATCCACTCACAAACACAGAATGGCATGCTGTGAGAGCCAGACAGTCTTTTATATGGGTGAACAAGGCGGGAAAAAGTGGAAAAACTGCACTTTTCACAGGAAATTATTCGCCACGGGGAAAGTGCCATTATTCGCCAATTTCAGTTTGAGGTGAAAATTTTCGCCCATCCCTAGATTTCAGTACATTTGAAGTTAAGGTAGAAAGCCAAGTGTCCCATCATTTGATGCAGTGGAATATCTACTATCAGGAATAAATGTATGTTTTATATAGTTATTGAGCTGTTTTAGGGTCATTTTAAATATGGAAACCAATATAATGTGCATTTTAGTTCATAAAGTTGAAAATACCATTTTGCGCTCCTGATAATTAGGGGTCTGTGCAGGCCATGTATGTTGGTAAATTTATATATATTTGGTATTTTTGTACTCTGGGGGGGGTTCCGGGCTTTTAACCCTTCGAGTGCCAGAGGGGTATGCAATGAATTGCAGAGCAATGTGTTGCATACCCATCTGGCACCCAAAGGGTTAAAAATAATTGAGATTTTTCACTACCAATATGTTTGTGATATATAAATTTATCATAATGGCAAAATGTGTAATTTTTAAAATGTTTTGTATTTATGACATCATAGCTTGTCACAGAGTGTAAAATTTAGTTTTTTCAAAGTGCCATGTAACTAGAAAGTTACCAGCAGATAGCAAAAGTGATGAAAATGTGTCTGGCCAGCAGGGTACAAAAAATTCTCCAAACTTCTGGCACTGAAGGGGTTAATGTTGTGTTTGTTTTTAAAACGTTTTTATCTTTGGAGTCTGTGACACACATATTTTGAATACATTGATACATTACTCTTCTTGTGTCTAGTTGTGTGCCTCACTTTATAGGACTACTGTGGTCAGGTTAAAGCCACCATTCTTTCTATTTGGTTGTTGTTTTCCTGTCAGGTTCTCAGATGTTGTTTAGTCCTGGAGTGCACAGCACTATTTGAGTGATTATATTAGACCTTGCCTGTGAGGTAGATTTCTTTAAAGCGATAGTAATGGTTGTTTTTAACAAAATTGAATCTTGTAGATATTAAAAATATTAATGCAATGATGTATGTCCCATCTCTCAAACATGTATAGTTTGAGAGATATAAGCATCTAAAGTCCCCCCCGTCCCGTCCCTTTCACAGACATCAGCGCTCTAGCTGACAGAAGGAGATCCTGGTCCGGGACTGATCGGCAGCTCTTCAGCAGAGACAAAATAGCATTATATAGAAAGAAATACTTCACTGGAACAGTCTACAAAGTGTGCTTGAAAACTAGGCACACTTTGTAGACCGTTCCAATGTCTATATAATGCTATTTTGGCTCTGCTGAAGAGAAGCCGGACGGTCCTGGGAGCAGGATCTCCTTCTGCAGCTAGAGCACTGACGTCTGTGGAAGGGGCCGGAAGGGGGAACTTTAGATGCTTATATCTCTCAAACTATACATGTTTGAGATATGGAACATACCTCATTGCATTAATATTTGTTAAAAACAACCATTACTATCCCTTTAAACATTACTGATAATTACCTGGGAAGACATCCACTGGTAGTCATATACTTGCACATACACAGTGTAAACCTCAGTCTGGTTCACTGCAGTTTCTTACAGTTGTCCCATGAAACCCCTTGTTCTTGTTAAGGTAACCCTTGGTTTCCACAGAACACAATTTGAGAGAAGAGATGTACAAACATATTTTCCAGGAGCAATTTTTGTAGAAAATCTTCAATTTGTAACCTTTCCAGCAAAGGGTGGGGGTTTATGCTTAGAAGTGTTTTTCAAAGGCTACCAGTGCAGCAGGACAATGCTGGGAGTCAGAAGTGTTTTTCTTGTGTGGCTACCATAGGAGAATGCTGGGGGGACAATGAGTACTTCCATGCTTACTATGGAACAAGGCTGGGATACTGTGTGGTTCTATGGTTACTGTGGGACAAGGCTTGGGGGCACTGTGTTGTTCTATGGTTAATATGGGATACAGCTGGGACAGTATGTGGTTCTATGGTTACTATGGGACAAGGTTGAGGGGGCACTGTGTGGTTCTATTGCTACTGTGGGACAAATATGGGGAGGTATTGTGTGGTTATATGGTTACTATGGGACAAGGCTGAAGGGGAAAATGTGTGGTTCTATACTAATTATTTAACAATGCTGGCAGGACGTGGGTTGCTTTGGAAACTAGGGCACTTTTAGTGGGAATTCCCACTAAGGGCGAAAAGAGCCGTTTTACTCTGTTTTCTGTTTGGTGCAAAATATTTCACCCATCCGTATTTGAAAACCACTGTTGTATTAGGTGCAAACACAAAAAGGATACAGATAGAGTTTACTCACGAAAATAATAATGTAGTCATCTGTAGCCCAGGAACTCCTCTGAAATGACAGTGCAAAGGATAGTAATACTTCGTTTTATATTTATTTTATTTTGTAGGCATTAAAAAAACATGAAGAACGATATAAGTCTTATCTCTCAAACCTTTATGGTTTATGAGATATTCACAAGCAAAGTTTCCCCTCACTGACTAAAATGGTCAAGTCTGCCATCTAGCTGTCAGATTTGGAATCCAGTCCGCGGACCGGCCATGGATCTACAGCAGAGCCGAGATCGTGAGATATAAGATCTACTTAATTCGAATAGTCTACAAAGTGTGCCTGGTTTGCAAGCACACTTTTTAGACCCTTCCAATGAAATAGTTATTTTTATATCTTGCAATCTCGGATCTGCTGAAGAGCCACCGATTGATCTGCGGACCGGATTCCAAATCTGACAGCTAGATGGCAGACTTGACAGTTTTGGTCAGTGAGGGGAAACTTTGCTTGTGAATACCTCTCAAACCATAAAGGTTTGAGAGATAAGACTTATATCGTTCTTCATGTTTTTTTAATGCCTACGAAATAAAATAAAGATAAAACGAAGTATTACTATCCCTTTCTGTACTATAATTATAGAACTAAAACATATATGTAAACTTTATTTGTTACTCAACAGACCTTTCTGAATTGGTAAGTGTTTTTTATTGTCCTTGAGCTATGCAACCAAGATCCATGTCTGCCTTCATGTTTATGATATCCAGTACTAATTTAAAACTGTTTTTTACCATCTGAATGCAAGATGGGTGCACCATTATGGCACTCAAAGAGTTAAAGAACCAGTGCAGGCAACAATGATTTATAATGACCATTTATGATTTTCTTTCCATATTATTGTATATGGGGGTTATTATTAAGAGGTGTTAGTATTTCATTAGTATTTCATGGAAGCAATAAAAGGATATATTAAAGGGATAGGGATGTTTCACAAAATAAGAAGCTCTGATTAATCGTCATAGTATCTGGTCCATGGAGAGTGTTATTTCAATACTGTCAGAGTTGTAGTTCAATGGTAAAGTATCCCCCTCCTGCCCCTTTTACTGATGTAACACTGCTCACCTCAGAACAGCAAGACTGTCCGGATGGATCGCAGAAAGTGACAATCTTCAGTGAGCATAAGGAAAAACCTATCAAAGGGGGCAGTGTTTTCATTGATCTCACAGTAAGAAGATTGTCCCTTGCTGTGAGCTGTCCAGTCAAGAGACCAGATTTCACATCTGAGGGGAGGCAGCTTACACTAGGTAACTACAACCCTTGACAGTATTGAAATAACACTCTCTATGGCCCAAATACTATGAAGATTAATCTGAACAGCTTTTTTTTTTTTTTTTTAACATTACTATCCCTTTAAGTGGCACTTTCTCGGTGGTACTGCCTGGTCAGATAGTAAACAAAATTGTTACCGCAGTGCTCTGCCTGGCCCTACTGTTACATTGGAAGTTCACTATTAACCCTTTGCATGCCAGAGAGGTATCCAATGCATTGCATTGCAATGAGTTGGATACCTCTCTGGAACTCAAAGGGTTAAAACTCTGCAAATATTTATAGATAGTGCTAGTCTGAATAGATTCAGATTTTAGTACTATTCTATGTGCCCAGTAAAATGTATACCTGGTCCCAGTCTTTATATCAGGAACAGGCAACCTTTACCTCTCCTGGCTCTCCAGCTGTTGGAGACTACAACTCCTATCCCCCTGAAACAGATGTTGACTGCTGGAATGCCACAGGTTGTTTTAGGACATATGTGCAAAATAAAGAGGAACAAGTCTCAGGCAAACCAAGTGCACCAGAGGCAAGAAATAAAATGGTCCTTCCATTTAACTCTTTGAATGCTAGCGACATCTCCAGTGCATTGTAAAGGCCCATATTCTAAGTAGCCTAGTTACAGAATGTTTAACCCTTTGAGTACCAGAGGGGTACACAACTCTTTGCAAAGCCATGCATTTTGTACCCCTCTGATACTCAATGGGTTAAAATAAAATTAAGTTTCAAGTAAAATACGGTATCTGCAGCAATGCTGTAACTTGTAAATCATATTAGCAGCTAAAATGAATTGATCTCAACAAATTAGGGTTAAATGAGTTATCCTGTCAAGGTGGTGCTGTTGCTGTTGCAGTCTATAGAGGGAGCTATTGTCAGTATCCCTATAATATAGACAGGATGTGAATAGAAAGGCAATGAAAATGCAGTTTTACTCTTTGATAATGCTTGGATAAAGTACCACCAAGCAGTGGGACTATTCTTGTTTTGCTGAGCAGGAAAAAACATACAAAATATATATTTTTTTTCATATTAAAAGAAACTTTTTATATACATAGTTATGAAGTTTGAAAAAAACACAAGCAAATCCAAGAAAGTTCTTCAAAATTAAAGTGCCACATATCCCATTAAAACAGAGACATTTCTCCTCTGCGTTGTGCTGGAGGTTGGTGTGAGGAGATTGGTGATCTGGTGGTCATGCCCCATAATAAAGACATTCTGGGAGAGGCTGAATGGTTTTATACACAAGAGTACTTTGGTTACTATACCTCTTGATCTACTTATCCTGGTGCTGGGAACATCAATTGACCACAAACTTATGATTCACCCCATGGCTAAATTGACTGTCCATATTCTTACAGCAGCCAAATGCCTAATAACAGCACTGTGGAAATCCCACCTTGTCCCCTATCTGGAGCTACTTCTTTCCCGCATTAGACACGTTGAACTCATGGATCGCCTTACGGCAGTGGTTCTCAGCTCCGGTCCTCGGGACCCACTAACAGGCCAGAATTTGATGATTTCCTTGTTAGAACACAGGTGAGTTAATCAATGTGAATGAGCCTCTGATCAACACACTTGTGTTCTAGCAGGGAAATTCCTAACTCCTGGCCTGTTAGTGGGTCCCGAGGACCGGAGATGAGAACCACTGCCTTACGGCAATCTTGCACAACTCTCTCCCTTGGAATATTTGGGAATACTCAAGAGACTCTTTTGATATCGCCCTCCTCTAGATGCCAACCACATTCTAGGTCCTTCTAATTCTCTACTCCCTTCCTTCTTATTCCCTTCCCTTTTTGATCCATCCCCTTTTTCACTCCCCTTTCAATCGTGTTACATTCTCCTTTTTTTTAATTCTTCTCCCCAACTCCTCCGGTGTGGGATTCCAGCTCCCCTGTGGCCCTGTCCCAATGTTGTCTTGTTTTTTTATGACTTTGCTTCTAAGATGTGAACTTAACACTTTGATGCTGTTGATGTTGTCTTCTTAATGTTAATGATACTGCTACTGTTGTCAACTCCTGCCCTGCAAGGCATCTGTAACGTTACTATCTCTGGACCTTTTGGGTCCATTGTGTGTAAATCTTGAAAATGTTAAATAAAAATATCATGAAAAAAACCACAGAGACATTTATTAAGACTTCATTCTGCAGGGCTTTACAGGAAACTATGTAACCCTGCAGCGTTTTTAGAAGTGTCCCTGAATTAAAGTGATAGTAATGTTTCACAAAAACAGCAGCTCCAATTAATCTTCATAGCAACTGAACCATAGGGAGTGTAATTTCAGTACTGTGAGAGTTGTAGTTCAAGAGTAATTGAATGATAAAGTTTCCCCGTCACACCCCTTTTACCTAGTGTAAGCCCCCTCTCCTCAGATGTGGAATCCAGTCTATAGACCAGACAGCTCACATCAAAGGACAATCTTCTTACTATGAGAACAATGAAATCCTTGCCCCCCTTGACAGGTTTTTCAGCTTTTTCCCTTATCTTAATTGAAGATTGTCCCTCTCTGCAATCTCCCTGGACAGTCCCTGCTGCTCTGAGGTGAGCAGTGTTACATCAGTAAAAGGGGCGGCAGGGGGATACTTTATCATTCAGTTACTCTTGAACTACAACTCTGACAGAATTGAAATAACACTCTCCAAGGCCCAAATACTATGAAGATTAATTAGAGCTGCTTTTATTATGAAACATTGCTATCCCTTTAAAGGGATATGTGATCACCTTACCTCAAAGCAAGCTGAAAAGGAGACTATAACTAGAAAAAAATGTGTATCAATGCATTAGTGACGTATCTAGCATCCAAGGATTTAAAATATTCCAAAGATAATATCACAGAATGAATAAATAATCCCGGCATCTTCCACAAAGCAGTGGTACATTAAGGATCTAATCCCTGCTGTCAGTTACTGCCTTAGTGGAGGTCAGGCTGTTCTGCTCATATGAAATACACTTCTTACACAAAAGGAAGCAATTTCTTATCCTTCACTGTCCTGCTTAGAGTAAAAATAGAGGTTATCTCAAGCTCTTCTTCCTGCATTGTGAGATGGGAGCCAGACACACACTGAAATACACTCTCGTTTGCAACATGTTGTCATTTGTGTATTTATCACTGGATCCGAACGTACCCTTTAATCAATGAGCAGGTACAAAGATAAAGTTATGGATTGCTCAAGGTATTACCGCCTGCCTCTAGAAAAATAGTGCATCTTCTCAAGGTAAATCTCGTTCTAACACTCACTGAGGCGGGTGTATTATGAAAAGTGGAGCAATTCTGGAGCAAACCAAGTATACCAAAGGGATAAAATACATTTGTTTGTTCACTTGTGTTGCAGTAACAAACAAAAGTTCCCAAATTCCCATCGAATTAAATGGTGTTTTTAATTGTATCCCTTTTAGTGACTCATAGTGTATCGGAGGCCTCTTTAGAATTCAAGGGGTTAAGATTAACCCTTTGTGTGCCAGAGGGGTTAATCTTAACCCCTTGACTTCTAAAGAGGCCTTACATATTAGTAATAATTTGGATCTGATACACAGTTTTTTGTTCTGTATTCTATCAGTGTACGTAGCAAAGACAGCTCCCTTCACACAGGTGCTCGATGCTGTTAGGAAAGGTTTAACCTCTTAAGGACTACATGACGCACTATGACTGTCATGGTCCTTAAATACTTAAGGACCGATTACGGTCATAGTACGTCACGTACTTTTTACTTACCTCCACCAGGAGCGTTGTAAGTAAAAATGGGGCCTAAAATTGACCGCTCCAAGACTAGAGCAATCTCTTTCAGGCCCCAAAGCGACGCGTCGACATACGCAACAGGTCACGTGTACCGGCACGTTGGCAAAGATCAAAGCGGTCCTTATGGGACGGAAACATCCCAGGACCGCTGGTCCTTAAGGGGTTAAACACCTTCCTTATATCCCTCACCAGGGTTTTGTACACAGCAAAAGTAAGACAATATCAGTGCTTTTAACTGCATTATACTAAATACATGTTCACTTCAGATGAGGCAGATAGGGACTTCCATAGTCTGAGGTGTCTTGACGGAGCTTATCATGGTTTTGACCATAAACACGTCACTAAGCCTTACTGTTTTTTATTTGTAGTAAGTCTAAGGCTATTTATTGGTAAAAGTTAGTATCTGATGAACATATTTTTGTATGTTTTATTTTAGTATATGTAGCATATATAGTTTCTGCTGCTGCCCTATCTATGCACATACAGCATATATACCTATTTCCATACTATTGATAAGCAAGGTACAGATCACCAGGATTCTGTGTATATTTCTATAGGGTGATTTTTTTGTTCGCTATAGTGCAGTTGGTTTGCATTAGAAATGCAGAGATTCTCTCTACCACTGGCTGCATGTTTCAGCCATTCCTCTTAGAATCTCTCTCAGTGACAATGATAGAGTCCTGGGGACAACAACAAAAAAATAATTCAAATTTTGACTTTAAAAGTAAAAATTCTGACTTTTAAAGCGGAACTTTCATCCGCTATAAAGTTGCCCTGCTATAATTAAGCAGGTAGCAACTAGCTTCAGAATATATATTTTATATTTGAAAAGTAGCCTGTTCTAAAGAAATCAGTAATTGTAGGAGACTGATGGCCGGGTTAGCTCAGTCTGCGCGCCTGTGCCGTCAGTCCCTTCCTGTAACCATATGGTGCACTGCAGTCTACACAGTGGAGACCGGTACTGACAGCGCAGGCATGCAGATAAGATGTCTGTGCTGTAGCCTGGGTTCCGGTCTCCTTCAATGATTGAAAAGTAGCCCGTTCTAAAGAAATCAAAGGTAAAATATATATTCTAAAGCTAGTCCAGTGGTTCTCAACCCGTGCCCTCAGTAGTTACTAACAGACCAGGACTTGAGAATTTCCTTGTTAGAGCATAGGTGAGTTAATCAATATGTCTAAGCCTCTGATCAACACACTTGTGTTCTAGCATGGATATTCCTAATTACAGGCCTGTTAGTGGCCACTGATGGTTTGAGAACCTCTGAGCTAGTCGCTACCTGCTTAATTATAGCAGGACGACTTTATAGCGGATGATAATTTTGACTCTAAAACTCGAAATTCTGACTTTTGAGGTCAAAATTTCAACTTTTAAAGTCAAAATTCTGACTTTTGGACTCAGAATTTTGACTTTTAAAGTCAGATTTTCAACTTTCAAACTCAGAATTTCGACTTTTAAACCCAAATTTGATTTTTTTTTTTTTATGGCCCCAGGGCTCTCCCGTAGATTGATGTATTAAAAGAACCAGCGTAATTCTGGGTAAACCAGCTGCACCATTGGGAAAAATGTTCCCAAACCCCCAGTGATTTAAATGGGGCTTTTACCCAACTGAATACTAGAGACGTCTCCAACACATTGTGAAGGAATGCGTTGGAGGCCTCTCTAGTATTCAAGGAGTTAAAAGCCCCATTTATATCAATGGACATTATTATTTATCCGCTATGGTATGGTTGTTTTGCCCTAGAATTACTCCAGATCTGCTTGGTACAAGTCTCAGTGTGTGAAAGTGATTGGTGTTTTTCCTCTCACCTCATCTTTTGTGCCCTTTTTCCTTGCATTGCTGATCTCTGTGGTGTTTGGGTGAACAATTCCCTTCACCAATCCAAGTCTAAAGTTAACTGAGCACCAGATGAGAGCAGTGCACTCCTTTGTCTTGGTAATAATTAGTGATGAGCGAGCACCCCAATGCTCGGATGTTCGGGTGCTCTGACCGAGCACCCCCTGAGGCTCGAGTGCTCGGCCGAGCATCCGAGCCCCATTGAAGTCAATGGGAGGACTCGAGCATTACACCAGGCACCCCCTGCTCTGATGAGGGGAGGGTGCCTGGTCCATAGGAAAAGGGCAGAAAAAGATGGAAACACTACAGAAATGGTTCAGGGACAGCATAGGGAGGATGTCTGGATGCATCTTGGACTCCAACATCGCTGCTGGGAACGATCTTTCGCCCGTAGTACGCCATTTTTACAGACTGACCGTAAAACACACAAAAAGGAAAATAAAAACGACTTTAGGCGAAAAATTGTTACCAAACAGTATTTGCTGTATATTTACTTGTATATCATCTGCAAATTCTCCCAAAAATTTCATCGATTTTCTGAAGTGAGGCCATGATTAAGAGGGAAACGTGCGCAGAGGCAAATTATCCCAAAAATTTCCTTGATTTTCAGAACTGAGGCCATGATTAAGAGGGAAACGTGCGCAGAGGCAAATTATCCCAAAAATTTCCTTGATTTTCAGAACTGAGGCCATGATTAAGAGGGAAACGTGCGCAGAGGCAAATTCTCCCAAAAATTTCCTTGATTTTCAGAACTGAGGCCATGATTAAGAGGGAAACGTGCGCAGAGGCAAATTCTCCCAAAAATTTCCTTGATTTTCAGAACTGAGGCCATGATTAAGAGGGAAACGTGCGCTGAGCTGACCATCTAAAACATTATGGGTGAGGGTCTGCTGCAGAGCTGACCATCCTAAACATTATATGCGAAGGCCCGCTAGTGAGCTGACGCTATAAAACATTATATGAGAGGGCCCGCTAGAGAGCTGACCCAATAAAACATTATATGAGAAGGCCCGCTGGTGAGCTGACCTATATAAAAATTGGCAAACAGGGCCCGCTGGTGAGCTGGCCCTATATAAAAATTATATCACAGGGCCCGCTGGTGAGCTGGCCCTATATAAAAATTATATCCCAGGGCACGCTGGTGAGCTGGCCCTATATAAAAATTATATCCCAGGGCATATGGAAGAGGAGGAGGAGGATGAGAACATTAAGAGTCAACCATATACCCGTTTTTGGGGTGGAAGGGGTGAATGGGAATACAGAGTATTCCCATCATTGTAAATAACATATATAAAGTGAGTTTATGTTCCCCCGGGGCTTTCCTCCAGTGGAGTGGAGAAGTCAGGGGAAATCCAGGCCTTGTTCATTTTTATAAGTGTCAACCTATCAGCATTGTCGGTGGAAAGGCGGATACGCTTATCTGTTATGATGCCACCAGCAGCACTAAATACCCGCTCAGACAGAACGCTGGCGGCAGGGCAGGCCAGCACCTCCAAGGCGTAGAGTGCCAGTTCATACCACGTGTCCAGCTTGGACACCCAGTAGTTGTAAGGCACAGAGGGATCATTGAGGACGCTGACACGGTCTGCTACGTACTCCTTCACCATCTTCCAAAACTTTTCCCTCCTTGTGACACTAGGCTGCGCATCAGGGTGAGGGTGCTGGCGGGGTGTCATGAAGGTGTCCCACGCCTTGGAGAGTGTTGCCCTGCCTTTGTCGGAACTGCTGTGTGCTCCCCTTTTCTCCCCTTCTCGGTTGGCCAAGGTAGCACGTACTCTGCCGCCAGCGTTGTCAGATGGAAAATTTTGGAGCAATTTTTCAACAAGAACCTTCTGGTATTGCACCATTTTGCTTGTCCTCTCCACCGGAGGAATGAGAGATGAGAAATTCTCTTTGTAGCGGGGGTCCAGAAGGGTGAACACCCAGTAATCCGTGTTGTCTAAAATGCGTACAACGCGTGGGTCACGGGAAAGGCAGCCTAACATAAAGTCAGCCATGTGTGCCAGAGTACCAACAGTCAAGATTTCGCTGTCCTCACCAGGAGGCTGACTCTCAATATCCTCATCCTCTTCCTCCTCTTCTGCCCACCCACGCTGAAGAGATGGAACTAAAGTTCCATGGCTACCCTCTGTAGCGGAGGCAACCGTGTCTTCCTCCTCCTCCTCCTCCTCCTCCTCCTCCTCCGCCTCCTCCAATTGTCGCTGAGAAGACGAAGTGAGGGTGCTCTGGCTATCACCTTGTGTAAGCTCTTCCTCCCCCATTTCCACCTCTTCCACATGCAAAGCGTCGGTTTTAATTGTGAGCAGCGAGCGTTTCAGTAGACACAGAAGTGGGATGGTTACACTGATAATAGCGTTATCGCCGCTCACCATCTGTGTCGATTCCTCAAAATTGCGTAAAACCTCGCAGAGGTCTGACATCCATTCCCACTCCTCACTTCTGATTACAGGAAGTTGAACGGAGAGGCGACGACCGTGTAACAGCTGGTACTCCACTACTGCCCTCTGCTGCTCACAAAGCCGGGCCAACATGTGGAAGGTGGAGTTCCAGCGCGTGCTCACGTCACACAGCAGCCGGTGAGCTGGCAATTGTAAGCGCTGCTGCAGCTTCAACAGGCCGGCCGAAGCTGTAGATGACTTACGGAAATGTGCACACACGCGGCGCACCTTGGTCAAGAGATCATGCACATTGGGGTAGGTTTTTAGAAATCGCTGCACCACTAAATTAAATACATGCGCTAGGCATGGTACGTGTGTGAGCTTGCCGAGCTCCAAAGCCGCCACCAAGTTACGCCCATTATCACACACAACCATGCCTGGTTGCAGGTTGAGTGGCGAGAGCCACTGCTCGGTCTGGTGACTAATCCCCTGCAACAGCTCTGAGGCCGTGTGCTGTTTGTCCCCAAGGCAGATCAGCTTCAGCACGGCCTGTTGACGCTTCCCCACTGCAGTGCTACACTGCTTCCAGCTACTGGCTGATGGGGGAGTGGCGGTGTGTGTAGAGAATTCGGAGGTGGAAACGGAGGAGGAGGAGCCAATAACGTAGGTGCTGGTGGAAACCCTGATGGAGGTAGGGCCCGCAATCCTCGGCGTGGGTAGCACCCGTGCCATCCCAGGGTCCGAGTCGCTCCCAGCCTCCACGACATTCACCCAGTGTGCCGTCAGGGAAATGTAGCGTCCCTGGCCACAAGCACTTGTCCATGTGTCAGTCGTTAAGTGGACCTTCCCAGTAACTGCGTTGGTCAGGGCACGGGTGATGTTACGGGACACATGGTGGTGTAATGCGGGGATGGCACACCGGGAAAAGTAGTGGCGGCTGGGGACGGCGTACCGAGGGACAGCTGCTGCCATCAGGCTGCGGAAGGACTCAGTGTCCACAAGCCTAAATGGCAGCATTTCGATGGCCAGTAATTTTGAAAGGTGTGAGGTTAGTGCTATGGCCTGTGGGTGGGTGGCTGGGTACTTTCTCTTGCGCTCAAATGCCTGGGGTAACGACATTTGGACGCTGTGCTGGGACAGGGAAGTGGATGTGGTCGCTGATGGTGCTTCAGATGGTACAGGTGCAGGGCGGGAGGTATGCGGGCCTGCGCCTTCGACAGGCGATTGGCCGGCACCGAAAACAGGGGAAGAGGAGGCAGTGGTGTGGCCTGCAGACACAGATGGGCGATCCAGGCGTTCCTCCCACTTACTACGGTGCTTGGATGCCATGTGTCGGATCATGCTGGTGGTGGTGAGGTTTCTAGTGTTCATGCCTCGGCTCATTCTGGTGTGGCACAGGTTGCAAACTACAAATCTTTTGTCGTCCGCACTTTCCTTAAAAAAACGCCATACCGCGGAACACCTACCCCTTGGCAAGGTAGATTTACGCAAGGGGGTGCTCCGTGGAACATTTGCGGGCCGGTTTGGTGCGGTCCGCCTTCTTTCTGTAGCCACACCACTGCCTCTTCCAGCCTGTTGCGGTGCTGCAGATGGCTCACCCTCAGGACTGCTGTCATCGCTCGGCTCTACACCTTCCCAGGTGGGGTCAGTCACCTCATCGTCCACCAAGTCCTCCTCCACTTCCTCACTCTGATCATCCTCCTCAAGTCTTGATCCCACCACATACTCGGTCATTGACAACTGTATAACATTCTCCTCAACAAGGTCTTGAGAAGGAAATAGTGGTTGATTTAATGGCAACTGTGTCTCATCATCATCATCATCATCCACTACTTCCTTTGACCTTAAATGCCGTTCACATCTGTCATCTTCTTGTGATTGGGTAGCCTCTAGAGGTTGTGAATCAGGGCACAAGATGTCATGTTCCTCTGCAAGCGTGCTTGGAGAGAGGGTCAAATGAAGGATTGGTGATGAGACGAGCTCATCACTATATCCCAGTGTGGGATCACTTCTTTGACCAGACCGTGTATGGTGGGAGGAAGGATGATCAGAGTGAGGATTATGTTGACCAGACTCTTGGCTACTGAGAGTGGACTTGGTGGAAGACAGGGTGGTGCTTAACCGACTGGAAGCAGTATCAGCTGTCATCCAACCGACCACCTGTTCGCACTGGTCGGACCTCGAGAGTGATGTCCTGCGACGCCCTGTGAAATCAGACATGAAGCTAGGTATGGTGGATGTCTTTCTTTCTTGTGCTCTGGCACCAGGCACAGTTTCTCCGCGTCCTGACCCGCGCCCTGAACTTTCAGGATCACGTCCACTTCCCCGTCCCTTTTTACCCGCCTTCTTCATCTTACACGATATATATGACTTTAATATATATGAGTTTGAAAACTTAACAGTATTTCTTACTATTCTGCAACTCTGCAGAGTACACAGAATAGGCTGCTAAACTGCGGTGACACACACTGAATGGAATAAGTGACTTTAATATTTGAGTTTGAAAACTTAACAGTATTTCTTACTATTCTGCAACTCTGCAGAGTACACAGAATAGGCTGCTAAACTGCGGTGACACACACTGAATGGAATATGTGACTTTAATATTTGAGTTTGAAAACTTAACAGTATTTCTTACTATTCTGCAACTCTGCAGAGTACACAGAATAGGCTGCTAAACTGCGGTGACACACACTGAATGGAATAAGTGACTTTAATATTTGAGTTTGAAAAATTAACAGTATTTCTTACTATTCTGCAACTCTGCAGAGTACACAGAATAGGCTGCTAAACTGCGGTGACACACACTGAATGGAATAAGTGACTTTAATATTTGAGTTTGAAAAATTAACAGTATTTCTTACTATTCTGCAACTCTGCAGAGTACACAGAATAGGCTGCTAAACTGCGGTGACACACACTGAATGGAATATGTGACTTTAATATTTGAGTTTGAAAACTTAACAGTATTTCTTACTATTCTGCAACTCTGCAGAGTACACAGAATAGGCTGCTAAACTGCGGTGACACACACTGAATGGAATAAGTGACTTTAATATTTGAGTTTGAAAAATTAACAGTATTTCTTACTATTCTGCAACTCTGCAGAGTACACAGAATAGGCTGCTAAACTGCGGTGACACACACTGAATGGAATAAGTGACTTTAATATTTGAGTTTGAAAACTTAACAGTATTTCTTACTATTCTGCAACTCTGCAGAGTACACAGAATAGGCTGCTAAACTGCGGTGACACACACTGAATGGAATAAGTGACTTTAATATTTGAGTTTGAAAAATTAACAGTATTTCTTACTATTCTGCAACTCTGCAGAGTACACAGAATAGGCTGTTAAACGGCGTTGAAACACACTGAATGGAATATGTGACTTTAATATTTGAGTTTGAAAACTTAACAGTATTTCTTATAATTCTGGAACTGTACAGAGTACACAGAATAGGCTGTTAAACGGCGGTGAAAGACACTGAATGGAATATGTGACTTTAATATTTGAGTTTGAAAACTTAACAGTATTTCTTACTATTCTGCAACTCTGCAGAGTACACAGAATAGGCTGTTAAACGGCGTTGAAACACACTGAATGGAATATGTGACTTTAATATTTGAGTTTGAAAACTTAACAGTATTTCTTATAATTCTGGAACTGTACAGAGTACACAGAATAGGCTGTTAAACGGCGGTGAAAGACACTGAATGGAATATGTGACTTTAATATTTGAGTTTGAAAACTTAACAGTATTTCTTATAATTCTGCAACTGTACAGAGTACACAGAATAGGCTGTTAAACGGCGGTGAAAGACACTGAATGGAATATGTGACTTTAATATTTGAGTTTGAAAACTTAACAGTATTTCTTATAATTCTGCAACTCTGCAGAGTACACAGAATAGGCTGTTAAACGGCGGTGAAAGACACTGAATGGAATATGTGACTTTAATATTTGAGTTTGAAAACTTAACAGTATTTCTTTATTTCTTATAATTCTGCAACTCTGCAGAGTACACAGAATAGGCTGTTAAACGGCGGTGAAAGACACTGAATGGAATATGTGACTTTAATATTTGAGTTTGAAAACTTAACAGTATTTCTTACTATTCTGCAACTCTGCAGAGTACACAGAATAGGCTGTTAAACGGCGTTGAAACACACTGAATGGAATATGTGACTTTAATATTTGAGTTTGAAAACTTAACAGTATTTCTTATAATTCTGGAACTGTACAGAGTACACAGAATAGGCTGTTAAACGGCGGTGAAAGACACTGAATGGAATATGTGACTTTAATATTTGAGTTTGAAAACTTAACAGTATTTCTTATAATTCTGGAACTGTACAGAGTACACAGAATAGGCTGTTAAACGGCGGTGAAAGACACTGAATGGAATATGTGACTTTAATATTTGAGTTTGAAAACTTAACAGTATTTCTTATAATTCTGCAACTGTACAGAGTACACAGAATAGGCTGTTAAACGGCGGTGAAAGACACTGAATGGAATATGTGACTTTAATATTTGAGTTTGAAAACTTAACAGTATTTCTTATAATTCTGCAACTCTGCAGAGTACACAGAATAGGCTGTTAAACGGCGGTGAAAGACACTGAATGGAATATGTGACTTTGATATTTTAGTTTGAAGACTTAACAGTATTTCTTCCTATTCTGCAACTCTGCACAGTACACAGAATGTGCTGCTACACTGCGGCGAAGCACACTGAATGGAATATGTGACTTTGATATTTTAGTTTGAAGACTTAACAGTATTTCTTCCTATTCTGCAACTCTGCACAGTACACAGAATGTGCTGCTAAACTGCGGCGAAGCACACTGAATGGAATATGTGACTTTGATATTTTAGTTTGAAGACTTAACAGTATTTCTTCCTATTCTGCAACTCTGCACAGTACACAGAATGTGCTGCTAAACTGCGGCGAAGCACACTGAATGGAATATGTGACTTTGATATTTTAGTTTGAAGACTTAACAGTATTTCTTCCTATTCTGCAACTCTGCACAGTACTCAGAATGTGCTGCTAAACTGCGGCGACGCACACTGAATGGAATACGTGACTTTGATATTTTAGTTTGAAGACTTAACAGAATGTGCTCTAATCTGCAACTTTGCACACTAAACAGAATGTGCTCTAATCTGCAACTTTGCACACTAAACAGAATGTGCTCTAATCTGCAACTTTGCACACTAAACAGAATGTGCTCTAATCTGCAACTGTGCACACTAAACAGAATGTGCTCTAATCTGCAACTTTGCACACTAAACAGAATATATATATATATTTTTTTTTTTTTTTGTTTTTTTCCCCCCACACCAAATAACCTGCTGCCCCCACACACAGTAGTCCTAAAAAGGACTTTTGGTTCTTTTTTTTTCACAATTTTTGTTTTTTTCCTCCCTACACTGCCTTTCCCTTCCTATCCTCAGCTCTCCCTGGCTCAGACTGAGCCGAACTCGATGGTCAGGTGCTATACAGCACCTGACCACGGGTTCTGGCCAGCCAATCAGTGTAATGCCAGCAGCCAACATGGCTGCTGGCATTACACCGATGTCAGAGCCTCCCTGCACGTTTATTGGCTGCGCAGCAGCCGCAAAACGTGCGGGGAGGAGACCCGAACATGGCGGGCGAGCACATGCGGTACTCGTACGAGTACCGCCATGTGCCGAGCAGAGCGATGCTCGAGCCGATCCGAGCATCGGCCGAGCATGCTCGCTCAACACTAGTAATAATGCATTCCTCCATACACATGCACGGTACAGTATATTTTAATGTGCTTACACCTTTATAAAACAGCATGAGCAATTTGTACTCTTTTAATTATAGTTTCAAATGCTGCATGATGAGACTTATTGTCATATTTAGCAAACAGTGCTTTGTTGCCTCTCAAGACAATTGCACTTGCAAATTATCACTCCTAGCTTCTGTGAGTTCTAGCCAATCAGTGTGTACCTGACCCTATAAGTAACACATAAAATGGGGACTGTTAGTTGTCAGTCAGAGTAATTTGGTTTTATGTATAGGGCAAGACAGGACAATATCACACAATGTAATGTTTACATGAAAAGAAATATCAGGATAGACTAAAGGATCTGAACATGTATAGCTTGGAGGAGAGAAGGGAGAGAGAGGATATGATAGAAACATTCAAATCCATGAAGGAATTCAACAAAGTGCAGGAGGAACGTACATTTCAAAGGAGTAAAAATGTTAGGACAAGAGGCCATAGTCTAAAACTAGAGGGACACAGGTTTAGACGTAATGTAAGAAAGTTTTACTTCACTGAGAGGGTAGTAGATTAGTGGAATAGCCTACCAGCAGAAGTGGTAAAAGTTAATACAGTGACAGAATTTAAGCATGCGTGGGATAGGCATAAGGCTGTCCTTAACATAAGAAAAGACCAAGGACCAAATAAGGTTTGAGGTTTTTTACAGTAGGAAAATGAGCAGACTAGATGGGCCGAATGGTTCTTATCTGCCATCAAATTCTATATTTCTATGTAAAGACAAAAATATCATGCCATCACTTTGTAAACATACATATATCATGCACAACTGAATATGTAGCATATAGTTTTCTGGTGAGATGCTCAGCTGGTTAATGTACCAGATGTAGTTGATTACAGGTTCTAGTCCCAGCAGGGGCAACTCAGCCCTTCATCCTTCCAAGGCAGATAAAATGAGCACCATTACATTGGGTAATAATATCTATACTCCAGGACATACTTGAAAACGAGAGACAATCTCACTGTATGTTTCCTAGCAAAATAGTTTGATTATTATTATTATTATTATATGTATATTACATGAAAAAGGGTTATGTGCATGTCTGTGTCTTGGGTGTAGGGGCAGTGGCTATGAGTGTTCCTTTATCATTTTTGAAATGTTGAAGGACATATCCATGTTCCTAGGTGGCAGTGCCGTTAAAATCATAACTGATGGTCAAATTACTGAGGGAAATAATCCAAAACTCCCCTGGTCTTATTGACCCCCACCCTCTGATCAGAGGGGTATGCAGTGCTTGGCTTCACAATGTGTTGTGCACACCTCTGGTCCTTACAGAGGTCAGTAGGCTCATGCACTCTGCCTGGTTAGTAACTGTCTACCGGTACAGCGGGGATCAGTGGACCCTGTGGTTGGTTATCTGCTTATTTATCAGCTGGGCACTTTGCTGCTTCATCCTGGGGAGGGGTGTTCTGTATGGTATGACCTTTCTTTTTCTTCTTTCCTCCTTTCTGTATTCCTTTACTTTTCTCCCATACTATCTTGTTCTGGTTAAGTTAAAAGGTATTACATAGCAACTCAAAATTGTAATGATGCCAGGGTGCATACCCCTGCCTCTTTCACTGTATAATCTAGGTGATTGATAATATGGTCTTTACCTGACTATTGCTTGTAATGACCCCAAGGCTTATTGGATACTGCATCTCTATTTAATTCTTGCTCACTATTCTGCATGGTATTTGGTGTCATTATTTACTACTTTAATGCTCTGTTTGTTATTGCAATACCAATAAAAACTATATGAAAAAAATCATACTGGATGGGTAAAACAATCTGAATGCAAGATTCCCCTGGTCTTATTGACCCCACCCTTTGATCATAGGGGTGTGTAATGCATTGCTTCATACTGTGTTGTGAACACCTCTGGGCCCTAAAGACATCAGTAGGCTCCTGCACTCTGCCTGTTTAGCAACTATAATGTCTGCCTATATGGGCATGACCTCCATGACTTATTGAAGATGTTTTTGCTGGAACAAAGAAGAACGAAATGTATTTCTGCCACTAGGATTTTCTGCCCATAGTAAAGTAAGTTGGAGCTTTATTATTCAGAGTTATTACTTCTCCTTTAAGATGTTGGATGATCATTCTGTCTTGTTATCTCAGAAAAGAGTTGTTTAATCGGTGTTTCTCAGTCTGTTGTACTAGTACCCCTGAGGGTACTTGGGATACATGAAGAGGTACTTACCAAAGTGAAGGCCTGCCTTCGGTATTGATTTGCTGGCCTGACCCACAGCATAATTATCAGACCTGGGAACTCTCCGGATCTTCCCTTCCAGTTTTCAGACTGAATTACCAGGTCTCCAGGGACAGAGGCTTATTCTCTGGTAGTGGTGAGTTTCTTCTCCTTCCCATCATGTTCCTCCCACTTTCCACACACCACTTCTCCTTCCCACCCTATTCTGCTCACTTCCCATCTATTTTATGACACAAATATGTTTAAGCTCCGCCCGCACAGTTAAGCACCACCCCTTAATGATGCAATTCATGTAATTGATATCCTGTTCTCGGCAGCACATTAGACCTTTCTGGGGCTCAAGATGAACAAGTTCCCAGGTATGATATTATGCAAGCTACAACACTGACTGTAATTGAAAATCTTGCCCACCATGGCAAAGCACATCAAACTGTGCAAGTCTGCCTCAAATCTGGAGTTCACATGTATTTAGTATAATGCAATTAAAAAGCAGTTATACTTTCTTACCTCTGCTGTGAACAAACCTCCAGTACTTATTTTATACTTTCCCTGTTTGAAAAGCATTGTGTGCAGGGTGCTATTAACCAAGAAGTGAGAGGAGAAAAACATTTACAATAATTGCAAACATAAATGTAGCTATGGCAGAATTACCTGTGTGTCACAAAGTGGCAGTTCCGCTTTAAAAGGTGCTTTTAACCCCCTGAATGCTAGAGAGATCATCAGTGAATTGCAGATCAGAAACTGTTCTAGCAATAATACGGTTAAAAGCTCCTTTAACACGGAGTGCCAGAGTGGTATCTAACGCATTCTGCGCTCACTCTATTGGAAGGCACTGCATACACTGCGTGGCATCAGTTAAAGATATTCATACATACACAGGGTTAAATCAATTGAATTTTTTTTTATGTCTCATTTTCTCACTGTGTTGCAGTTGATTTACCCAGAATACCACCATTTTGCTTTTGAGCATTAGGCCCTTTATAGTCAAATAAACATTCTCTCTTTTTAGAACTTTCCAATTTTCCAGTGGTTTTGAAAATGTCTTATCTCCACCAACAATTGTTCAGTTGCAAATCCATTGATTAAAAAGCCAACAAACCTGCTATTTGTCAGTTTATCACTTGGATAGCAATTAGAAATCTCTATTGTAAAGCCTGACCTGCATCACACGCCCTCTGTTATTTTTTTTTGTTCCAATTTTCTACACGCTAATGCTTTCTTTATTGCCAGCTGATCTATTTCTTGCAGGAAAGCCAAAGGTCAAATGGATTTACGATAAAGATCTTCATGGAAGAATGTCACTTTCCTCCATTGGTGGTGTTCTCTGAGCTTTAGAAAGTCGTCAGTCTTTTCATTATAGTATAACATTATCCATAGCTTACAGAGGGCACATACATTTAGAATTATATGACTCTCTTGTTTTATCATTGGTTTCATTTAATAAAGACTTGGATTGCATCATGATCTTTGGATATTTGTTGACACTGAGTGTTAAAAAAAAATATTGCCAAATATTAACCCTTTGAGTGCCAGAGGGGTACGGAACGCATTGCAAAGCAATGCGTTCCGTACCCCTCTGGCACTCAAAGGGTTAAAGGGGAAGCAATACCGCCTAATAATAACCACCCTACATACCTTACTAAGACCAGAAAATACTAATGGATTTTTGTTCTTTTGCCTTGATTTAAGAGATGATGTCATCAGTTGGTCCTGGATGCCATGTAAATGGAGAAAGACATGAGTTGTTAGCAGGACCACAGGACATTGCTCTGCAATGTGTTGGATAACACTCTGGCACACAAAGGGTTATAGACCAGAGGGGCGTACAATGCATTGCACACCCTCCTAGTTCTTTATGGGTTAAATCGGTTCATGCAGTCTGCCTATTTCAGTTTATAAACCTGCCAGCAACTGTCATGTCGGCTTCCATGAACACTAACTGAAGAGGTCATCTCTTGAACACAGGCACAAGTACAAAATTCATTGGGGCCATTAGGATATTTATGCCCATAGTAAGGTAAGTGAAATATTATTATTATATGTTATCTCCCCTTTAAAAAAATATTATATGCCACACTTTTTTTTGTTTTTTTGCTGAGAATAGGGAGACAGGCAGTGAATGATCTCTAGGCAAACCAAACGCACTATAGAGGATGAATAATAATTCTCATTTATCTGAATGGGAATCTTATCTGCTTGATTGTATAAAATGTCTCCAGCTCATTGATTCTCAATGAACTATGATTTTGGTGCCTCCTGTCTCTTACCCATGACACAAAGTCTACAAATAAAAACAAAAATAACTTTAATTAACAGATTGTAATACAAAAGGACAATCCCAGAGCTTGCATTCCAGAGATACTGAACTACGACTGTTCTGGCCTGGATACATCTCCACTTGTGATTTACAGTTATTTGCAGTGACTGGTTCCTGGCACTGAGACCCTCGAGTGACTCACCTCTCACATCATCATGAGGATCCATATCATCAGTTCAGCCTGCACTGTCACTGGATGAAAAGCCTGCGTCAGTAAGGCAGTCTGTACAGCATTGGGAGTGAGGGTATTGTAAGTAAAGGCTTGCTGCCTGCCTGCAATATAACCAACTGTCAGACCCAGAACTCAAAATAAATATATTTTTTTTAACTCTTGGAGGACCAGAGGGGTATACAACACTTTGCTTTGCGATGTGTTGTGCATCAATAGGGTCCTCCAGGGGTTAAACACGCAAAGAGCGGATGTAGCAGCCATTGTCCCACACCATCTCTTTGTGGCCGCAGAGAGCCCCTAGTATAAGCACAGGCAACTGGCAGCACTGTTCCTTTAAGACACTAACAAAGTGAACCTATTTGCTAGTAGAGGAGAGTGTCAGAGTGAAAACAGTGAAGATGAAATGTAGGTGTGGAATGGGGAAAATAATTACATGTAGGAATGAGGATGAAACAGAGGGATGTGAATGGGGGATGGGAGCATTAAAATGAAGTAGAGGAGAATACATCACTGCGATGCAAGGGACACTGTAGCCAAACTATGCACATGTCCTTATTACCTGTTAGTAGTAAGTGAAGGATCTTGAAGACTCTTAAAGTGTTCTGAAGGGTTGTGTGCACTTGATGGAGCCCCTCCACTGGAACCCCGGTGCAGTCCAAAGCGGCAGCAACCTACCCTGTTTGATGGGCTCCCCATTCCCTTGCTCATACATGGTGGGCTACTGAGTGACCTATTCATATCTATGGATGTGCGCCTGGAAGTAGATGTATGTCTATGAGCAAACCGCTATTTATTATTATTATTTTTTTTTTCAGAAAGAAAAGAGGTGGTTTTTCAGCACTTCTCCCATAGAAGGAGCAGTAGCAGGGTTTCACCAAGGTGCTCAATCACGCATGCAGAGTCCCCAGAAAAAATTTAGGATTCTCCAGGATCCTTCACTTTTTAGAAACAGGAAGTAGAGCAATCATGTCAAACATGCTCCTGCTGCCTTCTAACTTTTTGCTCTCCATGAAGGGAACCATTTTAAACGCTCTGCGTCCTTCCCTGCCACCCTCCTTACCTCAGCCTAGGGTTGCCATCTGTCCATTCATCTGGCTTTTGCTTGGGTTTCACTGGTCTGAGTTTCAATGCAATACATTGGATACCTCTCTGTCACTCAAAGGGTTAAAGCACTGGGTATTTATGATGCACTTGGCTCTCCCCAGATCTGCACCAATTTTGGTTAGTACATCAGTTTTCATTTTTCCAAAATAAATTAGGCCTTATGCATTTGCTGTGGCCCTGGGGTGTACGGCAGTGGATCATGCATCTCAACATTCACTAATTCATATATATATATATCATGGTTTTGGCTCTCTATCAGCTATGGCCTGGGGTGCCAGGAGGGCAGAGATGGCCCTAATTGCAAGCAATTGGCAGGGGCAGTGATTTTGAAAGGAATTTGACAACCCAGCCAAATCACTGCAATGATTTTGACAGGAGTGGCCAGGCAGATGAAGCCTCCCCCCAGCCACTCTTATCATTGCAGCAGAATACTAGGTGATAAATTAGGAGCCTCGCTAGATGGCCCCAGTTACCCTTGAGGAAGCCGGCAGAGGACCGGCGATACGTGTGCGGATTCTATGATCATTTTTTGTGAGTGCTGTGTAACAACACAGGCGGTTTGGAGCGGATAACAGAGGACTTTCCAATATATAATTGTTGATTGCAGAGTGAAGGCACGCTACAAGACCCATAATATCTGGAGTAAAGCCGTGGAAGTACCAATGACTCTCAGGGACTACACCGGAGGTGACGGTACCATTAAGCTGAAACCAGGATTTAAAGGGTTAAGCGGCTGAAGCCAATGCTGCAATATTGCATCATTATATTGGAGATAAATATCTCAGCGCTGCTGCTGTCATTGTTGGTTATATTGCTACGTTGTAAGTGCATTTCCCGAGGTTAAGGGGAAGTGTTGAATAAACGCCACTTTTAGATTTTTTTCTTGTTTTTTTGCTCCCTGTTTCCACATAGTTTTTAGATGTTGGTGTGAAAAAGGAGCACACTTTGTGGCAGCGACAAAATCAATCTATGGTGGCAAGGAGATGTGAATAGAAGAATTGGATGCTGGAGTGAATGTATCATCGTGTATCCATCCATTCATTATCTAATAATTCACGTGTATTCATCTACTAACCTATTATTGTGTTCATTTCATTTCAAAATTTGTGAGATTGTGAATAAGAAGTGTGTGTTATTAAAAGTTTTTTATATATTGATCTGTTCTATCGGGGTATTGTAGTCCTTTGTCTATATAGTTGGTGCACTGCGAGGTGGGAGTTCGTGGACAGTTATTCGTTTTTAGAATCTCCACATTCACCTACCGTTTATATATCTATATATATATATATATATATACTAGCAATATGTGATGGCGATGCCTGTCATTGTAGTAGGGTATGTGTTATGTAGCATTTTTTGTTTGAAATGTTGTAGGTGGCATGTTGAAGGTATTTTGTAAGAATTTTTTGTGTTTGTTTGTATTGTACAGTTCATTTAGCTGTATTGACTGATGATGTTTTTTGTGTACTGTGTGAAGCAGAAAGAATCATATTGCACACATACATAGACACACACAGATACAGTGACATATACAGACATTGATCATACATACACACGTACATACATGCGTACACACACACACACACACACACACACACACACACACACACACACACACACACACACACACACATATATATTATTACAGTCCTGTAAGTGCCAGAGGGGTAGTCAAGGCATTGCTCATTGTGTTGCTTAATCCTCTGGCACTGAAAGGGTTAACCAGCTGTCCCAGTATGTAGCGAGAGTCATGGAGTCCACAGTCCCTGAAGTGGACTCTGTACATGCATATTCAGAGGCTGACAGATAACCGCTAGCCCGGCTCCCTGGCCAGGAAGACACCTCCAGCCCCAGGCCTCGGCCAAGAGCCTTACTAGGGACGCCGCCCGGGCACCGAGAGTGGGAACTGATGAGGAATGGTGTGTGTTGTTGGAGCAGCTATAGTGCGGCAGGGTACTTACACAATGCAGGTGTGTGACAGTGGGCAGAGAGCGGCGGAGAAGAAGCTTGTGTGTAAGAGTGTGTACTACAGAGTGGCCCCAGCATGGTCTGTCTCCAGCCCCTCAGCTACGGGTAATAGCCGCATCCAGCTGCTGCTTGTAGACAGCTCCTTGAAGGGCCGCATGACCGGGCTGTTGCGGGGTGGAGTGTTGTGCTTCATGAAGGGGGAACATGAAGGATTTGGTACTGGGCCTGCCTGCCTCCAAGCTACATGAAGCAGCTGGGCTTCCTGCAGCAGAAGCACATTGTGCACCAGGAGCCGAAAACTCCCTGAATGATTTAAATCACTCCTCCATTGAATCACCCAATGGGAACAGTAACTCCTTACTTAAGCTGAGGTAACATAGCAATATAACACACAGTGGCTCTTCAGTTGAGGCAATGTAGCAATATGCTGAGGGATCAAATAGAAAGTGGTGTTTGAGGCTTGC
Source organism: Rhinophrynus dorsalis (assembly GCA_037306005.1). Classification (NCBI taxonomy): domain Eukaryota; kingdom Metazoa; phylum Chordata; class Amphibia; order Anura; family Rhinophrynidae; genus Rhinophrynus; species Rhinophrynus dorsalis. The sequence goes on from CM074724.1 coordinate 67,468,350, forward strand.
TCTCTGTAACATACAGCAAAGCATCTCTTTCCCTTTAAGGAGAAAGGGAGGGAATAAGGAAGCAGGAAGTGGAGGAGTGACAGTTGAAAACAGACAGTAAGGTGACTGAAGAGATGAAAAGAGTTAACCCTTTGAGTGCCAGAGGGGTACGCAACACATTGCAAAGCAATGTGTTGCGTACCCCTCTGGCACTGAAAGGGTTAAATAAAAGAGTTGCTATTAAGTTTATCCCTGAGTTTGTATTTTATGGAAACATTACACCCTCGTACTGAAACAGAGGTGGGAGGTGAAACAGATTGTATGGAGGGTTACAGTTATCTGTGGGAGGTGAAACAGAGTGTTTGGAGGGTTACAGTTATCTGTAGAAAAGAATAAGCCTCATTGCATAATTTATGGTACCTCACACACAGAACATAATTTATGTCTCCTCAGAAAACAAACACACATTGAACAGAATGCCTCATTACATAATTTATGTCTCATTAGGAGACACAACTATTGGGTGATTGAATTTAGACTTTACTGCTCCCATTGGGTGATTGAATGGGGGCATGTTTATCATACAGGGAGTTGTCCCACCCCCTCCAGCCCGCCCACCACTATCCAACTGACAAAAAAAATATAACTGCCACTCGCTCCTGAAGTAGTGGATATCAATAACTTCTCCTGGTCCACACACACTCACTCAGGATCATGACCCCACAAACACACTGTGTCACCTCCCACAGATAACTGTAACCCTCCATACACTCTGTTTCAGTACGAGGGTGTAATGTTCCCATAAAATACAAACTCAGGTATAAACTTAATAGTAACTCTTTTATTTAACTCTTCATCTCTTCAGTCACCTCACTAACTGTCTCAACTGTCACTCCTCCACTTCCTGCCCTTTCTCCTTAAAGGGAGAGAGATTCTTTGCAGTATGTTACAGAGGGCAAGCCTCAAACACCACTTTCTATTTGTTCCCTCAGCATATTGCTATGCTGCCTCAACTGAAGAGCCACCGTGTGTTATATTGCTATGTTACCTCAACTTAACCCTTTGAGTGCCAGAGGGGTAAACCAGGCGCGTTTCTAGGTTCCAAAACGATCTGGGGCTAGAGCCCACAGCAAAATTCAACAGAGTGCCTGCCACCAGTGGTAGTGATGATAACGCTATAGTGTGGAGTGAGTTATCCTTACACAACATATATGTTCATTTTACTAATCTATATATAATGCAATGCAAAGAGTTAAGAAGTAAGCCATTTTATGTTCAACTCTTGCCATTGTTTTTTGTTCTAACTGAAGTTATTGTGGTGTAAACCAACTGTACCACAGGGAACAAATCAAAATTCCTGTCACATTAAATAGGGATTTTAACTCCTTGAATGCTAGAGCGGTCTTCAATACATTGCAAAGCAATGCATTGGAGACCTCTGTAGCATTCAAGAGGTTAAAAAAGTGCAGTGGATTTTAAGAACTTTTATTTGTCCCCTATTGTTGCTTTAAAACCAGGTTGCTTTAATACATATGAGCCATTGATGTAACTGAATAAATTATCAAGAGCAACACCAAAGTATTTTATTTACACAGATAATGTATAAACAAATATAATGATGTTCAAACAAACATTAATGTGAGTTTTATTGCTGTGGAGCAATGTAATACACTTATATACCCACCACACAGTCTGATGTCCTAAAAAGAAGGACACCAGGGTGTGAAAGAGGGATTTGGGGCTCAAAGATGGACACTTGGGAGGTATGCTTATACCCAGCATTGTTCCATTGCCCACTGGTAGCCATAGAACCCCTCATACACTGCCTGATAACCTTGCGCTTCTAGCCCCTATTAGCCACACATCCACTGTCTGATACTCCAGTGGTTTGCCACCGGTAGCACCAGGCCCACACATGAACTGATATCTCAGTCTTCTTCTACTGGCAACTGGTAGCCATAGAACCATACATACACTGTGTGATACCCCATCATTGTTCCACTGGTTACCTGTAGCCAATCATACACTGTCTGATTGCCGGCATTTTTCCATTGGCCGCCGGTAGCCACAGAACAACGCACATAAACTTTATGATACCACATCCTTGTTCCACTGGCCACTGGTAGTCACAGCCATGTTTCTCTGCCCAGATTTCCCAAATACAGTGTGTTACCCCACCAGCCTTCTACAACTGTCTACTGGTCGCCACAGATTCCCCTCATACATTGTGCATCCCCACCAGCCTTGTTCTCCTGCCCACTGGAAGCCACAGATTCCCCACATACACTGGTGTGCCCCCCCGCCCACTGGTATCCACAGATTCCTCACATACACTATGTGATTCCCAACTGCATTTTACCCCTACCCACTGATAGCCACAGATTCCATACATACATTATGTGACCCCCCCCCCAACAACCTTATTTCCCTAACCACTGGTAGCCACAGATTCTCTACATACACTATATAACCCCCCTAGCCTTGCTCCCCTGCCCACTGGTAGCCACAGATTCCTTACATACACTGTGTGACCTCCCCCAGCCTTATTACCCTGTCCACTGGTAGCCACTGATTCCCCACATACACTGTGGACCCCACCAGCCTTATCATCCTGCCCACTGAAAGCCACAGATTCTACACATACACTATATGACCACCACCATCCTTATTCCAATACCCACTGGTAGCCACTGATTCCCTACATAAACTGTGTGACCCCACCAGCCTTGTTCCCCTGCCCTCTGGTAGCCAGCCCACAAATTCTCCACATATACAATGTGACACCCACCAGCCTTGTTTACCTGCCACTGGTAGCCATATATTTCCCCCATCTATACTGTCCCTCATACCTTCTCTTCTGCTCTGCCCCATTCTGATTTCTGTTTCAGTGTAGAGCCATGGGCTCCACACTGCCTCCTCTGGTACTTCAGGTGCATGTCTGACATTTGGGACTGCCCACTGACACACTCGGGGCTTCAGCCCCCTTAGCCCACCCCTAGCGACGCCCCTGGGGTACACAACACATTGCAAAGCAATGCGTTGCGTACCCCTCTGGGACTCAAAGGGTTAAGTAAGGAGGAGTTACTGCTTACATTGGGTGATTCAATGGGGGAGTGATTTAAATCATGCAGGGAGTTGGCCTGTCCCCGCTATCCAGCCCGCCCACTACTATCTAAATAACTGAAAAAACAAAATGGCTGCCACTCGCTCCTACACCACAAACACAAACACATCAGACAAAAAACACACACTCCCACACACTCAATCACACACACTCACACACTCAGTCATACACACTCAATCATACACACAATAATTCACACACTCAATCACACACTCAATCCCACACACTCACACTCTCTCACACACTCACACTCAATCACACTCACTTACACACTCTCTCACTCACATTCTCTCACTCACACTCATACATCCTCACACTCATACACACTCACTCAATCACACACACTCACACAATCAATCTCGTACTCACACCCCGGAAGCCAGCGCGATCCACCTTCTACCATAGTCTCACTCACACCTCGGGAGCCAGCACGATCCACCTTCCACCATAGTATGTGCAATTACCACATGCATTTCAACTATGTGAATGAATGCCACAATGGAGGCATACGTACAAACACAAACTCACTACAATGACACATAAGTCACCTCCTTATGACTCACTTCTGTGTGTGCATGTGTGTCTCTGTGTGTGCCTGTGTGTTCCTCACTGTGTGTGTTGCATGTCTGTATCACACTCTATGTGTCTGCATGTTGTGCACTGCATGTATGTATGTATGACTGTGTCGATCTTTATGCATCTCAGTGAATGCATGTGCATTTGCGTGTGTGTCTCTGTGTGTGTTTGTCTTGCATCCGTGTGTGTGCGCATTAATTCCCTATATATCCTGACAGGCAACGCCGTCCCTCATTGCTAGTATATATTATTGGGATAGAATATATATTCTTTACTGCTGTTTACCGGACACATCCCTAAGCTAGTCCTATTAAACAAATTAAGAGAATTATTTCAAGGCCAAGTTCCCCTGTCAATAAAAGATAATATAACCTCAGAAGAAGATGTGTTATGTTTGGTGTCAATCCATTAAAGAAGGCAAATATAGTCAAGCTGATATCTTTATTGGCTAACTAAGCAGATTTAGGATGCAAGCTTTCAAGATCTTAGTTTTTGAGAGACCTAAGAGGTCTTGAACCTTGCATCCTAAATCTGCTTAGTTGGCCAATAAAGGTATCAACTTGACTATATTTGCCTCCTGTATTTCTACAGCAACAAAGTACCAACTCTCATCTGTAATCCATTAAAGAGACTCTGTCCTATTTTCATATAATAATGATAATGTATATCTAACATATGAAATATGTAATAAAATGTAATTTACTCAGTGTGGAGCGTTCCATCCCATTTGTAAAAAATTATTCTGTCCTGTAGGCACTAGCACTTTTTTGACCATTCCTCTATCACCAGATCTAGTTTACATAATTCATCTATGGCTTTGTGGGATTATCTCTCAAAACTCTGCATGCACAAAATAGCATGCCAATGATATGGGCTACCCTGCTACTGTCCTTCAGTAATACTGCCAGAAACAGAGTCAAGATTACTGGCTATGACCTGGTACTGCAAGCAATTGTTGCCCACTAGTGGGAGGGAAACTCAGTGAGCAGTGACAGTCAAATAGTCTGCCCACATATATCTGTTGTCAGATAAATTTGCTTTCCATACAAGGTTTCCAGCTTTTTGCCCACCACACTAACCACCTGCTTGTACAATTCTGGCAGAGTCTTGTTTGAAAAAATAACTGTGGCTTGGGATATTGCTAGCGGGGTCCAACACATGACATCAGTTCTTTAAAAAAAATTGTTTTCTACAAAAGAATAAGACAGCATGTCACTTCTATTACGTGGCCCAGAGCCACAGAAACTTTTAGGACTGCTTCTGCTAGTTGTGGCACCTCTGACATGTTGATGGTGTGTCTCCCAATCAGACCTGTGGTTGTGCTTCAGGTGAGATCTCAATGAGGAGGTGCCTAGATATGAGCCTGCTTTCTCCCTGCTTACAAGCTTTTTGCACAGACAACAGATAGCAACATGTTTAGCGTCTGAATTGTAAGTAAAGTATCTCCATAATTTGGACTTCATAGACTGAGGAGTTCCTGAGGGAACTACTACTGGGACTAGATGTTGCTGCAATTGTACTAGCAGTGGGTGTCAGTGCACTTTGAACAGCAGCAAAAACACTTGTAATAGCTAGTGTTGGATCAGATGTTTATGACCCATGTTGCTGGAGTTTACTCAACACTAGCACATGTGGCTGGGTGGGGTTGGACTTGGAAGCGGTGACAAAGCTGATGATGACAGATAGGTTGATTGTGTATTTTTTTAGCATCTTTACTTGTCCTGGGTCAGACTTTCCAATTGTTTTCTCAAACAGTTTATAAACAGGCACAGTGTGGGTTGGCAGTACATGGCAGAAGATAACTCATGTCATATCCTACAACGAACTCAGAGTCATACTCCTTTGCAGCAGGAGCCATAGGTGTTGTATCAGATGAACAAACTCCTGGTACACTCTCAGACATATCAACATCACTTCTCATATGCATCCCAGAGCCCTGAAAACTTTTATTAGTACTTCTGCTAGTTGTGGAACCTCTGACCTGTTGATGGTTGTGCTTTAGATGGGATCTCACTGAGGAGGTGCCTAGGTGTGAGCCTGCTTTCCTCTTGCTTTTGTGCTTTTTACACAGACAACAGATAGCAACATGCTTAGCTTTTGGATCATGAGTGAAGTATCTTCATACTGTGGACTTCATAGGCTGTGGGGGTTCCTGAGGGGCTGCTGCTACTATTACTACTACTGGGGCTAGATGTTGAAGCAACTCTACTACTACTACTACTACATAAAAAGTAGCTGCAAATCCAACAGCAGCAGAAGTACTATTCATAGCTAAAGTTGTGGATGCTCATAACCTGTGTTGTTGCTGCTGGTTAACGCTATTAGTGTGTATGGCTGGGTGGAACTTGGAAGCTCTAACAATGCTGATGATGACTGATGGGATGACTGTGTATTTTTGGGCATCTTTGCTTGTGTTTGTTCAGACTTTCCAATTCAAACACTTTATTAGACAGGCACAGTGCTCTTTTTCAGTGGTGGAGAATTAAGCCTCTCCCTTTCAGCTAATTTTCTGGCCATGTCGTCATCTCTCTCTCTCAACTTCACCTCTGAAGAAGAGGAGGATGCTGGGGGTATATATTCTACATCAACATCATCAGTAATTAGGTCATCCTCAGCACTGCACACAGCTTCTTCCCTCTACTTTTATATTCCTGTAGGCTTTTTGAAGTCTCAAACAATCTATTTTTACTTTTCACATACAGGGGTTTTCACAACTTTGCTACATCTTTCAGTGTTGTACTTGGTTGTGTCACTGTCAGATGCAGAAGCTGGTTGAACGTTCTTTCATTAAGCAATCAATGCTATAATGTGACTTGTCATTATTAATAGTACTGCTGCTGATGGTGGAATTTTTTTATGAGACTTTGACAAACAGCCTCATCAGAGCCAGGGGAAGAAGGATCATCATCATTTGTTGCACACATAGCAGCAACCATGACTGCAGTCAGTTTTTGGGCTACCACTTTATGAACACACCCCTGCTCTGCTCCTACTTCGTTTGCTCCCCCACCCTTCCCCTAGTATGTTTGCTAGATATTATTAAACTAGTGTGTATTTTAACAATGAAGATGTCACGGATTCAATAATGAGAATGGACCAGTACTTAGGTAACACAATCTTTATTTAGCGATAAGACAGGACAATGAAATCAGCACAGCATATAGGTCAAGAGAGGACTTCAGGATGGATCAAACAGGTACTATGGTACTGATGGAATTCAGCAGCAGAGGAAGGGCGACTCAGGTCCGCACCTGAGGCCACACTACAGGTATGCACCTGTACAGACAACAGATCCAGCGACCCAATGCACACGGAGGATAAGCAGGTTCGCACCTGGATAGACCATGTACCAGTAAAACCAGCTGCGTCACAGGTCCGCACCTGGAGGCTGCAGAGGTTCAACGGGTAGAGGAAGTACGTCAAGCCACCAAAGACAATCTTAGGTTATCCCCTGGAGTGTTTGTATGCTGGTTATGCAGTTGACAATCCCAGGCTATGTCAAGGTGGTCAGACACAAGTAGCAAATACAGAAGGCTTGGTCAACTAAAGCCACAGGTTTGCACCAGATTGGATGTCAGACAGGCCAAGGGGTCATACACAGAGCGGGCAGTCGGACAGAGCCACAGGTCAACACCAGAACGGATAGTCAGCCAAGCCAGGGGTCATACACAGTAAGGTTCACCAACTAGAGCCGCAGGTTTGCAACAGATTGGATGTCAGACAGGCCAATGGGTCATACACAGAGCAGGTAGTCGGACAGAGCCACAGGTCAATACCAGAACGGATAGTCAGCCAAACCTAATCGCACACAGAGCCCAAGAAGCAACTGCACTGGAACACCACGAACGGGCAACTGAAGTGGTGTCCAGGCAGTTTTTAATCATATTGCTCCACCCCTGGAGGTGGAGCATAATGTGTGCTTGTCCCCTTAAGAACCAGGTCGCGACGTCATCAGGGATTCCCTGAGAAGCACGCCTGGTTCAGATGTGCTGGAGCCGCCAGAGGGCGCAACGAGGAGGACGGTCGCTTTGATGGACGCCACAGCACACCTGTCCACTTTCCCCATGAGCCACACAACCCGGCAGCTACACGAGCGTCAGAAGGTAAGCAGCGCTTACAGAAGAACACAACAGAACAGAATGTGTGTGAAAGTCTTGCCCCTCACAATATACTCTATCTTTGATTATTTGTCTGCCTCAGTTACAGTTCCTGTCCTTGTTGCCTATCAGTCATATATATATATATTTTTTTTTTTTTTTTTTAAGCAACTGTCTCTATCATATTCTACAAAACACCCCAAAACACTCCATTTGTAACTGCTTCGTCCCCAAGACTCCGCTAACAGAGAACAGACAGCTGGAAGGAACTTGGATCACAGCTACCAATGTTTTCCCAGTAAATCACAGAAGATTTTTGGGTACATGGGGTAAATTCCCTTTGCTTTCTTCACAGGCACCCAGATTCCCCTAACAGAGATAACAGCCAGATCAGAAAGGTGCTTGAATTACAGTGGCCTGTGTCATTTAACTAACATTTTGGCACATTCTGGGTAAACCTCTTTTATCCCTTCATACTACCACCAGAGTCCTCTCTAACACAGAGAACAAATTACCTGCCTACAAGACTCCCTACATGCTGCAAGGAAAACTTGGCACGTGGTGGGTGAAATTCAGTCTTACTGTTGGTTTCAATGCAATGAGCCAGGAGGGAAAAAGCTTGGTATCATATGCTAATAGCGGTACCTTTGCGATACCAATGACATTTCATATGTTAATTAAGCTTCTCATTGATATTTCATATGTTAATTAAGGATTTCAGGGACATTTCATATGATAATGAAGAATTGTGCTGCACCATGAAACTTTCAATTTCTCTTTTTACAGAATTAAATATGTAAAAAAAACAAAACTTCTGGCAGGTCCCCTTTAAAAGGGTTATTATAATCTACAATACCTTTTATCAATACTTCATTAGACTGTAGGTATCAAAACACAAGGGTATCACAGGTATGGGCTCAAATTATGTAAGCAAGCATATGTACCCAAATTATACAGATTAATAAAAAGAACGTAACCATCTGGTCAGCGTCTTTATCTCTTAGTAGTAGAAATAACTATATTTTAGTCCTACAATATATTTGCTTTCTTATAAAGGGTTTAATGACTCTTTAAGCTACCACCTTACTTTGATATTAAATACCAGTTAGTTTGTTTCTACGTTATACATTTGTGTATTAAGTCTTTTGATTTTAGATGTTGTGCATTTCTGTTTTTTTCTTCTCTTAGATGAAAGAGAAGAGGCACCGCGGAATTAAAAATGGTCCTAAAGATTTTTTTTTTTTTTTTTACATAACCTGAGATTATTAAAAAGGTTCTGCACTCCAAAATAATGTTAACATTTCCATTTATTTTCAAAACATGATTTTATTTTCTTAGTCAATTATATATAACAAAATCTACAGTATGATTATAAAATGGAATGCCAAGGAATACACATGCAGCACAAAACTGTCATTATTGTTATTTTATCGTGAAAGATCAATCTGCACGTGAATAAGGTTATGTGTTGGCAACGCAACAGCACTGCTGAAAGATTAACTAGTTATATATTTTCAGTGGTTGCCACTTATAATGCTTATAAATGTAAGTAGATGAGGAAATGTTCCATGAACCCTTTGAGTGCCAGTGGGGTACGCAACGCATTGCGAAGCAATGCGTTGCGTACCCCTCTGGCACTCAAAGGGTTAAAATAAAAGCAAGTAAAATAAAACATTTTTAAAACAATCTAAAATAAAAAAAACAAAACATATATACAAATTCCTGTACAAGATGCCAACATTGGAATGGACATTTAACATGGCTGCCATTAGTGGGTTACAATACTTTGTTTAATTGTAGGTCTCTGTAAATATGCTGAAGTTTTAGTATTATACTACATAAATTAGTATGAACATCTCAGTAGCTCACAATGATTTTTTTTTATTTTTACATTTTTATAAATCTAAATTCTTTTCTTTAGCCTATGGTAATTGCACAAAAAGGAAGACACAGGTGGCCCAAGTGAGGTAAATTCTGCATCAGTAACTGTAGCAAAGCTTTACATTTGGCACATGGAATGATCTTTCTACTGCATGATTCCGGAATCCACTGACGTCTGCTTTCTTGTCGTCTTTGGAGGAGGAGGTGGGGGCGTTTTGCTTGGAAGTGGGGGTGGCTGATGCTGAAAAATAATACAACTCATTATTAATGGTTAACTTATTTGTAAACATTTGTTTTCAATCAATATATGCTTTTTGGCAAAAGGCATATTACTTCTCATTCAACTGAGATTAAATCATTTACACTAATTTGGGACCTATAATTCAATCTACAATTTATTCTTAAAAGGGAACTAATAACGTCAACTAAGTCTGTTCTTCTTCGTGATTAGAAAGAGATGAATTGCCCAAACCTTCTGATACATGTTTTGGTGGTCAGAAATCACTCCCTGTCTCATAGAGTCTTCAGGAGGAATGGGAGTTTGAAACTTCAAATATCTGGCTTTACATAGCCATACCAACTATATTTAGGCTATACAAGGGAGTATTACCAGTTACTTTTGCTCAGCCACTGGCAGAAGCAGGCAGCAGGTTGTTAGAAGCCACAGAGAAGCAGTACAATGCAACACCTGGGTAATCAACAAGTCTTCATATGCTAGTCCTCCCTTTAACAGATGCTAGACATGTCATACAGCACTTAATGGTAGATGAAAAGGTAATACATGCACAACTAAATTTGTACTTCTGCCCAGTGCTCATGAGACTGGCAGCCACTGACGACTCCTATGCCAAATCACATACCAAGCAATACATACATCCTGGCCTCCTCCTTCCATTGTACTGAGGAAGAAGTGATCACACAAACACCAGTAAATACTCATTTTCAATGCATGACCAGAGTGTAATATTGATGCAGAGAAGTGCATGGCAGACAAACCCCAGCATTCTAGTACCAGATAAATAAGAGAACATTAGTGATCAGACAGAACGTGAAAAATAAGTCATTTTTATTCAGTTCAGCAATCCTGTGTGGATATGCATCTAAATATAGAGCATGCGTGTATTAGTAATACATTCTAAAGGTGGCAGTATGATAATGAATCTTGTCATCTGGGAAGTATTTTTACATGACATGCAGACATTCTCTCATTTTTCATTAACTTACAAAAGTAGGGTTGTTTGACTGACAGGGTTATTTTTACAAGAATATTTAAGAAAATTAAATTTTTAACACTGTCAAACAGTACTTATAAAAGGGACAGGCTACAACTCTAATTATTCTCAGCTGAGCCCATGTACAGCTGAGCACGATGGGAGCTGTAGTCGAAAAACGGTGACACATTACCCATCCTTAAAGATCTATCTGCTGCTTTGTACTGAAAAATAGCATATTAGAATGATAAATGAAAGGCCTACTCCTGTTAGTCATTTAAATCTACCAATACTACTGATAACCAAAACAAGAAAAGATTAATATCCAGACATTACAAACTGCAGAGCAGAATTAAGGACAAGGAATCCTAGGCTCTTGTCTAGAGCCTGACCAAAATGGGTGACTCACCCCCAGCCACTCCCCCCATGGCTTCTATGCAAATACAAACCATGGGGATATGCCCTATCTTAGGTCGCATATACCAGGACTCCTGTTGCCCTGGGAGGAATTATTAGCTCACGCTGCAGCTAAGCTTTCTAACTACAAGTTAGAAGAGCTCCCACCTACTGCTTGTTTTGGCCAATCTGACTTGTCATCAGGAATGGTAGGCATCGTCAGTACTGAGAGCAAAAAAAAAAAAAGCCCCTAAAGATTTTGTGGTTTAGTCAGGGCTATAGAACATACACTAACACTATTGTTTCATATTTTATAAGATTCTAAAGTAAATTAAAGGGATAGTAATACTGAAAATGTAAAAAAAAATATGTTGTAGGGTTTATCTCCCTGAGTAAAACAAGAGTACCCCCCCCCCACTGCTGATAGGTGTTTAATTCAAAAGTTATTAATTTTCAAAGTTGAATTTTTTAGGTGCAATATCACAGTGGCCTGAAATTGTACAGTGGTGCTGTTGCTATACCATCCTATGGAGATTTATGGTCCCGGGACCAGTGCTGTCCCCATAGGATGGTGTAGCAACAGCGCCACTGTACAATTTCAGGCCACTGTGATATTGCACCTAAAAAATTCAACTTTGAAAATTAATAACTTTTGAAAGAAACACCTTTCAGCAGTAGGAGTACTCTTGTTTTACTAAGGGGGATAAACCTTACAACATTTTTTTTTACATTTTAAGTATTACTATCCCTTTAAAGAAATTTCAACAACAATGTACTCTGATGGATCAGTTTCAAGTATGACTGCCCTCTCACAAATTAAAATTTGCTTATATATGCAGAATATCAGTAATCCTTCCTTCTCAGCCCACAAATTCAATACCCAGTACAACTAATAAATCCCAATTAGGTTAAATATATATATATATATATATATATATATATATATATATATATATAATAGATGGTATGCTTCCAACAGACCCAAAGTTGTTCCATGCAAGATTATGTGGATTCCATCCTCAAGGTAATGTGGACTGCGGTCATGTATATTGTTCAGGCTTCTTCTCTGCAAGTCGCCGATAAGCTGATGGAAGTAAACCAAGAGCAATGCCAACACCAAAAGATTCCCAGGGTAAAAAATAAAAGCATTCCTTGGATGTACTCCTGCTTCATCAAGAGCTTAACATAGCAAAAGTGTAGAGCTATTTGCCCTGTGGATATTTCAGAAGCTGATGTTGCTCTTTAATTACATCAGCTGGTCATGGGCTTGCTGAGAAACAATCTGAACAATATATGTGACCTCAATCTACATAACTTTGGGCACAAAAAACAAAACAAAAAAAAAAACAACAACACCTAACCACACCCCAGGTGGTCATCATTTTCCCCCAGAGAAACCACTTCATCTATAACCATAAAATCAAGGGAACTTCAAAAATACTTGGGAGAGAAATATATCTGAAATAAAGATGATCTGTTTTTTTCAATACCAAACACCTGGACTTGTGATTCCTATAACATTACCAAAACTTTAAATAACATTTCCTTCAATGCATTTTCTTTTAGTCCATGTTTACCCATCTTCCACATATGATTTCTCTTCATTTATTTTCAGTGTACTATGGATCATTCTGTCTCTCTCTCTCCATCTCATTCCCTGCCTCCACCCCCCTCTTCTGCATTCCTCTCGCTATGAAACTGATGTGAATTGTAGCTTGTCAGTTTGGGTTTTCATTAGCTAGGCATTTAACTTGTATGTTTCGTTTTTAAACATTGTATGCAGTTGACTTGATAAAGGGAGCTTGTTGCTCTGAAAGCGTATCCTCAAAATTGAATGTTAGTTCAATAAAACAGGTATTATGACATACTATGATACTCATTCATTTGACTATATTTATATAAAATACACACACACACATTTTGTGCATTGGTTATTTTGTACGCAGCAGCTTTCTATGGGTATTACTGGGATCAACAGCGGCTTGTATAAAGGAAGGCCATATGCTACACTAACTAATATTTAGGGGAGGTCTTCATGACTACCTAGATCTATATTGACTGAACAGTTAATGTTTTATTTGCCAAATTTAAATGTAACTTTTTGACTTATTATTTTGTAGTTAGCCTTCACAGTAGCCAATGGATGAGTAACATTGGTGCCTATGGAATGGAGGTAGCACTATATTGGTTTTATATGTGGATTGACACTCAGGAGCAATATTGTGGGGTTGCCTTGGCTTCAGTTTGGGTTCATTGGGATCATTTGGGGTAACTGTCATCTCTGCATGCATACTTTAATCTTTTGAGAGTCAGGTATTTGCTAGGTATTGGGATATTTATTGCAGTTAATTTAAGCTTTTGAGTTCCATAGGGATATACAACACATTTCATACCCCTCTGGCACTAAAAGGTTATTATATTTTATTAAGCTTGTTTTCAAACTCAGCATGGCATTTACAGGGGTAGTCGGTGTTCCCACAAAAGGCAAAAAGCAGACAGCTGCTTTGTGCCTTTCCGGGACTTTGTTAAGACATCAGCAAAGTGCTGGTAAGGCACGAAACAGCTGTCAGCTTTTTCCTGTTGTGGGAATGCCAGCTACCCCTGTAAACACCATGCTGAGTTTGCAAACAAGCCTAATAAAAGATGAATTTTAACCAGGTGAGTGCCAACTTGTTTTCTTTCTGTTCAATGGTTATTTACATTGTGGATGTCTATTTCAAGTTAGAGCACCGAGTGACTGCATATTTGCAAAGGCAGACTCCTCTGTGCCTTAAAGTGGAACTACCACCTTTAAACAACTTTAGCTTCAATAACTCCCCATCTGGCGACTTGCTGCTTAGTAGCGCTAGTCGCCAGAATTATTACATTGTTTAAAAGATTTATCAATTCTTCTGGGGCTGACAGGCAGGACGGATCGCGGACATCTTGCCATAATGACATCCAAGCGCCTGCTCTGTCAGTCCCTTCCGGAGCCGAATGGCTCCTAGCAACGCCTCCTAGAGCCGGCTGGGACTGACCATATTGAAATAACACTCTCTATGGCTCAAATACTATGAAGATTAATTGGAGCTGCTGTTTCTGTGAAACATTAATATCCCTTTAAGTTGTGTAACCAGTAAGACGAAAAAAGGATCTATTTTTCAGCTAGGTGTTGTGCTCTTTTCCTCAATTCTCTTCACCCTGTCCACTTTTTGGCTGATGGGGATGTCATGTCACTCATGTGATTTGCCTAATTGCTTTTTCTGTTCTTCCCCCGATTTGTCCAGTCCCCTGCCAGCAGCTGTTCTGGGGCTGAATATCAAAGTCCCATATTCTGTTTTTTTTTTTTTAATATATATGAAATCTGATCTCATAGGAGTATTCTTAGTAAAACATGACAGTGTTCTTTTACATTTGTGGCAAGAATATTAAAAGGGAACTAATCCTATAGGAATTTGTGTTAATTTGTTTTAGGACTTTCATACAGAAGTCTAGTGTACATCAATACATTTCTTTATTGTTACATACTAGCTGCAGTTGTTTGGTTTTACAGATTTCCAATTTCAATTGTAATTCACACTTCTTCCAAATGTATAATAGTCTTCCACAGGCTCAATCAGAGAAGTCTCATTAAAAAAGCCCCACCTACATTAATAAGAATCATGTAACAATTTCAAATGGTGAACTTCCACTGTCCAGCTACAGACTACAACAAAGCCTCAGTTAAGAACAAATGTATATTGATATCGCACTGTATCAGCGTGGCAGATTACTGAGGAGGCCTTCATCCTGCAGTGGATTCATAATGGATGCAACCTTATAGAGATATACTGGACTGCTGTATGAAAAATACCTCCCTGTCTAAGTCCTTGTAGGTATCTATAATTCCCCTTTAAAATGCCCACTTCTTTCTTTGTTATTGTTATATATCAATGATGGGCAAACAAGGGGCCATATTTGGCCCTCATGTCCACAAGAGGTCACACTTTATGGATAAAAATTTTTTAATGAGTGTTGAAAAAAGTAGATTAACCCTCTTGATACTAGACAGCTCCCAAATACTTTTTTTTACATATCTGGCTCCCAAGTCTACCAAAGAGCCCTACTTGTTGGGTGATAATTCTAAATAGGAGTAGAAAAGATAGATTAACCTCTTGAAAACTGAATAGGTCTCCAACAAACTGCAAAACAATGTGTTGAAATCCTCTCAACAATCCCATGAGTTAACTTGAACAGTATGGGGGGAGATTCACTAAGCGGTGATAAAGAGGTGATAAGGGCCAGACATTGCCCACTACTGACTTATAGGGGGATATTCACTAAGCGGTGATAAAGAGGTGATAAGGGCCAGACATTGCCCACTACTGACTTATGGGGGGGGGGGGGTAGTCACTAAGCGGTGATAAAGAGGTGATAAGGGCCAGACATTGCCCACTACTGACTTATAGGGGGATATTCACTAAGCGGTGATAAAGAGGTGATAAGGGCCAGACATTGCCCACTACTGACTTATAGGGGGGGGGGTAGTCACTAAGCGGTGATAAAGAGGTGATAAGGGCCAGACATTGCCCACTACTGACTTATAGGGGGGGATAGTCACTAAGCGGTGATAAAGAGGTGATAAGGGCCAGACATTGCCCACTACTGACTTATAGGGGGTGATAGTCACTAAGCGGTGATAAAGAGGTGATAAGGGCCACACATTGCCCACTACGGACTTATAGGGGGGGATAGTCACTAAGCGGTGATAAAGAGGTGATAAGGGCCACACATTGCCCACTACTGACTTATAGGGGGGGATAGTCACTAAGCGGTGATAAAGAGGTGATAAGGGCCACACATTGCCCACTACTGACTTATAGGGGGGGGGATAGTCACTAAGCGGTGATAAAGAGGTGATAAGGGCCACACATTGCCCACTACTGACTTATAGGGGGTGATAGTCACTAAGCGGTGATAAAGAGGTGATAAGGGCCACACATTGCCCACTACTGACTTATAGGGGGGGATAGTCACTAAGCGGTGATAAAGAGGTGATAAGGGCCACACATTGCCCACTACTGACTTATAGGGGGGGATAGTCACTAAGCGGTGATAAAGAGGTGATAAGGGCCACACATTGCCCACTACTGACTTATAGGGGGGGGGATAGTCACTAAGCGGTGATAAAGAGGTGATAAGGGCCACACATTGCCCACTACTGACTTATAGGGGGATAGTCACTAAGCGGTGATAAAGAGGTGATAAGGGCCACACATTGCCCACTACTGACTTATAGGGGGAGATTCACTAAGCGGCGATAAAGAGGTGATAAGGGCCACACATTGCCCACTACTGACTTATAGGGGGAGATTCACTAAGCGGTGATAAAGAGGTGATAAGGGCCAGACATTGCCCACTACTGACTTATAGGGGGAGATTCACTAAGCGGTGATAAAGATGATAAAGTGGAGATGACTTCTGCAGTTTATCACTTCTCCAATTCCTATGTTAATCTATGCACTAACATCTCCAAAGTTGAAGAAATTTTAGTAAATAGGCTCTATAGAATAACATAAGAACTGGAGAAGTGCTATCACTGGAGACGTCATCTCCACTTTATCACTGCTTAGTGAATCTCCTCCTATAAGTCAGTAGTGGGCAATGTGTGGCCCTCCAGTCACTAGCAAATTACAAGTCTTATCTGTTGATGGGAGTTGTAGTTTGGCAGCAGCTGGAGGGCCACACAATACCTCCTGTTATCTACCACTGCCATGAATTTTACATGGCATTGTAGCACAGCTAAACTACATTTTAATGCACACTAACAACTCAAAGGGTTAAACATCAGGCCCACTGCATTTTAACAGATATTTAAAAATCAGGCCCATTGTATCTGACCTGATATGTATAAATATATACATACATGTGTCATGAAAAAATGTACTTCTGTGACACATAATGCACAGAAAATAACACACATAATCCGAAGAATAAATATGGAAATGCGTGATGCATTAGGCTAGGTGCTGACACACACACGTGTTGATACACACCTGTTAGGAACCACTGAACCAGATCCACAATAAAGAGGTCAATTCATTTTCTATATTGTAGTAAAGGGCAGTATAAATCATCTTTTTTTCCCAGAAGGTTTTCTTTCAGATATTATAATTCTGCCAGTTCACATTAGGACCTAGGACAAGCAAATTCACTGACTCTTGCACACCTCCAGGGAGATCGGAACCTTATGTAAAAGGCACATCTGCAGCAAAGCACCAATCTGGCCTTTCAGTTTTATTTAGAGATACCTCTGCTTGGTTCAGTACCCAATGGAATGGAGATACA
Organism: Rhinophrynus dorsalis; assembly: GCA_037306005.1. NCBI lineage: Eukaryota > Metazoa > Chordata > Amphibia > Anura > Rhinophrynidae > Rhinophrynus > Rhinophrynus dorsalis. The sequence goes on from CM074724.1 coordinate 67,485,920, forward strand.
AGCTCGCATTGTCTTTTAACATACTGTCATCAGAGTTACATTGCTCACACAGCCAAAGGGATTTTACTCTTCCAGTGCCAGAGGGCTGTGCAATGCACTGCATACCACAAGGGCACTCAAAGGGTTCCTATTTTTAATTTCATTTATTGCTTCTCCAATGAATAAAAAAATAAATAAACTACACAGGACTATTATTATTGTTAATTTAAAGTAATTTAGAGAACAGGGAAAATTCTGATTGGAGTGTACATCTATAGCTTTAGGTGTTTCTATTAACCCTTTGTGTGCCCGAGAGGTACGCAATGCATTGCGTACCCCTGTGGCACTCAAGGGGTTAACCTGTACGGTACGTTAAAGCTCTCTGCCCTCTTTCACTAAGAAAACATGTAAATATAGAGAAAATTGGAAGGCAGTTCTACTTACGCCAGTTGTGGGTGGTGAGCAACAACTGGCTGTGGGGCCCACATGTGGCCCTCAAAAGGTTCATCTTATGGTCCCCCCAGTCTGTTCTCTGATAATGTGCGAAGAGGAGATAACTTCCCTCCACTACATCACTCATAACCACTCCCCACACTTTCACAGTAAAAACCGCTCACACCTCCCCTCTCTTTACACTTACATTCCTCCGCCTTACTCCCGTGAGTTCTAAATAGGTCTGCAATGGATTTTTGAGCAATGTGCTAGCCACCTCGCTAGCATTCAAGGGGTTAATCTTATTTAAAGCCCTAACTAGAATTTTTATCCAAAATGTTTAACCGTTTGGTGGACTAGAGTGTCATATATGTGTCCTTTGGGGTAAATCTGTTTCTTGTAACTGACACACAAATATAAATCTCATATCAATTCTAATCCTCTGAGTGCCAGGGAGGTACCGTTGCAATGCATTGGATACCTCTCTGGCACTCAAAAGGGTTAAATGGTAATTGACACGACCAATAACAAATATAATCAATCAAAACCTCTAAAAGTAGTAACATTATAAAATGATAAGCTTTTTACAGCTGCATCCAGACAGATGGCTGACTGTTCACCTTGCGATAATGTTGCGGCTTCCGTCAGCCCTCATTCTTACTGGTCATGGCTTCACGGTGGCCAAAAAAACATAAATGGCTGCCAATATTCAGCAAACAGGAATCATCAGCCGGCTCTCCAGAGCCCAAAGCCCCATCTTTAGACAGGGGAAGCCCAGAAAAGATCTTTCAACACAATAAATATCCAATGCTGCAACTCCCAAATATGGGGTTAGTAGTGATTAACTCATGAATAACTATTTTAGATTTTTTTCTGTTAGTTTCTCTTTATAGGGATATAGAAAAGCTTAATATGGAAACAGTGTATATTGAAGGGTTTATCTTGCTGAGAGATGTTATATTTACAAGTTATTGTAGCTCAAACGCCAGCATTAAAGTTCAGCCGTTATTGCTGGAGCAGTCTATGTTCAGCACTAGTCATTTGACCATGAACCTGTATAAGATCGCATAGAAATAATGGCACTGACAAAATTCAGGCCATAGAGCTACTGCTCTGTTGCTTTGCAATGCATTGCACACCCCTCTGATCCTGAAGGGGTTAATGCGGAGATACCACCTCCACTAAAGTCATCCTGCAATACTCATGAAGGTGGCAACTACCTTTGTAATCATTACTTTACCTCTCAAAAATGCCCACAAATAAAGTTATCCTTAAGCTTCCGAGACCGGAAGCCAGGCATCACAGCGGACATCTTGAATGCGCACCTGAGCTGTCAGTCCTCTTCACCCTTCACAGGCATTGCATTAGGCCGGACGGTTCCGGAAGAGACTGACGGCGCAGGCACACAGGCTGCAGTAACCTGGCCGTCAGTCTCTGAAACTTAAGGATAACTTCATTTGTGGGCACTTTTGAGAGGTAAAATAATGATTACACAGCTAGTCACTACCTGCATAAGTATTACAGGGCGACTTTAGTGGAGGTGGTAGTTCTGCTTTAATATAAATATGTAGGAAAGTATTTCTAGTTTTAATCTGTGGGGTGCAAGTGGTTAGTGTGTCTCTTCTTCCAAGGCAGTTACCAGGTGACAAGATGCCTTGTCATAGGCTTTCTGTGGCCATAAGCAAGTATTCTTAGCGGAGATATAAATTAATGTATTCTGTAGCCTTTATTGTTACATCTGTTCATTGTCTGTACACATGCCGTTGTATACTTTGTCTTCAGTAATTTGGCAACTGTTGCCTTATAAATTAAATCTTAATAATTTAGTCTTATGTTATTCACATACAACACTGATAGTATGTTAAACCCTCAGAAGCTAGAGAGGTTTTCAACAGATTTAGGGATTAGCTGCTCTTCATTTTTTTTCACAATTATTTTGCTAAATAGGTCTTCACACAGCAATCCTGAAGATCTAATATAAATACATAAATATATATATATATATATATCAGCATAATGAATCAATGTGGATAACATTTTCATCAGGACCAATGTGTTATCCACATTGAAGCGCTGACAATACACTAGGTTTTTCACTTTAAAAATCCTAAGTGTGCTGATTCTTTATGCTTTTATATGTATGTTGATCCTAACTGATTCGGCACCCAGGCAATATATTTGTAAGTGAGAGTGCTTCCCATCTGGACTACATACATATACGTACATACATATTATATATATTATGCAGTGGAAGTCCAAAACAACAAGAAAAATACAGCATTGAGTTGTATGGTCCCACTTTCCAGGGAAGTCGGTAACAGACTACAGCTGGAGGCCGCCATTTGGTCAGATGATCCTCTTCTTCCCATTACTCAAGAAAGCAGTGAAGGTGCATTTAGAAAATTCCAAGGTTGATCATTTTGAGTGTTAAATGAATAGTAGCACTTAATATGCAAAAAATAAAGCACTTGCACTGCCACTGCAGAGAGGAGTTTTATTCAAAAGTGATTGAAGCTCGAACTTGGATTTTACAGGTGCAGAATCTGAATGGCCTGAAATGTTGCTACACCATACTATAAAGATTTAATGTCAACTGACCAGAGCTGTCAATAGGATGGTGTAGCGCCTCTGTAAAATTTCAGGCCACTGAGATATTGTGCATGAAACAGTCAAGTTGGAACTGTAATAACTTTTGAATAAAACATCTCTCAGCAGGGGGAGTACCCTTGTTTTACTCAGGAGATGGGGTCCTGAAGTCTTGCACCAAGGAATCATGCATCAAAATGTTTTGGTTTATGAAAGATGAAGTGAAGGGACAACTAACTTCTCCTGGTACTAGAATCCTGCAACAAAGAATCATGTCTGCCTCCATGGACATGAAATCCAGCAACACAAAGATTAATTTTGGAGACCAAATCCATACAGAACTGATTCATGGTGGCTATTTGGATTCTTTACCCAGGTTAAGATAAGTGGGGTTTTACTATTATTATTATTCGGTGTTCATGTTCATTAACTATATATAATTTATGAAATTGTGCTCTGTAGCTACACACAACTGCAGACTTAGAATAGGCAAAAAAGACACCAGTACATGAAGGACTTCTACATAAGAAAGTCTGTGCAAATTAAAGTGAGTAATGTTTCACAATAAAAAGCAGCTCCAATTAATCTACATAGCATTTGTGCCATGGAGATTATTATTTCAATACGGTCAGATTTGTAGTTCAAGAGTAATTGAATCATAAAGTATCCCTCTCTCACCCCTTTTACCTAGTGTAAGCCACTCCCCCTCAGATCTGGAATCTGGTCATGGGACCAATCCGCTCACAGCAAGGGACAATCTTCTTACTGTGAGCATAAGGAAAACCCTGCCCCCCTTGACAGGTTTTTCCTTATGCTCACTGAAGATTGTCCCTTTCTGCAATCCATCCTTGCGGCTCTGAGATGAGCAACGTTACCTCAGTACAAGGGGCAGGAGGGAGACACTATCATTCAATTACTCTTGAACTACAACACAGACAGTACTGAAATAACACTAACCATGGCCCCGATACTATGAAGATTAATCTTTCTTTAAGAACAGCTTATTCTTAAGGACCCCTTTTCTTACAGGTGACAACATTGTAGTTATACTGCACTGGTGATGTTGCCTGTTGTGAAAGGTACTATATAATCTATGGTGTCTTCCGCGCAGTCAACTACTGCCTCGTGAATGCACCAAAATCCAGCAAGCTGCATATTTATCATGGTAACAAACATGCCATAAAGGATATATCTAGGATGGTCTGCATGATGGCCTTTGGGGTAACTTGCAGAACTTTCACACAAGTGCTGTTGGAAGTTGTGATGCTCATCCTAACCACTAATGAAAGGGCGACCCACATATGAATAGCAAATAATATTGGCTGGCAGTCAGGCATGTCCCTAATGCATCCAGATTGTTGGTAGAGAACAGGAAATGGTAAGTGAAAGAAAACAAGTGAGAAAATAGTAGCAGGGGACTGCTATGGTTTGGTCTCCCATGCGAAAGGACCCTACAGGTGTGTGTGTATAATATGTATATATATATATATATATATATATATATATATATATATATATATATATATATATATATATATATATATATATATATATATATATATATATAAATATATGTTTTTTTTTTTTTTTTTTTTTTAAACTTCACTTGCAAAACAGATATTTGATGGTAACTTGCATAACCTTACCCTTTGGGGTGGTGTGGCAGGAGTACTGGAGTCCTGATAATCCATAAGATTCCCATAATCTGGAATGCTCCATTTGACTGGCAGTGGAGGGGGGGTGTCCACTGATTCAGCAGCAGTTACCCCATTCTGTTCCGTACCTGAAAACACAAGATACACTTATGGGTATACTAAATATGAAGCTATACTACACAGTGTAACTGTATGTAGGATACAGTAATTCAACATAATCTGAAATAAAAAGAATGTCTGGTCTTGGTGTCACTGGAGTTATGTTAACCCTTTATGTAAAAGCATTGCACATTTCTTTGGTCCTTAAAGAGTTAAAAGGAGTCTGCATTCTCTGCTCCACTCCTAAATTAGCACATAGATTGGTGTTGCAGGGGTGGGTTTTTTCTAGGTGTGGGCTGGGTTTTGTTAAGGGAAGGCAGCTTTACCCCCTCCTCTGAGGAGCACATGGGTTATTAATGCAAGGATGGGGACAGGATGATGTGAATAAAGTAAAATGCAGTATGAACAAGCATCACACTGCTGACTGTTCAATGCAGGGGGGCCAACGTGAGGCCCTCCAGCTGTCGCTGGACTAATACTCCCACCATCCACTGACTGCTGGAGGATGATGAAAGATGTAGACCAAACCAGTAACAACTATATGGCCTGACGTTGTCCATCCCTTAGTGCCTCTGCACCGATAATCCAGTCCTTGGACAGCTAACATGCCAAAATTATTATGATATGATATTATATTCTATAAAATATAAATCACCCAGATGAGCACAGGGGGGCCAATGAAAATAACTGTGCCAGCAATGAACCCACATATGTCTTAACCCTTTGAGTGCCAGAGGGGTACACAAGCATTTCAAAGCAATGTGTTGTATACCCCCTCTGGCACTCATTAAAGCTGAGCCTGCTTTTCTTCCTGTAAACTGGGAGTCAGGGATGCTCGGCTATGAACAAGCCTGCAACACAAGTTTGAGGGCTCTCTAGGAATGGTGTCCTACCCAGGGTGCAGTCTCACTTAGTGGCTGGACTGCTGTTTTGGCAGGACCAGTATGATATGCTTCAGGATAGTTCCTCTCTGTGAAAGGCACTAGTGGGCTAAAAGGGACTGCACCCTGGGTAGGACAACAGTCCTGCAGAGCCTGCACATTTCTATAGCAGGCTCATTCCTAGTTGCGCGTCTCTGACTCCCAATTTACATAGGCCTTACTTCCTGGCCTGTTAGTCACACACAAGCTCTGTTCCAGGGTTTTTTTGGGGACACAGTGCAGAGACAGAAAATAGGCTTGAAACATATTCAAATAGTGTTATATACATTTAATAAAATTTAATGGGTCACATGTATAAATACAGCGGTGGAGTAAATGCAATTCTGGGGAAAAACATTTCTAAAGTAAAAGTCATGGATGCTAGAAATGTCTGCAGTTTATTGTGACATAGTGTGTAAGAGACCCCTCTGTCATTCAGTGGTCCATTTAAATCAATGGAACTGTGTGTCTCCTAAGGTACAGTGTACCCCAGAATTGCTCCAATTTGTATTTGAGTTCACAGCCTGAAATAATATATAAACAAAATTCTTGCAAGGTATGGAAAAATGTTTGTGTCTCTATGTAGGCTGTAACTTGATCTTTTATACAAGTGTAACTTGTATCATAGCATCAGTTTCCTTTAACCCTTTGAGTGCCAGAGGAGTATCTAATGCATTGTAAAGCAATGCACTGGACACCCCTCTGACACTCAAAGGGTTAAAGGAACCTAAAAACACCACAAAACAACTTTAGTGGATTTGCAATAGCTTTCAATATCACAGATATGATGTATTAGTTATTTTTCAACTAAAGCACTTGCTTGGCACTTCCTGTTTCAGCCCGACATTACTTCCAACACTCACTGACTTTCAGAAATAGGGTAGGTAGGCAATACCCCTAGCAATTAAAGATTTCATTGCCAGTGACTGGAGTAGGTAACATATGGCTAAGACAGGAAGTGCCTGCATTGCATGCCTTAACCCCTTAAGGACTAGAGATGTGTGCAGCGCATAGCAAACCAATGTGTTGTACACCCCCTCTCGTCCTTAAAGAGATAGTAATGTTTCACAAATACAGCAGCTCCAATTAATCTTCATAGTATTTGGGCCATGGAGTGTGTTATTTCAATACTGTCAGAGTTGTAGTTCATGAGTAATTGAATGATAAAGTATCCCCCCTGCCCCTTTTACCTAGTGTTAGCCACCTCCCCTCAGATGTGGAATCTGGTCCACAGACCAGACAGCTCACAGCAAGGAACAATGAAATACATTCCCATATTGACAGGTTTTTCCCTTATGCTAATTGAAGATTGTCCCTCTCTGCGATGCACCTGGACACCACCTTTCTGCTCTGAGCTGAGCAGTGTTACATCATTAATAGTTACTATTGAACTACAACTCTGACAGTATTGAAATAACACTCTAGGCCCAAATACTATGAAGATTAATTGAAGCTGCTTTTATTATGACAAATTACTATCCCTTTAATGGGTCAATTGGCACATAATCTATAAATCTAAATAAGACACGTTTTTTAAATTAAAACAAAATGTCTAATACAACATATAGGTGATTTTGAATGCAGACAGACAGCACCACAGGGGACAGATAAATATTCCCAAAATTTTAAATAATTTAAACTGGGCTCTTACCTCCCTGAATGCCTTGCCCTACAACTGTATCTTTTAGCAGATAAGGTATATTTTTTGTGCTCTTCTAACTTATAAAACAGAGGGAGAATTATGTACCTTTCTTTCAGCACAGAAGGAAAAGGAGCCTCTGCTGGGCTAATTCAACAGGTAACGGAGAGAAACTCAATGAGAATTAATTTACAGGACAGAAAAATAAAACGCCACATGAAGAAAATCTCATTAAGTCTATGGCCACTAAGCGCACAACATTGTTATATGTTGTTTGGCCTTTAACATAACCGTAAACACAGAGAATGTGTGTTTTAGCAGTGACAGGGAGGAGTGGCTGTGAGTGGACCCTTTTCATTTATGAAATGTTGGAAGGTACTGAATACAAGAGAGGTCTCCACTGAGAAGCAACTTGTTGGAGATGTCTCCACTGAAAAGCAACTTGTTGGAGACCTTTCTAGCATTCAATGGAATATAGGCCCCTCAAATCAATGGGAAATTTTATTTGTTCACTATGGTACAGTTGATTTGCTCCATAAGTAATCCATTTTTTAAGGATTGGAGGAAACAGATATTCAGAATAACACCTACTTAATGGCAGACTGAAGATTAATTTAGTTCTTGGAGTAATTGGTGGTGGTTGTGGCTGCTGCTGTGCTGGAGCTTGATTTGGAGATACAGAGAACCGTCGATCACTTGTAGCAGTGTTGAGAACTTGACTCTTTGGTCTTTGGGGCCGTAATGGACTTATCTGAAACATCAATAAAATTCAAGCTTTAAAAAGTTATTTGGGTGATTGACAGCCATGCTACTGTAGCCATCATAGGAGGTAAAGAGAACGGTCTTGAAACAAATGTCCAACTACATACAGCTCTGTCTGTTTACAGCATGTAGGAGAATGACCAGAAGGAGACTGTAAGCAGGGCATAAACTCTAAGACCTGATAATTAATCCGCTCTTACCCTAAAATGGGTTGGAAATCCTAATGGCCACTACAAAATACATTTTAATTAGTACAGGAGATCATGTCCACAGAGGAAGACATTATTCTTTGCTGCACAAAGCTATTTCACGCAGCTATTTTGTTGTGAAAAGCTTTATCTGCTGTAGTGCATTTAAACTAACCGGGCACTGATCTTATACGTACAGCGCTTATTGTGTAAAGTGTTTCCTTGTCTAATGTCCACAAGGCACGGTAATAACGCTTATAATCCCTAAATACTCAAAGGCAATTGTGACAAATTCCATGCATGTGGAAATGAAAAGCAGCGCATCATTTATCTGTCAAGTGTGTGTGTATGTAACGTCACAGGCTGCATTACAACCATGAATACAGCATTTTTGTACAAATATCCTAGAATCAGACAACAGATACAGAACACAGTAGTGCGGTACTTTTTGAGGTTGTGGGATTTTTTTCATTTAGTATATATAATACCTTCCAATACTGCTTGGTTGATTGAAGGCTCTGCTCATTATATATTGGATGACATTTGCCAACTATGTGAGTCAGTGCCTTGTTAACTAAAAGCTTTGAAGGTCATTTACCCTGTTCGCTGCAATCTCTGAGTGAGTTTAGTTTTGATTGCAAGCTTTGTTTGCCATTTTTCCTGGTGATTGCAAGGTCTGTGATGTGGGTCACTACCTTTATAAGTATAAGATTGTGCGTGCGTGAGCCCGCAAGTTTTCAACACAATCCTGTTCTAAGAGTCTTAGCTGTGATACTGCATTTTTGGCTGTATGTTGGCATATTCTAGTGTCCCACTGTAGAAATTGTTTAAGAAGCCATTAATGTACCATTTTCATTTTAAATACTGGAGAGTATGGAATGGCATATAATACTAGAAAGCCTATCTCAAATCTGCCAAATAATTGGTGTACAAAATACAATTTGATTTTTTTGAACGTCTGACTTCTATGATGGTTTGGTATTATCCAGGAAAAGTTAATATCTTAAAATTATTAATGTAAGAAAAAACAAGCACCTTTTTTTTTCTTGTACAGAATGGAAGCAACATGATCAATTGACTCTTGAACTACTGGAGTCCCTAACAGCTGGAGAGCCAGATGTTTCTAACCCCTGACCTAGGACATTTATAGAGTATGGGGGGGTTGTTACATTTTAAAGCAGAGACTAGAAAATTAATTTTATATTCAAATTAAATCTTCAATAAAAAGTCGAAAGAAGAATTTATGAATAATAAACAGATTAACAGGTCTCCAGCAATGCACAGGAGACCCCCTATCAAAAAGGTTGTGTTAAAGAGCATGCTTCATCTCCATTCCCTTTAACACTTTCAGTGTCAGAGAGGTATCCCAATATGATGGATACCTTTCTATCACTCAAAGGGTTAAGATAAGCAGAGAATAAAATTTTCAATTACATTCTCCACCTATGTACTTTATACTTGGAAGGAAAAAGACTACTGTGACTATAAAACAATCATTTGTGTCTATCACTAAGTAATTTGAAAAGAATTTACCGTTTCCGATAGAATAACCGCTTCTGATTGCTGTATTGAGATATCAGCGGCTTTAAATTCTTTATCAAATATCTCCTGATGCTTGCTGTTTCTTTTTTCTTTCTTTTTGTCCTTCTTCTCTTTATCTAGATCATCTCTGTCCAATTTATCTTGGGACCGAGAATGCATCTTCTTTGGTAAAAGAGGTTCAAGAACAAACCTGGAAGGAACATTGTTCACTTAAATCAATTAAACAGAGACACAGTTTACAATTCTCAGTGGCTTGCTGGTTTGAGGTTTTGGTGTTTAGTTAATCTTATTGCACACAATGCAGCTGCTAGACAGATAGAAAGTCAGATATCAACCATGATGTTGTACATTATGGTTGGTATTACTAAGGGAAGAATGCCCCTTTAAAGTGTTAGTAATGTCCAAAAAAAGTTTTTTTGCATTTAGAAGAGCTTAAAAAGCTGAGCTGAATGCAAAAAAACATCTCTCTCAAACCGCTATGGTTTGAGAGATACAGACATTTAAAGTTCAATGTCTCTTACAGACAGCTGTAAAGCTATCAGCAGGAGATCCGTGTCGGTTGACACGGAGGCTCTGGAGTAGAGCCGCAATCTCGTTAGTTACAACGAATCCCTTCATTGGAATGGTCTAAAACGTGTGATGTCAGTAGGAGTCATCGAACTTTAAATGCCTGTATCTCTCAAACTACAGCGGTTTGAGAGAGATACTTTTTTTGCATTTAGCTCAGCTTTCTAAGCTCTTCTAAATGCAATACACTTTTTCTTGGACGTTACTAACCCTTTAATTCCAAAATAAGAGGAAGGAAGTATAATTTTGAGCATTTCTTATTTTGAAGGATTACATTCAAAGCCTGACACTTTTGAATATTTTGTTTCGGTCTCTGTTGAGAGTGTAATCTGATTTTAGCCAGCAGGTAAATTTGCTACTTAAAGTGGATCTGTCCCTGTTTAGAGTAGTCTAGTTAGTCTTAAAGGGATAGTAATGTTTCAAAATAAATGCAGCTCAGATTATTCTTTATAGTTTTTAGGCCATGTAGAGTGTTATCATTCTCTACGATATGTATTTCCAGAGTAATTGAACTATAAAGTGTCCCCCCTACCGCCCCTTTTACATATGTAAAGCTGAACAGCAAGACCATCCGGATGGATCACAGCAAGATACAATCTTCTCTTAGCATAAGGAAAACCTGCCCTTCTGCTACAAGGGGTGCAGGATTTTCCTTATGATCACAGTAAGAAGATTGTCCCTTGCTGTGAGCTGTCTGGTTAAGTGACCATATTCCACAGCTGAGGGGAGGAGGCTTACACTAGGTAAAAGGGGTGGAAGGGGGATACTTTATCATTCAATTACTCTTGAACTACACATCCTATATAATAATTTGCTAAGGATGTTTGTCAGAAGCCGTCATGCGCAGTAGAGACGGCTGCGCGTGCTGCAGTCATGCGCAGTAGCGTCTGCCTACTCCTCGGTTGATGCGTTCTGAATTTGGAGCGTCCCACTCCGTATCAGCAGCGGTGCAGGCAGTCTCTACTGCGCATGACTGCAGCTGTGGCACTGTGGTCCGTGTAAATGGGCTTTTCAACTAGTAGATAATAATGTTCTACATGGCCCAAAAATTATAAAGAATGATTGGAGCTGCATTTATTTTGAAACATTACTATCCCTTTAAAAAGGATTTAAAAAAATGCCTCTATATTGTACTATCCACTAGTTTGGAATATAATTAGTCTTTAACAAATTAACCTTGTTGGAAGCACAATATGGCACTTAAACCAATTAGCCTAATATAAGCCATTATTACGACAAATACTGTACTATGAATAAATCTAGACATAGCCAACACATATGGGTAATTAACCCAACTAATTTGCATACTATGCAGGAAATTAACATAAAAGGCCACATTGTACCACAAAAACATAAAGGTTAAAGTCTCAAAAACAATCAATTTGCAGAAAAATGAGTAGTAAACCATAAAGTTAAATTATGTGTAAAACAAACTAAATTTGTCATAAAGGTGAGAGATCCACCTTATGGGCCCAGTATTCAAAAGAAAAATGTTGTTAATTCTAGGGCAAACCAACTGGCAAATACAAATTCCCATAATTTATTTTTATCCCCTTCAGTGCTATAAGGTATTGAATGCATCATAAAACAAAGACTTGGAGACCTCTAGCAATCAAGAGATAACCCCATATAAGTCAATGGGCAGTTCTTATTTCCTGTAGTCTCACACAAATTTACTCCGCATTTCTTTTGAGCATAAGGACTTTAGAGTCTTATGATTCATTAATTCCATGTCTTGTGATTATTACTCTATAGGAAAAGGCCTTTTTTTAATTAAATATAAAAATTCTACCCATCTGTTAGATGCATAGAAGTAGGAAATTAACTGCACAGATAATGTTGCAGCGTATTAAATACAGACCTAACATATGCAGAACTTCTTTATACAATGGCATGACATATGTGTATGTTCTTATCTCAGCATAATGATGCAAAACACCAGTGACTGCAGGTAGCAAGCTAAAGAGGTGTGATTCTGGGACAAACCAGCTGTACCTTAGGGAACAAGTAAAAATTCAACAAATCCCAGTGGAACTAAATGGTTTATTTAAAACCCCATTTAAGTTACTGTGAATTTTGCCAGCCCCCTAGTCGTATGGTGCAGTTGATTTGCACCAGAACTGAAACCCTTTAGATTGCTGAATGTGGTCACTGATACTTTGTATCAGTATGCCAAGAAAGATAATCACGTCACCTCTTTTCGTTTGTTAAATATGGCCCTCCCTAAGCTCCCTTTAACTCTTTCAGTGTCAGAAGGGTGTACAATGCATTGCACAGCAATTCTTTGGACATCCCTCTGGCACTGAAAGGGGTAACTTACTGCGGTTGTTTTCTATGGTCAAATAAAGCACTTTTCAGAACATTTTTTATTATGGACGAAATTGTGTAGGCCTGATTCAGGACAGAAAATTAATTTAGGCATCCAAATAAGCACCTTTCATCGACTTACCATTCAGTCAACCATCCACTGACATTTGGTTCTAATCTATGAACCAATTTACAGCAGTAAATGCACAAGCCATATTTAAACTGAACTCTGTTCCCTACTTTTCAGTATCAATTCTTTATTGCCTCTGTATAACACACCTTTGTGCATCCTCCCCAAAGTATTAATAATCAGAAGCAGTAAACAGAGTATTTTTGGGGGTTATAGAGTTAAGTGTCCTTTAATAAGAATTAATTTCTGTTCACGGCCTTGCCTTACAGGAATAGTAATGTTTCACAAAAAAGCAGCTCTGATTAATCTTCATAGTATTTGGGCCATGGAGATTGTTATTTCAGTACGGCCAGAGTTGTAGTTCAAAAGTAACTGAATGATAAAGTATCCCCCTCCCACCCCTTTTACTGATGTAACACTGCTCACCTCAGAGCAGCAAGACTGCCTTGATATATTGCAGTAGGGTGACCACGGGTCCCGGAACGTCCGGGACTGTCCCTTATTTCAGGGACATGTCCCGCGTCCCGGGTCCCCTTCAACCGGGACAATGAAGTGTCCCGGAATGAAGCCAAGCCGCCCTGAATGTCAGCCTGCAAGCGGTGTGTCACATCATGGACGTCGCTTGCAGGCTGACATCCAGGGCGGCAATGCAGCTTACCTGATCTCCTGGAGGTAAGCGCTCTAGTAATACAGAGCGCTGGGAGATGACATCATCTCCCAGCGCTCTGCATTACTGAGCACAGCGCGTGGGAGCTTCAGCTCTGTGCCGGAGGAGGCACAGAGCTCCCTCTTGACACGCCGCTAGACCACCAGGGACTCAAGGTAAGGCAATAGGGTGACCACGTCCCGGAATGGCAGAAGGGAAATGTGGTCACCCTATATTGCAGGGAGGAAAAATCTTCATAGTGAGCATAAGGAAAATCCTGCTCTCCTTTGTCAAAGGGGGAAGGGTTTTCCTTATGCTCACAATAAGAAGATTGTCCCTTGCTGTCAGCTGTCCGGTCAGTCTACCAGATTCCACATCTGAGGGGAGGTGGCTTACACTAGGTAAAAGGGGTGGGAGGGGAGATACTTTATGATTCAATTACTCTTGAACTACAACTCTGACAGTACTGAAATAACACTCTCCATGGCCCAACTACTATGAAGATTAATTGGAGCTGTTTTTTTGATGAAACATTACTATCCCTTTAAACTTAAAAAAAAATAATAATAAAAAAATAATCTTAATTTATACTGCGCTAGGACTCTCTCAAGCCCAGTGTTATTCTTTGCATATCAGCTGAGGGTTTGTTAAACTATACATTATGAGAAAGATTTAATAAAGTGCAAATTTTACAGCTCACTTAACCTCCCTGAGCGATAACAGTCATACATAAATCTACAGTTTACAGGACCATAAGAGACAATAACTGCACACCCAGTGTGGTAAATAAAAAAAGAGCAAGTCAACTTTAAAGGGATAGTAATACTTCGTTTTATCTTTATTTTATTTTGTAGGCATTAAAAAAACATGAAGAACGATATAAGTCTTATCTCTCAAACCTTTATGGTTTAAGAGATATTCACAAGCAAAGTATCCCCCCCCCATTCAGCTAGATCAGAAGGGAGGTACCCAGTTAGACTGCAGAGAGGGACAATCTTCAATTAAGATAAGGGAAAAACCTGAAAAACTTGTCAAGGGGGGAAGGGCTTTCATTCTTTTCATACAAAGAAGTTTGTCCCCTTCTGTTATCGGTCTGGTCTATGGACTGCATTCCACATCTGAGAAGAGATTGCTTACACTAGGAAAAAGGGGCGGGAGAGGGACACTTTGCTTGTGAATAACTCTTAAACCATAAAGGTTTGAGAGATAAGACATATTATTCTTCATGTTTTTTTTATGTCTACAAAATAAAAAAGTTAAAATGAAGTATTACTATCCCTTTAAAGAGTTAGTAATGTTTCAATAACTGTGTAGCTACGATCTTTCCTTATATTTTGTACTATTGGTCTGTTAATTGCTAATGCTGAAATCTCTCTAGTTCCACTGAGATCATATTAATAATTGTCCCCCTCCCACCCCTTTACAGTAAAGGAAGCCACCTCCCCTGAAATCCGGTTGCTCGCCCGGAAAGATCACAATGACGGACAATTTTCCTTCATTCAGTATAAGGAAAAACCTGCCCTCCTTGATGAAGGGGACAGGTTTTTCCTTGTATTGAAAGATGTTTGTCCCTTGTCACGATCCTCCCTCAGTTCCGAGGTAACAAGAATCATCTCAGCGTATGGGGCTGGAGGGGGACAATTTATGATATAACTAGTTTTAAAGCTCGTGTACATGGGCCAACACTGGCGGCACTGCAGTAATGACCAGTACTGACTCCTGCTCCGTGGCTGATATGGAACGGGGCCATCTTCAGGTGCGCAGAGAGGACTCAGCAGGACTGCAGTGTGCACAGCCATCTCTGCTGTGCATGACGGCTTCTGACAAACATCCTTAGCAAATTATAATATAGGAGGATATCAGAGGAACTAGAGCGATTTCAGAATTAGTAATGTAACAAACCAATAGTACAAACTATAAGGAAAGATTGTAGCTACACAGTTATTGAAACATTACTAACCCTTTAAAGCGGAACTATCATCTTCATAATATTGCCCCAAGTTTATTACTAAATATAGTGACAGCCAAAGTCATACTTGTATTATGCTGAACAAGACTGTGTTATTGAAGTAAACCAGCTTCTTTTGCACCAGCCGGCGGACAATAGTGCAGACATCTTAGAGGGAAGTTACATCTGAGTCTGCCTCTTACACTTCCCAGATTGGTAGTGACTTTCGTTGGTTACCTTAAGGTAACGGAAGTTGCTGACTATACAGGTGCACAGAGCTTCTCTTGTAAGCTCTGTGCCCTGGATGCTTGCAGAAGAAGCTGGTTTTCTTCAATAACACGGACGTATTCAACATAATACAAGTTTGCCTTTGCCCATCGCTATATTAGTTATGTATTGAGGTGCAATATTATGAAGATGACAGTTCTGCTTTCGTGACATAGTAATCATAATAGCTAGATGCCATAGTACATCCATTTAACGTGGAGTTAACACAAACATTCCCCATAAGCTAACACTGTTTTTGTCTAATGATGACCTGGAATCCAGTGCAATTGATAAATTCATCTGCAAATTTCACCATATACTTCAATGGATACCTCTTTGAAAAATTAGTTGATATCACTTTACAACTGTAATGTACATATTCTAGGGCCTAGTGTTAAATGTAAAACTGTGAAGATGTCTCAGACAAGGCACACAAAATACTATAGAAAATTGTGAGCAAGGAGAAGCAAGTTAAAACATATGTTCCCTCATAGCCCCCTTTTCACTTGTAAAGAGCCTATTCTCCGTCTGTTTGTTTTCACGTGTCATAACATGAAATTACACCACGTGAAGAGCTTTCATGTTTAACTAAACAAGAATATTTGTTTCTTGCTTTATATATCAAAGAACATGGCCAATCCAATAGAAACACAAAAACACCAACAATCTGCTGCCAACTGGTTGTGTGCCATAGTTAATCCCTGAAACCTTGTCTGTCGAGTTCATTCAAACTGACTAATACTGGGAAAAATGCCAGACATGCCAGGTCCCATATTAACAATGCCAAAAGGCAATCTAAACATGCAGAAACATTTTTGATTCAAAATCACCTATATCATGGGCAGCTCAAATAGGGAAGGGGGTATGTTAACCCTTTGTGTGCCAGAGGGGTAAGCAACGCATTGTTTCGCAATGCACTGTGTACCCCTCTGGCACTCAAAGGGTTAAAATGCTAGAAACCATCAATGAGATGCAAAAGAGCTATTCCAAATATAAGCAACAAGGACCCCTGTCAGCTTTTCAAATTTTCAATTGGTTGGAGCTTATTAGTAGCTTATTTAACCTTCTGAGTGCCAGAGGAGTAAACAATGCATTGCTTTGCAATGTGTTGGATACCCCCCCTGGCACTCGAATGAATGAACTGTTAGTAATGCCCGAATTTAAGCTGACAGAACATGGTAGATTTAAAAAAAAATAAAGTATCTGGAGAAAGTCTTATCTCTCAATCCTTTATGGTTTGAGAGATATTCTCTGCTAAAGTCTCCCCTCCCTCATGTCAGCTGTAAAAGCTGACAAGTAGATACATGTCGGTCGACTCGAGGAGGCTCTTCAGCAGAGCCAAAACAGCGATCATTAAAAAGAACTACTTAACTGGAACGGTCTACAAAGTGTGCTTGCAAACAGGCACACTTTGTACACCGTTCCAATGAAGTGTTTCTTTTAAAATATCACTATTTTGGCTCTGCTGAAGAGCTGCCGGCTGGTCCCAGGTTGAAAGCCGTAATTCACCAAAAACGGGGACAAACAGGAGGAAGAGTTCACGGCACAACAGCGGGCAAACTCCACCCAAAGTAAAAGGTTAGCCCAGTTGCCATGATGATCCGAAACATAGCAACGAAGGATCTGTTCCAAGGCTTGGTTAGATTGTTCCGCTGCCCCATTAGCCTGAGGGTGGTAGGCCGAGGAAAAAGAGAGTTGAATACCCATTTGCTCACAGAAGGAATGCCAAAAGCGAGCCACAAACTGGCTGCCTCTATCCGAGACTATGACCTTAGGTAGACAGTGGAGCGGAAAGACCTCCCGAGCAAATATTAAGGTTAATTCTCGGGCAGAAGGTAGCTTCTTAAGTGGAACAAAATGAACCATTTTCGAGAAGCAATCAAAGATCATCAGGATGACCGTATGACCTTGTGAAGCAGAAAGATCAACCATGAAATCAATGGGCAGGTGCAACTAAGGACGTTCCCCATTAGGAATAGGCTGCAACAGACCTACAAGAAGGTATGGTGGGGTCTTACTTTGCACGCAAGCAGCCACAAAGGTGGAAACATCCGTGCTGAGTTTAGGCCACCAGAAGAGTTGAGAAATAGACCATTTCAATTGATCTCTTTCTCTGTGACCGGAAGCCTTGTAGGCATGATAGGTATGGATAAGTTTGACTAGGACACGGGCAGAAACCCGGAAGCAGGGAGAGATGCAGCTTCCTCCGACGGGCACAACAACCAGGGCGGCCGTGACAACTGCCCCCCCCCAATCTCCACATTGCCACCATATCTCCACACTGCCTTCACATTGCCCCCAATCTCCACCTTGCCCCTACTGACCCCCCCATGTCCATCTCCTACCTCCCTGGTGGTCTAGCGGCATGGCATGAGAGGTCTGTGCCTCCTTCTGCACAGACCTCTACAGAGCTGGAGCTCCCGCACGGTTCTCAGTAATACAGAGTGCTGGGAGATGAGGTCATCTCCCAGCGCTCTGCATTACTAGAGCGACAGAGAGGGAGATCAGCTGTTAGAGGTCTGTGCCGAAGAAGGTACAGACCTACTTGCTGTGGGCACCAGATGAGGGGGTCGCAGGGGCCGGCTGGGCCCCTGGAGTAACAGCCCAGTCACAGGTGCGATCCCTGCGACCCCTACTGTTATGCCAGTGGCATTCCTTCATAATGTGCTGCACAACCCCATACCTAACTAAAAGATCTGCCATGTATCCATGACTTCCACTAGCATGCTCATGTCACATGCCCAATCCCACGGTGCTCACTTAACCCTCTGAGTGCCATCTGGCACTCAAAGGGTTAAAACTAGGGAGAAGGCGTCCCCACTTTCTGTTTATGATCAGCAACTGGTGCTATGGGAGCTAGGACTGAAGCCCCATATAGACAGAGAGCTTGTGCCGAGCCAAAATCTCACACACGGACAATTTTAGCTAGATTTTTCTGATTTATTGTTCTTTTAACTTTAAGTTTGTTTTAAGGGAGGGCAGGGGTTCAGATCATTAAACATATTTAGAAGTGTCTCTAGGGAGACCTTAGCTGTACGCCGTGCTATAATTTTATGAATTATTTAAACTCTCTGCATTGATCACGTCTTGTTTTCTTTATAGTATTCTTTCCAGTGCTGTCCTGGTGCAATGCTACAGGAACCTTTAATGAAGGAAATGCATGAAAATGACAATTGTAATCTGCTTTTATCCTACATAACCAATGTATAACTTAAAACAATTCTTATTTTTTAGTCTTTAGTTATTTAAGAAGGCATTTTTAGCCATAAATATTTTAAACAGAAATGTGTTTAATGCACAGTTGAATAATCAAGGCCATTTGGAGTGTTCTTACTTCTGCGCCATTAAAAGAACACTGCTTTTAACACAAATAGAGGTCAGGTATTTGTATACCCATTCTGTGTTTCATTAACTATACTGAGAATTATATAGAAAGCATAATGGGCTGGGTTCAAATGCAGGTTCTAATTTCATCTTTGTTTTATCTCCAGTTCTTCCCATAAACTTCAATAGAAAAATGTTTTATAAAATGGGAGGTAACATATATCTCCTGCATTTGAATCCAGCCCATGGTGAGGTAATTCTAGAACATGCTATCTATACCATGAGGGATATTAAAACTCCCAGTGATTTAAATGGAGCTTTTAACCCACTGAATGCTAGAAAGATCTCCGATGTATTGTAAAATCCATGCAGAAAGGTATGCTGGTGGCCTATGTTGCGTTTAACATAGGTGACTGTCACTTGCCATGAATCTACCAAAGTCCGGAATGTCACAACTTCACTGTGTTCACTGAAATTTAACAAGATCAGGAGATCCTTCTTGCTTTAGCGGCTGTGGGTGGAAGGAGTGATATATCCCAGATTTCTTAGGCTTGTCCCAGATTAAAATAAATTTGGACAGGAATGTACTCTTTAAAGTGATAGTAATGTTTCACAAAAACATCAGCTCCAATTAATCTTCATAGTATTTGGGCCACAGAGAGTGTTATTTCAATACTGTCAGAGTTGTAGTTCAAGAGTAATTAAATGATAAAGTATCCCCCTCCCACCCATTTTACCTAGTGTAAGCCGCCTCCCCTAAGATGTGGAATCCAGTCCATAGACCAGACAGCTCACATCAATATTCTTACTGTGAGAACAATGAAATCCCTGCCCCCCGACAGGTTTTTCAGCTTTTTCCCTGATGTTAATTGAAGATTGTCCATCTCTGCAATCCACTTAGACAACTCCCTGCTGCTCTAAGCTGAGAGGTGTTACATCACTAAAAGGGGCGGGAGGGGGATACTTTATCATTCAATTACTCTTGTACTACAACTTTGACAGAATTGAAATAACACTCTCCAAGGCCCAAATACTATGATGATTAATTAGAGCTGCTTTTATTATGAAACAATACTATCCCTTTAATTGATTCTGTTAACATTTTAGTGATTCACAATTACTCCTGCAAAGCATGATGGACTATAAACATAGTAATATAGCAAATTAGGTTTAAAAGGGACACAAGTTCAACCTCTGCTCATAAACCAGAGAAATGAGAGTAAAATAAGATTTCCTGTTGCCAAATATGTTAGTCTTTATCAGACCTTCATGTTTTGCCTACTAATACACAGTGTAATCCTGTATGTTCCCTCTTGAAAGAAATGTATCTAATCTTCTCTTACAAGTATCCATTGTATTTGTCATTACCACGTCTTTGGGCAAGAAATTCCATAATTTATCAGAACTCTCTGTAAAAACAAACAAATAAACCCTTCCTTTGCTGAAGTTGAAACCTCCTTTCCTCTAATCTTGGGGGGCAGTCTGGTTACTTGATCAGACCTTGGAATGAAAAGCTCACTAGAGTGATCCTTTTATTGACCTCTCATATACTTGTACATTGTGATAACATCTCCTCTTGGTCGTATTTTCTCTAGAGTAAATAAATCAAGTTTGTCTAGACGTTCCTCATACATCAGGTCTTCCATTCCCTTAGTTAATTTTGTACTCTCTCCAGTTCTAGAA
Organism: Rhinophrynus dorsalis; assembly: GCA_037306005.1. Lineage (NCBI taxonomy): Eukaryota > Metazoa > Chordata > Amphibia > Anura > Rhinophrynidae > Rhinophrynus > Rhinophrynus dorsalis. Next base: position 67,506,594 of record CM074724.1, read on the forward strand.
TATCTTTTTTTCAGAACTGGTGCCTAAAACTGCACTGCATATTCAAGGTGAGGTGTTACCAATGATTTGTACAGTGGCAAAATTATGTTATGCACTCTTGCTTCAATACCCCTTTTTATGCAAGACAGGACTTTGTTTGCTTTTGCTACTGGTATTTGAAACTGGTCACAGCTTCCAAGTTTGTAGTTTACAAGGATTCCCAGGTCTTCTCTAGCAACGAGTTCCCACATTAAACTCCATATTCCATTTATTTGACCAATCTGCCATTTTATTCAAATCCCTTTGTAGAGAACAAAAATCCTGTTCTGAATTTATTACCCCTGCATAATTTAGTGTCATCTACAAATATTGCTATTATGATTTCAATATCTATTTCCAGATCATTTATAAACATGTTAAAAAGCATTGGACCAAATACTGAACCCTGAGGTCCTCCACTCTCAACTTTAACTGTATTGGAGGATTGTCCATTTTCAACAACATGCTGTTCGCTATCCTTCAACCAGTTTTCTATCAAATTACAAAGGTTATCCTAGCCCCAATTTCCTTATTTTATACCATAGCTTCCTGTGTGGCACTGTATCAAATGCCTTTGCAAAATCTAGATATATTACATCTACTGCTTTACCATTATCTAGGTTGCTACTTCTTCATAGAAGCTCAAAAGATTAGTTTGGTATGATATATTCATCATAAAACCATGTTGATTCCTGCTGATAACCTTATTTTCTGTGGTGTAATCCTAGATATACTCCCTTATTATCCCTTCTAGCAGTTTTCCCACTCCAGAGTTCAAACTCACAGGTCTTTAAGTCCCAGGTTACTGTTTTAGTTAGGCACTACATTGGGGCTTTACAACAATCGTGTGGCACTCAGCCTTTGGTGAGAGAATCTAAGATTAAAAATGGGGCCTTGCTAACACTGCACCGAGTTCCTGAAGAACCCTTGGATGTATACCATCAGGACCTGGTGCTTGGTCAATCTTAATTTTATTCAGTCTTCCCATGAAGTCTTCTTGTATTAACCCTATATCTCATAATGGTAAGTTTTTTGTTTGTTATTTGTTCAGGCTCTTCTACCATTTCTTGTTCTCTTACAATGATGCAAAGAAAGTATTTAGAACATCAGCCTTTACCTTTTCCTCTCTAATCAACTCACCCATCTCATTTTTGAAAGGCCATTGCTATTTATGTATATGAAAAACTATTTGTGATTAGTCTTGCTCTCCCTTGCAAATCGAGTTTCAGTAACTATTTTTGCAAAGCAAATCACATTTTTTTGTGATATTTTCAAGAAATACTGTTCTGTTCCTTCAGACTTAAACAGTTTAAATGCCTTTTTTCCCTTGCCATTTCTTTATTTACATTTGAATTTAACCACATTAGCTGTGATCTACTTCTTCTGCATTTGTTCCCCACTATTATATACTGTTGCATATATTTCTGCAACCCAAATTTAAATTCTGACTGTTTTACCTCAGTATTTTTGCCTTTAAAGGGATAGTAATGTTTCATAATAAAAGCAGCTCTAATTAATTATCATAATATTTGGGCCTTGGACAGTGTTATTTCAATTCTGTCAGAGTTGTAGTTCAAGAGTAATTGAATGATAAACTATCCCCCTCCCTCCCCTTTTAATGATATAACACTGCTCACCTCAGAGCAGCAGGGTGTGTCCAGGTAGATTGCAGAGAGGGACAATCTTCAATTAAGATAAGGGAAAAAGCTGAAAAACCTGTCAAGGGGGGCAAGTTTTCATTGTTCTTACAGTAAAACCATTGTTCCTTCCTGCGAGCTGTCTGGTCTTAAGACCAGATCCCATATCTGAGGAGAGTCGGCTTACACTAGGTAAAAGGGGCAGGAGGGGGATATTTTATCATTCAATTACTCTTGAGCTACAACTCTGACAGAATTGAAACAACACTCTCCATGGTCCAAATACCATGAACATTAATTGGAGCTGCTGTTTTTGTGAAACATTACTGTCCCTTTAAATAATTTATCCGAGTCTATGTGTTGCATTGATGTTCGCTTTTTAAAATTAAGGATTTTGGATGAACATATACAGTTTTGCATTACCAAAATAATCTCTATAGTAATCATGTTGTGATCACTGTTCCCCAAATGTTCACTTACCTTAATACTGCACACCACGCCTATTTTATCTTATTACTAGGTTCAATACAGTGTTATATCTTATCGGCACTTCCACCATTTTTGAAGTAGCTATTCCTAAGCATGCTCACAAACCTGCTTCCCTTAGCAGTCTGACAGGTCTCATGTTTCCAGTTGATAATCAGAATAGTTAAAATCTCCTATAAATCTAGTATGCCTAAGATGCGCAGTGCATGTGCAATAACAGTTGGGCCTCAACATTCTTATCAATGTTTGGTGGCTTGTAGAATAAACCCACAAACACCTTTTCTTTTTACCTTGTATGCCATAGTTAGCCTCAATTTCTACCCACAAGGACTACACATTATGGCTAGTTTATTCATGAATATCTCCCCTTAAAACTGGATTTAGATCTGGTTTCAAATAGAAGCACACCTCCCTTTTTCTATTAATCCTTCTCTCCTAAACAGGGAATAGCCCTCTATATATACAGCCCAATCATGTGCATCATCCCACCATGTTTCAGTTATACTAATTATGTCCAAATGCTCATTAACCACCAGCAATTCTAGTTATCCCATTTTATCTACCTTACCTCTTGCATTCAAGAATTCTGATATTCCTTAACATGATTTGAACCTTATCGCCTGATACTTTCTGGTGGGTGAACACAGTGAGGCTGATGTTATAAGAAAGTGTTGTAATTATCTGCAACGCAGGGAGACAAACATACCAGAATTCCCATTCATTTAAATGGAGTTTTGAATGCTAGAGAGGTCTCCAATGCATTGCAAGCAAATTCATTGGAGAGATCTCTCTAGCATTCAAGGGGTTAAAAGCACCAATTAAATCAAACGGAATCTGAAGAATTCTCATGTATTACCTATGGTGCAAATGGCTTTATTTAAATTTTAGGTGGGATAAGAGATAGCATTCAGAATATGATTTTGTTATATAATTGTACTTCTTTTTGTATAGAAAGCACACTTCTTCAAGTTTAATTTCTTCTTCCTCAGGCACAGTAATTAACTATCAATTTTAAGTGACATCTATTACTATAAAGCCATAAACAACAGGCTTTGGCCTCTGTGCCCATTATTGACCAAAAATAAACTGATGTGATAACCCAGGCATTGGAATGCCAAGGCCCTCCAGCTGCTCAGAACTACAATTCCCATCATTCCCAGTTACAGATTACTGATCTGAGAAGTCAAGTGATTATTTCAAGAAAAAAGGTACAATACACAGGTAGTCAATTAATTTGCACTCCTAGTGTAACGTTACATACCCATCAGAACCAGGCCTTGAAGGTGTACTGTCAGATGATACAGATGACACCGACACAACAGATAAAGGTCTTGATGACGATGGCATCGTAAATGATCGAACCATAGATCTAGGGCGGTTCCCACGCCTTTCATCTGGGTTTGAAGACTGAAGTGAAGAAACAGAAATTTGCTTAAAACAAAAGAACAATTTCAATAAATAGTAATATTTCTTATACTTATTGAATTTCTTTAATTCTGTGGACTTTCCTTGTATCAGCTATGTCAGTACTTCCCTTCCTTACACTTTTAGTTATGTTAGTGCCCTCTATCTGCAATCTGTAAAACAAGTCTAACACAGCCTCCAAAAAGGATTAGAGCTGCCACTGATCTTACAGATTACCAGAAGAGAGAGCTCATATTACAGAAAGTGGAAAAGAGGATAGCTGAAAAACTGTTCAAGATTAATACACATAATTAAGAAAAAGAAGAAAATTAGCCAGTATTTTTTTATTTACTAAAAAATAATAAAATATTCTGTTTATCTATACGTACACTTTGGGCCACTTTCAGAAAGCTGAATAGGTGCAGTTCTGGAGCAAATCAACAGCACCATAGGTAATGAATAAATATGTCCATTTATTTACATAGGTATCTGTGGAATTTTTGCCCCCCCCCCAGGTGGTTCACCCAGATTTGCACTTCTTTAGCTTTCTGAATATGATCCTTTGGGTCCCAGATGGTAATACTTAAAATGTAAAAAAAAATCTATGTTGTAGGGTCTATCCCCCCTGAGTAAAACAAGTGTACTACCACTGCTGAGAGATATTTTATTAAAAAATTGTAACAGCTCAAACTTGAATTTTTTACATGCAACATCACAGTGGCCTGAAAACTTACAGTGGTGCTGTTGCTACACCATCCTATGGAGATTTATGGTCTACAGACCAGAGCTGTCCATAGGATGGTGTAGCAACAGCACCACTGTAAATTTTCAGGCCACTGTGATATTGCACCTAAAAAATTTCAAATTTGAGCGGTTATAATTTTTTAAATAAAATATCTCTCAGCAGTGGGAGTACCCTTGTTTTACTCAGGGGGATAAATCCTACAACATATATTTTTTTTACATTTTAGGTATTACTATCCCTTTAAAACAAAGCATTGAATGTTAGGCTCTCTTGGTGGTATTTGTACTTGTGACACTGGAGTTGTAAACGCCAATTTTTAATCATAATACCTGCAGGTACTATTAAAAGTCTGTTCACAGGGCCAGGTGAGATCAGACTGAAACTTTATTTCTGAATCAAAGGTGAAAATTAATGTATACAAACACAACCCTCTTTCTCCTCACACACACCTACTTAAGTATTTAAATATTTTGCATACAAGCTTTCTAGTTCGAACCAGAATGATCTGAGCATTCCATAGTGACTGGAGACAGTGTTCAACTGTGCATACACTTTGTACTCTGTCAACTACTGATTAATTTATACAGTGTAAGAAGATAATTGTTGTAGCACTTCATCACACTTGACAGTCCTTGGTAAAGAATTAGAAGACATCATCAAGATAACACAAGACATGTTTTAGTATAAAGCTGGCGTTTTATCAATGTTTAACACAGAAACTGATGGAAGATACCCAACTCTGTCAAAATTTGTCATCCATATTGAGCATTTCCTCTCAACAGTGATTCATTTCAATGCAATTATTAAAAAGTTACATATCAGCAGATATAAATGAGAAAAAATAAACTGTGGTTGTTAAAATAATTATCTGTATCTTCAGCTATAAAATATTGAACAAACAGATGCAGGACATGTTATTGCATCCTTTTTTCTTTAAAGTTGCAGAAATTCTCCTTCAAATATTGTGCGGTTATGCTGATTCATGATGCGACTATAAAGCTGTTGAAAGCAATCTATGCTTGCAATTGGGTATATGTTTGAATAGCTGCCCATATTGTGACTATTTAGGAACACACAATACAAATAAATACTGATTAGCCTCACGCTAGGAAGGTAAACAGATGTACATTATTCACAAAGTACAATGGGCACCTGATTAGACTGAATAAAACAGAAAACTTCAGCGCTATATATAAAAATGCACTTAGGATTCACCACAAAATAATATTACAAAGGTTCAGCCCTGGGTTAAATATAACTCTTATAGAAGAAACAAAACATACACATACATTACCCATGGCGATCCAATATCCATTTGGCTCTTACACAAAAGTAAAAAAAAAAATACAAATAAAATAAAAATCAAAAAGTCCAAAGGAGTAATTATAATAAATCTGGAATCAATTGATGTCTATGGTATATTCCTCCCACAATCCTTCCAATATATCATATATGTTTGATTTTCATTTTATTTTGGATTATTTTACCTTTTGCGGAGTTGGCCGCAGCTGTTGTTCCGGCGGCTCAGCCACATCCTTGTCCCTCGTGGCTCAGCTGCATTCTGTGGTTCTCACGGCTCCTGCCGCTTCTAGGTCTCGGCGGGTTGGCTGCTGCCGTGTGATATCACTATCGGGTGCACGTCCAGGAGCATGGACGTGTGCACCATTTAAAGGGATACTGACCAATCTGGTGCTCCTCCCTCCTTGAGGCAGGTCTTTAAAGACTGCCTGGACACAGGGCTCATTTGCCCTTTCGTTGGTGTCCAGTGCAGTTCACTTGCTTGTTGCATTTCCCGTGCATCACCTGGCTTATCTGACTACCCGTGCTGGTGCTGACCTGTGGCTCTGTCTGACTACCCGTTCTGTGTATGACCTTGGCTTATTCCGATAACCAATCTGGTGCAGACCTGCGGCTCTGGCTGACTACCTGTTCCGTGTATGACCCCTGGGCTTGTCCGACTATCCGTCCTGGTGCTGATCTGTGGCTCTGTCTGACTATCCGCTCCGAGTATGACTCTGGCTTAGTCTGATAACCAATCTGGTGCGGACCTGCGACTCTGGATGACTACCCGTTGCGTATTGACCACTGGCTCATTTGACCATCCCATTCTGGTGCCAACCTGTGGATCTGTCTGATTACCCCTCCATGAGGCCTTCAGTTGGAATCAGACCTCCAATCTGGTGTGGACCTGTGGCTCTGGTAGACTCTAGCTTTACTGACTGCAGGCGAGAGTCAGAAATCTCACTTGTTGCCTTCCATTGTGGGGGATGGCCTTCCCTTTACTGACTGCAGGCGTGAGACAGTCTCCTTCTCACTTACATCCTTGGGGAGAACGTTCGGTTTTACACGGGGCCTACCTGGCATATGAGACTACCATTGGCTTCGGCCTAGTCTTTGCAGGCTGGGAACTTGGAGGCAGCCTCCTATTTCTGATAGAGGCTCAGCCCCTTTGAATACCCTCTGCTCCTTCAGGAGACTCGCTGTTTTATTCTGCTATTTATTATCATTTCTAATAAAGGTGAATTACTATACCGTCTGACTCCTGTTTTGCTTGTAACGCTGACAGTTTCATATCTGTTTCAGACATTTAGATGCTCACACAATGTATTATATAGCTACTATTTTCATTTGGCCAGAATAGTCAGCATACAGAACATGGACAGGAAAACTGTAGCCCTCTCTAGCTGTTGCTGGACTACATATCCCATCATCGTCAGCTGGCTAATAGCTGTTGAGATCCCTGAATGCACTGGAACCTTTACTTGCTAAAGATAGGTTAAGAATTTTAAATTGATCCTCTCACCCCAAGTTATAGTTGTTAATTTTGTTAATTACAATATTAAAAAACTTTCTACGCCATACTAGCTCTTTTTTAATGAAATAAATAACTTTTGAAAAACAAGTCTCTAATTATTTTTATTTGCAGTCCAGAGAATGTCCAGCAAACTATGTTAATTAGCTTCAGGGCCACACCAAAATCCCTGCCAACTGTGCCATTAGAAATGCACAACGGGTGCTTTCTTGTGGGCCTGGCATAAAAGAAGATCATCATACTGTGCCAGGTATTAGTACAAAGGGCCATACTAATGGCAAAACATTTCTGAAAATGTAACCACATACAACATATACATTGTCTAATTCTCCTTAACAGAGCAGTAAACATTTTAAAGGGGAACTATCACCCCTTAATGGGAGAAAAAATATGTAGAGTATTTTATATTGTGACAAAAAAAAAATATGTTTCAGAGACATTGAGACAGAAATGGTTCCTCTTACCTCTCTAAAAGTCGAGGTTCTTATAATCAGTGGAAGTAAAATATACCACTGATTTGATGTTTTTAACCCTTCGAGTGCCAGAGTGGTACGCAACGCATTGCAAAGCAATGCGTACCACTCTGGCACTCATAGGGTTAATACAGATTTCGAGTGTATGTTAAAGGGATAGTAATACTTCATTTTAACTTTATTTTATTTTGTAGGCATTAAAAAAACATGAAGAATGATATAAGTCTTATCTCTGAAACCTTTATGGTTTAAGAGATATTCACAAACAAAGTATCCGCCCCCGTTCAACCAGATCAGAAGGGAGATGCCCAGGTAGACTGCAGAGAGGGACAATCTTCAATTAAGATAATGGAAAAAGCTGAAAAACTTGTCAAGGGGGGAAGGGCTTTCATTGTTTTCATACAAAGAAAATTGTCCCCTTCTGTTATCTGTACTGTCATACAACCAGACTGACATCTGAGAAGAGATGGCTTACACTAGGTAAAAGGGGCGGGGAGGGGAACTTTGCTTGTGAATATCTCATAAACCATAAAGGTTTGAGAGATAAGACTTATATCATTCTTCATGTTTTTTTAATGCCTACAAAATAAAATAAAGTTAAAACGAAGTATTACTATCCCTTTAATAAAGATTAGAAATTTTATAGAGTGTTCTGTTCCCCACAATAAGCGTGGTTGATTCATAAGACACAGTGTCTAAAAAAAAGTACTGAACTGGTCTTTTGTACACCCAGTGGCAAGAAATGTAACCCCTGATGGTGTTGTTTTCCCTTCCCTTATTCCTTTTGATATAAGTATTTTAACTGTGTCTCTATCACTTACAATAAAGAACTGTGATGCAAGCTCTCCAACAGTGTGTGCTATGAATTAAATTTGCCTTTTGGACACCATTCCTTGCTTTTGACTTAAAAAATACAATTTTAATCTCAAATAAATTTAAATAATGGAATTACCCTAGTTTTACTTATCAGGAAAAGCTCTACAATATGTTATTTCCAAACAAAACTTTGCAAAGTCTTTAAAATAGTGTTTTCTATGACAGGTGCATTTCTTTTTGCTTTAAAAAGTTTTAATTTTGTTACCTACTTTTCATCTGTTTTATTAAAACACAGACAATCAATTTACTGAGATTATCAGGAACAAAAAATAACTCTCTTTCCTTCTACAAAGAAAAAAAGACTTAAAAGTTTCTCGCCAGGAGATTACATTTTTCTAGCACGCAAAGGTGAGTGAACTGAAGCATTCACTTACAGGCTAACAATGTCATAGGCAATAAACGCAATAATATAAATGATTCATTCAAGTAAACCCATAGATTTACCGTTATTCTTTTTCTTTCCCTTTTAAATTTTTATGCAACCATCGCCTATAGTTAGCACAAACACACATTTAACACTACATGCATGAAAAACTACAGAACACAAACATTATTTTATGTTTCATTTAGCATCATTCTGTCAGTAAAACTCACTTTTTGTTTAAATATGACCATAAGCACTCTGAACTCTCTTTCCTACTTACCTGACTCCATAAGGATCATATGGGTGTGCAATGCATTGTGACACAATGGTTTGCACACTCATCTGGTCCTTAAAGGGATAGTAATGTTTTACAAAAACAGCAGCTTAATTAATCTTCGTAGTATTTGGACTTTGGAGAGTGTTCTTTCAATACTGTCAGAGTTGAAGTTCAAGAATAATTGAATGATAAAGTATCCCGCTCCCGCCCCTTTTACCTAGTGTAAACCACCTCCCCTCAGATGTGGAATCTGGTTCACAGACAGCTCACAGCAAGGGACAATCTTCTTTCTGTGAGAACAATGAAAGCCCTGCCCCCATTGGCAGGTTTTTCCCTTATCTTAATTGAAGATTGTCCATTCCAATTGGATACCACTGCTGCTCTGAGCCGAGCAGTGTTACATCAGTAAAAGGGGCAGGAGGGGGATACTTTATCTTTCAATTACTCTTGAACTACAACTCTGACAGTATTGCACTAACTCTCTCCAAGCCCAAATACTATGAAGATTAATTGGAGCTGCATGCCATCTGGGGAGCCCTGAATCGGTTCGTTTAAAAAAAAAAAAAAAGCTCCGTGGTCCTTTAGCGACCGCCGCTTGCCTGCGCAGACAGTCATTAAGGGGTTAACCCCTTCAGTGTCAGAAAGGTATCCATCACATTGCAGTCTCTGGCACTCAAAGGGTTAAGGCTCTTAGCACAACAATTACAAAAAAAAATGACGAGGCTGTATCAGACCTAAATACAATATTAGCATAGTAGCGGTCAACAACAAGAGAGACATTAGCTTGATATGTAGCTTTTTCCAGTGTTGTGGGGGTAAACAGAGATAATACTTCCATCCAAGGAAGAGTTCATGATCTGAACATCTTAACCCTTTGAGTGTCAGAGGTATAAGCAATGCATTGCAAAGCCAAAAGCCAATATTGTTTGAAGGGTTCACACACCACACAATTACTGCCAGAGTGCCGATAAGAGAGAGAATGGAACCCACCATACAATAACAAGATGGCGACCCACCGCACTGTATTTCAGTGCAAAAGATTTATTCAAAACTAATCAATGTCTAAACATTCAGGGTAAATTCTTAAATCCTGATGAAGGAGTTGCTTAGTGCAGAAACACTGATGATTTGAATACAACCTTTTGCACACATATACTGCAGTACAAATCGATCCCTTCTTGTTGGATACAGAGTGGGAAATGAGATCCTCCAGCTGATCAGCACTACAAACCCCATGATTCTCTGCTAGTACTGGTACCTGATTGGACAGATACCAGGGACATTATGACTCATCTACACAACATCTGCAGTCAGACAGAGAGCTGGCAGCCAGTCACTCTTTAGCACTTACCAGCATCCTCACGCCATATTGCTTCTCCACTTTTTCTTTTAGTTGTTTAAAACATGCTTCTAGCCTTTCATGAAAAGGCCTTAATGCCTCTGTAACCTTTTCTCCATGAATTTTAATTCCTTCAGCCAAAAATGGAACCTAAATAAATAGAGTAGTAGGTTAATGCAACCATATAAAAATACCACCATCAGATCAGAAAGCAAACCATAAAATAAAAAGAGGATTTTAGTCTTACCTGTTAAATCCTTTTCTCTTAGTCCATACAGGTTACTGGTAACATTGGGTAGGTGATCCGCACCTTTAATTGTAGGCAGGAAAAAACCTAGAATTGTATGCAGGGGGTGGAGCCTACCTTCTCTCCTTGGCTGCAGCTAGCCAACCAGCTCCAGAAACATTTGAGGCACTAACTATTGACTAGATAGTGGAAGGGAAAGAAGACTCCTATGAGCATGACCCCGAAGGACCCCCACGGTCTGCCACAGGAGAGCCAAGCATGGTCCCTTGACAGGGTGGGAGACCAGTATCCTGTATGGACTAAGAGAAAAGGATTTAACAGGTAAGACTAAAATCCTCTTTTCTCTGTCGTCCAATACAGGTTACTGGTAACTTTGTGATGTTCAACCATTGAGTTTCCCAGAGGCGTGAAGTAAGGCAAGGACCAGGCGCAAGGCCCCCAAAGTCACCAGAGCAGATATGAACCATCAGATAGCCCAACAAAACAATGAATTGTCAACGGACATGAAACAGGGGTAACAACACCACAAACTGTTACAGAGCACACTGAGCTAGAGCCAACAGGGCTCAAAAATGAAGGAAGCACCAAGAACCAAAGAAGATCCTAGACAGACAAGACTGCCTCCAGGATTTTCCTCCCAAAGCTGGCATCAGCCGATGCCAGCACATCAACATGGTAGTGCTTTGAAAAGGTGTGCAAAGACAATTAAAGTGGCAGCCTTGCACAAATGATCAGCGGAGGCCTGACTCTTGTAAGCCCAAGAAGCCCCAATAGATCTGGTAGAATGAGCCGTAACCCGAAAGGGAACGGGCTTCGTCCTCAGCTCATAAGCCTTAAGAATAGTGGACTTGATCCAAGAAGCAATAGTCACTTTGGAAGCAGGTGTTCCTGACCTGGGGCCCTCAGGAATGACAAACAGCGCGTCAGATTGTCTGATGGACTCAGTGCGATGTACATAAAACTTGAGACAACACACCACATCTAACAAGTGGAGATCCCTCTCCTTGTCAGAAGTGGGGTCAGAGCAGAAAGGCGGCACCAAAACCATCTTCGGAAGAAACTCCTGAGGAGTGTGAAACACCTCCTTGTCCTTGTGAAACACCAAATAATTCTGTGACACAGCGAACGGACACGATCGCCAGGAGAAAGATCATTTTCCATGACAACATGCGTAGAGGAATAGTAGCCAAAGACTCAAATTGAGGTCCCAGAAGAATGCCGAAAACCAAGTTAAGATCCCACGGAGTAGCGGGATTCTTGAAGGCTGGACGAGTATGAGCAATGCCCTGGAAGAAAATCTTGACATTAGGAAGGATGGCAATGCGCCTCTGAAAGAAAACAGAGAGAGAGCGCAGAAGTCTGAACCTTAAGGGAACTCAAACTAAGGCCCTTATCCACACCGTCCTGCAAAAAGGCCAGGACCGTAGGGAGATCAAATTCCTGAGACAGGTTCTTGTCAGCACACCAAGATAGAAAAGTCGAGCAGACACAATGGTAGATCTTGGAAGAAACAGGCTTGCGGGCACTGAGCATAGTAGCCACCACCCCAGAAGAAAAACCTTTCTTCTTCAATATTGAGGATTCAACTTCCAAGCTGTCAAAGCTAGCTGATGAACATCCTCTTTCCACAGGTAACCCTGTAGAAGAGGATCCGGACGGCAAGGGAGCTGGAATGGCTCCACCACTAACAGATCCAGGAGCCCTGGAAACCAAGCTTGGCAAGGCCAGTACGGAGCAATCAGAATGACTGAACAGTGTTCCAGTTGCAATTTCCGTAAAACCCTGTGCAACGCTGGGAGGGGAGGAAAGATGTAGGCCAGAGGAAATAACCAAAGAATGGACACTGCATCCACCGCCAGAGCTAGAGGGTCCCTACACCGAGAGCAGAACCTCGTAACCCTCCTGTTGTGTCTAGTTGCCATCAGGTCGATGTAAGGAAGACCCCACTTCTGAACAATGACGGTGAACACCTCTGGGTGCAGTTCCCACTTTCTGCTGTCCACTGTGTGTCGACTGAGAAAGTCCGCCATGACGCAGTCTACACCAGGAATGTGCACTGAGGATATGGCAGGAACGTGTTCTTCTGCCCAGGACAAAATAGCCTTGACCTCTAACCAAGTGGCGAGACTTCTTGTTCCGCCTTGCATCTTGATGTAAGACACAGCAGTGGCTTTGTTGGACTGTACCCTGACTGGGCAGTCTTCCAAATGGGGTGTCCAATGACGCAGGGCATGAAATATCACCCGAAGCTCCAACACGTTGATGGGAAGCAGAGATTCCTCTGGAGACCACTGACCCTGAGCACTCAGGCAACCCAGGACCGCTCCCCAGCCGGAGAGGCTGGCATCCGTCGTCACCGTGGTCCAGAAGGATACCAGGAAGGACTTGCCTTTCAGCAGATTGGAGAGGTCGAGCCACCATGACAAAATCAGTTCCACATGAAGAGGGAGGGACACTGACATCTTCAGAAGGTGCGGCTGACCCCTGCACACCTGGATCACAAACCTCTGGAGTTCCCTGGTGTGCGCCATGGCAAACGGGACCACTTCTATGGTGGAGATGTATTTCCCCACTAGAGAGGACAACTTCTTGGCTGGAACTGGATCTTGAGCCAGAACCGCAGAAACCCTGTGGGCAATCTGGTGGGGTACCTCATCCGTGAGAAACACCATTTTCTTCTGCGTGTCAAAGAGAAGGCTCAGGAAGACCAGACGCTGGGATGGGACAAGATCTGACTTGTCCCTGTTGATGATCCAACCTGTGATGGGTGACAGCGTGAATGCACTGCTGAACCTACTGATGAAGTTCTGCAGAGGGGGCTTTCAGAAGCAGGCTCTCTGGAGTAACTCTGATGCCGTCCCGGTGGAGGACGGACACTAAGGCTCCCAGGACACGGTTGAAAACTTGAGGAGCTGTAGTCAGACCAAAGGGAAGAGTTGAAAGCTGAAAATGCCCTTGGTCGCAGGCAAAACTGAGATACTGCTGGCTCTCTGGATGAATGGCGATGTGTAAATACGCGTCCTGAAGATCCAGTGATGCAAGGAATTCACCCGGGGACATAGCAGCAATCACCGTCCATAGAGATTCCTGGTGATAATGGGTCCGGATCACAAAGGAATTGAGGTCCTTCAAATCTAAAATGGGGCGACAACCACCGTCCTTTTTGGAGACCACAAAGACGTCTGAGTAAAAACCCATACCTCTGTCCTGAACTGGAACCGGCTCTAGAACATCCTTGTCCAGAAGAGCCTAAATAGCGCAGTTGAACAGCCGACGTTTCTCCGCGCCCTGAGGCATATGAGAAGGAAAGAAGCGAAAGGGAGGAAGAGACACAAAAGGGATCCTGTACCCTTCCATCACGACCTGTAAAACCCATGGGTCCGCCACTAAATACTCCCAGACACTGTGGTAGTGACGCAGACGGCAACCCACAGCAGAGTGGGGGCATGGGTTCAGTGAGTCATGCCAAAGAAGGCTTGGAAGTCTTGGGCTTGGAGGAGACCTTGGGCTTCCATTGCTGTTTGGGCCTGGAGGAGGCACGCGGAGCTGAGGGAACCGTCTGGTTCGCCAGACGTGTCTCAGTCTGAAAGGAACGAAAATACCGATTACGCTCAATCAACATTTTCTTCCTGGGGACCAAGGGTAGAAGTGAACACTTACCCCCTGTGGCCTCACTGATCAGGTCTTTAAGATCTGGCCCAAACAATGAAGTACCTTGAAAAGGTAAGGACAGCAATGCTTTCTTGCAAGCAGTGTCAGCAGACCAGATCTTGAGCCAAAGAGCTCGTCTGGCAACCATAGACATGGTGGAAACCCTATCCACTAAATGGATGGCATCAAATAAGGCAGCAGAAATATAGTGCTGTGCCTCAGAAATGTCGGCAAGAAGGCGCAACATATCCATAGTAGGACCACCCTGACAGACAGCCAGAGTGAGCTGTTCAGTCCAGACCGCAATGGCCCGGTTCACCCATGCTGCAGCGAATGCTGGACGCATGGCAGTACCAGCAGGGGCAAAAACAGACTTGAGGGAGACCTCAAGTTTCTTGTCAGTCTAGTCCTTCAAGAGCGGACGCATCAGAAACTGGCAAGGCAGTAGACTTAGAAAGCCTGGAGACAGCAGCATCCACTTTCGGAGGAAAAACTCACTGAGCAAGCACTGCCTCAGAGAAGGGATAAAGCTTGGCAATTTTCTTGGACACAGAAGGTTTCTTGTCCAGAGATTTCCACTCTTCAGACACAAGGCGGTCAAGAGTGGGGTTAGGTGGAAAGCAAGTAAGGGGATTTTTAGGCTCCTGAAACACATCAGAGGGATCAGAAGGAACCTCCTGAACTAAGGGAATGTTAAGGGTATGCAAAAAAGCCCTGATCAGGCCCTCAGCCGAAGGCTCAGGATCAGCCTCAAAAGGATCCCCAAAAAACTGAGAGGAGCCCACAGCAGGACATTCCTCAACATCTGAATCCACCAGCAGTTCCTCCTCAGAGGAATCTGATACGTCAGGTACTCCCTGAGGTATTGGCAGGGAAAACCTGATGGAGGAGGGGGTCTGCCAAGAATGGAAGACCCCCTGTAACTGGGATGGAAAGAGTTGCAATGTAGACCTAAGGTCCCTGGTAGCAGCCTTGAACTCTTGCACCCAGACTGCCTCTAATGCATGGCTGGAGGTCCCTGGGAGACTCTCAGAACATGCTGGGCATAAATGACCTGAGAATTCTCTAGGTAACCTTGAATGACATGAAGAGCAATGCACAATAGGGGATACAGAGATCCCAACATCCTTAGTCTTAGGTGTGGCCCCAAGCTCCAACGGTATAAGACATTCTCACAGTGTCAAATAACCTTACAGTATAAGAAATCACCCAAGTACAGTGTGTAGGATTAAGATTTCACCCCAGAATTTGCTAAAACAGACTTACCTGGAAGGTGAAGGGTTAAACAGCAGAGGAGAGAAGGAGAGTCCAAGCCCTGTGTAGGATAGTCATTCTGGAAATGACACAAAATGGCTGCCACAGCGGGAGCCAATCAGAAATGAGCGCGTGAAGCAAGCGCTCATGGGAAATGTAGTTTTCCCAGAAAAAGTACCCAAACAGTGCCCGAAGCCCCCTGAGCCCCCCAACACACTGGAAACATTAACCGGATGATAGAGCAAGGACAGACAAGAAAAATTAGCCATCTCTGAAGTTGTTAGGTTAAGCGGTTGCAGAGATATGTCCCAAACTGTACAGTCCCATAGGAGTGAATGGAGCAATGGCGTCTATGTAGTAAAGACTCAAATTTTACAAAATTGAAACAGTAAAATAAAAATGCATGAAACATCACTAGAACATTTTAGGATACCCAAAAAAACACTGAACCAGTAGGAAACCCCCCCAAAAAAAGATGCAAAACCAGCAGCTAAAGGGTTAAAGTACCACATACACCTGCTCCAAAACACCCAACAGACATACAGATAGACCCAGTGAGTGCAGGAGTGTGCAATAGGAACTCCAACGGTAAACCCCTGTGTGGAGGGGCACTGTGGGACATGTGGACCTGCAGCACTCAAAGGGTTGCTCACCTTTCCTGCAGATCTTCTGTCTTCAGACTACCATGTATTAAGAAGACTCCTTGGTGGGCAACTCTTGAGGAAAGAATTTGTAGCCAAGATTTTCCCCACAGGGCTTAAGGTCCACAAAAAGCACCTGGTTACTGAGCTAGCCACATCTAAAGGCATTGTCAGTAATGGTAATCCGCCTAATGGTGGTATTCCATTACTAACAGAAAAATAAAAAAAATTCTAAAACTATAGCAGAACTGTTCTCTTGCCTGTGTCTTCACCAAGGAACAAATCTTTCTGGAGCTGGTTGGCTAGCTGCAGCCAAGATGGGAAGATAGGCTCCACCCCCTGCATACAATTCTAAGATGGGAAGGTAGGCTCCACCCCCTGCATACAATTCTAGAATTGTTCCCGCCTACAATTAAAGGGGCGGATCGCCTACCCAAAGTTACCAGTGACCTGTATTGGACGACAGAGAAATAAAAACGTTAAATGAACCTGTCACATCGTTAATTCCTTTACAATGCTTTGGACACCCCTATTGAACACTAACAATTTCCCTGGATTTAAATCAGTTTTTACCTCCATAAATGTCAGAGAGTTCTCCAAAGCAGCGTGAAGCCCATTTAAATGGATAGGGAACTGGGGAATGTTGATTTGTTCTCTATGGTGTAATTGCCATACAAGGAACTCCCGAGGTGACCCAAATCTCTCAGTCTCAGGGTGAAGGGTCAGATTCTCAGGGTGAGAGAGTCCAATGTTTATTATATATTCTGCTACAGATAATTGCTCTTTAGTCTTTAAATTGGTACCACTTGTACCATGAACGCAGAGAAGTCCTTGCCTTGTGTCTATTCATACAGTCCCATAATTAAGTTGTATATTAAAGGGACCGTAATAATTGATAAAAATATATATTTTATAGAGTTTATCCTTCTGGGTAAAACATGGGTAATCCCACTGCTGAAAGGTGTTTTATTCAAACGTTATTGCAGCTTAAGTCTGACTATTTTAGGAGCAGTATCTCAGTAGCCTGAATTGTACAGTGGTGCTGTTGCTACACAAGCCTCTGGACAGCTCTGGTCAGATGACGGTAAACCTCCATAGTTTGGTGTAGCAACAGCACCACTGTAACATTCCAGGGCACTGAGATACTGGACTTAAAAAATTCAAGTTTGAGCTGCAATAACTTTTGAATAAAACATCTGTCAGCAGTGGGAGTAGCCTTGTTTTATTTATGGACAAAGTGTTACTATCCCTTTAATGTCTCCTTGAGGACTGATTGGAACACCTGTCAATTACAGCAATCTGGAACATAGAATCTATATTATGGGAAGTTTAAGCCCTTAAGGACTGGCGCGCGCACGCGTGGCCGGCACTTGATGACCAAGGGGCTTTTTTTTTTTTTTATACTTTCAGTTCAGGGCTCTGCGCCGGGAGCCCTGAACTCCATGACGTGCCAGGACCATGACTGGTCCTTAACTGCCGGACCGACGTGACGGTCCTGGCACGTCAGTGGTCGCATAGGGGTTAAGAGTTACCATTTACAAGATCTCAGGGTCAGCTCATTTTAAATGGTCCCAGGTATTGTTATTGGATTACTAGAATTGCACCTCTCAGTGCATGTGGCCCACTGCAGAACATTAACCCTTTTAGCATCAGAGAGGGTCTCCAATGCATTGCATTGCATATCCCACTTGTACTCAAAGGGTTAACAAAGTGCCTCATGGTGCCACCAAAACATAAAGGTTCAGTTCTCCAAAAATATAAAGCTCAATGGCTATTTCTTGCGCCTGCCTAACACAAATTTATTTAAGTTCATTTTTCCAAAAATTCTCCCCTTAACTGTTCGAGAGCCAGAGGGGTATGCCTCGCATTGCAATGTGTTGCGCGCCTCCCTGGCACGCAAAGGGTTAATGCTGCTTGTGTCCTGGGAGGCAAAGGGGTAGTCTACGGGCATGTCGGTGCTTTCCATTCCTCTATACCTTGGGCTGTATGATCAAAAAAATGGAGGAGTTCTGGGGCAAACCATTTACAGTAAACATTGTCATTGATTTAAATAGGGATTTTACTTCTCTAGCATTCAAGGGGTTAAAATCCCCATTTAAATCAATGAGAATGCTTAGTTCTCCCCTATAGTGCAAATAGTTTGCCCCAGAACTCTTCTGCTTTTCTTTTGAACATATGGCACCTTGTTTAATTTTTATCTATTAACCCCTTGAGTACCCGAGGGGTGTTCGGTGCATTGCTTTGCAATGTGATGTGCACCCCTTGGGTCTTAACCCTTTGAGTGCCTGAGGGGTACGCAATGCATCACAAAGCAATGTGTTGCCCACCCCTCCAGCACTCAGAGTGTTAAAGGCCTTAAACAAGGTGCACAGGAAACTTTCCCATGCATGCCATGGGACGTGTGTAATGGCCTTGCCTTGATTAAAGTCTTAACACTACCAAAGTGTATTCAGTGGAAAGCACTAAACTGATCATGAACTGCAGCATATAGGTAAAGTACAGGTGCTGGAGCTGGAGGCTAACACCTGGAACTGCGCTGGGGGGATCCCTGCATTTATTGCTTTTGCACTACATTTGAAGACTTTTCTCTCTCTCAACACATTTAAATTAATGGGAATTTTGTTTTTTATCCCTATGGTGTAAGCTGGTCTGCTCGACAATTGCTTTAGTTTTAGCTTTTACACAGAAGAGAATACCATGAAAGAAAGAGGGCGCTCTTCGCATACATAAAATATAATAAGAATCTAATAAAACATACTTGCATCATATTTTCATCCTGCTGAATGATAACACAACTTGCATGCAGTGATAAGGGTTAACCTGACCCTGATGAGATAACTCCAGATGCCAGGAATCCATAATGGAAGAATAGTGACTAGCCAATTGAAAACTTGGAACGTTTATTAATTCAGGTAAAAATTAAATAAAAAACTACTTTAAGAGAACCTGTTCAAAGACTACTAGGTCCTTTCATCAGGAATCATAGGCTATTATATTATATAGTAGCACTGATTCATAAAGAAAGGACCAAGTAGTCCTGAAAGGCGTCAGCCTATGATTCCTGATGAAAAGACCTAGTAGTCCTGAAATGTGTCAGCTTATGATTCCTGATGAAAAGACCTAGTAGTCCTGAAATGTGTCAGCCTATGATTCCTGATGAAAGGACCTAGTAGTCCTGAAACGTGTCAGCCTGCGATTCATTATGAAAGGACCTAGTAGTCCTGAAACGTGTCAGCCTGTGATTCCTGATGAAAGGACCTAGTAGTCCTGAAACGTGTCAGCCTATGATTCATAATGAAAGGACCTAGTAGTCCTGAAACGTGTCAGCCTGTGATTCCTGATGAAAGGACCTAGTAGTCCTGAAACGTGTCAGCCTATGATTCATAATGAAAGGACCTAGTAGTCCTGAAACGTGTCAGCCTGTGATTCATTATGAAAGGACCTAGTAGTCCTGAAACGTGTCAGCCTATGATTCATAATGAAAGGACCTAGTAGTCCTGAAACGTGTCAGCCTGTGATTCATAATGAAAGGACCTAGTAGTCCTGAAACGTGTCAGCCTATGATTCATAATGAAAGGACCTAGTAGTCCTGAAACGTGTCAGCCTGTGATTCATAATGGAAGGACCTAGTAGTCCTGAAATGTGTCAGCCTATGATTCCTGATGAAAAGACCTAGTAGTCCTGAGAAGAGTTGGATAGGTTTTCTCAAAGTGGATTTGTATTTTATCCTGAATTAATAAATGTAATAACTTTTCAAATGGCTGGCCACCATTATTCCAACAAGGATCCCTGAAATCCGGAGTTACCCCATATGGAGCAGGTTAATCCCTGACACTGTATTCAGTTGTCCAACCAGGGAAACATTTGATGTGAGTATGTTTCATTAGATTTTTGTTACATTGTGTACGTCTGAAGAGTGCCTCCTTTCATTTTTTGGTACTTGCATCTGCTTATTCTCTTTTTGAGGGTATTGTTGGGGAACAGATGTTTTGAAGACATCTGTGTGGTGGGCAGTTATAATTCCCCCCACATGCTTATTTAGGAACTGAATATCCCTTTCTATTTATCAATATTCAAATGTGAGTAGAGCATAATTTAATTTAAAGGGATAGTAATGTTTCATAATAAAAGCAGCTCTAAATAATCATCATAGTATTTGGACTTTGGAGATTGTTATTTCAATTCTGTCAGAGTTGTAGTTCAAGAGTAATTCAATGACAAAATATCCCCCTCCCGCACCTTTTACTGATGCAACACTGTTCAGCCAGATCAGAAGGGAGGTGCCTAGGTAGACTGCAGAGAGGGACAATCTTCAATTAAGAAAAGGGAAAAACCTGAAAATCTTGTCAAGGGGGCAGGACTTTCATTGTTCTCATAGGAAGAAGATTGTCCCCTGCTGTTATCTGTCTGGTCTATAGACTGCATTCCACACCTGAGAAGAGATGGCTTACACTAGGTAAAAGGGGCGGGAGGGGAAACTTTGCTTGTGAATATCTCTCAAACCATAAATGTTTGTTTTATATTTATTTTATTTCATAGGCATTAAAAAAACATGAAGAATTATATAAGTCTTATCACTCAAAGTATTACTATCCGTTTAACTTCTACACAAGTTTATCCTAGAGACATATTAATCCTACGGGTGCCTCTTCTCTGGGTTTTTTTTCTTTTCATTTACACAGAAGGCCCATTACTTCTATATTGTGATATCAACTGGCCTTCTATACATGAAACTCTTAGTACTGAGTGAGCAAGACATTTAAATTCTGACCCTTACACCTTCAGATAACCATGTGTGGAAGATGGCAGCAGGTTAATATGCATTTCACTTTTAAAACTGCCAGATGACAGTGTCAAATTGGAAAATGAACTGCTACTTCACTTCTATAGGGCAAATAAATGCCACTGAAATGTATGTGTCAAACTGATGGCTGCGACTGCACACAGATTGTCAGAACAGACAGTAAGTCATCTCTTCTGCACTTGCGCCCTGCCCCTAAGCACGTTGGTTAGTAGAGATTTACCTGCCAAGCGATCAAGTCCTTTACTTTTTCAATCTTCTCGTGGTCTTCTGGGTGTTCTTGCATGTATTTCTCGGTAAAGAATGCCTTTTAAAAAAAGAAATATAGCATTTTGTGTGGATGTATCTTTATTGCTATAGCACCATACATGTACACCAAGCACTGCATAAACAGAAGTGACGATACAGTACAAAAATACGAGACAAGGATAATTGTGTCAGACTAAAGGGCAAACACTGAATTATTAGTGAGGAATAAGTGCAGTGAAGAGGATCATACATTATGAAGGGAACCATGTCCCAAATAGCTTACTATATAAT
This sequence comes from Rhinophrynus dorsalis, assembly GCA_037306005.1. Lineage (NCBI taxonomy): Eukaryota > Metazoa > Chordata > Amphibia > Anura > Rhinophrynidae > Rhinophrynus > Rhinophrynus dorsalis. The sequence continues at coordinate 67,528,159 of CM074724.1, forward strand.
TAGTAATAGTGACAAAATACAGAGGCTGGACAAGGATAAGTGCTGATTTTGATAACATCTTGTTATTAAAAGGATTCTAACAGTTATTACACAAAGTATATATTTTGTAAGCCTTTTCCTGTTGACTACAACAAGGGTTTTTTTCACTTCCTAGAAGATACCTTAATCAAAAGTGGAGCTAATCTGAGAAGAGGAGCAATTCTGGAGCAAACCAACTGCACCACAGGGCAACCGATACTAATTCCCCAATTGCCATTGATCTAAATGGGGATTTTAACCCCTTCACTGATAAAAATCCAAATTCCCATTGTATTAAAAGGGGCTGTTAACCTATTGAATGCTAGCATGGTCTCTAACACTCCAGCAATGTGTTGGCGATTTCTTCAGCTTTAAAACCCTTTTTAAAACGACAGGAATTTGGAGAGGTTTTATTTTTTCCATACAGTGCATCTGCAGAAGGATTATGTCAGTTCTTAGTACATTGACCTTACTGAGTCTATAAACCTCACTGATTTCCCTACACACTTGTGATAGAGAGGCTGTCTTTTGAGAGATACACGATTATAAACTTCCCCCCTCCCTCCCCTTCCACAGATGTCAGCCTCTAGCTGACATCATGAGATCCCGGTCTGGGGACCAGCATTTAGAAGAGCTTAAAAAGTTGAGCTAAATGCAAAAAGCGGTTTGAGAGATACAGACATTTAAAGTTCGATGTATCCTGCTGACAAGCTTTACAGCTGTCAGCAGGAGATCCGTGTCAGTCGACACAGAGACTCTGCAGCAGAGCCACAATCGCGTTATTGACAACGAATCCCTTCGTTGGAATGGTCTAAAATGTGTGGTTGCAAACCAGGCACACATTTTAGATCATTCCAATGAAGGGATTAGTTGACCGACACGGACCTCCTGCTGACAGCTGTTTGAGAGATACGTTTTTTTTGCATTTAGCTCAAATTTTTAAGGTCTTCTAAATGCAAAAAAAAAAAAAAAATCCCTTTTTTTTTTTTTTTTTTAACATTACTAACCCTTTAACTGGAATGGTCTACAAAGTGTGTTTGCAAACAAGGCACATTTTGTAGACCATTCCAATACAGTACTTCTTTTTACATATTGCTATTTTGGCTCTGCTGAAGAGCCACCTCGAGTCACATAACTCGAATCTCATGCTGAGAGCTTGACAGCTGACGTCTGTGGAAGGAAGGTAGGAAGTTTATAATCATAACTTTCTCCAACTATAAGAGTTTGAGAGACCATACTACCATCAGTTACATTTTTTTTAACCCTTTGAGTGCCAGAGGGGTACGGAATGCACTGCAAAGCAATATATTCCGTACCCCTCTGGCACTCAAAGGGTTAATATCTACAGTATAACGCTTCCATAAAATCAGACATTACTATCACTTTAACCCTTTGATTTCCAGAGGGGTACGCAACACAAGTAAATGCAGCTTAGCTGGTATCCATAGACAACGGAGAACTACTGACTGTAAATTAAGGGCTACACTGAACAAGGAAAATTTGAGAAATTCGGTGGCAAACCAACTGTGCCATAGGTAACACACAAATACTCCCCAAATTCGTATTCATTTTAACGTGGCATATAACCCCTTGGGTTATATAAAAGTCTGTAACGCATCTCGTCATAATGTGTTGGAGACTTCTATAGCATTCAAGTTGTTAAAAGGTCAATTTAAATCAAATAATTCTTAATATTTTTTCCCTAGAGTGCTCTTCGTTTGCCCAGAATTGCTCCACATTTGGCCTTAATAACGTACTGCTTAAAATATACCGGCTAATGAATACAAGCAGCATTTTGGGGCAAACCATTGGTATCATAAGGGACAAATAAACATCTGTTGAGCTAAATAGGGCTTTTAACACCTTGAATTCTAGAGAGATATCCCAAAGCATTGCATATCAATGCACTGGAGACCTCTCTAGCATTCAAGGGGTTAAAAACCCATTCATATCAATGATAATTTTGCAATGTTTATTTCTCCCCTATGGTGAAGTTGGTTTGCCACAGAATTGCTTTCTGTTTCCTTTTCATAATAAGGTCCAGAATATTTAGTGTAACAACTGAGTGCCAGAGTGTGTGTGCAGCTCATTGCTCCACAATCTACTGCACATCCTCTACAATTCAAAGAGTTAATGTATAAAAAAAAATTGGAATCAAGAAAGTATCTGTAAAATTAACCCTTTGAGTGCTAGAGGGGTACGCAACATATTGCTTTGCAATGAGTTGCATACCCTTGTGGCTAGCGGAATACTACAGGGTACTGGGTCATCATACCTTCTCATAATTTGCAAATCCACCCATCACTGCAGGATCCACGATTCCGTTTAATAGCAAGGAGAGTGGGTTTATGGGTAAATTAGGATCATTCATATGCTGCTGAACCAAATTATTGATTTTTTCATTTGTCAGCTGCATTGTTTCAATGGCATTCTCCAGCGGGCTTATTTCAATCTAAAACAATATAAATATCACACAAAATGAGGATGTCAAGTTGTATTTCACATGATTAGGAGTTTAAGGTCTAAAAAAAAAGGAAAAATAATTAGAAACCTCCCCCCCCCCCAACGAAATATGAATCGGCAGAAATAGCATGGAATCAGATAAGCTTTTATTTGTGGATATTATTGACAGACATCTCTTTGTATTTATTAATGATCAATCGTATTTCGGTGCCTTGGATATGAGAGGCAGGGAAATACAATTTAAAAAGTGTGTAAATGCCACCATTCCAGCGATACCCACACTTATGCAGGCAGAGCATGTGTATATGTATCAGGACCTCACAGCTTTCTATGGGATCCACCAGCTTGAAGATGGAATTAATGGAACTATCTAGCACTCACTTACTAAAGAATGAGCAAATGCAAGATACAATCCACACACAGATGAATGGCATAATGGCAAATGCACAAAGAAATTCTCAGATTTCCTTGCTCATTCAGCTACCTACCACTTGATGAATTCTCTTCTTGTTAAATAAATTGTAATGTTTACAATTAAATGTTCTTATTTAGTAGTATATATTAACACATTTTAGATAATCACTTATTTTACCTTAATCCTTTGAGTGCCAGAGAGGAATCCAATGTGTTGGATACCTCTCTGGCACTTAAAAGGTTAATTGTGTGTACTTCAATGAGTTATTTCAGCTATTTTCTTCTTTCCATTTTCAGTGGTGCTAGTGCCCTCTTTCTGCAGCTGAGAGAGTTATAAAAAACAGTCTTAAGAATTGTCTTTAAAAGGGATCTATCAACCCCTATACATGTTTGTCTGATGACAGAGGCTTTCTGTATGTAAGCTGGAGCAGTCTGATTGGCTAGAGAGCTCTCCAGCTTACATGCAGAAATTCACATATGAAAGGTCTGCAAGGAGCCCCATAGGCCACCATGCAGCCCTTCCGTAATGTATTTCTGTGTGCAGTATGGTGCATTTGTGACAGGCAATGGATGTCCATTTAGAAGGCATCTTAGAGCACCATAGAACATGTCGCAAAATGTGACATCACAAACACAGCACTGTAATGTTGGTGGCCCCTGAGTGAAAGAGGTCCTAAGGTCCTTAGCAGATACATTTCAGTTCTAGACTTTTTAGAGTCTGGAGGTAAAGGACGCTCACGTCATTGAATGTGAAGAAGAAAAGAAATTAAACCTAACCTAAAGCAAGTGATATATTATTAAAGAAAAAGAAAGACAGTATGCACAATGCATTAAAACATACACTATAAAAACAAAGTTACATAAAACAAACATACCAAATGCCAAACATATAGTGTTTCGTATAAGGCTACCTTCCTCAGAATCAATTTATTTTAACCCCTTAAGGACGGCCGATCGTGCATGTGGCAGTCACTTAAGGACCACGGACAATTTTTTTTGCAGCATCTGGGTGCAGATGCTGGGTGCAGCCGCGCGGGGAGCCCGGAACTGGGTGCAGCCACGTGGGGGAGCCCGGAATTCCTGGCACGTCATGGGTCCTTAAAGCAAAACAACCCATGACATGCCAGGACTTTCAAGGGTCGTTAAGCGGTTAATATAATTTGTTAGGGACTCGCTGAATTGGGGTACCTGGGCGCAGTCAGCTAGCTTACCCATATTTTGGCCAAACTATGCACGAAACCCCCATCTTTATGAGCAATATTGATTATATTAATTATATAGGTTTAATATATGCTGTATACAGGGTTCCTCTTTTCTAGGGTATCTGAATAGATTAGCGCAGGATTCTCTCTTTTTCTTCTTTGGTACTGGGTTTATCTTGTTTGGGTACTGGGAGGGTTCCTTTTATCCTTGCTGCTTTTCTATTTCTATACACTATTAATATTTATTTTAATTATCAATATATATACATTCACAATTTTCATTGTGAGTTTAGCGCTGTGAGTTTTCCTTTTTCTTTTCCATAGGCCATCATGCAGCCCTTCCGTAATGCATTACTTTGTGCAATATGGTGGATTTGGTACATTTGTGAGAGGCAATGGATGTCCATTTGGAAGCCATCTTAGTGCACCATAGTACCTGTTGCAACATGTGACATCACAAACACAGCACTGCAATTTTGGTGGCCCCTGCATGAAAGTGGTCCTAAGGTCCTTAGCAGATTAATTTCAGTTCTAGACTTTTTTTTTTTTTAGAGACTGGAGGTCACTCACGTCATCGAATATGAAAAGCAGAAAAGAAATTAAATCTAACCTACAGCAAGTGATATGTTATTAAAGAAAAACAGTATGCATAATGCATTAATACATACACTACAAAAACAAAGTTACATAAAACATTACTATTCATATAGCTATGCATGCCAGTGGGGTGCTGTGGCCAACATACTTTGAAGCAAGGTGTTGGAAACCACTCTGTATATATACATTTCTTTTTTTTCCCCCTTATGAGTAAAAGAAGGAAACATCTACTGTTGGGAGAAGATTCAATCTATAGTTATAACAGCTCATCCTTGATATATGTAATGTATTTCTTTTTTTCTTTTAATAAAAAGTTTAAAGTGACAACTAGATGATGCTGTTCCATTGGTTTCTATGGCTAATTTTGCTGATGGACTGTAAATCACTTCAACCCTGAAACAGCCATTATACTGAGCTGTAATACATTATGAATAAAGAATATAATCAGCAGTATGGTTACCCTTACTATAATCAACTGCAAAAGCCTTAATAAATCATAACTATTCCTTTAAGTTTCAATATGACAATATTACGCATTGTTATCATGAATATGCAAGCGATGCTGTCATGCAAAGCCTTATAATACAAGTATGATTCTTCACTTATTTTTCTGCAAATGTGGTAGCTCTTTCATCATCTTCCAATTAATAATCTAATCTATGAGTATTTGTATCACCATGGTAACCTGCAATGCAGTATGTCAGCACAAAGACCACCCTCTGTACAAGGTCAACAGACTGCTCTTCTAATTGAGTTACTTGAGTCATAAGCTGTAAACAAATGTATTAGTATTTATAGGGACTAAGTGTTCATTGCTTGTGAGAATGCAGATTTTTTTTCTCTCTTGTTGCTCCCTGTGTCTCTATTTTGAACTCTCTCTTCTCTCATCCTTTCCATTTGTCTACATCTAGCTCATCCTCACAATGCCTTCCAGTCTTTCTCCTTTTTACATCTAGGAAATTGATAAACCAATGTATCATTACTCTACCGGCCCGTGGGCCAACGCTTGACATACCTACCTTAAAAGGACATCCGAGTTACCAATCCTAATAAAGGCTTTTGAAACCAAAAGTGATGCGAGTTAATCTGTTAGAGCAGTGTTTCTCAACTCCTGCCCTCAGGACCCATAACAGGCCAGGACTTAGGGATTTATCTGCTAGAGCACTGGTGTGGTGATCAGAGGCTTATTCACATTGATTAACTCACCTGTGCTCTAACAAGGAAATCATCAATTCCTGGCCTGTTAGTGGGTCCTGAGGACAGGAGTTGAGAACCACTGTGTTAGAGGCTACTCAAAACAGTGGAACTAATTTTGAATAGTCAGAAAATCTGGTAATCAGATGTGGACTTCATTTTTCATTGCTGGTTATTCCTTTGAAGATTCCCATTAAAAAAAAGCAATAATTACTAAATCATATTTAATTTGAAAGCTCAGACACATGTGTCACCTGCACAGCTTGTTCGCAGTGTGTCCACAGTGTCTAACTGTATTATGTCCTGACATCATTAACACATGGTAGAGACTCTTTTTAATTAGATTTTAATAGCTGCTTGGCCAGGATTATAAATATATTGACAGTAAACAATATACTATTTGTAGTTTTCCCATATATCTAAACCTTTATAACAAATGGGGTGTTGCCTCAGTGTGTGTTATTACTGTAGGGCAGTGGTTCTCAATGTTGTTTTTGCCCAAGGCGCCCCTAACACTCAATCTGGAACTTTTGGGCCACCCCTAACATGTTTAATGTAATTTATCAAGGGCATAATAAAGGGTACAGTTCATAAATATACAGATATGATTAGACCTCTCAATCATAGTAATAAAAATAAACATATTGTGCATAACAATTACAATATGTCTACATTTAGAAGGAAATAGTCACATAGTCACAATAGAAAACATGGGGCACCCTAATGTGATGTTCGTGGCACACCCAAGTGCCAAGGCTCCCTGGTTGAGAATCACTGCTGTAGGGACATTACTCTCTTTACTACACTCCTCTGTATTGAGCCCTGATCCCCATCCATGTTTCTATTCTATCTTTATTGTGCTCCAATGGCCCTCAATATTTATTTTTACCATAAGGCACAGCCTACACAGAGTCTGGAATTTCAGGGCAATGCTAACGTGTTATAGGTCAGAATGACAAAAACAAACAAGGCAGAAACTAACTCTATTGAATAATCATTCCTTTAATTTATAACTTAAACTCAACATTTCCATTATAAAGAAGATTCTCTCTGGGGGCATGGGTGAGCATTACTAATCAGTGACTGGCCGTTGAGAAGTGAGGACACTCTCAGCCAGCACAGTCTTCCGGTAACAGTCAGTAGATGAGTTGTCACAGTGTTGAAAATATAATCATGCTCTCCTGAAAGTGATTGGTAGCAGAATAGATGTCTGCAACTTGGCAGCCTAAGCAGGCGAACACAGAACAACAAACTGTCACAGCACCATAGTTGGGAACTACTGGTCTACTTCCGCCCACTATTTTCCTGCAGTTTTCTTTTTAATGATGTTAAACAGAAACAGACTATGCCTGCACATAAGAACATTTTCCAAAACAATCTACTTAACCATGAGGATGCTAAGGAGGCCTCCAACGCATTGATCACAATGAGCTGGCGAATTCTCAATAATCCAAATGGTTAAAAACCTCAGAATTATTTACATAGTAAGAATAACCTCATATCTAAGCAATGGATTTTGTTTATTCCTTAAAACCTTGACTGCTAGAGACATTTCCAATGCACTGTGAAGCAAGGTATTGGAGACATTTCTAATAGGTGGTTAACACTTGAAGGACCAGGGTGTGTGTAACTCATTGCTTTGCAATGTGTTATACTTCCCTCTGGTCCTTAAAGGGATAGTAATACTTCATTTTAACTTTATTTTATTTTGTAGGCATTAAAAAAACATGAAGAATGATATAAGTCTTATCTCTCAAACCTTTATGGTTTAAGAGATATTCACAAGCAAAGTTTCCCCCTCCCGCCCCTTTTTCCTAGTGTAAGTCATCTCTTCTCAGATGTGAATCTGGTTGTAAGACCAGACAGATAACAGCAGGGGACAATCTTCTTCCTATGAAAAGAATGAAAGCCCTTCCCCCCTTGACAAGTTTTTCAGGTTTTTCCCTTATCTTAATTGAAGATTGTCCCTCTCTGCAGTCTACCTGGGCACCTCCCTTCTGAACTGGCTAAGAAGTGTGACATCAGTAAAAGGGGCGGGAGGGGGATACTTTGTCATTGAATTACTCTGGAACTACAACTCTGACAGAATTGAAATAACACTCTCCAAAGTCCAAATACTATGATGATTAATTAGAGCTGCTTTTATTATGAAACATTACTATCCCTTTAACATTAAAAGGCAATACCTCGGCCAATAAAGATTTATAATGAAAAATAAACCCGGATAACGGCTTCACTAGAAGGGAACTTTTAAATGAAGACAAGTTTACTAGAGGTGAGAGTTCCCCTTCAACTCTGTAAAAATCACAGGTGTTTGCAGTGCATGGCTAAGTAATCTAAATTCTCTTGGCCTGAATCTCTTCGAAAAAAAAAACTGTCATGTCTTTCTCCATGGACGTGACATGCAGGAGTGATTGAAGAGGTTTTACTCATGTAAGTGTATATGTTGGCATGAGTGAGGTGATCATTAAAGGTTTAATGAACTATTGGTGCTTTTGTGTTTATATCTTTTATTTTGCCTGAAAAAAGTGGTAGGTACTAAAATGTTATAATCCTTTAAAGGGATAGTAATACTTAGTTTTATCTTTAATTTATTTTGTAGGCATTAAAAAAACATGAAGAACGATATAAGTCTTATCTCTCAAACCTTTATGGTTTAAGAGATATTCACAAGCAAAGTATCCCCCCTGTTCAGCCAGATCAGAAGGGAGGTGCCTAGGTAGACTGCAGAGAGGGACAATCTTCAATTAAGATAAGGGAAAAACCTGAAAAGCTTGTCAAGGGGGGGAAGGGCTTTCATTATTTTTATTGTAAGAAGACTGTCCCCTGCTGTTATCTGTCTGGTCTTACAACTAGATTCCACATCTGAGAAGAGATGGCTTACACTAGGTAAAAGGGGCGGGAGGGGAAACTTTGCTTGTGAATATCTCTTAAACCATAAAGGTTTGAGCGATAAGACATATCATTCTTCATATTTTTTTAATGCCTACAAAATAAAATAAAGTTAAAATGAAGTATTACTATCCCTTTAAGCCAGTGACGTTCTCTGTGGGCTGCGGTACAGCCTTAATATTAAAAGGCAATATCTCTGACAATAACAATTTATAATGAAAAATAAAACCAGATAACAACTTCACTAGAAGGGAACTTTTAAATGAAGACAAGTTTACTAGAGGTGGTTGTTCACCTTTAAGATTTAATATGTACTCTGAGCACAGTTAGAGGTCCTGTGGTCCTGCTAGCCACTGTCATGTGCACCTACATGGACACGAGATCTAGTACTCATTGAAAAAGGTTATCTTTAAAACCAAGAAACGGAAACATTCTAAGGGACATAAGGACTTTCTGACCATAGTAATCAAAGTATGAGAGGTGGGGTTATTTGGCAATGATAGTTACCCTTTAAATCCAGGTGTTGTGTATAGACAAAGATAAGTACATAAGTGTAATAGCCTATAAAACACATATGAATGGTGTATTTCAATGGTTCCCAACCCTAACACCAGTGGAGCCCAATGCACCATGCCTTTAGGATGTCCCTGCTTGAGTAAAGGTGAGTCATTTAATGAATGCATGTGTGACAAGCAGGCTCCCCTGAGGAGAGGGTTGGAAAACACTGGTACAGTTATTTAGGGAAAGCAAACATTTCCACAGCCATCTAACCTGATCTTTTCTTCTTACCGTAGAGACAGATTTGACTTCAAACCATCGCAAAATTCCAGGTAGTTTATAAGCTATTGAAAAGGTCGTTCTCTCGATCCACATGTTCTGTGAAATAAAAGAAACTACTGAGGAGCATAAAAAGCACAATAAATATTCTGAATGATCTGCTATTTGGGCTCCTCTGCGCTGTATTTATGCCAGATTAATAAGGCGTGTTATGTTCACAGTGTGGAAATATTCTGGGGAAAACAAACTGCACTGCGGGGTAGAAATCCCTACCGATTTAAATTGGTCATTAACCTCTTGAAAGCCAGGGAGGTCCTTAATGCATTCAGACCTCTCTAGCATTCAAGTGGCTAAAATTCCCATTTAAATCTATGGTATTTTTCAGAATGTTTATTTTTCCCCCCTATGGTGCAATTGTTTTGCCCCAGAATCCCTCCATTTTATTATTGAACATACAGTCTGTGTAGATAGACATAGAATATCTGGTCTTATAGATGTGACAACTGGTAGCTATAGAAAGGTGACATTTATAAAAAAAAAACAACACTTTCATCTCAAGGTACCCTAAAACACTAGTGCAGCATTCCTCAGGTAACCAGGACAACTGGGCATGCTGCACTAAGATCAAGTGTCAATGCTGAAGCAAAGCAATTCCTTGGAGACCTATGTATTATCCAAAAGCTTAACCACCCTGTTTAAATGAATGGTTTAGTTTGGGAGACATATCTAGTATCCAAATGGTTAAATACCCTGTTTAAATCAATGGTTTAATTTGGGGTTTTAATTTGTTTCCAGTGGTGCAGTTGGTTTGCTCCAGAATTTAGTGCATACAGATCATAATTACTTAAGGCGATTGCAAGTTAACCCTTTGAGTGCCAAAGGAGCTTCACAATACGTTGGATACCCCTCTGACACTTAAAGGGTTAGAGTCCTATTGTGACTTTATAAAAAGACTTCCCAAGATGCTGCTATTTGTGTAAGCCATTTTTTTTATTTAAAGGAGCAGTAAACTTTTTTTTAATGAAAAAATATATATTGTAGGGCAGGGTATTGCCAAAAGATGCATGTTTCCAGAGTTATTACAGTTTAAACCTGCGTTTTTTTTTTTACATTAGCAGTGCCCATTATTGGTCAAATTCCAGTTAGTTTTTCTGTTACATTCTAAAGGAGAAGAAAGCAAGTGACTTACAGTTCTCCGTATCCTGTAACATAAAGTGATAGAATGCGTCGCTCCCTGTAAGAGTAACCGCAAATGCTCAGTACAGACTGCTGTTCCAGCAGTGTCTACTGTGTATGTGCGGTTTCGCACACAGGGAGCTTCGCCGTGAGCCGTCTGGAGCTCCCTGTTAAGGATCAGTACGTTCAGCGAGAGAGTCGCCGAACGTGCTGACCGGACGGCTCACCGCCTGTCTCTGCTCCGGGGCAGCAGCCGGGGCCGCTGGGTGCACTTTAGCCTGTGTATATGGGCTTTGATACTAGTAGTATGATAGAAACTGTTGAGTCATGGTGTCAGTTAGAACTATCAGGAAGTAAACGCACAGTAAATTCACTTCCTGATCATTTGAACTGCTGTACATTTTGAATAAAACAAATTACAGCAGTGGGAGTGACCTTGTTTTACTCAGCAGGAAAAGCTCTATAACATAGATTTTCAATAAAAAAAAGTTTACTGCTCCGTTAAAACAAGTGTTTATCTTTATTGGTCAGTGTAAGCAAATGAACCACCATTCCACCACTGCTCTCTCCAGCCTGCCACTAACAGCTCATTTACATAAACTGACAAATAAATAGTTATCTCAAACTATTGTTTACAAAAATGGCTAATTACAAATTGTGATGCTGAAAGATCTTCCAGAATCATCTATTTGTTACAAGGTGAAAGTTCCACTTTAATTAAGCGGGGGGGGGGGGCTTTTAGTTATGTAATGACACTACCTGGAGCCACAAACACCAAGTAATGGGTTTTACTTTGATAATGATCAAATGATTTTTCCCGGAAAGCGGAAATTGAATTCTATCAGATGCTGTCTTTATTTGGTTTCAAAACAGCTAATCCATTTGACCTAATAATTACATTTCTAATCCTAAATGTTCCCTTGGTTCACATATAAAACATTTTATAAACCAAAAGAAGGAGTGTGCAAATTGAAAAAAAAAAGAAAATCCTGCATTTACTTACAGCAAATTCATTATCTGGATCTTTCTCCCCTTTTCTAATTGGTCTGGAGTACTGAAACCGAGCCACTTCATTCACTCTGTAGAAACTGATAAAATCCTTAAAATGTCATTTCTTTTATCAAAAGAAGTAAATCTATCAAAACAATGCCCAGCCATGTGTATTAGGAAAAGAAAAACAGAGCTAAGACACCAACACAAATCCCAGAATTAAATGACAAGTAAACCTTTAAAGGGATAGTAATACTTCGTTTTAACTTTATTTTATTTTGTAGGCATTAAAAAAACATGAATAATGATATGTCTTATCTCTCAAACCTTTATGGTTTAAGAGATATTCACAAACAAAGTATCCCCCCCTGTTCAACCAGATCAGAAGGGAGGTGCCCAGGTAGACTGCAGAGAGGGACAATCTTCAATTAAGATAAGGGAAAAAGCTGAAAAACTTGTCAAGGGGGGAAGGGCTTTCATTGTTTTCATACAAAGAAAATTGTCCCCTTCTGTTATCTGTCTGGTCATACAACCAGATTCACATCTGAGAAGAGATGGCTTACACTAGGACAAAGGGGCGGGGAGGGGAACTTTGCTTGTGAATATCTCATAAACCATAAAGGATTGAGAGATAAGACTTATATCATTCTTCATGTTTTTTTAATGCCTACAAAATAAAATAAAGTTAAAACAAAGTATTACTATCCCTTTAATGAAAAGATATGTTACAAGGAAGTGCTTCCATCTCGTTCCTCAGGGTCGCCTAATAGAACAAGTCTTTCGGATTTCCCCACATCTGCACAGATTAGCTTAACTGTGCAGAAGCAGATTTGGCCTGTTTGGCACGCCTGAAAGAGTTGTTGGAAACCACTTAAGGATTTTCCTGTTGACTATAAAAAAGGGCACTCCCATTATTATTACTGCAGTTTCAACTTTTTTCCCATTAACAAGGTCGTCTAATTTTCACACAGTTCAACTACTATTCAGACAGTTATCCTACTGCATTATATGAGAGAGCTGAGTCACTGACTACAGTTATACAATGACTGTTACAGTATCTCAGTAGGAAAAGTCCAACAACATCTCACGTCATGGGTGCCCATCATGCGCCTGACCGAGGTGTGGCCAGCATGAGATTTTTAATGAAAACACTTGTACACTAATTAGCTGGCAAACATGAACTAGAACACAAGTAAGGCTTAAAAAAAATCCATATTTCTGTACGTTATCAGTACAAATAATAAACATGGCCCTCACACATATGGATCAAGTGGATTATGACTAAAAAACGTGTACATGCTAATGTGTTTTATCTTTCATAATAGCCCCTTTGCAAGCACAGAGAGGACAAACCTGTAATACTTCATAATGATTACTTAACTGTGAACTCTGTTTTTTGAAGGTGAAGTTTAGTTTGGCCAAATATATTAAAGTTTTCCTGCCACACCAAGGTACCCCATCTTAGACAAGTCCTTTCTAATACATTTTACCATATCATATGGATTACAAACGACTCCATTACAGGGACTCTACAGGTATGGTTTGTGTTTGTGTTGTCCTTTGAGTACCAGATAGGTATCCAGCGCATTGTGTTGCAATGTACTGGATACCTCTCTGGCTCTCAAAGAGTTAAAGAGGAGGACACATTCCATATTCTGAAGCTATCTGCCCACTCACTGCAGATGTTCCCCTAAAGACAGTAATTGAAATACTATAAAGGAGTAGCTTTAATCCCTGTAAAGTAGCATCTTATTATATGGTAAAACTTTTAGTTAGGACTAGCTTAAAAAGGGTTCCTTGGAGTGGCAGGCCAACAAACAATTTGGGCAAACTATGCATCTAAACCACAACCTGGAAAAGTGAAATACTGTTGGTTTTATAAGCAGAATTATAGATTATAAGTAGGTTCGTACTGGAGGAATGCATGCAAAACGGCAACATTAGCAAATTAACTGCAAGCCATGCAACACTGTAACCTGTAATGTGCACAGAAAGAAAACTGTATCTGAATCATGCATTTCCTTTTATGAAATCTGTTCAACTTCTTGTATTGTTCTGCAGAGCAATGTGCACTTTTTTGTTATTACACTTTTTCTTTTGCTGTTTCTTTAACCCTTTGAATTCCAGAGGGGTATGTAACCACATACCTGTTTTGCCCTCAAAGGATTAAACGCTGTCTGAACTGTATACTTGCATTGTCAAAAGTCACAAGGTTTTTACAAGATACTTTACAGTGATTCTAGTTATGTTAATTAGTAATAGCCAAAATGAAATAGAGTTAAGATTATGAAGCTGTGAAACTTAGGTTACAACCCTATTCAAATCCTAGGAAATTAATGAGTGGTGCTGGAAAAGCTGAAAAGTGGCACAAAAGAAATTACCTTTCTACCAAGATGCAATTTAAATTGAAGCAGATAATGTAGAAATCATTTATTATAAATTATATCGTTTTAGTTCATATCTTATACAGATTTTAGAAAAACATGTTTTTTACGCACTCCCAGTGGAATAAGGTCTGAAGGACTATCTCCAAGTATATTTCAGCCTCAGGAATAGTGTATCTACGGCTTGTCGAGAAACTGCTTCCTACCTCCATTACATAACACTTTAATCAATCTGTCTGTCTGTTTCTGGTTTGCTGTCTGCCCCTCGCTGGTGCGGCAGAGGGACAGACTGCGCCTGCATACAGTGAATCGCCATGGGGCAGTATTTTGACAGAGGGGGTAGGGGTGTGAAGCAGAGATTCACAGGGGTGGTGATTTTTACAGGAGGGCTTAGTTCCCCCTGTCCTGCTACTCAAAATGTAGTAGCAAAACATTTAAAAGAGAGAGAGAGATGGGGGGGAAGAGAAAGATGGGGAGAAAGAGAGAGAGATGGACAGAGAGAGAGAATATGTAGATATCTCATTCAAAAGATATTGCAACTGAAACTGTCAGCAATAGCACTAACTAGTGTCCAAAAGGCACATTCTTTTTATGGAAATGCTTGAGTCTTAATGAGCTCTATAGTGTATAGCGCTGCGTACCCCTCTGGAACTCAAAGGGTTAATGTAAAGTATAAAACTTCCAGCATTGGGAGTACCCATATTTTATGTTTAATTCTCCTTTGAAGAGTAATTATCATGTTTTACTAGGTCTCCTCCCTATGGAAAGATACTTAGTAAAAGCACAGGGTTGCACTGTGCAGCCCCAAATTGTCTCTCAGTTGTTCAGGGGTCAGAAAACTAACCTCCCTCTGCTCAGATGGAACACAACACAGATGTATGAGTCTCTTAGCCACAAACTGGGTCTCTGTTGGTAGCACAGGACAACAAGTGTGAACCGTGAGACTTCAGCCTTGCAGTAAAGTCTCTTCTGGCAGGACAAATGAGAGTGCACTAAGGGTCTCTCTTCAGACCCCCTGTTCTGCACTCCCAATGGCTTTCTGGGGCCAACAATGCAGCCCAAGGAGCAAAGCTATCTATGGAGAACTATGCAAGTGATAGCTGCCCTTTAAAAGCTTGCTGAAACCAATCCAGACAGGAACAACACATAATACAAAGGCTTTATTTTAAACAAATACTTCTAATCAGTAGCAGATAGTTCTATTGCTCTGCAGACACATCAATCATTCAAACAGTTAAAAACGCCATTTGTATAAATGAGAATTTGGGGGATGTTTATCTGTCCTCTGTAGTGCAGGTGGGTTGCTGCAGAATTGCACCCCTTTTTGTTCCTGAATATAGCCCATTGTCATGTTCTATTATGCCAGGTTATGCAGTGAGATTTCCTCATGTTGCATGTGCTTATGAAATATACAAACATAACGGCATGACTGAGCCAGAACTGATTTATGTTATGTAATGTGTTCCATGCATCTGTTGTGCTATTTAAAGCCTTTTGGGGATTATTGTATGTAATCACAATAAGGAGTCTGCGTTTCTTTTTTTTTTTTTTCAATGTGACAAGCATAATGTGAGATTTTTTCTTCCTAACAAAGCAGTCCCTTTTCATTCAAACAATAATGAAGATATTTCCATTTGCATCTGTCATGCCAGGAATTAAATTCATCTTATCCCTGATAAAGAAGAAATAATACAATATTACTATGTCAGAAGTATATGCAATTTGTTCTGTCTGAAATTAATTATGGATTATAGTAGATAATAACAAACCTTAAAATCTGTTCTGATACAGGTTTGTTTTGAAACTTAGGAGGCAGCTCAAGCAGCGGTTTTACAGTGAAACACTGAATATCTGAGTATTAAAGTTAAGATAAATAAGGTAAAAAAAAGTGTGTGTGAGTATGTGCTTTAAACGCAGCGTAACACTAAATTGGTAAATAAAATATATATATTGTAGGGTTTATCCTCCTGAGTAAAACAAGGATACTCCCACTACTGACAGGTGTTTTATTCAAAAGTTATTGCAGTTAGGTGCAGTATCACAGTGGCCTGAAATTGTACAGTGGCACTGTTGCTACACCATCCTATGGACATCTCTGGTCAGTTGACCATAAACCTCTATAGGATGGTGTAGCAAATGCGCCACTATAACATTTCAGGACATTGAGATATTGAACCTAAAAAAATTAAGAGTTTGAGCTGCGATCATTTTTGAATAAAAGAGCTCTTTACATATTAAGTGCTACTATTCCTTTAAAGGCACACTGACACCTCCTGATAACACTTTCACATTTGCCTTACTATGGGCAGAAAATCCCAATTCCCCTTATGAATTTTGCCCTTGTGTTTTGTCCACAAGCTAACATATTCAGTCAGTCAGGGATGTCATGTCCATGGAGGAAGACATGATAGTTGCTGGCAATTTTCCCCCAAACAGAAGCAGTCAGCATGGCATGTTTACTTCAAATTACAATGTGCAGTAACCAGAGTTTATGTCCAGTGGGCCTTTCTGTTAGCAACTGTCACGTCCGGCTCCATGGACATGGCATCTAGGAGTGAATGAAGATGTTATCTCATGTGCAAGGGCACAAGGCCAAATTTCATAGGGGCCCTAAAGATTTTCTGGCCATAATAAGGCAAGTAGGACAATATTATTATTAGATGTTAGTTCTCTTTAAAGTTTTAAGTACTAGAGGGGTATCCGATGCATTGCTTTGTAATGTGCTGGATAGCTCTCCAGCACTCAGAGGGTTAACCCCACGAAAGCTAAAGGGCAAATCACAGCCTAGCAGAGCCATGCATTGCTCCCCTTTTGGAAATCAAAAAGGCTGAAGTACCTACAAGAATTAGAGCAGTTCTGGAGGAAACCAACCACAATATAGGGTGTCGTTTCCCAGCTTAAGTCCTTCCGAGGACACCAACAGTTCATATTTTAACCCTTTGAGTGCCAGAGAGGGTACGCAATGCATTGCCTCTGGCACTCAAAGGGTAAAAGATAACCCTTCTTAATCAAAAGCGAGTGATCATTGGCTCAGTCACTGTGATTGATCTACTACATTTAATTAGGAAATTCCTTAACCCTTTGAATGCCAGAGGGGTACGGAATGCATTGCTTTGCAATGCATTCCGTACCCCTCTGGCACTCAAACGGTTAACCCTCTGCCATGCAAAGAGTTATAACATGACTTGTCCCTGTGCCCGCAGGACCAGAGCTGGGATTCACTGCCACAGGGGACAAATACAATTTTCCCAAATTGCCATTTATTTGATGCTGTGCAATATATTGGAAACCTCTCCAGATTTCAAAGGCTTACAAGCCCCATTTAAATCAGCTGGAGTTTTTATTTGGTAAATATGGTGCAGCTGGTCCTTAGTCTATCAGCCTAAAATTAACACATCTCTAAGGACTTTATGCATAAGAAACGAGAGGAATAATTATTGGGCAAACCAACAGATAGGGGGAAAATAAAAATGTCCAACTGCTTCACAATTTACATTTGTCACATCAATGGCTTAAAATCCCCATTTAAATTAATATTGATTTGCCTGTTTCCCCCTATAGTGTATTTAGTATTTTCCAGAATTGCTTCAATTCTTCCTTTTAACCATTTGAGTGTCAGAGGGGTACGCAACGCTCTGTCACTCAAAGGGTTAAATTGACCTAAAGGTGTTAACTGCTTTAGTGCCAGAAAAGATACCTTTCTGCCACTCAACTAATCCGCTGTCTGTACTGTGCACATTTGTGTACAATTCTATTCTAAGGCCAAGTACTGACACCCTTATTCTCAAGGATACACTGTCCGGATGAATTCTTGATATCATCGCCTGGTGGAGATGTTGTCTTCATTTTCTCTGCATTTGGAAACTGGGTTAATAACCGAGCTTCAAAATCTTCACGACGTTCATATTCTTTTCCTCTGTAGATGAAAACTTTGTTCTACAGAATAATAAAAAATAAAATAATAAAGAGAGATGACAATATCATTATGATGACTGGAACAGAGCTCTCTCAATCCTTTCATTATTACCATATACACAAATTGGATCAATCTCCAATAAATCAAATCTTAAAAGTAATAATATATTTGCATACAGAGTTACCAGTCGGCACGCAGAGCTGTACACAGACTACTCAGACACAGTGAGCGTCTGCTCAGTAGAGCTTAAAACCCTTTGAGCGCCAGAGGGGTATGCAATGCATTGCTTCACTCAGAGGGTTAAGATTTAAGTTTTGATGCCTGAGGCAGGGGGAGAGAGAGAGACTTATCCATAGTCAGTCAGTTTACCAACTGAGCCATTGCTTTGCCCATAAAATATTAGTTTAAAGCATATTGTCATAAAAATAATAATTTTATGGGCACATTAGTTGAGGTATATTATTACCCCGTCTCCTTTTACTGTTTACTTGTTTATGATGTACCAATACTTTTTTGTTTTTGAATATAACACTATTATTTATTGGAAATGATGGATTGAGGACCAGGGAGAAAGAAAATCATGTTGTCCAGTCAGAATGCCTAGACAATCAACTACTCATCTTAATATAACATTCATCAGCTGATGTACCTCTTCAATTTCATTGGTGATGGGACTCCATTATCTTCTTTGATGATTGGATGAGGGTCAATGCATGTTTATTTGGAAGACTGCTAAATCCCCTCCCACTCCAGTCCAAATGACTGAATGTACATCCCCTTTTTACACATCTTCACTTTTTAGTTGGTCTAAATCCCTCCCTCTGATTTTCCCGTTTATGTCCATGTCACCCCTTTCTGTCCCCTGCCCTCTCTTCTTGTATTTATGGTGCGCACCACCCATATCCGTTACTCCACCTCTCCCACTGCTCTAAATAAAAATAAAAAGCTAACTCGTGTGATAAGCTAAAAAATAACAGGTCATGGAGCAGACAACTGTACAACAGGGGAGAAATGAATAAACCCACTGATTTAAATGGGACTTTGCAATAAGTTGGAGAACTCTCTAGCATTCAGGGGTTTAAATTACCATTTAAATCAGTGGATGTTTTAGGAATTTTTATCCCCCGCCCAATGATTTAGTTGGTTTGTTGCCCACAAAAAAAAGTATTTATATGAAGCAGACAGATTCAGCATCAGCAAGAACATGTCACAGTTACAGGTACATGTATACAGTGAAGCACAGAAGTGATTACATGGAAACACGACTGTTGTGCCACATTATATTATATATATATATATATATATATATATATATATATATATATATATATATATATATATATATATATATATATATAATGTGCACACTAGTATAAAAGCCCATGTACACGGGCCAAAGTGCATAACGGCATGTGTATTACCGCAGAACTACATGGCAGGTGTACTACCACAGAAGTACACCTCCCAGCATTCTGTGTGTTCAGGCAGTCACTACTGCACATAACTGCATCGGACAAACATACATGTGGCCCTTTATATTATTGTATGAGACATATATATATATATATATATATATATATATATATATATATATATTATCAATCTTCCTTTTCTGTTAAGTAAAACAAGGGCACTACCATTATTTATTTATTTATCTTTTCTTTTCAAAATGTATTACTGCCTTTTTCTTTTTTTTTTCTTTTTGGCAAGACTGTCAACTGTGTCCAAAAGGAATTTCTTTATTATGATGCATATTCATATAGTAAGTGACATAAACAGCACCACCTGGCGACCAGAACAGAAATATGAAATTTTATAAAAAAGAGCTGTATAAAAGAAAAAAAACAAACACGATTCTACAAGGTATGGTTTTCTAAGATTAATTACTTCCAGTCACCTGTGACGTGTGGGGGGGGTGTGCGTGTGTGTGTGTGTGTATGTGTGCGTCTGTGTGCGTGTGTGTGCGTGTGTGTGAATCTTGCATAATAATCTGGACAGATCTCGTGATTTGGCTGCTGATACTAGAACACTGAAAACCATCCTTCAGTCTCAGCAGCGGGGTGATACTTGGTGGGAAAACTATCCTACAGAGTGCAATTATACTTTCTACTCCGGCCCACACAACAGCTTTTCCAGAATTGACTATTTTTGTGACTCAATCGATCCTATCTAATCTTGTAGGTTCTGATATATTGACTGTTCCTTGGTCTGATCATTCCTTGGTTCTCTCTGTCTTTGAGAACTTGGTCATAGGGCCTGGGATGTGGAGACTTAATGACGCCCTAATAACTGACCTCTCAGTTAGAACTACGGTTTCTGATGCCCCGACTGCTTATTTCTCTCTGACTGTTACTCTTGTATATAGCCAAGTTTGCTGCATACATTATTTTTGATGCTCTACCCCCTTGTCCCCCCCATTTTTCTTTTGTATCCCTCCCTCCATCCTCATATTCACCTCAAAAATTGTATAAAATTTAAGTAAAAAAAATAAAAATAAAAAAAGGCACTTTTGAGTTGGAATTCCTCCAGCAGTAAGAGTACTTGTTCCACTCAGCAGGAAAATCCTTACAATGTATTATTCTGATAATTAAACAGAACAGGTCCTTTAAACAGAAATATGTATAGGGGAAACTGAAAAGATCTAACACATTCTAATGTCACCTCTGCAATTATCTTACTATGGTCAGACAATCCTAATAGTTCCTATGTCCGTCTCTTTGTACATGACATCCAGGACTGACTGAAGAGGTTATCTCTTGAACCAAAAGGAATGGTAAAATTAAATGGGGCCATTAGGATTTTATGGCCACAGCAAAGTAAGTGGAGGGGTTGTTAGTTCACCTTTAAAGAAGCAAGTAAACAACACTGTGCATTGTACATGTGATCCTAGCAACAAGAAAACAGCGGGGGGGGGGGAGATTCACTAAGTGGTGATAATGAGGTGATAAAGTGGAGAGGACGTCTCCAGTGATACCACTTCTCAAATTCCTATTTTATTCTATGGAGCCTTTGCACTAAGAGTTCTTCAACTCTGGAGATCTTAGTTCATAGGCTCCATAGAATAACATAGGAACTGGAGAAACCCTCTCCACTCTATCACCTCTTTATCACAGCTTAGTGGATCTCCCTCCAAGGTGTCAGACTGTAATAAGATTGCCAGCAGGCAGTGATTCCTTCTTTTGCAGATCTGGGTTTGTTTTTTTGTGTACTGTCATTAACTTATATCTTCATATATAGGGCTGAAGCAGAGTAAATCGTTTAAGGTAAATTCATCAAACAAATGCATGAAAAGTAAATTACTGACAAGCATTCCAAGGACAAATTGAAACATAGAGGAAAAAAGCTTTTTAAAACATTCCTTGTCAGCAATGCATTAAAGAGGCAATGAAACATTATAGTTCCAGAGATAATGTGCAGTTTATGGCAAACTGACCCCTGTCAAGTGATTTGTGGGGCACTTTAAATGTGTTCACGCAGAACTTCAGTTGTAAAGAAAATTAGCTCTCCCAAAGGGCCTGGTATACTAAATAATGGAGCAATGTTAGAGCAAACCAACTGCTCCATAGAGGATAAATAAAAAAAAAAACCTGCAAAAATTTCGACTGATTTAAATGGGGCTTTTAACCCACTGTATGCCAGTGCTGTAGCTACACATTTGCAATGCACTGAATACCTCTCTGGCAATCCAAGAGTTAAAGAGATAGAAATGCTATATTTTTTAAGTTTCTAATGCACTTTTGTTGATGTTGGTAACACATCTTTAATAATCAATAGCTAACCCTTTAACCCCTTAACGACCCATGATGTATATGTATGTCACAAGGTGGATGTCCGTAAAGGACCAAGGACATACATGTTTATCATGGAATTCCGGGCTTCCCGCGCAGCTGCACGCCGTTCGGGGAGTCCGGAATCGGATGAGCCAAAAAAAAAAAAAAAAAAAAAAAAAAAGTTGCATGGTCCTTAAGTGACGGCCACGTGCATGCGCATCCGGTCCTTAAGGGGTTAAGGACCATAGGTGTGTGCAACACATTGAGAATCAATGAAAAAGGGTTGAAATATATTAGAAGTTTAGTATCTCCCCAAGCCCTTTTCCCTGGCTTCAGCCCATTGTCCAGTGAAGGGGTTGACCGGTCAACTAGACCATGAATGCCATGGATACCTGATCAGGAGCTCTAAGACTGAGACACTTGCTTTTGTGTTATTTGTTTCCATGCATCCTGAGCACTGCCTAAACCTCAGCCAGTGCTTAAGGCATGCTAAACTGGTCACACACAGGCAAAAGTCACTGTGTGAGTGCCAGGGGGTTGCCATTGAAACCGCTCAATCAAATGGACCAGCCTCCTCAGTTGGAAAGGGGCTAACATTTCAGTAAGGGGTGGGAAAGAGACTATTAAGCTTTAGTACTCCCTAGTATAAAGGATAACATATTCATTGGCTATATAACCCTGATTACCTCAGGGGTCAATATTTAATGAGTCACATAGTTGATAGCCTTCCTACCACTTACTCAAATGTTAGCCCCTTGTCCACTTGATCGAGAGTTTCCAATGGTAGCCCACCTGGCACTCACACTGTGATGTTTGCTTCTATGTGACCAAGTTTTAATGTGTTTTAAGCATTTACTGAGATTTAGGCAGTGCTCAGGACACGAACAGTGCTCCCTTAAGACTAAGGAGAAAGGGTCTCCATTTCCAATCCACAATCGACTGTGTGCGCTATGGAAGCTGGGACTGACATCTCAAGCCCCCATTGAGGCAGTACACTTGCCTTGCTCTATGAGGGCTTGAGATGACAGTCCTAACACCCACAGAGTGATTTGCCAATCATGTACTGGAAGTGGAGCCTTCTTCTCACTAGTCTTAAAGGGATAGTATTACCTGAGAATAATTTTATTTTATATTGTAGCCCTTAAAAAACATTAAAAATTATATAAGTCTTATCTCCCAAACCTTTATGGTTTGGGAGATATTAGCAAGTAGAGTTTCCCCTGGAGAGACGTCACTGCTCAAGCCTTCAGATTTGGAATCTGGTCCCCAGACCGGCCACAGCAGTGTCAAGATCACGATCTTTAAAAATAATTTCTTCATAGGAATGGTGTACAAAGTGTGCTTGCAAGCTAGGCACACTTTGTAGACAGTTCCAATGAAGTAGTTCTTTTTAAAGATCGTGATTTCAGCACTGCTAAAGAGCTGCCCGCTGATCTGTGGACCGGATTCCACATCTGTCCACTAGATGGCAGATTTGGCTAAAACAGCCAGGAAAAGGGAGCTTTACTTAACTATACTTGCTAATATCTCCCAAACCATAAAGGTTTGGGAGATAAAAAAACATTACAAATGATATGTCTTAAGGGCTACAATGTAAAATAAAATTATTCTCAGGAAATACTATCCCTTTAAGTGAGCACCACAAAATCAACCATGAGACTCAGTATGCATTAACTCCTGAGCAGCCACAGCAAGTTAATGGTAGTCAGGGGTACACAGCCAATGTTTTAGTTTGTTTATATTTGATTTTTTTTCTGTTCCTTTAACATGGGTGACAGATATCACACGCTTCATTCAATTCACTGCATTGCATTAGAACCAAATGAATGAGTTTCTACCTCTTTGAATTTCAGGGAAGTTTTTAATAGTCCTACATTCTAAAGTACAATATGTTTTGAGAAAAAAATAAAGAAAAGTGCAATGCATTTTACCCTAATAAATGTGGGAAATCCTTGTCCATAATATCCAACAGCAAAGTAATCAGGTTTAGGCCGGATAACTTTCACAATGTTCTCAAAAAACTGTGCTTGCTTTTTCTGAAAGAGAAAAAGAGAAATTAGTAAGCCAACTTTGCATGTAGGCAATTATTTAAAAATAAAACCATTAAGATAACTGGTGAAACGTTTCACACATGAGCCACAGTATTTGCAAAGTAAAATTACATTTAATTTTAACAGATCATTTTGCTAAGATTGTGAATTACTGCATGTTCTGATGAGAACCACTCAGTTTAATAGTTGCCACTTCTTACGCCAATGATTCTCAGTTAGTGGCGCTAAAGACAAGCAACTGAAATTAAAATACTATTTCATTTCAATAGCATGTTTTCTATTGCCTGGACTGTCACACTGCTTTTATCTGCACTGTTTCTTGGTCTCCTCTCGCACTCTGTGTACCAGGTATGTACTCACTGTAATACTAAACATTCACACGCCTAGTATGCATTTGAGTGCCAGAGAAATGTGCAACAAATTGTAAAGCAATGAACTGGAGATCACTCCGGCATCCAAGACGTTAAGTAAGTGTTACATATAAGATTTATTTGTATTTGTTCACCATATTGCACTGGATCGGATTCTGAATTGATCCATTTTTATTTTGTGCATATGGGTCAGTGAGGCTGATGTATTAACCCTTTGAGTGCTGGAGAGGATCTCTCTGGCACTCAATGGGTTAATAAAAGTGGTACAATTCTGGGGCAAACCAACAGCAGCACAGCAGACAAATAAAAATTATCTGACTTATATGGATCTTTTAACCCCTTGAATGCTAGAAAGGCCTGGAGCACATTACTTTGCTATGTGTTGGGGGCCTCTAGCATTCAAAGGGTTAAAAGCCCAAATAAAATCAAAGGAAATTCTGGAATGCTCATTTGTCACCTATGATTTGCCTCCATAATTACTCGACTTGGCTTAGATCATCAGCCTTGCTGTGTTTAGCCAAAAGCAAGAATCAGGCGTTAGGTTCCAATCATGTTAAGGAATATCGACATTTTGTAGAGTCAATAATGCTTCACAGGAGTCACTGTGAATCATTAAAATGGTAACAGAATCAATTAGAGAGTACATTGCTGTCAAGATTTATTTTACTCTTGAAAAAAGGCCAACAAATCTGGCTCATACTGCCCCTGCCCCTGCAGTACTAAAGCAAATACTGTACTGTATGGTAAATTTGGTTAAATAT
Organism: Rhinophrynus dorsalis; assembly: GCA_037306005.1. NCBI lineage: Eukaryota > Metazoa > Chordata > Amphibia > Anura > Rhinophrynidae > Rhinophrynus > Rhinophrynus dorsalis. The sequence continues at coordinate 67,553,135 of CM074724.1, forward strand.
GAGTGTACAAAGTGAAGCTGCGGCATATCGGACTTTGGTGCGGTCATATGAGGTGATAGTCACCTGTGGAAATGCACATAGGTCACAAGTATGCCTTTTGGTGTGGGCAACATAACCAGCCTATCACTGTAGCATTAAAGGGATAGTAATACCTAAAATGTAAAAAAAAGGTGAAATTTACTCACCGATATTTGTGTTTCCTCTGTGTCCTTCCACGGCACTGTGGGCTTTGGCTCCGCCTTCCAGCTGGGTAGGACCAATCTTTAAATTTCGTTTGCTACCTCTCCTCTGCAGTTATATCGTTTGACCAAGCTGAAAGATACAAGAGGTTAGAGATAGCCAGAGCCTTACTTAATACCAATATTGTCTAATTTGAACAAGCAAAGGAACCGATACTGATACCATTATACTTTAGGGTGGGTTGCCGTGGAAGGACACAGAGGAAACACAAATATCGGTGAGTAAATTTCACCTTTCCTCTGTGTCCAATCCACGGCACTGTGGGACTTACCAGAGCAGTACCCCATATAGGGATGGGTAGCCCAACTGATTTAGAGTTGAATTGCAGCTTCAAGCACCTTTCGCCCGAATTTGGCGTCTGCAGATGCTTGTAAGTCCAGCTTATAATGCTTGATAAATGTAGATACTGAAGCCCAGGTAGCAGCCTTACAAATTTCTTCTGGAGAAGCTGCTGCTTTTAGGGCCCAAGAAGTTGACATGGCCCTGGTTGAATGGGCTTTCAGACCTTTAGGTGGATCCTGATTCGCTGTTTCATAAGACAGGGAAATACAGTCTCTTATCCACCTTGCTATAGAGGCTTTGGAGGCTGCTGAGCCTTTAAATTTCCCCCCAAAATGGACTAGCAGAGCATCCGATTTACGGAAGACCTTAGTCCTAGAGAGGTATATTTGCAGACACCTGACTAGGTCTAGGTTGTGCAGGCGTTTTTCCATGTCGTGTTCTGGATGGGGACAGAAGGATGGCAACACAATGTCTTGGTTAAGATGAAATTGTGAAACCACTTTTGATCGAAAGGATGGTTTTGGTCGCAATACCACCTTATCCTGATGGAAAGAAATAAAGGGTGATACTGCCATCAGGGCTTGTAGTTCACTCACCCTCCTGGCTGAGGTAACTGCAATGAGAAATGCTGTCTTTAAAGTTAGATGTTTAATAGACACGTCTTGCAGGGGCTCAAACCATGGGTGGGAGGCCAACTGCTGTAAAACTAGATTTAGATCCCATGGGGGAATGGTTTCCCTAATAGTTGGTTTAATTTTTGAAATAGATGTTAGATAACGTTTTACAAGATAGTTATCTGCAAATGGAGTGGCAAGAATGGCTGACAATGCTGACAGTTGTACCTTTAATGATGATGGTTTTAAACCTTTTTGGAATCCATCTTGTAAGAAATCCAGAATTTTCATAGGAGATATGGAAGTTCTGTTCAGTTGACGCTTCTTACACCAGTTGTGAAAGATAGACCACACTCTGTAGTATATTTTTGTGGTTGATGCTTTTCTTCCTTTGAGCATCGTGTCGATTACCTCCTCAGAGGTACCTTGTAATGTCAGAGACTGCCTCTCAGCCTCCAGGCCCATAGCTGGAAGAATGCTGGATTCGGATGCTGAATGAGTCCCTGTAACAGCAGGTCTGGGATGACTGGAAGAGGTAGAGGGGCTCTGCAGGACAGCCTGAGTAGATCTGGAAACCATGCTTTCCTTGGCCAGTGTGGAGCGATCAGAATTACTTCTGCTTTGTCTTTTCTGATTTTTCTGATGACTTCGTTCATCAGAGGTAGAGGCGGAAACAGGTATGCCAGTCTGAAGTGCCATGGTATTTGTAGGGCATCCTGTCCTAATGCCCGAGGGTCCTGCCACCTGGATATGTATGTTGCGCATTTTTTGTTTTGACTTGTGGCCATGAGGTCCACCTCTGGGAGACCCATGTTCTTTACTATCAGATGAAAGGTTGCAGAGTTTAACTCCCACTCCCCTGGGTTGATGGGATGTCTGCTTAGATAATCCGCCTGTGTATTTAGCTGACCTGACAGAAAGGAGGCCTTGAGGGAATGTAGATTTTTCTCCGCCCACAGCAGAATCCTGATTGCTAGACAATTTAATCGGATGCTGCGGGTACCTCCTTGATTCATTATATACTGAACTGTTGTGGAGTTGTCCGATCTGATCAGGACCGGTTGTTGTTGAAGTTCTTGACTGAAGTGTTTTAATGTGTTTCACACCGCCTTTAGCTCTAATATATTGATATGTAGTGCCTTTTCTTGGGTTGTCCATATTCCTTGGACTGTCTTGTTCATCCAAATTCCTCCCCATCCTGATTTGCTGGCATCCGTATGGATAATCTGCCAGTCTGGTTCCGTCAGTGTTCTGCCTTTTGCTAGATTCGCCAGTTGTGTCCACCAGTGCAGTTCTCGTCTGATCTGCTTGGAGATAGGAATAATCTGGTGGTAATTTGTTGGTTGTTTTTTGTAGTAACTTAGGTAATGCATCTGTGTCAGTCGAGCATGGGTTCTGGACCAAGGAATTACCTGGTAGGATGATGTAAGGTGCCCCAGGAGTCTGGAAAATTCCTTTGCCGACCTCTCTCTTCTCTGAAGAAACTTGCAGACATGACTGTGTATCTTCTGTTGACGTTCTGATGACAGATATGCTAGACCCAGTTGGGAATTGAATCTTATCCCCAGGAATATTAAGTTCTGCGATGGTACCAGCGAACTCTTGCGGTGATTTAGAATCCATCCTAGTTTCCGCATTTGGTTTAGGCATCTTCTTGTACTGTCCACTGACATCTGTAGGGATGTTTCCAGTATTAAGATGTCGTCCAGATATGATATGACTTTGAGTAAGTATTGTTTTCTTAGGAATGCCATCACGTTGGACATAATTTTTGTGAATATCCTCGGAGCAGATGCCAGTCCGAATGGTAATGTCCTGTATTGGTAATGCTTTCCGAAGATGTGGAACCTGAGGAATTTTCGATGCTGCTGTCTTATTGGCACATGGTAATATGCATCTTGAAGGTCTATGCGTGTCAAGAAGGCGCCTTGTTGTATTAATTTCATCGTTGAAGATACAGTCTCCATCTTGAAGTGTTGTAAGCGAAGGAAAGAATTGAGGTCTTTCAGATCCAGAATGAGGCGCAGCTCCCCCGTAGGCTTTAAAGTATAAAAAAGAATCGAATAGAAGCCTCTGAACTTTTGATGAGGAGGAACTTCCTCTATCACTCTGTTCAATATCAGTGACTGTAAGGCACGCTGCATCTTCGGAATCATAATTTTCTGCCTTATTTTGGAGTCCCGAAATTGATGTTGAGGAGGAGCAGATTTGAATTCCAGTAGATACCCCTTCTGGATAATTTCCCAAACCCATTTGTCTGGATGGATCTGAGCCCAGGCCAAATGGAATTCCTCCAGTCTGCCCCCCACTGGAGGAGAAGGGGGGAGACTGGCTTCATTGAGGGGCTTGCCCCCGCCTCTGGAAATCCCTACGATTTCCAGGCCTCTGACCAATTTGTGAACCTCTTTTCCTGTGTTCGTAGCCTCTTCCTGGCTTATAACTTCGTGCTTCACGAAAGGACTGTTTTCTGTATTGTCCTGAACGTCCTGGAGATCTTCTGGTCTTCTTGTCTTGTGGAAGAAACTGGCTCTTGCCTCCAGATGACAGTTTAATTATCTCTTCCAGCTGATCTCCAAATAACTTAGCACCTGAAAAGGGAAGGGAGACCAATTTGTTTTTGGAGGAAGGGTCAGCTTCCCATGCTTTAACCCACATGGCTCGTCTGGCTGTTACCGAGAGAGATGAAGCTCTTGCGAGTAAACGGATATTATCCAGCGAGGCGTCACACGAGTAATTAATAGCATCTTTTATGATGGCTAATTCCTTAATCAGTCGAGCTCTAGAGACTGAAGACTCTATTTTCTCTTCAAGGTCTGTAACCCATATCCTTAGGGTCCTAAAGGTAGATGCCAAGGCCTTAGCGGTTTTGAGGTTTTGGCCAATAGTGGCAAATTGTTTCTTTAGAACACTATCTGCCTTTTTCTCCATTGGGTCTCTCAATGTAGTTCCATCCTCCAGGAGAATAGTGGTTCGTCTTGAGGTTTGGGCAATTGCTGCATCTACCTTGGGTGGAGTAAACCAATTTGAGGTTTCTTCTTCTGGAAAGGGGTACATCCGATGGAATCTCTTGGAAATGGCGCCACGTTTCTCGGTCTGCTTCCATTCACTAGTAATAATATCTTGAATTGAGCTGTGTACTGGAAACTGTGGAACTGCTTTCTTGTATCCCACGAATGCGGCATCCATCACGTTTAAATCTTTTTGGACATCCTCCAATCCCAGCGTCTTTCTCAAGGTCTTGATAAGATGATCCATTTTGTCTGTGCTAAAGCTGCCAGCTTCCTCCACCAGCTCCCCTTCCTCCGCTGAAGAAGCTGCTGATTCTAGGTCAATATAAGCATCATCATAGTCATCCTGGATGCCAGATGGACCCTCCTCTGGGTCTGAAGTTCTAGGGCGCTTCCTTGCCGTTTCCTGCATGGAGGTAAATGTGTCCTGCATGGAAGTCTTCATCCAGGATAGGAAGTCCTGGAACTGTAGTGGCACATTCCCCCCTGCTGCTTGTTGTAGACATGCTGAACATAGTTTTGCAGGGTCAGTAACAGGCAGGGTATTATTACATCCAGCACATGGTTTATCCTTTGGTGCTGCTTTTTCATCTTTAGCAGGTTCAGTAATCTTTGATTTGTCTGATTTAGACTCTTTAGAGACTGACATGCTTTCCAGGTTCTAGCTGACTGAGCAGATACTGATAACCCTATAAGATAGCTGTACTAGCACATGTTGTACATAAATACCTATATGCATACATAAATATATTAGGCTTACATACCTGTGATCCGTGTAACAGCCTCCTTTTATGACCGCTTGCCAACCGGAAGTGTGCTTAACCGCGTGCGTTTCACTCTGGAACGCTTCCAGAGCCGCTTCCTGCTTCCGTTCCCTGCTTCATATTATAGGGCTTGAGCGGGCGCATGCGCGCGCTATTCAGCCCAGAGATCATGAATGAGAAGCCGCATGTGGGAAGTGGCGTGTCGCCGAGCGAGCGGCCAGTTTCCCTGTTGGTCTGAAAACCGTTCTGCCAGATCATGCCTCCGGTATGTACAAGCTGTTTGTGGATCGATTCCTTCAGCGTTTTTTTCCTCTTGTGAGAGCGTGAGGCATAGCCTCCGTCCTCCAGCTGGGTAGGACCAAAAATAACTGCAGAGGAGAGGTAGCAAACGAAATTTAAAGATTGGTCCTGCCCAGCTGGAAGGCGGAGCCAAAGCCCACAGTGCCGTGGATTGGACACAGAGGAAAAAAATATGCTGTAGGGTTTATCCCCCTGAGTAAAACAAGAGAACTCCCACTGCTGAAAGGTGTTTCATTCAAAAGTTATTAATTTTCAAAGTTGAATTTTTTAGGTGCAATATCACAGTGGCCTGAAATTGTACAGTGGCGCTGTTGCTACACCATCCTATGGAGATTTATGGTCCTGAGACCAGAGCTGTCCATAGGATCGTGTAGCAACAGCGCCACTGTACAATTTCAGGCCACTGTGATATTGCACCTAAAAAATTCAACTTTGAAAATTAATAACTTTTGAATGAAACATCTTTCAGCAGTGGGAGTACTCTTGTTTTACTCAGGGGGATAAACCCTACAACATATTTTTTTTTTTACATTTTAGGTATTACTATCCCTTTAATGTTGCCCATGTGAAAGGTACCATAGGTCCAAAGAATGTGGTGAGGTAATATATATCCTCACTATAAATATTATAGATCTGAGCTGACTGTAGCCTACTGGAAAAAAGGAACATGCTTCCCCAAGTGGAGCTCAACACTGCAGGTTTTGGGTTCAACACTTACTCTGAACCAATGGAGACAGTTGTGTTAACTCTAAGAGTAACTTGTAGGTGTCAGACAGGATGCACAATTTAGAATAATGCTGAACTTCTTCTCTTAACAACACGTTTTGCACTAGAATCCATTGTGGTTGACAAGTGTACCTCAATGTACAATTTGTAAATACACTGTAATAAAGTTATATAGTAAAGTCTAATAGTTTAATTGATAAGGTGGGTTATAATTAGCAAACCTTAGAAATTATCAAATTTAAACAACACATAACATTAAATGCAAACCTCACAAGTATTTTAGGGCTTTACGTTCAAAAGAAAAGTGAAGTAAACCTAAGGTAGAGCATTCAATCCAAATTTCCATTGATTTAAATGGGGATTTCTGCCTTTTCAATGCTAGAGAGTAATTTGTTTTTAAATGAATGTGTTAGAGACCTCTTATAGCATGGGAGTCCAAAGTGTGTCCCATGGGTCAATTGCAGACAACCTGACCCCAAGGTGCACTCCCCCTTCTGAGACTTAAAAGGGAACATTCACATAAAAAAAAAAATTGACCATGGGTTTTAATCAATAAAACGAGATTCTCTCTGTTTTTACTTTTTTTAACTTACCTACGAGTGGAGATATAAAGCCTTCAAACTGAGCACTGCCGTGTTCTGAGGAATTGTGTTTGTGCAGCAGGACTTCCCAGCTGCCCCAGGGAGTGCGTTCGCTCTTCCCTTCGTAACTGTATTTCTGTGGGCTAACGTTACAGCAAACTCCATTTACAATGCTACAGAACGCGGAAGTGCCTGATTTGAAGGCTTCATATCTCCACTCATAGGTAAGTTAAAAAAACAGTGCTAATCTTGGTCTCTTGACAGGGTGGGAGACCGATAACCTATATGGACTAAGAGAAAAGGATTTAACAGGTAAGAGTAAAATTCTCTTTTCTCTGTTGTCTAATATAGGTTACTGGTAACTCTGGGATGTCCAACCATTAAGTTTCCCAGGGCGGGAAGAAAGGCAAGGACCAGGTGCAGGCCCCCAAAGTCACCAGAGCATATATGAACCATCAGATCAGAGATAGCCGAACAATAACAAGTGAAGTGTCAACGGACACTGAACAGGGGTAACACCACCCCAGGAACTGTACACAGCACACTGAACAAGAACCATCAGGACTCAAAAGTGAGGGAGCACTGAAGAACCGAAAAAAAGATCCTAGACAGGCAAGACGGCCGCCGGGATCCACCTCCCAAAACTGGAATCAGCCGACGCCAGCACAGCAACACAGTAGTGCTTTGAAAAGGAGCGCACATACGACCAAGTGGTGGCTGTGCACAACCGATCAGCTAAGGCCTGATTCTTGGTAGTCCAAGATGCCCCAACAGATCTAGTGGAAGGAGCTGTTACCTGAAAGGAAACAGGCTTCTACCTCAGTTTGTGAACCTTATGAACAGAGGACTTAAACCAAGACACAAAGGTCACTTGGATGCAGATCTCCCTGCCCTGGGACCCTCAGGAATGACAAACAATGCGTCAGACCGCCGAATGGACTCAGTGCGATGCCCACAAAACTGGAGACAACGCACCACAGCTAACAAGTGGAGATCCTTCCCCTTGTCAGAGGAAGATACAGGGCAGAAAGAAGAAATCACCAACTCCTGATTAAGGAGGGACTCAGAAACCACCTTTGGGAGAAGTTGGAAGCACCGCCATGTGAAACACCAAAAAGGGGTGGTTTACAAGACTGAGCGTGCAGCTCCATGACACGGCGAACAGACACGATCGCCAGGAGAAAAGCCATGTACCACATCATCAGACATAGAAGAATAGTAGCCAAAGACTCAAAGGGAGGGTGCTGAAGGATGACCTAAACCAAGTTAAAATCCCACTAAGGAGTGGGAGACTGAAATACAGGACGAGTATGAGCAATGCCCTGGAAGAAAACCTAGATATCAGGAAGAATAGCAATGTGCCCTGACAGCAAAACAGAGAGAGCAGATGTATGAACCTTAAGTCAACTCAATCTGAGGCCCTTATCCACACCTTCCTGTAGGAAGGCCAGGTCCGTAGGAAAATCAAAATCCGGAGACAGGTCCTTATCAGCACACCAACAGAGAAAGGTAGACCAGACTTGATGGTAAGCCCTAGAAGAAACAGGCCTGCGTGCACTAAGCCTAGTCACCACCACACCAGAAGAAAACTCTTTCTTCCACGGTAGTGAAGATTCAATTTCCAAGCCATCAAGACTAGACGATGGACATCCTCCTTCCGCAGGTAACACTGTAGAAGAAGATCCGGAAGGCTCTGCCACTGACAGGTTCAGAAGCTCCAGAAACCAAGCCTACCGAGGCCAGTACGGAGCAATCAGAATGACTGGACATCGCTCCAGTCTCAGTTTCCTTATCACAATGTGCAACATGGGGATGGGAGGAAAGATGGACGCCAGAGGAAATAACCAAGGAATGGACATGGCATCCACTGCTAGAGCTAGAGGATCCCTCCAGCGAGAGCAGAACATTGGAATCTTCCAGTTGTGTCTTGTCGCCATCAGGTCGATGCATGGAAGACCCCACCTCTGAACAAGGAGGTTGAACACCTCTGGATGCAGTTCCCACTCCCTGCTGTCCACAGTGTATCGACCTAGGAAGTCTGCCATGACAATGTCTTCGCCGGGAACGTGAACTGCGGATATGGCAGGAACATGTTCTTCTGCCCAGGACAAGATAGCCTTGACTGCTAACCTATCTGAGACTTCTTGTTCCGTCTTGCTTGTTGATGTAAGCCACCGCCGTGGCATTGCCGGACTGGACCCGGACCGGGCAATACTCCAGCTGGCGTGTCCAGTGGCGAAGGGCATGAAATATCGCCTGAAGCTCCAACACATTGATGGGAAGGAGAGATTCCTCCGGAGACCACCGCTCCCCAGCTGGATAGGATGGCACCGTCATCACCGTGGTCCAGAAGGACACCAGGAAGGGCTTCCCCTTCATCGGATTGGAGAGGCTGAGCCACCACGACAGACTCAGTTCCATATGAAGAGGGAAGGATACTGACAGCTCCAGGAGGTCCGGCTAACCCCTGCACACCTGGATCACAGACCTCAGGAGTTCCCTGGTGTGAGCCATGGCAAATGGGACTGCTTCTATGGTAGAAATTAACTTCCTCAATAGAGAGGATAACGTCTTGGCTGGAACTGGATCGTGAGCCAGAACAGCGAAAACCCTGTGTGCGATCTGGTGAGCCACCTCGTCCAAGAAAAACAATGCTCTGCTGAGTGTTGAAGAGAAGGCTCAGGAAGACCAGACGCTGGGATGAGACAAGATCCGACTTGTACATGTTGAGGATCCACCCGTGATGGGTGAGTGATTGAATGCAGTTCTGAACCTGCTGATGAAGCTCTGAAGAAGGGCCCTTCAGAAGCAGGTCGTCCATTTATGGAGTGACTCTGATGCCGTTCCAATGGAGGACGGACATTAAGGCTCATAGGACACGGTTGAAGACTTGAGGAGCTGTAGTGAGACCAAAGGGAAGAGCAGAAAACTAAAAAATGCCCTTGGTCGCAGGCAAATCTGAGATACTGCCGGCAGATGTGCAGATACGCGTTCCGAAGATCCAGAGAAGCAAGGAGTACCCCGGGGGGACATGGTAGCAATCACCATCCTAGGGACTCCTGGTGATAATGAGTCTTGATCACAAAGGAATTGAGATCCTTCAGGTCCAAAATCGTACGACAGCCAAGATCCTTCTTGGAAACCACGAATAGGTTAGAGTAAAAACACAAACTGTGGTCATGAACGGGAACCGGTTCCAGAACTTCCTTGTCCAGAAGTGCCTCGATAGTGCCGTTGAACAGACAGCGTTTCTCTACGCCCTGAGGCGTGTGAGAAGGGAAAAACCTGAAGGGAGGAAGAGAGGTGAAAAAGATCCTGTACCTGTCCGCCAACCACCAGCAAAACCCCCGGGTCCACGACTGAGTCCTCACAGACGCTGTGGTGGTGATGCGGACGGTCAACCACAGCCGAATGGGGACCTGGGTACGGCGAGACATGCCAAAGGAGGTTTGAAAGCCTTGGCCTTGGAGGAGACTTAGGCTTCCCTTGTGGTTTGGGCTTGGAGGAGGAACGCGGAGCTGGGGGAACCGCCTGGTTCGCCAGATGTGTCTCAATCTGGAAGCATGAAAAAGCCGATTACAAGTGAAAAGCGTCTGCTTCCTGGAAACCATAGGCAGGAGGGTACTCTTACCCCCAGTGGCCCCACTAATCAGATCCTTCAGATCTGGCCCAAACAGAGAAGTGCCCAGAAGGGACAAGGAGAGCAATACTTACTGAGAAGCAGAGTCAGCAGACCAGATCTTGAGCCAAAAAGCTCGTCTGGCAACCACAGACCTGGTGGAAACCCTTGCCACCAACTGATGGCATCAAACAATGCAGCAGAGACCTAATGCTGGGCTTCAGAAATGTTGGGCAGTAGCCACAACATATCAGGAGTAAGAACTCCCTGACGAACAGCAAGAGTGAGCTGTTCAGTCCAAACCACAATGGCCCTATTTCCCCAGGCCGCAGCAAACACTGGGCATAGGGAGGTACCAGCGGTGGCAAAAATGGACTTGAGGGATGCCTCGATTTTCTCGTCAGTCCAGTTAGTAAGAGCAGAGGCATCAGCAGCTGGCAAGGGAGTGCAATTAGAAGTCCCAGAAACAGGGGCATCCACCTTGGGGGGGGATGAACCCACTGAGCTAGCTCTACATCAGAAAAAGGGGTAAAGCTTAGCAAACTTCTCAGAGACAGAAAGCTTTCTGTCGGGAGACTACCACTCATCAGACACTAACAGGTCAAAAGTGGGGAGAGGTGGAAAACAAGTATGGGGCCATTAGGGCTCCTGAAATACATCAGAGGTGTCTAAAGAAACCTCTTGAACCAAGGGAATGTTTAGGGTGTTAATAAGGCTCTGATCAAGCAGGGGGATCAGGATCAGCCTCAAATGGGGGTCTTCAAAGAACTGAGAGGAGACCACTGTAGAACATTCCTCAGCATCAGAATCCACCAACAGTTCCTCATCAGAGGAATCTGATATGTCAAGTACTCCCTGCGGTTTCAGTAGGAAAGATCTGTCAGAAGTAGGGGTCTGCCAGGAGTGGAAGACCCCCTGTAACTGGGATGGAAGAGCTGAGATGTATACTGGAGGTCTCTAGGAGCAGCCTTAAACTCTTACACCCAAACTGGCTCTAATGCATGGCTGGAAGTCCCTGGGGAAGACTCAGGGACAACAGAACATGCTGGGCATAAATAACCTGAGAATTCTCTAGGCAACCCAGATTGATATGAAGATCAATGAGCAAAGGGGGATGCAGAGACCCCAGCTTCCTCAGTCTTAGTCCTAGCCCCAAGCTCCAAAGGAAAATACATTCTCACAGTGTCAAAACGTTCAAGGTATGAGGAATTACCCAAATACAGTGTGTATGATTAAAATTTCACCCCAGAAATGCTAAAATACACTTATCTGGCAGGCAAAGGGTTAATATGCTGAGGAGAGAAAGAGAATCCAGGCCCAGTGTAGGATGTTCATTCAGGGAAAGCACAAAATGGCTGTTGCGACGGAAGCCAATCGGGAACGACCGTGCAATGCAAGCACTCATGGGAAATATCATTTTTTCCAGAAAAAGTACCCAAACAGTGCCTGAACCCCCTGAGCCCCCCAGCACACACTAAACGTTGACTGGATAGAAGACCAAGGGCAGACAATTAAAATGATCCGTCTCTGAAGTCGCTACTTTAAGCGGTTGCAGAAATAAGTCCCATAGAAGTGAATGGAGCAATGGCGTCTATGAGGTAAAAGCGCGCCTTTACACAATTTTTGCAAGTTGTAACTGTGAAGTAAATTTGCACCAAACACCATTAAAAACAGGTCACTAAACCCAATAAACATTGAACCCAGTAGGGAAAGTGCCTAAAACCCCCCCCAAGAGATGCTAACCAGCAACCAAAGGGTTAAGTTACCACAGAAACGTGCTCCAAACACCCAAGAGACATACAGATAAACCCACAGAGTGTAGGAATATGCAATAGGAACTCCAAAGGAGACCCCTTTGCAGAGGGGCACTGTGGGACATGTGGACCTCAGCACTCAAAGGGCTGCTCACCTTTCCTGCAGATCTTCTGTCTTCAGATTACCATTTATCAGGAAGAAGCCTCAGTGGGCAACTCCTGGGGAAAGAACTGGCAGCCAAGATTCCCCCCCCCCCCAAGGGCTGAGGTGCACAAAAGCACCTGGTAAACTAAGCTATCCACATTTGGGTGATGGGAATTGTCAGTGATGGTAATCCGCCTAATGGTGGTATTCCATATCTAACAGAAAAATAATAAACAAGCTAAAACTATAGCAGAACTGTTCTCTTGCCTTGTGTCTTCACCAAGGAAAAAATCTTACTGGAGCTGGTTAGCTAGCTGCAGCCAAGGAGGGAAGGTAGGCTCCACCCCTGCATTCACTTCTCAGAATGGTTCCTGCCTACTTAAAGGGGCTAATCGCCTACCCAAAGTTACCAGTAACCTATACTGGACGACAGAGAAATATTAGTATTGTCATTGACTTGATCAGTACATAAATTCATATTTTTCACTTCAATAGCCAACATGCTATATTTCACAATTGTTATCGATAAATACAATAATTTTGTCCTCACACGTATGGCTTTCTGATCATGTGGCCTGCATTTGAAAAGAAAAAAAAAAACTAACTTGGACACCCTCTAATTATTAATCCTTTGAGAGCCAGAAGGGTATGTAACGCAATGCGTTGCGTACCCCTCTGGCACTCAAAGGGTTAAAAAAAAACCTACATTTAAAGCAATGGGAATTTATATTTGTTCCATAAAGTGCAGTTGGATTAGTCCAGAATTCCTTCCCTTTTCTTTTGAACACAGGGCCCTTATAGAAGAACTTACCAGTAATTCACTGAGCTGCTCATAATCAAACATTTCATTTTCATACTGTTCTGCGAGTTCTTTTCCGAGGGTTATGGATTCCTCCCACATCTATACAAAAGGAAAAGTAAGTATATGAAGCTGTGAATTATTTACAACGAATATATCAATATCTGCAGACTGAAAATGCAGCAGTTTTTTTTTTTACTGGAATAATCCTAAAATGGACCTACAAATTAATCTCATTATCTTAAATAATTATATACTTAGCCACTTAACCCTTTGAGTGCCTGAGGGATACACAACACATTGCCCCTCTGGCACTTAATGGGTTAAATTTGGCCAGTAGAGGGGGGAAAAAAAAAAAAAAAAAAAAAAAAAAAATTTATATATTTTATATATATATATATATATATATATATATATATATATATATATATATATATAAAAAGCAGGGTGGAACTTCTGCTGGTGTGAGGCATTGAGGCCCAGTGCTAAGGGAAGGCTGAACTTCCTTTGCATACTTTTATATTAATTCCCTTATGGCCCTTCCCACTTCACTTTAATCATCAGAGCCCTTGTGTGGTTGTACTGGGTAACAAGCGTCCCTTCTCATGTGAGATTTAGGTACCAGGGCCCACCTCTGCCGGGTTTATGTTACAGTGCTACTGATCAACAGATGCTGTCAGAGACCAAAAGATCGCTGTTTTGGTCACTGTGCCCCAGCCCATAGTAGTGAGCGACACTGGCTGTGGCTGCATGTAGGACTAAGTGGGGAGGCCACTGATAGCAGGACTTGGCTTCCTGCACTCTCTTTGGTGCTGTTTCCTTATGGTTGTCTGGCACATACTGGTTGTGTGTGTGTGTGTGTCACTCACTGAGTATGACAGCAGGGGGTTCCAACCTGCAGGAAAAACCAAGTGGACCTCAACCCTTTCCTTGATACTACTATCCAAATTGTCCCACACTCAGCTCTATCATATAGAGCTTCTAGATAGCTCTGCTGTATACCCTATGCCTATGGGTCATGGTACCTCATCACCTTTTCTCTAAGGGTCAGAGGTGGACAAACCGTGGATCTCTAGCTGCAGATTGGCTGCAACTCCACAACTCTGAGGCAGACATTCGTCAGCTAAGGAAGGTGAGAGTTGTAGCCAACTTCACTCACCACTGGCCTAACATATCCCCTCAGGTCACACTTCACCTGCCCAGCCCTCCCTCTTTCTATTTTGGGAAATCTCTGGCCCATGAAGTCATTTGATCAGGCCCACAGACTGTGTGTGTCGGCTGTCAACTTACATGCACTTCTCCCCTCAACATTCATTGCTAGTTCTTTAAAATGCTGCTGCCCTCATCCAGTTTCCAAATTTAAAAACTTATTTTCTCAAAAAGCAGAAGACTTAATTAATTAATCTTTCATGGTACTGGAACATGTGTAAGGCGTTCACAAGTGAATAACTGAGCAGAGTATATTGCAGCTGTTGGCTCATGCAGAACCTCCCAAGGAGGCAACAACTACTACACATCCCCTTACTACGATCCTGACAATCTCTGCCTTTAACCCTTTAAGGACCACAGAGGTGTGCTTTACATTGGGAAATAATGCACTTTACACCCCTCTGGTCCTTAATGGGTTAAACATATACCCGCATAGTCTCAATAGCCTGCCATCTGAGTGGGAGGTTCTGCATGAGCAAGGAGCTGCAAGGCACAGTGCACAGCCTGGAATTTCAAGCAGTAAGAGCGAATGTGTGAGGGTATGTATGTATGTATGTATGTATGTATCTATATATGTGTGTTTGTATCTATATTCTATGTATGTATGTATGTATATATATATATGTGTGTGTGTGTGTGTGTGTGTGTGTGTGTGTATATGTATGTATGTATGTATGTGTGTATGTATGTATGTATCTATGTGTGTATGTATGTATGTATCTATATATGTATGTATGTATGTATGTATGTATGTATCTATATATGTATGTATGAACTCGTCAAGAAATATTCTTGTACCTGGGCCCCGTACTTACTTACTCCACTGAAACAGATGTGTGCAAGGAACAGAGTGAAAGACACAACTGACAAACTGGTTGATTTAGTAGACTGCTTTGCCCAGTGAGAAACATGGCTTAGCAAATAACAGGTTTTATGGTCGGTATTTTCTGACCTGTTCCTAGGCTACTGCATACTTATCACTGTAAGGGACTTATTTGAAGGTTGTCAAATTAATACGGACAAAAAAATAAAACAAATTAAATGTAATAAACATATTAGAGAATGTCTTCTGTTATTAAAGGGGCAGTAAAGGCTCAGGGGAAGGGGCTTTCTAAGTGTAGTTAGTTACCTGACAGTTGAGTTCCCATAACTTAAAACTCTGCCATTCTCTCTTTGTTCACATTGAAATCCAGGAAAAAAGGTGGCACCGTGTTAGCCAGTAGAGTATATGGGATTCAATGTACTTTTGTAGCAAAAAAAACTCACAAGAGTGATACAAAGGTGATACCTTTTAAAGGGATAGTAATGTATCATAATAAAAGCAGCTCTAACTAATAATCATAGTATTTGGACTTTGGAGAGTGTTATTTCAATACTGTCAGTTATAGTTCAAGAGTAATTCAATGACAAAATGTCCCCCTCCCGCCCCTTTTACTGATGTAACACTGCTCAGCCAGAGCAGAAGGGAGGTGCTCAGGTAGACTGCAGAGAGAGACAATCTTCAATTAAGATAAGGGAAAAACCTGAAAAACTTGTCAAGGGGGGCAGGGCTTTCATTGTTCTCATAGGAAGAAGATTGTCCCCTTCTGTTATCTGTCTGGTCTGTGGACTGGATTCCACATCTGAGAAGAGATGGCTTACACTAGGTAAAAGGGACGGGAGGGGAAACTTTGCTTGTTAATATCTCTCAAACCATAAAGGTTTGAGAGATAAGACTTATATCGTTCTTCATGTTTTTTTAATGCCTAAAAAATAAAATAAAGATAAAATGAAGTATTACTATCCCTTTAATGGCTGAGGACATAGAAGGTGCAAGCTTTCAGGACACAAAGGTCACTTCTTCCGGCATGGGTACCTTAGTGTCCTGAAAGCTTGCACTTTCTATGTCCTTAGTTAGCTATTAAAAGGTATCACCTTTGTATCACTCTTGTGAGTTTTCTGTTACATTGAATCCCGTTTGTTCACTTTGCAAATATCCATGATATAAAAGGACTGAGTGACATCTAAACTTCACTCTGAGCTTAAGGGAGAATTTTATTTTCTCTGTTGAAGCCCACTGAATCCACTGACATGAGGAGAAGAGCCAAGAGAAGCACTGATGTTACTCGGACCTGCAGACTGTGTAGATCTGCAGGGGGAACAGGGAATGGCAGCGTTTAATGCTATGGGAATTAGATTTCTATAGCCCACAGTTACCTTTCTAACTTTCAGTTATAAAGCCCATTGCCCTGACCCTTTACTGCACATTTAAGAACCGACTTACTTCATCTCATAACCTTATGCACATAAGAAAAGTGTATTTATGTGGGGCAGATCAACTGCATCATAAAACAAAAATAAAAATTGGCATTGAGTTAACCATTTCGGTGTCAGAGGGGTACTCAACCCACTGCAAAGCAATGGGTCGCTTACCCCTCTGGCATTCAAGGGTTAAATGGCAAATAGCCCATTTTGCTAAGGAGGGGAGAGAAGAGGACGACGGTCACAAAAATAACCCAGTCCACTGGAGCGCAACACATAAGTATGTTTCTCTCACCTACAAACTTAGTGCGTTGCGTGTGCAGCCCCCACTGACCCTCGGTGTTGAGCTTCAAAAGACTGACCCAGAGGTTCTATGGCATTGGCTCTCAACCAGGGTGCCGTGGCACTTTGGTGTGCCACAGACATCCACGTACGGTGCCGCTTCTCTTCTATAAAGTCTTTGACAAAAATATGAATGTTTCGTTTTTGTTGGATATTTATGGAAATTGGTATGCATAATATGCTTGTTTTTGTTATTCTGTTTGTGAGAGCTAAAAAGAACTATATATTAGTGCTTCATTATACATTCTTATGGCTTGACAAATGCTTTATAAAATGTTAAGTGTTCCCTGCAAATCCAGACTGTGTGTTAGGGGTGCCTTACATCATGTAGGACAGGAAATGGAACCGTGAGATGTAGGCCTTGCAGGTCAATCTCCTACTGAGGGACCAACAGAGGCAAAGCAGGGGTATAAGATTCCCTTTTGGCTCCACGCAGATCCGCCGGGCCTCACAATGCAGCCTCAGATTCATGAGCAGATCTGCTACCAGAGGAGCAGGCCTACCAGTATGGCACTATTGGAGTAATAAATACAATTAAAATTGGACTTTAAATGCTAGAGGTACAAAGCAATAAGTTGGAGACTTCTCCAGCTTTCAAAGAATTAAAAATCACATTTACATTAACTGAAATGTTTAATTGTTCCTATGGTGAGACTTTTTTCCCCCAGAAGCACTCAACTTTTCTTTTGTGCATAAGGTCCTTAAGAGAAATGTATTGAAAATCTGAGATCCAAACACTGAAAAGCCACTGATGGCTACAATAAAATTTCACTGGAACTTCAACCAACATATAATCTTTACAATTATGTTAGAGGTGAATGGGATGTAATGAGAACAGTCAAAATGTCAGGCCACAAGAGTAATCCAGCTGCTTCACATAGAGCAGGAAATTCATCTTTATTGCCTTTGAGAATCATACCCATCAATCATTCATTGCCTATAATGTTATATGGCACTGCTGGTATCTCTCTCTCTCTCTTATATATATATATTCTTACAAACCCAGGGGATTGCAATATTTTCTCGAATCAACAAATTGGGAAATGTCATGCTAAAAGTTGGAAAGATAGATAGAAATAACATTTATCATTTTTAACTTCTCTTATTGTTCAAAAATGATCTGTCCAAAATAAATAAAATCTGCCCATGTATTATATTAGCATTTGTTTATGTAAAATGAGCAGTGTGGCACTTCAGGCCAGTATTTAGATTACCAACAAATGGACAACATATCATATAGGCTTGTTTTCATTCTGTTTTAATAATAACTAAAGGTGATACATCAACATTAAAGGGATAGTAATGTTTCACAAATTAAAGCAGCTCCAATTAATACTTATAGTGTTTGGGGCATGGAGAGAATTATTTTAATACTGTCCAAGTTGTAGTTCAAGAATAACTGAATGATAAAGTATCCCCCTCCTGCCCGTTTTACTGATGTAATACTGCTCACCTCAGAACAGCAAGACTGTCCGGATGGATCACAGAGATGGACAATCTTCATTGAGCATTAGAAAAACCTGTCAAGGTGGGGCAGGTTTTCCTTATGCTCACAGTAAGATTGTCCCTTGCTGCAACCTGTCTGTTCAAGAGACCAGACTCCACATCTGAGGGGAGGTGGATTACACTAGATAAAAGGGACAGAAGGGGGATACTTTATCATTCAATTACTCTTAACTACAACTTGGACAGTACTGAAATAACACTCTCCATTGCCCAAATACTATGAATATTAATCAAAGCTGCTTTTTTGTGAAACATTACTATCCCTTTAAGGCAATAACTGGATCACAAAGTCATTGAAGTATCATGAAATTGTATGAATGAAAGCAGGAAAAAATACAAATAGCGACACATTTTTTTCTTGCCACTTGAAAGTTATATATTACTCTCAAAACATGTTAAAATGTTGCAGAGTAATTCTGAATGTGATTTTCCTCACTATTACATATTGCTTGGCTCTATATCAAACAGTCTCTCTTGTCATGAACCTTTTCAATAATAGGAAAACTGCCTTGATGACAGATAGCCTGGGGGTTAAACATCTTTTGGGCTAATCTCCAAAACAGAATTTCACCACATAATAATTTCAATGACCTCAAGTTTAGGCCCTGAGGAATACATTTATGGTTCATTAACTCCTTAGGTGCTAGTTTATTTTAACAATACTGATAAATATAGACCATGCAAAAATATTTTATATATGTATTATGAAGTAAAAATAATGTTTTAAATGTAACACCTCATAGTAATAAACCTTCCTACTATGGCTAGAAAATCCTAAAGGCCCCTCTGCATGTTTCCTTTGTCCTCCATTCAAGAGATACCATTGTCAATCAGTCCATGGTGTCAAATGCATGGAAACGGACATGGCAATTGTTAGCATGACCACAGAACACAAACCCTGCCCACCCACCACACATGGTGATCTAGTCTTAAACAATTAAAGGGATAGTAATGTTTCACAAAAACAGCAGCTCCAATTAATCTTCATAGTATTTGGGCCATGGAGAGTGTTATTTCAATACTGTCAGAGCTGTAGTTCAAGAGTAATTGAATGAAAGTTTCCCTCTCCCGCAACTCCCCTCAGATGTGGAATCTGGTCCACACACCAGACAGCTCACATCAAGGGACAATCTGCTTACTGTGAGAACAATGAAAGCCCTGCCCCCCTTGACAGGTTTTTCCCTTATGTTAATTGGAGATTGTCCCTCTCTGCAAGCCATCTGGACACCACCCTGCTGCTCTGAGCTGAGCAGTGTTACATCAGTAAAAGGGGAGGGAGGGGGATATTTTCTCATTCAATTACTCTTGAACTACAACTCTGGCAGTACTGAAATAACACTCTCCATGGCCCAAACACTATGAAGATTAATTGGAGCTGCTTTTATTTTGAAACATTACTATCCCTTTAAGGACCGGAGAGGAGACCAACACATTACTTTGTAATGAGCTGCTTACCCCCCTGGTCTTTAAACGGTTAATAGGATGATTCACTCTGCCTGCTTCAGTTTGAAAAAGCTGCCATTGACTATCATGTCCTCCTCCATGGACATGACATACAGAACTGATTGTAGATGTCATCTCTTGAACAAAGGTTGAAGGGCAAAATTCATAGGAGCCATTAGGATTTGCTGGTCATAGTAAGATGGTGGTGGGTTATTATTAGGAGGTGCTATTTTTCCCTTTGATCGCTAGGGTGATAAAACGGATGGCAATGTTTTCTGTAATGTTCGTACTGAAGGCGCAACTACCTTGTCCATGTACATATAATGAGTCTTGGAATATGTCAAATTATTAGGAAAACATATCACTATATATATTTCAGAATTACTTCCATCAAAGAAACATTTTGGTCTTCTGGGATTTCACACTGAAACAGTTACAGATTTTATGCAATGCATATTTTTCTCACACACTGAAAGGTCAATCTTATTGCAGCTGAAAGTTCAAATTGTCAAGTACTGTGCCACATAAGAGTTTTAATACACATTTTACATAATTACTTTAAAAAAAAAAAAAAGCACCGATATCCAAGGTAAAACTGAAGAAGACAATTAAAGGGATAGTAATGCTTCACAATAAAAGCAGCTCTGATTAATCTTCATAGTATTTGGGATGTGGAGAGCGTTGGTTCAGTACTGTAGAGTTGTAATTCAAGAGTGATTGAATGATAAAATATCCCCCTCCCACCCCTTTTACTGATGTAAAACTGCTCACCTCAGAGCAGCAAGATTGTGCAGATGGATCACAGAGAGGGACAATCTTCAGTGAGCATAAGGAAAAACCTGTCAAGGGGTCCAGGGTTTTCCTTATGCTCACAGAAAGAAGACTGAACCTTGCTGTGAGCTGTCTGGTCCCAGGGCCAGATTTCACATCTGAGGGGAGGTGGCTTACAATAGGTAAAAGGGGTGGGAGGGGGATATTTTATCATTCAATTACTCTTTAACTAAACCTCTGATAGGAGTGAAATAACACTTTCTATGGCTCAAATACTATGAAGATTAATTGGCGCTGCTTTTTTTGTGAAACATTACTATCTCTTTAAAGTAGGACACATGAAAACTTCAGTCAGAAGATTTGCAAAGGAACCATTGCAACCCTGTAATATGCTTTTCATAAGCATTAGACTTTAACCCTTTGAGTGGCACTCAGAGTTAAAGGGGAGGTCTGATCACATTATATACACCAGTATTAATTACTTCTGCCAATGAAAACTAGTGAAGAGAAATATGTTAATTATTACAGCAATAGCTAATTGAATAGTAGTACTAGGGCAGGGATATGTTACCTTTCAGACTACAGCTGTTGAGGCCCACAACTCCCATCATCTCCAACCAGCCGATACGAGTTGTGGTTTAACCCTTTGAGTGCCAGAAGGGCATGCAACGCATTGCTTTGCGTACCCCTCTAGCACTCAAAGGGATAAAATAGCTGGAGTCCCAAATGCTGTCTACCCCTATACTAGGGTATTCCATACATTTCAATATCTCATCACCAATACTGTTGTAGTGTTTTAGACAAAACAAGGAATATAAAATAGTGGAAAAGGTTGCCAATGCAGAAAGCCCAGGAACATGGACATTTACCAGAAATAAACTAATTTCAAGAAAAAAAAGAGAAGAACAGGCATTTCACTTTTACTGCTGCTGCATTAACTGAATCTAATACTATAGAAGGCTGATAACTGCATTTACGTGTTCAGTTTTTCTTCCCACAGGGATGCAACGCTAATGGAATGTTTTGCAGAACTGAAAGTATTTTTATTTTAATCATTTTTTGGATTGTAACCATATATATGTATATATGAAAAGGAAAGCGCTAACTGCTATTTTTTTATTATTCAAGTTGTATATTGCTTTTTTTAATCTAGAATGCTGAATCCTTTGTTCTCTCATTATTTTTTTAGACATTCCCACACCTGATGGCTCTTTAGTTCATTAAAAGAGCAGTAAACTTCTGTTATGAAGAGATATATTTTGTAAGTATTTTCCTGTTGAGTAAAACAGAGATACTCCCAATGCCGAGAGAGACATATTTTCAGAGTTATTACATTTTGATCTCTTGGTTTTTTGTGTATTGACATTGCCCTCTAATGGCCAGATTCCAGTTATTTATTCTGTTGCATTCTATTGGAGAGGTGAGCCACTGACAAATAGCTCTATATACACTGCAACAGAAACCGCTGAGTCACTCTGTCCGAACTTTCAGGAAGTAATCACACTGGAAATAACTTCTTGCCAATTAGAACGGTTATAACTTTTTAATATAAACTAGCAGAAGTCAGACTCCCTTTGTTTTACTCAGCACGAAAAAGTCTAACATATGCGTTTTCATAAAAATAAGTTTACTGCTCCTTGAACACAAGTGTGATCTGTGTCTCAATTGTCTTTTTCACACAACAATATAGCATTTCTCAAGAAAAAAAAAAAAAAAACACAAAACAAAAAAAAAAACAGCACCATTGATACATATCCTCCAAAGTGCTTTATGAATGATAATATAATTATAAGATTTATATTTGCAATAGTGAGAATAGGCAAGACATGAAACTGTTAGACATTCTTTCATCTCAGTGGAATGTATTTGAATATACCCATGAACTAATTACACAATTGGGGACAAATTAAAATTCCCATTTAATTAAATGGGACATTTAACCCATTGAAAGCTAGAGAGGTCTCCAATGCAGCTAGTTTGCACCAAAGATGCTCCAGTTTGCTCCAATACATTAGGCACATTGGGAGACTATGTATAATTAGAGTAATAAAGAAAGTGTGTGTAAAAGATATGTATAAATGTTTAGCTACATTTACATTAAGAACTAACTCCAGTTGGCTTTTTTTTTTTGAAGAGTAAAGTAAAAATGGTTTAATCCACATAAGAATTGTGCGGCAAAAGTAATATTGTAGATATTGAAAAAAATAAATCCATTGCTGCCAGTCCGATCTCTCAAACCATTATGGTTTGAGAGATATACGGTGATAAATTTCTCCCCTTTTCCTGACGTCAGCTGTAAAGCTGTCAGAAGGAGATTCGTGTCGGCCGACTAGAGGCGGATCTTCAGCAGAGCTGAAATACTTAATTGGAAAGGTCTACAAAGCGTGCCTGGTTTTCAAGCACACTTTGTAGACTGTTCCAAAGTAGTATTTCTTTTTAGATTGCGGTATTTCAGCTCTGCTGAAGAGCCGCCTTGAGTTGGCCGACACAAATCTCCTTCTGTCAGCTATACAGTTGATGTCAGGAAAAGGGGAAAAATTTATCACCGTATATCTCTCAAAACATAATGGTTTGAGAGATCGGACTGGCAGCAATGGATTTATTTTTTTAATAACTACAATATTACTTATTATTTATTCAAGACATTACTAGCCCTCTAAGGACTAAGGAGTACATATACATCACGGGAAACAAGTGCTTAAAGGACCCATGACGTATATGTACGTCCTGGAATTCAGGGGTCCCCTCGTGGCTGCATGCCATTAGGGACCTTCGATTCCATTAACAAAAAAAATGCTCCGTGGTCCTTAAGCGCCGGCCGCGTGGCTGGTCCTTAAGGGGATATATATCAAAAAATCTCATTAGCGAATTTTCTGCAGTTTTTCTCAAAATATTCTCAGCAAACATTTAAAAACTTGTCTTTACATCTTTATAGATGTAACCCACTGCTGTGAATTCTAGTGACAGTTATTAAACTGCACATCTCTCCCGCAGTCTTAACAAAGATGTTGACATAAGGGAAAGGTGTTCAAAAATATGTTTGCAAAGATTTAAAACTCAACCGTTTTATTTGGATTTGCGAATGTTTTAGTGTTTTATTTTTATTTTATTATTATTATTTTTGCAGCGGGTAATGAGTGTGGGAGCGAGTCTGGCAGGAAAAGGTCTCTCTGGTAAAGTAATGGAAAGCAAATAAATTCCCCACTGATGCAATTTCTAAATCCATATGACGAATAGACAGACTCACACAATGCAGGAAAAATCATTGCTGTTTATTAGTCAAGGGAAATTAAGTCATTAGTCTACCTAATGTTATTTATTTATACCATCATTCACAGCTGTCCAACTAGCTACTCATAAGGGGCTTTTGGTCACCAGAGACATGGCTGGAAACTCCATGGTTCACACTAAATTACCTCATTACATAATACATTATATTATTTATATATATATATATATATATATATATATATATATATATATATATATATATATATATATGGCCCATGCAGTATAGCAAGTCAGACAGTAATTACATAATTTATAACAGTTTGCTAAACATAAAAGGCCGGTTACACTAAATACTGAAAATATAGATCTTGCAGAGTTTACCTGCAGAGTAAAACATTGGTACTCCCACTGCTAAGAGCTCAAACTTACATTTTTGCATGCAGTATTTAATACTGGCACTGCTGTCAAAGCAGTCTATGGACAGGCTATAGTCAGCTAATCACAAACTTTCATAGGATACTATAGGAACAATATCCTGGTGAAATTTCAGGCCTGAAACATGCCAGTTTGAGCTGCAAATCTTTTGAGTATAAAATCACTCAGCATTCAGAGCATCCTTGTTTTTCTAAGCAGAATAAACCCTAAAACAATTATATTATATATATATATATATATATATATATATATATATTTGTAGTGGTAATTGTCCTGTTTGTAGAACTGTAATAGATCATCATACAATTCTAGGACTTCATCATCATTGTGGCTACTTGTAGGGGCATAAACTTGAATTATTTAAAGAACATAGTGCAGGGAGTTAGTCTTTCAGAAATACTTTCTTCTTTTACGACTCGCCCAGTCTTTTGTTAATCAAGAATCAGATTCCTCCACATCGTCCATCACTAGCTCCTTTATAGTATAGGTAGTACCTATCTTCACATTTTACTAAATATTAATCTTTTTTAGTCTCGCGTAAGCAAATGATGTCCCAATTGATGTTATTTTGTTCTTGTACGAGTTTCTCTAAGCATAAAACCCTGCTGATAGATCGACTGTTAAAGGGACAGTAATGTTTCATAATAAAAGCAGCTCTAATTAATCATCATAGTATTTGGACTTTGGAGAGTGTTATTTCAATACTGTCAGAGTTATAGTTCAAGAGTAATTTAATGACAAAGTATCCCCCTCCTGCCCCTTTTACTGATGTCACACTGTTCAGCCAGAGCAGAAGGGAGGTGCCCAGGTAGGCTTCAGAGAGGGACAATCTTCAATTAAGATAAGGGAAAAACCTGAAAGCTTGTCAAGGGGGGCAGGGCTTTCATTGTTCTCATAGGAAGAAGCTTGTCCCCTTCTGTTATCTGTCTGGTCTATGGACTGGATTCCACATCTGAGAAGAGATGGCTTACACTAGATAAAAGGGGCGGGAAGGGAAACTTTGCTTGTGAATATCTCTTAAACCATAAAGGTTTGAGAGATAAGACTTATATCGTTCTTCATAGTTTTTTAATGCCTACAAAATAAAGTAAAGATAAAACCAAGTATTACTATCACTTTAAGTGTTTCAATGTCTAAAGACCAAAGGCAGCCTGAAAGAAGCTGGTGATTTTTAGCACTCTCTGCCATTGAGCTGGCCTTTCAGCTGCTGTAGGAAGTATTTCACAAACCTCTGGGGATTGAGGGGTAGAATATGCAGAAATGTGCATTAAAGAAGAAACAAGCAAGTTGAACTTGTCAAAAGGACACTGGAAAGGCTAAAGAAAGCAAAACAAAATATGGCCACACATAGGAGCCAAATGTTTGCAGTATAGCTTGAAGATGGTACAACAACAAAATCTCAGCAACAAATACTAAAAAGAGTGGAAGAATTTGTTTCACATCTTTACAAGGATGAAGGACAACATCTGAATGCAGTGCCAGAGGCTGAAGCTGTGCCAGAAGTTTTGGGAGAAGTAGAAGCAGCAATAAAATCAATGAAAACTTGCAAAGCAGCTAGACCTGATAAAAGTTACTATTGAAATGTTGGAAGTTGGAGGTCGAACCTTATTCAAAGCCCTAGCTAAACTCTTTTAAAAATGCCTACTACTCTGAAAAATGTCTGAGACATGGAAAAATGCAGAAGTCATCTTACTGCACAAAAAAGGTGAATGGACACAATACTTAACAAGGCACTACCTAAGGAACAAGCAGGCTTCAGGATCAGTTTCAGTACAATGGACCATATCCAGACAGTGCAACAAGTTATAGAGCGGCATAAAGAATACACCCTTCCATTCTGCATCGGCTTCATTGACTAAGAAAAGGCCTTTGACTCAGTGAAAAAACAAGCAATAATTGATGCTCTGATCAACCAAGGAACAGATAAGACTTACACCAATATCTTCCAATCAACATATGAAAATGCAAGTGCATCAATACAGGTGAACAATGATAAAGTTCAGATCAACATAGAAAAGGGGGTCAGACAAGGAGACACAATCTCCCTAAAACTATGCTCTGCTCGTTTAGAGGAATTTGTCCACAAACTAAACTGGGACAAAAAAAGGACTTCAGATCAAGAGACTACATACACCACGTTTTGCAGACAATACACGCTCTATGCCATTAGTCCTGAAGAACTGCAAGAAAGCATTGAAAAGTTACAACAGCAAAACAAAAATGTTGGTCTGAAGATGAATATTAACAAAATGCGTCATGTTTAACAAATATACCATACATAATCACAGTAGGTGGACAAGAACTAGAAGTGGACAAGAATGTTTGCCTTGGATAGGAAATGTCAACAGATGGAAACATGATGATGTGTTGAATAAAATTGGGATGGCAAGAACTTGGAACCCTTAGTAGTACTGTCTTTAAGACAAATTCACCACTCTACCTCAAGTGAAAGGTTTTTGACCAATGTGTCCAGTTTTTATATATGGCTGTGAAACATGGATACTGAATGCCAAAGCCATATAAAAACTTCAGGTTATGGAACAGTGAATTCTAAACATAACAAACGTGTATGGATTCATTATCAAACAAAGGTCTATGACATCACTGAAAGAGTAAAGAGCCTGAAGTGGAAATGGGCAGACCATGTAGCAAGAAGGACCATAACATTTTGCAATGAATTCCACTTGATAATAAACGCCCAAGAAGAAAAGACATGATGGGTAGATGAAATTACCAAATTTGATGGTACACAGTGGCAACAAAAGTCTTGGGACCGAAGTTGTTGTAGGCTTGCTGAGGAGTTTGAAACATACAGGTTCCTGGTGAGCTCAAAATAGATTTTATTAGTAGTGTTAAATTAGTTACATATGTTTATAGTCAGGCGAGCTGCAAAAACAATATTTTGGCTACTATAATACTTGTTGCAAACTACTTGAATCCAGCACACCTAGTTTGATTAAAACTCTGCTTTATTAATCATGTTAAAATCTAAAACCGGTACTTTCATCCGACGTTTCAGACCCTCCTGGGACAACTAGTTGTCCTTGAAAAAAGTCCCAGGAGGGTCTGAAACGTCGGATGAAAGTACCGGCTTTAGATTTTAACATGATTAATAAAGCAGAGTTTTAATCAAACTAGGTGTGCTGGATTCAAGTAGTTTGCAACAGTGTATATTCAATGATGAATCATTAGCACTCGTGAATGAACTACCAGCGTGTGCGGCGGTTTACATAAGCTATCAGTTCTACTATAATACTTGACCAAAAAGGTTGTCTGCGCATCAAACCCTGAGTTTTACAAACAAGCAACCTCTGACTTGCTACAAATAAAACAGTGAAGTTTAGTGTCATATTTTTGGACAAAGATATGGAAAGCTCACTTGTCCTGTCAAGGCACCCCAGCTTAAGGCAAGTCTCTATATGCCTCTAATATGTGAACATGTATTTTGCATACTGCAGTTAAAACAGTGATTCCACCTTACCTCTACTGTGAACAAAACTAATTGAACACTACTAATATAAGCTATTTTGAGCTCAACAGGAACCTGAATGTTTCATATTTTTTTTTTTTATGTATTTTGGGAGGTTTTGGCTTCTCCTCTCTTGGTTGGTAGCTCCCCAAATAGGGTGATAGCTAAATTAGGGATGATATAAATGCCTCCTCATTTCCCTCACAAGGGTTTTGTTCACAATATAGATAACTAAAACTATGAGGGGGATTTGTCCCATACACGTGTACACCCATTCCTTTACGGCAATGAGCAAAGTAAAACATGCAGGAACTCTGCTTTACTGTGTCCATTACTACACCTATTAATTAGTATGGAAAGTCACTGTTGCTATCAGCCTTACTTAAATAAAAATGCATTTTGAGCTGTAATAGCCACATAATGAAAAATCACCCCGGACTTTAAGTATAACTGTATTACACACAAGGAAAAGCCCTATAACATAATACTGAGTGATGCTATAATGTTATTGTCATCAGTTTGATTGCCTCTACAGCACTGCGATCACCATCTTTTGTACTATATGGCAAGATAGTGTGGCTTGCTCGAGCACCAAAAAGGGTTAAAAGTTTGGAGACAAAAGTTTATTTAGCAAGTATTTCTGGTCCACTAAGCACAGCAAATGCACAGAAGCTTAGTAATTTTCTATAAAGTCCTTGGATTAGAGAGCTTTATTAAAATGACTTTGCTCCTGCAAAAGACAATAAAACAGATGAATACAGAGCAGATCCAGCAGTAAAGGTTAGGCTATTGAGAAAAAACTAAATACAAGGGTATGAAAGCAAAACCCAAAGAAGGAAAGATTATGACTTCATTTCGTGCAAAACCAAAAATTCTATCAATGTAGATGAGATGATATACTGAGATATACAGCAATAAAGTATTATTTATACAAACATACAAAATTGTATCAACATCATCTTATCTAGGCATAAAATATATATTCTACTTCAAAGTTTTATGTATAATATACTATACACTGAAAGTGGCAACGTTCATTTTATGAAAGAGAGAAAAAAACATGTTTGGAGATACTTCTAAATGGGCATCTATTTACTAAGGACAGTTATCAGAATGAAATTCTGTACGTATCACCCCACTTATTTTTTTATATTGTCTGATAAGTAGCAGAATAACCCACTACACCTTAAAGAAGACATGTCAAAGTCAAACACATTTGAGGGCCACACAATTAACATTTCCCTGCAAGGAAAGCTGTGGTATTGGCTGCTGTGGTCTGCATCTTTAGCTTGAATAAGGCACAGTTTATTCTAAAGAGCAAAACCAAGGGCACCATACAACAAAAATACCCATTTTTTTTTTAAACACATTTTTCTCCCTGACATTGAGGTAACTGAATTTCTGAATCCAAGGATTTGTGTGTACTTGACAGTGAACATACACAAAGTAGCAAGTCTCCTTGCAGCACTGACTGATCTACATGCTGTAGTGGCAGGCTTTTCTACATTGTTTCACTTGCTTTGTTACATGTATCCTTCTTACAGCGTTGCATACTTTCCCACACAAAATGCTTCCAAAATGGGGGGGGGGGGAGAGATACCTCTCTAGCATTCAAGGGGGGGGGTGATGCAGTAAGGCACGGTAAAGCAGAAATGTCTTCTCCAGTGATATCACTTTTCCATTTCGTAAGTTATTCTAAGGGGCTAATGCACTAAGATTCCTCTAACTTTGGAGATGTTAGTGCATAGGATTTATAGAACAACACAGAAACAGAGAAGTGATATCACCGGAGAAGTCATCTCCGCTTTCTCACAGCTTAGTGCATAACCCGAGTTAAAAATCAAATTTAAATCATTGAGAATTGGTGAAGAGTTTATTTATTCTGTATGGTGCTTACTCCACACCTGCACCCTAGGATGAGGCAAGGAGGGTGAAGGAAGGTGCAGGCTCCAGTGCACTAAAAAAAAATCAAACACATCTCCCTACAATGGGCAGCTGCATGTTTGACGTGTCCGCCTTAAAGGGTTAATTACTGTAATGCAAAATGGATCCTATATAAATCTAGAGAAGAACAAGTAGAATGTGAGCTCTAGTCAAGTCCCATCACTGCCATTTACATCTTTATGAACTGGAGAGTTAAATATTCCCTTAAAAATATAAATTAAATACATGTCCACATGCTGCTAGTTGAGGATTTAAAAGAATGTTTTCAATTGCTGAAAACCCTCCATATGTGAATTATCTGGTAACAGCAGCATTTCCAACTGTACACTTTTATAAATCTATGCGTGCTTCTCCCTGTTTACATAGAAGTATATGTGTGCATGCTCTATATAGAGAGCATAGGCGCCATAGAATAACTTAGGAACTGGAGAAGTGACATCACTAGAGAAGTTCTCTCTTTTTTTATATCATAACTTCATGCTTCTCCTTCTGGTGTTTAAATCAATTCTGCCCCTATTAATCATGGCCATAGGGTGAAGACAATATAAATGAACATAAGGAGCAGGGTGTGAGTGGAAAAGGAACGTAACACAGCTCCCTGCACGTATAAGTCAGATTTGATCCTCTCCCTGCCTTCAATCAATACGAACTGGAAAGGCAGGGAGAATGGTAGCTGTTTGTGGTTATGGAGATTTATATCTATCTATCTATCTATCTATCTAAATAAATTATATATATATATATATATATATATATATATATATATATATATATATATATATATATATATATATATATATATAAAAATAGGCAGAGGTACCAACAACTTGACTGTAGTCATTTGTGAAAAGGCACAAGAAAAGCAGGACTACTAGCATAAGCTCAATGTGTTTCAACCCTAGGTGAAGTAAAATGAGCATTGTTTAGCTCATTTCTATTTTAAAGAAAAATCATTTCCTCAACGACTCTGTGACGTGCCAGGACTGCCACTGTTTTTTTATTTCTTCCCCCTTAAGGACCTGTGACGGTAATGGCACGTAACGTACCTTTTACTTGCAGCGTTCCTGCTGGAGCACTGTACATAAAAATGGAGTCTGAAATTGACCTCTCCCAGACTGGAGCAGAATCTTTACAGAACTGAAGCAGTAAAGTGTGGAAAATTAGGATATATAGTAACATTTTGTGACATTTTCCCTAAGTACTTACACCATTCAGTTGACTTTTTTGAAAAATGGAAGCATTGTGCTGTATTATCAATACATTTTCTTATTGAGCCAATAATAAAGGAAGTATTAGTGGTTAAGCCTCTGAGTGCCAGAAGGGTGCATTGAGTGCCAGAGGATGCTTTGCGTACCACTCTGGCACTCAAAGGATTAAAGGGATAGTAATGTTTCACAATAAAAGCAGCTCCGATTAATCATCATAGTATTTGAGTATCCCCCACTCCCACCCCTTTTACTGATGTAACACTGCTCACCTCACAGCAGCAAGACTGTCTGGATGGATTGAAGAGAGGGACAATCTTCAATTAGCATAAGGGAAAAACTGAAAAACCTGTCAAGGGGGGCAGGGTTTTCATTGTTCTCACAGTAAGAAGATTATTCCTTGCTGTGATCTGTCCTGTCAAGTGATCGGATTCCATATGTGAGGGGAGGTGGCTTACACTTGGTAAAAGGGGCGGGAGGGGGATATTCTATTACTCTTGAACTACAACTCTGATGGTACTGAAATAACACTATCCATGGCCCAAATACTATGAAGATTAATTGGGGCTGCTGTTTTTGTGAAACATTACTATCCCTTTAAACATAACATATACTTAATGAAAAAATAGATATGATGTTAAACAGATAATAGAGACCAATATGGAAATACTATAT
The DNA here is from genome assembly GCA_037306005.1 of Rhinophrynus dorsalis. Lineage (NCBI taxonomy): Eukaryota > Metazoa > Chordata > Amphibia > Anura > Rhinophrynidae > Rhinophrynus > Rhinophrynus dorsalis. Next base: position 67,584,438 of record CM074724.1, read on the forward strand.
ATCGTAGGGTTTCTCCTACTGAGCATGTCTGGTGGGCATGGCATTACCAAGAATTTCATGACCTATTGACACCTACTTGTGAAACCTAATAAATGATTTAGAACAAGACCAAAGTATTTTATTTACACAGACTAATTTATAAATACATATACTGACGTTTATACAAACAATAATGTGCGTTTTATTGCTGTAGAGCAATGTGATACACTTATATACACACCGCACAGTCTGATCTCCTAAAAAGAGGGACACCAGGGTGGGAAAGAGGGACAGAGGAATTTGGGTCTAAAAGAGGAACTGTTCATCCTAAAGAGGGACACTTGGGAGGTATGCAAGAGGTTTTATTAAAAAGTTACTGAAGCATAAACTTTTTTGTTGCAGTACATCCATGGCTTGATATTTTATTGTGGAGCTGTTGCTATAGATGGTGCTATATATGATGCTGTAGTAACAGCACAACTGTTAATTTTCAGGCCATGGAGTTACTGCACCCCCCCCCAAAAAAAAAAAAAAAAAAAAAAAAAAAAAAAGTGTGTTCACACACATCTGTACTGACAATTAGTTAATTAGTTAGATGATAGATATGTCACCAATACATTGCAGAGCAACATACTGGAGACCTCTCTAGCATTCAGTGAGTTAAGATCTATTATGACCCCTATTTTATAAGTTATAGTGTTTGTGAATGAGGCTGGATCATGTGAGGAAAGGGAATGGGACAAGGTTCTAAGATAAAAGTGCCCAGAGTGCCTTGCCTAAAGGTGTCTGCAAAGTAAATCCAGTCCTAATTTTGGAAATACCATTCCTTCCTGATTATAGACCTCACTTTTCCCTGAATTTAACCCTTTACATCAGGGGAGCAACTTATAATTGAAGTTCAACAGTTCTGAAGAGGCTGTGCTAAGGATGAATAACCCATGTGGTGTGGTGCGTGACAGGAACACATGCTCAGAGGTGCTGATGTTCAGGTGTATGGCCCAGCCAGGCAACTGACTACTCTGAGAGTAAATCCCCAAATCAATACTCTTAAGCAGATGTTTTGCTAATATTTATAGGAGGGGAGACTGGCTTCTGTTACATAGAAAACCAGGCAAGGAGGTGGGGTGACTGGCTTCTATTACATAAAAGTCCACTTGGTAACTAAAAATAATAAAATAAAAACTGGGTGCGGGCATGAATGAGTGGGAGGGGTCAACATGTAGTGGGAAAAGCGGCAATCAGTCACTCAAACAGTTTCACTGGTACTCAGAGGGTTAAAGTGATAGTAATACTTGAAAACATGTAAATTTAATTCAATAGATAATTTAAAAATGCATTAATTGTGCCATTTCCGATCTCCCAAACCTTTATGGTTTGGGAGACATAAGTCTGCAAAGTTCCCCCCTCCCTCCCCTTGTGCTGACATAAGCTTTCTAACTTAAAGGGATAGTAATACTTCGTTTTAACTTTATTTTATTTTGTAGGCATTAAAAAAACATGAAGAATGATATAAGTCTTATCTCTCAAACCTTTATGGTTTATGAGATATTCACAAGCAAAGTTCCTCTCCCCGCCCCTTTTACCTAGTGTAAGCCATCTCTTCTCAGATGTGAGTCTGGTTGTATGACAGTACAGATAACAGAAGGGGACAATTTTCTTTGTATGAAAACAATGAAAGCCCTTCCCCCCTTGACAAGTTTTTCAGCTTTTTCCATTATCTTAATTGAAGATTGTCCCTCTCTGCAGTCTACCTGGGCATCTCCCTTCTAATCTGTTTGAACAGGGGGGGGGATACTTTGTTTGTGAATATCTCTTAAACCATAAAGGTTTCAGAGATAAGACTTATATCATTCTTCATGTTTTTTTAATGCCTACAAAATAAAATAAAGTTAAAATGAAGTATTACTATCCCTTTAAAGACGGAGATCCCAGTCCATAGACCATCCTGTGGCTCTTCAGTAGAGCCGTGATCGCCGCAGTTACAAATAAATACTTCATTTGAACAGTCTACAATGTGCGCTTGCAAACCAGGCACAAGTTGTAGACCGTTCAAATGAAGTATTTCTTTGTAACTACCGCAATCCCGGCTCTGCTGAAGAGCCGCAGGATGGTGTATGGACTGGGATCTCCGTCTTTAAGTTAGAAAGCTGGCGTCAGCACAAGGGGAGGGAGGGGGGAACTTTGCAGACTTATATCTCCCAAACCATAAAGGTTTGGGATTTCGAAAACGGCACAATTAATGCATTTTTAAATTATCTACTGAATTAAATTTACATGTTTTCAAGTATTACTCTCACTTTAAAGACAACTTATTTATAAGCGTCGACATCTCTCTGCATCTTTTATCACATTTTCCAGGTTAGAGCTATTCTGGTATCAGTGCTAATTACTTCCAGTCAGAAAGGAGTCTCATGTAAGGTAGATTTCCTCCACATTCACTACTAATTCAATGCTGGAACGGACTCATATCAAATAAAGCAAATTTCTACAGAGAAAAACAATAAACTTTATGGAAGATTCTTCTGTGTATCATCACCATTTCAAATCAGATGTAATTGTATCACTTACCTGATTTTACATGGAAACAGCCATGTGTTGAAAACAAAAAAACAAAAGAACAACTTCAAAACAGCATCAATTCTTCGAGGTACACTTGTACACAGTTTGTTAAGAGCTATCTTCATCGTAAAGAAGAACAAAGAGTCTTGGAAGTGATGGTATGGCCCCCACAGAGTCCTAATCACAACATAATCAAGTCTGTCTGGGATTACATGAAGAGAGAGAAGCAACTGAGGCTGCCTACATCCACAGAACTGTGGTTAGTTCTCCAAGATGTTTGGAACAATCTACCTGTAGAATTCCTTATCCCAGAAAGAGAGACCAAGACCTACCGTGTTAACCCTTTGAATACCACAGGGATTAAAAGCCCAGTTTCTATCAATGGAAAGTATGGGAAATATGTATTTATTCAAAATAAATGTGGACACATTCAGGGCAAACTACCTGTGTCTTAGGTAACAAATAAAAATTCCCATAAATCTAAATGGGGCTTTAAACTTATTAAATGCTCCGCAATGCATTAGAGACTTTTCTTGCATTCAAGTGGTTAAAAGCCCCATTTAAATTAATGGGAATTTGGAGATTTTTTTTTTTTTTTTTTAAGTAGCATCGGTTTGTTCCAAAATTGCTCAAAACATTTTAAGGGAAGCAATGTAACATCTTCTTACCTTGCCTTTATCAAAATAATGGATAATTTCTTGGTACAGTTGGTCTTTCAGCTGTCCTTGTGTGGTTGCCTGGTAACCATCGCGCTGTGTGAGATGTGCCGCACAGGCCTCCTCTGACCACTGCACAGAGGGCATATTGGTTAGTCACAGAGTGAGCAGGGTGAGAGATGAGAAAAATGGAGTCAGTTGACACTCCTCATGGCTCATTAGTTACTCCTCCACAGAAATATTAGTAACATTAAAGTTGAAATATCACGGAATAGGTTCCACTTGGCAGGTCTGCTCCTGACAACCAATTCAGGGGCCAGAAAACTGTCCCCATGCAGCAGTGTATGCTGTTCCACAATTAAACTGAACTGTGAATGGCTGAAGTCTGGAGGCGGATTTAATAAGAAGTGGCACAAAAAGTCCCATTTCGATTAACAAGAATTTGGGGAATTAATTTCTGTTCCCTATAGTGCAGGTGGTTTACATCACAATTGCTCCATGTTCTTCTTATTGAATCAAACTCTTTAGAGCACCATGTTCAAACAGAAACTGGAGTAATTCTGCAGCAAAACAACTGCAAAATAATAGGATTTTAGTCTTACCTTTTAAATCCTTTTCTCTTTGTCCATACAGGTTACTGGTAACTTTGGGTAGGCGATCAGCCCCTTTAATAGGTAGGAACAATTCTGAGAAGTGACTGCTGGGTGGAGCCTACCTCCTCTCTTTAGCTTGCAGCTAGCCAATCCCCAACTAGTAAGATTTGCAGACTAATTATTGACTAGGTAGTAAGAAGGTAAAGGAAGACTCCTGTGAGCATGAACCCGAAAGGACCCCCATGTTCTGCCGCATGAGAGCCAAGCATAGTCCCTTGACAGGGTGGGAGAACAGTAACCTGTATGGACTAAGAAAAGGATTTAACAGGTAAGACTAAAATCCTGTTTTCTCTGTTGTCCAATACAGGTTACTGGTAACTTTGGGATGTCCAACCATTAAGTTCCCCAGGGTGGGAAAAAAGGCAAGGGCCAGGCACAGGCCCCCCAAAGTCACCATAGCACCAATGAACCTACAGATCATGAATTGTTTTACACTTTGCGGTTAGTGTTGAACTAACACCATAAACTGCTGCACAGCACACTGAACTACAGCCAACGGGGCTCAAAAGTGAAAGACTACTGAGAGACTAAAGAGATCCTAGACAGGCAAGGCTGCCTCCAGGATCTTCCTCCCAAAACTGACATCAGCCGATGCCAGCACATCCACACGATAGTGTTTAGAAAAAGTGTGCACAGATGACCAAGTGGCCGCCTTGCACAACTGATCAGCTGAGGCCTGGTTCATGTAGGCCCAAGAAGCACCAATAGACCTTGGCTTCTTCCGAAGTTCGTAAGCCTTACAAATCGTGGACTTGATCCAAGAAGCAATGGTAACCTTGGAAGCAGGCTTCCCTGCCCTAGGACCCCCAGGAATGACAAACAGAGTGTCAGACTGCCTCAAGGACTCAGTGCGATGCACAAAGAACTTGAGGCAACAAACAACATCCAACAGATGAAGATCCCTCTCTTTGTCAGAAGTAGGGTTAGGACAGAATCTCCTGATTAATGTGGAAGTCAGACACCACCTTCGGGAGAAACTCTTGTGAGGTGCGAAGCACCTCCTTGTCCTTGTGAAAGGCCAAAAAGGGTGGTCTACAAGACAGGGCATGCAGGTCTGCAACTCGGCAAACAGAAACAAATTGCCAGGAGAAAGGACATCTTCCACGTCAGCATACGTAGAGGAATGGTAGCCAAAGACTCAAAAGGAAGATGCTGGGGTACTCCAAAGACTGGGTTAAGATCCCACTGAGGATCAGGGGACTTAAACACCGGACGGGTATAAGCAACACCCTGGAAAAAAACCTTGACATCAGGAATGATAGCAAGATGCCTCTGAAAGAAGACAGAGCGCAGAAGTCTGAACCTTAAGAGAACTCAAACTGAGACCCTTATCCACACCATCCAGTAGAAAGGAAAGAACTGTAGGGAGGTCAAAATCCTGAGACAGGTCTTTGTCAGCACACCAAGACAAAAAAGTAGACCAAACACGATGGTAGGCTTTAGAGGAAACAGGCTTACGGGCACTAAGCATAGTAGCCACCACACCAGAAGAAAATCCTTTCTTCAGAATTGAGGATTCAATCTCCATGCCGTCAGAGCCAGACGATGAACGTCTTCCTTCTGTAGAAGAAGGTCCGGACGGGGGGGAAGTCGAAGAGGTTCCGCCACTGAGAGGTCCAGAAGCTCCGGAAACCAAGCCTGTCGGGGCAAGTACGGAGCAATCAGAATGACTGGGCAGTGCTCCAGTCTCAGCTTAGCAGGGGAACAGGAGGAAAGATGTATGCCAGAGGAAACGTCCACGGGATCAACAAGGCATCCACTGCCAGAGCCAGGGGATCCGTTCAGCGAGAGCAGAACATTGGTACCTTCCTGTTGTGCCTAGTTGCCATCAGGTCTATGCAAGGAAGACCCCACTACTGGATGATAAGGTTGAACACTTCTGGATGTACCTCCCACTCTCCGCTGTCTACCGTGTGCCGACTGAGGAAGTCTACCAGAACGTTGTCTACGTCAGGAATATGAATTGCGGAAATGGCAGGGACATGCTCCTATGCCCATGACAAAATAGCCTTGACCTCTAGCCAAGCTGTGAGACTTCTTGTGCTGCCTTGCTTGTTGATGTAGGCTACCGCTGTGGCATTGTCTGACGGTACCCTGACTGGGCAATCCTCCAATTGCCGTGTCCAGTGATGCAAGGCATGAAATATCGCCAGAAGCTACAAGACATTGATGGGAAGGAAAGATTCCTCCTGAGACCACCGGCCCTGAACACTCAAGTGCCCCAGCATGGCTCCCCATCCAGAGAGGCTGGCATCTGTCGTCACTGTGGTCCAGAAGGGCACCAGGAAGGGTCTGCCTTTCAGGAGATTGTTCAGGTTGAGCCACGAGAGGCTTCGCTCCACTTGAAGAGGGAGAGATGGGGATCGTTCCAGGAGATCTGGACAGCCCCTGCATGCCAGGATTAGAAACTTCTGAAGTTCCCTGGTGCGAGCCATGGCAAACGGGACTGCTTCTATGGTGGAAATGAATTTCCCCACCAAGGATGACAACTTCTTGGCTGGAACTGGATCCTGAGAAAGGATAGCCCGGATCAGTGCTATCTGATAAGCCACTTCGTCGTGAGAAACACCATCCCACTCTGAGTGTTGAAGAGGAGGCCCAGAAAGACCATCCTCTGGGAAGGAACAAGGACTGACTTGTCCAAGTTGATGATCCACCCGTGATGGGAGAAAGCATGAATGCAGTCCTGCACCTGCTAGTGAAGGAGTTCCAGAGAAGAGGCCTTCAGAAGGAGGTCATCCATGTATGGAATGACCCTGATGCCATTCCGATGTAGGATGGAGATCAATGCTCCCAGGACTCTGTTGAAGACTTGAGGAGCCATGATCAAGCCAAAGGGGAGGGCAGAAAACTGGAAATACCCCCGGATGCAGGCAGAGCAGAGATACTGCCGACTCTCTGGATGAATGGTGATGTGACGATAGGCATCTTGAAGATCCAAAGAGGCCAGAAATTCCCCAGGAGACATGGCCTATATCACTGTGCGCAGAGACTCCTGGCAGTATTGGGACCTGACCACAAAGGAGTTGAGATCTTTCAGATCCAAAATGGGACGACAGCCGCCATCCTTCTTGGAAACCACAAAGAGGTTGAAGTAGAATCCCAAGCCCCTCTCCTGAGGGGAAACTGGCTCCAGGACTGCCTCTAGAAGGGCCTGTATAGCTTCCTCGAAAAGGCGGCACTTTTCTGCTCCCAAGGGAGAACTGCATCCCGAGGCCATCACTTGTAAAAGCCAGGGGTCCGTGACAGAGGCCTGCCAAGCCAAAAGGTAGTGGCGTAGGTGGCCACCTACCTGATGGTGGGGACCCGGGTTCGGTGAGTCATGCAGGAGGAGGTTTGGAAGCCTTCGGCTTAGTGGAGGACTTGGATCTCCATTGCTGCTTAGGCTTGGATGAGGAGTGCGGAGCCTGTGGGACCGTCTGGGTCGCTTGGCACAAATCTGCCTGAAATGGACGTAAAAGCAGATTCCTTTTGACAGACGCCTTCTTCCTCAGGACCACTGGTAGGTGAGTACTCTTCCCTCCAGTGGCCTCGCTGATGAGATCCTTGAGCTCAGGCCCAAACAGGGAGGATGCCTGAAAAAGTAAAGACAGGACAGCCTTCTTGGAGGCGGTGTCAGCAGACCAGATATTGAGCCAAAGAGCCCATCTGGCAACCACAGACATGGTAGATGTTATGGTAGGTTACCATACGTACAGTGTCAAACACGGCAGCAGAGACATAATGCTGAGCCTCAGCAATGTTAGAGAGAAGTCGCAACATGTCAGAAGTAGGAGCCCCCTGACGGACAGAAAAATTGAACTGTTCAGTCCAAACAGCCACAGCCCTCTTTACCCATGCAGCAGCAAAGGTAGGGTGAAGGGCAGAGCCCGCCGTCGCAAAAATAGCCTTGAGAGAAGTCTCAGTTCTTATTAGTCCAGTTTTTGAGAGCAGAGGCATCAGCCACCAGCAAGGCAGTGGATTTAGAAAGCCTGGAAACTGGGGCATCCAGTTTGGGGGGGATGAACCCACTGCGTGAGGGCCATTTCAGAAAACAGGTAAAGTTTAGCAAACTTCCTAGACACAGATGGTTTTTTGTCTGGAAATTTCCACTCCTCTAACAAGCGGTCAAGGGTGGGATTAGGTGGAAAGCAGGCATGAGGCCTAACAGGCTCCTGAAAAACATCAGAGGGGTCAGAAGATGCCTCCTGCACCAAGCAAATGTTCAGGGTGGACAACACAGCCCTGATCAGGCCCTCAGCCGAGGGGATGGGGTCTGCCTCAAAGGGGTCCCCAAAAAACTGAGATGAAGGAACAGCTGAACAGTCGTCATCATCATCATCAGAGTCCACCAACAACTCCTCCTCAGAGGAGTCAGACACATCAGGTACACCCAGCGGTTTATGGAGGGAAGATCTGATAGTGGCGGGGGTCTGCCACGAGTGGAAGACCCCCTGTAAAGTGGATGGAAGGAGTTGTAAGGTGGATCGGAGGTCCCTGGTAGTAGCCTTAAACTCTTGCATCCATACTGGCTCTAGTGCATGGCTGGAAGCCCCTGCAGGGGATTCAGGGGCAGCAGCTCATGCTGGGCAAACATGACCTGAGTATTCTCTAGGAAACCCTGAGTGACATGAGGAGCAATGGGGGACACAGACACCCCAGTATCCTTAGTCTTAGGTTTAGCCCCAGAGTCAAGCACTCAAAGTATCAAGACACCCACAAAACAGTGTGTATGATAAATAAATGCACCCCAGAAACGCTAAATAAGACTTATCTGGTAGGCGAAGGGTTAAACTGTGGCGGAGAGAAGGAGAGTCCAAGCCCTACATAGGATACTCAATCTGAGAATACACAAAATGGCTGAAAGGAGCCAATCGGAAACAAGGGCGCTAAGTGGGCGCTCATGTGAAACTTATTTTAGCTGACAGAGTACCCCAACAGTCCCGAAGACCCCTAAAGCCCCCAACATCCCCCGAACATTGACCAGATGACAGAGCAAGGGCAAACCCACAAAATGAGCCTTCTCTGACCTCACTACCTGGAGCGGTTGCAGAGATATGTCCCAAACTGTAAAGTCCTATAGAAGTGAATGGAGCAATGGCGTCTATGTGGTAAACACGTGCCTTAAAGACTCAGAACATAAAGTTAACAAGGTGAATACCAAAATGTAAAACCACACAAAAAGCCCACTAGAATGAAGCAGTAGACCCAAGAAACACTGGTCCCAGTAGGGAAAGTGCCCAAAGCCCCTCAAAACCATGCTAACCAGCAATAAAAGGGTTAAGTTACCACAGAAACTTGTTCCAAACACCTCACAGACATACAGAAAAAACCCAATGAGTGCATGAGTATGTGATAGGACCTCCAAATGAGACCCCTGTGCGGAGGGGAAGCATGGGACATGTGGACCTCAGCACTCAAAGGGTGCTCAACTTTTTCAGCAGGTCTTCTGTCTTCAGATTACCATATATCAAGAAGCCGCCTCAGTGGGCAACTCCTGGGGAAAGAACTTGCAGTCAAGATTTCGCCCCAGGGCTTAGGTCCACAAAAGCACCTGGTAAACTGAGCTATCCACATTTGGGTGATGGGAATTGTCAGTGATGGTAATCCGCCTAATGGTGGTATCGCATATCTAACAGAAAAATAATAAAAAAGCTAAAACTATAGCAGAACTGTTCTCTTGATTGTGTCTTGATCAAGGAACAAATCTTACTGGTTGGGGATTGGCTAGCTGCAAGCTAAGGAGAGGAGGTAGGCTCCACCCAGCAGTCACTTCTCAGAATTGTTCCTGCCTATTAAAGGGGCTGATCGCCTACCCAAAGTTACCAGTAACCTGTAATGGATGACAGAGAAAAGGGATTAATACAAACTATGACTGATTTAAATGGGGCATTTTACCTAACCTCTTTTACGCTAGAGATGTCACTAATGCACTGCATCTCTATAGGGAGATGCACTAATGTGTGATAAAGCGGTGATAAAGCAGAGATGACTTCTCCAGTGATATCACTTCTGCAGTTCCTTTCCTATTCTATGGAGCCTATGCACTAAGATCGCTAAAGCCTAAGCTATCTCAGTGCATTGGCTTCACAGAATAACATAGGAGAAGCGATGTCACCTCTTTATCATGCCTCAGTGCATCTCCCCATATGTGCTGGAATCTGTTTTAGCATTTGGTTTGGAATTGCTCCAGTCCTTATGAAATCAGCATCTTGGACTTCAGTTCCAGAGACCCTCACCAAAATCTAAACCAAACCAAACCATATATTGTACAGCTACTCCTACTGCTGGGAAATGTGCTATTACAGTTTAACCTGCTGGGTTTTTTCATAAACAATGCACTGTGGTGTGAAGACAATTATTTTATTGCATTCCATAGGAGAGGCGAGTCACCGACTACAGTTCTCCATACACTTCCTTTCAGTTTGAATAATTATACATTTTTGATAAAACAACTGAAAGAGGAGGAATTCACTTTGTTTTACTCAACTGGAAAAGTACTATAACACAGGTTTTCATTAAAAAACTCTGCTAAGGATTGTAGCTGGACAGTAGTAACATTTTACTGACTTGAGAATGTACACACAATTCTAAAAGACCTTGGGTAGGGATTTCTGTCCATAATTTCATTCAGCTATAAGCTTAGGGTTTATTTCTCCAGCATCCATGGAGTTAAAGGATAGGAACACACAATATTCACAAAATAATATATTGTAGAGTTTATCCTCCTGAGTAAAACAAAGGCACTCTAGAGGGATTCCATTTAATAGTTATTGCAGACCAAATTTGAATTTCTTTGGTGCAGAATCTCAATGGCCTGAAATTTAATGGTGCTGTCGCTACATCGTCCAATGGACAGCTCTGGTCAGCTGACCATAAACCGCCACATGATAGTATAGCAGCACCACCACTGTAAAATATCACTCCATTGAGATATCACACCTAAAATTCCAAGTTTGAGCTACAATAATTTTTGAATAAAACATCTCAGCAATGGGAGTATCCTGGTTTTACTCAGGAGGATAAACCCTTCACTATAAATAATTTGACACAAAGCATGCACAGCCATTTTTGTATTTACAACAGCTGATTTCTGATCAGAATTGGATATAAGGGCTTTAGCAATAACCACATAAATTACACATCTATATTTGCAAAATATGAGAGAAAAAACCCACACTGGAATAAGGTGTACCTTTAAGAGTTTGGCATGTAGGAGCAGGGTATATGCAGCCTCTGTATAGTTATCACATTCCTTGTGTAGGTCACATAGTTTGTACAAATACCTAAAAAAGAAAGTAATAATAAATGCGTATTAAAATCACCTACTATCTGTAAGATCAGACTCTAGAATAGAAACAATTCCTAGCAACATATAGGCAAATGTATCTGTACAGTAAATATTTCCTGTGCTGGTTTCCAGAGGGTTAGAAGAAGCAATTTTCCAGATTTCCAGAAAGAATTATTTCCTCCACACTGCCAAAATAACCCCAGAATACACTATTTCATACAAGAACTGCTTGTTTTTCATGACATTTAAAAGCCTACGTAAGTCCAAAAACAGATGGGGTCATAGGGGGTATTGCTCATCCCTGGGTTAAAGTGAAAGAAGCTTCCCAACTTGCTGGGAGTAACATCTGTTGGGATTTACATCATGGCAATTAAATGAAAAGCCTAATTTGTTTTTTAATGGCACAATATTGCACATTGCATTGCTTTGCAATCGGTTATGTAAACTCCTCTGGCACTCAAAGAGTTAAAATACAAGAAACAAATACATCTATTTTAAGGACCTTAAGCCCAAGAGAAAAGTGGGAAAATTCTGGAGTTTACCAACTGTACTACAGGGGATGAAAAAAATATATATATTCCCATTGATTTAACCCTTTGAGTGCAACTGTGCATTGCATACCCCTCTGGCACTCAAAGGGTTCAAGAAGCTTAAACCCCATTGAACAGTGGCATATTCAGGCCTAGGCAGCAGACTGGGTGGCTTTGCCACTTTGAGAGAAAAGAAAATCCTCAGTTTGCTCAGGGGCGCCTCTTTCCCAGAATGCACATACCCAAATGCTCTTCTTCATAAATCAAACTTTGTAGATTCTGTTCACCTCTTGGATGCTAGTAATTTGCATTACTGGTGTGTAATGAAGAAACATGGCCTGTGGTAGGGGCTGGATAAAGTCAGAGTATGAGGGGGGAAGCTGCAAAAAAGCCTAAATACATTACAGCTCTAGTACACAGGTCTCCAATGCATCACTTTACCATGTGTGGCAGACCTATCTCGCATTCCAGGGGTTAAAAGACCCATTTAAATCAATGGAAATGTTTTGTCTGCAGTATTGCAGTTCATTTTCCCCAGAATTACTCCACAGTCTTTCGTGTACAAGGCCCTAACTGTGCCAACGTCATATCGTTTTGTTCATTTACTGTAATTACAAACCTAATGTACATTTCTTCTCTTTCAATTTCTTTGTAGAAGTTCTGAAAAATAAAGAAAAAAAGACAACCTGAATTGTGTAGATCACTTAGCAAAGAAGAATAAGAAACATAAGTGCGTTATTTATGGACAGATTTAATGTTATTTTACTTAACACTTGCCTTAGGTTTCGCATCACTTTAAACTAATTACATATCTGTGGAGTAACTTTACTTGTAACATCAATGCCAGAATAAGAAGTCTCTCTCGCTCTGACCTCTGCAAACTATGTAATTACCTGCACAGGGTCCAATTCAACACGGGTTTATTAATCATAAAGTACAAGTACAATTTTTCTGCAGTCTCAATTTATAAAACCTGTGGAAATGAATTTGCCTGTAAAAGAGCCGCGGCGGACAGAGACTGAAAATCGCAATAAACACTAGGGCCTGATTCAGAAAAGTAACGTGGTGCAATTCCTGGCCAAACCAACTGCACCACAGGGGACAAATGAAAATTCTCCTTTGACTGAAATGGGCCATTTAACCCATTGAGTGCCAGAGGGGTACACAACACATTGCAGAGCAATGCGTTGCGTACCTCTCTGGCACTCAAAGGGTTAATTGCTTGAATGCTAGAGAGGTCTCAAAGCAAAGCTTTGGGGAACTCTCTAGCATTCGAGGGGTTTAAAGCAACTTTTAAATCAATGATAATATGGGGGATAATATGCCCCACTTTGTTTGCTGAATTAAGCCAGAAGGGCCTCATGCAGAAATCAAAAGATGTACAGAACTGGAGTAAACCAATGACACCATAGGAAACATATGGAAATTCCCCAAATGTCACTTGAGTTAAAAGGATAGTAAATACTTGTAAAAAATATATGTTGTAGGATTTATTCCCCCACCCCCGAGTAAAACAAGGGAATTCCCACTGCTGAAAGGTGTTTTATTCAAAAGTTATTACAGATCAAATCTAAAATTTTTTTAGATGCAGTATCTCAGTGGCCAGAAATTGTATGGTGGCGCTGTTGCTACATCATGCTATGGAGATTTATGGACAACTAACCAGAGCTGTCCATAGGGTGATGTAGCAACAGCGCCACTGTACAATTTAAGGCCACTGTGATACGGCACCTACAAATTTCAAGTTTAAGCTGCAATAACATTTGAATAAAAAAAAAAAAACTTTCCTCAATGGGAGTAGCCTTGTTTTACTCAGGGGGATACATCCAAAAACATATTTTATTTTTTACATTTTAAGTATTACTATCCCTTTGAATAGGGCTTTAAACCTCTTGAAGACTTGAGAAGTTCAATGAATTGCTGTACTTTATGGTGGGTCACAGAACTGCCCATCTTTAGCTTCCTGAACACAGTGCCACAATATATAATAAAGCAGCTATACTTGAGGGCACATCTGGGAGTTGGTAAATATTCTTGAGTAGTTGAAGATTTTCACATCGAGGAAATAAAATTAAATGCAGAAGAAATGCTGTTGATTTTTTTTCCTTCCTCTAACTGTTGGCTCAGATTTCTTGCCAAGGAGGTCTGCACATTTCATAGATATACAACTAGTTATTTTCAGAGCAGGAGGAAAAAGTCTTGCCAGTTGTGACAAATATAATTTTATCAAGTAGATGATTACAAGATACTAATGTGTGCTGTACAAATTTCATAGAACTTTAGGCACAGTTGTTTGTGTTTATATTCCGATATGCTCCTAATAAACAAGCATTTTCACTTTTGAATGCATGTTCACCATAGCCATACAAATTGGAGTTAGTGCGTATTGATGTGGAGTGAATGGGTGAATAGAAGTGTGATAAGATGAAGTTAGAAAACACACGTATAACAAAACAAACTGATAAAGGAATGTATAAAGGTATTATCTCTATTTCTGAAAAAGGTACATTTTTCATGCCCCTAAAAATGTTTCATAAAGATATGAGAGATTTCATAAATTGTTGGAGATTTTTTAAATTTCTTTACTTATAACTGAACTGATGTGTGTGTATAACATGACGACAATACCAAATGTACAGCCAAAGTCACTTAGGACCATCTTCAGTGTAAAAAAGAATAACAAGGAGTCCTGGAAGTGATGGTATGGCCCCCACGGGGCCCTGATCTCAACATCATTGAGTCTATCTGGGATTACATGAAGAGAGAGAAGCAACTGAGGCTGCCTAAATCCATAGAACAACTGTGGCTAGTTCTCCAGGATGTCTGAAACAACCTACCTGCCCAGTTCCTTAAAAACCGTGTGCAAGTGTACCTAGAAGAACTGATGCGGTTTTGAAGGCAAAGTGTGGTCACATCAAATATTGATTTGATTTAGATTTTCTTCTGTTCACTCACTATGCATTTTGTTAATTGATGAATATAAACTATAAAATATAAAATATAGCAACTGAATTTGAGCATTTTGTTCACAGAAGCAACCTTGACTCCTATGAACAAGTCTCTCAACTGGCAAAATGCATAAGCTGAAATTCTAATGCCAACAATTTAGTTTTCATTAATATTTTTTGAACTGGTATAATCTTCTTAACCTAATACCTATTTTGGGGCATTTGTACTCATCTTTTTTTTTTTTTTTTTTTTTTAAGCATATTTAGATGATTTTCTGTGTATCAGTTTAAGAGTCCTTTTTTAGGATTGATAATAAGGAACCTAAAAGCCCCATTTAGGACTGGTATTGGTATTTTATTTAGTGCTGATCCATAGTTGCACTTTCATTGCAGTGATTCATTCAATATTCACATCTCTTGACTTCTACAGAGATGATTTGACCTTTCTTCGCCCATGACATTAAGCCATCATTCTAAGGAACTTTTTGAGACTGAAATATACAGGCTTAAGTATTGTATTTTTTCTATTGCATGCATATTAATATTAGTCAGCTATTTCGTAGGCTGCAATAGTTCCCTGGCAACACTGCAGTTAGGGTATAGTCAGTCGCTGAGTTATGTATATTTACATCACCATTTATATTATTCACTTTAAATAAGAGTTAAAAGGATAGTAATGTTTCACAATAAAAGCAGCTTCAATTAATCTTCACAGTATTTGTGTCATGGAGAGTGTTATATCAATACTGTCAGAGTTGTAGTTCCAGAGTAATTGAATGATAAAGTATCCCCCTCCCGCCCCTTTTACTGATGTAACACTGCTCACATCAGAACAGAAAGGTGGTGTCCAGATGGATTGCAGAGAAGGACAATCTTCAATTAACAAAAGGGAAAAACCTGTCAAGGGGGGCGGGATTTTCATTGTTCTCACATTAAGAAGATTGTCCCTAGTATGTATGTATATTTTTATTCATATGGCGCCACACAGTTAGGACTGTTGTGAGCTGTCTGGTCTGTGGACCAGATTCCACATCTGAGGGGAAGTGGCTTATACTAGGTTAAAAGGGGGGGGGAGGGGAAACTTTATCATTCAATTACTCTTGAACTACAACTCTGACAGTATTGAAATAACACTCTCCATGGCCCAAATACTATGAAGATTAATTGGAGCTGCTGTTTTTGTGATACGTTACTATCCCTTTAACTTTTAATTTACTCTCTTGCACTCCATCTCCATACAATCTGTGAGAAATAGGATGTGGATGTTGTATTGTGCGTATTGCTGCAGGGATATAACGCTCATTATCCCCAAGCTTTCGTTGGCTACTTGTAGCTGATGGAAGTTGTAGTCTTCAACGCCTGGGGAAGATACACATAGATGTGATAAAGAGGTGATAAAGAAACTGTAACCTATCCAGGGAGATCAGTTCTCCAGTTCCTATTTTATTCATTTTATTCTGGGTAGCCTATGAATTACGATTTCTGAACCGGGAGAGATATTAGTGCATAGGCTCTACAGAATAACAGGGAATGGATAGGTTATATCACAGGAGAAGTTAATCTCCTTCTCATCACCCATATCACACTTTGATGCATAACCCCACCGCACAGGTCAAAAGTTTCACTACTCCTAGATTAATAGATTACACATTACAGGCAATTATTTTAGGTAAATTCTGATATAATTACTAACCAAGACATTGACAGTACAGCTCATGCGATTTTCTTTGTTTTCGTCGTGCATAATGGTCCTGTAGTCTAGTAGTCTCTCCATAAGCCGAACAACAAGAGTGACAAAGTTTTCTCCACTCTTTGCCAGATACTTGTGTTTCCTGCAGTGCTCCAAGAGTCTGAAAAAGTTAACACAAACCTACTCAGCAAGAAGGCAAGAAAGCAAAGAAAAAAATCCTGATTAAGGTTATTTTAATCCCCTTGGTTCATTAGCACATTTTAATTATAACCAAGCCGCTAAGTTCACTGCTTTCTCATTATTGTCTGGTGTGCCTATACTTAGATATACATCCGAACTGTTAATCAACACTTACATTTTCTCAAATAACACTTTGTACTGTTCATCTCCTCTCCCACCTTCCACTTCATGGTCCAACTTGGTGATGATCTCATTCTCAAACTGAAATAAGAGTGCATAACTAATCAGTGCAGAAAATGTGATTCTGGAATTACATTTTATACGATTACTTAGCCTCAAAGTAACTGACTTTACATTTTCTTCAAATGCATCATTTGTAAAGTTAAATTGCCTATCATTTATATTATTTTTTTTTTTTATCTTCACCTATTTATTTTTTTGACACATGTATTTCCACGAGAGTGAAATCCCTGGATCTCCCGTTCTGGACAGCGTTCTGTCAGAGACAATGAACGCAGGGATAATGATGCAATCTAACATTATCCCTGCAGAACTGATTGCTCTGTATTTAATAGTCTGGAAGCAGTCTTTCCTGCTGCAGGGATAATGTTACACTGTATCATTATCCCTGCTATTTTGTTTGACAGTTCCTAACAGAATGTGGTCAGAAAACAGAGATCCAGAGAGTTCAACGTCAGGAACATAAAACTGTAAAAATAGGTGAAAAATATGTTAAAAAGTACAGGCAATTTCACTTTACATATTATGCACTTGCAGAATATGGAAGTCACATAGAAATTTTTCTGTCACTTTAAAGGGATAGTAATGTTTCATAATAAAAGCAGCTCTAATTAATCATAGTATTTGGGCCTTGGAGAGTATTATTTAAATTCTGTCAGAGTTGTAGTTCAAGAATAATTGAATAATTAAGTATCCCCCTCCTGCCCCTTTTACTGATATAACACTGCTCAGGTCAGAGCAGCAGGGAGGTGCCCAGGTAGACTGCAGAGAGGGACAATCTTCAATTAACGTAAGGGAAAAAGCTGAAAAACCTGTCAAGGGGGGCAGGGCTTTCATTGTTCTCACAGTAAAAAGATTGTCCCTTGCTGTTATTTGCTATTATCAAGCAACCAAATTCCACATCTGAGGTTAGCAGTGTTACACTAGATAAAAGGGGTGGGAGGGGCATACTTTATCATTCAATTACTTTTGAGCTACAACTCTGACAGTATTGAAATAACACACTGTATGGCTCAAATACTGTGAAGATTAATTGGAGCTGCTGTTTTTGTGAAACATTACTATCCCTTTAAAGGGGAGATATACCACTTGCTGGACATCACTAACCCCAAAACTATATTATGCCACATATATGGTATTGTGTGGTGGTGTTGTTATGGCCCCATACAGAGTAAAGTCTTGGCCACCAGCAGGTCCGTTATTTCATCCTCATGGGGTTTGGTTGTTGAAGCCATCTATGTAGCCCATTATCTTCAGTATTCTCACTTAGTAACGAATGACATATAGTCATACCTGTGAACTTCCAGTCGAGGGCTACCCGGAGGGTAGTCCTCTGTTCACCAGGGGGTGACAAAAATGATGCTAATCGCGTCAAAAAGGGGTGGGGCTTGCCGCGAGTGGTAGGGGGGGCTTAACCCTTTGAGTGCCAGAGTGGTACGGAATGCATTGCAAAGCAATGCATTCCTTACTACTCTGGCACTCAGAGGGCTAGGGACTGAGTATCAGCAGGAGAAAAAGCGGATGTGGCAGAGTTTCAATAGAAACTCTCCACATCCGGAGGAATCAGCCTCTGCCCCGGAGACCCGGTAAAGTTCTGTCAGAACCGGAGTCTCCGGGGCAAATCCGGAGAGTTCCCAGGTATGCATATAGTGCACATATGCAGTAGTGAGCAGTACAACCAGTTTAGTGGCCTCAAAGACCGTGCAGGAATCATAGACGGCTTCATGGGACTGAAGAAAAGGTCTTCACAGAGGAAGGTGTGGGCCATAAAGCATGCAAGGTCTAACGCACTGGTTCTCAAACTTGTGGTGGTGGAACCCTTTGGTTTAAACACAATTGTAGTGGAATCCTACAATCTAAACTCTTTAAACTCATGAGCACTATAAAGGTCTTCATCATATTACAATGAGTTGGAGAACTTGCTAGCAGAATGCTAGTTTGTACCAGGAAAATATTTCAGCCTATCTCATGTCCACAAATAGAGGCATATTTTTTTAAAAAGAAATTGGAATAATTCTAGGACAAATCAACTGTACTATAGGGGACTTACAAAAAATACCCCCAAAATTCCATGGATATGAATGGGACTTTTTAACATTTGAATTCTAGAGAAAGCTCCAATCATTGCAACAATGGAAACATTTATTCCACCTTACAGTATAGTTGATTTGACCCAGAATCATTGCACTTTTCTTTTGAAAATACAGCCGACAGTCGCAGAAGCACACTGAGGGCCATCACCTCCTTGTTCCACTGTCTGACATTACTGATTTACTGATATTTTTTGTGTGTTTGTCCTGGAACCACTGAAGAGCTTGTGCATATTTCATCTTCAGGGGCTCTGGGTTCCACAGAACACAGTTTGTTAACTATTGGTCAAATGCATATTAAGATAAGTTTCATATGAAACACTTTCAGATGTGTGAAGAGCTGTGAGTAAAGTACACTTTTTCCCCAGTAAACAGACATTTTTGTGTTATCTAGAACTAGACTATAATGGTCCACAAGGAAATGCATAGAGTACTAATGATAAACGTGTGACTCAGATGCATTCAAATGCAGACTACTGCAATACTGAAGAACAAGAAGTAATGACAAATGAAAGAGTTCCATTTCTTAGTGACAGTGGCAATGAATGCTGGTAGCAAGAGAGTTATGATAGTTTACAGAGAAATAAAATTAATATCTGAAAAGGAAATTTAAATAAAAGTGCAAAAACAAAAAAAAAACCTGAATGTGCAAAGGCAAACCGCAAAAAAAAAAAAAATGTATTCATTAAATGCCCTGTACAAGAGGTATTTGCTTATATGAAAAACAAATACAGTACAAAGGTTTTGGAGAGAACGGTCATGTTTTTAAAAGGATAGTAATACTTCTTTTTGCCTTTATTTTATTTTGTAGGCATTAAAAAAACATGAAGAATGATATAAGTCTTATCTCTCAAACCTTTATGGTTTGAGAGATATTCACAAGCAAAGTTTCCCCTCCCGTCCCTTTTACCTAGTGTAAGCCATCTCTTCTCAGATGTGGAATCTGGTTGTAAGACAAGACAGATAACAGAAGGGGACAATATTCTTTATATGAAAACAATGAAAGCCCTGCCCCCCTTGACAAGTTTTTCAGGTTTTTCCCTTATCTTAATTGAAGATTGTCCCTCTCTGCAGTCTACCTGGGCACCTCCCTTCTGATCTGGCTGAGCAGTGTTACATCAGTAAAAGGGGCGGGAGGGGGATACTTTGTCATTGAATTACTCTTGAACTACAACTCTGACACAATTGAAATAACACTCTCCAAAGTCCAAATACTATGATGATTAATTAGGGCTGCTTTTATTATGAAACATTACTATCCCTTTAAACCGTCTTGATTTTAAGAGGGGTGAACAATGCCAATGCGATGGACATATTTTGCTCTCATTTTATGTGTATTTACATATGGATCTTTATCGACTAGATCTAGAGAATGAAAAAAATGTCTGTTTACTGGGGAAAAGTGTGATTTACTCACAGCTCCTCACACACCTGAAAAGAAACAAAGTGTGGGGGAGGATCGGATATGGAGCCTTATGTGAAGTGCTACTTTTCATATCACACAAATTACTTCCCACCATAAGCACTTTAATTACAAATTAAATTAACAGCCTTCTTGGCTTTAAATTAAAGAAAAGCCTAAACCGATCTTCCAGAAGAGAGACAGAGGTGGGAGAGATGAGTGTAGCATATAACAGCTTTTAATAAAATCCTGTTTACCCCTCAGAGTGCCAGAGAGGTATCCGTTTTCACGTGTTAAGCGCTATGCAAACAGTGAGGCTGAAGTGCTAGGAAAAAATGCTGAGTAATTATGGAGAAAACCAATTGCACCAGAGGGGACCAAAATCATTTCTGAATTTCCCATTGTTTTAAAGGGGATTTTTAAAATCTTAACCTTTGCAAACCCCTCTGGCATTCAAAGGGTTAAATTCTAGGGATGTTTCCACCTCTTTATGAATCAATGTGCTGGAGATGCCTCTAGTATTCAAGGGGTTAAAATCTTCAATGAAAACACTGTGGAAGTTTATTTGTTCCCTGTGGAGTTCATGGCTTGCCTCAATAGACATTGCTTTGCCTTAGTGTACCAGCCTCACTGTGTGTATATGTTGTGTGTTGTGTGTGTGTGTTGTGTATGTAGTGTGGTGAATGTGTTGTGTTGTAGATGTGTAGATCTGGGCACCCTACTGGCCCTCAAAGGGTTAATTCTGTCTAAATTCAAACCCTTCAGGATATCTGGGCTAGTAATCAGAGGGCACAAGCATTGTACTTTTTAATTTATTTTTGCCTATTTATTTAAACACACAGTACATTTCCATGTGGTATTAAACTCAGGTTCTAGAGGCAATGACTAGCCTCTTAGTAAAAGCACCAATGATAACAATATCAATCCTGATACAGCTAAGATAACCATGTATCTTCCCATCTGGACAATGTACACATAATCACCAGCCAATCAGAACAGGAGTTTGGGTTGAACAGATACCAACGGCAGTGATGTGATTAGCTCAGTAGAGGTATATTAGCACATGAAAATCTACTGTATTTTAGCTGAATTTTAGTAAAGCTGCTTTATGATACACTTAATAATTGTACTCTCTTCTCTCTCACATCACAATTGTCATTTTCCCTGGACATCCCAACACCCCTGCATTCTCCCTTTGAATGTCATTACTACTCAACACATTGGATATCTCTTTCTTGCTCAAAGTTAAACATTTTTTTCAAACATGAGCTGAAACACTTGAGAAAGAAACCTAACAATGGCAAATCTTTCCAATAATGAATTCTAAGGGAGATGCAATGAACAATGATACAACCATCCAATGAGAACAAGCTCTCCAACCATAAATTATTCTATTAAACCTCTTTTACATAGTACTTGAAACCTCTCCAACTAAGATGCTCTCGCAAAGAGAACCATGGTGGTCACACCAAAAATATTTTGATTTCCCCAATGGGGATCAACTACTAATTCATTTAATTATATAACCCTGGGAAGGCTCACAAAAATGCCTAACCATTAACAGCAAATGTACACACAGACATAAAGTCATCCATTTACTAACATAAGATGCACCAGAAAAGAGCTGGTATAAGGAAACAGCCAACTTCAAAGCTTGTTTGGACTTTCTCGTGAATAAAGTAAGTGAATGGTCAACTACTGGGGGGGGGGGGTTCATGCATTTGACTAGGACCACCATGATATTGTCTTTCCTGTTTTATTTCAGTAAGCTGAGCAATGTAACCCCTTGACTGCTAAAGATATCTCTAAGCAATTGTTTGCAATGTCTTAGAGCCGGGACAGTAGTTTTCCGTGACAAAAATTTCCTATGTAAGACACTGCATCGGAGATGTCACTAGAATGCAAGGTTGCATACCGCTGTGCCTCTCAAAGGGTTAAGCAGTCAAAAAGTAATAACCAGTTCCTTCTAGTATCATGGATTTCACTGAAGAGGGCCATTAATATAAAAGACCAGTTTCTATGGCTACCGGCTTTGTCAAGGTTGTGTCATGGTGTATTGGTGAGGTTTGCATATGTTGTAAAGATCATATTAAGCAGTTATGTAGGAGTTATTTGAAAACAGAGAGTGACAAGTTTATTTTATTCTCTTGTGATTTTTCACATTTCAGTTTCCAGAAAATTAACATAATTAAAGCACAGAAAACAGGATTCTAGCTTTAATTAAAATTACTATCATTATCTCTTTCCGTAATTACATATTATCTATTATCGTTTACAACCTTTCACTAGAATTTTGTCTAGCTGATTAATTTAATATGTTAAATACTATCGTAAATTTGACCTTTTCAGAACAGAAATTAACTAAAACTAAGTTTCAAATTTCCATTTATTTAGATAAATGTTTGCAAGGGAAGGACTCAAGCAAGGCTAGGCAGTGTGACCTTTCACTGCTCACACTGCGACCTAACAAATAAAGCACCTTCGTACACCCGAGAGGCACTGAAGTGAATATTCTTTGGCTAGTCACCGCTCAGGAATATCTTAACCCTTTAAGGACCAATGCCATGCTAGGAAAGTCATCTGTGAATTTCACTTAAAGAACAATGTCGGTCCTGGCACATCATGGGTGTTTCACTCACAGCGCTCCTGCGGGAGCACTACCGAAGTCTGAAACTGACCGATCCAAGACCAGAGTAGTCAGAGAGGTCTGCAGAACTGCCATCATTAAGGGGTTAATTTAGCTATCTGGTGCAATTTCAAAGGAGAAATATTATATATTGCGCTCTCACCCGTAAGGACAGCCCAGGCCACAAATACAGGACAATTCCCTTCGGAAAGAAATAAATTCCAGCATACCCCAGAGGTATGTTTTGGCCTTCTTGGGCCTGTAAGTGAGGTGTGGCTGGTCTTTGTAAGCACTGAGAGCAAGGTACCCATGTTTGGTATATACACCACTTGCCATCAGGGAAGTTCCCTAGTGAAGCAGTTAGCAAACAAGGGATCCATGACCATGGAGGGAGGTGAGGCTCTTTGGGGGAAGGGTGGTGGTATGGCATGAGGCTTTGTCTCAGAAACAAACATCTATGTTGCTATGCAAAAGAACAGTACTTATATTGTAAAAAGGTGGGTACAAAGAACAATTGTGACTATGGCAGTGTGCCATGTTTGTGCTCACTATTTGTATACAGTTGGCAGGGGGGTCTATATTGTACAAATATCTGTCAAAGAAAGGATGTATTATGAATTGTTTTATCAAAATACTAGTTGAAGAGCCTGTTACACGGGCCATAGTGCCACTGCCAGCCGGTTGCGGGGCGGTCATGCGCAGTAGAGACTGCCCACGCCGCGGCTCATACAGAGCTGGGCACTCCTTCGAATCGTCCAGCTCTATCAGCCGCGGCGCGGGCAGTCTCTACTGCGCATGACTGTGTCGTTACACACGTTTTAGCAAATTATTATATAGGAGAAGATATATCAAAGTGAATGAAATGCACATTAAAAGAATGTAAATATGCTTGCAAACGTTTGAATTTATTTATTATTATCAGTTATAAAAAGGGGAGCCCAGAGGATTGGTAAAAAGCAAAAAGGGGGTACCACTGTGGACAAAAAAAAAACTGCATACCACTGGCATTCAGAGGGTTAATAATAATAATGCAAAATCAAAAGGGACACAAATGTCCATTAGAATCAATACTTACTTTCCTTTTATGAATCAAATTGTGTAACAGTATTAGACTAGTGGTTGTAAGGCAGTGATGGGCAACCAGACTTACTCCACTCCCTTAAAGAAGTCCAAGGGCAACACATTAAGATATGCATTACTAAATACTGGTTGCAAAAAAAGGCAGATTAACCTATGTGATGCTAGAGAGGTATTCAGTGTATTGCAAAGCTATGTGCTGAAGACAAGACTAGCACTCACGTGGCATAGCATACACTTCCAGGCAATAGAGATGACATGTGCTTCTTCAGGTGGTAATAGTATGTGGGATGATGGAAATTATATCGTCTTCTCACTGTACCAGAAAACACACCTTGGTTTGCACTAAAAGCTCCAGGGCCACATGGTACCCATTACTGTAATAAGGGCTTGCAAAACCATTTTTCTTGGCTGTCCCTTTTAGCAGTGAAGGTTTTACACTCAATCTGTGTTCTACATTGATCATGTTTATGGTTACTCAACAAAATGCTATTAAATCCTATATAATAATTGGCTAAAACGTGTGTAACGCTGTGACATGCGCAGTAGACACTGCTGCGCGTGCTGCAGTCATGCGCAGTAGAGACTGCCCGTGCCGCGTCTGATACAGAGCTGGGCGCTCCGAAGGAGTGTCCAGCTCTGTATCAGACGTGGCGCAGGCAGTCTCTGCTACGTGTGACTGCCCCGCAACCTGGTGGCAGTGGCCGGTGTAACGGGCTGTTCAACTAGTATTAATATAAGAGGTTCATGTGTAAAATACGGACATGCTCCCTACCTGAGAAACACAAAATAACTTTTTAACTGAAGCTAATGCCGTATGTAGAAATCAGGGGAGCACTTCAACAAGAAACCAAACCAACAGATTCTGGCAAATAACTATCCCCTGAATTCTCACTGCTTTAAATTGAGCGTTCTAGCCCTTGAAGGCTAGACAGGTGTTCACTTTGCAAACTAGGGCATTACTTAAAGAGATAGTAATGTTTCACAATAAAAGCAGCTCCAATTAATGTTCATAATATTTGGGCCATGGAGAGTGTTATTTCAGTACTGTCAGAGTTGTAGTACAAGAGTAATTGAATGATAAAGTATCCCCCCTCCCACCCCTTTTACTGATATAACACTGCTCAGATCAGAACAGCAAGACTGTCCATATGGATCTCAGAGATAGACAATCTTCAGTGAGCATAAAGAAAAACCTGAAAAACCTGTCAAGGTGGGGGCTTACAGTAAGAAGATTGTCCCTTGCTGTGAGCTGTCTGGTCCCAAGACCAGATTCCACATCTGAGGGGAGGTGGCTTAAACTAGGTAAAAGGGGAGGGAGGGGGATATTTTATCATTCAATTACACTTGAACTACAACTCTGACAGAACTGTAACAAACACTATGAATTAGAGCTGCTGTTTTTGTGAAACACTAGTATCCCTTTAACAATCTGAGACTGTCTAGTGCCACGATTTATGAGAGTATATGCCTACCTAGACAAGGCATTTGGTGCATAAGGGTATAATTTCCTCTGTATCCATGTGTCGAGTCTTAAGCAGAGACAAAAGATCCCAGAGCAGCAAGAAGTGATACAACATTAGAGGATTACTGTCTAAATTGCTAATGATTCAAATCAAGACTTTGAGGAAGGATGAGGATGACTAATTGGACAAAAGTTCCAGTGATTGCTGAATGTGGCCAGCATGGGCATCACACCATTTCCTCCAGTGGGGGTGTATATCCAGTCACTGGTGGTGCAGCAAGCCGTATATATCTTTTAATAATTAAAGCTGCATAATTACGTCCAAAGAGGTGGAAACCTTCATTATGGAAGCAGGCGAGCGATGGCTGCCCACATGGAAATGATGTTTCATTGTTTTTGTTTTTTTAACTCTCCTTATGCAAAATTAATTTTTAGGAATGGCTGTTGAATTAAGAAAAAAAAACATCGACCTATGAGAAACAAACAAATCAAATTTTCCTAAGTAACATCAAGAGTGAATAGTTCAGAAAGTTTTTATAATGCACAAGAGCAAAACAAGGTTGATGTAACAAGATGACATTTATATGATATATGAAAGCTAACAGTCAATCAGTCACTGGAATGGAAAACATTGTAGGCAAATTGAAAAAGAAAACTTTTAGTGCAAGAAGACCATAATATTATAACGTACTTGGTAAGGAGGGGGACACTTGGAAGACTGCCTTTTATAAAGGATGGGTGGAAGGATCAAGAGTGCTACAGATGGTGTTGCGAGTACAGCTGATGTTTGCCTATGTTAACCCATTGAGTGCCAGAGGGGTATCTAACGCAACACAATGTAATGCATTTGATACCTCTACGGCACTACATGGGTAAACAGAGAAGAATGCATTCAGTAATAGGGTCATGCTACTTGTCTCCATACCTGGAAACTTTCTCTTCTAGAGTCCCTGGAGGGCGCTCATATGGTGCCACTGGGGGGGGGGGGGGATGTTATGCGAAATGCTTCACAAGGGGGTGGGGCTTAATGAACCATATCAAACTGGGTGGGAAGTGAGCAGGAAGTGGAACAGGTGGGAAGGTGTAGAAGTGGGTGGAGTTTCACCATTGGAGAATCAGCCTCTGTGCCCAGAGACCAGGTAATTAATTGTAAAAACTGGAGTCTCTGCGGAAGATAAGGAGAGTTGCCAGGTATGCCTGCCTTGCTTCTCTCATATAACATTAACTTAAAGTGGACTTGTTACCCCAAGATGAGTTTTTATTTTATTTATTTATTTATTTATTTTTTATTTCAAATGTGCCGTGTGTGTGTGTTATACTAGCTAAATTCTGTAAAATAAATAGTTTTTGCAAAATTACCCTTTATGTCTTGGTGGCATAATGTGGCATATTATGATAATTTCTAATACAATATTCTAATTAGGTCTGTTCAAAGTCAAATTCATTGATCATAACCCCCAATGTGCGCCCAGTGCCTAGATTCTTTCATAGCACAGTGCGTGGCAACCTTGGCCTAGGATACACACTAATTAGCATAAAGTGTCTCCTACAAAATTAAGGTTCATTTCTATGAAAAACTATTTATATTAGATGCACATGGTAAGCATAAAATATGCACAGATTTTAATTATATTTTAAATGAAAAACGTATCTTCGGGTCAAGGGTTCATATAAAATTAACCCCTTGAATACCCCTACACGTTCCTCTGATTGTCAAGGAATTAACTATAAGTTTACCAGTCAATGATGCCAATTAACTCTTTCATTGCCAAAGGGGTATGCAAAGCAATGCGTTGCGTACCCCTCTGGCACTGAAAAGGTTAAAAAAAATTGCAAACTGTCACATCCCATAAAATCAGAAAACTCATGTTATAGCAAAAGTCAATTAAAAACATAAACATTATCATTTATCCAAACGTACTTGTTACATTCCCTGAATTGCTACTACTCTCACTGATGCAACTGTAATAAATGACCTTCTGTCTGACATTCAGCATGTCAGTGCCTACAGCAGGAAATATAAATACCCAAGACTTCACATAATCACATTATGCATTTTTATAATAGCAAAATGTAATGGATACAGTAATTTTGTTGCCTGTAGCCAAACCTAAATTATTGTTGCTGTATATCAGAGCTTACAAGAGCCTTGGGATTCTTACTACAACATAATTCCCTACCCCTGAATGTCTCCGTCCATTAAGGTCTCTGTTCAATTAAATCTTAATGAGCACAGTTCTAGTTGCTTAAATGTTCTCTTCACCAATAATTATTAAACTCTTGCACTTTACTCACCTGTGTTGAGACGCATGAATGTCTAAAGTTTCATCTACATTACAGTTTATGCTGGGAATCGGATTGGTTTTCATCACAAATCTTATTGTCCCTTTGGGTGCCAGAGGGGTACGCAACGCAACACTTTGCAATGAGTTGCATACCCTCGGGCACTCAAAGGGTTAAGTTGCTGAGCTATTTCATAAAACCATATGCACAAAAAAAAAAAAAAGTAATTCTGGAGCAAACCATCTGTAACATAGTTTACAAATAAAAAAGCACAAAAATCCCACTGATTGAAATGGTTCCTTTAACCCTTGAATGTCAGAGATGTCCCCAATGAACTGACCCTTTAAAAATCAATGGGAATTTTTTTATCCTTCCCCTATGGACCGAATGGTTTGCTTCAGAACTTCTCTATTTTTCTTTTGTGCATAAAACCTTATACAGGCCGAATGTTTAATTCTTTGAGTGCATGATTGCAATGAGTTGGATATCTCTCTGGCACTCAAAGGGTTAAAAGAAAGATTGAAGCGTTCTGGGGCAAACAAATGGCACTATGGTTGGGGGGGCACACAAAAAAAGTCCCTTTGATTTAAATGAGGATTTAAACCCCTCGAATGCCAGACAGGTCTCCAACGCACTGCAAAGCAATGCGTTGGTGATCTCTCTAGCATACAAGAGGTTAAAATCCCAATTTATTCAATGGACATTTGTGAATTTTTAGTTCTCTCCTATACTGCAACTGGAACTCCTCCACTTTTCTTTTGAACATAGAGCCCCTATAGTCTTCCGATAGTCATTATTCCCAGTTACAGAACATTTAATAAATACATACATGTGTGTAATGGGTGAGACATAATATCAAACTCTATTTATTTTCTTACCCTTATCACTGCAGTGATGGTATATTACGTTTTTTCCATTTTGATGTAATATTTACTGGCATTCAAAATATGTTTTTACTGCTCGATTGAAAGAATAAAAATGGCTGGCATTCAAATATTAAAATGTGACCTTCAAAACTGCATGGGTGTTCAAAAGCACAAATATAAATCTATGCCCTTACATTGTACCTTTAAAGGGGATTATTTATTGATTTATCTTAAAAAGAAAAACAAAGAAAATCTGTAATTCAAGAGAGAGAGATTCAATATTTAATAAAAACCACTGCTAGATTAATGTAGTACATTATTTACCCCATTTAATTTTATGGTTGTATTCTTCTTTACTGCTTTGAGTGTTAGAGAGGTATCCTTTGCAATGCACTGCATACTTCTGACACTCAAAGGGTTAAATTATTTGTAATGTCAGAACTGGTGCATTGTGCAATCTGCCAGAATTCTGGCCATAATCCAGAAACATACAAGAGGATATTGTGGAACAACCCTAACGCACCATAGTGGAGAAAACCCATCTGAATGCTAAAATTGTTAAAGGGTTGTAAGACCAGACAGATAACAGCAGGGGACAATCTTCTTTATAGGAAAACAATGAAAGCCCTACCACCCTTGAAAAGCTTTTCAGGTTTTTCCCTCATCTTAATTGAAGATTGTCCCTATGTGCAATCTACCTGGGCACCTCCCTTCTGCTTTGGCTGAGCAGTGTTACATCAGTAAAAGGGGTGGGAGGGGGACACTTTGTCATTGAATTACTCCTGAACTACAACTCTGACAGAACTGAAATAACACTTTCCAAAGTCCAAATACTATGATGATTAATTAGAGCTGTTTTTATTATGAATCATTACTATCCCTTTAAGATCCCCCTTTAAAGGAGTAGAAACGTTTATTTTGAAAAATGTAATTATGTAATTTAAACTTTAATAACTCTGGAAATATGAATCTCTCAGCAGTGGGAGTATCCTTGTTTGACTCATCAGGAAAATCCCCACAACACATTTTTCCATAATAAACGTTTACTTCACCTTTAATATGGATTAATAATTATGAAATCCTTTGAACCATGGAAACTCTCACTGAAGTTACTGGTAACTTTGGGATGTCCAACCATTGAGTTTCCCAGTGGCGGGAAGTAAGGCAAGGAACAGGCGCAAGGCCCCCAAAGTCACCAGTGCAGATATGAACCATCAAATCAGAGATAGCCCAACAAAACAAATGAAGTGTCAACGGACACTGAACAGGGGTAACAAAAACCCAAAACTGTTACATAGCACACTGAACTAGAGCCAACAGGGCTCAAAAGTGACGGAAGCACCAAGAACCAAAGAAGATCCTAGACAGGCACGACTGCCTCCAGGATTTTCCCAAAGTTGGCGTCAGCCGATGCCAGCACATCAACACAGTAATGCTTCGAAAGGTGTGCACAGACGACCAAGTGGCAGCCTTGCACAACTGATCAGTGGTGGCCTGATTCTTGTAAGCCCCAGAAGCCCCAATAGATCTAGTAGAATGAGCTGTAACCCGAAAGGGAACAGGCTTCTTCCCAAGCTCGTAAGCCTTACGAATAGTGGACTTGATCCAGGACACAATAGTCACTTTGGATGCAGGTCTTCATGCCCTGGGACCCTCAGGAATTACGAGCAGAGAGCCAGATGCCTGATAGACTCAGTACGATGGACATAAAACTTGGGACAACGCACCACATCTAACAAGTGGAGATCCCTCTCCTTGTCAGAGGTCGGGTCAGGGCAAAAAGAAGGCACCACAATCTCCTGATTGATGTTGAACTCTGAAATCACCTTTGGAAGAAACTCTTGAGAAGTGTGAAGCACCGCCTTGTCCTTGTGAAACACCAAAAGAGGTGGTTTACAGGCATAGCATGCAACTCCACGACATGGCGAACAGACACGATCACCAGGTGAAAGGCCATTTTCCACGTCAACAAGCGTAGAGGAATAGTAGCCAAGATCTCACAGAGGAGCGGGATTTTTAAAGACAGGACGAGTATGAGCAACGCCCTGAAAGAAAACCTTGACATCAGGAAGAACGGCAATGCGCCTCTGAAAGAAAACAGAGAGAGCAGAAGTCTGCACCTTAAGGGAACTCAAACTGAGGCCCATGTCCACACCGTCCTGCAAAAAGGCTAGGACCGTAGGCAGATCAAATTCCTGAGACAGATCCCTGTGAGCACACCAAGATAGAAAGGTCGACCAGACATGATGGTAGGCCTTAGAAGAAACAGGTTTGCGGGAACTGAGCATAGTAGCCACACACCAGAATAAAACCCTTTCTTCTTCAATATTGAGGATTCAATTTACAAGCAGTCAAAGCTAGCCAATGAACATCCTCCTTCCCTGTAGAGGAACATCCTCCTTCCCTGTAGAGGAAGATCCGGACGGCAAGGGAGCCGGAATGGCTCTGGAAACCAAGCCTGTCAAGGCCAGTACGGAGCAATCAGAATGACTGGACAGCACTCCAGTCTCAATTTCCGCGACATGCTGTGCAACATGGGGAGGGGAGGAAAAATATATGCCAGAGGAAATAATCAAGGAATGGACATGGCATCCACCGCTAGAGCTAGAGGATCCCTCCAGCGAGAGCAGAACCTCGGAACCTTCCGGTTGTGTCTTGTCGCCATCAGGTCGATGCAAGGAAGACCTGACTTTTGAATGATGAGGGTGGACACCTCTGGGTTCAGTTCCCACTCTCTGCTGTCCACTGTCCACTGTTTGTCGACTGAGGAAGTCCGCCATGATGTTGTCTATGCCAGGAATGTGCACTGAGGATATGGCAAGAGCGTGTTCTTTTGCACAGGACAAAATAGCCTTGACCTCTAACCAAGCGGCAAGACTTCTTGTTCCGCCCTGCTTGTTGATGTAAGCCACGGCCGTGGTGTTGTCGGACTGTACCTGGACTGGGCAGTCTTCCAGCTGAGGTGTACAATGATGAAGGGCATGAAATATCGCCCGAAGCTCCAACACGTTGATGGGAAGGAGAGATTCCTCCGGAGACCACCGACCCTGAGCACTCAGATGACCCAGGACCGCTCCCCAGCCGGAGAGGCTGGCATCCGTCATCACCATGGTCCACAAGGATACCAGGAAGGACTTGCCCTTCAGCAGATTGGAGAGGTCGAGCCACCAAGACAAGCTCAGTTCCACATGAAGAGGATCTGGTGCGCTGCCTTGTCTGTGAGAAACACTATGCTCTGCTGAGTGTCAAAGAGAAGGCCCAGGAAGACCAGAGTATGGAATAATTCTGATGCCATCCCGGTGGAGGACGGACACAAAAGCTCCCAGGACGTGATTGAAGATTTGAGGAGCTGTAGTCAGACCAAAGAGAAGAGCTGAAAACTGAAAATGCTCTTGGTCGCAGGCAAATCTGAGATACTGCCGGCTCTGTGGATGAATGGTGATGTGTAGATACGCGTCCTGAAGATCCAGAGAGGCAAGGAATTCCCCCGGGGACATAGCAGCAATCACCGTCCTTAGGGACTCCTGGTGATAATGAGTCCTGATCACAAAGGAATTGAGATCCGTGTAATCCAAAATGGGACGACAACCGCCATCCTTCTTGGAGACCACAAAGAGGTTTGAGTAAAAACCCATACCTCTGTTTTGAACTGGAACAGGATCTAGAACATCCTTATCCAGAAGGGCCTGGAGAGTGCCAATGAATAGACAGCGTTTCTCTGTGCCCTGGGGCGTATGAGAAGGAAAAAAGTGAAGGGGAGGAAGAGAGACGAAAGGAATCCTGTACCCTTCCGCCACCACCTGTAAAACCCACGGGTATGCCACTGTATCCTCCCAGACTCTGTGGTATTGACGCAGATGGCCCCCACAGCAGAGTGCGGACCTGGGTTCGGTGAGTCACGCCGAAGGAGGCTTGGAAGAGACCTTGGGCTTCCATTGCTGTTTGGGCTTGGAGGAGGCACGCGGAGTGGAGGGAACTGTCTGGTTCGCTGGAGGTGTCTCAGTCTGGAAGGAACGAGAAAAACGATTATGCTTCAGAGGCATTTTCTTCCTGGGGACCAAGGGCAGAAGGGTACTTTTACCCCCTGTGGCCTCACTAATCAGATTCTTGTGATCTGGCCCAAACAATGAAGTGCCTTGAAAAGGCAAGAGGAGCAAAGCTTTCCTGGATGCAGTGTCAGCAGACCAGATCTTGAGCCAAAGAGCCTGTCTGGCAACCACAGACATGGTGGAAACCCTAGCCAACAAACGGATAGCATCAAATAAGGCAGCAGAAACATAGTGCTGGGCCTCAGAAATGTTGGCAAGAAGTCGTAACATATCTGAAGTAGGAGCACCCTGACGGACAGCCAGGGTGAGCTGTTCAGTCCAGACCGCAATGGCCCGGTTGACCCATGCCGCAGCGAATGCTGGACGCATGGCAGTACCAGCAGTGGCAAAAATGGACTTGAGGGAAACTTCAAGTTTCTTGTCAGTCCAGTCTTTCAGAGCCAACGCATCAGAAACTGGTAAGGCAGTAGACTTAGATAGCCTGAAGATAGGAGCATCCACTTTGGGGGGGATGAACCCACTGAGCAAGCACCGCCTCAGAGAAGGGGTAAAGCTTGGCAAATTTCTTGGAAACAGGTTTCCTTTCGGGGATTTTCACTCATCAGACACAAGGCGGCAGGGCCGGACTGTGAATAAAAACCAGCCCTGGAAAAAATTGCTGACCAACCCCATACCCATAGCATTGTGTCATTATACCAGACCCATAGCATAATGGCATTTTTTTCTTGTTTATAAAAGGGGAAAACATGCATTTTAAAAGACATCTGAATGCCACCACCAGAACAATAGAGTTATATGTCACCACCAGAGTAATAAAGAGTTATATATTATATGTGTGTATGTATATATATATATATATATATATATATATATATATATATATATATATATATATATATATATATACACACACACATACACACCACCTCTTGACTCTCGATTCCCCTCTTTTGCCTCTCTCCCACTCTTCATTCCCACCTTTTGCTTCGTTCTCCCCCTCTTGAGTCTTGAGCCCCCTACTTTTGCCTCTCTCCCCCTTTTGATCCCCCTTTCTCCCCTTCCTTGACTCTTGATCCCCCCTTTTGCCTCGCTCCCCTTCATGCCACTTTCTCCTCCTCCTGATCCCCCCTCCTTTTGCCTTTTTTTCTCCCTCTTGACCCCCTCTGCCTCTTTTACCCGCTATTGGTCCCCCTTTTGCCTTTCTCCCCCTCTTACCTCTATATAAACCCTCTTGATTCCCCCTTGCCTGTGGCCGTGTCTGGCGTCTGCTGACTGTCACTGATCCCAGCCTCCTGCTCAGCTCACACGTGTTTAAGGTAGGAGCAGCCAGCCTACCCGGCTTCTTAAATAAAAGTGCTATCTTTGCCAGGCCTGCAGGCCATCACTCAGTAGACGTGACCAGCGGTTGTTCATATCTCGCGGGCACAAGGTAACAGGCGGCCGCAGGATGTGAACAACCGCCGGTCGTGTCTACTGAGTGATGGCCTGCAGGCCTGGCAAAGATAGCAGTTTTATTTAAGACGCTCCGGCCGGCCCCCAGGGAAGCCCAGTGCTGGCGGCCTACCGGGATCTTTCCCGGTATCCCAGTAGGCCAGTCCGGCCCTGCAAGGCGGTCAAGAGTGGGATTAGGTGGAAAACAAGTAAGGGGCTTTTTAGGCTCCTGAAACACATCAGAGGGATCTGAATAAACCTGAACTAAGGGAATGTTTAGGGTAGTGAAGACAGCCCTGATCAGGCCCTCAGCCGAGGGCTCAGGATCAGCCTCAAAGTGGTCCCAAAAAAACTGAGAGGAGCCCACAGCAGAACATTCCTCAACATCTGAATCCACCAACAGTTCCTCCTCAGAGGTACTCCCTGTGGTTTTGGCAGAGAAGATTTGACTGAAGAAGGGGGTATGCCATGAATGGAACTGTAACTGGGATGGAAAGAGTTGCAATGTAGACCTAAGCAGCCTTGAACTCTTGCACCCAAACTGGCTCTAATGCATGGCTGGAGGTCCCTGGGAGAGATTCAGGGACATCAGAACATGCTGGGCATAAATGACCTGAGAATTCTCTAGGTAACCCTGAATGACATGAGGAGCAATGTGCAAAAGAGGACACAGAGACCCCAGCGCCCTTAGTCTTAGGCCTGGCCCCAAGCTCCAACGGATTAGACATTCTTACAGTGTCAAAAACATTTAGAGAATAAGGAATCACCCAAATACAGTGTGTTAGATTAAAATTACACCCCAGAATTCGCTAAAATACACTTATCTGGCAGGCGAAGGGTTAATCTGCAGAGGAGAGAAAGTGTGTCCAAGCCCTGTGTAGGATACTCGTTCTGGAAAAAGCACAAACTGGCTGTTGTGGCGGGAGCCAATCAGAAACGAGCATGCGAAGCAAGCACTCATGGGAAATGTAGTCTTCCCAGAAAAAGTACCCAAACAGTGCCCGAAGCCCCCTGAGCCCCCCAACACACTTGAAGTGTTAACCGGCTGATAGAGCAAGGGCAGACAATCCTGAAGTTGCTATGTTAAGTGGTTGCAGAGATATGTCCCAAACTGTACAGTTCCATAGAAGTGAATGGAGCAATGGCGTCTATGCAGTAAAGCGAACTCAAATTTTGGCAAAGTTGAAACAGTAAAATAAAAGTACATGAAACATCACTAGAAAATGTTAGAAGACCCAAAAATCACCAAACCAAGTAGGGAAAGTTCCCCCCCCCCCAAGATGCAAAACCAGTAGCTAAAGGGTAAAGTTACCACATAAACCTGCTCCAAAACACCCAGCAGACATACAGATAAACCCAATGAGTGCAGGAGTGTGCAATAGGAACTCCAAAGGAAAACCCTTGTGCGGAGGGGCACTGTGGGACATGTGGACCTGCAGCACTCAAAGGGTTGCTCATCTTTCCTGCAGATCTTCTGTCTTCAGATTACCATGTATTAAGAAGAAGCCTCGGTGGGCAACCCTTGAGGAAAGAACTTGTACCAAAGATTTTCCCCCCAGGGCTTAAGGTCCACAAAAAGCACCTGGTCACTGAGCTAGCCACATCTAAGGGCATTGTCATTTATGGTAATCTGCCTAATGGTGGTCCATTTCTAACAGAAAAATTAAAAAACTTCTAAAGCTAGGCAAGAAAACAGTTCTGCTATGTGTTATCTTCACCAAGGAGGGAAGGTAGGCTCCACCCCCTGCATACAATTCTAGAATTGTTCCTGCCTAATTAAAGGGGCGGATCGCCTACCCAAAGTTACCAGTAACCCGAATACAGAATCTAAACAAACCTTTTCATTTTTAAGTAACAGGCAAGGTTCATTTCAATGG
Organism: Rhinophrynus dorsalis; assembly: GCA_037306005.1. Taxonomy (NCBI): domain Eukaryota; kingdom Metazoa; phylum Chordata; class Amphibia; order Anura; family Rhinophrynidae; genus Rhinophrynus; species Rhinophrynus dorsalis. The sequence goes on from CM074724.1 coordinate 67,620,309, forward strand.
GGCGTTTGACTCTTTAGTTATACAAAGGTCTTTAATACACTATTCATTGGGTTTAAAGCTTCATTTGTCAATGGAGATTTGGGATTTTGTTTGGTTATCTGAATATGGCTGTAGTTGTAACAATACAGAGCATAGTCAGGCCATTAGCAGCCTTACATTTTAGGTTTATACCAGATATAAGTCATTAATAATGGAAAACCAATGATGTCTTTAGGTCATGGGTAGTGGGAGGAAAAAGTATATAATTAAGTTAAACTAAAAAGGCTAACATGCTTATTTTATCAGGTCATGATTTATAAAGCCTTACTTTCTATATATTAATATAAGGAAGCCTACAATAATATTAGTTTTTGGTGTTATTTAGAGGTAAGATTAGATGAGTGTTGGTAGGAGTGCCCTGAATAAAAATACAAGAAATGGCACAGCTCCCTGCCTAGAAAGAAGGTGTGAAACCTGTGCACACATTTACACTACAAAGGGTATCCATACCAAACACCCAGTTACACCATAAGATCAATGGTACCGTCATCTGCAAACCAGCTGATGTAATATACCTCATCATATGTGCAAAATGCTCAACAGCTCTCTATGTGGGTGAAACAGGCCAACTACTACAGAAAAGGTTTAATTCCCACAGATCCAATGTTAACAAAAAGACAGAGACACCAATGGAAGAACTGTTTTGCCAAACCGTTTGAGTGCCAGAGGGGCATGCAACACTTTGCTTTGGCATTGCTTTGCTTTGCTCTGGCACCCAAAGGGTTAAACTGACTGTATTGATGGGACTGTTTCACACTCAGAATGAGATAAACATATGGGAGTTAAATTAATCATCCAGTTTAATACTTTAAATAATGGCCTCAACAGGGATAGGGAATTTCTATCGCATTATTACATTGTGGATTATAGCTTTTACAACAGAATTCCACTGGGAGTGCAGATATCCTTGACACTTCCAGAGGATGACTGCAATTTACATCACACTCCTTTATCATGGACAGATCAAAGAATCTGGGCAGATAATCTTATCTGCTTTCCATTCTAAACAATGCAAAGTGTACTTGTATTTAAGAGAGGTGTTTTCATATTTATCTGTATAACATACCCGAGGAAGAGGCCCGAAAGGTCTTGAAAGCTTGCATCCTAAATCTGCTTTTTAGTCAATAAAGGTATCAACTTGACTTTGTCTCCATGTGAAATTAGAAAATAGACTGTGAAAGGAGGAGATAAAGCATGGGACACGGGGAGGTAGGGTAGGCTTAAGCAAGACACAGAAAGACTGGAGTAAGGGACTGAGAAGAGAGTGCAAGGGAAGAATTGAGTGATAAAACAAAATAGGGTGGAGATAAGGAAGACAAAAAAGGCAAAAGTAAAGAGAAAAGAGAACGACTGACAGAGGAGGAGATAAATGCTAGATAAAGAAGAAGAGAGAATGAAGCAAGGGGAAGAGGGAAATGCTAGAGTGAGCAAAAGACAGAAAGGCTGGAGGGAGGGAAGAAGTGAAAGGTTGGAGAGATGGCAGAGATGAAGAGGAGTAAGCTGTAGAGGGAATGAAAAGAAAATCTGGATCAAGAGCGATTCAACTGAATTGAGGATAGGAGAACAAAAAATGAAGGTGAAGAAGAATAAAGGCTGGGGAGCTGGAGAAGGAGAAGTTAAGAGTGGGTAACAGAAAAGATTTGAGGAGGAGGGGAGGGAGATAGAGCTGAAGGGAGAGGGAGGAGATAAAGGCTGGAGGAGGGGGAAGAGAAAAGAAGAAGTATCAAAACAAGGTCAAATTGGATGTATATAAAGGAGAGGCAAGAGTAGGAAGACCAGAGATCAGAGAGAAGAAGGGAGAGGAGAATGTGTTGGAGAAACATGAAAAGATGCAAACAAATACAGAAGGACAATGGGTAATCATGCAGAGGACAAGGGAAGATCAATGGAGAGTAACCCAATGAGGAAAGGAAGAATGGAAATGAGGCATGGGAGGGGAAGGATGACATCTGTCTGACTTACAGGTCTCATCCTGTAAAAACTTCAATGTTAGTACTGTAACTCCATTAATTGCTCTTTGTGACCTATGGCTAAATTCAGCTACTGCTGCACCACTGCAGGGAAGAAAGGGGATTGAGTCATTGATTACTGCAATGTCACTGATGTGAGAATAAAAACAAATGTTGATTTCCTTCTTAAGCCTCGTCCCAATCACACTGCAACTTAGATCTGCTAGCACTGTAAGCCGCCCAGTCTTGTCTCCAGGTATTTTCCAGTATACCCTCCCACTTCATCTCCTTCCCCTTTCATTTAATTGTTTTTAAATGAAATTCACTTACACAGTTAAAACTATAGATAAGTATGAAAAGGTGCACGGAGAGTCTGAATTCAGAGCGCCCTGCTCCGTAACAGCCGCAGCGCGTGCAGTCTTTATTGTGCATGACGGCTTCTGACAAACATCGTTATTATATAATATATATATATATATATATATATATATATATATATATATATATATATATATATACACACACACACATACACATACAATATGCCACAAAGTAAAGGGTTAATAATGATGAAAACATGGATGTGCACCAATTCTTTGTGTATTTGCGTTTCGCTATTTTGGTCAAAATTGGATCCACTCTTACAATTTTAACCCCTTAACCTGTTAATGACCGGCTCGCGCAGCTGGCACTTGGTGACCACAGGGCTTTTTAAAAATTATTATTATTCCGGCTCAGGGCTCCTGGCGCGGCTGCGTCACTGGTCCTTAAGTGCTGGACCAGCGTGACGGTCCAGGTACGTCATCAGACAAGAAGGGGTTAATGACTGCCTGATTCTGACACAGCATGGGTCCTTAAGGGGCTAAATGTGTTTTTTTCTTTGCGTGTGTTTACCAAAATCTGGATGGGAATTGTACTTTTGGAAGTTTAGACCATCTTCTTTTGGTTTTAACACCCCTACCACCCCCAGGTGCAATGTTCACTGTCTTTAGGACACTATATACATACCTGGGAACTCTCCGGTTTTGCCCCGGAGACTCCGGATTTTAGACTGAATTACCGGGTCTCCGGGGCAATGTGTGGATTACCGGGCGGGCAGAGTTTAAATAGAAACTCTGCCCACTTGTGCGCCGTCCCGCCCGTTTCCTCCCACTCCCCGCCCTCTTGGAGACATCTTGCAGGTTTTTTTTTTGTCCTGCCCCCCTCCGCGACTAAGCCCCGCCCCTTTTATGACGCAAATCGCGTCATTTTCCTCCCATGTCGGCACTGACAGGGTTACCCTCCGGGTAACCCTGTTTCAAAAGTTCCCAAGTATGACTATATAATGCCTGTCAGAGAGTTTTTCTCTGTTAGTAAGTAAAGTGGGCAAAGATCCAGATCTAAGGATAAAGTTAATTAAGGTTTAGTAAATGAGTAGAGCAGGATAGGTTCAGCTCAAAGAACAAATCATATTATGGTTAGGACTTGCCTATAATGGGGGGTATTTTAGCATGGTGGCAAGCTTAGCATACCATGGCCATATTATGTGACTAAAACCTCATCTTTAATATAGTGGTGATACACAGACAAAATGCCACAGATTAAATGGTTAATAATGATGAAAATATGGATGTGCAACAATACCTTGTGTATTTGCATATATATATATATATATATATATATATATATATTCACACACACATACATACATATACATACACAGAAATATATTTTATTATATAATTTCATTTGTCTGTGATAATGAAGTTGGTTTTCTAAAAAACTGTTCCTCTTTAGTCTCAAGTATATGGCCCTACATTCCTCACAAAGAAAACTGTTTACACTGCAATCCCAAGCAGTTTTACATCTAGTGCATCACCTGATACGTTCACAGAGTAAAACAATGGTACTCTCACTACTAAAAGATGTATATTTCCAGAGTTATTACAGTTTCAACTTTTTTTTTGTACATTAGCAGTGCCCTCTAGTGGTCCGATACCAATTAATCATTCTGTTGCATTCTATGAGAGAGGTGAATCACTGACAGTTATTCATAGCATGTGATAGAAACTGCTGAGTTATGAGTTCACATTGTAATTTACTATCTGACAGTTTGAACTGTTATAACATTGAATAAAACAACCGACAGTAGTAGGAATACCCTTGTTTTAATTAGCAAAAAAAGGCCCTATGACATTTAGGTTTTCTAAAATAACAGTTCACTGCTCCTTTAAATATTAGAGATGTCCATCATGCTCTGCAAAGCAATGCCTTGGACACTTCTCTATCAACTAAAACAGCTTAAACTGACATAATTTATTCATGAAATGCTTTACAGAAGCAAACAACTATTTATCATAAAGAAGAATATGTTCTTCCAAAAATCCTCAGAAATAAGTAATATTTAAAAGAATAATAATTATTGTCACATAATCCTGATGAATATAAATATATGTATAATGAACTGAATTACTACTGGAGATTATTAGCTGGTTAGCATTGCCTTTATTAGAATGGGATTACTGTAACCAGTAGCATTCTAAGGGTGTAGGCATAAAAGTGTAGTAATTATTGGGCAAACCACTTTTAGAACAGGGAAGAAATTCAAATTCATAATAATTTAAATAGGGCTTTAAATCCTGAGAATGCTAGAGAGATCTCCAACGCATTGCTTCGCAATGCTATAGATACCTCTCTAGCATTCACAGGGTTAAAAGACCCAGGTAAATAATGGGAGTTTGGGGAAACTTTACTTGTCCCCTCTGGTGAAGTGGCCTACTCCCCCATTCCTTGTATGCATCAGGCTGCAAGTAAATCTTACCATCTGGAAACTCCTCGTGGAATGAAATTCACACTGCATCATGTCAAAGAATATAGGGATGGTTGCTTTTCGAAGTTCTGTCTCGGGGATCAAGGTCATTTCCAATATAGGGCCCACCATCTCTGGGATAAATTTGATTTTATGTTGACCTTTAAATAAATAAATAAATAAATAATCAAACAAACCATAAACATGAAAGAATCACTATGTTTTTCATCAGCAAAGTCTTACTCAGTGGGAGAGGTATTAAAGGGATAGTAATACTTTAAAATTACTAATCCCAATATTTTAGTAGTAAAAAAAAAAAAAAAAAAGAAATTATTTGCCCCCAGTGACATCTCTCAAACCTTTATGGTTTGAGAGATATTCACTCGCAAAGTCCCCCCCTTCCCTCCCTTTCCCCTGAAGTCTGGGTTGTAGATGACTGCAGGGGAAGCCTGTCCTACGATAATCCGGCGGCTCTGCAGGAGAGCCGCGGTCGCGTTAATAAAAAAGTAATCATTCACTTAAAAGGTCTTGTACATGTGCTTACAAACCAAGCACACGTAGAAGACCTTTTAACTGAATGATTTCTTTTTTATTAACGCGGTCGCGGCTCTGCTGCAGAGCCGCTGGATTATCGTAGGACAGGCTTCCCTTGCAGTCAGCTACAACCCAGACTTCAGGGAAAGGGGAGGGAGGGGGGAACTTTACGAGTGAATATCTCTCAAACCATAAAGGTTTGAGAGATGTCACTGGGGGCATAATTTAGTTTTTTACTACTACAATATCGGGATTAGTAATTTTAAAGTATTACTATCCCTTTAAGAAAGAGCCTGTGGCTTCTATACAGCCACAGAATGACTTCTATCGGCTGTTTGGGTTGGGTGGAATGCAAACAGTGCTCTCAGCCACAAACCTTGTGGTTTGCGTACACACTCCCCATAGACCTGCTGTGTTGGCCTTTCAAAGCTAAAGAAGACATAACACTTGCAGTGTAGCGATGCATGCTTTAAGGGAAAACAAAGAAAGCTGTTTTTTTGGGTAAAAATAAGGTGCATGCAATATGGGAGAGGGAGAGAGATTGTCTTCTTTTTCATCTGTACCAGAGAGCAGAATGGGGGCCATAGGGGAAGTGTCTGAGGGCCACAGGGGAGTCTGCTGTCCACAACTCTTAGATAAACCATGAAACCAAACTATGTAAAATTCAAATAAAAAAAAAATACATTGGAAGGATATTTCTTTTCATTTTTGGCTTGCAACTGAATGAAATGTGTGTTTTTTTTCTTAATGGGATAGTAATACCTTAACATTAAAAAATATATCTTGCAGGGTTTATCATGTTAAAGATGTTCTTTCAAATGTTACTGCAGTTCAAACCTGCATCTTTATGGTGCAGAACTTCTGTATCCTAAAATGTTATGGTGATGCTGATCCTACAGGATCCTCTGGAGGTTTATGGTCAGCTGACCAGATTTTTCCATAGAATGCACAGCAACAGCACCACCAAAACATTTAAGGACATATAAGTACTGCACCAAGAAGAAGCAGTAACATCTGAATAAACATATCTTTCTGAAACAGGATAAAAACTGCAATACATTGTTTCTCAATATTAAGTGTTACTATCCCTTTAAGTGAATAACCTTCGCAAAAAGAGATGCATTATTATATTTTAAGCTGCCGACAAGTACAATTACCAGAAATCTATACAAGAGGGAATGAAAGCAGCACTTGAAAGGCTCTCGCAAACCAGACACGTTTACTTGCATACACTTTAAACATTTGCTGCAACTAAGTCAGACTGAGGCTAGAATGAACTCATAAGAACATGACTGGTGCAACAGAACTTTTTAATATGGAACTGTCACTTTGTAACAAATAAGTGATTTTTAAAGCACTTTTAAAATCACCAACATTTATAGTATAAAGGGCAATTATCAACTATCCAACAGTTGCCCTGTCAGCAGAACGGATGTCTGAAACAAGGCCCTGTTTTATCTATGCTGCACTGCTCATGCTAGGTTCCTGTTCTTACTAATAATGCACTTCCCCACAGACCCTCTTTATCAGGCTTGAAAGCGCAACGTAGTGGATCTGAGGCAAATGTGCACACAACCCAGCAGTTTGTTGCTGAAAGCCACAGGCTTCCAGTTTGCATTACAACTTTACCCCCCCCCCCACCCCCACCGAACAGCTAGGAGCCATTTTGTCATAGCCCACTGGTTCATATGTATAAAGGCAAACGCTAACCAAATCTGGGGAAAAACAGAAGAACCATATTTATAAAAAGAAATCTCTGAATGCTAGATATGTCTCTGCTCTATTGCTTTGCATTCAAGGGGTTAAAAAGAGAATTTTAGTTTTACCTGTTAAATCCTTTTCTCTTAGTCCATATACAGGTTACTGGTAACTTTGGATAGGCGATCTGCCCTTTTAATTGTAGGCAGGAACAATTCTAGAATTGTATGCAGGGGGTGGAGCTTACCTTCCCTCCATGGCTGCAGCTAGCCAACCAGCTCCAGAAAGATTTGAGACGCTAACTATTGACTAGATAGTGGAAGGGAAAGAAGACTCCTGTGAGCATGACCCCGAAGGACACCACGGTCTGCCACAGGAGAGCCAAGCATGGTCCCTTAACAGGGTGAGAGACCAGTAACCTGTATGGACTAAGAGAAAAGGATTTAACAGGTAAGACTAAAATCCTTACCACTAAAACAACACAGGTTTACTGGTAACTTTGGGATGTCCAACCACTGAGTTTCCCAGAGGCAGGAAGGAAGGCAAGGACCAGGAGCAAGGCCCCCAAAGTCACCAGAGCAGATATGAGATAGCCCAACAAAACAATGAAGTGTCAACGGACACTGAACAGGGGTAACAACACCCCAGACTGCTACACAGCACACTGAACTAGAGCCAACAGGGCTCAAAAGTGAAGGAAACACCAAGAACTGAAGGAGAACCTAGACAGGCAAGACTGCCTCCAGGATCTTCCTCCCAAAGCTGGCGTCAGCCGATGCCAGCACATCAACACGGTAGTGCTTCGAAAAGGTGTGCACAGATGACCAAGTGGCAGCCTTGCACAACTGATCAGCAGAGGCCTGATTCTTGTAAGCCCAACGAAGCCCCAATAGATCTTGTAGAATGAGCTGTGACCCAAAAGGTGACAGGCTTCTTCTTCAGCTCGTAAGCCTTAAGAATAGTGAACTTGATCCAAGAAGCAATAGTCACTTTGGAAGCAGGTCTTCCTGCCCTGGGACCCTCAGGAGTGACGAACAGGGCATCAGATTGCCTGACAGACTCAGTGCGATGTACATAAAACTTGAGAGAATGCGCCACATCCAACAAGTGGAGATCCCTCTCCTTGTCATAGGTGGGTTCAGGGCAGAACGAAGGCACCGCAGTCTCCTGATTGATGTGGAACTCCGAAACCACCTTCGGAAGAAACTCCTGAGAAGTGCGAAGCACTGCCTTGTCTTTGTGGAACACCAAAAAAGGTGGTTTACAGGACAGAGCATGTAACTCCGCGACACGGCGAATGGACACGATCGCAGGAGAAAGGCCATTTTCCACGTCAACAGGCATAGAGGAATAGTAGCCAAGAACTCAAATGGAGGGTGCTGAAGAATGCCCAAAACCAAGTTAAGATCCCACGGAGGAGCAGGATTCTTGAAGGCAGGACGATAATGAGCAACTCCCTGGAAGAAAACCTTAACATCAGGAAGTATGGCAATTCGCCTCTGAAAGAAAACAGAGAGCAGAAGTTTGAACCTTAAGGGAACTCAAACTGAGGCCCTTATCTACAGCGTCCTGCAAAAAAGGCCAGGACCATACGCAGATCAAATTCCTGAGACAGGTCCTTGTCAGCACACCAAGATAGAAAGGTCGACCAGATATGATGGTAGATCTTGGAAGAAGCAGGTTTGCGGGCACTGAGCATAGTAGCCACCACCCCAGAAGAAAACCCTTTCTTCTTCAATATCGTCAAAGCTAGCCGATGAACATCCTGCTTCCACAGGTAACCCTGTAGAAGAAGATCCAGATGGTAAGGGAGCTGGAACGGCTCTGCCACTGACAGATCCAGCAACTCCGGAAACAAAGCTTGGTGAGGCCAGTACGGAGCATTCAGAATGACTGGACAGCGTTCCAGTCGCAATTTCCGTAACATCCTGTGCAACATTGGGAGGGGAGAAAAGATATAGGCCAGAGGAAACAGCCAAGGAATGGACATTGCATCCACCTCTAGAGCTAGAGGGTTCCTTCACCTAGAGTAGAACCTCGGAACCTTCCTGTTGTGTCTTGTCGCCATCAGGTCGATGCAAGGAAGACCCCACTTCGGAACAATGAGGGTGAACACCTCTGGGTGCAGTTCCCATTCTCCACTGTGTGTCAATTGAGGAAGTACGCCATGACGTTGTCTACCCCAGGAATGTGCACTGCGGATATGGCACAGTACCTTGTTTCCAGCGCCGTCGCTTCAGCGACGCTCGGTGTCTTTCCACGCGTCATCTGCAGGCGAGAGGCTTCAGAGTGAAGCAGGCCTCTGTTTTATGCCATGCTTCCTGTAGTCTACTCCTACCTACTTCCTTTCTCTGAGCCTGCTCCTCCTACCTACTTCCTGTGGAGGGGTTTAAAGGGCAGTCTGAGTCCTGCCTCAGTTACCCTTACGTTGGTGTTCTGTGCAGTTCATTATTTGTATTCCTGATTCCTGTGTATGATCCAGCTTTTCTGTCCATCCATTCTGGTGTTGACCTGTGGCTCTGTCTGACGATTATCCTTGTGCGTTCCGATTTGGCTCAGATATCCTTTCTGGTGCAAACCTGTGGTTCTGGCTGACTACCCGTTCTGTGTATGACCTAGGCTTGTCTGACTACCCACTCTGGTGTTGACCTGGGGCTCTGTCCACTGCGTATCCAGCATTCCATCGCTTTAGTGGATATCCTATCTGGTGCAAACCTGTGGCTCTGGCTGATTACCAGCTCCGTGTAGGACTTTGGCTCGTCTGACTATCCTGTCTGGTGCTTACTAGAAGGCTCTGTCTGTTCGGTCCTTTGTTAGTTCCGTTATTCAGGCATCCTTCCTAGTATAGACCTGGGGCTCTAGCAGACTCATAGCTACTGACTGCAGGCTGAGTTAGTATCACTCTTGGGAGTTACCGTGCCGCGAGACTCCAGCAGGCTGAGGCCGAGTCTCGGACAGTGTAGTGGTGATGTTGGGGGACTGCTATTCCTGATACAGTACTCGCCTTTTCATTCACCCACTGTGTATATATTTATATTGCATTACTGTTATTATTCTCATAATAAAGGTTATATTAACTATACCGTCTGACTGCTGGTTTTGCTTGCCACTCGTAACGGTGTTCTTCTGCCCAGGACAAAATAGACTTGACCTCTAACCAAGCGGCGCCCTGCTTGTTGATGTAAGCCACAGCCGTGGAGTTGTCAGACTGTACCCGGACTGGACAGTCTTCCAGCTGAGATGTCCAATGACGAAGGGCATGAAATATCACCCAAAGCTCCAACACGATGATGGGAAGGAGAGATTCCTCCGGAGACCACTGACCCTGAGCACTCAATCGAACCAAGATCGCTCCCCAGCCGGAGAGTCTGGCGTACGTCATCACCGTGGTCCAGAATGATACGAGGAAGGACTTCAGCAGATTGGAGAGGTCGAGCCACCACGACAAACTCAGTTCTACATGAAGAGGGATGGACACTGACATCTTCAGAAGGTCCGGCTGACCCTTGCACACCTGGATCACAAACCTCTGGAGTTCCATGGTGTGCGCCATGGCAAACGGGACCGCTTCTATGATGAATTTCCCCACTAGACAGGACAGCTTCTTGGCTGGAACTGGATCTTGAGCTACCTCGTTCGTGAGATAAACCATGCTCTTCCGGGTGACAAAGAGAAGGCCCAGGAAGACCAGACGCTGGGATGGAATAAGATCTCACTTGTCCATGTTAGTGATCCAGCCGTGATGGGTGAGAGAGTGAATGCATAGCTGAACCTGCTGATGAAGAGGTTCCGCAGAGGGGGCTTTCAGAAGCAGGTCATCCATGTATGGTGTAACTCTGATGCCGTCCCGGCGGAGGACGGACACTAAAGCTCCCAGGACACAGTTGAAAACTTGAGATGCTGTAGTCAGACCAAAGGGAAGAACTGAAAACTGAAAGTGCCCCGGTCGCAGGAAAAACTGAGATACTGCCGGCTCTCTGGATGAATGGCGATGTGTAAATACACGTCCTTAAGATCCAGAGAAGGAAGGAATTCCCCCGTGGACATAGCAGCAATCACCGTCCATAGAGACTCCTGGTGATAATGAGTCCGCATCACAAAGGAATTAAGATCCTTCAAATCCAAAATAGGGCGAAAACCGCCATCCTTTTTGTAGACCACAAAGAGGTTTGAGTAAAAACCCATACCTCTGTCCTGAACTGGAACTGGCTCTAAAACATCCATGTTCATAAGAGCCTGAATAGCGCCGTTGAACAGCCTGCTTTTCTCCGCACCATGAGGCGTATGAGAAGGAAAGAAATGAAAATGAAGAAGAGAGATGAAAGGGATCCTGTATCCTTCTGCCACCACCTGTAAAATTAATGGGTCCGCCACTGAATCCTTCCAGACTCTGTGGTAGTGACGCAGACGGCCACCCACAGCAGAGTGGCTTGGAAAGTCTTGGGCTTGCAGGAGACCTTGGGCTTCCATTGCTGTTAGGGCTTGGAGGAGGCATGTGGAGCTGAGAGAACAGTCTGGTTCACCGGATATGTCTCAGTCTGAAAGGAGCGAAAATACTGATTAAGCTTAAGCGGCGTTTTCTTCCTGGGGACCAAAGGTAGAAGTGTACTCTTACCCCCAGTGGCCTCACTGATCAGATCTTTAAGATCTGGACCAAACAAGGAAGTACCCTGAAAAGGTAAGGAAAGCAATGCTTTCTTGGAAGCAGTGTCAGCAGTCCAGATCTTGAGCCAAAGAGCCCGTCTGGCAACCACAGACATGGTGGAAACCCTAGCCACCAAACAATGGCATCAAATAAGGCAGAAGAAAATAGTGCTGTGCCTCAGAAATGTTGGCAAGAAGGCGCAACATATCAGACGTAGGAGCACCCTGACGGATAGCCAGGGTGAGGTGTTCAGTCCAGACCGCAATGGCCCGGTTCACCCATGCTGCAGCGAATGCTGGATGCATGGCAGTGCTAGCAGTGGCAAAAATGGGCTTGAGGGAGACCTCAAGTTTCCTGTCAGTCCAGTCTTTCAGAGCGGACACATCAGAAACCGGCAAGGCAGTAGACTTAGATAGCCTGGAGATAGGAGCATCCAACTTGGGAGGATGAACCCACTGAGCAAGCCCTGTCTCAGAGAAGGGATAAAGCTTGGCAAATTTCTTGGACATAGAAGGTTTCCTGTCGGGAGATTTCCACTTTTCAGACACAAGGCAGTCAAGAGTGGGGTTAGGTGGAAAGCAAGCAAGGGGCTTTCTAGGCTCTTGAAACACATCAGAGGGATCAGAAGGAACCTCCTGAACTAAGCGAATGTTTAGGGTAGTCAAGACAGCCCTGATCAGGCCATCAGCCGAGGGCTCAGGATCAGCCACAAATGGATCCACAAAAAACTGAGAGGAGCCCACAGCAGAACATTCCTCAACATTCGAATCCACCAGCAGTTCCTCTTCAGAGGAATCTGATACGTCAGGTTCTCCCTGAGGTTTTGGCAGGGAAGACTTGATGGAGGAGGGTGTCTGCCAGGAATGGAAGACCCCCTGTAACTGGGATGGAAAGAATTGCAATGTGGACCTAAGGTCCCTAGTAGCAGCCTTGAACCCTTGCACCCAAACTGGCTCTAATGCATGGCTGGAGGTCCCTGGGAGACTCTCAGGGACATCAGAACATGCTGGGCATAAATGACCTGAGAATTCTCTAGGTAACCCTGAATGACAGGAAGAGCAATGCGCAATAGGGGATACAGAGACCCCAGCATCCTTAGCCTTAGGTCTGGCCCCAAGCTCCAACGGTATAGACATTCTCACAGTGTCAAATAACTTTATAATAAAAAATCACCCAAGTACAGTGTGTAGGATTAAAGTTTCACCCCAGAAATCGCTAAACTAGACTTATATGGCAGATGAAGGGTTAATCAGCAGAGGAGAGAAGGAGAGTCCAAGCCCTGCGTAGGATACTCATTCTGGAAATAGCACAAAATGGCTGCCGCGGTGGGAGCCAATCAGAAAAGTGTGTGTGAAGCAAGAGCTCATGGGAAATGTAGTTTTCCCAGAAAAAAATACCCAAACAGTGCCTGAAGCCCCCTGAGCCCCCCCCAACACACTAGAAACATGAACAGGATGATAGAGCAAGGGCAGACAAGAAAAATGAGCCATCTCTGAAGTTGCTAGGTTAAGCGGTTGCAGAGATATGTCCCAAACTGTACAGTCCCATAGGAGTGGAGTAATGGCGCCTATTCGGTAAATCGCACCTTACAGGAGCAGAACTCAAATTTTACAAAATTGAACCAGTAAAATAAAAATGTATGAAACGTAACTAGAACATGTTAGAATACCCGAAAAACACTGAACCAGTAGGAAAAGTGTCAGAACCCCCCCTAAAAGATGCAAAACCAGCAGCTAAAGGGTTAAAGTACCACATAAACCTGCTTCAAAACACCCAACAGACATACAGATAGACCCAATGAGTGCAGGAGTGTGCAATAGGAACTCCAAAGGAAAACCCCTGTGTGGAGGGGCACTGTGGGACATGTGGCAGCACTCAAAGGGCACTCCCCCCAGGGCTTAAGGTCCACAAAAAGCACCTGGTTACTGAGCTAGCCACATCTAAGGGCATTGTCAGTTATGGTAATACGCCTAATGGTGGTATTCCATTTCTAACAGAAAAATAAAAACATTTCTAAAACTATAACAGAACTGTTCTCTTGCCTGTGTCTTCACCAAGGAACAAATCTTTCTGGAGCTGGCTGGATAGGTGCAGCCAAGGAGGGAAGGTAGGCTCCACCGTTCTAGAATTGTTCCTGCGTACAATTAAAGGGGCGGATCGCCTACCGAAAGTTACCAGTAACCTGTATTGGATGACAGAGAAAGCATGATTTAAAACAAAATGAATTTGTTTATATGGCGCAGTTGTCCTGTCATAAAATTCCATCCAGGCCAGTGCTAGCTTCCATTGTCAGATGAGGCATTAAAGGAGCTGTAAACTTATTTTAAGGATTTTTTTATAATGCTTTCAATGGAAAGTTTGAGTCATAGACAATGACTCTCCGTTTTAAGCGATAGGCACAGCACAACCAGGTGGCCACAATAGGAAACTGCACTTTATTTAATTAAAAGTTTGAGCTGTAATATATTTGAATTAAAACAATCTCCCAGCATTTAAAGTAGCTTTGATTTACTCAGCATAGAAATAATTACAATGGTATAGGGCATTTACCATAGGGTACAAAATGTTCATATACAAAATTCTTCTCTACATTCTACACAGACACTCAGATGCTGTAAGGCTACCATATGTTCCACAGCAACATTGTCATGTGGAGGATAAATTACTGCCTCCACACTGATACCATGTCACTACTGCTCCCTTCAATCAGGGATGTAAGAACCAGGGGTGGATGTGGGGGACGCATCTCTCGCCAGGAAATCATGCAGAGGGGAAGATAATGTAGAAATCTCCCCCAGGCACTAGGCGCACCGGCTTGGGGGGCGCAGGGTCTGGGTGACCAGCAGGAGAGGAGCGCTCTCCTGCAGGTCACCTCCTTGTAGCGTGGCCGAGCAGAGTGGACCATGCGTAGAGGAGCTTCTGTATCCTCTACCCTGATCTGAGAGGAAGCTGCTCGCTGAGCAACGAGCAGCTTCCGTCAGACAGGAAGAGGATCAGAAGTTCCTCTACCACAGTCTGCTCGGCCACGCTACAAAGACAAAGGCAAAGTGACACACAAGGGGGCAACGAGACACACAGGGGGGCTGTTGGGGAACAAAGCAAAAATGCTACCCCCCCAGATTTGTGGGGGTTCCTACATCTCTGCCTTCAAATGGAATTCCTTCAGGGATCTTGGGACAAAGATACAGAAAAGTCAGGGGGTGCTGTACAAATTCATATAATAATGCTGACAAAGATACGTATAATATAGTATCCAACTAATACACACACTCTGATATTGGCCAATTGCAAGTCAATAATCAATCTTGATCAAGTCAAGGAGAATACTGGTATTTAATAGACTGAACTGTCCACAATATTAGCGGAAGGTAAGGCTCCACTGACCTATAAGTTCATATGAATAAGCAATGCTGTAATTAATGCTTTTGTTAATCTCAGGCGTGCCCCACTTTGGGCTTAGGTGGGCCACATCAGGCCTATGAACCGCATATTGAACATCCATTACACAGGGGATTTTTCAAGATATTGCAAATGAACCTATGATAGCATAAGGTGTTACCTTCACTTTTAACTCTTTGAGTGCCAGAGGGGTATACAACGCATTGCTTTCACTGAAAGGGTTAATACCAGCCAGAACTTGAGCTACATTGATGCTAGAGTGGAAATGATGGGGGCTGTAGTCCTTAGCAGCTGGAAAACCAAAGGTTGCTTACCCAGTTTTAGGCAAAACAACAATGTCCCGTGTTTGATATCAAATGACATTGCATCTATATATATATATATGTATACATTTTTTTTTTTTATATTATAGAGGATACATCCTCCCTCCTGACAGAATGACCCTGAGAATGCATAATGGTTTGCCGGGTACAGTTGAAGGAGCTGTGAGGCATACTCCTTTTTCAGAGCTGTTATTTTCAAGTTTGTCTATGACAGATTTCATGTATTATGTCTGAAAAATGTCAGAGTCAGTGTTTCAGAAAACAAATGCTACTGACATAGAGTTATTCATCAAACACAGCATCAATGTCATAAAGTTTCACTGAGGTTTTATTAGTCTTTGGAATAAAGATACTAGGACAGAGCAAACTTCTTCTCACTCGTAGACAACGGAGAAGGGCAACATTCGTATTTGCATTCCGAGCCACACGCACGAGAGAGGAACAATGATGGTGTGCACAGTATGCACCGTAAGAGACAAATAAAAATTCCCTTTGATTTAACACATTAACCCTCAACTCAATGCACTGAATACCTCCTCTGGGACTCAAAGAGTTAACCTTTTGAGTGCCAGAGGGGTACGCAACGCATTGCAAAGCAATGCGTTGCGTACCCCTCTGGCACTCAAAGGGTTAAGGACTGGGCTATTTTCACCTTTAGGACTATGTAAAATTTCAGCTTTCTAGAATGTGTCTATTAAACATGGTTTTGTAGTTTTATTAAGTGCAGCCATGCAAACTTTATATTTCCAGCTTTCAATAATCTTTCTTTTGGTACTACGTAAATATATATCCCCTACAAGTAACATACATAATTATGGCCAAAAAAAAAAGACAAAAAAAAAAACAAAAAAACAATAAATATATTTTTTCATGATTTTGCACTACATTGTTTGAACACAGTTAGTGCAGTAGTCATAGAACGGCTCTAATTAAATTCCGTTACCTCTGCCATTTACTAAAACACCTTAGAAGCATCCACTGTTAAGCGCAAGTTTAAATTGTAGGGTTAAAGGGACAGTACTATTTATTGTTAACCCTGTGAGTGCCAGAGAGGTACGTAATGCATTGCTCTGCAATGCAATGCGTACCACTCTGGCGCTCACAGGGTTAATACACAGAACCAACATAAAATAGATATTAAAAATGTAAATTGTGGTATGTGTTATTTATATTTTTTTTTAGTATTTTCAAGGGGCAAAGGCTAACAGACTGTCCCCTTAATCTGGGACATGCCCTCTTCTGGGACAAAGCAAAGGCACCATTATTCAAAAGGGTAAGCTACATTACATTTGGGGCCTCATAACCCCCCCAACCACTCCCACACATTTACATTACTAGGGTCAGAGTATCCCAGAGACTCTTTACCCTTTGGGTGCCAGAGGGGAGAGCAAAGCATACTCCGTACCCCTTTGGCACCTAAATGGTTAAAAATTCTGCCCCATACTGCTTGATTCAAGAGATATGGATGTCATGTCAAACGGAAGCGGGAAGCGAACATGAGCCCACTTAACCCTTTAATGAACAGAAGGGTGTGCAATGCATTGTATTCCTCTGGTCTTTAAATTATTAAGATTCCTATGTGCAGTGAGTAGAGTCTGAGGTCCTGTGGTCCTGCTATCAACTGTCATGTCTGCCTCCATGGGCTTGACATCCAAGACAAACTGAAGATGATCTCTCTTTAACAAAGTGAAAAGAACAAAATTCATAGGGGCAATTAGGCTTTTCTGGCCTTATTAAGGTAAATAGGGGGTTATTATTAGGAGATGTTAGTCCACCTTTGACCCCATCGCGACAATGGACGTACATGTACGTCTCGCAGAATCTGGCACTTACTGACAGAGGACGTACATGTACATCCAGGAAGTCGTTCAATGCAATGGGGAAAAAAAGTTTGGCGGGCGTTAAGTGCCAGCCGCGTATGAGCGCAGACGGTCACTAAGGGGTTAAAATTGTTTTAGTGACATCAACAACATTTCTTTGAGCTCTTTGAATGGCAGAGAAGTATCCAATGCATTGTGTTGCAATGTACTGGATACCTGTCTGGCACTCAAAGGGTTAAATCTTTCCCAATATAAACTGCTCAAAAAAATAATGGGAACACTTAAACAACACAATGTAACTCGAAGTCAATCACACTTCTGTGAAATCACACTGTCCACTCAGGAAGCAACACTGACTGACAATCAATTCCACATGCTGTTCTGCAAATGGAACAGACAACAGGTGGAAATTATAGGCAATTAGCAAGACACCCCCAATAAAGAAGTAGTTCTGCAGGTGGTGACCACAGACCACTTCTCAGTTCCTATGCTTCCTGGCTGATGTTTTGGTCACTTTTGAATGCTGGCGGTGCTTTCACTCTAGTGGTAGCATGAGATGGCGTCTACAACCCACACAAGTGGCTCAGGTAGTGCAGCTCATCCAGGATGGCACATCAATGCAAGCTGTGGCAAGAAGGTTTGCTGTGTTTGTCAGCGTAGTGTCCAGAGCATGGAGGCGCTACCAGGAGACAGGCCAGTACATCAGGAGACGTGGAGGAGGCCGTAGGAGGGCAACAACCCAGCAGCAGGACCGCTATCTCCACCTTTGTGCAAGGAGGAGCAGGAGGAGCACTGCCAGAGCCCTGCAAAATGACCTCCAGCAGGCCACAAATGTGCATGTGTCCACTCAAATGGTCAGAAACAGACTCCATGAGGGTGGTATGAGGGCCCGACGTCCACAGGTGGGGGTTGTGCTTACAGCCCAACACCGTGCAGGACGTTTGGCATTTGCCAGAAAACACCAAGATTGGCAAATACACCACTGGCGCCTTGTGCTCTTCACAGATGAAAGCAGGTTCACACTGAGCACATGTGACAGAAGTGACAGAGACTGGAAACGCCATGGAGAACGTTCTGCTGCCTGCAACATCCTTCAGCATGACTGGTTTGGCGGTGGGTCAGTAATGGTGTGGGGTGGCATTTCTTTGGGGGGCCGCACAGCCCTCCATGTGCTTGCCAGAGGTAGCCTGACTGCCATTAGGTACCGAGATGAGATCCTCAGACCCCTTGTGAGACCATAAGCTGGTGCGGTTGGCCCTGGGTTCCTCCTAATGCAAGACAATCCTAGACCTCATGTGGCTGGAGTGTGTCAGCAGTTCCTGCAAGAGGAAGGCATTGATGTTATGGACTGGCCCGCCCGTTCCCCAGACCTGAATCCGATTGAGCACATCTGGAACATCATGTCTTGCTCCATCCACCAACGCCACGTTGCACCACAGACTGTCCAGGAGTTGGCGGATGCTTTAGTCCAGGTCTGGGAGGACATCCCTCAGGAGACCATCCGCAACCTCATCAGGAGCATGCCCAGGCTTTGTAGGGAGGTCATACGGGCACATGGAGGCCACACACACTACTGAGCCTCATTTTGACTTGTTTTAAGGACATTACATCAAAGTTGGATCCGCCTGTAGTGTGGTTTTCCATTTTGATTTTGAGTGTGACTCCATATCCAGACCTCGATGGGTTGATAAATTTGATTTCCATTGAGAATTTTTGTGTGATTTTGTTGTCAGTTCATTCATTCAGATCTAGGATGTGTAATCTTGGTGTTCCCTTTACTTTTTGGAGCAGTGGGATGTGTAATCTTAGTGTTCCCTTAATTTTTTTGAGCAGTGTATAAACTTTGTTTTGATGCAAGAAGTACAGTATCTTGTGGTGAAGGAGTCTTTAGATTATGTCATCAAACAAGAAACTGCTACTTTAATGATTGCAAAGACAATTATGGACGAGAACACTTCAAGAGCAGTGCTTGACATTATGTAACCAGGTGCTCTTTATTTTAAGGGCGTTTCAAGCTTTTGACATCTAATGATGAGGTACTCAGTTTTATTCCACAATTCTACTTTTCAGGCAGATGACTCCTGAAATTAGCTTGGCTGGTGAATGACACTTGTAATGTTCAACAGTCTAAGTGCCAGGAGCATACAATGCATTCCTTTGCATTGCTGTACTTCTCTGGCCATGGATGAAGGGAAGCTATGCTGGTTACACTAATACTAACCCTGCTGAAAGAACTTTGGTAAAACCTGTGGGGATGTGCAGAGCAAAGACAGCTCCTATCAGGGGGACTTGGGGGATAAAAACCTGACTCACGCAGCTGGCAAGAGGACTAGGCTAAACATATTAAATTGGCAGATAAACCCCTTCAGTGCCAGAGGGTTTTTTAAAAGGATGGTAATGTTTCACAATAAAAGCAGCTCCAATTAATCTTCATAGTGTTTGGGCAATGGAGACTGTTATTTCAGTACTGTCAGAGTTATAGTTCAAGAGCAATTGAATGATAAAGTATCCCCCTCCTGCCCCTTTTACTGATGTAACTCTGCTCACCTCAGAACAGCAAGACTGTCCAGATGGATCTCAGAGAGGTATAATCTTCACTTAGCATAAGGGAAAGCCTGAAAAATCTGTCAAGGGGGGCAGGGTGTTCATTGTTATCACAGTAAAAAGATTGTCCCTTGCTGTGAGCTGTCTGGTCCCAGGATCAGATTCCACATCTGAGGAGAGGTGACTTACACAAGATAAAATGGGCGGGAGGGGGATACTTTATCATTCAATTACTCTTGAACTACAACTCTAACAGTACTGAAATAATGCTCTCCATGGCCTAAATACTATGAGTAATTGGAACTGCTTTTTTTGTGAAACATTACTATCCCTTTAAGGGTTGCACACCCTTCTTGTACTGAAAGGGTCAAACCATGCTGCATGGCCTTTACCATAGACCCAAGTGCTGGATTCATGGTTTTCAGTACAGTTCTATTGCAGGAATCTCTGTCCCTCTAATTGGCTGTCTAGCTAATGCACATGAGTATATAATGCAGCCCTAGCTATTTCAAGAGGATAGACCTAATAGATAATTGGCTCTAAGACAATAGTTTCCCTTTAAATGAGAATGAACACCTCCTAATAATAACCCCCACTTATCTTACTATAGCCAAAAAATCCTAATGGCCTGATGAATTTTGCGCTCATGCCTTTGTTCAAGAATAACATCTCAATCAGTCCTGGATATCATGTCCATGGAGGCGGACATGATAGCTGCTGGTAGCTTTTTCGAACTGAAGCAAGCAGACTACATGTTTAACCCTTTAAGTACCAGAGTGGTGTGCAATGAACAGCAAAGAAATGTGCTGGATACCCCTCTCTCACAAGCAAAGGGTAAAGGGATAGCTTTCCAGTAATTAATACCAGAGGGACTGTAATTGTAACAAGATTTTATCCCATTGAGTGCCAGAGGGATATGTAACGCATTGCTCTGAAATGCGTTGTGTACCCCTCTGGCACTCAGATGGTTAAACTATTCTTTCTGCTTTCTCAATTTTTTGCGACATATGAAAATCATACGCATTTCGTTCTGTTAGATAACGGTGCGTATCATTTACACTAAGCACCAACTGAGTGCTCTCTGTATAAAAAAAAAAGATTAACATGAAAGAAGACAAGTCAGGAAACGTACCCAGATTATACCACATGTCCCGGATTTCAAAGCCAATCTGCCGTCTCATATCAGCGTACCTGGAGAATAGAAACGCATTTAACTTGAGAATTTGTACAGTTTTATACAGAATTCACCCTTATTCATCAAGTTATAAGAGGTGCAGTTCTGGGGAAAACCAAATGCACTATAGGAATCAAATAAAAATTCCCCAATTATCAATGAGTTAAATGGGGATTTTAACCCCATCACTGCAACAGAGGTTTCTAATGCACCAATTAATGCTTTGAATGCCAGAGAGATATCCAACGAAATGCCTCTCTGGAGCTCAAAGTGTTAGCAATGCGATGCAGACAGCTCTGACATTGAGTTAAAGACTCATTTAAATCAGTGGAAATGTTTATTTCCCCCATAAGGTGCAATTTATTTCCTCTGCTTTAGCTTGATGATTAAGGCCATTTCTACTCAAGAATCAATATGGCTGCCCCCAATAAGCCTATTTAAAGCGATAGCATCTACTGGGACAAAATAAAGACAAGCGCAGTAACATTTTTTTAAGAAGATATTTCTATTGTAGTTCTTTTCCTGTTAAGTAAAATAATGGTATTGCCATTGTTGACAAATTGTATATTTCCAGTTATTAGTTTCATTTTTTTTTAATGTTAAAAGTGCCCTCTAGTGGTCAGACTTCAATTATTCTGTTGCATTCTAATGGCGAGGTGAGTCACTGACAAATACTTCTCTAAAGAATGTGATCAAATCTGTTCATGCTGTCCGCTTGAACTTTCAGCAAGTAATCAAGCAGTCACTCACTTCCAGATAATTTGAAATGTTATAATGTTTGAATAAAACAATTGTCAGCAGTGGGAGTGGCCTTGTTTTACTCAGCAAGAAAAGCCCTATAACATACATGTTTTTGTTTAAAACACCTTACTGCTCCTTTAAGTTAAGAAAATTAAACAGATCATGGTTTTTATTTTTGACATCTCTTGCTCCAGTGAGTGTATTAGAAAAGAATTTCCCAGTTGTGACAGCAACACAAGAGTTGGCAGAGTTTTCACTATCAGGGCCTTCTTTATCAGGCTTAAACAGCTGCACTTCAGCAGCAAACAAACTGCACTCTGTGGCAGAAATGAAAGTACCAATTGATTTGAATGGTGTTTTTAAACCCTTGAAAGCTAAAGAGCACCACTTTAATGATGAGGGGATTTAAGGAATTTGTATTTCCCATAGGGTTCAGGTGGTTTGATCCACAATGGCACCAGTTCAGCTGGGTGAACAACACTATGATTAACTCTGCAGTGTATTAGAAGGGTCTGACTATTCAATTATAATAATAACTAGTTGAAGAGCCCGTTGCACGGGCCACAGTGCCACTGCCAGCAGGTCGCGGGGCAGTCATGCCCAGTAGAGACTGCCCACGCCGTGGCTAATACAGTGCCAGCCGGTTGCGGTGCAGTCATGCTCAGTAGAGACTGCCCGCGCCGCGGCTGATACAGAGCAGGACGCTCCTTTTGGAGCGCCCCTCTCTGTATCAGCTTCATCACTGGCAGTCTCTACTGCGCATGACTGCATCGTTACACACATTTTAGCGAATTATTATATAGGATATTATATTTTATATACTCTTCTCTGGAACCTTGTAGATTTCTCATAATTTGTATCCAATAAAAGGGATATTAATCTTTTATTTAGACTTTACACATTCTGCAAGGGCACAATATGAATTTAGTTTTATTTCTTGAGTTATAAATAAACATAATAATGAAGACAATATTTCCATAAGATCACTTATCACTTCGACTATTGGCGACAACAGCTACCATGATGGTTAAAAGATTTAGGCCAACAGGAATGCAGCACTTACTTGTTGAGAATCTTGTTTCTTTTGGTGCTTGAAAAATTCTCTAGCTGTAGGGATTCTTGGGTGAGGAAAGCAACAGCCAAGTGAAAATAGTTATTCCACAGCTGGAAAAAAAAGAAAGAGTGAGTGTTATTTCTTACATGTAATTGCTTCACTTGTACTTCTTTACACGGGGAAAAAAAGTTATGTTATAAGCTTTTCCTTCTGAGCGAAACAAGGATAGTCATGTATTTTATTCTATACCTGGACAACATTTTTCTCTAGCTGAAAACTCTTGAAGGAGCAGAATATCCTATATAATAATTCACTAGGATGTTTGTCACGATGCAGTCATGCACAGTAGAGAATGCCCGCATTCCGGCAGTCTCTACTGCGCATGATTGCATCGTGTGGAGCAGTGAGGTAGCGGCCGCTTAACCCTTTCAGTGCCCTCTGGCACTGAAAGGGTTAAAATTACCAGGACTTTGGTCCATGTACACGGGATTTTACACTAGTTTTTAAATGAAAAACATAAGTTATAAGGCTTTTGCTGTTGACTAAAAAAAAAAAAAAAGTATTCCCACTGCTCGAACACTTTCCATTCAAAAGTAGTTATAGTTCAACCATTACTTTTTAATCAAACTAATTCCTAAAAGATTTTTATATTGCTCACTATAGAAAGCATAAGTCATAAACTACTGTTCTCCTTACTATGTGATAGGAACACCGCTACCCAGTCTCCATGCAATTGCAGTTTTATGTAAAAATAAAGATTTGGGGCAGTAAAACTATTAAATGAAAGGTATCCCAGAAGTAGGAATACTCTTGTTTTACTAAATACAAAAAGCATCAAAATGTTTAATTTATTAAAAAAAGAGAGAGAAGCTATATTCAGACACAGACTACAACATTTTACAGGCCAAATCATTTTTTAATGAATAATAACATACTATAGGAGTTTTCCTGCTGAGTAAAACAAGGATCCCCTCACTGCAGGAGTAACAGCACCATCATTTCCTGACAGTCTGAACAATTATAATGAAAGAACTGCCAGCATCTGGAGTACTTTTGTTTTACTCAGCAGGAAAGATCCTGTACCAAACAGGTTTCCATAAAGGAAAAAATCAAAACAAAAAAAACAACGGTTTATCATTTATATGACCACTCTTTGTTTGTGCGTATAACATTCAATAGTGTTATATTCCAGGTAAGGTTTTAACCACTTAAGGACCAAAGATCCTAGAGGAAGATGCGGATAAGGACCGCACAGAGGACTTCGGTGCATCGGAAAGTGTGACTGATGACGTGTATTAGTGCATGGAACGGGGGGCTGAGACAGACCGCTCCGGTCTGGGAGAGGTCAATTTCACCCCCCGCTTTTACTCACAGTGAGATGTAAGCGCAAAATACGTGACATGCAGGACTGTCACCGGCCCTTTAGGCAAGGAAACCAGTAATGGTCCTGACCTTCACCTATCCTTAAGGGGTTAATATATATATATAAAAAATAAGTTATTTTTTTGTGTGACTCACCTTTAACCCATTGAGTGCCAGAGAGGTATCTAATGCATTGCAACTAAATGTGTTGGCTACCTCTCTTGCACTTAAAGGGTTAACCTGATGCTAAGCAATGCATGTACACCACTCTGGTTTTCAAGGGGTTAAAGTGAACTTGTCACCTCTGCAGAAATTTAGTGCGTTTTACAAATAATTATATCTGGCCTCTGTGTTCTACTAGCTATTTTTCTGTGAGATCAGTCATTTTTGAGAAATTAACCTTTCGTGGCACTGTCTGGCACGTTGTGGTAATTCCTTGCACAGTATTCCAATTAGTTTTATGAGGCCAAGCACATCCCTCTCTGGGCTATTACACATGCCCTCAGTGTTTGTGTTCTACCTACACTCCTACACAGCACAGTGCTTGGTAATACTGGTCCGACACAGCACAGTGCTTGGTAATACTGGTCCTACGCAGCACAGTGCTTGGTAATACTGGTCCTACGCAGCACAGTGCTTGGTAATACTGATCCGACACAGCACAGTGCTTGGTAATACTGATCTGACACAGCACAGTGCTTGGTAATACTGGTCCTACACAGCACAGTGCTTGGTAATACTGGTCCTACACAGCACAGTGCTTGGTAATACTGGTCCTAGGCAGCACAGTGCTTGGTAATACTGGTCCTACACAGCACAGTGCTTGGTAATACTGATCCGACACAGCACAGTGCTTGGTAATACTGATCTGACACAGCACAGTGCTTGGTAATACTGGTCCTACACAGCACAGTGCTTGGTAATACTGGTCCTACACAGCACAGTGCTTGGTAATACTGGTCCGACACAGCACAGTGCTTGGTAATACTGGTCCTACGCAGCACAGTGCTTGGTAATACTGGTCCTACGCAGCACAGTGCTTGGTAATACTGATCCGACACAGCACAGTGCTTGGTAATACTGATCTGACACAGCACAGTGCTTGGTAATACTGGTCCTACACAGCACAGTGCTTGGTAATACTGGTCCTACACAGCACAGTGCTTGGTAATACTGGTCCTAGGCAGCACAGTGCTTGGTAATACTGGTCCTACACAGCACAGTGCTTGGTAATACTGATCCGACACAGCACAGTGCTTGGTAATACTGATCTGACACAGCACAGTGCTTGGTAATACTGGTCCTACACAGCACAGTGCTTGGTAATACTGGTCCTACACAGCACAGTGCTTGGTAATACTGGTCCTACACAGCACAGTGCTTGGTAATACTGGTCCTACACAGCAGAGTGCTTGGTAATACTGGTCCTACACAACACAGTGCTTAGTAATACTGGTCTGACACAGCACAGTGCTTGGTAATACTGGTCCTACACAGTGCAGTGCTTGGTAATACTGGTCCGACACAGCACAGTGCTTGGTAATACTGGTCCGACACAGCACAGTGCTTGGTAATACTGGTCCGATATCGAGTGCACTAGCACAAAGTGGGAATTACAAAGGTTCATTTCTCAAAAATTATTTATATTATAGCCAAATTGCTAGCACAATGTAGAAAGCGTTTTTATTTATTTTTATCTCTCTGAATGTCATAGGGGTACACAATGCATTGTGTTGCATACCCTCTGGCACTCAAAAGGTTAAAAGACTTATCTTGAGGTGACAGGTCCACTTTATTCAACCACTAGTGTAAAAGCCCGTGTACACGGGCCAAGGTCCAGGTGATGTTAACCCTTTGAGTGGCAGAGGGGTGCCTCTCTGGCACTCAAAGGGTTAAACGGCTGGTCCTGCTCTGTGTCCTGCCGCCGACACAATCATGCTCTGTAGAGACTGCCCGAAAGCACAGAATGCTCCCAGCACAGATCTCCCAGCATTCCGTGCTCCCAGCACAGAACTCCCAGCATTCTGTGCGTTCGGGCAGTCTCTACTGCGCATGACGGCTTCTGACAAACTTCCTAGCGAATTATTATATAGGATGATATCTGTAGAGAAAACCCATACCTTTTAAAGGAAATATGTACAGTTCCCTTTCCCTTTTTACTTAAAGAAATGAAGGATGGACAAAGTGATATTGGAGCAAATTATGTTAGAATTAATAGATTATGCACTAGGTAGTCTTACAATAAGTCAGACACTTATTATCACTGTAAAAGGGTACAGAACACAGAGGCAATATATTTCTCCATTTCAGCCTTTCAAGAACAACAATATTGTTGAGAATCCTTTTATTATTACATTTTCTGTAGAAGCAAGAAGACTTTAAAGCTGACATGTTTGTCCCATTTTAATTGCATGCTTCAGCAATACGCTGACTGTATCTTAACTGTAAAGTCGGTTTCTTTTACAGTAAGTGAAGCACTGCAATGGTTGCACGCATTTATATTCACATTATTGCTATTCACTTAGAAGATCTGATTATCTATTCTGAATATCAGAATGACTGGATAGAGTTCCGCGTTAAAAAAATGTTCCTATTGGGAGGCTCCATTTTAAGCAGGGACCCCCTTCTCTCCTCTCAGCTCCTGCTTTCTCTTAAAGAAGAAGTAACATGTCCTAATAATAATAAACCTATATACACACACACACATCTTAATAAAGTCCGGAAATCATATTGGCCTCTATGTATGCTGCCCTTGTATCTTTGTTCTAGAGATTTCTTCTGTCTTGGGTGTCATGTCCAAGGAGGTGGACATGACACTTGCTAGCAGGACCTCAAACTCTGCTCGCTGCATGTGGTAATCTTGGCCCTTTAAGGAGCAGAGGTATCTACAAGTCTTTCCATAAAGAGATAGTAATGTGTCATTATAAATTAAGGTGTGATCATTCTTTATACTTTGTAATAATGTTCTGCACCATTGCCAATGTTCTAATCGGCCTAGTTTGTATAATTATATTATAATAAAGTTTCCTACTCTGTTTACAGATATCAATCTTCTTCCTTCAGATCTGAAATTCGGTTGCTTGAGGGACAATTTTCTGTCCATCAGTATAAGGAAAATCCTGCTCCCATTGACGAAGGAGGATAGGTTTTTTTCATATGCTGGTACGACCAGACCGGCTTTCTGATCTGAAGACAGAATAGCAATGTATGTAAAAGGGGCAGGGAACTTTATACTATAATTACACATAAATTAGACTGATATGAACATTGGCAATGGTGCAGAGAGTTATTACAAGGTATAAGGAATCATCAAAGCTTATTTTATAATGACACATTATAAGGGGCTTTCTAGGCTCCTGAAATACATCAGAGGGATCAGAAGGAACCTCCTGAACAAAGCGAATGTTTAGGGTAGTCAAAACAGCCCTGATAAGGCCCTCAGCCGAGGGCTCAGGATCAGCCTCAAAGGGATCACCACAGCAGAACATTCCTCAACATCTGAATCCACCAGCAGTTCCTCTTCAGAGGAATCTGATACGTCAGGTACTCCCTGTGGTTTTGGCAGAGAAGACTTGATGGAGGATGGGGTCTGCCAGGAATGGAAGACCCCCTGTAACTGGGATGGAAAGAGTTGCAATGTGGACCCAAGGTCCCTAGTAGCAGCCTTGAACTCTTGCACTCAAACTGGCTCTAATGCATGGCTGGAGGTCCCTGGGAGACTCTCAGGGACATCAGAACATGCTGGGCATAAATGACCTGAGAATTCTCTAGGTAACCCTGAATGACAGGAAGAGCAATGCGCAATAGGGGATACAGAGACCTCAGCATCCTTAGTCTTAGATCTGGCCCCAAGCTCCAACAGTATAGACATTCTCACAGTGTCAATAACCTCATCGTAAAATAAATCACCCAAGTACAGTGTGTAGGATTAAGGTTTCACCTCAGAAATCACTAAACTAGACTTGTCTGGCAGGTGAAGGGTTAATCAGCACAGAGCAAGCCCTGCGTAGGATACTCGTTCTGGAAATAGCACAAAATCGCTGCCACGGTGAGAGCCAATCAAACGAGCACGCGAAGAAGGAGCTCATGGGAAATGTAGTCTTCCCAGAAAAAGTACCCAAACAGTGCCCGAAGCACCCTGAGCCACCCAACAAACTAGAAACATGGACCGGATGATAGAGCAAAGGCAGACAAGTAAAATGAGCCATCTCTGAAAGTCGCTAGGTTAAGAGGTTGCAGAGATATGTCCCAAACTGTACAGTCCCATAGAAGCGCGTGAAACTCAAGTTTACAAAATTGAAACAGTAAAATAAAAATGTATGAAACATCACTAGAACATGTTAGAATACCCAAAAAAACACTGAACTAGTAGGAAAAGTATCAGAACCCCCCCCCCAAAGATGCAAAACAAGCAGCTAAAGGGTTTAAGTACCACATAAACCTGCTTCAAAACACCCAACAGACATACAGATAGACCCAATGAGTGCAGGAGTGTTGCAATAGGAACTCCAAAGATAAACCCCTGTGTGGAGGGGCACTGTGGGACATGTGGACCTGCAGCACTCAGAGGGTTGCTCACCTTTCCTGCACATCTTCTGTCTTCAGACTACCATAAGAAGAAGCCTCGGTGGGCAACTCCTGAGGAAAGAACTTGTAGCCAAGGTTTTACCCCCCAGGGCTTAAGGTCCACAAAAAGCACCTGGTTACTGAGCTAGCCACATCTAAGGGCATTGTCAGTTATGGTAATCCGCCTAATGGTGATATTCCATTTCTAACAGAAGAATAAAAAAAATCCTAAAACTATAGCGGAACTGTTCTCTTGCCTGTGTCTTCACCAAGGAACAAATCTTTCTGGCGCTGGTTGGCTAGCTGCAGCCAAGGAGGGAAGGTAGGCTCTACCACCTGCATAGAATTCTAGAATTGTTCCTGCGTTCAATTAAAGGAACGGATCGCCAACCCAAAGTTACCAGTAACCTGTATTGGACAACAGAGAAATATTATATATATATATATATATATATATATATATATATATATATATATATATATATAGTCCATGGCACTCTATAAATTAGTTAAAGCAAGAGCAAAATATTTTATTTGCACAAATTTTATAAACATATATACTGTAATTTAACCCCTTTGCGTACCCCAATGACGTACCCCAATGACGGTCCTGGCAAGTTATGGAGTTCAGGGCTCCCGGCACAGCTACATGCCACTCTGGAAGCCCTGAACCAGAAGTAATAATAATAAAAAAAAAGCCCAGTGGTCACCAAGTGCCAGCTGCGCGTGCCGGTCATTAAGGGGTTAAGCAACATTTAGTTTGAGTTTTAGTGCTGTGGAGAATTGTGATACACTTATATACACACATTGATCTCCTAAAAAAGAGGGACCTCAGGGTTCTAAAGAGGGTCAGTACCCCCTAAAAAGGGACATTTGGTAGGTATAAGTGAAAGGTCATAACGTCTATCCAGTCCTTGTTAGAACTATCAAAATTGCACTTCTTCCTTTACCTAACGGTATCTGTACATCTCCCATTCTATATATTAAGACTGCAATCTCTATGAGGCAAGGATCATCAATCCTAATGTATGCATACACAATGTGCCCCTTATGATAACTGTCTGTATACTTAACTACTGCCCTTAATGTATTCCCTCTATACTAAATGTAAACTGTAAAGTGCTAAGTACATCTGTTGGGACTATATAAATAATAATATACACTACTGTGCAAAAGGTTTAGGCAGGTGTGAAAAAACACTGTAAAGTACGAATGCTTTCAAAAACAGACATGTTAATAGTTTATATTTATCATTTAACAAAATGCATAGTAAGTGAACAGAAGATAAATCGAAATCAAATCAGTATTTGATGCAACTACCATTTGCCTTCAAAACTAGGTACACTTGCACACAATTT
The DNA here is from genome assembly GCA_037306005.1 of Rhinophrynus dorsalis. NCBI lineage: Eukaryota > Metazoa > Chordata > Amphibia > Anura > Rhinophrynidae > Rhinophrynus > Rhinophrynus dorsalis. The sequence continues at coordinate 67,650,303 of CM074724.1, forward strand.
TTTAAGGAACTCCGCAGGTACGTTGTTCCAAACATCTTGGAGAACTAACCACAGTCCTTCTGTGGATTTAGGCAGTTTCAGTTGCTTCCCTCTCTTCATGTAATCCCAGACAGACTCAATGATGTTGAGATCAGGGTTTTGTGGAGGCCATACCATCACTTCCAGGACTCCTTGTTGTTCTTTATGCTGAAGATACTTCTTAATGACTTTGGCTGTACGTTTGGGGTCGTTGTCATGCTGCAGAATAAATTTGGGGCCAATCAGATGCCTCCCTGATGATATTTCATGATGGATAAGTATATGCCTGTACTTCTCAGCATTGAGGAGACCATTAATTCTGACAAATGCCCAACTCCATTTGCAGAAACGCAGACCCAAACTTGCAAGTAACCTTCACCATGCTGCACTTTCCCTGCAGACACTCATTCTTGTACCACTGTCCAGCCCTTTGGCAGAAAACTGCCTTCTGCTACAGCCAAATGTTTAAAATTTTGATCATCAGTCCAGAGCACCTGCTGCCATTTTTCTGCACTCCAGTTCCTGTGTTTTCGCGCACAGTTGAGTCGCTTGGCCTTGTTTCCAAATTGGAGGTATGGCTTTTTAGCCACAAGTCTTCCATGAACACCACTTCTGAGCAGACTTCTCCAGACAGTAGATTGGTGTACCAGGGTTCCACTGTGGTCTGCCAATTCTGAGCTGATGACACTGTTGGACATTTTCCGATTGTGAAGGGAAGTAAGCATGATGTGTCTTATGTGCTGCACTAGGTTTCCTTGGCTGACCACTACGTCTATGGTCTCAACATTGCCTGTTTCTTTGTACTTCTTCAAAATAGCTTGGACATCTAGAAACCCTTGAAATTTTTGCCTGGGAAAGACATTGCTGATGCAGTATAACTACCTTTTGTATTGGCGCTGTGCTCAGTCTTACCATGGTGTATGACTTTTGACATTAAACTGTCTTCAGCGACCTCACCTTGTTAGCGGAGTCAGGCTGTTCCTCACCCAGTTTTATTCCTCCCACACAGCTGTTTCTGTTTCAGTTAATTATTGTGTTTCAACCTACATATTAAATTGAGGATCGTTAGCACCTGTTTGGTATAATTGTTTAAAGGGGAACTTTCACCTGATAAAAACTTTTTACCATCTGTTCAAACACATAACCAGTATCAGGAAACGGTATGCTTAGGTTTTATTTTTACGTGCTATTACAGATATTTGATTTTCCAAGACTAGCACTTCCGCATTCAGTGGCACAGTGCATCTTCGGCACAGCTCTCAGGACTTCCCAGCACTATTACAGCCTCCTCCCACCTCCCTCCCAGCTGCCCCAGCAAGCGCGTTCACGTTTCACTTCGGTGTGGTGTGAACGGCTCCTACCGTTATAGCAACTTCAGTATAATGCCAATTGTAGCTTGCTATAACGGTAGGAGCCGTTCACACCACACCGAAGTGAAACGTGAACACACTCGCTGGGGCAGCTGGGAGGGAGGTGGGAGGAGGCTGTAATAGTGCTGGGAAGTCCTGAGAGCTGTGCCGAAGATGCACTGTGCCACTGAATGCGGAAGTGCTCGTCTTGGAAAATCAAATGTCTTTAAGAGCACGTAAAAATAAAACCTAAGCATACCATTTCCTGATACTGGTTATGTGTTTGAACAGATGGTAAGAAGTTTTTATCAGGTGAAAGTTCCCCTTTAATCATATACCTGACTATATGCCTACAAAATTCCTGACTTTGTGCAAGTGTACCTAGAAGAATTGATGCTGTTTTGAAGGCAAAGGGTGGTCACACCAAATATTGATTTGAGTTAGATTTTTCTTCTGTTCACTCACTATCATTTTGTTAATTGATAAATATAAACTAGTAACATGTCTATTTTTGAAAGCAGGCTTAATTTACAGCATTTTTTCACACCTGCCTAAAACGTTTGCACAGTATTGTATGTACATATTACCATTTCCTTCCTAGATTTTCTGTTGTTCCTTTCACTCTGATGCATGATGGGAAGAATTAAAAAAAACATTTAATACTAACCATTTGAATGCCATGGGGTAAGCAATGCATTGCAAAGCATTCTGTTGCTCACTCCCCTCTGGCATTTAACCCTTTGAGTGCCAGAGGGGTAAGCAACACATTGCTTTGCAATGCATTGTGTATCTCACTAGCACTCAAAGGGTTGAAGGTAAGTCGTTTTTGACTACACAGATTCTGACACTTCATGTTCTAAAAAGTTAAATATCCAATAAGTTTTATTTATTTTATTTCCCATTTTCACCTATTATATTTTTACACTTTTGTACTTTTAAGTCCCTAACAGGGAGCTCCTTGAATTACTGTTTATAGTGAGCTTTCTGTCGGGACCTGTGACAGAAGAGACAGTGGCAGACAGATCAGATGTTTATGATTTATTTTATTTTCCTGTGGGAGAAAATCAGACGACAAGTATAATATTAATAGTAATAAAAGTATCATCAGGTCTTACATTTTCCTCTAGATCGCTGTCACCATCCATTGTGATTAACACTAGAGAATGATAGAACAGGTTTCTACATGACATTCATCTTGTGCACATAATGGAGCTCTGGAGATTATCCAAACTTGTCGAATTAAATTCAAATTAAGTTTCATATATATATAAAAATATCTTATTTACAAGCCTGGATAGTCATAACTGTATTAAAGGTGAACGAACACCTCCTAATAACCCTCACTTGCCTTACTGTGGCTACAAAACCCAAAAGGCCCTAATCATTCTCCTGTGTGCCTTTGTTCAAGACATAATACATGCAGTCAGTCAGGGATAAATGTCCACAGAGACAGAGGACAGTTCCTGCCCCCCCCCCCCCACCACCACCACCACCAAACAGAAGTCTGCTTACTTAACCCTTTAAGGACCAGAAACGAGCACAACACATTACAAACTAATGAGTTGTACACACCACTGGTCCTTAAAGGGATAGTAATGTTTGAAAAAAAAGTAGATCGCCGAGTCTCCCATTGAAGGAGGACAGGGTTTTCCTTTGCTTACTGAAGTTTGTTTCTCGCTGTATCCGTCTGGACCAGACAGAGCTGCATCAGTGACGTGGACAGAAGGGGCGGGAGGGGGATCCTACTACAGTTAATATCGCGCAAACTACAGAAAGTTGTTTAAAATAGCGCAATGTGTTACTTTTATTATAAAGAGATCTTGGTTTTTTTTTTTTCCATAAATTACAATCAATCACTTTAAAGGATAGAGAGAGCGTTTCTTTCTATTTCTGTGTTGGAATTTAGTCCCATTACTCTTAACCCTTTGAGTGCCAGAGGGGGTACCATACCCCCCGGCACTCAAAGGGTTAAAGACATGTATGCTAAAGAGTCCCTCTCTCTGTCTTTTGGTGGCAACGCACATATAAAAAAAAAAAAAAAAAAAGTGGAGGTGTTCTGGGGCAAACCGTTTGCACTATAGGGGAGAACTAAAAATGCCATTTGATTTATATTGGGATTTAATCCCTGGAATGCTAGAGAGGTCTCCAACACGCTGCTGCATTGGAGTCCTCTCTAGCATTCAGGGGGTTAAAATCCCAACTTAAAACAATTGGAATTTTTAGTTCTCCCCTACAGAGCAAATGGCTTGCCCCACAATGTCGCCATTTTTTTTTATTTTTTTTTATTTTATTTATTTTTTTTTTTAACACATGGTCCTAAGTGTAATGTGAGCTCACTTAACCCTTTGAATGCCAGAGTATTACAGTATACATTGGAACGGGAGCAGGACAGATTCAGGAAAACATTTACAGTAACACTTTATTTTGATTTTAAATATTCTGCAAGTACATAGTATGTACAGCAACACTGCATATACTTGTTTCCCATCTTCACTTTTTTTTTTTTTTATTTATTATAATTTAATGTCCCTGAGAATGAGCTACCTGGACCAATCTGCAAACAGCTTTCTGCAGGGAACATGAAAGCAGATCTAACGATACAATGTAAAAAACGAACAACGTAAAATAGAAACCACATGGATCGCTCACACTATAAAATTGTATTACATCCTGCTTTGACTGTCTATTGACCAGAATACTCTCTGGAAACGGGGATCTGGTGAGCTCACTGTCAGTGACATTAAAGTACAAAAATAGTTGAAGATGAAAAATGAAAAGAAAAAAAAAAAAAAAATCTATTTTATTGTATTTGCATCCAAGGAGTTAATAGAAGGATTTGCTTACGGATATGTTCCTCATACGGCAGTCACGTATAGTTGTTCACTAATTTCTTGCATTTGAACTGTTTAACTGTACAGGGACATATAGCTACTGTGAGAAGATAATCGCCCCATTACAAGTGTGTGTGTGTGTGTGTGTGTGTGTGTGTGTGTGTGTGTGTGTGTGTGTGTGTGTGTGTGTGTGTGTGTGTGTGCGGGTCTCTGTGTGTGCGGGTCTCTGTGTGTGCGGGTCTCTGTGTGTGCGGGTCTCTGTGTGTGCGGGTGTCTGTGTGTGCGGGTGTCTGTGTGTGCGGGTGTCTGTGTGTGCGGGTGTCTGTGTGTGCGGGTGTCTGTGTGTGCGGGTGTCTGTGTGTGCGGGTGTCTGTGTGTGCGGGTGTCTGTGTGCGGGTGTCTGTGTGCGGGTGTCTGTGTGCGGGTGTCTGTGTGCGGGTGTCTGTGTGCGGGTGTCTGTGTGCGGGTGTCTGTGTGCGGGTGTCTGGGGGGCGAGGTGCTTGGTCTCTATGGATAATCTAGATTATCTATGGATAATCTAACTCGGTGGTTCTCAATCTTTTTTGTTCATATTTAATGTAATGTATCAAGGGAATAATGAAGGGTACAAAACATAAATATACAGTTAATAATAGTTATTACAATATTAATTACAAAACTAAACATAATATGCATAATAATTTTTTATAAATCTTTATTTAAAAGTCCATTTTTGTTAGTCTTCGTTGAAAACACGGGGCACACTAAGTTGATGTGCATGGCACACCAAAGTACTATAGCACCCTGGTTGAGAATCACTGACCTAAATACAGACCTAAAATGGTGCACAACAAAATAAAGAAAACTGCAGATAGTATTCAGTAATATATACAACCATACCTAACTGTAGTATGAAAGACTCCTACCTAAGTAAGTGCACCTTAAAGGGCAAGTATCACCTCCTAATAATAACAACCACCCTTTTATCTTACGATGGCAAGAAAATTCTAAAGGCCACCTCAGAATTTTTACCACTGTCCAGCAAATATCATCCATCAGTCCTGTTTGTCATGTCCATGGAGGCAGACATGACATTTGCTAGCAGGGCCACAGGACACGTTACCCCACTTCACATGGTAATCTTAACCCTTTATTTAAGGAGCAGAGGGCATGGAAACTCATTGGATCTCAATACTTTGCACAAAACTCTAGTCTTTATGACTGCTTTAGCCTGAAAAAATAACAAACTGTCCCTTCTATGGACATACCATCCAGGACTGATTGGAATTCATAAGGGATCTTAGGATACTCTGGCCAAAGTAAGGTAAGTGAATGTAAACAGACTGAGCCGCTGGTTAGTCCCTCTATGCTCTAACTGAGATATCCTGGACACATGGACGCAGCGCTTTACAATTTAAGGGTTTAAACAATACAGGGTTACCGGTGCTTTGTAGAGTGAAACATTGGGTGCGAGGTCCCTGCCCAAATGCTTACAATCTATATTACACAAAGAATTTATCACCAACAAGAAGTCATTTTGGTTTTCATGATTATGGGCAAGATGTACTAGTCTTCAGTGTACCCCTGCCATGAAACAGGAAGACAGAGGTGTAAATCTCCCACTTCCTCATTATTGGGATCATGATTGCATAAAGAAAGTGCAGCACTCCTGAGAGGTGCAGGTATGCGTGTGTGGGTGTGAAGAGGGTTAAATGAGGCTTTTAACTGACTGGAGACCTCTCTGTAGCACTCAGTGTGTTAAATCAGATAGTGTGTTTTGTTTTAGGGTGTTAATCCCCTTTAAACCAGACTCTAAGTCCTATTGATCTGGATGGTTATAATCTTTGCACACTCTCATTTAGGTTATTTATCATGTGTACAATTACTATTAATCATCAGACTCAGGCAGGGGTTAAAGCGGCTTGCCTGGAATAACCCCAGTCACTTTTCCATCTTACCTGCAGTTCAAAGTTGGCTTGATCCAGGAATTTTTTGTTCAGCATGTCCGCATATTGATTAATTGCTCGTAAGAAGACTCTGAAACACAAAGAGAATACCGCATAATTAAACATTTTCAGCACATTTGCTAACTTAGCCTTCTAGTTAGATGCAAATCAGAAAGGCAGTCAGATAATGACGGAGACCTGTAATAGCTATTGGTTAGACTAAGCTGATTACATTGCTGTTATGGTGTTTAATTTAACCCCTGGGAAGATAGAAAGTAGATAGGTCTCCAATACATTGTAAAGCAAAGCACAGGAGAAAGGGCCTGTACTAAAGGGGATGCAGTTATGATGGGGCCTAACAACCAAGGAGACACATAGGCCCCTGAAAGAATATTTTTGTGTTATGGGGCCCAAAATAATGTCTACACAGTGGCCCTTCAAAGACTGGTTATAGCAGTGGTTGGATACAATCCAAAGGGTTAAAAGAGTGACCACATCCCAAATAAGAAAACTCTAGCTAATCATAAAACTTCAATAAAACCTGCATAACTGTTTTAAAGTTTAGGTATGGCATTTTACTAAGTCTGCTACATTGGGAACAGACATCATAAAATGCCTGAGGCTGCACTGTGCACCCTAAAACTGGTTCCCATCAGCCATTCAGGGAATCAGAAAACTGACCCTCCCCCTGCTGGAACAAGACCAAGATGTTAATGGTTCTTACCACAAACACCTTGGTTGCGTGCAAATTCCCAGACGGAGCGCAGACATCTTTCCATAGTGACGTCTGCGCACCTGCACTGTCAGTCCCAGCCGGTTCTAGGAGGCATTGCTAGGAGCCATTCGGCTCCAAAAGGGACGGACAGCGCAGGCATGCAGACGTCACTATGGAAAGATGTCTGCGCTCCGTCCTGTTGTCAGTCCGGTAAGAATGGATAATTCTATTTAACAAGGTAATAATTCTGGCGACTAGCGCTACTGAGCAGCTAGTCGCCAGATGGGGAATTATTGCAGCTCAAGTTTTTTAGCGCTGGTAGTTCTGCTTTAACGGAACACTAACAGTAATACAATAGGTTGATATAACTTTGAATATCATGTCCTTACAAATATCATGTGCAAAAATTAGTTGTTCATAAATTACATCCCTAAAATTCAATCCTACACTTGCTTTTTAATGCATGTGTAAATTGTCCAAGCATATGAAACATCACCGGAACACTTAATTAGCATATGAAATTACATTCATAATCATAATTAGCATATGAAAGCACTCTGAAAGGTTAATAGCATACAGTACCAAGGAAAAATATCTCAAAATGACATGATTCTAGTTAAAAGTAGGACACCGGTTTGCTCCCAATACTGAGAGAGTGTAAGTCCTAGATTATGGCTCTGCTTTGTATTGATCGGAACAGGTCCACCTGATGACTACAGTGGAAGGCTGCGGCTTAAAGTAAATAAAGTTTCTGCTGTAATAACTTTTGAATGTAAACTTTCTCTGTTTGCCATAAAAAAGGTTTCATCAAAGGGATAGTAATACTTCGTTTATCTTTATTTTGTAGGCATTAAAAAAACATGAAGACCGATATAAGTCTGATCTATCAAACCTTTATGGTTTGAGAGATATTCACAAGCAAAGTTTCCCCTCCAGCCCCTTTTACCTAGTGTAAGCCATCTCTTCTCAGATGTGGAATCCAGTCCACAGACCAGACAGATAACAGCAGGGGACAAACTTCTTCCTTTGAGAACAATGAAAGCCCTGCCCCCTTGACAAGTTTTTCAGTTTTTTCCCTTTTCTTAATTGAAGATTGTCCCTCTCTGCAGTCTACCTAGGCACCTCCCTTCTGATCTGCTCAACAGTGTTGCATCAGTAAAAGGTGCGGGAGGGGGATACTTTGTCATTGAATTACTCTTGAACTACAACTCTGACAGAATTGAAATAACACTCTCCAAAGTCCAAATACTATGATGATTAATTAGAGCTGCTTTTATTATGAAACATTACTATCCCTTTTAACATTTTTATTACTTCTTTAAAGGGCAACTATTGTGATATAGTGGCATTAAAAGGGCAGTATTGTGAGTCCCAGAAGACCGTGTGTGTGTGTGTGTGTGTGTGTGTGTGTGTGTGTGTGTGTGTGTGTGTGTGTGTGTGTGTGTGTGTGTGTGTGTGTGTGTGTGTGTGTGTGTGTGTGTGTGTGTGTGTGTGTGTGGCGCACAACAGGGGGTCTGAAAAGATACCATGTCCATGTGCATGCCCATTTCCTGCCCTGCTCAATACAGGGCCCCATAAGCCAGAATTTTAATTTAGAAATAATGCGGAGGGCCAAATGCACTTTTTGGAGGAGTATTTATGTGTAAATATATATTAATATGTGTGTGTGCGCGTGCAAATAATAATATTGCATACAAACTATACCAGGGCTTATAATTTTAAGTCCTTTGCTACTAGCCAGATCTGAAAAGTTACTCGCCACTGCAAGCCAAAACATACCCACCAGGGCTGAATTTCTACTCGCGAGGGCTGAATTTTCACTCGCCATTGGCTAATGGTGAGTGGAAATTTTGAGCCCTGCACTATACCCCTCCCTGAGTTGTGAGTGAAAATAAGATGATTAAATCTGACTCTCCTTGTGCTTCTGATCACACAGCTGCACAGACAATGGGGGAGATGCACTGAGGTGATAAAGCAAAGACAACTTCTTCAGTGATATCACTTCTCCAATTCCTATGTTATTCTATGGCACCAGAAGAGAGATCTTCCTGCATTCTATTAATAGAATAACATAGGAACTGGAGAAGTGATATCTCTGCTGTATCACCTGTTTATCACACCTTGGTACATAACCCCCCAAGGTCTCTGCCTCTGCCCTGACTCATTCTGCACTGTTAGAATTATACATTGTATAAACATGCTTTTGAGGTCAAATGTATCACTACCATTTGTAGAGAAGCACAGAAGTGATGTTTTCTCAGTTGTGTACAGCCATGCGAAGAGTTAAACTAAATCAGCACTCGAGACGGATTTTGCCCATCCCTGCCACCAACGCTCTGTATTGGGCTTCTATTATCCAAGTAAGCAAGGCTATAGCGCAGATACAATTATTCACTGATAAGAATTCATAAAAGGTAAGGATGTCTCACTAATAAAGCACTGGATTGTTTTTATTTGATTCACCAGGATACACAATACTTGTTGGAGCCAAGAATTATTCTACAGAGCCAAAGTCTTAAAGGGTTTAAGGACCGTGACGGTCATAGCACATCATCTGGTCCTTAAAGGGTTAAACAGTTATAACAATTGAATAAAGCCAGTGGCGTAACTAGAAGCCACCGGGCCCTGGTGCAGAAATTGCCGCCGGGCCTGGCCCCCCCACCCCAATCTTCACGTTGCCCCATTCACATCACTTACCTCCATCTCCCGCGCGGTTCTCAGTTATGCAGAGCGCTGGGAGATGATGTAATCTCCCAGCGCTCTGCATTACTAGAGAGCCGGGAGATTACCTGAGCTGCTGCGGGCAGGGCTGTGGGAGAGTGGCGATGGGTTCGCAGGGGGCGGCCGGGCCCCTTGGAGTGACGGGCCCGGTCGCAGGTGCGACTCCTATTGTTACGCCACTGAATAAAGCATTTGCCAGAAATGCATGTATCACTGTTTTACTCATCAGAAAAAGCCCTATAAGATAAACATTTTTCATTAACGCAAAAAAAAACCCTTTACTCATGCTTTAAAGGATAGTAATGCTTGCTGTTAATAAACTTTAATATTGTAGACATTAAAAATATAAATTCAATGATGTATCGTTGTCTCTCAAACTTGTATAAGGTTTTAAAGTTCCCCCCTCCTCCCCTTTCACCGTTGTCATCCTCTAGCTGACAGAAGGAGATTCGGGTCGTGCGACCTGACAGCGGCTCTTCAGCAGAACCGAAATAGCTGTTTCTAAAAAGAAATACTTCACTGGAACAGTCTACAAAGAGTGCCGCGCTTTGTAGACCGTTCCAATGAAGTATTTCTTTTTTAGATAGCGCTATTTCGGCTCTGCTGAAGAGCCGCCATTGGGTTGCAAGACCCAAATCTCCTATCAGCTTTACAGCTGACGTAAGTGAAAGGGAAAGGAGGAGGGAACTTTAAAACCTTATATCTTTCAAACTATACAAGTTTGGAGACAACGATACATCATTGAATCTATATTTTTAATGTCTACAATATTAAAGTTTATTAACAACAGGCATTACTATCACTTTAAAGCATGAGTAAAGGTTTTTTTTGTGTTAATGAAAAATGTGTATCTTACAGGGCTTTTTCTGATGAGTAAAACAGTGATACATGCATTTCTGCCAAATGCTTTATTCAGTTGTTATAACTGTTTAACCCCTTAAGGATCATATGATGTGCTATGACCGTCACGGTCCTTAAACCCTTAAGATCACAGCACGTCACATACTTTTTACTTACAGAGCTCTACCAGGAGAACTGTAAGTAAAAACGGGGCCTAAAACTGACCGCTCCAAGACTGAAGAGGTCTCTTGTAGGCCCCGAAGCGGCGCGTAACAGGTCACGCGTACCAGCACGTTAGCAAGGATCAAAGAGGTCGTTAAGGGAAGGTCATTTCCCTGGACCACTGGTCCTTAAGGAGTTAACCCTTTGAGTGCCAGAGGGGTATGCAATTCATTGCTTTGCAATGTGTTGCATACCACTCTGGCACTCAGAGGGTTAAACGATCACAAATGGATGGCTGTTTACTATCATATCCTATGGATGACTGCAGTTTGTGATTAGCCTCTTCTATACAGTGCAACAGAGTAACTGTCTGGACACCACAATACAGTGTAAAAGTAAAAAACTTTTAACCTGTTGCGTTCCAGAGAGATACGCAACACACTGCAAAGGGTTAAACTCCAATAACCTTGGAACAAATCATCTCCCTGCATGGGGGTTTGGCCTTGTTTCACTCTACAGTAAAACACCACATATACAGTTTTTCTTAAAAATGCTAAAGTATAATTTGCTTTTATTATTCTTTATGTAAACATGAACAGCTTTTATCAAAGCGACTTTAATTGAGCGTTTAATACGTAACTCTTCTCTATAATTTAGAGGGATATATTCAGAAAGCTAAAAACTGTCAATACTGGAGCAAATCAACTGCCCCATAGATAACAAACATCCAACAACGCAGATGTATTTAAATATGGCTTTTAACCCTTGAATACTAGAAAGGTCTCTGACACATTGACTTCGCAATGTACAGGAGACTCCTATAGCTTTCAAGGGGTTAAAAATCCCACTTAAATCAATGACAATTTTAGGAATATTTATTTGTCTCCTAAGGTGTAGTTGGGTTTGCTCCAGAATTGCACCTGATTAGTTTACAGAAATGCTTAACCCTATGACTGCCAGGCGGGTATGCAAAGCATTGCAGAGCAATGTGTTGCGCATCCCTCTGGCACTCAAAGGGTTAAAGAAGCAATAAACGTAATGAAATGTTGTAGGGCTTTGCCTGCTGAGTAAAATAAAGGAACTCCCACTGTTGTCAGTTGCTTTATTCAAATGTTATAACAGTTCAAATTGTCAGAAGCAGTTTATATCACAATCTATGAAGAACTGTTTGTCAGTGACTCCCCTCTCCCATAGAATCCAACAGCATAAGTAACTCAAATCTGACCACCAGAGGGCAGCGTTAATGTAAATCACATAGTTTAAACTGTAATAACTCTGGAAATATGATCTCTCACCAGTTGGAGTACCCTTTTTAGCTCAGCGGGAATGCTCTGCAATATATGGTTCCCCACCACCACCCAAAATAAAATAGTTTGCTGCACTTTAAGAGCCTTATGCAAGACACTAAAGAGGTGCAATGCAGAAGCACCAAGTCTGTATGGGATTTTGGAATTAAAGAGTTCTTAAGGATTAAGAATATACTTAGGGCCATATGTTCAAAGGGATAACGATAAAAAATTGTTGTATGAAAGACAAAAATAAATCATTGAATGCATGAACGACATATTTTCTATAGAGTATTCAACAAAAAACTAGTAATGTCCACTGTGTATGGCACAACGCCAGAATTGACGGGCAAAGGGGCGTGGCTAAACTATTCTCCAGTGTCGTATAGAGAAAAATTTGTCGTAACTAACGACAAAAAATGACTTTCAAAAGACAAAATTTGTACTTTAAGAAAAAAGTGGAGGGAATGTGTTCTGAATGTGAGAATTTTCGTCTTTAGTTAAGACATTTTTAACCCCTTAAGGACCGGGAAAATCAGAGGTGGATTTGACTTAAGGACCGGAGCAATTCTGACCTTTTTGACTATGTCTTTGTTCAACAGTGTTTTCCCTCTAAGTCTTTTATTCCACCCCCATAAATTATATACTGTTTTTTTAAGCACAAATAGGGCTTTCATTGGATACCCTACTTATCTGGATAACCCACCATTTACTTTATTAAAATTAAAGAAAAAGGTAAAAAAAAATGTAAAAAAACCCCATCATTTTTGTTTTTTCTCTTGGGATCAATTGGGCGCAAAGGGTTAAATATTTATGGAGACTGCATGAAAGGTATGACTAGTCAGTCATACCTACAAAATGTGCAGTTTAAAGTGGCCACTGTCCCCCCTGGGTGAAAATCCCCATGTCCCTTTTTCCCACCCTATTTTCCCACTTTTTTGTTCATTACATTTGGCGGTGTTTGTAAGTGTATTACATGACTCCACAACAGTCACACTTCCAATTTTGTTTCTTGAGATGTTTTTTTTTTTTTTTTTTAAATAAAATATTTTATTTGTAAAAAAAAGTGTTTTTTTTTTTTTTTTTTTTTTTTAAATAAAAACAAGTGTATTTAGCAGGTCAGAAATTGACCTGCATTTAGCCATCCTCCTGTACCAGCAGTGAAGGGGTTAACACCCCCAGCTGCTGTATTTTGTATTTCCACTAGGTGTCTCCTCTCTGCTTCTGTGTCCCTTACTTTGATGTAAGGGACGCATTAGCAGAGAGGAGACACTAAAGGCAGTGAGTAGCACTGCCTCATTCACAGATTTAGAATGCCGGTACATGTGATCGCTGACGCAGCGATCACATGACCCGGCACTACCGACAGAGGCTGAGACTGAACGGTCCGGTACTGGACCGCTCAGTCTCAGCCTGGATTGAATGGTAGCAGCGTGCACGGCGGCGCGCTGCTACCATTTAACTCTTGACGTACCAGGACCGTCACTGGTCCTTAAAGCAAATTTACCCTTGACGGTCCTGGTACGTCAAGGGTCGTTAAGGGGTTAAAGACAATTTTGTTGTTAAGATATTTTTGTCTTCAGTTAAGAGTTTCTTTGTCGTTCCATACGACAATTTCAGTCAGGACAAATGACATATTTCCAATCACAACCGACACTCTCTGAAAATATTAATGATCCCAACGACACTTTACTTTGAAAAGTCGTGACAAAAGCTATTTCACTACTTCTTTGAACATATGGCCCTTAAACATGAGCAGTTTTAACACTATTGGACACTGCAGAGGAATCTGTTGGTGTTTAACTGAGATAGATGCTATCATACATTACAATCAGGTATGATTAAAATATACGCGATGATAATCCCAATTGCGGACCCCGTGTTGAAAAATGCAGGAATGCTCTTGGAGTAATAACCTAAGAAACCGTAGTCACAGAGAAAACCAACTGCAATATGGATGGTGAAGAAAAAAAATGCCATTGATTTAAATGGGACTTTTAACCCTTTCATTGCCAGAGGGGTACGCAACGCATACCTGAATACTAGTAAGATCTCCAATTCATTTCTTTTTAATTAATTGGAGATCTAACATCCAAGGAGTTAAAAGACCCATTTACATCAACGCAAATTTGTAGAATATTTATTTCAACCCTAAGCAGTTGGTTTGCTCCAGAATTGTACTAATTTAGTGTGGTGAATACAGGCCTTGATGTTTAAAAAAAAATTAGCTTGCATCTAATTTCCATAAATGTCCAGCCAGATACTGTTCGCTTTCTGACCACTAATCAGCAAGACAATTCATATTAGGATTTGATGCTTATTATTGCTCCGTGATTGGAACATCTGAAGAAAAGCTTGTTTTTCTTCGATAACAAATTCAGACAAAATTGCAGTGCAATTTAAAACCTTAAGAGATAATAAAATCTTCAGTCATGCAGTTCAGAAAACACCGCGTGGAAGAAGGCTTTGCTAATTTCAGGAGGTTTAAGAATGCTGTGATTGATACCAAATTTTAAATGAGGTTATAGAAGGCATTACTATAATGTCACACCAATTAAGTCAGATGGAAAGATAATGAAGGCTTTCATTTCAGTCGATCAATCTTATCAAGTCTGCACATGATGACTTTCAATAGCTTTGATAACAGATTGTTTGATCAAAACAAATAAGACTGCAATAAAAGCAGCCATAAACCAATATATTTGCTCATTTTATAAAGAAGACTGGATACCAAATAAGAATTAAAAATGGATATTATATATTGTACATAAAAGTTATAGATAGAGGCAAAAACAATATAAACAAAGGCCTGAACCTTAAATATAAGTAAACTGTCATGTCCTTCTCTGCCTTTACGGGTAATCCTGGCTTTTCTGTCCAGGTATTCTGTTTTCTTTTGGTCAGTTTGCCCACCTTGTTGTATGATGCTTTTTGTTGAGCCTTTATCAAGCGCTGGAACCTTGTGTCGGTGTGTGATCCAAGTGTTCCTCTTGAGGCCTAGTTTCTGAGAGTTCTGGCTTCCTGTAATTCCAGTTATTGACCTGTCTTTTTTTTTTCGGCTTCATTTACATCTCCTGATTTGTTTTGACTTTTGCTTGTTTCTTCGACTTGCTGTTTGTGTACTTTCTTGCCCGACTGGTTTGACCTTGGCTTGCCTGACTATTCTTCCTTCTCATTCCTGTTACCGTCTCTGCCTTCTTGTAACCAATTTGGTTTATTGACTATTCTTTCTTAGACTCCGGAGGTTCTCCTGTGCCCACCTTGTCGAGTTTGACTTCATCAATCTCCTATTGGGTTCAACCTTGTGACCCCTCGAGTTTAAGACTGGCTGTTACTGTTCCAGTATTACAACAGACACAACTGTACTGTTGGTAGTTTCCTTACTCTGATTCCAGTCTCGGTGAGTAGTTATCTGTATCTAGGGTAATCATTCAGTTATCTGGCTTTGCGCCCAGCACTTTTACCACGGCCTAGTCCATAGCAAGGCTTCCCTAGAGCAGCACCCCTCAGCTAGCCTCACTCCCCAGTCAGAGCACTTTAAAGGGATAGTAATACTTTGTTGTATCTTTATTTTAGTTTGTAGGCATGAAAAAAACATGAAGAACGATATAAGTCTTATCTCTCAAACCTTTATGGTTCAAGAGATATTCATAAGCAAAGTTTTCCCCTCCTGCCCCTTTTTCCTAGTGTAAGCCATCTCTTCTCAGATGTGAATTTGGTTGTAAGACCTGACAGATAACAGCAGGGGACAATCTTCTTTGTATGAAAACAATGAAAGCCCTACTCCCCTTGACAAGTTTTTCAGCTTTTTCCCTTATCTTAATTGAAGATTGTCCCTCTCTGCAGTCTACCTGGGCACCTCCCTTCAACCAGAGCAGAACAGGGGGGATACTTTGTTTGTGAATATCTCTTAAACCATAAAGGTTTGAGAGATAAGACTTATATCGTTCTTCATGTTTTTTTAATGCCTACAAAATAAAATAAAGATAAAATTAAGTATTACTATCCCTTTAACATCTGTCTTACTGAGGTCTATTAAGCAGTATAATCTGTAGTGTTATCTGTTGTCTTGTTTTATTCATAGTAATAGCAGTCTCTATACTCTCTGTGGGTATTCTACTCTACAAGGCATATCTCAGGCAGGTTACATTGGGCACACGGAGTCTGATCATCACATAAACACATTCTGCATATGTGTGGTTATAATGTATAAAGTGAACATACCATGAAAGTAACATTTTAGGCTGTACAACTGGAATACCCAAAGTTGATATGTTGCAAAACATATAAGATATATTAATGGTAAAGTATATTGCAAAATAAAATTGTCAAAAATTATAATTCTATTTTTTATTCAATTACATTGCCCAGTTATTATTTGCCTACAAACATTTGTAAAGGGATGAACTCCTCTCACTTCAGTATACCCAGCTGATGCCATGCTTTCTCTGGATAGCAACAAATTATGCCTGTAAAAAAAGTTATGGGTCCAATGTAGTATCTCAATAAGAAAAAAAATAAATGAAATGTGTGTTTCTGCTTTAAAAAAATATATTGGGAAATAATTTCTGACTAAAACCACTAAGTGACAGGTTTGTGCCAGGTCTGGAGTACAACTACACTATGACTAGCAAAGACACACACACAATCATTACTCCAAACTCACTGACTAACAGCACAAAATATGTACATTACGCATGCATGCGTCTAATAATACATTTTGTTTAGATGGTATAAAGTGGAAATTCTCCCTTTAACCCTTTGAGTGCCAGAGGTGTACGCAACACAGTGCGTTGTGTACCCCTCTTGCACTCAAAGGGATAAACATATCAAAAGGTGTGTACAATGTATTGCTTCACAATTTGTTGCTGATCCTTCTGGCCCTTTAAGTGTTAAAGAAGCAGAATAGGCCTTACAAATGTACTCAACCAGTTTCTGCAAGGGAGAAGATTTTCCCTTCTCAGACACTATTTCCAGATAAACAACGGAGAAAAGAGAATTCATCTAAACCCCTGGGAATTAGGTAATGGATTTGTTTTAAATATTAAAACAAATATAATGTAGGTATAATCAGGGTAACATGACCTTTCAAATCAATACTTTTATGAAGTTTATTATTTGATTTGAAAGGCATCATTGTGTGCTCCTTCTATGACAAACAAGCAAATAAATAAACCCGTAAAAAAAGACCAATGTGAAAATGTCTGTATTTCTGCTTTTATCTTATACTAGTCATATGCTGGCTGGCCATTTAATCCTGTATGCTAATAAAAATGCATTAGCGAATATCGGAACACAAGCTTAAAAGGATGTTTGACAAGTCATATGCACATTTAATTATTTTAGTGATCTAACTTTGACAAGCCTTTGTGTGCCCAGGCTCAGACAGGGATCTCTTTATCAATGCTCTGTATTACATTGTAGCTTCACTCAATCAGAAGTGCGCAGCATAATTTGTTGCTGAAGACAATGGGAAGGTTTCCCTTGTTTGAGACCTTTCTTGCACTGTGATTCAGACCACCCTCTATTTGATATATAATATTTGGAAGGCTAGTGGTCTTCTCAATTTTTTTCACAAGTGTTTTTTGACATAAGAACTGTCAGTAATTATTTGGCAAGCCACTATATGCCCTGGCATTCACACTAGACACAGGGCCGGATTTACATCTCAGGAGCCTGTAGGCACAGAAATCTGAAGAGCCCCCCCCCAACTGGCCATATCCACAATTCTCCAAATCTCCACATTACCCCCCATATCCATATTGCCCTCAAACTGCCCCCATCAGCTCCAACTGTCTTGCCCCATCGGCTCCAACTGTCTTGTCCTCATCGGCTCCAACTGTCTTGTCCTCATCGGCTCCAACTGTCTTGTCCTCATCGGCTCCAACTGCCTTGTCCTCATCGGCTCCAACTGCCTTGTCCTCATCGGCTCCAACTGCCTTGTCCTCATCGGCTCCAACTGCCTTGTCCTCATCGGCTCCAACTGCCTTGTCCTCATTGGCTCCAACTGCCTTGTCCTCATCGGCTCCAACTGCCTTGTCCTCATCGGCTCCAACTGCCTTGTCCTCATCGGCTCCAACTGCCTTGTCCTCATCGGCTCCAACTGTCTTGTCCTCATCAGCTCCAACTGTCTTGTCCTCATCAGCTCCAACTGTCTTGTCCTCATCAGCTCCAACTTGCCCCCATCAGCTCCAACTGTCTTGCCCCCATCAGCTCCAACTGTCTTGCCCCCATCAGCTTCAACTTGCCCTCACATTGCCATCAGCTCCACATTGCCCCCCCCCCGTATCCGTTTTCTACCTCCCTGGTGGTCCAGCGGCAGGAGATGTCTGTGCCACCTTCTGCACAGACCTGAAGCATCTGTTGCTCCCCGCGCAGTCTTCTCTTTAGGAATGCAGAGTGCTAGGAGATGATGTCACCTCCCAGCGCTCTGCATCAGAGCTGACGAGGGGGAGCAACAGCAGCTACAGCCTTTGGCACAGACCTTAGCAAGCTAGGGGCGGGCCAGGCCGGGTGGCGGGTTAGTGTGCGCAGCGCGCCATCACTGTAAATATATTTTAAAAAAACCTGTGAATTTAAAAGAAAAAAAAAAAAAATGATTTCCATGACAGGCGCCTACTCTGCCTTATGGCAAATCTGGCCCTGACTAGACATATACATTATGGAAAGCCGGTTTTAGACCTGATATTTTTAGCTTACCAATAAAAGTTCGGTTTTATTTAATATATTTATCTTTGTCCTAAGCCTGTTTTGCCTTATTGGGTTCAGAGCAATATAAGTGTGTTAGCACAGCAGGGTTTTTCTTTTTTCTCCCTACTATACAGTCATTTTGTTGACTGAACCGAGCAAAACATTGCACAGCATACATAAAACGTCAGCACAGAGTTATTGTATAGTAAGGATTTTAGTGGACTCTAGGTCAGATAAATGGTTCTCATCGCTTGTCAAAGTCTATTTCTCTGTATATGTACTTGCGCTATAATGAGAATTCGCTGTAATACATGAAACAGAGAATTGTAAACAGATGTGCTACACACAATTTGCAACATTTACAAGTTTATGCTCATATTTTATTTATATATTCTGCCCTTTTCATAGTCAGGAGATCTGCTGAAAATAGACATCACTGCTACCGTAACCTCAAGACATTTAGGAGTTGCGTGTCATAAGCACATTCATCAACCAAGAGATAAAACAAAAAAAAGTCTGAATTAAACATCTCACAATTTCTCTAGTCAACCTGCTTGCTTTATTTCATTCTGTGAGGTCTCTGAAACGCATGCCTTCAGATTAAAATCCTCTTTGTTCAGGGGACTATGGGAAATGCTGTAAAATATGCAGCATATACAATGCAGCAAAATAAAAACTGGATAAGGATTTAAATATTGAATTTGGTTCCTCCAATTCTTTCTTTAATTAATCTGTTCTTAGGAAAACACAGTACCAAACATATACCACGTTTAACCATTGATTACTAGAGGTATCGGATACCCCTCTGGCACTCAAAAGCCTAATTTAAAGCGAACTTTCACTCAAATTAAAGTGCCGTCCAAACCAGTATGCACATAGTGATAAGCATATCAATGCTAGTATGATCCTGTATAAGTGAGGCGTTATTGAGAAATCCAACTCGTTCCGAGACGCACAGACAGGCATCAGTGCAGACATCTTGCCAAGGAGACATCTGTGAGCCTGCGCTGTCCTTCCTGGTCTCTTCTAGGGTTGGTGATGAGGAGTTGTGTTGAATCTTAAAGGGATAGTATTACTTCAAAATTACTATCCCTTATATTGTAGCCCTTAATAAACTGAGTTAAATGACACCAGCGGCATCTCTCAAACCTTTATGGTTTAAGAGATATCCACTTTCAAAGTTTCCTCTCCCCTGCTGTCAGCGTTCTGCTGCCAGCAGGAGAATCAGGTCTCTGAATCAAGAGGAGGCTCTTCAGCAGAGCCAATATCTTGTTATGGAAGGAAAAATGATTCATTGAAACCGTCTTCTACGTGTGCTTGGTAACCAAGCACACGTAGAAGACTGTTTCAGTGAATCATTTTCCCTTCCATAGCAAGATATTGGCTCTGTTTAAGAGCCTCCGCCTGTCCCGGGACCGGATTCCCCTGCTGGCAGCAGAACGCTGACAGCAGGGGAGAGGAAACTTTGAAAGTGGATATCTCTTAAACCATAAAGGTTTGAGAGATGCCGCTGGTGTCATTTAACTCAGTTTATTAAGGGCTACAATATGAGGGATAGTAATTTTGAAGTAATACTATCCCTTTAAGGTACAGGAAGTGACTGATGGAGCAGGTGCACAGATACCGCTACAGCAAGATGCCTGCCTGTGCGTCTCAGAACAAGTTGGATTTCTCAGTAACGGCAGATTTATTCAGGATACTACTAGTATTGATATGCATATCGCTATGTGCGTAATGATTTGGGGGGAACTTTAATTTGAGTGAAAGTTACGCTTTAAACACGTATATTATTGTTTCTAGTCAACTACTTGAAGATCAGAGGGGACCGCACTGCATTACTTTGCAGACCCCTATGGTCTTCAAGGGGTTAATAGTTAATGAGACTGAGTGGTGCACTTCTGGGTCAAAGCAACTACATCACAGGAGACAAAAAAATATTCCCATGAACCCCCTTTGAGTGCCACAGGGGTACACAACATATTGCAAAGCACTGCAGACGTCTCAAGAATTCAAGGGATTAAAATCTCCATTTGAATCAATGGGAACTTTAAGAATGTTTACTTATATTTTTTTTTACATAATGCCCAATGGCTGCTAGATAAACAGCAATGGAGTATTAACTGGAGCTTTAAACTCCTTGAATACTGGAGGTCTCCAATGCATTGCTTTGCAGTGGGAAATTTAGAGTTTTTTTTTTTTACCACTACGGTCCAGTTGGTTTACTCCGATTGTTTGTACAATAGCCTGTCTCTTGGTTATAGCATGCACCACTGTCTTATTAAGAAAGCATTTAAAGGCATAGTAATACTTAAAATGCAAATAAATATATGTTGTAGGGTTTATCCCCCTTAGTAAAACAAGGGTACTGCCACCGCTGAGAGATATTTTATTAAAAAATTATAACCACTTAAACTTGAATTTTTTTAGGTGCAATATCACAGTGGCCTGAAGATTTACAGTGGTGCTGTTGCTACACCATCCTATGGAGAATTATGGTCAACAGACCAGAGCAGTCCATTGGATGGTGTAGCAGCAGCGCCACTGTAAATTTTTAGACCACTGTGATATTGCACCTAAAAAATTCAAGTTTGAGCGGTTATAATTTTTTAATAAAATATCTCTCAGCAGTGGGAGTACCTTTATTTTACTCAGGGGGTACAATATATATTTTTTACATTTTAAGTATCACTATCCCTTTAATGTTGTTTGTGCTGTTCCCTTTGAGAGATAATAGTTAATGTTAATTTATTGTGGTTTGTACCAACTGCTTGTGTTCAGAAAGTAGAAGAGAATGGAAAAACAGTGCACACTCTCCTTTATTATAGGACATTTACCTGGTGGCAGAGGGTGCTAACAGGGTAAATGAAACACATATCAAAGGAAAGAGAAAAAAAATATCCCTGAAATACCAAGCACTCAACTATCCATCAATGATATTGTCACCTAATTGCCGGAAAAAAATGGGAAAATAAATTTTATGTAAACATAATAAAATGGTGAATTAACAAAAATATATATAACAAATTATTATGTATATACCTTCATGTCGTCAGACAGTATCTACAATAGTCAGATGCATCACTAGCAAAAATATATAAAGCTTGCTTGGCTAGTTAAATCAAGAAGCTTGTTAGGTCAGATACAGCTAAAAGCTGTTAGATCAGACCCTGCTTCAATGCGAACACCAACATAACAAAAAAGAATATTAAGTGATATATTAGTAATGGTCAAATGTATCACTTGTGAAAATATGTAGTTGTCACCACTAATCTAACCAAGAAGCCTATTAGGTCTGATACGTCAATATACTTGACGCTGTTAGAGAACACCCTGCTTCTTCTCTGACACATGTGGTAGCTAAAATATACTGAGCGATAGAATCTCAATAGCTTTCATGTTCAGAAAAGCTGCTTTATTATCTGCTCTTTTTTTTTTTTTTTTTTTTTTTTTTTTTAATATACAATACTAGTGTAAAAGCCCGTGTACACAGGCCAAGGTCTGGGTGATGTTAATCCTTTGAGTGCCTCAAATACTCAAAGGGTTAAGAGGCTGGTCCTGCTCTGCATCCTGCCGCCGATGCAGTCATGCACTGTAGAGACTGCTCCCTGCATTCCTACACCTCCTAGCATTCAGTGCTCCCTGCATTCATACACCTCCCAACATTCTGTGCGTTCGGGCAGACTCTACTGCACATGGCAGCTTCTGACAAACATCCTAGCAAATTATTATCTAGGATTTTTTTTATATTCAATATAGGGTATGGGGTAGTTACATTTTAGGTGTTAGTGTTACTTTAACCCTGTGTTGGTAAGAGATGTAACCAACGCAATGCGTTGGATACATCTCTGGCAATCAAGGGTTAAATAAGAATTAATATTTGCATTATATAGTTCTTTCCCAGTATAAAACTACTTAATCAAGATTCAAGCTTTTAATCATCAAAGAAGAAATAAATAATTGGTCCCATCAGATACAGTCTATAAAATGGGGTTATTTTATGTCTATAGAAGTATCTTGTTAATTGATCTCTAGTAGTAAAGTCTGTACCTGGAATCATTTCTGTTCATAATGCCCCAGTCCCAAGTAAATAAACACAGTAATTAAAACTCTATGGATTTGGGTAGTTCAAATCCATTTTTGTAATTAACATTATTCCTCAGTTTAAAGGTCTCACATTTTTGAGTTTAGCTGATCTATTGAAAAAATGCCTTTTTATATAACACTATATGTTCCATGCTAATTATAAAGAGATACAGTATTCATTTAAATTTAACCTTTTGAGTGCTAGAGGCGTTCCATACCCCTCTTGCAAATTCACAAAACAGGAAAAACTAACCCCTCCACCACCACTAAAATACAGAGAGGTTAAATGCTAACACACAACTCTTCAGAGTGTCTCAGACAGGTCATTGCATAGCAATGCATTGTGTACCCATCCAGCACTCGAAGGGTTAACCCCCAAGCCACAGGGCTACAACAGAAGCAGTCAGGGATGCAAGGACACTCTTTTCTGATATTTTACATTTAGGTTTTACTGGTACTTTAATTATAGTTTTATTAGATACTAGGTTCCAAAACATTTGATATTGACAACAAATTAACCCCCGTGATACTAGTGTGGCAATGTGTTACAGACCTTTAATATTCAAAGAGAGTTTAGTTGGTTGGGTTCAAATTAGATCTCAGGTGAAACCAAAGGTTTCTACGACAGCAAAAAACTTGAGAACCCCCATACTGCACCAGAACGTGTGCACAACCAGTACAGACACCGCAGTATTTTATTAAACAAGCAAAGCAAAAAGGAAATTAAGAAATCAGCTTTATGGACTGACAATTGGCAAAGCAATTAGTTTGTGACTTCAAGTAAAGATGATCAGAAAACATACCAGTATTCTATAATTAACCACTTAAAGGGATAGCAATACTTCATTTTTACTATTCCCCATGTTGTAGCCTTTAAAATTCTGAATTCGAAGATACCAGCGGCATCTCTCAAACCTTTACGGTTTGAGAGATATCAGCTTTCAAAGTTCCCTCTTGTCTTTCCCCTGACGTCAGCATTCCATCTGAGAGAAGGGGAATCCGGTCCCGGGACCGACAGTGGCTCTGCAGCAGTGCTGAGATCGTGTTATAGAAACAGAATTCCTTCACTAAAATGGTCTTCCACGTGTGTATGCAAACCAAGCACACGTAGAAGACCATTTTAGTGAATGATTTCTGTTTCTATAACGTGATCTCAGGACTCCTGCAGAGCCACCGCTTGCTCATTGAGAGGATTCCCCAGCTCTCAGCTAGAACGCTGATGTCAGGGGAAAGGCAAAAAGAGGGAATTTTGAAAGCGGATATCTCTCAACCCATAAAGGCTTGAGAGATGCCGCTGGTATCGTTGAATACCGAATTTTAAGGGCTACAACATGGGGGATAGTAATAATAAAGTATTACTATCCCTTTAAACACATTTAATCCTTTTAAAGTGATAGTAATGTCTAAAAAAACTTTTTTGAATTTAGAAGAGCTTAAAAAGCTGATCTAAATGCAAACAAACGTATCTCTCAAACCGCTATAGTTTAAGAGATACGGGCGTTTAAAGTTTGATTTCTCCTACTGACAGCTGTAAAGCTGTCAGCAGGAGATTCGTGTCGGTCGACACGGTGCCGCTTGAGAAGTGCTCTTTACTTACATGGAATTCCTTCATTGGAATGGTCTAAAACGTGTGCCTAGTGTTGCAACGTCCCGGAATGGCAGATTGGAAATGTGGTCACCCTAGCCAGAGAATATAGTAAGGCAACAGCTATGAGTTTTAACAGCTGGCAAAGCAGTGGTTGTAAAGAGATCAAAATTGACCCTTTGATTGCCCTCTGGCACTCAAAGGGTTAAACACTCCAAAAAATTAAAAGCCAGCAGTGATATTTTAGGAGCCCAAGTTGATTCTCAAACAGGGTACCGTGGTCATCCACTTCGAGTGCCCCTTATTTTCTATAAAAACTTTGCCAAAAATGTGATTGCGGAGTTAAATTCATATTTATGGAAATGTTTTGCGCAATGTTTGTTTTTCTTATTCTGATTGCGAGACCTAATAATAATTATTTATTTGTAGCTTTCATAATGCCCTTGACAAATGACATAAAATGTTAGGGGTGCCTCAAATAATCTATATTGCTTATTATGAGTGCCCTGGATAAAGAAAAAAAAAGGCTGAGAAACACTTCTCATTAACCCACTGAGTACCAGCGAGAGTGGGCAATGTATTGCTCACCTTCTCTGGCACTCAAAGTGTTTGATGGTTTCTCAATTAATATCATTCACTCTGCTACCTCCTGCACTTCCCTGATTAGACACCTTAAATACAGTTTCCTGTTCATCAGGTGAACATTTGGAGTTCATTAAACGCACCAATTGAATCTTCAATGAGGCTTCTTGATCCTGCATGGTACGAAAAAAAAAAAGAGCACTTGGCTTCAATTCAGCAAATGAACCACTTCGCAATGAGGAAGCATTATAAGTTGAGCACTCAGACTTCAATGTGCAGCACTCATGACATTATGAATTGCAAATTACTTTACATTTTTAAAATTGGTTGATGTTCATATTTTCTATGCAAAGTTTGGAACTGTCAATTAAAGAAGCACTCTAAAAGTTGGCCCTTGGCATGCAGTAACATCTGCAGATCATGACCGTGTTCGTTTTCCACAGGCTGAGAAACTAGTTTTTGTTGCACTAATTGTATATTGGTCAAGAGGCTGAACTTTATTGGCAGCTGCCAGGCACCCAGGGCTTGGCCTACCTTCTACATTATTAATGTTCTGTGGAGCCTGATTGCACCATTACTAATAGGGAGATTTGCACCAGGGGATATTGTCTCAAAAGAAGAATATCAGTTCATCTAATTCTGTAATGCCCTGCTGGCGGTAGGTTACTGTGTAATGTTTGGCATGTTTCTTCTAACATCAGATAAAAAAAAAAGTGTTGGCTCATTGATTGGCGTGACCTTGATGACAATCTGACCTGAATACCACAATTACATACTCTAGGATGGCAACAAGATTAGGGTTGCCACCTTTCATTCCAAAAAATACTGGCCATGGCATTCCCTCCATAGACTTAACAGAAGCCAATTTTTTACCGGCCTGCCAGTAAAATACCGGCTGGGTGGCAACGCTAAACAAGATCCAGGGCTTCAAACATGAGATGTACAGCTGGTACCCCAACAATGTCCCTGCACTACTCAATGGAAGCGAGGAGCAGACATAAAAATTGCTTCCCTCAACCTGCTGAAAAAAAGCACAGCAAAATTGTATCTTAAAGGGGAACATCATCTGTGGGAAGCGATGTATCATAACTTGTTTAACCCTTTGAGTGCCAGAGTGGTCTGCAATGCGTTCTGTACCCCTCTGGCACTCAAAGGGTTAACCCAGAGGTAGGCAACCTTTGGACTGCCAAATGTTGACTGCTTGGGGATGATGGAAGTATTAGTCCGCCCCACGGATGTGAAATCTGGTCCTCAGACCAGACAGCTCACAGCAAGGGACAGTCTTCTTACTGTGAGAACAATGAAAGCCCTGCCCCCATTTGCAGGTTTTTCAGGGTTTTCCCTTATGTTAATTGAAGATTGTCCCTCTCTGCAATCCACCACCTTTCTGTTCTGAGCAGTGTTACATCAGTAAAAGGGGCGGGAGGGGGATAGTTTATCATTGAATTACTCTTGAACTACAACTGACAGAACTGAAATAATACTCACCATGGCCCAAATGCTATGAAGATTAATTGGAGCTGCTTTTATTAGGAAACATTACTATCCCTTTAACCAGTTTTAAAATCCCCATTTATGGAATGTTAGTAAATGTGTGTCAAGAATAGTATGTGGGAGGAAGTGCAGTGCAAAATGTTAGTAACAGGGATTGAAAGGCAGGAATGAGAGCAGTGTGGAATGTTAGTAACTGGCTGACAGAGTGGCAGGCAGGAAGGAGAGCAGTATGGAACTGGCTGGCAGAGAGTGGCATTCGGGAAGGAGAGCAGTGCAGAAAATTAGTATATTGCAGGCAGAGATCATTGTGTAATGTAAGCATCTGTCTGGTGAGGAGTGCAGCCGGGATGGAGCGCAGTGTGGAATTTTAGTAACTGGAAGGCAGGTAGTGGCAGGTGAGAAGGAGAGCAGTGTGGAACGTTAGTAACTGGATGGCAGGTAGTGGCAGGTGAGAAGGAGAGCAGCGTGGAATGTTAGTAACTGGCTGGCAGGGAGTGGCAGGTGAGAAGGAGAGCAGTGTGGAATGTTAGTAACTGGATGGCAGGGAGTGGCAGGTGAGAAGGAGCGCAGTGTGGAATGTTAGTAACTGGCGGAAAGTGGCAGGTGAGAAGGAGAGCACTGTGGAATGTTAGTAACTGGATGGCAGGGAGTGGCGGGTGAGAAGGAGATCAGTGTGGAATGTTAGTAACTGGCTGGCAGGGAGTGGCGGGTGAGAAGGAGAGCAGTGTGGAATGTTAATAACTGGCTGGCAGGGAGTGGCGGGTGAGAAGGAGAGCAGTGTGGAATGTTAGTAACTGGCTGGCAGGGAGTGGCAGGTGAGAAGGAGAGCAGTGTGGAATGTTAGTAACTGGCTGGCAGGGAGTGGCAGGTGAGAAGGAGAGCAGTGTGGAATGTTAATAACTGGCTGGCAGGGAGTGGCAGGTGAGAAGGAGCGCAGTGTGGAATGTTAGTAGCTGGCTGGCAGGGAGTGGCAGGTGAGAAGGAACGCAGTGTGGAATGTTAGTAACTGGCTGGCAGGGAGTGGCAGGTGAGAAGGAGAGCAGTGTGGAATGTTAGTAGCTGGCTGGCAGGGAGTGGCAGGTGAGAAGGAGAGCAGTGTGGAATGTTAGTAGCTGGCTGGCAGGGAGTGGCAGGTGAGAAGGAGCGCAGTGTGGAATGTTAGTAACTGGCTGGCAGGGAGTGGCAGGTGAGAAGGAGAGCAGTGTGGAATGGTAGTAGCTGGCTGGCAGGGAGTGGCAGGTGAGAAGGAGCGCAGCGTGGAATGTTAGTAGCTGGCTGGCAGGGAGTGGCAGGTGAGAAGGAGAGCAGAGTGGAATGTTAGTAGCTGGCTGGCAGGGAGTGGCAGGTGAGAAGGAGAGCAGAGTGGAATGTTAGTAACTGGCTGGCAGGGAGTGGCAGGTGAGAAGGAGAGCAGTGTGGAATGTTAGTAGCTGGCTGGCAGGGAGTGGCAGGTGAGAAGGAGAGCAGTGTGGAATGTTAGTAGCTGGCTGGCAGGGAGTGGCAGGTGAGAAGGAGAGCAGTGTGGAATGTTAGTAACTGGCTGGCAGGGAGTGGCAGGTGAGAAGGAGAGCAGTGTGGAATGTTAATAACTGGCTGGCAGGGAGTGGCAGGTGAGAAGGAGCGCAGTGTGGAATGTTAGTAGCTGGCTGGCAGGGAGTGGCAGGTGAGAAGGAACGCAGTGTGGAATGTTAGTAACTGGCTGGCAGGGAGTGGCAGGTGAGAAGGAGAGCAGTGTGGAATGTTAGTAGCTGGCTGGCAGGGAGTGGCAGGTGAGAAGGAGAGCAGTGTGGAATGTTAGTAGCTGGCTGGCAGGGAGTGGCAGGTGAGAAGGAGCGCAGTGTGGAATGTTAGTAACTGGCTGGCAGGGAGTGGCAGGTGAGAAGGAGAGCAGTGTGGAATGGTAGTAGCTGGCTGGCAGGGAGTGGCAGGTGAGAAGGAGCGCAGCGTGGAATGTTAGTAACTGGCTGGCAGGGAGTGGCAGGTGAGAAGGAGAGCAGTGTGGAATGTTAGTAGCTGGCTGGCAGGGAGTGGCAGGTGAGAAGGAGAGCAGAGTGGAATGTTAGTAGCTGGCTGGCAGGGAGTGGCAGGTGAGAAGGAGAGCAGAGTGGAATGTTAGTAACTGGCTGGCAGGGAGTGGCAGGTGAGAAGGAGAGCAGTGTGGAATGTTAGTAGCTGGCTGGCAGGGAGTGGCAGGTGAGAAGGAGAGCAGTGTGGAATGTTAGTAGCTGGCTGGCAGGGAGTGGCAGGTGAGAAGGAGAGCAGTGTGGAATGTTAGTAACTGGCTGGCAGGGATTGGCAGGTGAGAAGGAGAGCAGTGTGGAATGTTAATAACTGGCTGGCAGGGAGTGGCAGGTGAGAAGGAGAGCAGTGTGGAATGTTAATAACTGGCTGGCAGGGAGTGGCAGGTGAGAAGGAGAGCAGAGTGACTAAAGTGCACAAATTGTCAAATAAAACTAAATATCTTGGTCTATTGTTTTAAACACACAAAAAAATGGTTGATAACCTCATTGCTTCTCACGGTACTTCCAAAACCATTATTACAAAGAATTAGTTCTACTTTAAAGGCTTTTGCAAAAATAAATAAATAATAAATAAAATTAAAAGGAAAAAAAAAAAAAAAAAAAATCAAAAAATTAACTATATAGAAGTGGTATAAAAATGAACTGGCTCTATAATAAATGCAAGGGAAGAGATCAACTGAGAGCACACTTTAATCTCAGCTTGTGCTACACGTACTGCTGTTACAAAAAGCATGTTTCAGCGTGTTCCACTAACTCCATACTGGGACTGAAAGGAGGAGAAACTCTGACACTTTCCCGTAACAGCTGGGGGTTTACAACAAAGCCAAATAAGAGGTATTGTACTGAATTCAGACTGCATCACCATTCTGCTGGGAGTATCTCATTCCTCAAAGCTTGCCGTGTTGATACTGTGCATTAGAGCAGAGAATATGTGCAGGGTGTCGTATTCAGCTCACAGCACTAAAAGCACATACGTAACCAAGGGGTAGCATTGAGAAGCATTGTTTTAGGAACCGCTCTAGAATCTAAGAGGTTACTATTTATCATATCCACTTAAAGGGGATCTCTCACCTCCTGGAAAGTCCTTCTGATTTGAATCTTGGTTGCCAATAAATGTTTATTGAGAGAGATATAAGCTTTAACCCTTTGATTGCCAGAAAAGTGTCCAATGCATAGCTCTGAAATGCATTAGATATAGGGTTGCCACCCAGCAGGTATTGTACCGGCAGGCAAGTAAAAAATTGGCTTCTTTCCAGTGTTAAGTCTATGGTGGGAATGCCTTGGCCGGTATTTTTTTTTTTAAGAAAAGGTGGCAACCCTAATTAGATACCTCTCTGGCACTCAAAGGGTGACATCACTACAGGATAGACCGCGGCATTGCTCTACACCACAGCCTGTTAATCTTCATCTCTTCCCCTCCCCGGCTGTTCCCCATTTGCCACCTCCTCCTCTGACAGAGGAATCCAGCATGTGAGCTGAAGCGCTCTCTTGCCAATGAGAAGAGGAAAGATTGAAAGGCTGCGGTGCAGAGTGATGCCGCAGCCTGTCCTGAAGTGACGTCATCCAGTTAGATTTTATTGCTTATATCGACATCAATACAACGCTTAAAAACAAAAAAAAAAAAAATGGATTGAACATTTATTGGCAAGCAAGATTCAAATAAAGGGGGACTTACCAAGAGGTGACAGTTACCCTTTAACTCTTCAATTACTAAATACTTCACACATTCTCCTCTTTTTAAGGAACTCCCCCAGACACGCACAGAAACACAGGCCCATTATCTTATATAATAATTCGCTATGGTTTGTCAGAAGCCGTCATGAGCAGTAGAGACAGCTACGTGCGCTGTAGTCACGCACAGTACAGACTGCCCGTGCTGTGGCTGTTATGGAGCGGGTCTCTCTGAATTCAGACCGACTCTGGTCTGAATTCGGAGCGCTTCGCTCCGTATCAGCCATGGCACGGGCAGTCTCTACTGATCATGTCTACGGAGGTAGAACTGTGGCCTGTGTAAACCAAAAGCAATGCGTTGCATACCCCTCTGGCACTCAAAGGGTTACATCTGGCTTTTAACCCCTTTTATGCTAGAGAAGCCTTGCACTGGAGATCTCTGATACTCAAGGCGCTAAAAATCTCTATTTAAGTGCATGGAAATCTAGGAATTTTCATCTGTGTCCTCTGGTGCAGCTGATTTACTCCAGAATAACTCCAGCTTTCATATATATATATATATATATATATATATATATATATATTGCACACACACACACACAAGTTGAAAGGCCCGTTTACAAGGGCCACAGTTCTACCTCTGTAGACATGAGCAGTGTACTAATTTCAAAATCTACCAGGTATTTGCATTTGGCACCAGGAAACTATCTACCCACATACAGAATGTGTTGCTTGTATCTAATATCTATGGTTGTATTAAAGAAGGTAACGTGATGCGGTGTTGGAGCTAGCCATCCGACTACAACTGGAAATTCCCAATGATTTAAATGGGTTTTTGAATGCTATAAATGTCTCTATTGCAATTCCAATAAAGGTTATATTTATAAATATCTATCTACATATACAAGACACAGGTTAGTTATACTGCATCAGCAAGGTCTCCCCCAGGCAGAAATTTGTGGGTAGTTCTCCAAGATGTTGGGAACAACCTACCTGCCTAGTTCCTTAACAAACTGTGTGCAAGTGTACCTAGAAGAATTGATGCCGATTTGAAGGCAAAGGGTGGTCACACCAAATAATGATGACTATTATTTTGTAAATTGATAAAAAAATAAGCTAGTAACATGTCTATTTTTGAAAGCATTCGTACTTTACAGCATTTTTTCATACCAGACTTTTTTTTCTCTCTCTCTATATATATATATTATATATATATATATATATATATATATATATATATATATACACATACATACATACATACATACACACATACATGTATTTCTGGTTTTGGTCTATATCCCTGTCCCACAAGTTATTTACATGCGCATCTCCTTTCTGCTGGGAGAATATAATTTACCACAAGGTACAGCTTTTGCCTCATTCCTAATGTGCGTTATTGCAGAGGATACATGCAGGGAACCTATCAGCATTAAAAGCACATGTGTAAATGAGGGGGTAGTGCGTGTTTGTGCGTCATATGTGTAATTCCTCAGATGCAAGCATGGTCTCCAATGCAAGGAAAAACAATCCCAGTTACGCTGATTTCTTAGTGTAGTTAACATATGCTAGGTCATTCATAAATGAACAAATACACTGCTTTCACTGATTCTTGGCTGTACCCACTGTAAACAGAATCCTGTTAAAGGAAGTCTATAAATGAAAAACAACTTTGATGAGTTTGAAAGAGCATTCAAAATCACCTACATCATGGATGTCCAGCATGTGGCCGGAAAGCTAAATGAATATGTATTCATTCTGCCTGCCTGGCGCACACACACCCCCACTCTATACACATGTAGGTGTGCACATGCTCGTCCATATACTATACAGAAGTAGGTCCATATCATATACACACAATACAGAGGTCGGTGCATACTGCACACACACACACAAACACACTATACTTAATAAAATCCTTACAAGAAAAAAAAAAAAAAAAGAAAAAAAAAAAAAAAAAGATAGAAAGATGCCTCTCCTGCAGAAACATCTTTATATTTTTAAGAGTGGATCCGAGCATCTGCCTTTGCTGGGATCAAGGGATATATACTTACCCTTCTACGTCCCGATTAGTTATGCAGTCCTGCAGAGGTTTTGGAATTTGTGGAAGTGGCTCCTCTCAATTTCCAGACACAATATAAGACCTCACATTAACAGCATCAAGAGGAGGGATTGGCACACACTGAGCCACGGCATGGCAAATATGTCAAAGACATGCATATTTCCCTTGAAATACATTAGAAAATGAATCCTTTGAGTGCCAGAGTGGTACGGAATGCATTGGTACCACTCTGTCACTCAAAGGGTTAAAGATTTTAGGCCACAAAATGTTTGGTCATAGCCAAACATCCAATTAGAAAAGACTTTACTAATTTTTTTTTTTTATTAACACAAACCTCCATGTACCTTCTACACAGGCTCCATAATTAACTGGGCTTGGAGAAATAAATTCACTTTGCTATTAGTCTCATAAATCACTCACCATCATCAACCTCAGGAATAAAAAAAAAAATATGCTTTTCCTCACAAACTATTATTGTTAATGATATATGACAACAAACACAACATCAGTATTCATTAACATGATTTTGCAAGGCTAAAACTGCTAAAATATGACTAAAGCAATTTATTTTACACCAAAATTCCAGGGCATTTGTATTCAACCAAAAAGTGGATTAATTCTCGGGCAAACCCCATAGGTGACAAATACGAATTCCATTGCTATAGACAGGTCTTTTAACCCTTTGAATGCTAGTGTTCGCCAAAGAATTGATATGCCCTGATTAAATTAACTGGGTTTTTATTTGTCCCCTATGATACAGCTGGTTTGCTCCAAAATGACTACTCTTTTCTTTTGACATAAGCTCGGTACATGCTGCTTTTAAGGATGGTGTTGAAATACTCTGATTTGATAGAACATTCACTATTCCCGTACTGATTAATGGACGGCCATTATTTTGTACTTGCTCATTTATCAATGAGTGAATATCCGGTATTTCCAGAATTCCCTTCAGCCAGATTTTGATGGATACCATAGAGATCTATGGGGCGGACACACATGCATATACTCTGTATGTATGCATCATGGTAATGGCAGAATTTACTTCACGTTTTACTAGTTTCCTTTCCTGTCCTGCTCAAGGCAGGAAAATTTGACTGATTATTGATAAATACTCAAAGATACTGGTCAATGGCTGCAGCAATGAGATGCGTTTCTGATTATCTGATAATTTGCTTTTCATGCATGTTGATGAATTCTGCCCTTATACAAGAAGCATTACCTTGAGACCAGTATTGTTATAAGCTTTTGTTCCTTCCCTTGGTGTCCTGAAGCACTAGTACAGTACATAGAAACACAGACCATCTAGTCTGCCCATTTCACCATGTTCACAGCTCAGAGTCATTTTATTCTTAGAATAACCATACGTCTATCCCTAGAGTCCTTACATCTATTTACTGTTTTATCTTCGTCCACCGCAGCTCAGGCTATTCCATGTATATATCACACTACCTATAAATTAGTTTTTCCTTACATTTCTTCTTATTTTTCCATATCCTAATTTTAGGGCATGGCCTCTTGTTCTAGTATGCCTTTTATTCTGAAAATAGCTTCCTTCTTAACCCTTTAACGGCCCTTGACGGTCATAGTACGTCAATGGTCGATCTGACTGAACGACCCATGACGTACTATGACCGTCATGGAGTTCCGGGCTCCCTCCACGGCTGCATGCCATTCAGGGAGTCCGGAACCAGAAAAAGAAAAAAAATTAAAAATGCTCCACGGTCCTTAAGTCGCCGCGGCGATCTGCCCGTCGTTAAGGGGTTAAGAACCAGAACACATAGCTTAAAAATATTTTGCACAACCCTAGTAACACTTACTATACAGTACAATTTATATTGTAAGGTTTATCCTTCTCAGTACAACAAGAGTATTCCCACTAAGATGTGTTTTATTAAAAAGTTAATGCAGCTCAAACTTGAATTCTTTAGGTGCAGTACCTCAATGGCCTGAAATTGTACAGTGGCGCTGTTGCTACACCATCCTATGGAAGTTTCTGGTCAATTGACCAGAAGTTTCCCTAGGATAATTTAGCTACAATGCCGCTGTAATATTTCAGGCCATTGAGATACTGCACCTACAAAAGTCAACTTTTAACTACTATAAAGTTTTAATAAAACACCTCTTACCAGTGGGGTACCTTTGTTGTACTCAGGAGGATAAAACTTACAATATCAATTCTACTATATAGTAAGTGTTACTATCCCTTTAAAATAAGAGAATTTTAGTCTTACCTGTTAAATCCTTTTCTCTTAGTCCATACAGGTTACTGGTAACTTTGGGTAGGCGATCAGCCCCTTTAAGTAGGCAGGAACAATTCTGAGAAGTGAATGCAGGGGGTGGAGCCTACCTTCCCTCCTTGGCTGCTGCTAGCCAATCAGCTCCAGTAAGATTTGAGACACTAACTAATGACTAGGTAGTGAGAAGGAAAAGAAGACTCATGTGAGCATGAACCCGAAAGGACCCCCACGTTCTGCCACAGGAGAGCCAAGCATGGTCCCTTGACAGAATGGGAAGGAGTCTTCTTTTCCTTCTCACTACCTAGTGTCTCAAATCTTACTGGAGCGGATTGGCTAGCAGCAGCCAAGGAGGGAAGGTAGGCTCCACCCCCTGCATTCACTTCTCAGAATTGTTCCTGCTTACTTAAAGGGGCTGATCGCCTACCCAAAGTTACCAGGAACATGTACGGACTAAGAGAAAAGGATTTAACAGGTAGGACTAAAATCCTCTTTTCTCTGTCGTACAATACATGTTACTGGTAACTTTGGGATGCTCAACCATTGAGTTTCCCAGAGGCAGGAAGTAAGGCAAGGACCAGGCGCTAGGCCCCCAAAGTCACCAGAGCAGATATGAACAGGGGTAACAACACCCCAGAAATTGTCACACAGTACACTTAACTAGAGCCAACAGGGCTCAAAAGTGAAGGAAGCACCAAAGAACCGAAGAAGATCCTAGGCAGGCAAGACAGCCTTCAGGATCTTCCTCTCAAAGCTGGCGTCAGCCGATGCCAGCACCTCAACATGGCAGTGCTTCGAAAAGGCATGCACAGATGACCAAGTGGCAGCCTTGCACAACTGATCAGCGGAGGCATGATTCTTGTAAGCCCAAGAAGCCCCAATTTATCTAGTAGAATTAGCCGTGACCCGAAAGGGAACAGGCTTCTTCCTTAGATCGTAAGGCTTACAAATAGTGGACTTGATCCAAGACACAACAGTCACTTGGATGCAGGTCTCCCTGTCCTGGGGCCCTCAGAAATTATGAACAGCGCGTCAGATTGTCTAATGGACTCAGTGTGATGCACATAAAACTTGACATCTGACAAGTGGAGATCCTTCTCCTTGTCAGAGGAAGGGTGAGGGCAGAAAGAAGGAGCCACAATCTCCTGATTAAGGAGGAACTCAGAAACCACCATCTGGAAAAACTCCTGTGAAGTGCGAATCACCGCCATGTCTTAGTGGAACACCAACAAGGGTGGTTTACAAGACAGAGCATGCAACTCCGCCACACGGCGAACAGACACGATCTCCAGGAGAAAGGCCAATGTACCACGTCAGCAGAAGCAGAGGAATAGTAGCCAAAGACTCAAAGTGAGGGCACTGAAGGACGCCCAAAACCAAGTTAATACCCCACTGAGAAGCAGGAGTCTGAAATACAGGACAAACATGAGCAACACCCTGGAAGAAACCCTAGACATCAGGAAGAATAGTAATGCACCTCTGAACGAAAAAGAGAGAGAGAGCCGATGCTGGAACTGTATGGGAACTCAACTGAGGCCCTTGTCCACACCTTCCAGAGAGAGGTCCTTATCAGCATACCAACAGAGAAAACAAGACCAGAATCGATGGTAAGCCTTAGAGGAAACAGGCTTGCGAGCACAAAGCATGGTCACCACCACACCAGAAGAAAACCCTTTCTACCGCAGTGGTGAGGATTCAATGTCCAAGCCGTCAAAGCTAGACGATAGGCATCTTCCTTCCACAGGTAACCCTGCAGAAGAAGATCCGGACGGCAAGGGAGCTGGAAAGGCTCCGCCACCGATTGATCCAGAGCTCCGGAACCAAGCCTGGGGAGGCAAGAATGGAGCAATCAGAAAGACTGGACAGCACTCCAGTCTCAGTTCCCCTATCACCTTGTGCAACATGGGAATGGGAGGAAAGATGGAAGCCAGAGGAAAGAATGGACATGGCATCAATGCTAGAGAGCTAAAGGATTCCTCCAGAGAGAGCAGAACGTAGGAGAGTCTTCCGGTTGTGTCTTGTCACCATCAGGTTGATGCATGGAAGACCCCACCTCTGAACAATGAGGTAGAACACCTCAGGATGCAGTTCCCACTCTCAACTGTCCACTAAGTGTCGATGGAGGAAGTCTGCCAGGATGTTCTCTACTCCGGGAATGTGAACTGCGGATATGGCAGGAACATATTCCTCTGCCCAGGACAAAATAGTCTTGACCTCTAACCAAGCTGTGAGACGTCTTGTTCCGTCTTGCTTGTTGATGTAAGCCACAGTCGTGGGGTAGACACACTGAACCCGGACTGGGCAGTCATCCAGCTGATGTATCCAGTGGTGAGGGGCATATAATATCGCCCGAAGCTCCAAGACCTTGATGGTAAGGAGATATTCCTCCAGAGACCACTGTCCTTGAGCACTGAGGTGACCCAAGATGCTCCCCAGCCGGGTAGGCTGGCATCCGTCTTCACCGTGGTCCAGAAGGACATCAGAAAAGGCTTGCCCTTCTACAGACTGGATAGGTTGAGCCACCACGACAGAGGAAGGGACACTGACATCTTCAGGAGGTCCGGCTGACCCCCTGCACACCTGGGTCACAAACCTCTGGAGTTGTCTGGGAGTGAGCCATGGCAAACGGGACTGCTGCTATGGTAGAAATGAACTTCCCCACTAAAGAGGACAACTTCTGGAACTGGATTGTGAGCCAGAGCAGCGGAAACCCTGTGGGTGTGATCTGGTGAGCCACCTCGTCTGTGAGAAACACCATGCTCTGCTGAGTGTTGAAGAGAAGGCCCAGGAAGAACATTTGCTGGGATGGGACAAGATCAGACTCGTCCATGTTGCGGATCCACCATGATGGGTGAGTGCATGAAAGCAGTCCTGAATCTGCCGCTGAAGGAGTTTTTAGAAGGGGCTTTCAGAATCAGGTTGCCCATGTATGGAGTGACTCTGATGCCATTCCGATGCAGGAAGGACACTAAGACTCCCAGGACACAATTGAAGACTTGAGGAGCTGTAGTCAGACCAAAGGGAAGATCAGAAAACTGAAAATGCCCGTGGTCGCAGGCAAATCTGAGGTACTGCCGGATCTCTGGATGAATGGCGATGTGCAGATATGCGTCCTGAAGATCCAGAGAAGCAAGGAATTCCCCAGGGGACATGGCAGCAATCACCGTCCTTAGGGACTCCTGTTGATAATGAGTCTGGACCACAAAGGAATTGAGATCCTTCAGGTACAAAACTGGACGACAGCTGCTGTCCTTCTTGGAAACCACATACAGGTTTGAGTAAAAACCCAAACCCCTGTCCTGAACAGGAAACTGCTCCAGAACCACCTTGTCCAGAAGGGCCTAGATGGTGCCGTCGAACAGACGGCATTTCTCTACACCCAGAGGAGTACAAGAAGGGAAAAACCTGAAGGAAGGAAGAGAGGTGAAAGGGATCCTGTACCCCTCTGCCACTACCTGTATAACCCAAGGGTCCACCACGGAGTCCTCCCAGACACTGTGGTAGTGGAGCAGACGACCACCCACAGCAGAGCGAGGACCTGGGTTCGGCGAGTCATGCCGAAGAAAGTGTGGAGGCTCCACCCCCTGCATTTACTTCTCAGAATTGTTCCTGCCTACTTAAAGAGGCTGATCGCCTACCCAAAATTACCAGTAACCAGTATTGCACGACAGAGAAATTAACTTCATGAAACCCCTTAACATAGTACATGTTTGAATCATATTGTCTCCCTCCCTTCTATCTTTCAAGCAATACATATTAAGGCCCTGGAGTCCTTCCTGATATGTATTGTTAATTGGCAACATAAAGTGACTTCCCCAGATTGCCAGGGCCAGATCTGGTCACACTTAACTACAAGCAAGAGTGTATGGACCGAAAGGTAAAAATGGAACAACTGTGCCACTAACCATCTGCACCAAAGAGAAAATAGCATGTGTGATTGTTTTAAAGGGGCATCTAATTTCTTCAATGCTAGTGACACCTATCTATCATTTAACCCTTTGAGTGCTCTGCAATGCATTGCGTACCCCACTGGTACTCAAAGGGTTAAGAAATCAGAAGCCCCATTTCAAACAGTGGATGTTCTGTTAATCCCATATGGTGTACCTGGCTTTCCCCACTTTTTGCATATGCCTTGAATGTCTCTCCTCCCTTTATACAGTAAAACAGTTGCCCTCAAAAGTCCCCCCTCCTCACTTCCTGCACTGGTTTATATGATCACAAGCTGGACCCAATCACAATGCTCATTCTTGCTGCATTACTGATGCAGGGGGAGTAGACTGGGTTGGTGTCCTGGCTACCTGTGAGAGGACCTTACTCAAAGAATGAGAGGCAATTCTGACAGGGGTACACAATGTTCTTCACAATGTGTTGCATACCCCTATGGCATTCAGATGGCTAAATGGGGCTATGGATTTCATGCACTGGATACCTGTCTAACACTTAAAGGAGTAGTAACCTTTTTTGGTATGAAACCTAAATGTTATATAGAGCTTTTCATGCCGAGTAAAACAAGGGAGCTCACAATGCTACAAGTTGCTTTATTCAAAATGTATAAAAGTTAAATTTATCAGGAAGTTAATTTACTGTGGGTTTACTTCCTGATAATTCTAACTAACAGGAATTGAATCAGCAGTTTCTATCACAATCTATGGTGAACTGTAAGTCAATGACTTTCTTCTCCACTAGAATGTAACAGAATAACTAATTGGAATTTGACCACTAGAGGGCACTGTTAATGTAAAAAAACATGGGTTTAAACTGTAATAGCTCTGCTCTCAGCAGTGGGAGTACTCTTAGTTTACTAAGCAGGAAAAGCCCTACAATATATATATATATATATTTCCATAATAAGTTTACTGCTCCTTTAAGAAGTGAAAAGAACCAATAAATCAACTATAATTTTGTGCTTTTATTCGTACCCGATGGTGCAATTCTTTTGTTCTAAAATCGACAAAGTAACATACATATTAATGTACTTTGACGGTCACTATGGCATTCTGCATTATGGTTTCAGTGTACTATAGGAAAACAATTATTTTCCTAACCCTTGTATCTAACTGATGCTGCCATTTTAAAGGGATAGTAATACTTTGTTTTAACTTTATTTTATCTTGTAGGCATTAAAAAACATGAAGAATGATATAAGTCTTATCTCTCAAACCTTTATGGTTTAAGAGATATTCACAAGCAAAGTTCCCCCTCCCGTCCCTTTTTCCTAGTGTAAGCAAACTCTTCTCAGATGTGAATCTGGTTGTAAGACCTGACAGATAACAGCAGGGGACAATCTTCTTTGTATGAAAAGAATGAAAGCCCTTCCCCCCTTGACAAGTTTTTCAGCTTTTTCCCTCATCTTAATTGAAGATTGTCCCTCTCTGCAGTCTACGTGGGCACCTCCCTTCTGATCTGGCTGAACGGGGGGGGGGGGATACTTTGCTTGTGAATATCTCTTAAACCATAAAGGTTTGAGAGATAAGACTTATATCATTCTTCATGTTTTTTTAATGCCTACAAAATAAAATAAAGATAAAACGAAGTATTACTATCCCTTTAACAGAGGGGTGTCCAGTGTATTGCAGAACAATGCATTGGACAGCTCTTTGGTTACATTCATTGTATCCCCTTTGCCAGAAGTTGGAAATATAGATGCTGCTCTACACAGAAACATAAAATAAAATGCTACACAAATACAATACTATTCTTGCAGTTCCCTAATTATAGCTTCTGACAATGGGCAGAACATTTGTCCCTCATTGCAAAATATGAAATAAAAGAATAGACTGTAAAGGAAAATTAGCCTTGACAGATTGGAACAAAGCACTGTACAGAATATTAATACAAAGTAGATCAAAGGTACTGCCCTCAAGAAGAACTCCAGTCTGGCATTCCTTCTTACATTAGTTTTTATTATCCCATAATTATAATGTTTAAGGGAATTTTACTTTACAAATAAGTGACTCTTAAATTTGTTAACCCTTTAAGTAGCAAAGAGGTGTGCAGTGCATTGCTTTGTAATGCACTGCACACTTCTATGGTCCTTACATGGTAAATTAGAAGAAATAGGCATTTTATATAATTCTTTAACAGAATATGAGCAGAAATAACTATCAGTCCGCTACAATCGAGATCAAACACACAGAAAATATACGAACCAGGGGTATCGAAGCTTGTTCCTCATAGGCTGCAAACGAGACAGGATTTCTGGATATGACTGATTAAGCACATGTGAGTCAATCAGTGACTTATTCATTCTGAATGATCCACCTTTGCACAAGCAGAGAAATCCTGGCCTGTTTGCAGCTCTTAAAGACTGAACGTTGACACCTCTGACTGCATTGAAAAAGACACTTAAAGGGATAGTAATACTTCGTTTTATCTTTATTTTATTTTGTAGGCATTAAAAAAACATGAACGATATAAGTCTTATCTCTCTATGGTTTGAGAGATATTCACAAGCAAAGTTTCACCTCCCGCCCCTTTTTCCTAGTGTAAGCCATCTCTTCTCAGATGTGGAATCCAGTCCATAGACCAGACAGATAACAGCAGGGGACAATCTTCTTCCTATGAGAACAATGAAAGCCCTGCCCCCCTTGACAAGTTTTTCAGGTTTTTCCCTTATCTTAATTGATGAGTGTCCCTCTCTGCAGTCTACCTGGGCACCTCCCTTCTGCTCTGGCTGAACAGTTTTACATCAGTAAAAGGGGCGGGAGGGGGATACTTTGTCATTGAATTACTCTTGAACTACAACTCTGACAGTAATAAATAACACTCTCCAAAGTCCAAATACTATGATGATTAATTAGAGCTTCTTTTACAATTAAACATTACTATCCCTTTAAGTAAGTAAATCGTTATATTGAACCAAATAAGAGATGGCTATTCCTAGGGAATGGGCACCCAACATGTGGCCTATGGACCAAACGAGCCAGCCTGACCCCAGGGTGTTGTCCACTTGAGATTTTTAACAAAACCTAATTAACTAGTAGGCCAGTAAGGCCTAAATGAAGGCCAGTACCATACAGTTCATGAATAGCTTCCTGTTAAATATCTGTATTGTCACTGACTTGCTGAATAAGTAAATCTATATTATTAATAGCCGATAGGCTATATTCGTCATTGAAATCATTAAAAATAATTATGTGGCTTTATGATCATATGACCCATGACTGAAAAAACTTGGACCCCCTGTCCTATGGTATAGCTCCCCTTTACAGTGAACAGAAAGTTATTTTAGTTTCTGAATTCTGATTGCCCAGTTTTAATAAAGTAAAAGGGTGAGATGTTCAAAACGTGGAAGTAACTGAAATGGTCTGTAATCAGAATAAAAAGGTTCTTACACCACGGTCCAGACATATTACACTCGTTTCTTGGATCCAACTCCTCCATCTCGTCAAAGGGGAAAATCAGTCTTAAAAGTGGGAGTGGTTTAACCTACCGTCATATTGCAAGGTATTTTCAGAAAAAAATATTTTTAAAGGGTTAGTAATGCCCAAAATAAAGTATATTGTATATGGTAGATTTTACAATAATAAAGTATTTACTGAAAGTCCTATCTCTCAAACCTTTATGGTTTGAGAGATATCCTCTGCTAAAGTTCCCCTCTCCCTCCCCTTCTCCTGAGCTCAGCACTCTGCTGACAGCAGGATATACAGGTCCAGGGACCAGCCAGTGGCTCTGCAGCAGAGCCGAAATCATGTTATTGGAAAATAATGACTTCACTGGAAAGGTCTACAAAATGTGCCTGGTTTGCAAGCATACTTTGTGGACCGTTACAATGAAATAGTTCTTTTTAAATAATGCTATTGAGGCTCTGCTGAAGAGTCTCCTCATGTCGGCTGACACGGATCTCCTGCTGTCAGCTTTACAGTTGACATCAGGAGAAGGGGAACTTTAGCAGAGGATATCTCTCAAACCAGTATCTCTCAAACCATAAATGTTTGAGATAGGACTTTCTGAAAATACTTTAATTTTGTAAAATCTAACAGAGAATTCACTTTATTTTGGCCATTACTAAACCTTTAACTGTCATTTTTTTGGCCAGATAAAAATGGTCTAAACTTGGAGAAGACAGGAGTGAGAAGCAGTATTAATAGTTAACAGGAAAAAAAAAGGCTTTATTTGAAAATTTGTCTTTGTAAAGACAAAGTCTTTGTTTCTTTGAAAATTTTCGTTTCAAAGACAAAATCACAGACATTATCACCATCTGAACTTTTAAAGGGGAACTTTCACCCCTTAATAACTAAAGCTCTAGTCGCCAGAAAACTTACCCCGTTCTCAAGATTTCGCCGTTTGAAAGGATCAGGAAGCACGGACGTCTCTTCACAGTGACGTCCGTGCGCCTGCGCTGTCAGTCCCTTGTCAGTCCCTTGTGCACCGTACGGTGCATACGGTGCACAAGGGACTGACAGCGCAGGCGCACGGACGTCACTGTGAAGAGACGTCCGTGCTTCCTGATCCTTTCAAACGGCGAAATCTTGAGAACGGGGTAAGTTTTCTGGCGACTAGCGCTACTAAGCAGCTAGTCGCCAGGTCAGCAGTAAGGGGAGCTTTAGTTATTAAGGGGTGAAAGTTCCCCTTTAAGGGCAATGTTCCTCAAGATCTTACAGTCATTTTTAATTCTTTATGACATTTTCAAACGTGACGGATTTACACCTGAAAATATTGTCCTTATTTTACCAACTCATGATCCGACATTTGTTTCATTATGACGACTTTTTTTGAACAGTTCGCCCTAAGTGTTGATGGTTTTTACAACATTTTTAATTTTTGTTACTTTTTATGCTTCCAGTCAGTGATGATGTCGGGTTCTCTCTCTAACAAGAGAACCCTGTTGGGGATAGTAATAGCACAGACAGTGTTAAAGCATTCCTATTTTTAAGTATTAGAGAGAGAGAAATACATTTGGTGATTTTATTTTCCTTCCCAGTTCCTTGGCTTTTTGCCATTTCATAGTGATCATGTGACTGTCAGCCCATTGCCATTTAACCCTTTAAAAAACAGAAGGGAGTGCAGCACGTTGCTTTGCAATGGGTTGCACACTTCTCTGGTCTTTAAAGGGTTTATTCATTTCCATCACAGAACTGCAATCAAGCAACTGACCCGAAGAGCGACTATTTTTGCTTTCAACATCTCAAAGATATGCATATTTTGTGTAGCTGAAAAATCCACAGCCCTTGACTGAAGATTTCCCATTAGCTTAAGCATTATGTGAAGGCCTAGGCATCCATCAAAACAAGAAAAACAAGATAAATGTTAATTAAATGAAAATGATGGTGTTATGGATCAAAATGTATCACTGCTCTGAAAGATTTGTAAATATTTTAATGTATTTTTTTGTTTCAAATCATAAAACAGCAGATAGCAGAAAGCT
The DNA here is from genome assembly GCA_037306005.1 of Rhinophrynus dorsalis. Classification (NCBI taxonomy): domain Eukaryota; kingdom Metazoa; phylum Chordata; class Amphibia; order Anura; family Rhinophrynidae; genus Rhinophrynus; species Rhinophrynus dorsalis. The sequence continues at coordinate 67,693,939 of CM074724.1, forward strand.
TTTCGCTATGAATATTTCCGCAGTTTGTTTCTTTTGTGGATGGTGTACATGGGGCCATACGTACAAAGCTAAAGTGGAGAAATTCAGGGGGATACCAATACAAATAAAGATTCCAATTTATTTACGTTGTCACGTTTCTACACAACACTACGATGTTACTTCTAGTTTCACTCAGGAGACTACCAGAGAAAAACGATACCTTTGTTGGCTAACTCAGTAGCTTTGGATGCAAGCTTTCAAGACAACTAGGTATTTTCATAATATAATTATAGGATTCTTATTACACTTGAATTAGAGACCAAGTTGTTTTGAAAACTTGCATCCAAAATCATTCAGTTAGCCAAAAAAGGTATAATTTTTACTCTGTCTCCTGCATTTTCCATGGATAATACAGTACCATGCTTTACCCATAGTTTCACTTAATAGAGTCTATGGGAGCGATTTATACAAACCATTCTTAGTTCTTGAATTGTCCTTATGTCATGGCACCTGGCGATAACGTCAGATCCAGTTTATAAATGAGGAAGGACGTCTTGATAAATATGGGGTTTTTATTCTGATGTTAACACCTGGAATGCTTAAAAACCAATTATACCTGGTGTGAAGATTCTGGTGAAAATTATGTCCCTAAATTGTTGTAGTTAGAAACGTTTCTTTATAAATTTGCAGTGCAAGAATTTTCGCCACCTCTTCCGTCATTTTTCCAAAAACACAACTACATAGTGTTAAGGCTTACAAAACTGACGTCAGATAATTTTTAGTTGCTGAACTTCAGTTTCAACACAGATTACAGCCATTTCTCTCTTTATTCCAATTGTATCAATCTCCCCCTATGTAGGCATCTTAGTCTAGGTAAAAGACCAATGACCAGGGGACAGTGTCAGATGTCTTTACTAGTCTGTATAAAGGAGGGAATCAGATACCAAGGGACGGTGAGTAAGAGACAGAATGTATGTGTGAATGAGTGTGTGTAGGAGCGAAGGAGTGTTTTTTTTTTTGTTTTTTTCTTTCTTTCTTCAGTCAGAGAAGGGGCAAACCATGGGACTTAACCCATTGCTGGTGCAAGTGCCATGGACACCACTGTCCTGTTGGGGTTGTCACGCACAAATTGTGTCTAGAGAAGGGGTATTGGATCTCCAGCAGTTGGGGACTAAACCTGCCATCATCCCCAGCTCCTGGTCAGGAGCTTACCAATAACGGTCTAACAACCAGGAAACATCCAGTCAATGGAAGTCCCGTGACCGGATGAGAGAGATCATCCAAGGCAAATGAGAATCATGTAGAGACCCAATACTGTCCAATCTCAGGAAACTTCTGGCTGAGAATGAGTCTACATGGGCAAAGATCCCTGTGAAATGCGTCCTTTGCAATGCATCCTCTGGCACTCAAAGGGTTAACTGACAGAAGGAGATTATTTGCTGGAGACATTGTATCTGGGTACTTTTTGAGCACCATTTTTATCAGATGTTGTGTTTTGATATACCTGAATTTTAGTTAGTCATTTATATGATTTTATGACATATTTAACTAATTACTTAAACTCCAGGGCTTTACTTTTTGACATATGATCGTTTAATATACACCATAGGAGTAGGAGTGCTGTCATCCAGGCTGCCGTGTTTATTGGTATTTTCATGTGATTTCATTCCATTCTGTGCTCCCCTCAATTACGTATATTTTTATGGACAGTTATTGCCAGTGATAATAACCCTCCATAGACAACAGCCCAATAGTAAAATTTCAGGCAATGTCTGTACGGCATCCAAAAAATGATTTTTTTTATTTTTAACAAAACCTCAGAAGTGGGAGTATCCTAGTTTTACTCAGTAGTATAAGTCTGACATTTTAAACTTTCTCCATAGTTTGTGACACTATTCCTTTAACCCTTTGAGTACCAGAGGGGTACGCAACGCATTGCTTTGCGTACCCCTCTGGCACTCAAAGGGTTAAAAATCCCATTTAAATAATTGAAAGTTTTCAGCTGTCCCTAATAATTCAGGTGGTTTGATCGAGAATTACACCTCTTTAGCTTCTTGGAATTGGCCCTTGGAGGACATCATGGCAAAAATTCTCAATGAACAAACAAACAAAAAAAAAAGGTAATATTTAACCCTTTAAGGATCAGAGTGGTGTGCAATGCATTGCTTCACAATGTCCTGCACACGCCTCTGGTCCTTAGAGGGTGAAGATTTATTCTGGCACTGAATTTTATAATGCTCTGAATTATGGCAGTTAAGCTTTAAGTTATATTAAGTTCTCAAAAGCTGGGTAATCATAGCCTTGGCAATCCTATACATTTTTAATTGGGATAAAAAGTAAATTATAAAAGGAAGACTGATGTCAGATGGTTATTTGCGCAGTGTGTGAAAATACTGCATCCATTCTAACATTAACATTTTTTTTTTCTTACAAAAAAAAAAAGTAACATCTCAGTATAGAGCTCTTTAAAATTAAAATGCATCCCTTATCTCTGCTGATGAACAAGTGAGCCAGAACAGTACTTCTTAAAATTGGTTTTTGGGCATTAAAAATAAACCTCATGGCGTATTAAAATACATTGGTTATTGTTGCTGAAATTAAAACAGCGACAATATAATTTACACATCTGATTTAGTCAATGTGTTTCTATGAACATTTTACATTCAGTATATAGGCAATTATATTCCGCTTACTCATTGTTATAAATTCAGTTTACAATCCATCAGCGCCATGATCTGTGGCCCTCTGCCTTTGATGATGTCTAAAGTAATGGCTCTCGAACCTGTCCTGAAGGAACACTGGTAGGGCTGGAGACAGGGCTCAGTCATGAGAAGCACAATCCACTCTTCACCTTCCCTCCTTCTTACAGACGTTAAATGAGAAAAACAAAAGTGGGTGCTAACAGCGCTATTAGAGAATCCTTAGAGAATGAATGCAGAAATACAACACAAATATACTTACTTGTGCGGAGATTATTAATGATATTTTTGGCATTTGGAAGGCGGACACTTTTTGCTAGTGAAAATACTTTGGGGGTCCAAGAATTTTAAAAAAGTAGTTAACTAATACATTTTAAGTGTCCATCAAAAATTGACTTTTAAATATTCCTTCCAGCCAGTTTAGATGCTCCTGCAGTGATTGCTCTACCCTACCACAGTATGATAATGAATCAACAATTTTGAGAAATATAATCTACCCCAATTCTCACTGGCCAATCTTATGAAAAAGCCAGGAATTTAGATAGGGCAGCCATTATAAAAAAAAAAAAATAAGGACCAAATATAAGAAACTTGTTGCCTACAGCTTGGTCTTCATAACCAAATATAGTTGTGACCACAGAACTATTAAAAGGATTTTTGAGAAACACTGGTAAATACTCCTGTTTGAGAATAATATTCTCGCAAAATAAAGGACTATTTATGGAAGAGTGAATATTGTGTTAAGAGATACTAAAAGAAACATGTTACTAATACAGTTGGTCCTTGTTTAATCCCAAAGATAGCTGCAATCGTGGACACCATGTGTGTATTCGATGTGTCCATACATTGAAGATGTAAAAAAAAATGTTTGTCCAATGGTACTGGTAACTCTTTTGTTCTCTAGCAATATATGATGCTACATATCATCTATTTGTTGGAATGCAAGTGTGACATTCAGTATAAAGAACAGAGAACCCAACACCATAGGTCTTGTTTTAGTCAACAGAAATGAAATATTGATAAAGATTTGGGAAATCACAGCATCTCTAAGCACTGCTTATACCTACATAAAAAGACCCTTCAAGTATTAAGATTGCCCTCATAGAACAGATATTAATTGCCAGTGCTAGGATAGATAACAGTGCTTTATCAACAGGGAGTCTTACTGGAACTATAAAATGAAGAGTATGGCGCCTGATGGGTTACACTACCTAAAATGATTTTTTATTATTTTAAATATCTTATACTTTTACAGATACTAGCTGGAAGTACATTATTTTATGTTAGGTCCCCAAAACCTAATCTTAAATTTGCATTTTTAATGCATATGTAGACCATCATACATAGCTGCATTTTGGTTAACTGTGGAGAGATAATACTGTTAATATGCTGAGATTAGCAGCATAATTCTTTTGCTGCACTTTCAGAACACTGCCTTAATATTGGAACAACTCCAGAAGCAGAGACTACTGGTTCACCAGCCTGTAATCCACAGGTAAATCAGACTGCAACCACTGACAAACTCACAAAGGTAAGAAGTGAAAACTACTTTCAGAGGAAGCAACTATTATTGGGGGATTCTATATTAAGAGGCGTGACTCTGGAGGAATGTCATGGTGGTTGCAAACAAGTCAGATGTCTTTCTGGTGATACAACTCACAGAGATAGAAAACAAATTTTAAAAATTGTTAAGGAAGCAAGACAAAATGGAGAGTTGGATGTCATAGTCCATTTAGGGACAAATGATTTGGCTTGTAATGAGGCGAGTTGTGTAAAATAGGTTTTTAAGAAGCTTTCTAAGGATCTGCAGCAAGTTGCTTCCATGTCTGTTTCAGAGGTTCTACCAGTGTATAAGGAAGATGATGGTACGATGCAGCAAATTAGAGATTTTAATTCATGGCTAGGGAAGTGGGGCCAAAAACATGGATTTGGCTTTGTTTCTCCCTCCAACCCTATTTGGTGTAACAAGGTATTGTACAAAAAGGATGGTTTGCATCTTTCTCAAAAGGGAACAGAGGTTCTCAGCAACCAATTCAGAAGTTTTGTTAACAGGTGTTTAAACTAGTAGAGGGGGCAATGGAATGATACAGGATAAAATCAATTGCCCCCCACAGCATTGCACAGATGCAATTGATCAAGGTATGTCTGTGGCAAAAACCAGTAGACTTTGAGCCGTGTGTACAAATGTCCGCAGTTTAGGGAATAAGATCTCTTAACTCATTGCAATAATAACTAGTGAAGATGTGGACTTAGTGGGAATTACCGAGACCTGGTACGATGAAAAAAATGACAGATGTAGAAATACCAGGGTACTCTCTATTCAGAAAAGACAGGAAAGACAGAAAAGGAGGAGGGGTTGCCATTTATGTCAAAACAGCTTAAAGGTTAATCTTATACAAGGTATGGAGGAGAACACAGAGACTGTTTGGATAACTTTAGAATATGGGAATAAGATGGTCACTCGTATAGGTGTGATCTATAGACCCCCAAGACAAACAGATCAGTTGCATCAACTGCTGGTCAGGGAAGTAACTAAGATGACTGTGAAAGGTGAGGTTATAATTATGGGGGACTTTAATCTTCCTGATGTGGACTGGAAAAATCAAGCAACAGGTTCAGCCAGGAGTAGAGATATCCTAAATTTTTTTACAAGGATTAGCTCTTAGTCAATTAGTAGAAGACCCGAATAGGAAAGAAGCCACACTAGATTTATTATTTACTAATGGAGACTTGGTATCAGATGTAGCTGTAGGAGAGTGTTTGGGCTCCAGTGATCATCAATCTGTGTGGTTTAATATAAAGACAGAGGATGAGTTGCACCACACAAAAGCAAAGGTTCTAGACTTTAGAAAGGCTGATTATTCTAAAATGGAAACATTTTATTGCCCAGTCAAAAAAGGGGGATAAGACATTTTTTAGAGTGAAAGGAGGAAAATGAAAAAAGTAATAGTTAGACTGAAAACAAAAAATGGAAACTATGTAAATGAGAACAAAGGGATAGCTGACTGCCTCAAGGAATATTTCTGTTCAGTTTTTATAGAGGAAGATGACCTCTGTTAGAAAAACAAAATGGCAAGACATGGGAAACATGCATGTTTACAGAGGAAGAAGTTCTACTTCAACTTTCTAGGGTAAAAACCAGATAAATCAATGGGACCAGATGGGATACACCCAAAGTTATTAAAAGAACTTAAGAGTGTTCTGGCAAAACCTTTAACAGAATTATTCAATCGGTCACTAATGACAGGAATAGTTCCAGAAGATTGGCAGTTAGCAAATGTAGTACCGCTTCACAAAAAAGTTAACAAGGAAAAGTCTGGTAACTACAGACCAGTAAGTCTTATACAAGTAGTGGGAAAATTAATGGAGACTATGTTAAAGGAAAGAATTGCTGACTATCTGAATTTAAATGGCTTGCAAGATACCAAACAGCATGGGTTTACAGCAGGGAGATCTTGCCAAACTAACTAAAATAATAGACCAAGGGGGAGCAGTAGATATAGCTTATCTAGATTTCAGTAAAGCATTTGACACTGTCCCTCATAGAAGACTCATTAATAAACTGCAGTGTTTGGGTCTGGATATAAAAATAGTTAAATGCATAAGGCAATGGCTGCGTGACAGGAGACAGAGGGTGGTAGCAATGGAGAATGTCTGGAGGAAAGGAGTGTTACTAGTGGAGTACCTCAGGGATCTGTACTGGGGCCCATTGCTTTTAATATTTTTATTAGTGATATTGAAAAAGTCTTCAAGGAAAGGTATGCCTTTTTGCAGACGACAGCCAGATCTGCAAAAGGGTCGACACTCCAGGGGAAATAAGCCAAATGACAAATGATTTAGGTAAATAAGAAGAATGGACAAGAGTGTGGCGGATGCAGTTTCACATTGATAAATGTAAAATAATGCACTTAAAAATCCAAAGGAAAAATATACTATTAAGGGTATTGTGCTGTCATAGACAACAGAGGAAAGGGATTTGGGAATAATTATTTCTAATGACAAAGGGAGGCAGGCAATATAATAAAGAGGTGGGGAATGCAAGCAGGGTACTGGGTTGTATAGCTAGGGACATTAGTAGCAGAAAAAGGGACGTGGTCATGCCACTCTACAGATCTCTAGTTAGACCTCACCTAGAGTATCGTGTACAGTACTGGAGACCCCATCTCCAGAAAGATATAGATACTCTAGAGAAAATTCAGAGAAGGGCTACTAAAATGGTGACTGGTTTACAGGAAAAGAAATATCAGGACAGACTACAGGATCTGAACATGTATAGCTTGGAGGAGAGAAGAGAGAGAGGGGATATGATTGTTGAATCCCTTCATGTATTTGAATGTTTCAAAGTGCAGGATGGAAGTACATTGCAAAGGAGTAAAAATGTTAGGACAAGAGGCCTAAAACTAGAGGGGCACAGGATTAGATGTAATGTAAGAAAGTTTTACTTCAATGAGAGGGTAGTAGATAAGTGGAATAGCCTACCATCAGAAGTGGCAGAAGTTAATACAGTGACAGAATTAAAGCATGCATGAGATAGGCATAAAGCTGTCTTTAACGTAACAAAAGACCAAGGACCAAAAAAGGTTTGAGGTTTTTACAGTAGGAAAATGGGCAGACTAGATGGGCCGAATGGTTCTTACCTGCCGTCAAATTCTGTTTCTATGAGCACAAGGTATTTAACTATACATAATCTCATATCATTTTTATGAATCAGTGAGCATTTAAATAAACCTATAAACTTAATAACATGACATTTTGATTTACAGATAAAACATTTTTTTTCAGTTTATTTCCAGTTTTATTTGTATATTATTATAGCCACATTATATTATTATATATTTTGTATTTTTACTTTAATAATTTCCTTTTATATTGTATCTCCCTTCCCATTTCAAATATGGGCTACCAACTATTAGAAAAAAATGAAAAACCAGTGCACACTCCCAATATTAACAAAAACCTCTTAATTGTTTCAATTATTAATAACAAGATAACACCAAGATGACTCCACAGGGGGGGGAAATCAGCAAAAAAGGAAAACTTAAAACCCTGCCACATTACTTATTCACAACAAGTGAGAAAAGAGAAACAGGTGTAATCACCCTATCAAACAAGCCACAAGTGAAAAATCATTATTAAGTTCAAAAACTGAGACGTGTGGCAGTGTCCAAGTGCAAACATTCAATGCACTGGACTATTTATGGTCAAAATCCCCATAAACACATGTAATCACAACCCTAATGAAACAGCAGCACACTAAGACTAATCACTGGGAATTCATAAGATGTCTAAACATCACATCCGGTATTGGTGCAAGCTCAATACACATATTGGTGCATTGAGAAGCCCCATGGAAGTCAATAGTTATTGGGAATTTTTTTCATTGTCTCCCATGGTGCAGTTGGGTTTCTCCAGAAGTGCACCTTGTTAGTTGCCTGACAATGGCATATGGTATACAGAAAATACAGAAAAAAGCAGGAGGCTCTCCTTGTGTAATAATGTTACAAAAAACCAAATAGCCCACCACCACCAAGAAGTAATGCAATCACAAAATCAGAGGGCAGCCCATACCCAATCAGGGACGGGTAAAGTACCCTGTATGCATTGTTGGTAGGTGACAGGTATCTCCAGTTTTGCCCCGGAGACTCCAGGTTTGACAATTAATTACCGGGTCTCCAGGGCAAAGCCAGATTCTCCGGATGTGGGGAAACCCTGCCCACTTGTGCTCAATCCCACCCTTTTCCTGCCACTCCGCGCCCTCTGCTAGCCCTCCCCTAGCATATTCTATATATATATATATATATATATATATATATTATATATATATATATATATATATATATATTTTTTTAGTAGTCCACCCCCTCACGATTAAGCCCCACCCCTTTTTAAATGACTCGAATTGCGTCATTTCTCTACCCTCATCGGCACTAGAGGGTTGTCCTCCAGGCAGCCCCAAGTAAAAAGTTCCCAGGTATGGGTATATACCCGATTATGAAGAATTGTTTAATGTAAGTTGATATATTATATGCTGATCTGAAGCACATCTGTCTGATATAACACATTTGTGTTTCTCTTGTCTCTGCATGGGTATACATTGTGCTCTCCCATCTGAACATCCGATTACGCCTCTGATGTGAGTAGGTGATAAAAGCAAAGGAACTTATGGGTCATATATACAAACCAACAGGAGAAATTCTAGAGCAAACAAACCACTGCCATAGGCGACAAATGAAAATTCCTCTTGAATTCCCATCGAACTAAAAGTATCAGATAACTCCCTGAATGATAGAGGTTGCAAATGCATTTGCAATCTGAAGAATGTTTATTTGTCCTCTATGGCACAGTTGATTTGAACTTGAATTGATCCTCTTTTTCCTTATGCTTATGGCCTGTAGAATAAAATATTTGGTGTACCAGATATCTATACTATAAATCATATATTGTCATACATGATATATGATTTATCTTCATTAGATTTGTATTTACTTTGATACATAGGTTGACGTTATTTGGCCTACAAATCTTCATTCTTACACATGCCCCAATGGATGCCAAGTGATCTGGAAGTGACAGTGAGGAATGTGGGCAGTAAACATGGAAAGTAACCATGTGAGATTGTTTTTCTTTGTTGTAAAGCTGTAATGTAAGGTATAGAATCATGCATGGTTGTCAAATAAAATATGTCACAAACAATTCTTCATAGAATACATGATTAGCCTTAAACCAGAAGCACATACACAAACAGTACTACTCATGAGATCAAAAGTTATTGGTACACTCAATGTTAAATAAAGTAAAGACAATAATTTTCTTACATGTCCAATTGATTTTTTTTCACTGGTCACAGGCTAGTGGAAATGTCCAGTCCTGAAAATGGTTAATTTACAATGGAGCAGGGAACGATACAGTTACAGTACATGATGGATACCAGTACAGTGGGGCAAGGCTGGGAGTTAGTAGTATGACTATCAGTGGGACAAAGCTGGAAGGTCAGTATGTGTGGTTCTATGACTACAAGTTGGACAAGACTGGGAGGACTGAATCGGTGGATTTATGGCTACCAGTTGGACAAGGTTGAGGGCACAGTATGGGTGGTTCAATGGCTACCAGTTGGACAAGATTGGGGGCACAGTATGTGTGGTTCTGTGGCTACCAGTTGGACAAGACTGGGGTTCAGTATGTGCGATTCTATGGTTATCAGCTGAACAAAGCTATGTGGTTAGTATGTGTGGTTCTATGACTACAAGTTGGACAAGGCTGGGAGGTCTGTATGAGTGGATTTATGGCTACCAGCTGGACAAGGTTGAGAGCACAGTATGTGTGGTTCTATCAGTGCCGACCCAAACCACACCCACCAAAATCACGCCCACCTGGAGAGCCATATGGCCAACTCTATTCCTGTAGGGGTCTTAAACCATTAATTGCCAAAGATGTGTGCAAAACCTCTGATACCATTACAAATACAGTGTAAAGGGTGCTCTATCTATAGACCTCCACCTATACAAGATAAGGCAGATATGAACCCACTGTGATCCTGGAGTGAATGATCACACAGAGGAAAAAACAGAAAAAAGCTCTAATCTCAAAAAATACAATAAAATATATAGATAGTAAATGATGTAGAGATGTTGAGAGTACAAAACAATTTATTAAGCACAATAAAAAAACAGGTACACCTGTATTGATCAATATTAAGTACATGTTTTAATATTGATCAATACAGGTATACCTGTATTTTATTTTTTATTGTGCTTGATAAATTGTTTTGTACTCTCAACATCTCTACACCATCATTTATTATCTATATAGATTTTAAATCATCTGATACTCCTGGTTGAAGTTGCAGGGAATTATAATGGAAGTGACACTGGGACAGCAGTGTAGGTATTTACTTGCACCTCTGGCTTTATCCCACCGTTTGCCGGACAGTCTCTGCCTCAGAAAATGAGCACATAGGCTTCCTGTCAGCCCAGCACTCACAATGTGCACCCTGCTGGCCATAGCTGTAACAGGACACAGTGTCTGTGGTGATCAGCTGGCCTCTGCACAATGTGATATCTGCGGGACAAACACAGCTATCTCTGGGATACAGAAAGCAGGATCAATAAGGTGGGAGATGCTGCCATAGCATATTGTAAAAATCACCTCTCAGCCCCACCACTGAGCTAATCCCCATGGGCAATCAAGTTATGCAATACATGAGTACCTGGTGAGAGATTCTGCCAGTCTCTGATGGCACTAGTTCCTGCTCTGACTTACGTAACGACTCTGGTCTCTGTATAGTGCAGCATGCTCACTCGCTGCTGCTGCTACCAGTGAGGGCAAGGGTGGATTACAGGGTACTGTGTGTGTACATCTTATGGTGCAGTGCGCATGAGGCCAATCAACAAATTTTCTGCGACTTGCCAACTAGGGAGGCAAGCGGCTGAGGGCTCTATGTGGGAAGTTGAATGGCTGAGACAAGAAAACAAGTGGGGAAGAAGCCTGGGAAGCTATGGGAGCGGCAAATTTCCACCCCTGTTAAAGTGCAGTCTGGGTCCCGCGGACCCAACAGGACCCATGTAAGAGCCTGGTCTGGGTTCTATGGCTACCAATTGGACAAGATTGGGGGCACAGTACACGTGGTTTTATGGCTAACAGTTGGACAAGTTTGGGGGTCAGTATTTGTGGTTTTAAGGGTTAGTATGTGGTTCTATGGCTACCAGTTGGACAAGATTGAGGGCACAGTACACGTGGTTGTATGGCTAACAGTTGGACAAGTTTGCGGGTCAGTATTTGTGGTTTTATGATTATCAGCTGAACAAGGCTATGGGGTTAGTATGTGCTTCTATGGCTACCAGTTGAACAAGGCTAAGGTGTCCGTGCTTTCAGCAGCTCTCTCTCTCTCTCTCACAGCACAGAATGACCTTTTTTATGGAGTTTGCTTGTGGGAATATATTGGTGAAACAATATGTGTGGTAATTACATTATCATCGATTTCAATGCACAGAAAAAACCCCCCAAAAAACAGAAAAACTATACTTTACACAGGCCTTCCCACACAAGACTAAAAGTGACATTCACGTTTTTGTTTTGTGGTGAAAAATTTTGCCCATGCCCAGACAAATTCATATGGACTAGGATATTCTGGCCATAATAAGGTAAGCGTGTCATTATTAGCCAGGTGTTTTAGATGTAAAAAAAGGCATCGACCCATCAGAAAACTTCAAAAGCTGCTGCAGTGACTTACCCAGAAAAAAAAAAAAAATGAGCGATTCTGGAGCATATCAACTACACCATTGGGAGAGGTAAATATTCCCAATTACTGCTGATATAAACGTTTTAAGATATATGCCTTTTAAACACATGGGAAGCATAGTGGCTCAATGCAATGGAGATCTATCTAGCACTCAAGGGGCTAAAATCCTCATTTATCCCTTTGAGTGCCAAGGAGGTATCCAATGCATTGCTTTGCAATGCATTGGGTACCTCCTTGGCATTCATAGGGTTAAAGCAATAGGGATTTGTATTTGTCTCCAGTGGTGCAGTTGGTTTGGCCGAACTGCTCCATTGCTCATTTGTGCATGAAGCTCATGATCAGAGCGATCTCCAGGTATCCATCTCTACTTACTTGTTTTGCATCATGTTCATTATAACCCAGTCAGAGGGATACACGTTCTTCCCAATGAGATTCTTAAACATAATGAATGTTTCCATCAGGAAGTCCTAGAATTCAAACAAACAACGTTAGAAAAAACAAAGCATGACACAGTTTATTAAATAATGGTGCGGCTGATAAAAAGATGATTAACTGCTAGAGTTTAATTAGCCGAAAAAGTACATAATGCAGCAATAAAAAAACAACTCAGGATGTCGAGTTTTTAGCAAAATTACTTGCAGTTTTATTTATTTTTTAAGGGGGGGGGAGATGGGCCTTGCTTGTTTGTCAAAGCCACTATCAGCAACACTGATGAATAATTACAATTACACTGGTATAAACAATGTGATTAAAAGTAGTAATTAAAATGTTCCTTGACAAAGCATTCACCTAATGTCGTAGCACTCTTATATGTAAATGATCTCATTATCGGCCTTGTAGAGTCTCATCATATAATCTTTTGAGCACCAGAAAGGAGTCCAACACATTGTACAGCAACATGTTGCACGTTTCTCTGTCTCTCACAGGATAAAGGTAAATGCAGAGACGCAGTTTGTGGTCACATGTTACACATTACTGCCTAGAGACTAGGTTGTTGATCTCTGTATTGGTTCTGAAGATAATAAAGTTCTATGAAAAGCAACTTTTACATAAATATCTGTATTCTTTAGACGACGTGGAGGTTAAGGGTATGACTTTCTGGAGTATCTGGGAACTGTTCATTGATATACCGCCCTCTTCGCAGGCCTCCAAATACAGAACGGATTTTCAAGACACTCCGTGGGCATTGGCCCGAGCTATCAGAGAAGAATTCCCTGGACAGGCACGCAGTGTACAGGTAGGGGAAGCATGTCATCGGGAGGGCTGACCCAGACAGGAGCTGTGGGTGTTAGGGGGTAGAGGTGATTCTAGCATGAGCCTGTGCAATTTGGCTATGCTTGGTTTCAGGGAATGTGGATTGGCAAGGTTACTAGTTGATTAATGATTAATTATTTTTTATTGTGGTTGAATAAAAATAATAATAATGTTATTGGAAGTAGTTCAATAAAACCATAGCCTGTTATCCCCAAAATGATGTGTGTATGTTTATTTAGGGATCATACCCTCCCCTTATGTCATGAGTCTCGGCTCGTAACTTCATCATACACATAGAGATGGGAGACCTCCTTACTCTATTTCTTTCCTTTTACTCTTATTTGGCCTGTATTGTTTTGTTCGGTACTAATCCAGCTTATATTTGGTTTTGTTTCCAATCTCCTTTGTTTTTAGGGTATTTCTCTATTTCCTTCACAATGTGAAAATGCTTTAAACCATTTCTTTAGCTCTCAAAGTCTATAGTGTGTATATAACATCTGATGGATAATATGTATTGGAAGAGGAGCTTGTTCCTGACTATAACAAAGTTAATGGGGGGGGGGTTAATTATTAGGAGGTGTTACTTTCCCTTTAACACATGATGAGTCAAAGAAAATAAACTTGTACGTTTTCATTATTGTAACTAACCCCATGGATGCTAGACAGGTGTCTGATACAACTATAAGGGGTTCAATACTATAAACAGGGCTTATAATTGTAAGTCCTTTGCTACTAGCCAGACCTGAAAAGTTACTCGCCACTGCAAGCTAAAACATACCCACCAGGGCTGAATTTCTATTCGCCAGGGCTAAATTTTCATTCACCATTGGCTAGTGGCAAGTGGAAATTTTTAGCCCTGCTATAAATCCCCTTTTACATTAATTTATCTTAATTTAGGCAAAACATCCTAATAGCCACTAAGAATCAAAACTGTATAGCCTGGGTCTCCAAAAAGAATCCTTAACCCTTTGAGTGCCAGGGAGTATGCAACACATCGCTCTGCAATTCGTTGCGTACCCCTCTGGCACCAAAAGGGTTAATTAGTGCTAGATATCATGCCAATGGAAGCACACAGATTATTTTTGTAAACCTCCAGGAGTGGAAACCCCACCACCTGAAGTCTTCTTAGGATTCTGTCAGTGGGAAGTGTTTTGAGTTCTAGAGTCATGCAACACAAATATCATATCTGCAACCATGCACAGGATATCCAATACTAATTAAAGCTCAGTCCCATAAGGACCAGAGAGGTGTGATGCAATGCACTGTGCACCCCACTGTTGCAGATGATCAATCCACGCAGAAATGATTCAAAGTAGACATTAGGGTTTTCTGACCAGATTAAAGGGATAGTAATGTCTTTTTTCAATAAAATGTAATATTGTAGATATTACAAAAATAAACTAACTGATGCAAGTCCCGTCTCTCAAACCTTTATAGTTTGATAGATTTACGATGATAAAGTTCCCCCCTCCATCCCCTTTCACAGATGTCATTACTCAAGCTGACAGCATGAGATTCTGGATGTGTGACCCGATGGCGGCTCTTCAGCAGAGTCAAAATAGCACTATCTAGAAAAAGAAATACTTCATTGGAATGGTCTACAAAGTGAGCTTGCAAACCAGGCACACTTTGTAGACTGTTCCAATGAAGCATTTCTTTTTAGAGAGAGCTATTTTGGCTCTGCTGAAGAGCCGCCATCCAGTCACATGACCAGGATATCCTTCTGACAGCTGGAGGCTGACGTCTGTGAAAGGGGAGGGAGGGGGGAACTTTATCATCGTAAATCTATCAAACTATAAAGGTTTGAGAGACGGGACTTGCATCAGTTAGTTTATTTTTGTAATATCTACAATATTACATTGTATTGAAAAAAGACATTACTATCCCTTTAATATAAGTGGGGGTTATTAAAGGGAGATCCTTTAATCTTAGCAGCTAGGTCGGGCTTTTAACAAACTTACCACAACGTCAGTCCTCATTTTTCCCAATGTCTTGATAAGATGTCCATAGTGGTAGTCTTCCATTTGCCTTAAAATTGCTGTCATGGAGGCAACAAAATTTCCCTAAATGAAGATAAAAAAAAAATTGTTGAAATAAGCATAAAAACTGAGGACATATTAATAGGTTTAGCAGTTTTAATCTATAATCTTTGAGATACAATTAACATGTCCATAAACTCAAGCAAAAATAAAAAAAACATGATGCGTATCAACTGTAAAAAAAGAAGAGAGGCTGTAGCTGTTGTTGGACTACAGATCACACCATCCTTGGCCACACAGCATTTGGGGGAGAGATTATCTCTTAATTGAGCTACAATTAGAATTGATTTAGGGGAAATCTAGAATTTGTATTGCTTATTTTTTATATACGATCAAAAAGATGCACGATTGCCCTTTACTCACATACCCGGTGGCTAAATAACCGCATATACACTGTATGACCCCAGGATTGTTCCATGGTCCCACATACACTGTCTGCTTCCCCTGTCTTGAGCCACAGTCCCACTGGTAGCCACAGAATCACACATACAATTTCCTCATTCCACTATTCAATGGTAGTCACAGAATGTAACATACACTGACTGACAGTGCAGCCTTGTTTTATTGTTCACTGGTAGGTACAGAACCATGATCATGCAATACCTCAGTCTTGCTCCACGGTCCCACTGTTAGCTACAGAACCACACGTGCACTGTATGCACCCCAACATTCTTTTACTGCGCTGCGGGTAGTGCCAGAGCCACACATTCACTGTCTCACACCCAGACTTATCCAGCTGGTGTCCGCAGAACCACACATACATTGTCTGATACCAAAACATTGACTCACTGTTAGCCATATAACTTAGAACTATACTTACACACTGTGTTACCCTCCACTCAAACCAAGTCTTGTACCATTGTCCCATTGGTAGCCAAAGAAAGACACACACACGCACTGTGATGCTCAGCCTTGTCCCATTCTCCCACTGCTAGCCCCACAACCACACTTACATTGTCTGCTTCCTCAGCCTTGTCCCATTGCTCACTGGCAGGCATTGTATAAACACACTGCATGACAAGCTTGTGACATGTGAGGGTGCAGGGAGATGATGTGGAAGTGACACAGGACAGAAGTGAGGGAGTGGACAAGAAAGAGCAGATGACAGAGAAGTTATTGAGATGGGATGGGGAGAGAGAACATGTCACAGAGAGAAGCTAGAATGGGGAGGGGAGTGAGGAGATGCATGGATATCAGAGGGAGGGCATGATTTGGGAAGGAGGCAGGATGGGTCACACTGCTGGGGGTGAATGGGGATGGCCGGTATTGACTACTGATCAAATGGGTGTTCTGCAGAGGACCAAGTCCATGCAGGGAATGCTTTACATGAAGCATGTGGGTTTTTTCCCTGCATACATCAGGCAGAGCATTCCCTTCTCTAGAGAAGTATTACAGGTGTATGTAGTAAATGGATGAAAGTCCCTACAGGTAATGCTTTGCCTGAAGCACGTGGGTTTTTTGGTTAGAATTTGAAAAATAAGTATGTCTCACTGTTACTTTTCAGAGTAATGCACTGCAGGGGAACCAGTCCTGGAATGCATTACTCCACCCATTACTATCCCAGGGTTGAGGCACACAAAGATCCAAAAATGTATCAAGTCATGTTTTCCTGTATGTTTATTAAAAAAAAATTCTGACAAATACAATTACTTATGCCACTGACTTTTCTTACTTATTGCTCACTGTTCAAATTCCTTTATAGATGGGAAACAACATGCAGGAGAATACAAAGATTGCTTCCCCGAGTGTCTGCCATTCACATCTTAATGAAGGAATCCATATGTCCGATAGTCTAAGGCCGGAAATGATCAGTAAAGCATAATTACAGTGGATATAAAAAGTCAACACACCCCTGTTAAAATGCCAGGTTCTTGTGATGTTAAAGAATGAGACAAAGATAAATCATGTCACAACTTTTTCCACCTTTAATGTGACCTATAACATGAACAATTCAATTGTAAAACAAACTGAAATCGTTGAAGGGGAAAATAAAAAACTCACAATAACCTGGTTGCATAGGTGTGCACACTCTTAAACTAATACTTTGTTGAAGCACCATTTGATTTTATTACAGCAATCTGTCTTTTTGGGTAGGAGTTTATTAGCATGGCACATCTTGACATGGCAATATTTGTCCACTCTTCTTTGCAAAAGTGCTCTAAATCTGTCAGATTGCAAGGACATCTCATATACACAGCCCTCTTCAGATCACCACACAGATGTTCAATTGGATTCAGGTCTGGGCTCTGGCTGGGCCATTCCAAAACGTTAATCTTCTTCTGGTGAAACCATGCTTTTGTGGATTTGGATGTGGGCTTTGGGTCGTTGTCATGCTGAAAAGTGAACTTCCTCTTCATCTTCAGCTTTCTAACGGACGTCTGAAGGTTTTGTACCAAAATTGCCTGGTATTTGGAACTGTTCATAATTCCCTCCACCCTGACTAAGGCCCCGGTTCCAGCTGAGGAAAAACAGCCCCAAAGCATGATGCTGCCACCATGCTTCCCTGTGGGTATGGTGTTCTTTGGGTGATGTGCAGTGTTGTTTTTATGCCAAACATACCTTTTGGAATTATGGCCAAAAAGTTCAACCTTGGTTTCATCAGACCATGACACATTTTCCCACATGCTTTTGGGGGACTTGATGTTTGTTATTGCAAACCGGGCTTGGATGTTTTTCTTTGTAAGAAAAGGCTTCCGTCTTGCCACACTACCCCATAGCCCATTCATATGAAGAATACGGGAGATTGTTGTCACATGTAGCACACAATCAGTACTTGCCAAATATAATGTTGCAGTATGTTGTGCCATATTTTCTCCACTTGATGATGACTGTCTTCACTGTGTTCCATGGAATCTATAATGATTTCGAAATTCTTTTGTACCCTTCTCCTGACTGATATCTTTCAACAATGAGATCCCTCTGATGCTTTGGAAGCTCTATGTGGACCATGGCTTTTGCTCCGAGATGCAACTAAGCAAATGTCAGGAAAATCCTACTAGAACAGCTGAACTTTATTTGTGATTAATCGGAGTCACTTTAAATGATGGCAGGTGTGTAATGACTTCTATTTAACATGAGATTGAATGTGATTGGTTAATTCTGAACACAGCCACATCCCCAGTTATAAGAGGGTGTGCACACCTATGCAACCAGGTTATTGTGAGTTTTTTTTTATTTTTCCCCCTCAACAATTTTAGTTTGTTTTGTAATTGAATTATTCACGTTATAGGTCACATTAAAAGTGGAAAAAGTTCTGACATGATTTATCTTTGTCTCATTCTTTAACATCACAAGAACCTGGCATTTTAACAGGAGTGTGTAGACTTTTTATATCTACTGTATTTAAGACTACAATACCCAATAAGACCTATTTGTAAAATATCTCTTTGCTCCCAATTAGCAGTGAAGCTAAATCGTGTTAGACTCCAAAATGATGGCTCCAGCTATGCATTTCTGTCATGGTTTTATACTCATCTCATTTATCAGTCAAATTACATTTCTGCAGTGTTTCTTCATTACTCAGGCAAAGCCGTGTTTGATGTTCTTTTGCATTTGCCAAGGTTTGTATAAAGAAAAAAAAAAATTAAAGCATAATTTAGAGTAGAATTACACGTTTACATAAAATGTAGACAGTTTAATTTTATGACAGTATAGCAAAAGATCAAACTATCTGATTACATCAGGGACCTCTTTACGGAAGGTCACACTTTAGCTCTATAAAGAATAAAATAGCAAATAACTCCATGGCTTTTTGTGTTTATCTGAAGCAAGATATATCAACACTATTTGAGAGAGAGAGAGAGAGAGAGAGAGAGAGAGAGAGAGAGAGAGAGAGAGAGAGAGAGAGAGAGAGAGAGAGAGAGAGAGAGAGAGAGAGAGAGAGAGTGTGTGTGTGTGTGTGTGTGTGTGTGTGTGTGTGTTGAATAGCACTGCATATGTTTAAAGGCCGGTTAGGGATGATGGCATGTGTAGTGCCCAACAACTTGCATGTCGAAGGATATCTAACCACTGTTCTAGACTTTAGAAGTAGGCAAACTGTGACTTGCCAAATACTGGATTACAACTCAAATCATCCTCAAATAACCAAGGGGATAGAGAGAATGGGGGGAAGGAACAAGGAAGGGTACAATATGCGAGCACATGAGCCCTTCAGAGGTAGAGAGTTAAAAAGCAACTATCTAGTAAAAATGAAAAATCATACAGCAAACCCTTTGCATTCCGGATTCTGGCAATGCTTGATTTATGTTTTTTATGTGTAGTAGCTACTCAGTTCTGTGTTTTAAAGGGATAGTAATGTTTCACAAAAAAGCAGCTCCAATTAATCTTCATAGTATTTGTGCCATGCAGAGTGTTATTTCAATACTGTCAGAGTTGTAGTTCAAGAGTAACTGAATTATAGATTATCCCCCTCCCACCCCTTTTACCTAGTGCAAGCCACCTCCCCTCAGCTGTGGAATCTGGTCTTAAGACCAAACAGATCACAGCAGAGGATAATCTTCTTACTGTGAGAACAATCAAAACCCTGCCCCTCTTGACAGGTTTTTCAGCATTTTCCTTATGCTTACTTAAGATTGTCCTCTCTGTAATCAGTGTACTCCCAGAAAATGCGAGAGAGAGAGAGAGAGAGAGAGAGAGAGAGAGAGAGAGAGAGAGAGAGAGAGAGAGCATGAAACTAGGGTTAATGGCAATACTTGTAATTTAAGGTTTTGGTAAGCCTGTCAATGCTCAATCGCTTTCCTTTGAGAAAAAGTTAAGGATACATTGCTATATGGTCAATCACCCAACAATAAAGTATTTCAGACTCTGAAAGAACAATTCAGACAAAACTTTGTGAGGGGAATTTTTCAACAATTTATGATTTTAGGGAGAAAGGAAATCAATAGTATCTGCAGATTGCATTCTCAAAAAATAGAAAGCAGACAAAGGAATCTGCAATGCCTTAACGTTTCCTGAAGTTTTACTACATGGAGTATTTCAAGTGGACACCAAGATATTGGTTTACTTATTAAAAGCATTATGAACAGTGACATACCCAATTTATAGCAAATCCAAGTTTTATAGGGGAGATAAAGGAGAACATTCATCTTCATCATGAGCCAAACAAATGCTGCATTTTGTACATTTAGGTTAGAACATTAAGCCTGTCCTAATAAATACATTTACTGTATTCTATCAGTCACTCCTGGTAGAATGCATTAGCCTGCATTTCAAGTCATGTCTGATTGCTATAATCATCAATCAAAACATGTTACAAAGGTTAAGACAAAACTGAAAAATACATGAGAAACAGGTCTAGAAATCTTTCAGTATGCTGTAATTTGGGTCCCTAGAAGCATAAAAAACCATTTCTGCTAACAGGCTTTTCATAGAATTTGAAGGAACATTATGCTCAAGTACTCTCCACTGGTCAGTGCACAGTAGATTAGAATCAAAGCCATTATTCTGCCATATCAGAGTCTGAGCAGCATTTAAAGTGATTTTGACAAGACTTCCTAATGTTTCAAGCAGCAAGCCATCAATCTGCATTACAATGTGAAGGAGTGGTTGTTTAAGATGTACACATGGATTTACTAATACACAAATGTTTCTTGCCTTGCTTGACTAAGTAAGTGACAAAACTCTGACATGTATCAATAGGTAATAATGTTCACATAACTTATCATCAACTCTTAATGCAGTGATTGTCAAACTGTGAAGCTGTCCCTTCCCAGGGGCACCAAGCAACTCACTGGAGGAGGCTCACAATTTGCCTTTAATGGAGTGACGGTTCTTAGGACTAAAGAGGGGTAAGTAACAGTAGCCCACTGAAAGCAATGACTGGCCGACCCACATGGAGTCATCCGATAATATGACTGAAGCAATGTTGACCACTCCTGTCATACTAATGCCAAGTCTCATGTGAAAGGATCTTTGGAGGAACTCAAGAGATTGGAAGTGAATAGCACTCACGCAACAGTTGTCTTAAACGGTTCTGCGTCATAGTGATGTTTAAATCATTCAGGTGAACAAGTACTTACTCTAGTGATGTCAGCTACTCAAATCCCACCTCACCCCCTTAGAGTATATTGTTGCTTCAAATTTTATATAGTGGGTTTGGGGAAATTATTGGTGAATATGCGAAAAATACGACTGAAGTCAGCAGTGGACTATCTGCCGATCAGCTGTTTCGTGTAAACAGAAGACTCGCGAGGCACTGCACAAGGCAAATGCAGTGCCTTGTGGGTCTTCTGTCCTCTTTAATCAGCTGATCCTGGATAGTCATTTGTGGACTTCGAACAGCTGATAAGCCAGTTTATTTAAACACAGAACCGGCAGAGAAGCTGTTACATGTAACAGATGTTTTGATGAATCTAAGTGTCTGTGAAGCAGGACATGGGATCGTTATAACCCTTTCAGAGCTACAGAGGTGTCCATTACTGGACAATGTATTGCACACCCCTATAGCACTCAAAGGGTTAAGGGAACGCTGACCTTGGAGCTTTAGTCTGAGCACATCTTTAATACTCCCCACTCAATCACACTGCCAGCATTATGGCAGCTCAAAATGCTAATTACAGCAGAACTACCACCCAAAAAGTATATTGGCCCACATAACTGCACATCTGGCAACTAGCTGCTCAGTAGCACTAGTCGCCAGAATTCTTACCAGATTAAAGAGAAACCACTATTCTTCATGGACTAACAGCAGGATGGAGCGCGGACATCTTGTCATAGTGACGTCCGCAAGCCTGCGCCGTCAGTCCCAGACGGGGCTAAGAGGCGTTGGCTCTAAAAGGGACTGACAGCATCCTGTTGTCAGTCCAAGAAGAATAGCGATTTCTCTTTAATCTGGTATGAATTCTGGCGACTAGCTGTACTGAGCAGCTAGTCACCAGATGTGCAATTATGTGGGCCAATATAGTTTTTGGGTGGTAGTTCCGCTTTAGTAAAGTTTCTCCCCCTCCCTTTGCATAGATAATTCTTAGTACAAAAGTCAAGTGTTTCATATTCTCCTGTACCATTTCATCGACCCTTAGTGCATATTCCCACTGGACATTAATATGTCTAGAAGGAAGAAGGGTGATATGATAGAAATCTTCTAAAATATTCTAATATTTTAAGGGATTTAATAGAGTTCAGAAGGAATACATTTTTCCACGATTAAAGACAACAGAATAAGATTACAGGTCCCAAAACAAAAAGGAAATAAGTAAAAACTGATTTACGGAAAGGGTGATAGATACATGGAATAGCTTCCCAGCTAAAGTGGTTGAGGCTAAAAAAAGTAAATGAATATAAGAAGTCTTGGGATAGACATACGGCTATTCTAAGACAAAAATAAGTCTGCGCTGAATAGACAGATACATGGGCAGACTAGACTGACCATGTGGTTCTTACCTGCAGTCAGATTCTATGTTTATTCGGAGCACACCCTCTCATTGAAAGGGATAAAACAGATGCACATCATACTACAACTAGAGTATATATAGTATATTTACTACAAAATGAATATTTAGGAAGACTGGAACTGAATCTTTTAAAAACAATTCCAGCAAAACAAGCCACTTTGCTGTGAGCTGAAATTAAGTGTTAGCACCGTTCTCTTCTAGGTAATGCAGCCAACATTACACAAACAGCTTCAAATAAAAACAGAGAAAGTGTCCTGCACAGTTTACGAGTAAATATATCAAAAGTGGTTCAATCCCCACTTGAGCTGACATGCGTGTATACCCCCACCACCTGATACAGTTATGCACATCAGTGATAGGGTTGCCATCTACCAGGTATTTTAATGGCAAGCAGATAAAAATGAATCCAATAATACACCAGCAATAATATTCAAGTATTTTTGGGCTCCAATGACAACCCAATTTAGGAAAGAAAAATAAGGTCTTAGCTACAAAAGCCTGTTGCTAATTCTAGTCTACCGATGGGGAACATCATATGAACAAGTTACCTGACACCCGTTATGATAATTTGTAGGTCTGATGTTGCAATGCTTTGTGACTGGCAGTTGTCTGCTCAAAGTGATGTCTACATTTCAATCTACAGAAACACAATACAGAACATTGTGACACTGCAGTTCTCATGCTGTCATCTCCACAAGGAATCACCAGGATCTGCATATAGTCCAGCTGCTGACATTTGTCTTCTTGCTAACTATGGCCAATAACCCCACCATCCCCCAGGCAGTCTCTGCAATGTCTGATGGCTTAAAAAGATGCTGTAAAGAAACAGAGATGACAGAGCCCAAAAGCAGCCTGTATACGGTAAATGGCTTTAGTAATTTATCCTCATACTTGGTATTGCCAACAACACCACAGCCAAGGTGGCTTAAAAAAAGTGCTGACTGAGCCTGAAGGATGTATAAAAACAAGCAGTCTGTAAAAAGCAAATGGCCAAAGTGTAGACCATTCTTATATGAAAACGTATATTATAGCATTTACAGATATATGGGTAAAACCTTCCAAACACTGATCCATTTTATGCTATTACCTTAAGGCAAAGTTCACATGAGGATCTGGAACAGTGTTGTGTTGCAGCACAGCTCCAGAGGTCCATTTCACTTACCTTAATTTTTTTGCATTACTCTAGCATAGTGGAGACATGGCTGATGGCAAGTCCAAAGGGTGTCAGTCAAACATGACTGGCTGATGTCAATGTGGATGGACAACCAATGACTGGATAATTGCTATGAGCAGGTCAACAATCCCATAGTCTTTGTGAATTATCTGCACAGTGGTCACACAGGCCATCCCGCAGATCCACTCTGACGTAACTTTCCATGTTCCACACTGAAAACAGGAACATTTTAGGAAGCTGTATTTGCACAGCAAGAAGCACTGCTAAATTACTTGTATCAGCAACCCAATAGACAGCAATAATTTGTAATTTTGATTATTTAGAGCAGCAGCATTTAGAGTAGTGCATGAGTGTTCAACATAAGTGTATGAGGTACAACACGAGTTTATCAAGAACTTGCAGTTTTAGCATTAGCTTTTTATAACACTTTAACACCGCATGACATGCCAGGACTGTCACAGGAATCCTTTAAGGATGGATGATGGTCCTGGCACATCAAGGATTAATTATTCCAGGGTTGCTGCGATCATTGTGGGAAAGCTGTAACTGACTACTCCAGGTCTGGACCAGTCTATTTCAGCCATTCTCTGGTGGCTCAGCACATGTGATTGCTGTTAAGCTATCACGTGTGTCAATGAAGCCATGTGACAAAGGCAATGTAAATATGAATTGCTTTAGCCAGTGTTCTTTGCCTCTCCCCTCCTCATTGTGACCATGAGGAAAACAGAAGCAGAGAAAAGAGCTCCCACAGTTTTATTACTGTGGAGCAGTGTGATACACTTACATACACAAAACAAAGAGGGGCATAGGGATTTTTGTCTTAGAGGGACGGCATCCCTCTAAAATGGGACACTTAAGAGGTATGAATGAACGTTCATACCTTTTATCCAATCCTTGTTAAAGATGAACTAATTCAGCACAAATTATCACTGGAAATGATAAATATTTGTCATTCTTACCATTATTTGTATTTCTTCTGTGTCCCTACACGGCATTTACCAATGGGTTATGTCTCCGCCCTCCAGCTGGGTAGGACTTCCTTTACTTTCAAAAGGTGGAGATCCGGTAGAGGCACCAGTTTCCCTTTTGGCCAAGCTGTAGAAAATAGAAAAAAAGATAAACAAGAAGGGGTAGGGTATGCCGTGTAGGGACACAGAAGAAATACAAATAACGGTAAGAATGACAAATATTTATAATTTCTTCTGTGTCCCTCCCCGGCATTTACCAATGGGTCTTAAAAAGCAGTACCCATAGCAAGGGGAGGGAACAGGTTATATAATTAAGCAACCAAGGAGAATATGAATATACATAGAAACACCTATATATGCATACAAATATGGAAGAAGGACAGATCCTACTTGTTTAGGAAGGGATGACTGCCTCCAACACCTTTCTCCCATACTTGGCATCTGCTGAAGAGTGGACATCCAAATGATAATGTCTAATGAATGTGGAAAATGAAGACCAGGTTGCTGCCTTACAAATTTCAGAAGGAGAAGCTTCAGCTTTCCTGGCCCAGGAGGTGGATAATGCCCTGGTAGAATGAGCTTTCAAGTTCTTTGGGACTTGTTGGCCTGCCTCCTTATAAGCCAACTGAATACATGAGGTAATCCATCTGGATATAGAAGACTTGGAAACAGGTTTTCCCTTGAGCTTTCCTTGAAAATAGATGAAGAATGAATCCGAGGTTCTGAAATCTTTTGTCCTCTTCAAATAAATTGAAAGTGCTCTGACCAAGTCCAAATTATGAAACTGTGGGTTGGCACAAAAAGATGGTAGCACAATTTCCCAATTTAGGTGAAAGTCAGAAATAACTTTGCCTCTAAAAGATGGTTTTGGTCTCAAAACTACTTTGTCCTGATGAAAAACCATGTAGGGGCTATTACATGACAAAGACTGTAACTCATTCACACTGCGAGCAGAAGTGATGGCGGTTAGAAAAAGTACTTTAAAGGTCAAAAATTTTAATGGAACTTCTTCCAGCGGTTCAAAGATGAGGGACTTGGATAGTTGATCCAAGACCAGGTTTAGGTCCCATGGGGGCACAATACTACGAATAGTAGGTCTAATCTTTGAGATCGCTCTTAGGTATCTTTTAATAAGATCATGATCCGATAGTTGAGTAGCTAAAATGGCAGATAGAGCAGAAACTTGAACTCTGATAGAGGCGGGTCGCAAGCCTGCCTGAAAACCATCCTGTAGAAAATCCAAAATTCTTGGAACAGAAATGAGATGGTCTTGAGGAGAATTAGATTTTAGCCAAGATAGGAAGGTAGACCAAACTTTGGAATAAACAGTTGAAGTAGATTTTTTTCTACCAGAAATAATGGTACTAACAACGGAATCTGACAGACCTTTGTTCTTCAAAATGAGCCTTTCAGCCTCCAGGCCGTCAGATGTAATAAACTGAGGTTCGGATGAAGTACTGGCCCCTGGGTCAGGAGATTGGGAACCAGGGGAAGCTGCCAAGGTGGCTGGATAGACATGGCTACCAGGAAGGAGTACCAAGGCCTTCGGGCCCAATCTGGAGCAATCAGAATAATATTCGCCCGATCTCTCCTTATCTTGCTGACTACATCCATCAGGATTGGAATAGGAGGGAAGACATAGGCTAGGTTGTAAGTCAATGGAATCTGTAATGCGTCTTGTCCCTCTGCTGTCTGTTCCTGCCATCTTGAGATGTACCTTGGACACTTGGTATTTGTCTTGGAGGCCATGAGGTCTATCTCCGGCTGACCCCATCTGAGACATATCTGATGGAAGATTGCTGGGCTCAGAGACCATTCTCCTGGATTCAAGGTGGATCTGCTTAAATAATCTGCTACGCGATTGTTTTTTCCTGACACGTGAGATGCTGAGATGCTCTGGAGATGTACCTCTGCCCAGAGCAGAAGTCTTTGCGCCTCTTTGTATAGACCGAGACTTCTTGTGCCTCCGTGATTTTTTAGATACATGACTGTGGGCAAATTGTCCGAATAGATTAGGATCTTCTTGCCCTTTATGTTGGATTTCAGACTCTGAAGGCAATTCCAGACTGCTCTCATTTCCAGAATGTTTATGTGGAGATGTTTCTCCGATGGTGTCCATTTCCCCTGGACTAGAATTGATCTCCACTTGCCTCCCCATCCTATAAGACTGGCATCTGTAAATATGACCTCCGTAATTTGTTCCTCTAAGGAGACTCCTTGCTTGAGGTTCCTTCCTTTTATCCACCAATTCAACTCCTTTCTTGTGGATGGGAGTAGAGATATCCTCTGGTAAGGATTCCCAGAATCTTTGTCCCAGAATCTCAAGAAATTCCACTGGATGGGGCGAAGGTGCAATTTGGACCATGGAACTACTTGAGAGGTTGATGAGAGATTCCCCAGAAGTTCCATAAAGTCCTGGGCTGTGTGAACTCTTTCCTTCTTGAAATGACGTACCCTCCTGGATATTCTGGATATCCTGTCCTCCGTCAAGGTGACTAAGTTTTTCTCTGAATCTAATTTCAGTCCCAGGAAGATGATTGATCTGGTTGGAGTCAAATGGCTTTTCTCCTCCTTTATCAACCAACCTAACTGACGTAGATGCGTCAGAGACCTCTGAGTGTGTAAGATTGCTTGAGACTGGGATGCCGCCAGGATCAGGATGTCGTCTAGGTATGAGATGACATGAATTCCCTGCTTCCTCAAGGGCTGAAGAGCTGCCGCCAGAACCTTTGAGAACACTCTGGGTGCCGAGGATAGGCCGAAGGGAAGGACAGTAAATTGATAGTGATTCCCTTTCACCGCAAACCTTAGAAATTTCCTGTGAGATTCCCTGATAGGAATGTGGTGGTATGCGTCTCTGAGGTCGATTGTGGACATGAATGCCCCTGGAAATGTCGCTTTTATGATGGAGATGGCTGTTTCCATCTTGAAATGAGATATCTTGATTGACTGATTCAAGTCCTTGAGATCTAGAATAGTCCGAAAACCGCCCGAATTCTTGGGAACTAAAAACAGAACTGAATAGATGCCAGAACCCTGCCGATGCAAAGGAACTGGCTCTATAACGTTGTTGGACAGGAGGCTCTTGATAGCATCCAAGAAGGCTATGGCTCTTGACGGACTGGATGGAACCCTTGATTGAATAAACTTGTGACGTAATGGGGTCTTGACAAATTCCAGCGGGTACCCCAGTTGCAGTATCTGTCAAACCCAACGATCTGGGTTTGCTAATTGATCCCATGCTGCCAGAAAAAAACTCAGTCTGCCCCCAACTGAGTTCGCAACTAGGGCCAGCTTCTCTTCATGGGAGTTCTTTCTTTGTTTGGGGCTTCCTGGTGAAATCCCTCCTATAGCCGCCCCGGAAGCTCTGGTTCGATCCCTGCTTCTTGTGGAAATAAGATCTTCCCTGAAATCTAGATGAGTCACGAAAGGAAGTATTCTTGCCTCTGGATCCTGAAGGTCTTGGGGAAGAGGGTCTCGAGCGCTTGTCCTGTGGTAAGAAGGAATTCTTACCCCCTGAAGCCTTTTTGATAATCTCCTCCAGATGTTCGCCAAACAAGGAAGTTCCAGAGAAGGGCAAAGATATCAGCTTGCTCTTGGAAGATGTGTCTGCATTCCATGATCTTAACCACAGGGTTCTTCTGGCCGCCACCGAGAGCGCAGATGATCTAGCTGTAAGGCGAATAATATCTGAGGATGCATCGCAGGAGAAGTTAGCTGTTTCCTTCATGACGGCCATTTCCTTCAGGAGCTTTGACCTGGAGACGTTGGATTCAATTTTTTCTTCAAGATTACTCAACCATATTCTCATAGTGCGAGCTAGGCAATCTACTGCTGTGGCAGCTTTGAGACAATGACCTAAGACTGCAAATTGGCGCTTGAGGGTCCAGTCAAGTTTCCTTTCCATGGGGTCCTTGAGAGAGGTTCCGTCTTCCAAAGGCAATGTAGTACGTTTAGCAACCTGGGCTACAGATGCGTCAATCTTGGGGGGCAAGGTCCAAGGCTTGGTATCTTCCTCCTTGAAGGGGTACATTCTTGAAAATCTTTTGGGGACTGTGGATCTTCTGTCACCCAATTTCCACTCTTCTTTTACCAATTCTGAAATTGACTGATGTAAGGGAAAAACAGGAACTTCTTTCTTTTTCCCTAGGAAGGCTGCATCCATTATATTCAGGTCCTGTGGTGTATCAGATAGGCCTAAGGACTTACGGACTATACGAATCAGACCATCAACTCTGTCTAAATTAAAGAAGCCAGATTCCTCGTTGATTTCTCCTTCTTCTTCGGAGGAAAATTCTGATTCTGGATCGAATATACTGGATTCACGTGGATCTTCCTCCCTCATGGCTGACGTGCCTTCCCCAGGGTCCAGACGCTGCCGCTTTCTTGAAGGCTCTCCCTCTTGCATAGCTTTGAAGGTGTCTTGCATGGATGACTTCATCCAGCATAAAAAATTGGAGAACTGTGACGTCATATCCGTTCCAGCAGCCACTTTGATACATTCTTGACAAAGTTTTCCAGATTCTGATAGACTTAACTTGTTATTACAGTTAAGGCAACATTTAGACTTAGGAACACTTTTGTCCTCTTTAGTAGTGGACTCAAGCTTCTCTTTCTCCTTATCCTTCTCTCTTTCTCTATCCTTATCCTTCTCCTTTTCTCCCTTATCCTTGTCTTTATCGCTTTCTTTCTCCTTCTCTTTCTGAGCTTTAGAAGACATTTTTTCAGCAATAGAAATGAGAATACTTACCTTAAATAGTCAGAAGAGGGAAGGGGAGGACCATGGAACCAGAAAACCGCCTCTCAGTCCGTTCGATCGGCACCACACGAGTTCCTGCCGCGTGCGTTCCATCCTTGGAACGCAAGGAAATAAAAGCGCTACTTCCGGTTCTGCGCCCTCCTCGCAACATCATGCTGAGAATAGCCGGAGGAAAAACTGGACTGGAGACGTGCCCTACGTGCCATACACTGAGGGCAACGAAGGGTTAGATAACGGAGCAAGACCAATGGCACCGCCGCGGGTACTGAGAGCCGCCTCGCCGCTTGCTCGAAGGGCAGACTCAGCGGCCCGGAAGGAGAGAAGGTAGGAGGATGTTGTGCGCTTCCACGCCGTCCTTCCAGCTGGGTAGGACAAAAGAAACTGGTGCCTCTACCGGATCTCCACCTTTTGAAAGTAGAGGAAGTCCTACCCAGCTGGAAGAGCGGAGACATAACCCATTGGTAAATGCCGGGGAGGGACACAGAAGAAAAACATTTTTTTTTTCCCTTTTTTAATAGTAAAAAATTAAATGGTGGGTTATACATATAAATGTGCTATCAAAAGAAAGCCCTGCTTATGCTTAAAAAAAAAGTAAATCATTTGTGTAGGTATACTAAATGAATTAGAGGAAAAAATATGGGTGAACAAAGGCATCACCAAGGGGTTAATGACCACAAGGGTTTGTAACACATTGCATAGAGTCTTCTGGTCATTAATGGGCTAACCAAAGAGCGCCCAACACTGACACTCCAAGGGTTAAGATAAACTTGCTTTTGGAAGTATACTTTTGCATTTGTTTCCAAACAGAAGATGTGATTTAAGAGAGCATTTAAAAAAAAACAAAACAAAAAAAAAAAAAAAAAACTCCTCACTTTCTTGCATATTGAACATGGAATTAAGTTTAGCGATTGATGTAGATTTTCTATAGCTTATCAGGAAGAAGACTAATAAGACATATATTCTTCCAGCGTTTGATCCTATTCCCATTACCATGGTTCACGCCATTCCATGCCATGATACATGAAAGACATCCAATATTACTCCGTGCTTTTCATCATTCATGCTCTGTGTTAAGCAATTTAAGGATCACTGCTGACAAACCTGTCATGGTTTACAATAATGGAGGCTGGGTGTAAAGTGTACCCTCAGTGTCATAGAGGTGTGCATTACTCTGACACTCAATGGGTTACATATCATGAAATAACCACCCTTTGAGCTCCAGAGAGGTGTGCAAACCTTTGAAAACAAATGGGTTGCATACTTCTGGTTCTCAGTGGGTTAAAGGGACATTATAACATCTATTAAAATGAACAAGGTTCATTTCAGTTTTAACCCTATGAGTGCCACAAGGCATTGCACAGCATTGTTCACCCCCTCTGATATTCAAAGAGATAAACTATATAAATTCCAAGCCGGCATTTGTAAGAATGATTCCTTTGTTGTGTATGCCACAAAATATGAGATACTGAATGAATGAATATGAATGAATTAATATATTTAATTATATAATGCCACAAGTGTACGCAGTGCTTTACAATTTAAGGGTTTAAACAATACAGGGTTACAGGTGCTTTGTAGAGTGAAACATTGGGTGCGAGGTCCCTGTCCAAAAGCTTACAATCTAAAGATATTCTTATTTATATACTGTATATAAAGGCAGATAGGTATGACAATACCTGGGGACTTTCAGACTGGGCTCTCCCTGAGATATCTGAAATATTAACCCTTACTGTTTGTCAAAACATAGATTTTAGGCCAAGGTTATTGTAATTTATAGTACCCAACGTTGGAGGTCCAACGGCTCCCATCATTTCTAACAAACTGTTAGCTGGTTGGGGTAATGGGAGCTGTAGTCCACAATAGCTGGAGATCCCACCATTGATTACACCTGCTGTAGGGGATGTTTTACTACTTGTTACCAAGCAACACTTAACATGCTGCAGATTGGAGATCTCACAGAGCAGCTTCTTGCTTTGCCTTTTGGGTAAAAATGGCACCAACTTAGAGGCTAAAAAAAGTAAAATGGTGTAGACTATGTAACAGATAGCAAATGACCCTGAGAATTAGACCATTTACCCTATGACTCACATTTGTCTCTAAAGTCTGTCTCAGACATGAGACTTCACAGGTAAGTGTGTGACCATTTGACACACATCTGTTTGTATGAGCTCTTAATAAATGCATTGTATGGCATAACTGAGGTAAATAAACAAGCAGCAGGCCTAGTGAATTAACCCGTGGTGCAAATCATTTTGGACACCCAATTCACTGCAAATTACAGAAAGATACAATTTCTAGTCTTCTGTGGGCCCCTAAAGATGGCTAGGCACCAGTGCTTTGCATCTGCTACACCATAGGGATTTCAGCCCCTGACACAAACAATAGGCAATACGAGGATATGTGGACTGGGCAGGGTGTGTCCAAATGATCTCAGTTTATGGTTTTATCAGGGTAATAGAGTTTTTGTAACACTAACTGCCAGAGGAGTACACAACACATTGCAAATCGATCAGGACTCGATTCAATTATAGGCGTTAATCTGTCATTACGGCTAAAATGAGTTCCGGCTGGTACACACACATCGTTGTACTTTGGAACTGAATTGTTTGACCAACATCCACTACAACAAGCACTGGTCGCCAAAACTTGTCTTGCGGCTTACCGTTCGTTGCAGCTTTTTGTTCCCACAATGCACGATAAACAGCGTGAATAATGGGAACATCAAAGGAAACTAGCCAACGCTCAATGCTTGACATAGTGTCAAACATCGACAGTGAGCTAGTAACAGTCACCCTCCTCCTACCCTCATACTCCCCTGGCCCTATACTATACAACTAACATTAACAATAAGGTTAAATAAAATCCTAGCTCCAACACTACCGCGTGGCCCATTCCCCACAGATATAGCAAACTCTTACTCTGAATTCAGAGGTCCAACAGTGTCTTCTTCACCCTGGTCTTCCTTTGTCTTCTTCTTCAATTCCTCATTAAATTTACTTTAATTACACTGCAATTCTTCCTTACTTTACTTCTTTAATTCTTTTTCAAGCCTAAAAACTAAACTAGAAAATAAATAAAATAAGATCCCCCCTTTTTCTCCAATCTCCTCCGCTATTAGGAAGACAAGAAAATAAAATAAATGAAAAATATCCAGATAGCTGTTCCTGCTCTGGCCAGTGCCCAAGCGATAATTAGGGAAATATGAATGGAGACTGGGTTTTATATCGCCAATCTCTGTTTAAATTGATTCCCACACTTCCACTGGCTGGGATGTGAGGTTACGAAGGGAATGGAACATTTCCTTCGGAATACTCACATCCCAGCCAATCAGCATCGAGCTGGAGGGATCACTGAATGCACATTTCGTTTTCCCTCCAGGTATTCAATAGCTATAAGGTTTTTATGAGGGTGGTAGAGGAGGAGATTGAAGAAAACAGGGGGGATTTTATTTAATTTATTTTCCAATTAATTTTTTTGAATTAAAGAAGATTTAAGGAGGAATTGAAGAAGTGAAGAAGACGACAAAAAGACCAGGGTGAAGAAGACACTACTGGACCTCCGAACTCAAGGTAAGTGTTGCAGCTAATGGCAGTGGGAAATAGGCCATAGGATAGCTAATGGCCATCACGTGTAGCAAATGGATGTTTCATTGTTTTCAATGGGGGCAAGTTTTCACAGTGTTTTTTTTTTTTTTTTTTTTAAACTGTGAGTAGTTTATCACAGAAGAGATAACAGAATACCAAACTGTGACTAATGATGTTAGCTTGGTTCCACTAATGGTACTAAAGTAATCGAGCCCCGAGTTGGACACCACTCTGGCACTCCAAGAGTTAAGGTCCAGAAAGGTATAACGGTATAACATATTGCTTCAGAATGCATTGCATAACCGTCTGGTATACAATATATATACCTATGAAAAATTGTAGAATTTCTGCCTAAAAAAAAGCTGTCTAGGAGTACATTATTTTTATAGAGATTTTTTTGATGATCATGTCCCTTTTAGAGGAAATACCTTAAACATGGCAATATTCATTTTCATATTTGTTTATATGATCGACTATAATATAAAGAAAATATACCGAACAAGACTTGACAGCTGAAACTGATCAAAGTGTGAATAGCAGAAACTCAGGGGAATTCTCAAGCATAGGGCCGATCAATGATTTTTTACTGAGAGACCCCCCCCCACCCTTTCCTTTGTATTTAAACATCTATGCATATACCATAACACAGGCTATTAAAGTCAGTCTGTGGAATCTACCTGGTTGCAATTTCCAGGGCAGCCATCTGAGGACTCCTAGTAGGGCCATCCTCACAGTTTACCCTTCCCTGCCATATAGCATATCTTGTTGTTAGTCCCAGCTTTATGGAGTTCTCCACAGCCAGTCTTTCAGAGCTAGCTAATTTAGGTCGTGAAATCATAAAATTTCTGCAGCTCAGTGTCCCATGAGCATTTAAAATAGCACTAAACTATGTTGGTGACTAAGAGATCAATACTATGAAGTACAAAATAGTCAGAAGCATATTTCTGTCGAGGATATCTGCTTCCCACACATTACAGCCAAGCTTAGAGTTCATAGGATATATTTTAAAAGCAATTACTAATGTAGGGGAAAAAAGTAAAAGTAAAATAAAACTGGTTGTGCATTTAAACCTGTGAATACTATAGGAGTAAGAAATGTTTTGTTTCTATTACTTCTGTGTGGTCATCAATTTTATTATAAGATGTGCATTAATTCCCTCTTCCTTTCTGCTCAAAGCATGATGTGCTGATGCTTTATGGCAATGCTGCAAAATCCACTGATGCACAAACACAGGCATTCTGTGATGTCCTGGGACTCACTGTACTGCTGTAATCATGATCAAAGAAAACATTGCTCCATATGTTCAAAAGAAGAGCGGTGGCATTTTGGCACAAACCATTTGCACTACAGGATAGAACTAAAGATTCCCAAATTTCCCATTACTTTAAATGGAGATTTTATCCTCCCTTGAATGCTAGAGAAGTAACCAATGCATTGGAGACCGCTAGCATTCGAGGAGGGGTTAAAATCCCCATTTAAATGAATGCAAATCTGTAGTTCTCCCCTACAGTGCAAATGGTTTACCCCAGAACGCCTCCACTTTTCTATTGAACATAGGGCCCATAATGGGTTTGATGTAATAAGGGTTAAAGGGTAACTATCACCAGATTTGGCTCATAATTATCTTCACATAGCAATAAGCTGTAATAGCGGTTTTATTTTCTTATACAAAGCGTGCTATAGCAAAATTAAAAGTTTTAAGAATGAGACGGAGACTTACTTCCGGACAGACTGTGGGTACAACTCTGCCCAGCAGCCTGTCAGTCTTCGTTTGCTCCCCACTTAAAGGAGCAGTAAACTTTATTTATGAAAAAATATATATTGTAGAGATTTTCCTATTGAGTAAAATAAGGATACTCCCACTGCCGAGAGATTTATATTTCCAGAGTTATTACAGTTTAAACCCATGTGTTTTTTTTTACATTAGCAGTGCCCTCTAGTGGTCAAATTCTAATTAGATTTCCTGTTAGATTCTAATGGAGAGGAAAGTCAGAAAAGTCAGAGAAATCCAGTTCTCCATAGAATATGATAGAAACTGCCTGTCACTTCCTGTCAGTTAGAACTATCAGGAAGTAAACACAGTATATTCACTTCCTGATTATTTGAGCTGCTATAATTTTTGAATAAAACATCTGACAGTGATGGGAGTACCCGTTTTATTCAGCAGGAAATGCTCTAAAAAAATCTGTGTTTTCATAAAAAAAGTTTACTGCTCCTTTAACACCTCGTTCCAACCTCCTCCAATGACGGGATGATTTCTCCATGTAGGCTGAAGCAGTCTCATTGGCTAGAGAGCTCTCCAGCTTACACTGAGAAATCCTCTGTCATTAGAAGAGGTTGGAATGAGGTGTTAAGTGGGGAGGGGAGAAGAAGAAGATTGACAGACTGCAGTTCAGTGCTGTCACAGCAGTCTGTCTGGAAGCAAGGCCCCGGCTCCTTTTTATAACTATAAATTTTGTCACAGAACACATTCTATAAGAAAACAGAACAACTTATCGCTATATGAAGAAAATTATGAGCTAAACTAACTATAGGGGTGATGGTTCCCCTTTAAGCAATTCTGGGGCAAACCAATCTCATAACAGAAGAGAAATAAAAATTTCCATTGATTTAAATGCCATTAAATTTACTTTTTAACCTCCCGAGTGCTGGAAACTCTCTAGCATTCAGGGAGTTCATATCCTAATATAAATCAATAATATTTTTTTTGTCTTAAATAGTGCAGGTGATTTGCTGCAGAATAGCTCCGCTTCTGTTTTCATGCAAATAGCACATAGTATTACTGTCTGCTTAACCCTTTGAGTTCTAGAGGGATATGTAACATATTGCTTCACCATGCATTGCGCTTTCTTGACATTAAAAGTCAAAGTCAGGTAATAACAATAAGAACACAAAAGAGAGATATTAATATAGGAACAGAGAAGAAAGAAGAAAATGCTTTTATGAAAATGGTTATTTATAATTCAAAGAACTGCACTAATACCTTAAAGTGAACCTGTCACCTTTAAACTTTGTTTGTTTTACACTTAATTAAAATCTACTTATATATTGTACTAGGCATATTTCTTTGTGTATCAGAAATTAACCTATATGTTTTGAAAGCACTTTATCATACCTCCCAAGTGTCCCTCTTTAGGAGGGACAGTCCCTCTTTTAGACCCAAGTCCCTCTGTCCCTCTTTCCCACCGTAACGTCCCACTTTTTAGGAGATCTGTCTGTGTGGTGTGTATATAAGTGTATCACATTGGTCTACAGCAATAAAACTCACATTATTGTTTGTTTAAACGTCAGTATATGTGTTTATAAATTAGTCTGCTTAAATAAAATACTTTGGTTTTGTTATAAGGCATTTATTAGGTAACACAAGGAGGTGTCAATAGGTCATGAAACAGCCTAAGAATTCTCGTTAATGCCCTGCCCACTGGACACACCACCAGCAACACCCCCTAAAATACAATTTTCCCTCTTTGGCAATTTGAAATGTTGGGAGGTATGCTTTATGCTAATTCCCTGCACTGTAAATACCTCCCAACTGTCCCTCAGAGCAGTCTTTCTTTGAGAAGCAAATCCCTCTGTCCCTCTTTCCTACCATGATCATCTTTTTAGGAGATCAGACTGTGTGGTGTATATAAGTGTATCACATTGCCCTCTGCAATAAAACTCACATTGTTTACATTTACAATAAACAAAAAATATTAAGTATAACGGTCTTACTATTGCTGAAGTAAGTCCCAAAAGTACCCTTGAGTGTATCAATTCCAGGTTTGTTTGTTTTTTTAACTATAACCTTTTTCCAGACTCTTTTGTACTTTGTCCTTATTAAGCCATGAAAGTGATGGAGGAAATTCTGTGAATCTTCCTGCTTCCCATAATTTGCAATTGTTGCTTACTTTGGTGAAAGGTCAACTTTAAGAATGTGTTATGTCAACAGCTTACACATATGTAGCATCTGATACTAGTTGTGTCATGCTCTAGGTAATAACACATATGTGAAAGAAATCCAAAACTAAATTATTATTTTTCCCCTCAATTTCAGGACTATTTAAGGTTTGAAGAATAAGCACTAAAAAGAAAATCAACCTATATCTCACAAGCAGGATCCTCCCTACCATTTGTTCCAATTCATTTCTGTATGTCGCACTTTTTTCTCTCCCAAGAATTATTATTATTAATAATAATAATAAAATGTAATTGTGAAAGCTGAGCACTCCTATTCTTACATACTTTCTATAAAGCAAAGAGGAAATAAAGTGATATAATATGTCATTTTGAGAACAAAACCTTAAATGAGCAGTAAACTTTAAAAACAAAAACAAACAAAAAAAAATGTTTTATAGGGCTTCTCCTAAAACAAGTGTATTCCATTGCTTGACGGTTTTAATTTGTATCTTTTTTTCTTGTTTTTGGTTTTCATTTAGCTGCAGTTTTCTCTTCTGGTCACTAGGTGGTGCTCTTCCTATAACTTACAATGAAGAGCCATAATCCGTGATTCAATTCTGAGCACAACATTTGAATGAAACATCTCACAGCAGTGGAAGTACACTTGTTTTACTCAGCAGGAAAACTAAGTAGCTTTTTTTTTCCATTAAAAAAAAAAAAAATCCTCCTTTAATATGACATTAGTATAATGGGTTTATAGGTAAGAATAATTTCAAAGTCAAAGCACTAAATATTAATCTTTACTATTTGGTTATACTTTTCTTGGATTATACTTTTGATATGAAGACTACTGATAATGTACCATTAAATATGTTCTTTAGACTATGAATGCTTTAGGTAAAAAGGATTATCCGTAAAAATCAAAGTTATAAACCCGCAGACACTAGTAATTGAAAATGTCAAATTAGGGTTTTAGGTGTTTGTTTCATCCCTTGCTTTTCAGAAGCAATGATTTACTTATTACAAGTACACACAGCTAGAACGACTTACTGCAAGACAGTCTGAAATTAGCAAACAGAAGCTAGACTGACGGATTAATAGGAAACAGTTCAGAACCTCTGAAATGTGAATTGCGATAATATTCACACAGTAAAACTAACCAAAATGTAGAAATAAAATGAAGCAAGAAGCAATGCATCAGAGCTTAATCATTCAAGGGGTGAAAAGCCACAATCTATGAGAATTTCAGGAAATTGTATATGCTCCCTAAGGTGTAGGTAGGTTGCACCACTTTTGTCTTGACAAATGACCATATGTGATGCAGCTGACATTATTTTGGTGTTCACCAATGCATTTCTCCCTTTAACCCCCACTCTATGTCTCACTAATTCACCTCTATACCCCACGCATTTCTGGGGCATACCCCCCCATACACACACGAACTCCACCAATGATTTCACATGATTGGCTGTTTACGGTGTTTTGTTTCCTCCCCTTCTCCACCTCTGTCCATCCTCCTTCCACCCATTAGAGCCCCTACACTCTTCCTATCTATAGTTATAAACTCCCCTTTTATCCAGTTTTCTACCTCTTTCACACAGATTTCCCTTCATGCCAAATAGAATCCCCTCCACCTTTCTCTACAGCTTTATTTTGGACTCCTTATAAACCTGCCAGTTACCCCTTGTTGTTATGTGTTGGGCAGCTGTAGATTTTGGGAGCTGTAGTCTAACTAGAGGGGATACACATTATGCATCCCTGATCTAACCCTAACTCAGCATGCACAATAGTGCTCAGTATTAGCACAATACAGAACATGACAATGTTTAAAAAAACTAAACGGGTCTGAACATGAAGCCAGCTGTAAGAGGTGCAATTTTAGAGGAAACCAACTGCACCATAGGGGGGAGGTGTAAAAAAAAAAAAAAAAAAAAAAAAAAAAAAAAAATCACCATTTAAATGGAGTTAGAGGTCTCCATGCATTCAAATGGTTAACCCTTTGAGAAATGCAAAGCAATGTGTTGCATACCCCTCTGGCACTCAAAGTGTTAACAATTAGCCATTTAAATAAATGGGAGCTTGTGTCATTTGTCACCTGTGAGTAGGTGGTACATTCTAGAATTGTACCTCTATCAGTCTGTACAGCACTAAGAGCTCCAATAATGCAACTATTTTATATGAACATTATAATTAGATGGCAAGCAATCAAAATATTAATGAACTCCATTTATAAGACACATTAAATGACCGTACACACAGCTGAGACCCTTTTGGGACTATTCAAACCATTATACTAACATACAAACATGAATCCAACATTAGACAGATGTTAAAGCCTTGGAGCATTATTTTAACTACTGTGTTATATTTGGAAAATATGTTTTAGGCAAAAGCACAGTATGGCGCATAATAAACTAATGCAAGAATAATCTGTTTAGGTAATTCAGAACTGTGACCTATTTTCCAATACAATCCCCTGAGAAACGTATAGCTGTAACTGCTCCATAGACATCAGACCTGGGCGCTTCATAGACATCAGACCTGGGCTCTCATGTTTTCTTTCTTGATTTCTATCTTCTAGTAGTATAGCACCAAAATTGCAAGTTGCCTTTTTAGGCCAGATTTACATCCCAGGCACCGAGGTAAGGCACTCTAGGTGTCCTTAACTCCACCCAAGGCCACACCCCCTACTCCTCTCCTAACAACTCCACCCCTCATCCCATCCACTTTTCCTGGCAATGAAAATATCTTTAGTCTACAACCAGCAAGGACAACAAACGCTTTGAAATGCATTGGACATTTCTCTAACATCCAAGGAGTTATATAATATCCTGTAAAAGGGGTGAAACTGATAGGAATGTTCTTAATCTGCCTACTGAGAAATCTGGCCCTGGTTGCTATGAAACATACCAGTGTACCCAACATCATAATGTAATCACAGACAGAAGCTTGGGAACAACTGGGTCAAATGATTTTGGTGAACAGCAGAATCTGCTGTGTCCTAGAGTTACATACAGATTTTGAGGTAAGCCAATAGTAACTATTCACCTCCTGACGAGTAACTTTATTTTTCTGCCTACTGAACCTCACTGCATATAGTGGTTTGTAGAAATGTCTGTGGCAAAGGCAAGGATATATAATAAACTGGTTTCTTTAACCCCTAAAGGTCCAGTGCCGTGCCAGGACCATCACGGCTGTCCGGCACTTAAGGACCAGTGATGGTCCTGGCAGGTCATGGAACTCAGGACGCCTCGTGCGGCTGCACACCTATCAGGGAGCCCTGAATCGGATGAACAAAAATAATTGCTCCGTGTTCCTTAAGTGTCTGCCGCACATGCGAGTGTTGGTCCTCAAGAGGTTAACCTATATTACACAATAAACACAGTACAAACAAACCATAAAAATGTGTATAATGGATCATTAACTTTTTTTTTTTTTAAATGGAACCACTGAGGTTGATGTACTAATAAATTGGGGAAATTCTGGGACAAAAAGCTGCAACATTCGGAACAACTGCAATGCTCCTGTTGATTTAAATGAGGCTTTCAACCCCTTAAAATGTTAGCAACCTCTCTGACCTTCAAAGGGTTAAAAACCCCATTGATATCAAAGGAATTTTTATTTCCATTTTTTTTTTTCTTAGTTTGCAAAAGTTTTCCTTAGTAGGTGAGCCTACCTGATGTATATACCTGGGAACTTTTTCTTCTGGACATATGTGATGCTGTTGGGGGAATTAAATGACACAAATTGTGTCAAAAGGGGGTGGTGCTTAATAACAAGTGGGGCAGAGCTTAAATGTAGGAAAAAGTATAATGAAAAGGATGGGGAAGGTGGAAAAGAGGGCAGGGAGTGGGAGGAACAGAGGAGGAATGAGCAGAAGTGGTGAGAGTTTCAGTAGAAACTCCTCACCTAAGGATAATCAGTCTATGCCCCAGACACTCGGTAATGCAGTATCCGAATCAGAGTCTCCGGGGCAAATCTGGAGACAGTCACCTATTCCCTGTAGCCTGCCCTCCCTCACCTTCACCTATTCCCTGTAGTTTGCCCTCCCTCACCTTCACCTATTCCCTGTAGCCTGCCCTCCCTCACATCCACCTGCCCTCACATTCACCTCTTCCCTGTAGCCTTACCTCCCTCACATTCACCACTTCCCTGTAGCCTGCCCTCCTCACATTCACATGCCCTCACATTCACCTCTTCCCTGTAGCCTTCCCTCCCTCACATTCACCACTTCCCTGTAGAATGCCCTCCCTCACATTCACCTCTTCCCTGTAGCATGCCCTCCCTGACATTCACCACTTCCCTGTAGCCTTCCCTCCCTCACATTCACCACTTCCCTGTAGAATGCCCTCCCTCACATTCACCTCTTCCCTGTAGCATGCCCTCCCTGACATTCACCACTTCCCTGTAGCCTGCCCTCCCTCACATTCACCTGCCCTCACCTATTCCCTGTAGCATGCCCTCCCTCACATTCACCGCTTCCCTGTAGAATGCCCTCCTTCACATTCACCTCTTCCCTGTAGAATGCCCTCCCTCACCGCTTCCCTGTAGCCTGCCCACCCTCACATTTACCTCTTCCTTGTAGCCTGCCCTCCCTCACATTCACCTCTTCCTTGTAGCCTGCCCTCCCACACATTCACCCACCCTCACCTCTTCCCTGGAGCCTGCCCTCACCTTAGCCTATTCCCTGTAGCCTGCCCTCACCTTCACCTCTTCCCTCCCTTACATTCACCTCTTACCCATAGCCTGCCCTCCCTCACGTTCACCTATTACCTATTAGCCTGACCTCGCTCACATTCACCTATTACCTATTACCCTGACCTCGCTCACGTTCACCTATTCCCTGTAGCCTGCCCTCCCTCACGTTCACCTATTCCCTGTAGCCTGCCCTCCCTCATGTTCACCTATTCCCTGTAGCCTACCCCTCCTCACGTTTACCTATTCCCTGTAGCCCGCACTCCCTCACATTTACCTCTTCCCGTGGCTTGCCCTCACTGTTACAATTTGCAGTCTGGTTATTACATAAGAAACAGGCTGATGTCTCCAAATACTGCTCAGAGATGGAAACCACTTTTGCAGCCTCTCACCCTCCCTTTTGTCTCATCTCCAACCCCTCCCATACCCTATTTCACCTCATAAGCCCCTGCCCACCATGAATTTTACCTCACTGCCAGCCCCTCCCAACTTGCCTTTCTCCTTAACATATTGCATCAGAATTCAATGGAGACATCTGTAGCATTCAAGAGGTTAAAAAAGCTATTTAAATCAGTGGGAGATTTTGTCTCCTAAGGTGTAGTTGGTTTGCTCCAGAACATATCCAGTTCTTCGTACATCAGCCTCAGTGACTTTCTCAGAAAGAGCTGATGGATGGTCTAAGTTCATGAACAATAGCCAAGAAACACTGCCATCTGCTATGTGCTTTTCACAGTTAGCAGTCATCCATGGTGCTTTATAATTGGTTAGGAAAGCAAACTTCTTCCTTGCCTACTTCAGTATTACACAGCATGTCATCCACAAAGCTACAGATGGGATTGATTTTATTTTATTTATTTTTTTTTTGGGGGGGGGGGCATTTTCAACTTTTACCGCCGCACAGAGAACTAAAGAGGTACAATTCTAGAGCAAACCATAGAATATATTAAAATTCCTACAGATTAATATTTTAAAACCTTGAATGCAAGAGACCACTTTAGCATTCAAGTGGTTAAAACCTCATTAAAGCAGTGGGACATTTGGGCAGTTGGTTTGCTCCAGAACTGAACCTCTTTAGCTTGATGAATACAGCCCATAGACTCTGTTCACAAGGTTCACTTTAAAACATCGCTTTGAAAACATTATGCAGCTACATGCCTCATTCAGCATGTCGCAGTGATGAAAAGGGTGATATGAGAATCTTGCCCTGCATAACAGCGGAAGATTCTCATATTGCATCTTTAAAAGGTGCTTCACCATTACAGCTGATCACGGCAATAGCAAACTAGTGTTCCTTTAGCTGCCTGCAATTTTTTTTTTTTTTTTTTGCCGATTGCTAAAGTTGGGAGGACAGACTCAGTTTGATCCTCGTTGGCCAGTAGTGTTGTGCATATAACGATGAAAAGCGCTAGGTGCACTGGATAGCACAGTAATTGCCTGCAACTTTAAAATTCAACGCCTACTTATATAAGTGTCTAAGAATATTTACTAATATATAGAATAGTAGGTTGACAAGAGCATATGTTTTTTCATGTTTCTTTGTTGGCTGTCCTAATATCCAGGACAGTGTGTGTGAAGTGGGTGGTCTACTGAATGGACACAGGTAAAAAATTTTGAACATAAAAAGAGGCTAATTAACTATATTCCCAACTAATGTATAATTTTTTCACTGTGGCAAGCAAACAATAGTGTTAACCCTCTGAGTGCCAGAGGGGTACGCAACGCATTGCTTTGCAATGCGCTTCATACCCCTCTGACACTTAAAGGCTTATACATACCTTGTGTAAGCAGCCAAGGCACCTTCCTTTAACCACTTAGATGCTAGTGATTTCCTCCATGAATTACTCTCCAAAGCATTTTAGATATCTCTCCAGCAATCAAAGGGGTTAAAAACATATAATTTTACAGGTACATATTGAAACGCAAAATTAATGTCCAGCTTAACTGGAGATCATCTGAGGTTAATTAACTGTTCAAATCTGCTAATAAGCACCCAGAATAATTTCTGTTCAGTGCTAGGCAATTTACAAAGATCTTTAACTGATGGAAATCATGTTCTACACCATAATAGGACAGACCGCTACAACGATCCTGTGGAGGGGATTTACAACAATGAAAGCATAAATATATACAAGTGATCTTAGGGCTTTAATCCAGGAAAACAAAATGATGAGAATTTCTAGAGCCTAACACTGTACCATAGGGGAGGGAGAGCAGACATTACAGTTCTTGGGCAAAACAACTGCAGAATAGCGTAAAACAAAAATTCCCATTTATTTAAATGAGGCTTTTAACCCCTTGAACGCTAAAGAGGTCTCTAATGCACAGTGAATTAATGCACTGAAAACTGCTCTAGCATTGAAGGGATTAAAGGAAAATTTAACCATCTGAGTGCCAGAGGGCTACGCAACACATTGCTCTGCAATGTGTTGCGTACCCCTCTGGCACTCAAAGGGTTAAACAAATGGTATTTTGATTTCTTCACTGCATTTGGTTTGTCTCTCAATGGACATTTTTATTTTCTTCCTGAACTTGAGCAGTTTCACCTCTTCTTAGTAGATCAGTCACACAGAGGTGAATGTAACCAGGAGGACCGGACGTAAGCTCCAAGCCAAATGTGATATTGTATGGAACAAATACAAACTCCCATTGAGTAAAATAGGGCTTTCAAATCATTGAATGCTATAGTGGTCTTCAATACTTTGGTTCATACCACTTACACCAATGGGGATTTTGTGAATTTCCATTTGTCCTGTATGGTACAGTTGGCTTTGGTTTGCTGTGTAATTGCTTCAGTTTTACTTACACCGGCAAAGTCCAACCATTCCATTCATACAACAGACTGCAGGTCCTGACAGCAAGAGAGTTTAGGTCTCAAATTATGTTTTCAATTTCTTGTAAGCCAATTTCTTCAAATTACACTGATCTTGACTGACCAACCTAAAAGGCTGCTGAAAAGTCAAATGTCTGCTTTTTACGTAAATGTCTACAGTAGAGAGGTTTTCAGGATTTAATTAAA
The DNA here is from genome assembly GCA_037306005.1 of Rhinophrynus dorsalis. Lineage (NCBI taxonomy): Eukaryota > Metazoa > Chordata > Amphibia > Anura > Rhinophrynidae > Rhinophrynus > Rhinophrynus dorsalis. The sequence goes on from CM074724.1 coordinate 67,738,611, forward strand.
GTAGTTTATCAGGAAGGATACGTTTAGATTGTCTATCTTTTTTCAAGAATGTCATGAACTAATTTTATCTACCTCTGAAGGATGAAAGGCTGAGTTGACCTTGAAAACCTACAACCCTGAGGTTTGAACAGATTTTACAGCTGGTGCAGTAACCTACCGAGATGCATCACCAACTCTATCTTCTGGGACACCTAACAGGCCATGTCTTTACGACATCCCTTGTGCACATGCACATTAATTAAATGAGTGTGCACAGACAGGGATATCCTAAAGACATGGGCTATTAACCCACGAGAGTGCCACGGAGATACATCGTAAGGCTTGGACAGCTGTTCTCGCATGCCAAGCCTGTGTGTTATACTGCAGAACTGTGGTTACTTCATAAGCCTCTATTACTGGCATCAGAGGCTGAATTAAAGCTGAATCAATACCCTTAAAAAACATCCCAAATAATTCCCCATCTGGCAACTAGCTGCTCAGTAGCACTAGTCGCCAGATTTCTTACAGCGTTCATGAGAATGAGCCACTACTCCGGGACTGAGAGGCAGGACGGAGCAAAGACATCTTTTCCATAGTGATGTCTGAACATCTGCTCTGTCAGTCCCAGCCGGCTCTAGGAGATGTTGCTAGGTGCTGTTCGGCTCCAAAAGGGACGCAGACGTCAGTATGGAAAGATGTCTGCGCTCCATCCTGCCTCTCAGTCCCGGAGTAATGGCTCATTCTCATGAACGCGGTAAGAAATCTGGCGACTAGCGCTAGTGAGCACCTAGTCGCCAGATGGGGAATTATTTGGGACAACGTCTTTTAAGGGTGGTAGTTCCACTTTAAGTGTCAGCTTGTGTGAACTTCCAGGTAGAAGTTGGAGAGATTGAGGAAAGCATTCAACATCATGTCACCAGTGACCAGTGTAAGGCTTTTCCTGATGCCTCCCACTCCTAAATTTAGCTCTGATATAACTGCCTAGTATTGCTAATTAGCTCCCCACAAGTTTAGAATATTTAAAAGAACTATAATTTGATTAGATAAAGAAGACAGGAAAGAATATATGGCTTAGCATGATGAGATACAACTGTATATTATAACAGTAACCCATTCAGCCAATTTATTCTCTTTCTTGTCTTCTTTTTCTTCATAAATCATAGTTAGCCTCTCACTCCTACCTGGTTTTCGGGATAGTGTGGAAGCAGGGGAGTCATGCTGCTTCCCTGAGTTGCCTCTAATGATCTCCCAGCCGAATCAGATGGGAGATCAGTAGCTGGGGAGACATCAGGAAGGATCCCGATCCCACCCACAAGGTCTGGATGTGACCTTTGAGCGCTAGAGAAGTATCCAATGCTTTGGAGACCTCTCTGGCCTTCATAGGGTTGAACATAGGGTTAAAAATAAATAAATCATAGTAATTAAAAAAAGGAATACAAAAAATGTGCCAGAGGAGTGTCCAACACATTGCTTTGCTGGTATTTACTTTTATTGTTAACGTAAGGTAACTCTGAATGTATGGTGTAGTCTGCTTGTGCAAGTTTTCCTAAATTCAGAGAGTTGCAGTCTATGGTCCATGGAGAGTGTTATTTCAATATTGTCAGAGTTGTAATTCAAGAGTAATTGAATGATAAAGTATCCCCCTCCTGCCCCTTTTACCTGGTGTAAGACACCTCCCCTCAGATATGGAATCTGGTCTTAAGACCAGACAGCTCACGGCAAGTGACAATCTTCTTCCTGTGAGAACAATGAAAACCCTGCCCCCCTTGACAGGTTTTTCAGGATTTTCCCTTATGCTAATTGAAGATTGTCCCACTCGGCAAGCCATTTGGACAGCACCTTTCTGTTCTGAGGTGAGCTGTTACATCAGTAAAAGGGGCGGGAGGGGGATACTTTATCATTCAATTACTCTTGAACTACAACTCTGACAGTATTAAAATAACACCCTCCATGGCCAAAATACTATGAAGATTAATTGGAGCTGCTTTTCTTTTGAAACATTACTATCCCTTTAACTTGGTACAATATAAGGAACAAGCTGACTTCAGGAGCAGGTTTCAGTACAATGGACCACATTCGACAGTGCAACAAGTTAAAACCTTCCATTATGCATAGACTACAAAAAGGCTGTTGACTCTGTGAAAAAGAAAACAATATTTCATGCCCTGATCAACCAAGTAATAGACAGAGCTTACATCAATATCCTCCAATCAATATATGAAAATGTAACTACATCAATATAGGTAAACAATGATAAAGTCCAGGACACAAAAGGGCTGTCCTGCACTTAAGATCCAGTGATAGTACTGGCAAGTCATCGAATTCAGGGGTCGCCTCGCGGCTGCAGGCCACTAGGGGATTCCTGAATCAAATGCAAAAAAAAAAAAAAAAACTGCGGTCCTTAACTGCAGGCCTCCCCACATGCAGTCAGTCCTTAAGAGGTTAAAATCAATGGAGAACACCTACATCACTTACGTTTTACAGACGATATCATACTCTTTGGCAGTAGTTCAGAAGAACTGCATGAAGGCATTGAACTACAACAGGAAAGCAAAATTTTGGTCTCTAGATGAATATAAACAAAGTAATGTTTAACAAATTTACCATACCAAGGAAAATCACAGTAGATGGAAAAGAAGAAGTGAACAAGTATGTTTACTTTGGACAGGAAATGTCAACAGATGAAAACACCATGATAGAAACAGAGAGTCGAATACAACTGGGATGGCAAGCATTTGGAAAACATAGTACTGACTTTAAGACAAATTTACCACTCTGCCTCAATCAAAAGGTTTTTGACCAGTGTGTCCTCCCAGTCCTTACGTATGGTTGTGAAACATGGACACAATATCAAAGTCATACAAAAAAGTAAGATTGCACAGAGAAGTATGGACTGGCAGATTCTAAACATAAAAAGAGACTGAAAAATGTGGGCTTGGATTAATCAGCAAACAAAGGTCTATGATGTAACTGAAAGAGTAAAGCACCTGAAATGGAAATGGACAGGCCACTCAGCAAGACTACCTGATGGTAGATGGACCAATGCCCAAGAAGACCAAAAGACAAGGTAGGTAGATGAAATTGCCAATTTTGTTGGTACGCAGTGGCAAAAAAAATGCACAGGACCGAAGTTGTTGGAGGCTTGCTGAGGAGGCCTTCATCCTGCAGTGGATCAACAATGGCTGAAGATTATTATACTGTGTGTGTGTGTGTGTGTGTGTGTGTGTGTGTGTGTGTGTGTGTGTGTGTGTGTGTGTGTGTGTGTGTGTGTGTGTGTGTGTATATATCACACACACGTGTGTGCATGTGTGTAAAAAAAATGTCTCTGCTTTCCGAGCCCTTAAATCTAGTCTTCCAAATGCTCTGCGGGGGCAGCATACCTAGGAACTCTCTGGATCTGCCCCAGAGCCTCTGGATCTTAGTGTTAATTACAGAGTATCCAGGGACAGAGGCTGATTTTCTGGCTGCGGTGAGCTTCTGAGAAACTCTGCCCCCTTCTCCTCCTTCCCACCCTGTTCCACCTACTTCCCAGCCCAATCCTGGTTAAGCTATCACACCCATTAAGCCCCACCCACCCAATGACACAAATCACATCCTATATAATAATTCGCTAAATCGTGTGTAACGCCCGACATGCGCAGTAGACACTGCTGCGTGTGAAGCAGTCATGCGCAGTAGACACTGCCAGCGCCGCGGCTGATACAGAGCTGGGTGCTCCGAAGGAGCGTCCAGCTCTGTATCAGCAGTGGCGCGGGCAGTCTCTACTACGCGTGACTGCCCCGTGACCGGCTGCCAGAGGCACTGTGGCCCGTGTAACGGGCTGTTCAACTAGTAATTAATAAAAGCTTGGTAGCAACCCATAAGCCCTCTCCGGTGTCTCCACAGGATGAAGTTCCTAGGGATATGGGTAGGAGGGTGCAGCCATTCCTGCCTAAAACTTAATACCATAACAATATTGAGAAGTATCTCAGAAGTGATAGTACTACAATGTCTGCACAGAGCCTAAGATAAGACAACAGCCTTTCTAAATACAAATGCAGTTCACATCTCTCATTACAAACCACAAAACAAAAGTTACCAAACAGTGTCTATACATAGGACACTGAACACATTTCAATACTACAAATTTGTATCTGTGTTATCGCACTGTCAATGGAAAGTCGCAGCATATGGATTCAATCTGCGACACTCACAGCACGTTCCTGTGTCAAATGCTCCATAGGACACAACTGACAACTCATAATTTTTTCAATGCGTTGCTGTAGCTGCAACAATTGGCGGGATGCAGGAAACATGCGCAAATCGCTATTTCCAGTGTGAAAATCACAAGAAAATAAGTTTGCGCGTGATGTTGTTGATTTGCGCATGACAAATCAAAATTAGTGAACAGCTGTGAATTTTTTTGTGGGAATGGTCAGGAGTAACAAATCTGAGTAGAAAAACAAATGTGCCTAATGCAGGAAGTTCTATTGCAAAGAGTTTTATATGTTTGTGTAAAGTTGTCATAAAATCAAGGGGTTTTTTTATGCGCAATTGAAGAAGTCTATTGCCAGCTGTTTTGGTATAAAATTTGATAACTTGCTTCTCTTATGAGTCATTCAAGTCTGTTGAAGCCCACTTTTGTTGTGAGAAGCAGACATGAATAAAGATCACTATACGCAGGAAGACAATTTATTTTTTTAACAAATTAAGATACAAACATAGAATCTGAAGGCTGATAAGAACCATTCGACCCACCTAATCTGCCCATTTTCCTACTGTAAAAACCTCAAAACTTACTTGGTCCTTTGTATTGTCTTATGTTCAGGACAGCTTCATGCCTATCCCATGCATGCATAAAAAGGATAGTAAGGTTTCACAAAAAATGCAGCTCCGATTAATCTTCAAAGTATTTGGGCCGTGGTGAGTATTATACCAATACTGTCAGAGTTGTAATTCAAGAGTAACTGAATGATAGAGTATCCCCCTCTCTCACCCCTTTTACTGATGTAACACTGCTCACCTCAGAGCAGAAAGACTGTTCAGATGGATCACAGAGAAGGACAATTTTCAGTGAGCATAAGGAAAACCCTGTCCTGCTTTGTCAAGGGGGGCAGGGTTTTCCTTATGTTCACAGTAAGAAGATTGTTCCTTGCTGCGACCTGTCTGGTCAAGTGACCAGATTCCACATCTGAGGGGAGGAGGCTTACGCTAGGTAAAAGGGGAAGGAGGGGGACACTTTATAATTCAATTACTCTTCAACGACAACTCGGACAGTATTGAAATAACACTTTCCATGGCCTAAATACTATGAAGATTAATCAGACCTGCTTTTTTTTGTGAAACATTACTATCACTTTAAATTCTGTCACTGTATTAACTTCTACCACCATCTGCTGGTAGGCTATTTCACTTATCTACTACCCTCTCAGTGAAGTAAAACTTTTTTTACATTACATCTAAACCCGTGTCCCTCTAATTTTAGACTATGGCCTCTTGTTCTAACATTACTCCTTTGAAATGTACTTCCCTCCTGCACTTTACTGAATCCCTTCATGTATTTGAATGTTTCTATTAAATTGTCGCTCTCTCTCCTCTCCTTTACTTATTACTAGGCTACAGTTCCCCTTTAACGTTTTTTACATTTATTTGCACAATTTTATTGTTTGAAGAAAAAAAATGGTACAAACATTTTTAATTCATCTCTATTATGCAACACAAAAGAAATAATCATATAAAATGCTAACTTGTTGCCCATTTTGTTATGATACTATTAAGTGCTAGAATATAAATGGCAAAATCATTCAAACCAACAATTTGTTTAGCATCGGGATATTATTTGTTACAGTTGTTTAATCAGTTCTCATCAGTATAAAAAAAGCACTATTAAGAAATGTTATTTTGCCCATGGATCCAGAGCAAACAAACCTGCTAGCATTGTTCTGATTGGCCTCTTGCCAGCAATCCCTTTTGTACGCCTACCTTTATGGGAAGGAATTATAAAACACACACACACAGTTGGGTTAATTAAAACAATTTGCATTAACATATAAATCACAACACTAACATGAGAGGAAAACATTTGCTAGAGTAGACTGCAAATAATATTGTGCGCATAACTGGATACTACTTGTCTGGTAGTATAAAATATTTATTACTATGTATTTTTAAGTATTAACAGTATGGGAAAACAGTGCCTTGGAAACACGTCTGGAACACAAAGGGTTAGGACATTTATAATGTATATTTAAAGCAGAGGTTCGCCGCTACAGTCCTTTGGACACGCCAAAAGGTTAGCTTCTATGGATTTCACCAGTTAAGCACAGGTAAAGCAATCACAATGACTTACTCAGCAACTGTGATCGAGTAGGGATATTATTACCGCTACGCTATTGTTCAGCCCCAAGGATTAAGGCTGGGAAACACTGACAAAGACACACTAACACACACACTTTCACAGAACTTAATCTGGGTAAAAAATGTTTTATTTCTTTATTTTTTGGAAGGATTAAGAAAGAAGTTTGGGGTTCTGAAGCCTGCTGCCACAGAATCTCCTCCATGGACAAGACCTCCAGAACTAATTACAGAATTGATTCAGTAGTCATCAGGACTGCTGCCCAGTTTAAGTTACACAGAGGCTATCTGCTAGGAAATACTAGAGTTTCTCCAAGTTATTTTCCATAGAAATACTTACTGTGACAAGGATCCTTTTGTTTTTAGTATCTACTATTTGGCTTGGAAACTTTGATAAAGCTGTGTCTAACTATGAAACGCGTGTTTAAGCCTTTTTGATACAGTTTTTAAATAAACAAATATTTGATAAAGAACCTCCACCTGAATTAACTTCAATCACTTGGTCTGAGAGTTTCCACTGGGAAGGTGCACCCGAATCGAGACGGATTAGTGATCTCCGTATGCCTCATTGTTAGACCGACTGAGATCAGCGGCCTAACCATATGAGTTTATTAGTACATATAGGCTTGCTTTGGAATACTTTATCAGTTGTTGTGACCACTGCACTATTTGGCTCTTCTGTTTTCTTTATATGGAGATAATGTGACTAGATGGCTATTTTAACCCTTTGGGTGCCAGAGGTATTATGTGTTTGATACCCCTCTGGCACTCAAAGGGTTAATATGAGTGGTAATGATCTACACACCCTGCAGGGTTTCACTTGTACCTGTGCAAGGCAATAAGCACATTAAAATGGGGATCTGGTCACATTAGGATTGCTTATAAATGGGTGGGAACTCTATGATTCAAAGAAAACCAAATATTTTATCAAGAAAGAGATGAAGTGCGGCTATTAGGCCCCTTTCACACAGATGACACAAACAGAGATGCTGCACTGGACCTGTCGCTGCCTTTCACACCTGTGACTATTACACTTTATTGAACTCTCTCAAGAATGCAGTAAAGTTGCAGTAAGCAAGGTCTGTCCACTGGCCAGTGGGGCCACATCAAGACATTTCACAGAAGCAGAGCTGGAGGCTGCAATGGTCATTATTATTATTATTATTATTATTAGTAATCATCACCTCCATTGAATGGCTGGTCCATATGGCTGAAAGCAAGTAATGTTGGCTGGCGCTTACGTAGGCTGGTGCTTGCGTGCTTTGGCCAAAAGACAAGCCTCTCCTGCATTCTGGATCAGCAATGGAATACAGAAGAGAGGTGTGTGAAATACTCAGTGACAGAACTACGACATTTCTGTCAGCTGTCTGGAAAAGCCCTTAACCTGATTTTTTTTTTTTTTAATTATTTATTTTATTATTTTAAATGGCAAATGATACCAACTGCAAAATGCAATGTTCTTCTGCTGGGCTGTCTGCAAAATCAGGAGAAACCAAACTCTAAAAAATGAAACAGGTTTATATCTCTTTAAACATTACGTATTTAAATCTAGCATATGTAAAACTGTTCATATGTTACATTAAAATAAAATCGTAAATTTGTTTTTTAATGACTGTGTAAACTGTCCTGTTCATACGATTATTTAATGTTGTTTGTGCTGTTTATATTGAGTGGTAAGAAACAGCATCGGTTAATTGATTGTGATTAATGCCCAACTCTTATATTCAGAAAGGTTGTTATCTTATCCATTAACAGACAATCCTGGACAATGAATAGGACAATTGGAAAAGGCAGGAATGGCAAATTGTTAGAGATATTAGCATGAAGTACAGGGTATGTAAGCATATATTAACCCCAGTTTATTTTTCGGTGTTAGTGTTGCTGTAACATCCACCAGGCCTAGGGTGACCACATTTCCCTTCTGCCATTCCTGGACGTGGTCACCCTATTGCCTTACCTTGAGTCCCTGGTGGTCTAGCGGCGTGCAAAGTGCTCTGTGCCTCCTCCGGCACAGAGCTGAAGCTCCCGCGCGCTTTGCTCAGTAATGCAGAGCGCTGGGAGATGATGTCATCTCCCAGCGCTCTGTATTACTAGAGCGCTTGCCTCCAGATCAGGTAAGTTGCATTGCCACCCTGGATGTCAGCCTGCAAGCGGCGTCCATGATGTGACACACCGCTTGCAGGCTGACATTCAGGGCGGCTTGGCTTCATTCCGGAACACTTCATTGTCCCGGTTGAAGGGGACCCGGGACGCGGGACATGTCCCTGAAATAAGGGACAGTCCCGGACGTTCCGGGACCCGTGGTCACCCTAACCAGGCCTGATGTCAAAAGCAAAAGATGAGAAATTCTGGAGCAAACTAACTGTAACATGGAGTTGGGGAGAACAGTCCCAATGGGTTTAACTCTTTCTGTGCCACAATGGATTGCGTACACCTCTGGCATTCAAAGGATTAAAAGGGGCATTTAATCCCATTAATTTTACATAAAGATCTCTAAGACATTGCTTTTCAATGTGTCAGGGATGACTAACATTCAAGGGCTTAACCCTTTGAGTGCCAAGTGGGGGTTACAACCACCATTTAACTCAGCGGGACTTTTTACTCACCTCTTTTAGTGCAGTTGGTTTGCTACAGAATTGTTCCCCTTTTATTTCCTGATTATGGTCTCTACAATGTCCGTTTTAGTCTCTCAGATACAGCGCTAGCCTTCACTCTGTCACTTTTATGATTTAACCAATTGGACCCAAAAACACATCTCTACCACATGGAAAAAGCTGGGCTCGTGTAGGATTCCAATAACAAGTCCCAATGCATTGTGCACCACACTGATTCTTAACCATTTATGGACCAATCTGTTGTGTACACCCTCTGGGTTAAGGGTTAAAATATATTCCCCCACTCCATACTGTTGAAAGCAGTATACACACACACAAACACACACAGTAGATTTAGTGGTAGTTGCCATCCTTGCGTCGAAACCCAACATACCACAACTCCATTTCTTTATCTGTTGCTTAGCAACCAATGATGGTTTCCAAGTCAGGGCAACTCCACATCCTCTACCACAGCAGGTTTTTAAGGAGTTCAATTAGGGTGAACAAAGTAATACTAACAGCAGTTAATTAGCAAAGTTCTGTATCTGTGATCAACAAACAACCCGCTTAGAGTAGCCCACATCCATAAAAATAATACATTTGCTGTAAGAAGTATGCTTTTAAAAGCCTAGGAACCGATCTATTTGCATGATGTAGAGGACCACAAAATGTGCTTGTCTAAGCAGTGGAGGCCTCAGGTTAAAAGAGAACCAACAGCTCCTAATAATACCCACTCCCACAAATCTCTTACAGTGGCCAGGAAATCTATTAATGTTGCCTTTGTTAAAGAGATAACATCTGCAATCAGTCTTGTCGATCATAGTCATGGAAGCGGACATGACAGTTTCTGGCTTTTTTTATTTATTTTTTTTTTTTAATGAAGCAGGTGGAATATATTAGCCTACGGTCCTGAGAGGTCAGCAGAGTTTGAGGTCCTGTACTACTGCCAGAAACGGTCATGTCTGCTCCATGACATAACATCCAGGACTAGTGAAAATGTTATCGCTTGAAAAAAGCAGGAGGACAGAAAGCATAGGGGTCATTAGTATTTTTGGGCCATAGATTATTAGGAGGTGTTAGCATTCATTAGAGAGTTACAGGCCAAGCTATACACATGCAGGACAAATCCCATGTGGCTACAAGGAAACACTTTGGGATCAGGAGTGCAGAGTATTAATATGCATCAAATACAATTGTCTATGAGATTTTTAAAAGGGACAAGTTCTTTCTATTCCGGGTTTATCCATTCCTGCCCAATTAGCAAAATAAATAAATAAACCTATTATTATATATATATATATATATATATATATATATATATATACACACACACACACACACACACACACACACACACACACTAGTTGAAAAGCCAGTTACACGGGCCACAGTGCTGGTCGGTCGTGGTGCAGTTATGAGCAGTAAAGACTGCCTGCGCTGCGAGTTCCCCGCTCCGTATTAGCCACGGCGCGGGCAGTTTCTACTGCGTATAACTACACCGCGCACAGCCATCTCTATTGCGCCTGGGCCAGAGTGGCAGATTATGGTCTATACCCTTAGCTTGCTGATGAGGCCTTCATCCTGCAGCATGAATTACCCATATATATGGGGTGTCATCCTAAATAATAATTCGCTAGGATGTTTGCCAGAAGCCCTCATGCGCAGTTCAGACTGCCCGAACACACAGAATGCTGGGAGGTGAAGGAATTCTGGGAGGTGTAGGAATGCTGGGAACATTCTGTGCTTTCGGGTAGTCTCTATAGTGCATGACTGCATCGGCGGCAGGACGTAGAGCAGGACCGGCCTCTTATCCCTTTGAGTGCCAGAGGGGTACACAACGCATTGCTTTGGGTTAACATCACCGGGACCTTGACCCGTGTACACAGGCTTTTACACTAGTTCAACATAAAGGGATTATGCCCATAGTCAAATCTTAAACAAAAAAAACAGGCAAAATGCGACATGCTATGTATTTAAACCTTCAAAAATAGAACAGAAAATAATTTAGTTTTTATTTTCACTTTTAAAAGAGAAAATGACCCTTATTAAAAACCTGTGAATGCCAGAGGTGTATCAAACACATTGCTTTGCAATGCACTGGGCATCCCTTCAGCATTCAAAGGGTTAAAGAGATCACAATTTACAACATTTAACAGGCTGATAATTGGTGACTTAAACGGCCAGAAACAGGACTAAAGTATATATTTAATATTACCACCACAGAACAAAAATGTACTACTACTAATACTACTAAGAGATCTGCAAATAAATTGACAATTAATTATCCTTTGTTCACTGGCCTTTAAATCATTGCAACATATTTTGTTATAAACCATTGTATACTATGAAATACTACAGTACAAAAGGGAAAATATTAAAATTAGCTTCATTAACTTCAGTGCGTTGGATACCTCTCTGGCACTCAAAGGGTTAAGGAAAAGATGCCTGTCCAATGCATTGAGATGCCTCTGGTCCTTAAAGGGTTAAGCAAAAAATACTGCTTAGAAGGCTTATTATATGAAAACCCACTGCAAAAAAAAAAACATAAAAAATACATATGCACACGTGACTGAGTAACAGGTTGCTGAAATGAATTTCATCCAGAATAATATACCAAATATTCTGAGTATTTTATAAAACACAAGGTGGCACTCCTTCCCTTGTAAATGCAATTGGAAAATCTCTATGGTTTTCATGCAGTTTGAGTGGTGGCTTCGGTGAGGAAGCAGCTTTTTTTTGTCTCTGCTCTTACCATACCTCCAGGTTTTTGTTTTTTTGTCTTTTCAGAAAAAAAAAGGCTAAAACAAACAAGTTTTAATAACCCAAGACAACTGCTTTATTATAACAGCTATCAACTCTCAGGAAGCAAAGGAAATTGCTTGCAATATTCTGCAGCAGATGCTGAACCACATTGGATCATTCACCAGTAGGCTTGCAGAACTGATCAGAGAGGAATGCATCAAATGGGAACTTTGCAGTCATTTACTTATTTTTAAGGATACATAAGGTAAGCGTGTTATGCAAGTTATTGCATCCTCCAGCCAACATGCTCTGAGATTTGTTTAATGAAATACCTAAACAGTAGAAGACCATATCCTTAATGGAAATTGGTCTGAAAAATTAAACATCTATATTCCAAAGCATGAATACATATGCTTAGTAATTATGAGTGTATAAAAGTAATACAATGCATGTGAATTGAAAAACAGGATAGCTATGATTATAGTTTGAGCAAAAATGAATTCTACAATGTATGCAATCAATACTGTTGGCTTGGTCCAGAAAGATATTGCATTGTGATTATCTAACAGCATTGTACTGCTTCTGAATATCTCATCTTGCTGTATCATTGCTTCATTTTATCTGTTAACCCTTTGAGTGCCAGAGGAGTACGCAACTAATTGCAAAGCAATGTGTTGCATACCCCTCTGGCACTCAAAGGGTTAACCGCTTGGATGCTAGGCATTTCAACACCACATTGCAGAGCAATGCACTGGAGACACTGCAATTTACTAGTAAGAATGGTTTTTATATGATGTTATATGTACAAACATTTGCATATTATTTACTATTTAAACATAAAATTAACGTTAAATATGTGATTTAACGCTTCTTGCAATCTAACTGTTAAGACATTGAGGCTGATGTACTAACCAGAACAATTCTAGGGCCAACCTACTCAAACGCTGTAGGGAAAAATGTAGACCTCTGGCATTCACAGGGTTAAAATCCCCATTTAAATCAGTGGGAATCTGGAGAGTTTTCCCTCTTCTACGGTTTAGCTGGTTTGCCACAGAATTTCTCCATTTTTTTCTTAGTTCATCATCCTTACTATGTCTAGCCTTTGAATGTGACGTGAAGATTTTAAACATGCATTTAGCATCCACACCAAAAAATTGCATGTCCGCCCTCCCGGGACCGCAATGGTAATTTAAACAAACCTACTTGTTAATTCTGGGAGCAGTGTCAGCATACTTGTCTGATTCCTTAAGCTATTTTACCACCTTTCAGGTAATTATCAAAATATATGAGGGATCCCGAGGACTAACGGTAGGTTTTGACATTAGCTGTACAAAGCATTTACCAGGTAGATAAAATATTTAAAAGCAAATTAGCTAGTGAGAGCAGTGGTCCATCAAGGATTAAATCCCAAAGGCACAGTGGCTCTATCTCCTTCACTTCAACCAGAATACAGATTGAGCCTGTGTAATTTGACAATGTATTAGAAAAAAAATAATCTTTAAAGCAAAGATTTGCATCTGTATTTCAAAAACACTGGAATTAAGTTAGAGTTTGTGGAAATATTCAGTGTTCTTGTAATCTGGTGTCTGCCTTTCAATTTGAATTTGATTATATCTAATTTCAAGTAATATTTTTTTGATTAGTAAAAGTAGATGAGATTGTGCATTTCTGTGGGAATAGAATAGCCAGTTACTTCTTATTTATGCACTTTTAAGAGAAACATATGTATATTTCAAGGTTAAAATCACACGCATAGCATAGAAATAATCAGACAAAATGTAATACGGCACATGACCAGGTTTCGAAAGAAGGCTTTAATATATTCCTGTCCAATTGATCTAATCTAGATCCATCTCAATCAGTCATACAATATCCTTTCTCACAAACTTTTAACCCTTTGAGTGCCAGAGGGGCTATACTATGCATTGCTAAGCAATGCATAGTACACCACCTCTGGCACTGAAATGGTTAAGCCCCTGGAGCATTTTACTAGACTTGTATCTGCATTAAGAGGCTCTTTCATCTTTGAAATATTCATTACATCGTTGAGGTTCCAGTTTAAATGCTGTAGCTGCTACATTTCTATTTGTGCCTCAAATACATTGGACTATGGATTAATATGTTACAAGACATTTGGACTGATGTGAGTTGCACACAAATGCCTGGCGTTTTGGCTTGATCAGACAGAATTTTTTTTCTAGATCGCCTGCTATTCACCTAGCCAGATTAAATATACTCAGAACATTAACAGTTCACTGGAAATATAGATGGTAAAGAAAGGGGAAAAAAAGGATAGTATTTGTAAGACAGTTTACATATCCAATACATAGTAAATATTAAGGAGACTGGTACGACACGTTGGTGTTGCCAAATCTATTCAAGCAGGGATTACCTGTAACACTGGGACATGCCATATATTAGATACATCGTAGCTGCTTCAAAATAGAAAATTAAACATAGTTCACGATTTCTGAAAATACAGTTTGATCTGCAATACACAATATCCTATGAACAGGACGGTGATTCAGATGCAATAAGACTGGTGCAGTTTGGGGGCAAAACAGCACCACAATAGGGGACATGAAAAGTCTCTGCAATGCACTGGATACCCTCTGACACTCACAGGGTTACATTAACCCCTTGAATGCTAAAGCATTCTCCAATGAATTGCAATCACGAGTCCCATTTAAACAATGGGAATTTGGGAACATTTTATGTGTCCCCTAGGGTGCAGTTGGCTTACTCCAGAATGACTCCAGTATATCATGGAAAAGGAACAAGGAACTAGACCTTACAATGGCTGGCCACGTCTGCAGTGTCACCGTTTTACATGCAAACGTTACTTATCCTTACATTTGCATTTTGCGACGGGTCATTTAGGCTGGAGGAGATTCGGGATATATTGAAGCATAAAACTTGGAAATTATCCTGTTGTTTTAAGAAGTGATTTAACAAGGTCAAAAAAAAAATCTCAGATTTCTATGCTATCAAAAAATAGTAATATAATAATAATGACAATGAAAAGAAATACAGATTACCACACACATTTCACACGTACTCCAACGTCTGTTTCAGCATTGCAGATAGCATTCTGGGATTGGATGCAATGGGCATTATTTCATAAACTGCAGGGTACTAAATCTCTACTAGATTTTCCATTGACAAATGGCCGCAGAAAAAAGGAAAAGTGAAGCACTTTGGAACAAACCAATTTTACCACAGGGAATACAAATTTCCATGGATTTAATTGGAGCTTTTAACTGCGTAAATGTGAGAAAAGGCTCCAATGCATTGTTTTGCAAGGCGGTGGAGACCTCTCTGGTATTGAAAGGGTTAAAGACCCAAGTTGAATTAATATGAACCGGAAGAATTTGTATTTGTTCCATATGGTGCAGTTGGGTTGCCCCAAAATCGAGTCACTTTTGTCTTTAACCCTTTGAGCACCAGAGGGGTGTGCAAAGTATTGCAGAGCAACGCACTGCATATTAGAAGAATTTGTATTTGTTTCATATGGTGCAGTTGGGTTGCCCCAAAATTGATTCAATTTTGTTTTCTACCCTTTGAGTGCCAGTGGGATGCGCAATGCATTGCTCTTCAATACGTTGCACACTCCTCTGGCACAAAAAGGGTTAAGCCTATGTACCCAGGCTTGATCATCCATTACAAATAAGAGACACAAATACCAGGAATAAGTCCCACTTTACCTTCAGTAAAACAAAATAACCAAACCTCATTACTGTGGTATTGGCCGGGGAAATAAATCAGGAATCCATTGCACTTCTCCAGAGGTTATGTGTAGAAGGTAAGAAAAATAACGCAAGTGACGTGTGGAAGTGAATACTGTAGGTCTTAACTCCTGCACTGGACAAGACTTCAGTGATAAATTGAGTTAATTAATATTCAAAGCATTATCTGTAGCTGGAACAGTTATGACGATAGATTATCCAGTTTTTAATACGGTTCACTCAAAAACCCTTATTTTGAATAACAATATTAAACAGAAAATGGAGGAGTACCAGTCGTATGAATGAGACTTCTGAGGCCACCATGTTATCGTCAGTGAATGGAGTTTCTTTACTTGCGAATAGAATTGACGTGCATGTCAGTCATTTAATACTGAAAGAGTACAAATCCTATACATTTCAATTAGCATGGTGTATTTCTGCTATTTTTTTTTTATTATTATTATTTTGGAACATCTCAACAATATTTCCACTCCCTACACTAGTCTTATCATATATTTTTCTTGCTAAGCTATATTTTGAGCTCTCAATCAGCAGTAGGCAACTAGCATCATCCCCTAGCAACTAATTAACATACTCTCAAGGTTGACCCAGATCTCAGGGTCAAATTGTCAGGGTGAGAGAGTTCTGTTACCTAATCTATGTCTTGCCCCATTAAATTGTTTCTTTAGTCCCTAAATTGGTGCAATTTGTTCCAGAAAGATGGGAAAAGGTCCTGCTGGTCTTTTTTGTGTTTAGGCAGTGAGGTCTCTATACTGTAACATGTTAAAAGTTCTTTACAGACAGACTGGAGCACCTGTGTCAGAGCTAGCAGGTACATACTGCATAAAATCTACATTATGGGAAGCTTTAAGGGTTAATATTTCAAAGATCTCAAGAGTCAGCTCATCTTGAAAGTTCCCAGGTATGATAATAAAGAGTTGTAGTCACCAGAGATACAAAGATGGTCTACTTCTGATACAGATGAAGAGGAAAAAATTTAATGAACCTTTAAACTTTTGTGATTTCAAAAGTAGGGAATTAAAGATATAGTAAACCCTACACCAACTAAAACACTGGCTATATCCCCCTGAGTACTGCTCAGAAGCTCCGGCAGTTCAGTGGTTACTACCCAGTCACATGGACAACCCCATGTTGCCTTTTGAAGACTAGAGTGTTCAGTATATCAGCTCTGTGCAATTGTACTGGTTCCATTAGGGTTTGAGATGTCAGGCTGAGTTTGAATACAGCCAGTCTCCAATCAAACCCAGAATTAGAGCCTCATTCATCCAAGTCCTTAGAAGACAGCACGATTGGACATGCAACGAGGGGAATACTTACCCCTAAGCTACTGGATAATGTTAGTGGTAGTCTGGGACAAATGGGAGTTTACAGTTTCTTTAATGCCAATCATCCACAACCAGCCAATAGTTGGTGAAGGATGACAGGGGCTGCAGTCCAATGGCAGCTGAAGGACTTAATGTTTAATACGGTTGAGGTCCAGGAGGAGTGGACTTTTATAGAGTAGCACTTTCTGCATTGTTTAACCCATCATAAAAACAATGTTCTGTTTCACTCCTAAGCAATAGCACCATGTGTTAGGAAGATAGAATAGTTTATTGGTAACGCTAGAATGGTCGTCAGCCTCTTCCCATGCCAGAAACTTGTACAAACCCCTCTGTACAATCCTGAATGGTTTAATATGTGTGTCAGAACGTTAGATTTATGAAATACAACAAATGGCGAGTTACAGCTATCAACATCTACAGTTTTTTTCCCTTCCTTCAAAAAACCAGTTCCAATACAGAAAGGCTACTTTAATTTAAAAAAAAAGGGCAGCAATTCTGGCACAAACATATTACGCCACTGCAAGAAAGAAAAAAAAAAAAAAACACAAAACAAAAAAAAGGTATTAATTTTAAAAGGCAAAGTCTTTGATTACACAACACAAATGTCTCCAATGCATTCCTTAAATGGATAGGGCTAGAAATTTGCACTAGTCTACTAGTCTATGGTTAGTAAAAATAAAACTATCAGACAAGTAAGACGTGCCATTTTCTGTGTTACATTGCATGGGCTAGTAGTTTCATTGTCTATTAACTTGTTCTGATTGGGAACCTCAAGCTCCATCAATAGGAACTGTGGGATTTTTTTTTTCCAGTCCCCATGTTGTTACATCCCCTTCAGTCTATTCAACCCTTTGAGTGCCAGTGGGATGTGCAACCCCACTGGCACTCAAAGGGTTAGTTTACAATGTGAGCAGGTGAACCAAGCTAGTGGATCATACCAATGTTTTCAGTGTTCACAAATGACAGAGTGGATGAGATAATCAAGTCTTGGACTTCACACTTGTGTGTGCGTGCTCTATACTGGTGTGTGTGGCATCTTTGTAGTATGTGGTGGGTGGTGTGTCTGCTGTGTGTGTGTGTGTGTGTGTGTGTGTGTGTGTGTGTGTGTGTGTGTGTGTGTGTGTGTGTGTGTGTGTGTGTGTGTGCTATATGTGTAGTGTGTGTGCTATAGGGCTGTAACAATGAATCGATAAAATCGATAATGAGAATCGTTGCCAACGATTTGGCGTGGTTGCGCACCGGAAAATGAAAAAGAGGTACGGGGGAGAGAGAGAGGCACAAGGGTGAGAGAGAAAAGTACATGGGGAGACAGAGAGAGAAAAGTACATGGGGAGACAGAGGCACAAGGGGGAGAAAGAGAGGTACAAGGGGAGAGAGAGGCACAAGAGGGGAGAGAGAGAAGTATAAGGGGGGAGAGAGAGAAGCACAAGGGGGGAGAGAGAGAAGCACAAGGGGGAAGAGAGAGAAGCACAAGGGGGGAGAGAGAGAAGCACAAGGGGGGAGAGAGAGAAGCACAAGGGGGGAGAGAGAAGTACAAGGGGGGAGAGAGAAGTACAAGGGGGAGAGAGAGAAGTACAAGGGGGAGAAAGAGGCACAAGGGGGAGAGAGAGAAGTACAAGGGGGGAGAAAGAGAGGCGCAAGGGGGAGAGAGAGAAGTACAAGGGGGGAGAAATAGAGGCGCAAGGGGGAGAGAGAGAGAAGTACAAGGGGGGAGAAATAGAGGCGCAAGGGGGAGAGAGAGAGAAGTACAAGGGGGGGAGAAATAGAGGCGCAAGGGGGAGAAAGAGGTGCATAGACCCCATGGTGAAATAATAACAATGACACATGTTAATGTGTAAAGTTTTTTATTCTGCTGTTTGTTTTTAACACTGTTTGTTCATTAAATCAGTTTAAATAATGAAAAATTAGCATATTGGTTTTTTTTATCCGATTAATCGAAAAAATAATCGGGCAACTAATAGATTATCAAAATAATCGTTAGTTGCAGCCCTAGTGTGCTATGTGTGTGTGTATGTGGTGGGTGGAGCGTGCTGTGTGTGTGTGTGTATGTGGTGGGTGGAGCGTGCTATGTGTGTGTAGTGTGTGTGCTATGTGTGTGTGTATGTGGTGGGTGGAGCGTGCTGTGTGTGTGTGTGTGTGTGTGTGTGTGTGTGTGTGTGTGTGTGTGTATGTGTGTGGTGGGTGGAGCGTGCTGTATGTGTGTATGTGGTGGGTGGAGCGTGCTGTATGTGTGTGTGTGGTGGGTGGAGCGTGCTGTATGTGTGTGTGTGGTGGGTGGAGCATGGTGTGTGTGTGTGTGGTGGGTGGAGCGTGGTGTGTGTGTGTGTGTGTGGTGGGTGGAGCGTGCTGTGTGTGTGTCTGTGTTTGTGTATGTGGTGGGTGGAGCGTGCTGTGTGTGTGTCTGTGTTTGTGTATGTGGTGGGTGGAGCGTGCTGTGTGTGTGTATGTGGTGGGTGGAGCGTGCTGTGTGTCTGTGTGTGTATGTGTGTGTATGTGGTGGGTGGAGCGTGCTGTGTGTCTGTGTGTGTATGTGGTGGGTGGAGCGTGCTGTGTGTCTGTGTATGTGGTGGGTGGAGCATGCTGTGTGTGTGTGTGTGTGTGTATGTGGTGGGTGGAGCGTGCTGTGTGTGTGTATGTGGTGGGTGGAGCGTGCTGTGTGTCTGTGTGTGTATGTGGTGGGTGGAGCGTGCTGTGTGTCTGTGTGTGTATGTGGTGGGTGGAGCGTGCTGTGTGTCTGTGTGTGTATGTGGTGGGTGGAGCGTGCTGTGTGTCTGTGGTGGGTGGAGCGTGCTGTGTGTGTGTGTTGGGTGGAGCGTGCTATGTGTGTGTGTGTGTGGTGGGTGGAGCGTGCTATGTGTGTGTGTGTGTGGTGGGTGGAGCGTGCTATGTGTGTGTGTATGTGGTGGGTGGAGCGTGCTATGTGTGTGTGTGTATGTGGTGGGTGGAGTGTGCTATGTGTGTGTGTGTATGTGGTGGGTGGAGTGTGCTGTGTGTGTGTGTATGTGGTGGGTGGAGCGTGTGTCTGTGTATGTGGTGGGTGGAGCGTGTGTGTGTGTGTGTGTGTGTGTATGTGGTGGGTGGAGTGTGGTGTGTGTGTGTGTGTGTGTGTGTGTAGCGTGGTGTGTGGAGCGTGGTGTGTGTGGGGTGGTTTCTCTTGCCCTGTGACAACAGATCGAATAGACACTGGGATTAGTTTTATGATGCCCAAAATAGCTGAACAGCAGGCTGCATAGTGTAGCACCCTCTAGATCAGCAATTATACTCCAATGGCAACATACCTGCCAGTGGTACACTGCCCACCTCCCCTGGTACTGAAAAGGTCAAATGTCAGTGAGTGGGGGGTAATGCAGGGGGTAGGACTAGAAACACCTGCATGGCATGCCTTAAAGGGATAGTAACCCCCCCCGAGCGTGACGCCAAAAGAGATCAATCGTGCAAACATACTGAACTCCCTTATTCCCATCTCTCAAACCTTTATGGTTTAGAGATGTAAGACAAGAAAGACCTCCGCTCCCTCCCCTTTCTGCTTGACGAGCTGTAAAGCTGTCAGAGGCAGAATCCGGTCGACCGACTTACGGCGGTTGTGCAGGAGCGCTGTCATCGGGATATCGAACTATAATTACTTCATCTGAATGGTCTACAACATGTGCTTGCGAGCCAGGCGCACGTTTTAGACCATACTGATGAAATAATAATACGGAGATATCTAGATGACAGCGCTCCTGCAGAACCACCATCTGGTCCTGGAAGCAGGATCTCATGACGTCCGCTATACAGCGGACGCATGAGAAGGGGGAGGGAGCGGAGGTCTTTCTTGTATTACATCTCTCAAACCATAAAGGTTTGAGAGATGGGAATAAGGGAGTTCAGTATGTTTGCACAATTGCTCTCTTTTGGCATCACGTTGTTCCGGGGGGGGTTACTATCCCTTTAATTAGAATTACTCAAATCAAAAGAAAAAAAAAAAAAAAAAGTTTTTTTTAGTTAAGAAAAGGCTAATAAATCAGGCAGGTGGTTTTGAAGACTCTTTCCAAATCACCAGCATTGTCTTTAGGAAATAGGGTCTTTTAGGAACAGAGGGCTGTGCAAAGTAATGTGAAGGAATGCATTCCACACGCATCTTGTTGATAAACAAATTAAAGTACGCTTACATTTCCTTTAAAATGCCTTTTATAAGAGACTCTGGTTTAGAGTTAATTACCAGGTCTCTGGGGACAGAGGCTGATACTTCTATGGCGAGTTTCCTGGGTAACTTTACCCACTTCTCCTCCTTTTCGCCGTTTACTCCGACTTCCTGCCCATTTCTCCTCCTTCCCACCCATGCCACGCCAACGTTGTCATAAGGACAATAAGCCCTGTCCACCAGATTAAGCTCCACACCATTATGATGCAAATCATGTCATTTATATCCCCCATGGTTGCAGCACGAGCCCTCTCCAGGAGCTCAAGAGGATGAGGCTCCCAGGTATGGTTTCTGGGGACAGAGGCAGATTCTCTGGTTTGTCAAGTTCCCCAATAACCCCACCTACTCCCAGGCTAGTTCTGCCCATTCCCATGCCTGTTCTACCACTTCCATGCCCATTTCAGGGAAGTCCTACCTTTCCGCCATCTAATCTCCCCCCACCCTGATTTAGCACAACCCACATTATGACACAAATCACGTCATTTGGACACCCCCCACCCCTTTCCCTCCTAGATACACTAGTAACCTGGGCCTGAAAGTCTCTAAGTAAAGCATAAACAAAAAACCAGAAAGTGTGGTATCTTCTGTGGCGGTTTATAAGAATCAAAGTAATAAAATATACATTGCAATACAAAAATGAAAAGCCGAGGCTCAGTAAATTCACAAAATAAGAAAGACAAGGTAAGTATTATGGGTCTATAAAGAGATTAAAATCAGAGAAAACCAGAAGTACACCCTGAAAAGGATAGCTTAACCCTTTAAGGACCAGAGGAGTGTGATGTGCAATACACTACACAGCAATACGTGGCACACCTCTCTGGTCCTTGAAGGGTTTTAGGAACACTGCCAGCTAACCTTAATTATACAGCTAGCATTTATAAAAATGACATTCGTTATATAAGATTACCTCTGTACAACCCAGAAGTACTGGTAGTATCAGAAAGGATACTACCTTTCACAATTACATGATTAAAGTGTTAGTAATGTCTAAACCAAAGTAGATATCCGGGTCATTATTTTAAGCATAACAATTTGCACTATGTTTAATAACTTACTTTGCTGTCGTTTTAAAGATCTTCTATGTAGAAAGATCCCCCTCCCGCCCCTTCTGGCTGTGTCAAGCTCATCTAAGCGTGGTCCAGATGGAGAGCTGCAAGGGACAAACTGCAGTAAGCAAAGGAAAATCCTGTCCTCTTTCTTTAAGGGGGTCAGGGTTTTCCTTATACTTACTGTCTTAAGTTTGTCTCTTGCTGCGTCTGTCTGTCCCACGACCGTTTTGCAGCTTCAAGGAGAGGAGGCCAGAAGGGGCGGGAGGGGGATCCTTTTACATGGAATATCTAAATGACAGTGAAGTAAGTTATTAAACATAGCACAAATCGTTAGGATTACAATAATGAAGACTGGGAGATCTACTTTATTTTAGACATTACTATCCCTTTAAACTCCAGAAAGGGTTAATCAAGAGAGCATTCTGTATGGTTACAAACCCAACAATGAACTCCTCCAACACACTGCTAGTCAATGCACTGGTGACCTCTCAAGCATCTAAGAGTTTAGCACAGTAACATTATGAACTGTATTTCAGTTCTAGTAAATTAAGACTAAACTGTTAAAATTTATCAGACAACTTACAAGAAATTATCCTTTTTCTCCCTTAGAAGTGGTTAGGTTAGTGTTAATTATAAGAATCTTACAAAAACCAAGATTTCCTGTATGAAATGTATCACTGACAAATATCCACTGGTAGTTGCACGCACGCATGCACGCGCACACACACACACGTGCACACGCGCGCGCACGCACGCACGCGGAAGTACTAAGGAACTTGAGTAATTCTGGAATAAACCAAATGCACTGCAGGGAAAGAATAAAAATTCCCCACTGATCGAACAGTCTTTTAACCCTTTGAATGCTAATTGTCTGAAACACATTGCAAAGCAATGCATTGAAAATCTCAATAGCATTCAAGAAATTAATAGCCTCATTTAAATCGACTGGGACTTGTGGTATTTTTATTTGTTTTCTAATGTGCATTTGTTTACTACATAATGACTCCAGTTCTTCTTAGTATATCTGCGAGTCTTCCACACCAACCTTTTCCGATGTCCATCAGTACTTAAATCTGCTGTGCCGGCCGGCTCCAAAAGGGACTGACAGCGCAGGCGCACAGACGTCATTATGACAAGATGTTCGTGCTTCCTGCTACTGTGAGCCTCCGAAAAACTCGAAAATCTTTGAAACCAGGTAATATTTCTGGCAACTAGCGCTACTAAGCAGCTAGTCGCCAGATGAAGACTTAATTAATGTAAAGTTATTGCGGGGTGGTATTTCCCCTTTACAGAACAAAGAACACATTTTAAAGGGATAGCAATCCTTCAAAATAAAAGCAGCTCCAACTAATCATCATAGTATTTGAGCGATGGAGAGTGTTATTTCAATACTATCAGAGTTGTAATTCAAGAGTAACTGAATGATAAAGTATCGCCCTCCCGCCCCTTTTACCTAGTGTAAGCCACCTCCCCTCAGATGTGGAATCTGGTCTTAAGACCAGACAGCTCACAGCAAGGGACAATCTTCTTACTGTGAACATAAGGAAAACCCTGTCCCCCTTGACAGGTTTTTCCCCTTATGTTAATTGAAGTGTGTCCCTCTCTGCAAGCCATCTGGGCACCACCTTTCTGTTCTGAGGTAAGCAGTGTTACATCAGTAAAAGGGGGGGAGGTGGATATTTTTTATCATTCAATTACACTTGAACTACAACTCTCTCAGTATTGAAATAACACTCTCCATGGCCCAAATACTATGAAGAGTAATCGGAGCTGCTTTTATTTTGAAACATTTGTATCCCTTTGAGAACCTCCGCTTCACTATGTCAATCAAAGCATGATAAAGCCACTCAGATGCATTCATTCTCATGGAAAGATATACTTAAAACATGCACTGTTCAGAAGGGGTTGAGGAAGATCCCATCTATAAATTGTTATTCACAAATTACATTGTTTTTGTATGCAGGAACCATGGTGAGCAAAGAAGGGGACAAATGCGTGCTAACATCCTCGGAAAGTGAAGCTGAACCAGCTGTTTCACTTGCCTTAGAAATGAAATATGCATTGGACCCCAACAGGCAGATTAAAAAAAGGAATAAAGCCCTTCAAGTGAGGTTTAAAGATATCTGTGAAGCTCAAAATGAACAAAGAGATAAACAGCTTTCTACGGTGCCGCAAACAGAGAAAAAAGATACAAAGTCTCTGTCTTACAAAGCGTATCGTAAGTACATGACAGTGCCTGCTCGAAGATCTATACCCAATGTAACTAAGAGCACAGGAGTCCAGACTTCACCTGATCTAAAAAAACGATATCAAACGTTTCCGCTGGATCGCAAAAAAGGGAATCTTCTAAAAAATGCCTCTGGAGTGGATACCCTACAAAGTCAAAACAATGGATTTCTAATAGATGTTAAGGATAAAAAAGACCATAAAAACTCAGGGGAGACTATTCAATGCAGCAGGGTCAATGATCAAGTGGTGGCCGAATTGACAATACATTTGAGTGAACACATGGATGCCATTCATCAGCTTTCTACTAGCAATTGTTCAGATGCATGTAAAAGCACTGATTTGCACAGCTGTACTAAAGAGTCCTCTTCTCTTCAAAACCCAGCAAACTCTACTTCAGAACAGGTCATCTGCCATTTGCATGAAACAGCAAAACATGACAAAGGACCACTAAGGAACATGCAGCCCAATCAATTAGCACATGTAAAAGTGCTTTTGAAAGAAGAAGCCACAATTCATTCACCTACACTCAACCCAAACCTGACAGACCCCGATGAATCCAATCCTGGAAATGATTCTGAACTGACAGTATGTCCATTGACAGAAGAAGAAAAAAGAACTGCACATCTTAATGGCTTGCAAAGCCAAGATGTAAATAAAAAAGCATGTACGACAAAGTCGCAGTGTCAAACAACGGAATGTAATGAACAGAACCTGCAGATAAATGTATTACCTGTGGAAAGAAATCAGCCTTGTCAGACAGCAGTTGCTTTGAGTGATAAATGCCAACAAATTGTGCCTCACACTGAAGTGGTAGACTTAAAAGCACAGCTCCAAACCATGGAGAACCTGATAAGTTCTAGCCAGGAAACTATTAAAGTGCTTTTGGGTGTTATTCAGGAGCTGGAGAAAGGAGAAGCTCACAGAGAAGGGTAAGTATAACATGATTGAACAAAGAATCAGTACAGAGTTATGATGACACCAAAGAGTCCACCTATTCAACGTAACCCAATTTTTTCAATTTCAGTAAAACTGGAACAGTATACATTGGTGTTTAAGTGTTTCCCCAGCTGTTGGTGGATTGAAACTCAATCCAATAATCCTCAGCCAGTAGCTGGCCAGCAGGAGGAACACTTTTGCCCATCCCTATACTAGGGTACACATCAATATTTCCGAGGGGCTGCAAAAGGAAATGTTTAGGTCTACTTCACATAGCCAGCTCTCTTACAACAACCAGTTTCATAGAATAAATATTGTTTTCCATGGAATAATTAAAGGAGCAATAAACATTTGTTATGAAAAAATATAAACTGTTGAGCAAAATAAAGGTACTCCCACTGCTGAGATTAATATTTCCATGGTTATTACAGTTTAAACTATTGTTTATTTATATTAGCAGTGCCATCTAGTGGTTAGATTCCAATTAGTTATTCTGTTATATTCTATTTGAGAGGAATGTCACTGACAAACAGTTCTCCACAGAATATGAAAGAAATTGCTGAGTCACTTCCTGTCAGAACTTTCAGGAAGTATACACACAAGACATGCTTGAAAACGAGATAAATCTCAATGCATTCTTTCTGGTAAAACATTTAATAAATAAATAAATAAATTAAATAAATTCACTTCCTGACTAACATTTAAATAAAACAACTGGCAGGTGGGAGTGCCCCTGTTTTACTTAGCACAAAAATCTCTATAACATATAGGTTTCGTAAAACAAGTTTACTGCTCCTTTAAGCCTTTTAGTGAACCATGAACCGTGATTGAAAACAGGTCAGTGAAATGAATAATCCACAGATTTACTCACCTGTGTTCAACAGAAAAGTCCTTAAAGCCATAAAGACCAGATTAAGGCATAGCACACACGCTGCCATTTTCAATATATTATTAAATAATGCATGAAACATAAACCATTAGATCATATGAAGCTGTTCAGATGAGTGTTAATTGGAGTTCACTACACAGGCCAATGCATATCGCAGCAGATTTTATGATTAGTTTATGTGTTAATGCACAGTCAGAAGTCTATAATGGATTTCAATGGACAGGAACGAATATTTGCATATATTTTTATACATAATTTAAGCTGCTTTGTGGTCACTACCACATCTTGCCTCAGCAACAAGTAAAATCAACAACCCCCCGCAGTACATAAAAAAAAAGTCACAGCACAAATGTATCACGAGTGTGTGTGTTAAAGTCTTTTTTCCCCACACAATTGTCATGCTGCAAAAACAGCTTGTGGAAGCCTGTGTGTACCAAGCCAAATCCAGGGCAAGTTACTGTCTTTGCAGACCAGAAATGTGCATCTTTGTCCTAAAGTGGTGAACTCATTAAAGGGTTAGTAATGTCTTGAATAAATAAAAAGTAATATTGTAGATATTGAAAAAATAAATCCATTGCTGCCAGCCCGATCTCTAAAACCTTTATAGTTTGAGAGCTGTAAGGTGATAAAGTTTCCCCCTCCCTCCCCTTTGCCTGACGTCAGCCTCTAGCTGAAAGAAGAAGATCCTGGTCCCGGGACCGTCAGGCGGCTCTTCAGCAGAGCTGGAAAGATCTACAAAGTGTGCTTGCAAACCAGCAAACTGAGGACACAGGTCGCTACTTTGTCAATTAACTTCAGATAGAGGGGATCTCATTCATCTGCAGCACAAAGCAAGGCAAAGTCCCCTGGGACAGGAGCCAATAAAACTTTGGGGCACCAAGACCTGACCACCACAGTCCTTAAAACGATAAAGCGCTTCCTGAAAAAAAAAAAATCCCTTTTTTTTTTTTCAGCACACGGAGGCGCTCCAGCTACCTCCGTGTGCTTTTTCATTTTATTTTTTTCTCTTACAAATGCTGGCTATCAACTAATTATTTATTTATTTTCAAAATTAGGATCCCTATAGATTTTTCAGCTGGTAATGTCCTTTTACTTGAATTTACTATTTTACCTCCAACAACTTCTGCAGGGAGGGAAAGAGCTATTGCATTTTTCAGTACACAAAGACAAGTGTAGTAATTGTTGGATTTCCAGCTTCCATCATACAACCATTGGCTGGTAGTGGATGACAGGAATTGCAGATGGAGGTCCAACAATTTGCTTGTCTTAATCCTTTGACTGCCAGAGGGGTACACAACACATTGCTTTGCAATGCATTGCGAACCCCTCTGGTACTCAAAGGGTTAATATATATATATATGTGATTATACCAGTTTCATAAAGATCTGTGAATATTGCAGCATGATCTTGCATATAAAATCAACTTGTATTTTAGCAGTAATGCTCTCTAAAAGAAATGCACTTTACTTATAATGCAGTTCAGCCAATGGTGATCATTTATTCTGGAGATCATTCAGCCTTGTCTTATGATTAGTACCTCTGTATTTTAAGTGGCCTATTTGCATTATCTTCCTTATAAGCTCTAGTTTTTTCCATTAAAAGTAGCTGTAGAAACCATAAATGTAATATGCTCATTAGCGGTGTTTTCGATGAAGAAAATATTACTTAGTCTTATTACCACTTACTAAAGTAGGCATTCTCAGAATTCTTCTGATCGGTAGAAATAAGGATAATTTTATTAATGCCTCTGCTACCAGTGGGATATATATATTATATATATATATATATATATATATATATATATATATATATATATATATATATATATATATATATATATATATATAGAGAGAGAGAGAGAGAGAGCGAGAGAGAGAGACACACACACATCACATATTATATATATATATATATATATATATATATATATATATATATATATATATATATATAATGAACACTAACAGATGCAGTCGTCTTTGTAGTTTTTATAAAGGTTTAAGATCCACTGAGCTGTTTGTTCCTGAAACTCTATTTTAAAAGTACTCAGACCCCTTGCCAATTCTCTCATATTACTGAATTACAAATGGTACATTGTCATTTCCTTCTGTATGATATTTTAACCCCTTGAGTGCTGAGCAATGCATTACGTACCTCTCTGGCACTCAAAAGGTTAAAACATTGACATGTCAAAATCTGTTACTGCAAAGTGACATTGGTCAGAGGTCTAAATAGGTTTGGAAGGCGCAGAGTATTTTATATATATATATATATATATATATATATATATATATATATATATATATATATATATATACATATATATACGTGTTTGTGTGTGTGTGATGAGTTTCTGGATCTGTGCTGACAGTAGGAAAGCGTTATGTAAATTCCTTTCTACTGCAGAGACAGGGTCAAGACCAAGCACCGGCTCTGGGGCAGTGATAAGGGCAGGAAAGCCTCAACGCCCTTTTCCTTCTAAATCACTACAGCAACATCTACCCCCCTCCATTACTAGGGTAGTGATTTGGGCAAAGCCCCGCTGCCCAAACTACTGAAGGTGCTTTTATTCCCCCCCCCAGTCATTACAGGGACCCTTCACTCCACCTTCCCCTCCATACACACACACAAATAAATACATACATAAATAAATAATATTACCTAGGTAAACTATGTATTTGGCTCCGCATCTGGTGCAATGCTAGTTGTGCCTGGTGGTGATTGCCTTGAAAGAGTTTCACCACGGGCTCCGTATCACTGTTCGGGGGGGGGGGGGGGGGTTCAATCACAGCATTTGCTTCACCAGCGGATGGCAAATATTTTCACATGGAGAATAAAATATTAAGAAACACCAGGAGAACTCCAGGAGCCTGTGGACCCCAATTCACACAGAGAGAAGCAGAGAATGTGCTTTGAGGGGTGAAGGGCTCTATAGTGTTTAGGGGAGAGGTGAAAGTATTTGGGAGGCCACAAATATAAACTGTACAAATTCATGTTAAGGTAACTGTTTTTTATCTCCTTGAATAGTAGAGGTGTGTGTGTGTGTATGTGTGTGTTGGTGTATTTGTGTGTCTGTGTGTGTATATGTGTGTGTGTATATGTTGGTGTGTGTGTTGACGTGTATGTCTGTATATGTTGGTGTGTGTGTTGACGTGTGTGTTGACGTGTGTGTGTGTGTATATGTTGGTGTGTGTGTGTTGACATGTGTGTGTATATGTTGGTGTATTGTATGTATTGGTGTGTATGTATTGGTGTGTGTGTGTGTGTGTGTGTGTGTGTTTGTGTTTGTTGAAAAAAAAACTAATTGATTTTAACCCCTTAATGACTGGCTGATCGTCACGGCGACGCAACTGAAGGACCGCAGATTTTTTTTGTTTTTTTTTCTGGTTCCGGACTCCCCGAACGGCGTGCAGCCGCAGGGGTAGCCCGGAACTCCATGACGGTCATAGTACGTCATCGGTCGTTCAGTCAGATCGACCCTATGACCTTCAAGGGTCGTTAAGGGGGTTTTAAATTCTAGAGAGGTTCTCAAAGCACCGCAATGCACCAGGGATTTCTCGAACATTCAAGGGGTTAAAAATCACCATTTCAATAAATGGTAAATCAGAGTATTTTTTAATCTCTTGATTATGGTACACTTGGTTAAACCAGGGGTATAACTACAGGAGGTAGAGATGTTGCAGTTGCATGGGGGGCCAGCATCCAAGGGAGCCCCATCTACCCCCCAGTGTCCAACAGATTTGAGTGATGCCTCTATGAAAGTATTTTAGTGATAGGGGACCCTAAAAGTATTTACATCTGGGCCCTCACTAGTAACGTCACTGGTAGGTTTAATCAAGGACTGCACCACTATTTCTAAGTACATCAACCTTACTGAGAGTGAATGTGTGTGAAAAGGTTACCGCATATCTCTTTAAATCAAGGATGTTTATTAAAAACCACAACACACTGCAGGGTTGACCTGACTGGAGTGCAGTCCTGCAGAATTAATTTTTCATAAGTATCCCAACTTAAAGGGATATGTGGTCACCTTAGTGTGTAGATGTAGTCTGAAAGGTGAATTTTGATAGTCAATGATGCAGTCCCATACTTCGGCCTTTATCGAGGACCTTGATCTTGATGAAGGTCCAAGTATGAGACTGAACCTTTGACAGCTAAAATTCACTTTTTTTTTTTCCCACAAACTATTCAAGACCTAATGGCACTGTATTTCTGTTCTTCGTTTGTTTATTTATACAAGGAATGTGCCCTTGGGCATTTTGATATACTCTATCTGTGAATGCATCCATCAGCCTCTACTCCTATGTGTTTATACATATGCTAATTCTGAACACATAACTTCCTCCTGCCTTTATGTCTGACATGTAGAGTCATTACAATCTGTAGTAGTTCCACACAGCTCAGGGAATGCCTTGTAAGATGGAGGTGTTTGTTATAAATCAATGAAATATGTGCTATTCAAAGAAAGGTGAGTTTTGTCAGTGGCTAATTTATTTTGAAGGCTTTGTTTTCATTTAAGAATCTTATACAACGGGAGGGGGGCATAACAGTGCAGGTTTTAATTATTTCCATTCTGAAGCACAGGTGAATTAATTACAACTAATCACATACCTGTGTTCAGGGGGAAATCCTGAAAACCTGCACTGTTATGGGTACTTTAGGAACTAAAGTCCAGCTAATCAGTTGGTCTATACGTACGTGGCCAAATGTTTTGGGACACCTCAATTTTTGCTACTGGTAGTTATCGCCATATAACTTGACAAAAACATTAGAAAAACATGTCAACATTGGGTATTTCTAAAATCAAGACAAATATTATAATCTTTTTAGCAGGTTTTTTTTTTGTTTTTTTTTTAAAGTTTGAAGATGTGTAAAAGATTTTTAGTGCCAAAGTTAAAAAAAAAAAGTTAAAAAGAAGTGCATTTGTTACATTTGTTTCATCATATTTTATAAATTGTTTTACAGGAAATTTGATGAAAATAATGGTATCTTTAGAAAGCCCATCTAATGGCAAGAAAACCAGTATATAATATACATGGTTACATTAACCACTTAACAACCCATGACAGTCCAGGACAGTCATGGGTTGAAAGCAGATAAGGACCCATGACGGTCCAGGACCATCATGGGTTAAATGATAGCAGCATGCCTCTGTGCATGCTGCTATCATTTATTCCAGGCTGTGACTGAGCACTCCGGTACCAGAGCATTCAGTCTCAGCCCTTCTCAGTTGTGCCGGGTCATGTGATCGCTTGCAGCAGCGATCACATGTACTGGCATTCCCAATGAATGAGGCAGTATGCTTTGCATACTGCCTCTGTCTCTCCCCTATGCCTGTCTGCCCCTTACGATCAAAGTAAGGGACAGAGAAGCAGAGAGGAGACACCTAGTGATTAAAGAAAAAGCAACAGTTGGGGTATTAACCCCTTCACTGCTGTGCTGGAGGCTGGCTTAAATGCAGGTCCATTTTTGACCTGCTAAAATCAACTTTTGTGGGTTTTTTTTTTTTTTTTTTTTAATTTTATTAAAAAAAAAAAGTAGTCAATAACCAAAATTGGGAGTGTGATTGTTGTGGAGCCATGTAATACATTTATACACACCGCCAAATGTCATCAATAAAACAAGGTGGGAAAAAGGGACATGGTTTTTCACCCACGGGGGACATGCCCACCAAAAACTGCCCATTTTGTAGGTATGACTGCCCGATCATACCTTTCATGCAGTGTCCATAAAAATTTAACCCATTGTGCCCAAATGATCCTAAGAGTTACAGTTTTCTTTAAATTTACTAAAATAAATGGTGGGCTATCCATATAAGTGTTGTATCAAAAGAAAGCCCTATTTGTGCGTTAAAAAAAAAACAGTATATAATTTTCATGGGTAAAACAAGGTAATTAGAGTGAAAACACTGTTGAACAAAGACAGTCAAAAAGGTCAGAATTGCTCCAGGTCTTAAGTGAAATCCACCTCAGATTTCCCCTGTCTTTAAGGGGTTAAATGAGTAAGATGAAAATTACAGTTAAACACAAACACAGTAGAAGTGTTAAAACAGAAGGACAATGGCTGTTTTAACACTTCTACTGTGTTTGTGTTTAGCTGTAATTTTCCTCTTACTTATTTAAAGCGGAACTACCACCTCCACTAAAGTCACCCTGCAATACTCATTCAGGTGGCAGCTAGCTTTGTAATAATTATTTTACCTCTCAAAAGTGCCCACAAATAAAGTTATCCTTCAGCTTCGGAGACCGTAAGCCAGACATCACCGCGGACATCTTGAATGTGTGCCTGGGCTGTCAGTCCTCTTCACCCTTGCAAAAGAGCTAGTCAGAGATGCTCAACTAGGAACGAGCCTGCCCTCAAAGTGATGAGGCTCTATAGGATAAGTATCCTACCCAGGGTGCACCTCACTGACGAGGCCCAACAAGGCCGAAACGTACCTCTGGGGTTGGCTGCTTTCTTGTTCAGAGAGGAATTGCCTGGCATTTCGTGGCTGGACTGCCTTTTGGTAGGATCAGTATGATATGCTTTAGGATATTTCCTCTCTGTGAAAGGCACTAGTGAGCTAAAAGAGATTGCACCCTGGGTAGGATACTTATCCTACAGAGCCTCATCACTTTGAGGGCAGGCTCGTTCCTAGTTGAGCATCTCTGACTAGCTCTTTGCAGTCCTCTTCACCCTTCACAGGCATTGCACTGGCTCGGACGGTTCCGGAAGACACTGACGGCACAGGCACACAGGCTGCAGTAACCTGGCCGTCAGTCTCGGAAACTTAAGGATAACTTCATTTGTGGGCACTTTTGAGAGGTAAAATAATGACTGTACAGCTAGACGCCACCTAAGTATTGCAGGATGACTTTAGTGGAGGTGGTAGGTCCACTTTAATGTACCCACATATATTATATACTGTTTTTCTTACCATAAGATGGGCTTTCTAAAGATACCATTATTTTCATCAAATTTCCTGTAAAACAATTTATAAAATATGATACAAATGTAACATGCACTTTTTTTTTTTTTACTTTGGCACAAAGTCTTTCACACATCTACAAAAAAAACCCTGCTAAATAGATTATATTTGTCTTTATTTTAGAAATACCCAATGCGGACATGTTTTTCTAATATTTTTGTGAAGTTATATGGCAATAACTAAAAGTAACAAAAATTGAGGTGTCCCAAAACTTTTGGCCACTTATGTAAATCATAGCCCCATGTCCACTGGCAGATCCTAAAGAAGCAGAGTCCTACACCAAAGGCAAACTTATGAAATTAAAGGCTTCCTTTAAACAAAGTAAAATATCATTAGGAGATTTATGGAATAAAAAATGGATTATAGTACACTTCAGCTAAAGAGTGTGTTGTTAAGGGCCTCCCAGTAGCTGATGAACTTAAACATCTATTGGTACCTTAGCAACCCTCCCACTCACATTTCACATATTATCAGGTGCACTGAAATGGACCAGTTTATGATTGCCCACCGAGTAAGAATCAAAACTGTAGACAAATAAAACAAACACAAGCTGTACTATCACAAGTGAACATGTGTACATCAAAGATTCTGGATACAGAGCATGCAGTTATGACTGTACAGAGCAGCTGTGGAACCTTTGCCTTTACACACCTGTACACACACACAACTCTAGTATTCAAGGAATTAAAAGAAAACAATGGACAATAATTGACAAATACTACAAACACACACACACACTTTAAATGTATCGAACATTTTACCTGTTTTTTATAAATTTATTGTTATGTACTATATCTATATGTGCTCTGCTTATTTTTGATCATACTAATTATGGGACATAAAAGTATATTATTGTATGTCTTCTTGTTTACACCACTGACAAATCCTATATAATAAAACGCTAGAATGTTTGTCAGAAGCCGTCATGAGCAGTAGAGACTGCCTGAACGCACGGAATGCTGGGAGTATTCTGTGCGTTTGGGCAGTCTGTACTGCACATGACTGATCGCGTGCACCGCCAGTGAGACGGCAGCAGTATGCAGAGCAGGACCAGCCTCTTAACCCTTTTTAGTGCCAGAGGGGTACGTACACCTCTGGAACTCAAAAGGTTAACATCACCCGGACATTGGCCCGTGTACATGGGCTTTTACAATAGCATCCCATAAAATGTTAGTGATGTCTTACAAACCACAGACTGTACTAGGGTGCCTAGAGTAAAAAAAAGCTGAGACCCAGTGAAAGATAATAAAGATGATAATGATGGTACACCAAATGACAGGTTGAATGAATATAGTTTTATAAACATGATTCAGGCCTATTACACAGAGAACAGTGGGATTTTTGTGGTGATTAGGGAAGGCATATAAAACTTTAGACACACAAGACAGATATAGTAAGAAGAACTAGACCGATTCTGGTACAACCCAATTGCGCCAAAGCGGACAAAGACAAGCACTTATGGATTTAAATCAGTGATGCTTCCCAGCTGAACAAAACTATATATTTTTCTTAATAAATAGTACATTGGGTATCGCACCACTGACACTCCTAAGTGACCTCACAAAAACCTACCTACTTTTTAAAGCTTTAATAAAATTTCTCTGGGGCCTCTAAATTCACTTAAAATCCTCGTATCCCCTTTTTTTTTTTTTTTTAAAGGGATAGTAATACGTCGTTTTATCTTTATTTTATTTTGTAGGCATTAAAAAAACATGAAGAATGATATAAGTCTTATCTCTCAAACCTTTATGGTTTATGAGATATTCACAAGCAAAGTTTCCCCTCCCGCCCCTTTTACCTAGTGTAAGCAATCTCTTCTCAGATGTGGAATGCAGTCTATAGACCAGACAGATAACAGAAGGGAACACTCTTATTCCTATGAAAACAATTAAAGCCCTGCCCCCCTTGACACGCTTTTCAGGTTTTTCCCTTATCTTAATTGAAGATTGTCCCTCTCTGCAATCTACCTGGGCACCTCCCTTCTGCTCTAGCTGAACAGTGTGACATCAGTAAAAGGGGAGGGAGGGGGACACTTTGTCATTGAATTACTCTGGAACTACAACTCTGACAGAATTGAAATAACACTCTCCAAAGTACAAATACTATGATGATTAATTAGAGCTGCTTTCATTATGAAAAATTACGATCCCTTTAATGATTTCACTAATGTTTAAAAAGCCAACCTAACTGAAGGAAAAGGAAATGAGCAACGTGAGCTAAGATTGCTGTGTGCAGTTTATGCAGCTGACATCACCAGAGTAGAATCAATTGATCTCTTCTGTTTTAGTTTGGTAGAATGTTGATATTTTTATATGATTAAGATTTGAGGGAAAAAAGTATAAACACAGATCGAATATATTTTCTCACCTTAACATATTACCAAACTTAACACAGTTTGTCCTTGGACAGTGGTTCTCTACCCAATGGTCAGGGACAAGTAACAGGCCATGTTTTTAGAACTTCCCTGTTTGAAACAGGTTGATTAACCTCAATCATCACATGTTCTCCAGCAGGGAAAACAAAGGCAGGGGTGGACAAACACAGATAATTTTTGAAGCCAGTGAAGGGGGGGTTATGAACACATTTGTATAGAAAATACTACAACAATTTATGACAGTGGTGAACTTTAAAGGGACACTAATGTCACATAAAATCTACTTTTATAGAGCTTAAAAAAATAAACTATGCTCCACAAATCCTATCTCTCAAACCACTATGGTTTGAGAGATATTCACACTGAAAGTTTCCCTCTCCCGACGTTAGCGCTGTGCTGACAGCAGGAGATCCCAGTCTGGGGACCAGCCAGCGGCTCTGCAGCAGAGCAGAAAATGCTTTATTTAAAAAGAATGACTTAATTGGAAACGTCTACAAACTGTGCCTGTTTTTTCAAGCATACTTTGTAGACCTTTCCAATGAAGAAATTCTTTTTGAATAACGAGATTTCGGCTGTGCTGAAGAGCCTCCTCAAGTCGCATGGCTCGAATCTCCTGCTGTCAGCTTTACAGGAGAAGGGGAGGGAGAGGGAAAACTTTCAGTGTGAATATCTCTCAAACCATAGCGTTCTGAGAGATAGGGTTTGTGGCACATGGTTTATTTTGTTAAGCTCTACAAAAGTAGAAGATTTTTCATGGGACATTACTGTTCCTTTAAGAATCCATGGCTTTCAGCCTCTGTATAAAGACATGGCCTGGTAGTGGTCTCTGGTACAGGTTTTTGAACCACTGTCCTAGGAAGCACTACACCATCAAATGGGGCTTGGGGCCCCTAATATGAAAGAAAGGTATGAAAAACATTGCTTAACAAAACACAATGGTGCCCGCTTTAGCATTAAAGGGGTTCAAAGCACAATTTAACACCCCCCCCCTTTCCCATGACACGGAGTACTGGGGTGACAGACAGTGTACAGTGTAGTATTGATGGGGAAACAAAGTGTGTGTGTGTTGGCAATGAACAGTGGAACAAGTCTGGGTATCAGACTGCCAGATGCTGTATATGTGATTCTGTAATTACCACAGGAACAAGACTGGGCTGTCACAAAGTGTATGTAAGGCTAACACAATGTTTACACTGGCAACTCCATGCGCCTGTTTCGTGCATGTGTGATGATCATTTCCTATACACATATTATGAATGTATTTTATAAAATCCATTTAACATACCTCCCAACATTTCAAATTGCCAAAGAGGGACACTTGTGTTTTAGGGGGTATTGCTGGGGGTGTGGCTGGTAGGTGGGGTATTACCGGGAATTTTCAGGCTATTTCATAACCTATTGACACCTCCTTGTGTAGCCTAATAAATCACTTAGAACAAGATCAAAGTATTTTATTTACACTAATTTATATACACATATACTGACTTTTAAACAAACAATAATGTGAGTTTTATTGTTGTAGAACAATATGATACACTTATATACACACCACACAGACATATCTCCTAAAAAGAGGGACATCAGGGTGGAAAAGGGGGGACAGAGGGATTTGGGTCTAAAAGAGGGACTTCCCTCCTAAAGAGGGATACTTGGGAGAGTTTAATAATGTAAACAGTACTTCTTAGATCCACTCTCAGAGATAAAACATTCTATTATTTGCCATCCCCCCCCACCCACACACACACACACACACACACACACACACACACACACACACACACACACACACACACACTTACACTTTTTTTATCTTTACACATACTGTTTTTCAGATATTGCAGTAGTGGGTAGATAAAGGTCAAAATATTTGCTTCAGTGCTTTTGGTTATTATAAAGACATTCAAAGTTTTAAAAACCATTCCAGCCTACTTCTTGTCTAATACATGTATAAACTGACAGTTACCCATATGCAGACTGAGCATGTCACTATCATTATTTCACATTATTAATTGAATGGTTGCCCTTTTATACATCCAACCAAGCATGTTACTGATCCTTCATATTAGAATCCCTAGAGTTCATACAAAACAATACAATACCTGTATAAAACTAGTATTTGTACATTTACATGTCTGAAATGCATACAAAAATCCTGTTTCAAGCTCAGAATCCAGTTTACAGTTTTATGACTGCATCCCCAGAATTCCATGCAGCAAAATGCAAACTAAAACCCACATGACAACACTGTAATCTGAAGATATATTTGCCTGACTCTTTCAGACATGCAACTCAATGCACAAGCATATTGTATAGGTGATGTACTGTGCAAGGTGGAGGGATTTTTGGCTTCATTTGCTCACCAAAACTCTAATGATCATTTGGGTTACTGCATTTTACCATTTTCAATAGCATGAGTTAGTCATTTAGCTCCACATCAATATAGGGTTGCCACCCAGCCGGTATTTTACCGGCAGACCGGTAAAAAATTGGTTTCTGTCCAATGTTAAGTCTATGGAGGGAATGCCATGACCGGTATTTTTTTGAACAAAAGGTGGCAACCCTACATCAAAATGGCTGAACATGTCAAAGCATAATCGTGTGCCTTATTTTGTATATTGCTGCAGAGACCCAGATGGGAGTTTTAGGAGCCAGTGAAAGGGATAATGTACACATGTATTCAGAAAATACTACAAAAATGTTCAAGCCAACAGTGAAGTCTTAGGAGCTATGGCTCCTGGGATTTTTCAGGCCTTCTCACAGAGACATGGCCTGCTAGTGGTTACTAAAGACAGCTTTGTGAACTGATGTGGTAGGCATCATTGCCACATCAAATGGAGATTAGATCCCCCTAAAACACTAGAGAGGTGTACAATGCATTGCTTCCTAACATGTTAGAGACCTTTCTAGCACTTATGGTGTTAAAAGCACAACTTAAAGGGATAGTAATGTTTCATGATAAAAGCAGCTCTAATAAATCATCATAGTATTTGGACTTTGGAGAGTGTTATTTCAGTTCTGTCAGATTTGTAGTTCAGGAGTAATTCAATGACAAAGTATCCCCTCCCGCCCCTTTTACTGATGTAACACTGTTCAGCCGGATCAGAAGTGAGATGCCCAGGTAGACTGCAGAGAGGGACAATCTTCAATTAATACTGTCCCCTTCTGTTATCTATCTGGTCTATGGACCGGATTCCACATCTGAGAAGAGATGGCTTACACTAGGTAAAAGGGGCGGGAGGGGAAACTTTGCTTGTGAATCTCTCTTAAACCATAAAGGTTTGAGAGATAAGACTTATATCATTCTTCATATTTTTTTAATGCCTGCAAAATAAAATAAAGTTAAAACGAAGTATTACTATCCCTTTAAAACAACCAGAATCAACCCTCTTTACTTTTGAGCATAACTCCTCAACTCTGTAAATAAAATGATCCAGTAGAAAGCTTCCTTTAGTACTAGAGTAGGCCCCTGCAACTTTTCAAGTCAGTCAATGTCTTATCATTTGAAAAAGTTGTAAAAGCTGCAGTAGCTGGAGGCATCCTTTTTGTCCTTGAAGCTACCACAAAAGAGGAAGCTGTGAATACCACCTGCTATTCCTTCGTTATCTGCATTACATTGAAGAGGCTGGAAATGATATCACTGCAAATGATTACATCAGTTCTAGGCTTGTGTAATATGCAAAATATGCTTAGTCTTATGAAACTGGAAAGAGATAGGCAGCACAGCTGGTGAAAGGAAACATTTTAGTATGAGGAAAGGTTAGGCTAGCTTGGGAGGGGATCAGTATGATCAAGTAAGATGATGACTGTGTCCCTTTGTTTTGGTAGGCTGGAGAGAAAAGATGGGATAATATACCCTCAAGCCATGATTATTTTCTTACCTGCTCTGAGGCAAACTAACCTCCCCATGGAGAACAAATAAAAAATAACAAAATGTAGATTTCACCCCATTGATTGCTAGACAGAGTTCTAATGCATTGCTTTGTATTCAAGGGGTTAAACAATCAAATTTAAAGCAATCCTAGTTTTACAATGATTTGTGCTTCATGGTGCAGTTTACATAGCACAAATGCTCCACTTTCTACTGTGTTGTAATTGGTGTCTGTTATGTAGAGCAGAGTGAGAGTGTGAATCTTGCTGCATTGTGTTAGTGCAGTAGTGGATTATGTGCTGGGAATTATTTACCAGGTAAATAAATCAAGGGGATTAAGAAAGGTAATAAACAAACATTAATTAACTTAACTCTTGTACATTAAAAAATATTAAATAAAAATTAAAAAAAAAAAACTGCCCTGTATTAACTGGGATGAGTCTTAGATTGTCAGTTTAACTTGTTTGAACACCTGGAACAACCATTTCAGGGTTTACAAGTCTGTGGGGGATGTGAGCAAACAGCCTCATTGGAAGCACAAGTTAGATTTGGCGAGGCAGTTTGCAACACTGACGAGACTGGCACTTTGAGAGGGCTTTGCTGGTCTCTGAGCAGTAGGTAGCTGGGGGGAGGGTTGCTGCATTGAGCGTGGATGTTGGGAATGACGACACAGGAACGCCCTTGCTGGATAGTACTGAGAACATCCTCTCTCGCGCTGAAGTGGTGGTGGTAGGGTTTTTTTTTTTTGTTTTTTTTTAATTTTTAAAACGCTTTATTAATATAATACGATACAGCATATAAGAAATGCAGTCTTTAACAAAGAAATTAGAAACAGTGTCTGTAAAATTAAGGTAATGTACATACATAGATTGACATGTGAGAGGAACTCGGTGAAAAGAATTCCTAATCATGAGGATGATGGATGAAGACCAAGACTTGGTGTAGGAAGGAGGGGTTTAGCTTTCTTGAGCAATGTCCCTTCTGTTTTGCTTGGGGGAAATATCTTTATAGTAGAGATGGCCTGCACCTTAGGGCTGCTGTGTCATGGGATAGGTGATTACAGATTAGAAAAGGCTTTAAATAGGGTTGCACCGATACCGATACTGGTATTGGTACCGATACCAGCATTTGCGCAAGTACTTGTACTCGCGCAAATGCGGCCGATGCCAGCACCGATACCCTGTGTCAGGGTCGGTGCTGCAGAGAGGGAGCCCGGGGAGCTGCTTACAATGCTCCCCGGTCACCTCTCTCCCTCCTGCAGCGTTGGAGCGTTGCCGCGGGTTACCATGGCAACGCTCCGACGCTGACCTCTGCCGGGGCTCGCGAGAGAACAGCGAGCACCCGGCAGAGGAGGGTAAGGGAGGCAAGATAGATGTGGCAGAGAGTGGGGTCAAGAGGGAGAAAGAGGCAAAAGGAGGAAGGATCAGGAGACAGAAGGAGGGGGGACAAGAAGAGGCAAAAGGAGGGGGGATCAGGAGAGAGAGGCAAAAGGGTGGGATCAAGAGTCAAGGAGAAGGAGGGGGAGAAAGGGGGATCAAAACAGAGAAAAAGCCAAGGCAAAAGAAGGGGGCTCAGGAGGGGGAGAATGAAGCAAAAGGTGGGAATCAAGAGTCAAGAGGTGGTGTGTGTGTGTGTGTGTGTGTGTGTGTGTGTGTGTGTGTGTGTGTGTGTGTGTGTATATATATTTCAAGTACTCACCGATACCAATTACCTATACTTTTTTTTTGCGGTCATTTGCCAGTTTTCCAAGTACCTAAAGCATATAGGTACTTGGAAAACTGGCAAATGACCGCAAAAAAAAAAGTATCGGTAATTGGTATCGGTGAGTACTTGAAAAAAGTATCGGTACTCGTACTCGGTCTTCAAAAATCGGTATCGGTGCATCTCTAGCTTTAAATTGGGAAAAGGGGAGGGTAAAAGAACACAGATGGGATAGACGGTGTAGAAGAGGAACTGAAATTAGAAAAAAGGTATGGGGCTGGAGGGAGGAGAAGGTCTACATCAGATCGTAGGGAGATGCCCATGTTACAGCCTGATAAAATGCAAATAAATACAATTTCAAAGATCGTACATATGACTGGTAAGATGGGGGAATTGGAATTGGTTCTAAAGAATTAGCAGTATGATCTTCTAGGTATCAATAAAACCTGGTTGGATAATACACATGACTGGGCAGTGAATGTAGAACGATAGTCACGTTTTTAGGAGGGATAGGGTAAATAAGAGATGGAGGGGTATGCCGGTACATAAGGAAAAATTAACACCTAGAATAAAGAAATGTATTAATGAAAGCTCCAGGGACATTATAGAGGCCTTGTGGGTTGAAATACACACTGAGGGCATATATAATAAAAATATTTAGATGGGCATTTGCTACAAGACACCAAATACTGGAGCGTTTGAACAAGTCCCACTGTTACTGCAAACGGAAAAGGTTTCTCATAGAACAAATGTAATCATAATGGGAGATTCCTATACCCTGAAATTGACTGGAGAAATTAACTTTCCAGCAAAACAAAAGGAAATGATTCTAAGTAAACACAATAAAAACATTGTGTCTCAACTAGCAGAAAAGTTAATAGCAATAAAGCCTTGCTGGACTGACTGTGTGATCTCAGGCAATTCTGAAATGATATACAGATATACAGGTACGGTAGCATTTGGGCAGACTATAATAGGATATGTTTTAAATTTGTTATGAGAAACCCATT
This sequence comes from Rhinophrynus dorsalis, assembly GCA_037306005.1. NCBI lineage: Eukaryota > Metazoa > Chordata > Amphibia > Anura > Rhinophrynidae > Rhinophrynus > Rhinophrynus dorsalis. Next base: position 67,780,536 of record CM074724.1, read on the forward strand.
AACAAGGGTTAAACTATTTAATTTATTTTTGTTAAAAAAAGACTAATTTTAATATTCTAAAAGCAGAATTAGAAAATTAAATAGGATGCAATCTTCAAAAATAAACAGGCATAAGAAAATATGAATTTGTTAAAAATGCTTTTGGATAAATATATGCATCAGTATATGCCACTGGGGAATAAATACTAAAGAAGACCAATGTGGCTTAACAAAAGTTTTACACTGAAATGAGGAATAAGCAGACAGCTTTAAAAATGATTTAAGTCATACAGGTCACATGTATAATTTCAAAGAATAAAGCTTGCAAATCTGTAAACAAGCAATTAAGTAAGCTCAAAATGGCAAAATAATTATGAACAGAAAAGAAGAAATAGCCTAAAAGTGTGTACAAGTTCATAAATAGCATACAAATGAAGGGTGATTTTCGGTGCTTAAAAATTTATTAAGGAGAATACAAAGGCAGGGATATTTATTTAAAGCAAAGGCAGTAAGGTTGAGGAATTTTTTGCCTCAGGAGGTTGGGTTTACAGACTGTAGATGCTTAAAAAAATAAGCTAGATATCTTTCTAGCGCACAATAATATTGACAATCATGACAGTTGGTTTCAATGGAGATAGAATGTTAATCCAGGGAAATATTCATGTGCCTTTTGGAACCAGAGAGATTTTTTTTCTTTACTCACAGGGGCATGAAAGGAATACTAAACCTATACTTTTTATTTTAGTTGTTTTCGCCGTCACTTTTTTTTTTATGTCCCCAACAGTGAGCAATCTGGCTCTCAGTTTCTAAACAGTTTTTAGGTCTACAGGCCATCAAATCAGTATGTAATACAATTCTGCAGTCTCTCTGAAGCAATGAATGTTCCGTGTGTTTTCTTGATTAGATAGTTTGTTTTTCATTGCTTCACTAGACCTGATTTCATGTTCCCTGACAGAAAGTGCTCTGCAAACAGATCCAGGAAGTTCACAGTCAAGAACATAAGTAGAGAAAAAAAAATAGGTGAACGTGAAAATAAAATTATAAATATAATTATTGGAACATGCTTTAGTAGGCTTTATTTAAATTCCTCTGGATCAGCAAAGGTTATATGGCAAAGGAAGAAAATGATGGGTGTGTATCTTTACTCGTCCGTGTCCATCAGTGCTTAATTTCAGTGTTGAAAAACAGATTTTCTCTAAATTTTCCTCTTTGTCTTTCTTGAGTAATCACAATAAGCCTGAGTCAAGTTAAACAGGAGAAACTTCAGAGCAAACCATAGGTGACAAGCAGGCATTTCCATTGAGTTAAATGAAGCTTTTAGCTCATTGGGGGTTATATACTAAGGAGTGATAAAGGGGATAAAGCAGAGATAATGTCTTCAGTCCCTATGTTATGCTATGGAGCCTATGCAACGTGGAGATCTTAGTGTATAGGCTCCATATAATAACATAGGAACTGGAGAAGTGATATCACTGGAGAAGTCATCTCCGCTTTATTACCTCTTCATCTCATCACTCCTTAGTGCATAACCCCTTTGGATTCTTTCTGCATTCAAGGGGTTTAAATCCCCACTTAAATAAATGTGACTCTGGAGAATGTGAATTTCCCCTATATGATGCAGTTGGTTTGCTCTAGAATTGCCTCTCTTTAGTTTTCTGGTTAAAGGGATAGTAATACTTTGTTTTATCTTTATTTTATTTTGCAGGCATTAAAAAAACATGAAGAACGATATAAGTCTTATCTCTCAATTTATGGTTTAAGAGATATTCACAAGTAAAGTATCTCCCCTCTCCCCCCCCCCCCCCCCCCCCCGTTCAGCCAAAGCAGAAGGCAGGTGCCCAGGTAGACTGCAGAGAGGGACAATCTTCAATTAAGATAAGGGAAAAAGCTGAAAAACTTGTCAAGGGGGGGGAAGGGCTTTCATTGTTTTCAAAGGAAGAAGAGTGTCCCCTTCTGTTATCTGTCTGGTCTTACAACCAGATTCACATCTGAGAAGAGATGGCTTAGACTAGGTAAAAGGGGCGGGAGGGGGAAACTTTGCTTGTGAATAGCTCTTAAACCATAAAGGTTTGAGAGATAAGACTTATATCATTCTTCATGTTTTTTTAATGCCTACAAAATAAAATAAAGTTAAATCGAAGTATTACTATCCCTTTAAGTCCCCATGCATGGACAGACAGGACTGGATTCCACTGCAGGCGATAATAAAACGCTGGTTTTATTTCAAAGTTTCCTATAGATCAACAGGAAGCGATAACAGGTCTTACCTCCAATAGATCCAGGCAACTGAATAAAAATATGTGATACACAGGCAGATTTTCTGCATAACCCACAATAAAGACATTTTATTTTAATTGCTTTTAGTAGCATATATTACCTTATTTTAAAAGTTGCTTACTTCTTTCACTTTTTTCCCTACTTTATGTTACATGAGCTTCTTCTATCTGCAGAACGTTAATAGCATCTGTGATTAAACTTTATAAGTATAAGAACTCTGGTTCATATTCAATAAGCTAAAGAGATGCAATTCAGGAGGAAACCGAGTACAATGACTTAAATAAGGCTTTAATCCCCTTGTATGCTAACGAGGTCTCAAACCTCTGTAACATTCAAAGGATTAAAAGCTGTATTCAAATCGATTAGAATTTTGGAAATGTTTATTTTTTTCCCACTGCAGTTGGTCTGCTACAGAATTGCATTTCTTTAGCTTATGGAATACGGCCCTCTGTCTCTACTTTCTAACTGTGCATTCTGAACAACTGGCTTTAAAGGGATAATAATACTTAAAATGTAAAAAACATATGTTGTAGGGTTTATCCCCCTGAGTAAAACAAGAGTACTCCCACTGCTGAAAGGTGTTTCATTCAAAAGTTATTAATTTTCAAAGTTGAATTTTTTTAGGTGCAATATCACAGTGGCCTGAAATTGTACAGTGGCGCTGTTGCTACACGATCCTATGGACAGCTCTGGTCCCGGGACCATAAATCTCCATAGGATCACAGATCGGAACAATCTTCAGTGAGCATAAGGAAAAACCTGTCTGGGGGGGCAGGATTTTCATTGTTCTCACAGTAAGAAGATTGTCTTTTGCTGTGAGCCGTCTGGTCTTAAGACCAGATTCCACATAAGGGGAGGTGGCTTACACTAGGTAAAAGGGGCGGGAGGGGGATACTTTAACAACTCGGACAGTATTGAAATAACACTCTCCATGGCCAAAATACTACAAAGATAAATTAGATTAATAATGACGTCCACGTGCCTGCACTGTCAGTCCCTTCCAGAGCCGTCCGGCTCCTAGCAACGCCTCCTAGACCCGTCTGGGACTGACAGTGCAGGCGTGCGGACGTCATTATGGCAAGATGTCCAAGATCCGTCCTGCTGTCAGCCCCAGAACAATGCACATTTCTTTGGAATAAGGTAATAAGTCTGGCGACTAGCGCTACTAAGCTGCTAGTCGCCAGATGGGGATTCATTGAAGTTAAATTCTTGAAGAGGTGGTAGTTCCCCTTTAAGTAAATAGAGACAAAATTATTCTGCAGGCACTCCAGTCTTAAATGCGAAAATCACTTATTGCAATATATTGGATTGGATCTTGTAATAAATCAATTCTGTATTTGAGACTGAAGCAGCTGCAGGTTACTTTCTTCTATGTTATATGGACAGCAGACAGTAACTGCCTCTGTATACACCCTGCACTATACTACAAGGTGTGTTACCGTGACAAACAAGACTCAGTGAAAAGAGAGGCACATTTATTAGGGAATATGTATTCATTTGACAGCATGTTTCATTTTTTGTGGTAAGAGGTTGGCCTAAAAATCATGCAGCTGCACTTCAGGCTATTCATTAACCCTCTGAGTGCCAGGGAGGTATCCAATGCTCTGACACTCATAGGGGTTAATGCATGTGATCTGGCTACACAATACCCCATTGTTAAACCTTTAATATGAGCAAGCCCAAACAACAGCTCTATAGCAAGCTTCGATAAAAGGACCAATTTTATGATAGTTTGCTAAATGTCTTGTTTAGTACATATCACTAAACAAAGCAATTAGGAATGGAATGCTCCAAAACACGCATATATCCTTCCCCTTGGTGCAAGCGGCAAGAGTGGGAGAGTTTTTAATGTGAGTAGCTTAACACAGCACACTGTTCCAGTGTAGAATCCTATTGGTACATCCACCTCTTGTTCTTTAGATCCTCTGCAGGTAGAAAGTTAAAGGCCACTACCATGAAAAACTATGGCAGCAGACATATTTACTAGTTAGAGGGTGTCCACCGTAGCCCAAAAATTACTCATATCGGCAATTTTGAATGTCAGAAAACTGCTTATCACTGATAGAAGAAAAGAAATCTGTGACTTAAGGCACTGGCTTCACTTGCAAAACTGCAACTGGACAGCTACTGTCAGGAATAAACAGTCGCCTTTGCTTTCTCATAGACACCAGCCTCTAGGACTTGAATTTTTAAGACCATATGCACAATGCCAAAAGTAGAGCCATTTTGGGGCAATGCTTTGGATACTTCTCTGGCACTCAGAGAGTTATAAACTATAGAAATGTGTAACTCTTAATTTGCTTAACAGAACAAACTATAGGAAGGTGTCCTTCAATCAGCAGTTTGTTACTTATTTAATTTGTAGTTTATACATGTTTTTTGTAGCCTACTGCTGGTTATTTCCTTTTGCAATGTGATAAAGACTAGTAACCCTTCTGAACCATTCAGGACAATTGAAGACCTGTTGTTTTACTGTGGAAAGGTGCGATATAAACGCTGACGTCAATAAAGATCACTATATAAGGAAACTGTAGCTATATGATAAAAAATAAATTGACGTATCTATTTTATTGCAGATGCCTAAAATACAATAATAATGCTGCTGCCCATTTCAATATAGGTGTTAGGGCAGAGTAAACGGACTGATGAGGTCAGTACTGACATAACAGATGAGAAGGGGGTTTGTTAATAAAGTTATAAATTAGGAAAACAATCAAAGAATTGTTTTTAAAATAATATGAGTGATGAATACATTTATTTTACCGATAGCCTAAAAATTGAAAATATTTGTAAAAGCCAGAAAAAAATAAAATAGTAAAAAGAACTTGCAACCCCCTTCTAACATTGATTTATGTCATGGCAGAACAATGTGAAAATAAAGCACAAGACTACCACAAGGACTTGCATCTGGGACAAAGGAATCTATCACACGGTACTACAGGAGGAATCTGCATTCGCTCACTGTCAGAAATGTCCTTGCCCACGCAGGGTTCCATTCTCCTCTTGTCAGTCTTACTAAGCACAGCTTGTGCCTAAAGCCTGCGTGCAACAGTGCATTCATATTGGACACCTAACGTTTGGTGTTATTCCTACAAGCAGTAAAGTCCAAAATTCAAAACTATATGGAATCTGTAATGTTATGGTAAAACACAGAATGTAAGCATTTAACCCTATGAGGATCATAGGGGTGTGAAACACATTGTAAAGCAATGTGTTGCATGATCATCCACAAGGGGGCAGATTAGAGAATCAGTAACATTTTATTTATTCATATGGGGCAAAACAACTGCAAAATATTTACAAAATTAATCTCCAATTCATTTCTAGTTTGCAGTGAATTGTAAAGAAATGTGCAGATTTTTGAATCAATAGGAATTTTCATTTTGATGCATATGGTGCAGTTGTTTTCTCCCAGAATCGAAGCACTTTTTTGCTCTGCTTACATATGATAAAGTGTGTTCCACCAATAACCAGTGTAACAGCTGGGAGTGCTCTGCTAGGAGCAAGACATGACAAAGGGCCCAAGTCTCTCTTCCCAGTGCCTCTGATGCGGTGTGATCAAGTACCAAGCCACAGCCATGCAACCACCTCCTCAGTTTCTGCTTTAGTTTTGTCATTGACCATTATCCCAAAAGAAGATCTAGAAAAGCATCATACTGCATCAGTGATATAAGGGAAAAATGTATGAACCTGCATGCATGTCATTTTTTGCTCTTATGCAATAGTTCAAAATCATTCACCTGCACCTAAGCTTATGTTCAAATGCTTTAATGCATACTGGAGCAAACTTACAGCATGCTACATAATATGGAATATTTGCTCAATTTCCTTGGATCCATGTTAAACCACAGAGTTATACAAGGCTCAGTGGAGAAATAATAAGCATCAGTTTTCATAATCAGACGGCCACCCCTCTAGGGCCCTTTACTGGGTTCTCTGTGAATCATACTTACTAAGATTCTCCCTAATAATCTCTACTAAGAACTTTGGGAACACCCAATGTTTAAGGCTCAAAGGAACAGAATGTGTAAGAAAGGCAATTTCCTATGAAAATACTTTATTACATAGGCATTAGGCAGAGACAACACAGAATTACTTTCATACATCCTATATGCAAGTAATCCTAGTTCTGTCTGTCTGATCTGTATGTAGTGGGACAGAAAAATGAAGTAGTCCAAATGTTGTTGAACTACAACTACCGTCATCCTCAGTCAACTAACGTCTGACAGAGTAATGGGAATTGTAGACGGCCCATTCCTGATCTAGGAAATCATTGTTTTGCTGCTCTATTTTATACAGCTCTGGGATTATAAAAGCAATATATTATTGCTTAGACACTGAACCGATCTTTGATGTAGCATGTGTTGTTCTCATGGCTCTATAACAAATGATAGTATAAAAATGATCCACTTAATGAAAAATAGAGATAAGAGATTTATAGTGGAGATTAAAATCAGAAATGTGGATATAAAATATGTGAAAAGATGTTTTTTCTTTGTAAGTTTTATGTCTCGCGTAAACATCATACATTACTATTGTACGACTATGTATTACAAATATATTAGGTAGGTGTATTATTTCTTTGTATATTAGATCACTATTATCTTCAACCTGCATAATAAAATTCTAGTTAGGAGCTATATTTTTATTGATATCTATAAAATATTTGGAGCTCAAATCTTTAAAGTGGTATGAATGAAGTTTTACACTTATAACTCATAACAAAACAACTCTGTAAAAATATTATAGGATTTCCCTACCCTAATTTTATGAGTAAGAGGGAGTAAAGCAATTTTATTTATCTTTATAAGTATTATTTATATATAACTTACTAGATGAGCAGTCCGTGTACACGGGCCAAGTTCCAGGCAGCAACGGCCATGGTGCAGTCATGCACAGTAGAGACTGCCCGCACTGCGGCTGATAACGGAGCGGGCGCTCTGAATTCAGAGGACTACCGTCTGAATTCAGAGCGTCCCACTCTGTTATCAGCCGTGGCGTGGGCAGTCTGCAGCGCGCGCAGCCATCCGTACTGCTCATGACAGCGTCTGACAAACACACATTAGCGAATTATTATATAGGATTTACTTTTAGTTTTATAATAATTATACATTACAAAATAATATGACATATTAATATATATTTGAAAAAATACAAAGTTCATAATATATTACAAACTTTTTGGATTATCTAAGTAGGCATCATATTTTTTAATCTTGTTTAAACCAGCCAAGCTTATTAACATCTTTTCTCCAGTTGTACAAACTCATGTCTCCTAAATTATGAGGGTATTTTATATGCATCTATATCTATGAATACTACCAAATACATTTTATAAAATGTTCTGAATAATTAGATCCAGTTGGATGTCTACAAACTGGACAGTGCATTTTATTTTCCATTCTCTGGATACCAAAGGTTCCTTGATATATTTACATTTTGATGCTGTGCTTCTGATTGTTTTGGCGACAGTGATCATGTCCTCTACCTGAGGCAACCTTCTAAAGGCCTACTGCATACTGCCACTTATTCAACGCTCAAAACTGTATTTTAGTGTTTAATAGTAATATATTACAAACACAACTGCATGTAATATTGAAATTAGCCACCTGTAAGTAGTCAAATTTCATTACATAAATGAACGCTATAATTTACACAAGAGTGATATAAATAAGACATTGCCATATATGTTAAGCTATAACGCTGTGTGCAAGGTGAAACCCATAATGAAATATGTAATTTAATGGACCTGTCCACAGGACAGAATATATGCCCAAATACAGAAAAGAATAACATATACTCATCTAAAAGCAAGTGTTTTCCTGTCCTCCAACAGGACTGTATTTCAGGCTTTAATTTTTTGTTTTATTCAAGCTCCTTGATTCTGCACAGTCTAGGCTTATACCTTCTAACGGAAGCCAGTGTCCAGCAAGTGTCTGGCCAGATGCCAGGGAACACCCATGAATCTTCTCTTGCTTTCCCACTCCCTGTCACTGAGGCTTCCCCTGTCAGCAGAAGGCTTTCCCGGTGTTCTCAGTGCCTGAGTAGTGCCTGTGATGTCAAACACTAGAGACAAGGTGGGGAAATGTAAATGTGCTTTCCAAGCAGTTTCAGCTGTTTGCCTGCCCCCCCATACTGCCTGTACTTCTGTGTGATTCCTGTGCCAGCCAATTGGGAGCTATTTTTATGTAAGTCTCAAAGCTAGAGCCTTTTTTTTTTTTTTTCTTTCTAAAGATCTCATGGAGGAGACAGGGAAGAAAATAGGTTGACTGGGAAGCAGGTGTTATGACTTAACAATGACTACCATAATCTGGAGCTAAGTAAGGCTGTTCAAGAGAGTTAATCCAGCTACTTTAAATAACTTACATCTGGCAAAATAACCACTGATCAAGAGGTTTATTAGAGTAGTCTGTAGAATCAGACCTCCATCCTATGATCCAACATTGTTCCTCAATGCCTTGACAAGACCTCCATTTGATCTCCTCTCATAAAATTTCTATGAATGTGATTACCATCAAAGTCACGTTATTTTTGGCTGTCCCCTAGGCCTCAAGGGTAGGAGAACTTCAGGCACTATCCATTAATACATCCTTCTTAACTGTCATGGAAGTCATTCTGAGACTCTACCTGAAATCGTGCCAAAAAGTAATGCCATTCTTTCATAGATAACAGGATACCTTCCTACCTGACTTCTGTAATAGGGAATCAATAATATATTCTTGTTATTCTATGGTTATACTGGGTATTCTATGGTTAAAGGCATACATGCTGATTAAAATTGTGATTTTCTTATAGCAATGTCATTTGCAGAATGTGCTATTTTTTTTTTTTTTTAGCAAGGACATATTCACTATGTTATTTTATTATTTACAAACATTAAACAGCATAAAGTGTCCAGCAGGCCTTCGATATCTTGTGTTTACAGAAGGTCTCCTTCCTACTCCAAAATGTGTTAGTAGAGACCATTTCTCTTCTTCTCGATGCTAAAATGGGATTTAAAGGGATAGTAATACTTCATTTTAACTTTATTTTATTTTGTAGGCATTAAAAAAACATGAAGAATGATATAAGTCTTATCTCTGAAACCTTTATGGTTTAAGAGATATTCACAAACAAAGTATCCCCCCCTGTTCAACCAGGTCAGAAGGGAGATGCCCAGGTAGACTGTAGAGAGGGACAATCTTCAATTAAGATAAGGGAAAAAGCTGACAAACTTGTCAAGGGGGGAAGGGCTTTCATTGTTTTCATACAAAGAAAATTGTCCCCTTCTGTTATCTGTCCTGTCATACAACCAGACTCACATCTGAGAAGAGATGGCTTACACTAGGAAAAAGGGTCGGGGAGGGGAACTTTGCTTGTGAATATCTCATAAACCATAAAGGTTTGAGAAATAAGACTTATATCATTCTTCATGTTTTTTTAATGCCTACAAAATAAAATAAAGTTAAAACAAAGTATTACTATCCCTTTAAAGGGATGGCAATATCTCAAACAAAATTCAGCTCGGATTCATCTTCATACTATTTGTCCCATGTAGAGCTGTATTTCAATACAATCAGTCTTGTAGTTCAAAAGTAATTGACCAAGAAAATATTCCCCATCCACCCCTTTCAGCCTCCTCCCCTCAGATGTGAAATCTGGTCGCTTGACCAGACAGCTCATGGCAAGAGACAATCTTCTTGCTGTGAGCACAAGGAAAACCCTGCCCTTCTTGATGGAGGGGGGAAAGTTTTTCCTTATGCTCACTGAAGATTGTCCCTCACTGCGCTCCATTCTGACCGGCTTGGAGAGCAGAGTTATGTAAGTAAAAGAGGTGGGAGAGGGATACTCTCTCATTCAATTACTGTTGAACTACAAATCTGATAGTACTGAAATACAACTCTACATGGGACAAATAGTATAAAGATGGATCGGAGTTGCATTTGAGACATTACTATCGCTATATACCTGATTTTGCCTAACAATTCCAGTGCACAATGTGCTAACAATACAAGTGATGTTCTGGTATACGCAAAAGATATCCATAGTCTAGAGTAGTGTGCTGAAACAAGAGAATAGGTGTGAAGTGTACTGATAAGTAGACCATATAAAAGATAAAAGTGACTATACGCAAAACTGAAAGGTATGATATTCTTTAAATAATATGCTTGCAATAATAAAACATACTGCTAGTTATACTGAATTTGCTAAATATATATTATTAATCATAATATTATATATATTTCTGCATAACCTGTTATATATGCATAATACATATATTTGTGTGTGTGTGTGTGTGTGTGTGTGTGTGTTTGTGTTTGTGTGCGCACTCACACACACCTCTCAAACTCTCACCATTCTACATACAAAATGTCAGGGGTAAGGTGAACTTGTACCAAGTGTAGGGAATAACTGACCCCGGAGTCTGTGGGAAGAAAGGAACAAACCATTACACCTCTAGGCTAAACCTGGCAATGAAGGCTACATAACTTGGTCAGTCATCAGGAGGGTTATTCGGGTATATCAGCAGAGAAAAGTAATAGCCAGATTTTCTCAACTAAGAATGAGCCTGCCACACAGGACTTGTACTCTATCCAGGGTGCAATCTCTTTTATATAAGATACTGTAAACATATGGTTATTTTTTATGGACCTCACAAGCACCATAAGGCATCCAAGAGAACTGTTGACAGATGGATCAAGGAGACACCTGCAGAAGCTTACTTTGTGAAAGGACATAATCCGCCTTATGTTTTCAAGGCATACTACACAAAAAAAAAAAAAAAAAAAAAGGAAGCGGTTTCTCCAGCACAAACATGCAAGGCGACTACCTGAAGCGGTCTTCACACCTTCCAGAAACATTACAGACTGGACATAAAAACTTAAGAAGAAGAAGAACCCTTTGGGAGTGGAACCCAGTCAGCAAATACTTTTTGCTGCACCCATTCCATTACTTATACATCTCACACACGCTGAGGTGGATGGCAAGGAAACTAAGAATTCTGCCTTGCCTGTGAGTTCCTTTCTCCTGTATATTCAATGGTTAGGACTTCCTTCCCTTTCAGTATTAATAAATGTATTTATAAATAATAAATAGTATGGGTGCCACCGAAGGCACCAGGGCAGCTTCTATCCCAATAATGTAGTAAACAAAGCCTTTTATTATTTGGGTGCCAGATGGATTATTTATTTATTTAAAAGTGTTCTACCAGGAGTAATATATTGAGATTTCTCTCGTTTTCAAGTATGTCGTGAAATGCATTGCACACCACTCAGGCATGCAAAGGGTTCAAGGCATGCACAATAAGCAACAACATTTAGTGATATAAGATACCTCTAGTATTCAGGTACTGTGAGTTCCCACAATTCATGACAAATAAGTACATATTCAGGAAAGCTGGAACAAACCAACTGCAACGTAGTGGACACAGATATTCCCATTGATTTCAATGTGGCTTTTGAACTCTTGAACGGTAGAGAGGTCTCTAGTGAATGCAATGGAAACCTCTAGTATTTAAGGGGGTAAAAGCCCATTTTAATTAAAGGGGGGTTTCAATTTTCATTTAAATCCTATAGGGAAGTCTGTTGTGTGTGTTGTCAGGTAACTAGTTAAGATGCATTTCCAGCACACCACTCTATGAACGTCTAGTTAAAGTGGACCATTATATAGATTAGCTTTACAGCCAATTAATAATAATGTGATGTGCTAGACATTTTTCCTGTACAATAAATCTTTTGCAATATTAACCTTTATGTTTTAGAGGTAACATAGTGAATTAGGGTGAAAAAATAAAATCACAAGTCCATTAAGTTAAACCCTTGCCTTACAACACAGAGAAATGAGAATTATATAGTTTTCCTGCTGCCAAATTAGTATTTATCTGAACGTCTTGTTTTGCCTACAAATACACAGTATAATCCTGTATGTTCCTTCTTAAAAAGCATCTAATCTTCCTTAAATGTGTCCATTGTATATGCCATTACCACATCTTTGGGCAAGGAATTCCACAATTTAAAAGACCTTCCTGTAAAAAAAATATTTCCTCTGCTAAAGTTGAAACCTCCTTTTCTCTACTCTCAAGGGGTGGTCCCTGGTCATTTGATCAGGTGTTGGAATGAAAAGCTTACCAGAGAGATCCTTGTATTGACCGCTCATATGCTTGTACATTGTGACTTGATCTCCTCTTAGTCATCTTTTCTCTAGAGTAAATAAACCAAGTTTGTCTAAGCATTTCTCACACTTCAAGTCTTCTATTCCCCTAATTAATTTTGTTGCTCTTCACTGTACTCTCTCCAGTTCTAGAATTTCCTTTTTCAGAACTGGTACCCAAAACTGCATTGTGTTCCAGGTGAGGTCTTACCAACAATTTGTACTCTTGCTTTAATACCCCTTTTTATGCAGGACAGGACCCTGTTTGATTTTGCTACTGCTAATTGACACTGGTCACTCCTTCCATGTTTATTCCCAAATGCATGATTTTACACTTTCCCACATTAAACTTCATATTCCATTTGTTTGATCAATCTGCCATTTTATATAAATCCCTCTGTAGAGAACAAACATCCTGTTCTAAATGTATTATCATACATATTTTAGTGTCAGCTGCAAATATTGATAATTTGCTTTCTAAATCTATTTCCAGGTAATTTATAAACTTGTTAAAAAGCAGTGAACCAAATAGTGAACCATGAGGTACTCCAGTCTCAACTTAAACTGTTTGGGAGAATTTTCTATTTACGACACACTGTTTCTTATCATTCAACCAATGTTCTATCCAGTTGTAAAGTTTATCCCCTAGCCCCAATTTCCTTATTTTATACACCAGTCTCCTGTGTAGCACTGTATCAAATGATATTCTACATCTACTGCTTTACCATTAAAATGGTCAGTGCTGTCCAAGTTCAGTCCTCAAGGGCCACCAAAGGCCAGGGTTTAAGGATTTCCCTGATTAAGTACAGGTGAGTTAATCAGTGGATCATTTATTTTGACTGACTCATCTGTGCTTAAGCATGGAAATCCTTTAATCCAGCACTGTCGGTTGCTCTTGAGAGTTGAACTTGGACAGCCCTGATCTAGGCTGCTACTTACTTCTTCATAGAAACTCATAAGATTAGTTTGGCAAGATCTGTTCCACATAAAACCATGTTGATTCCTTCTAATAATCTTATTTTCTTTAGTGTAATCCTGAATATAATCTTGTATTATCCCTTCTAGCGGTTTTCTCACTATAGCACTCAAACTCACAGGTCTAATTCCTAGGTTTACTTCCCTTTTTAAATAGAGGCACTACATTTGCTCTATGCCATTCTTGTGGCACTGAGCCTGTGGAGAGATAATCTTTAACCCCTTAAGGACCGGATGCGCATGCGGCGGTCACTTAAATGATCCGTGGTCCTTTTTTTTCTCGATTCTGGACTCCCCGAACAGTATGCAGCCGCGCGAGAAGCCCGGAATTCTATGACGGTCCAGGACCGTCATGGGTCCTTAAGGGGTTAAAGAGTAAAAAGAGAGATCTTGCTAACACTGCACTGAGTTCCTGAAGAACACTTGGATGTATACCATCAGGACCCAGTGCTTTTGTCAGACTTAATTTTGTTTGGTCTTCTTATGACCACTTCTTGTGTTAACCCAATATCTGATGATGGTATGGTGTTATTTGTCACTTGTTAAGGCTCTTGTACCATTTCTTGTTCCCTGGTATACACTGATAAAAAGAAAGTGTTTAGATCAGACTTGTTATTATCCTCTCTAATCAACTCACCCACCTCATTTTTGAAAGGTCCAATGCAGTCCCTCTTAAGCCTTTGACTACCAAAGGGGTACACAACACTTTGCAGAGCAATGCGTACCTTTCTAGCACTAAAAGGGCGACATTTTTTGCTATTTATGCATTTTATTCTAATATACTGTACAGTATACTAATTAGACCTGTTACAGACCAACTGTACCACTGGCTGTTCTATTAGAAATGTCTCCAACATGAGGGCCCTGTCTAGATTCATTAACAGTACACTGTGTAGTAACACGTGCCCAGCAAATAAACTAATAAGCTAAATATTTTCACTTTCCATATTCTGCAAGTGTATAATATGTAGTCAAACTGCCTACACCTTTTTTCTTCTGCACCTATTTTATTTTTTACTGTAGTTATTTTTTTTATAAGTTTTGTAGTTTTTAAACTTTTATGTCTCCAGCAATAAGCTCCCTGAATGTCTAATGCTTAGTTGACCATGAAAGCAGGATAGTGATACATTGTAACACTATCCCTACATCACTGAGTGGTGTGTGTATGTGTCTTCATGTACCTATATATTACAGTGACAGGTCCACTCATAATATAATACTAGTAATAAATAGAAAATCTGCATGCATGTGCTATTTCCATATATAACTACATATATTTTGGACATGTGTTTAAGTTTGTGTGTGTGAACACTCCACTCAATGACAAAATCCTGAGTTTGTGTATTTTTTTCATCTGGACTTTGTGTGTGTGTCTATTTATCTATATCTATATATCTATATCTATATATCTATATATATCATAACTGAAATCACACATACAGTAGACTAAAAGCAGAACCATTATCTTTGAACAGCTTAAGTGGATCTGAAAGAGCTTTGACATTAGCATTTATTTTGTGCTAGTTAGCTTCCGTTTAAAAAACAAATGCACTGGAAATATTATTATTATTATTTTTTTTAACTAATTGGTGCTAAAAGGACTTCCATTAGACTCACTGTAACATCCCTTTCAATATGCTAACTTCTGAGTAACTGCAGTGGGGATCCTGACAATCCCCCCTCCACTGTATTAAAATAATACACATCTATTTTTAACATGTAATAGAAAAAGATGGTGAAGGCTAGCTCACACACAAGGTTTTATCACAGTAGTTGCTACACATAAACCACTACCTTACAGGGGGAGTATGGCATTGTACAATCCTATCTTTCCTCTCAAACTGTATGAGATCAGCAGTGAAAGGACCACCATATTCCACTCAAAGCATAAAGCGTCCCTCTCATTCTCATATGCCATTACCACGTGACTATGATGCACATACATCATGGAGAAAAATGTACAATCACTGTCTCCTATAATTTTTCTGCTGCAAAGGACATGAAAGAAAGCCCCAGAGAGCCATCCTTCATTCTTTAGGGTATTTAAAGGCAGGGCTCAAAATTTCCACTCACCACTAGCCAACGGCGAGTGAAAATTTAGCCCTGGTTGGTATGTTATGGCTTGCAGTTGCGAGTAACTTTTCAGGTCTGGCTAGTAGCAAAGGACTTAAAATTATAAGCCCTGTTTAAAGGGATAGTAATGTTTCATAATAAAAGCAACTCTAATTAATCATCATTGTATTTGGACTTTGGAGAGTGGTCCCGCCCCTTTTACTGATGTGACACTGCTCAGCCAGAATAGAAGGGAGGTGCCCAGGTAGACTGCAGAGTGGGACAATCTTCAATTAAGATAAGGGAAAAACCTGAAAAACTTGTCAACTTATTAAATTTATTGTTTAAAAAGTAGTTTCAAGCACCACGTTCAAAATGTCCACTTAGTTAATTTACATACATGACATGTTTATTATGACTGTTAATGTTACATCCTGCAATGCTGTGCACAAGTGTTAACCCTTTGAGTGCCAGAGGGGTACAGAACGCATTGCAAAGCAATGCATTCCGTACCCCTCTGGCACGCAAAGGGTTAATATTCAAAATGGTGTAAACACTAAGTAAAACTATATTTACCTAATACTAGTCAAGTACTAGCAAATGTTTTAAAGCGGAACAACCACCCCTTACAAACATGGCCCCAAATAATTACCCATCTGGCGAACAGCTGCTCAGTAGCACTAGCCGCCAGAATTATTACCCCGTTAATGAGATTTATTCACTGCACCGGTACTGACAGGCAGGAAACAGCGCAGACATCTTTCTACAGTGACGTCTGTGTGCCTGCACTGTCAATACCAGCCCGCTCTATGACGCGTTGCTAGGAGCCGTTAGGCTCCAAAAAGGACTGACAGTGCAGACGCACCAACGTCACTATGGAAATATGTCTGCGCTGTTTCTTGTCTGTCAGTCCGAAAGCAGTGTATTAACGCGGTAATAATTCTGGCGGCTAGCGGTACTGAGCAGCTAGTCGCCAGATAGGTAATTATTTGGGGCCATGTGTGTAAGGGGTGGCAGTTCTGCTTTAAATATATTTCATGTTTTTCATTTTTTTTTTTTTTTTTTTGTTTCTGATTACTTTGTGATGTGATATCATGTCTGTCCTGCATGACACAAGCACAATCAAACTACTTTACATACAGTGTCAGGCAAATGATGTGACATAAATCAAGTGATGAGGAATATAGTAAAGCTGTTAAAAAATAGAGCATTTAGCAGTATATACGTGATAAAGATGCATTTTAATTACACAAAATGTTCTTTTTCGGGGCAGGCAGTGTCATCTCAAAATAGAAACTATGAAAATGAAACCTATTCTGCAAAACCGTTATACTGAAGTTCTAAGAAAATTCTTTAAAATTAACTAAACATTTTTCTTATAGGCTTTCATATCGGACTGGTCAAGACACCGCAAACTGCGACACGTGCAGGAATAGTGCATGCATTATCTATAGGTATGTCAAAAATCTTCATTATCAATAAAATGTTTTCCCCTTCAAGCTATTTCTGCATATTTCCACAGAGAAGAATACAGTAGACAAATGCTACAGATTGGTCTTCAAATGCATGCTCCTTTAATAGTACTATATAAGTTTGAAGAAGAATATAGAATAACT
Source organism: Rhinophrynus dorsalis (assembly GCA_037306005.1). Classification (NCBI taxonomy): domain Eukaryota; kingdom Metazoa; phylum Chordata; class Amphibia; order Anura; family Rhinophrynidae; genus Rhinophrynus; species Rhinophrynus dorsalis. The sequence goes on from CM074724.1 coordinate 67,797,563, forward strand.
TTAGGCAGTACCAGCGTCTTATGATAAAATAGATGAGTAGATAGTTAAGCACTTTACAAAGTCTTGAAATACCATAAATGATAGGGTAACATAAAAAACACTGGTTCAAAATAGTTCTAAGATATTTAACTTTCTGGTTAAAGTGGATGTATCACCTATGCACAACATCCTCTAAATAGTTAGGTGATACAGCCAATAGCATTAAAACTTTATTATTATTTGTTTTTAAGATTCCATTTGGTTTAAATGTGAATTATAAAAGTCTGGGCTGCAGCCACTTCTGTATAGACTGCAGCCCGAAGTGATGCCTCTGCTCTTCTCCTTTCTCCAATGACGGAGGTTTCTGTCTGTAAGCTGGAGCAGTCTCATTGGCTAGATATCAATCTCTGCCAGTGAGACTGCTTCAGTTTACTGACAGACACCTCTATCATCGGAGGAGGGAGGGGAGCAAAGGCAGAGCACTGTAACTGTGGAGAACCGCAGAGAACTGCAGTCACCCAGAAGTGGCTGCAGCAGATACTTTTGTAAGTTATATTTATACCAAATGGAAGCTTAAAAAATAATAATAATAATAAGGTTTTAATGCTATTGGATGTATCACCTAACTATTTAGAGGATGTTGTGCATAGGTGATACATCCACTTTAAGCAGACTGCAAAAGACATCCAAAGAATATGAAAATGATATATATATATATATATATCCTAATAAATACCCTTTTTAGTTCATTTTTAAAGCAGAACTGCAGAAGCAGTATTATCCTGAATAAGTCCAGTGTTATTGAGAAATCCAACGCGTTCCAAGACGAACAGGCAGACATCTTGTCAAAGAGACATCTGTGCTCCTGCGCTGTCTGTCCCGGTCTCCTCTAGGACTGGTGAGCGTTATTGAGAAATCCAACTCGTTCCGAGACACACAGGCAGGCATCTTGCTGTAGAGGCATCTGTGCGCCTGGCACTTTCAGTCCCTTCCTGTACCTTAAGGTACAACACAACAACTCCTCACCAGTCCTAGAGAAGACCGGGACGGACAGAGCAGGAGCACAGATGTCTCTTTGACAAGATGTCTGCCTGTTCATCTTGGAACGAGTTGGAATTCTCAATAACGCTGGACTTATTCAGGATACAACTAGCATGGATCTGCAAATCCCTATGTGCATCATGATTTGGGGGGCACTTTAATCTGAGTGAATGTTCCGCTTTAAATATGTACTTTATTCAATTTGGTGATGTATTGATGATCTAGAACAGTGTTTCTCAACATCAGGCGTAGGGGCACACCAACATGTCAGGTTTTCATTGTATTCCTACTTAATCACGGGTGAGTAATCAGTGCCCCAGTTATTGTGACTGAGTTGCACATGTTTAATTAGGGATATTTGGAAAAACAAACCTGTTGTTGACAGGAGCTGAGAATAACTTATCAATAACAAATCTGGTATAAGTGGGTATCTATAAAACTTTGCTATGCATTTGATCAGATTAGAAAATGTTTTATTTGTTGAGTTACATACATAACATCAAACATACTACTTTATCCTCAAGGATGTTACAATGGTCTTTGTTTGCCAATATGTCAGATACCTCTCTTGCATCCATTGGGTTAATCAAACATACTCTATTTTTCCCAAGGTATGAATATCACTAGTTAATTTGTGCAAAACTAAACACAGTCCAGGTCATATCTGCATTGCTTGTATAGTAATGTACAGAGACAACCTTCATCACCAAAGGATGCAGACAGTAAACTGTTCACTCGCCTGCCGCTAGTATCTAGAAGGAAAGGTTCTGCGATTTATAGCAGTGGAGCTTCTCGCGTGGGTGAATCAATAGGTGGTTCTATCATTCTGAAGAACCAACATTTACTTGTGTTTAATTGATCCTGAAAATGTGCTTGGTGGAGGGACTGAGTACCCCAGCAATACTGAAGGGATTTGAGGCTTACTCCCATTAAACTATTAACAGCAGGGTTGTGCAGTGGTATGCACTGAAGAGGTCATACTCTCCAGAACATCGGTGTTCTGGACAAAAATTCTAATTCCTTTGGCTAGCTGGAGATGATGGGAACTGTAGTCCTGAACAGCAAATCAATACTTTAGTAAAGGTGTGCTCAAACCTATCCTCAGGCCCAGTGGTGCCAGTTTTCAGAATCTCCTCACATGAACATAGGTATATCAGTCAGTGGGTCTATCACTATCAAATCTGCTCTACTGAGGAAATCCTGAACACATGCACTGTGGGGAGTGGGGGCACTTGAGTACAGGTCTGAACTTCATTGACTTTCAAACAACAAACAAAAAATAAAGATGACCAGAAGAATTTTAAATAAATAATTAAAGAAATAACAGGATAGGGTACATTTTTATTTCCTGTTAAAAATAGGGAGACTATAATACAACTGTAAAGAATTGTTTTAATTTAAGCAAATAATGTAAAATAAGCACTGTTCTTCTTAAACATATGTACTAGATACTTCTCTGGTACGCAATTGCCTTGCTTCTGAAACACTTCAGTTGTTAAATACACCTGCCTCAAAAAGTAAATGCAGAATAAGCAGCGATGTTCATGACCATTTTATGCCCGCCACTGGTACTGCACAGCAAATTGTAGTAAGACAGTGAAATGAAAGATACAGAAGACAGCTATGCACTAAGACAGCCATAGTATATAATTATAGCTCTAGAATGACATTCTTAAATTACATATTGAACTGATGCTTACTCAGAACTGCCACTTTCATTATAATTACCATTTATTTATATAATGAACGTGCTTGTCTGCAAAATGGGTTTTTAACCTCAGCCCTCCAGGGCCACAAGCAGGCCAGATGGTAAGGATTTCTCAGAGTACAAATAGGTTAACTACTGACCCAGCAATTATGCATTTACCCCTGTGTTACCATAATCAATAAACTTGTGTTCACGATCCAACAAAAATCTGTCTTGCCTATACACCAAGAAGACTTGAGCTGAGAACTATTGACCTACAGTACACCAACAAAGATGATCCAATTGTTTTTGTACTACAATTTCCAGAAACCTCAGGCAACCAATAGTAAGCTGACATAGATGGGAGATCTAGTCCATTAGCATCTGTAGGTCTACAAATCCTATCCCTGGTCTACAATATTGGGCCTTCATAGGGCTTTATAAATAAAAGATAATATATGCCTTTATATATTAGGCCCAACACAAGTCTCAATGTTAGTCCTCAAGTTTGTCAAGGCTACAGATTTCAAAGAGCAGCTAATGTTAAATAACTAGTTTTAAAGCCTGTGTAAACGGGCCAACACTGGCGGCGCTGCAGTCATGCTCAGTACTGACTGCCAGCACCGCTGCTGATAGGGAGGGGGTGCTCCAAATTCAGACCAGAGTCCTCTCTGCGCACCTTACTGGGACTGCTGGTCCCAGGAAGGTGCGCAGAAAGGACTCCGGTCTGAATTCGGAGCGCCCCTCTCCGCATCAGCTGCGACAAGGGCAGTCTGTACTGAGCATGACGGCTTCTGACAAACATCCTTAGCGAATTATAATATAGGATTTATATAAGTTAAAGATCAGTCTCTTAATGGTTTGTTATTGCTACTAATCTCTGTGTTATAAATATGTATCTCTTTGGGCTTTATGTATAAAAGCAAGCTAATTCAATTCTGGGACACTGAACTGGACCCTAGCTTTTTTTTTTTTTCTCGTTGAATGTCAGAGTTCTCCAAGGCATTGTTCTGTAATACATTGGAGACCTCACTAGCAAGTCAGGGGGCTAAAAGACACATTTAAAGCAGATCACCTCTTTTGAACCCCCCCTTTTTTTTTTTTTTCTTTTTCAAGGCCATGGCAGTCCAAAACTGACTGTTTAATCATTGTTATAGAAATCTTACGTTTAATACTTTGCCCGATGAGAGTAGCATCAGTGAGAGAGAACACTACCATCTTGATTATATACTGCATGATTGTAAACACTCCCTGCCCTAATCACTGTCTAAGCATGAACACGGCATTCACTATTGGTTGGGCAGGCATCAGAGGCTAGAGGTGATGGCCAGCAGTGCAATTCGATGTCTATGGTATAAACTGTACTGCAGACAAGCTCCTGTCAACCGTACTGTCAGAATATGTAAGTGATCATTTTATGAAGGACAGCATTTTAAATTAGAAATAAAAACACATTTGAGCCTTGATTAATCTTCATTCACCTGGGAGCAGGAATCTCCCAGGTGAAAGTTCCACTTTAAATCAATGGGAATTTTTATCTATTGCTTTATACATAGGGCCACTGTTTGTACTCCTTACGTTTTGCCTCACCTCCTCCCAGAGCTGAAGATGCTGGCAGCACTCTTATTCCTATTTGCCACACATATTCAATACAAATCATCATCCAATCGGATTTATCAGCTGCCTGTCCAAAGCTCCCAGCACCAGCTCTGGGGTGGAGAGGCCTAGGATAGTCCTGTAAATGGAGGGCAGAAAGTTTATAAAGCTGTTATACTCGAAGGTGACTGGGTATCAATTAACTAGAGCCAGACGGATGAGTAACATATCACAGGACACTGCTCTGGCCAACTTTCTGGATTAAAGAAACACAATTGTCAAAAAAATAATATATTATATGAAAAAGAATCATACTCAGATCTAAAACTAAAGGTATGCGTTTCATGTGCATGGTCTTAAAGCAGACAGACAGGTGTTAACAATACTGGGCCTTATTCAGCAAGCCAAAGTTGAGCTATTCTAGAGCACGTCAATGACAGATAGGGGATCAAATTAAAATTCTCTAAATTTCCACAGATTTAACCCTCCGAATGCCAGAGAGGTATCCAATGTGTTGAATACCTTTGTGACATTAAAAGGGTTAAAATGGAGTTAATCATGTGAATGCTAGGGAGGTCTCCAACCCACTGTTTTGAAATGCATTGGAGACCTCACTATTATTCAAGGGGTGTAAAAAAAAAAAAAAAAAAAAAAAAAAAGTATTTCAAAGAGAATTATATTTGTTTGCTACGGTGAAGTTGGTGTTCCCCATAGTTGATCTACTTAAGATCTACATATTTATCATCCTCAATTTCTGCTATGTCTACTATACACAGAAGAGTACAAACACCTGATTAACCCTTTGAGTGTCAGAGGGGTACGCAACGCATTGCAAAGCAATGTGTTGCGTACCCCTCTGGCACTCAAAGGGTTAAGAACTGCAAAGAAAAATTACTTTCCACAGACTGTTGAAAAGAGCACGTGCAATAAATTCTTTATTGTATTTTATATATCCTATATAATAATTCGCTAGGACGTTTGTCAGAAGCTGTTGTGTGCAGCAGAGACTGCCCGAATGCACAGAATGCTAGGAGCACAGAATGCTGGGAGTTCTGTGCTGGGATCATTCTGTGCTTTCGGGCAGTCTCTACAGTGCATGACTGTCGGCGGCAGGACGCAGAGCAGGATCGGCCTCTTAACCCTTTTAGTGACAGAGGGGTACGCAACACATTAAAAAGCAATGCTTTGCGTACCCCTCTGGCACTCAAAGTGTTAACATTACCCGGACCTTGGCCCGTGTACACAGGCTTTTACACTAATTATATATAAAACAGGTGATCTTTTAGGAGTATATTTACATGTGCACAGATAGCTCAATCACAAGATCAACCATTTTGAACTCAAAAGCAAAAGGGGAATTAATATCCTGCCCCAGTTCAGGAACTCTGTGTGGTAAAATAATGGTGAACAAGTGGTTTGACTGATGTCAAATCCTATATAATAATTTGCTAGGATGTCTGCCATGATGCAGTCATGCACCGTAGAGACAGCACGCGTTCAGGCAGTCATGTGCAGTAGAGACAGCACGCGTTCAGGCAGTCATGCGCAGTAGAGACAGCACGCGTTCAGGCATTCTCTACTGCGCATGAATGCATCGCGTGAGTGAGGAGACGCAAGACTGCATCGCGAGGAGCAGTGAGGTAGCGGCCTCTTAACCCTTTGAGTGCGTACCCCACTGGCAATCAAAGGGTTAACATTACCCGGACCTTGGCCCGTGTACACGGGCTTTTACACTAGTTTAATATAAAGCATTAAAAATATGGTCACAACACGTATGCATTTCTGAGAGAGTTTAGCTCTTTTCTCAAGAAAAATGCCAATAAATACCACAAATTTGGCATTTTTCTTGAGAAAAGAGCGGAACTTGCTCAGAAATATGTCTACATTGTGGCCATTGTTTTAAATTAATTCTGATATCAGTCAAAGCACTTGTCCGCCATTATTTTACCACACACAGAGTTCCTGAACAGGGACAGGATTTCAATTCCCCTGTTTCTTTTAGCTGGTTTTTATATATTATGAGTATAATAACTATTTATAATCACGATATATGGAAAACATGGATTTATATGGAGAGAGAGAGAGAGCCCCTGCACGAATATAGTTCTTACCCTGTGTTTTGTCCTCCTTTTTAGCTGAGGTTGTGACCATTCGAGCAGTGTGTTATGGAGTTATCTGTATGGAGGCAGTAAAATATCTTCCACGGGGTTGTGTTTGCCACTAGGGAGATCCTATTAGTGCCTATTAAAAATCGAGAGCAGAACTATACTACATATATTCTGTGTAATTTGGATGTTATTACCCTATGAAGTACTCCCTCTCTCTTTTCTTCAACATCACCTATATTTGTGTTATCCATTTTCATTTCAAGTAAGGAGCTCTTCAATACAATCAGGTATCAGGCTTGGACAATTCTGGTGGTTGAAATTTGCTCCCTGACTGACTGCAAACAATCTGAACACAACTTTCAACTGCAGCACCTAGCATTAGCCAATCAGGGCCTTCCGCCCTATACTGTAATAGTCCTTAATAAATACTTAGATTAATCTGCATGCTTTGTCAAGACTACTTATATACGATTCTTACCCGCAGGGGATTCAGAGGGTGCAGTTATGCTGATGCCAAACATGCAAGGGGGTGGGGGCATCTGCCCCAGGGTCCAATTGGTGCTACTTAGGAGTCTGCAAATAAAACTTTTTGTTAGTGGGCCCAAAATAACTGTGCACTAGGGCTCTCCAATCACCACTAGTTATATAGCAAGTGTTGTGCTCAGTATTTGGGGTTAAAGTGTGTGAGACAACATAGGGCCGCAGCTCAACTCCATATTCTTTCCGTCCATTGTAAAACAAGTTACAGACTTTGTTATCGTCATTAAATGTTTTAATGAATCACTTCAACAACTTTAAACATAAATAGTAATATGGGATAGTGGATGGGAAGACGCCATCGGAAAATCTGGGGCTCACTGGAGTGCCACAAGTTCTGTCTTCTAAAGTGAACGCAGATGTCTTCTGCTAAAAATGTTACATTTTGTAACAGAATTTAATTACCTGTGTGGTACTTTGTTACTGGAAAGTGTGAAAAGGAAAACAGACTTGGTAGTTTGGTAGAAGCAGCTTTGGATGATGGTTTAATATGTACAGTTATGAATTCATGTATTTCCAATATATATATATATATGGAGAGATGAACCTGGGAGCAACTGAATTATTTTTTAAAGAGCTACACTATGCGGATTAGTAATATTAAAGTATTACTATCCCTTTAAGTGCCGGCCACACTGCTTCCACGAGGCCGGTCCTTAAGGGGTTCACCTAAAGTGAATTGGTCACTTTATAACATATAGATTTTGAAAAGGGTGTCCAAAGCCACCCATATTTTCATACGATAGTTTGAGATGTTTAGCTTTGTCAGTTTATGCAGCTGATCTAGTACTGCATGTCCTTAAGGGGTGAAGTTGAGAATTGCAATTGTTTATACCCCAAGCATTTAACAGGGAAATGTACCCAAATATAATACTCAATCACAGAGGGGTAGGAAAAAGAGTTGGCCTGTTTTAAAAATAAATATAACTGTGACAGCAATTGCAATCTACTTTATATTTTTTAAAAAGCACTGCTTTCTGCAGTCTTCCTCTGTCTGCAGGGTTAGCGGACAACGATGAAATAGAAATGGTTAATTTTTCTTTTAAACCAAATTCTCTTAAAGTCTGTTTTTAAGATGTGTATGTAATGATCTCATGTTATAACAATGACTCCATTTTATCTAGACGGGAGTAAAAATAGTTGAGTGAATTTTACGATTAAATATGACTATCCAGGAGACAACAGGCCTGATAAGGGAGTCTACCATGTGGGAAAGTCTAGTAGGGTGACATACTTATGTCAAGTCCAATGACCTTGTGGCCATTCTTATCTATTGATATAAGACAGATACAGGTCTCATATGTAAAATTTTAATGTGGAGTAAGAGCGCCATCATGAGAGTGCATAGCGTTATTACTAGTGCTTTGGAATTTTTTTGATAATAATATGTATGATGTCATAGGGAAATTAGGGATTAGGAGTATTCAATCAGATAATACTGGTGATGTCACTGCATAATGAGATGGATCTCTATCCAATCAGAGAAGATTCTGATATGATGTTTCTTCAAATATAGAACATATATATATATATTTGATTCTGAATTTTGCAGAATTAAAGTAAGGAACGATATAGTTACCATTCCAAGAAGTGTTTCTTAATATCTCTTTAACAGCCAGCCAGGTACATTTCAGGAAAACAAAGCAGGAACTGAAGCCAGGAAACCAAGAGAAAAAAAGCCCCTTCTCTCTTAAAACATATGTATTCATAATGCAAAATTACCCTTTTTTCTTATAATTTGTCTTAATCGGAGTGACCACCCAATTGTGACCAATTATAATAAGCTATATTGGCTGTAGTAATTCTGAATTAAGCAGAATTCGTTAATTAATTGGTAAACTATTATATTTTGCCAGATAGATAATAAAATAGTGATAGCAGTGAGATCTATTTACCCTTGTTTATATATTAGTTAATATAATCATTGATATTTCTAGAATATATTGTGTTTCTAGAAAGGTTATTATAGCTAATATTTGATCTGGGGGAATTCTTTGAATTCGGTTATTAACCCTTCAACTGCTATTTGTCTATTTAATTTGTGGTGTTTCCTTGGATTTCTTCGTGTGTTTTGGGTCTAAATGTTTGTACAGTGAGAAGTTTATTTAAACCTCACACTAGACAAAAGAAGTCGCCATCTTAGGTGCGGCATCATATATTTCTAAGTGGATTAACCCTTAAAGTACCATAGAGGTTTTACATAGGATTGCTATGGTCATGTTGCATGAAGTTTGGTATCCTGTCTATACATATATTATTAGACTGATTCAGAATATATTCTTGGTATAATCTATTATTGACTGTATTAAATGCAATTTATATGTTTTATTCAGAAGGTATGCAATATTTGAAATTGGTAGATAATTAAATTATAGTGATCTAAAACTGGGATTTTATTTGTTTATTGAATGTGGTTATTATATTTGGTATAAGGAAATTGTCAGAGGACCTGGCTTAATATTAAAGCAGATTCATCTGACAATATACCTTAAACCTCAATTAGTATAGTTTATACAGTTTCTGGGGCAGAGGTATTTATATATGCTGCTGCCAGCTGTATTTTAAATTAATTGTAAGGATCAATTACCCTTTTCTATGCTGCTGAGTTCAATTATTGTTATTTAATATCTCTGACTATACCTATATGTGGTTAACCCTTTAATTGCTGGTAATGCTAATGGTGATAACTGTGGTTTGAATTACAGTATATCGATTGTAATTGCTGGTCACTCATTTACATCATTGTTGTTTACACTTTATATATATTATAATTTACTTAAATTATATCTATTTTTGCACAAATATGCAGGATTGATTATTTTAATCAATTTGTTACTGTGAAATAGTGTCAATACCTAATATAGTGTAAAGTTCTCAAATTTAATTGTACCTATTTATGTGAAAATATCCAACCTAATTGGTTCTCCTGTTAACCCTTTAATATCTTCTACAATCTGTATACTATTCATTGTGGCTCACTGCTGGTACATCTGCATCCAAGGGGTTCAATAGAAAAAGCAATCTTATTCTAATACAAAGGCACATATACATTTGAGTAAAATTAAAATAAGTAAATAATAATAATAATATATTTTGTGTGTGCTTGTCTTATGTATTTTTAATAAAATACAGAGATAATGGCTACTGGGGATTCAAAACTGAAATGCAGTCATGGTACGCTAAAGTGCCATGGGTGAGAACCCCTGGGAACCTGACAGGTAGGGCTACCCAGAGGGCAGCCCTGCCAGCACCGATAGGGGAGGGAAATGACGTGATTCACGTCATAAAAGGGGTTGGGCTTAGGCATGGGACAAAAAAAGGGCAAAATAGATGTTGAATGAGAGTAAGTGGGCGGGCAGTGTGAGGAACTGGGGCGGGATGGAGAACAACCCAGAGATTGAGAGACTGCCCCGGAGACCCGGCAATTCTCTGTGAAATCCGGAGTCTCTGTGGCAAAACCGAAGAGTTCACAGGTATGAGTATGTGAGCATAAAGACATGTATGAGCCCTCCACAGACTTCTGTAAAGGAAGTGTCTGTCACATCTTTGAGCAAAAGAAATCATACACCAGCAAAGAGATACAAATAAATAGCTTGGATATATTTCATTCTCCTGGATTCTATATCTGGGATAAAGGACATCATCATACTTCCACTTTGAAGGGATAGTAATACTTAAAATATAATAAAATACATGTTGTAGGGTTTAAACCCCCAAGAAAAACAAGGGCACTCTCACTGCTGAAAGGTGTTTTCAAACTTGATTTTTTTTTTTTTTTTTTTTAGAAGCAGTATCTCAGTGGCCTGAAATTGTACAGAGGTGCTGTTGCTACACCATCCTATGGACAGCTCTGGTCAATTGACCATAAACCTCCATAGGATGGAGTAGTAACAGCGCCACTGTACAGTTTTAGGCCACTGAGATATTGCGCCTAATAAAATTCAAGTTAGAGCTGTAATAAAACTCCTTTCAGAAGTAGGAGTGCCCTTGTTTTACTCAGGGGAGTAAACACTAAAGACAATGACAGAGGGAGAAAGACAAATGAGCAGTAGGGGATGCAGTTTATCAACCTTTGTAGCCTAAGAGAAGTATGGTTAGGGACATCCAGTGCAATAGGGAAACTTGCAATTTTCAGCCACAGTGATGTATTAGAAATGACTAAAGGAACATTAAACACAAAAAATCTACACAAACTAAAACAATGGCCATGTGTCTCTGACAACTGCTAACATGCTATGTCAGTTAATACTTCTCCAGCTGCATGGCCGATCCTGTGCTGTCTTAAGTGTAAGGAAAAGGAAGCTCCACTTTCAGATTTGACTGGCAACTGGTTCTATGTAACCTGAGACTGATTTCTCAGACACCCAAAGAATCAGTGCAGTAAATGCACAGACCTGAAATCCCCCATCTGCACAATCACACCGCTTCTATACAGTTTGAATAGTCAACAGTGCCTTACGCCAATCAAACCTGGAAGTGGAGCTTTTTTCTCCCTACTCTCCTCAGAAGACAGCAGGTCATGCGGCTGGTTAAGTATTAACCCCTTAGCTACCAAAGCATGTTAGGGGTAGTCCGGGAAACATGACCAATGTTTTAGGTAGTGTAAGGTTTTTTTGGTTTTACTGTTCATTTAAAGGTTGTGGGAAATAATTTGATTTTTTTATAAAGGATAAAAAAATTCAGGTATGAGATTGTATAGCTTTGCAATGCATTCCGTACCCCTCTGGCACTCAAAGGGTTAAACAGGTTCTGGGCGGAGCTATGCAGTCAACAAAATAGTGTTTTATTTTTTTCTTTTCGAATATCCACTTCTGACATGCACATATTCATCTGACCGACTCATACTTTCTGAAGGACCTATTTAAATTCAAACTTATGTATGGATTAAACGGATAGCTGATAATTTCATCAACTATTTTCTCGATAGACTTCAAGGGTAATCTATTAGATAAAACAGTTGATTAACATCATCAACTACAATGTAATCTAGGCCTTATGTTTGTAGATTTAAATGCTGTATTGTTATCCTTCAACTTGGCAATCATTTAGCCCTGGTAAACTGTCTCAGTTTCAAATCCTTGTAATCAAAAAGGCTTTCTAAAATAAATCAGTGTTGTAAACAACAAAAACAGTTAATAAAAATAGGGATCACAAATAAATAACTTGGCTTCATTAAATTCAACATGGCCTCTAATATACATTTACAGGGGTGGTTTCAGTAGACGCATTCTGATGGGTAAGAGTTTATCCAACCTAAAATGTTCATAGTTCCAAAACCAGTTGTCTGCCCCTCTACCTACAGCTCAAATGACATTTTTACAAACTCAGTATGTCAGGAGTTTTATCATAAATCCTGGTTATATAGCCTATGTTAAATATATATTGGACAGCCATTTTTTTCTGGAGGGTGAAGAATAAATAAATAAAAGCAAAAGGTACCTTGCAGAAAAACAGAGGAATCTGCAGCTGAGAAAAAAAGTGTTTGTTTATTTTTAGGAAGTGGAGATTGAAGATAACATGCTGGCTAATACATAGCTATAATTGAAGACCCTTTTCATTCATAAATCACTTCAGACCAGCAGAAATGACAACTAAAAGGTATGAAACAACGTATTACATTTATTGAAGCCAAGTTATTTTGTGAAAGCATGCCATTTAGTCTTGTTTGTCTTCCTTTTCTGTAGATTGTTATGTAAATATATAATCATAATTTATTTCAGAGAGAGATTTCTCAATAAATGCTTTGTGTTACAAGATATTTATTTTTTTCTGATTTGTTATCATTACATAAATATATAACAGCAGGTCATTTTGTGATCATTCTTTTAGAAAGGTTAAGCTTTACTGAAAACATAAAATCTGTCAAATGTTAACTGAATAAATAAATAGCCTTAGACGACATATTTTCATCGGTTTTAGAAGAAAAATATCCAAGCAAACCTAATAAGTTATTGTGCTTCAAAATAAACAGATTTATGTTATACTTTATTTGTCTGACTTTGTACGTACACAGAAAAACTAGCCCAGTAATAAAAATGACTCCTAACAGGCCATATCTTCATGATTTCCCTGCACAGAACAAGTTCAATTAATCAGTGCCTTAATCATTTAATAACGCACTTGTATACAATCATAGAAGTCCTAAATAGGTGGTAGCCCAACTAGGGGGCTGGAGACACTACCAGAAAGAGTACAAGGCTTTGTTTCTGTACCAAACCTCCCTGTTGCTATACAACATAACATAATCCATATTTTGAAAACATGAATACAGTCAAACATTTGAGAAAGGTATTTTCAAAGAATGGCTGTGAACAACATCTGCCATATTTGTACTTTTAATTGTTGTATATTTGTCAGGGAGCCTTTAAATAGGTCTTTAAGAATGTATGTACAAATGAAAATGAAGTATAGCTAGATGGTTTCTTCAAAATATATTACAAATACACTGCAAATGAAAAGTGATAAAGACACACAAGTGTTACATTTATTCCAATAAAAAAGAGATGGGGCATCCAGGTTTGGTGGACACGAAAAAAAAAAGGGGGGGTTATATGAAAAAGTCTAGGAATCAATGTTCTAAAGATATTGCCTGTTAAGGGTTCTTTGGGATCAATGACCTAGATTAAATTGCATTTGATAGGTGTTAAATGGTTTTATCTAACAAATTTCCACTGAAATCAATGGAGAATAAAATTGTACCCAAAACCATTGATAAAGTTATCAACTGCAATAGAATGCAGCCTAAACCAGTTTTATTGTAATTAAAGAGGAGTAACTGTTATGTGGGGGTAGAGTCATTTAATTGTTAAGGGTATGCCGTCCTGAGCACATCAATCTATGTTTTAAAGTTCAAAACTACATACTTATCAAGTTACTCATTCATTCCCTCCCAGAATACATAAGGGTTAGGTGAAACTTGATGCCTTTCTTGTGTCTTGGTTGGTGACTGGGATTACAGTTTCTGAGCAGGGACAATATGCCTGTTCGGCAATTATACAAATTTTAGCAGGGCTGAAGATTCCTCACGGTTCCATCACTATAAATCTAGTCACTGGCCAAGCAAGAAGAGTTGAGTGGCTTCACCAGATCTTTCACAATTCTGTGAGTGATTAATATATCACACTAGTAGGCAAGACATTTTAAACTTTAAAACTTACATTCATCACCGTGCTCAGATGTTACTATACTAGGTAATAACTTACTACATTTGAGATCAGGTTGCATCCAAAGCCCCAAGCTTTGTGATAAGAAAAAAATCATAATGTTCCCAAGTCTGTATAAAAATGATAAAAAATTAAAAAAGCCCTTGGATGTTAGATGTTTCCAACCCAAAATGAATCTTGTTGTAATTACCTATAAAAGAAAGGTAAGGTCTCCTTTTTATGCTGATGCATTATTCTTTTATTTAGAAAAAAAAAAAAAACAACAGAAATCACAGGAAGTTCAAGATGACAGCCATTTTTTAGTAGTTCTGCTAGTAAAGCAGATAGAGGATGACTTGAAGCTTATTTTAGTAACTATGAAAAGCAAATTATGTAAACAAATTGAACTATGCAGAAGTAACTATTTTTAATAGGGATTTGTAAAGGAAAATATCATAAAATAGGGCTCAAAATTTCCACTCGCCACTAGCCAATGTCGAGTGAAAATTTAGCCCTGGCGAGTAGAAATTCAGCCCTGGTGGGTATGTTTTGGCTTGCAGTGGCGAGTAACTTTTTAGGTCTGGCTAGTAGTAAAGGACTTCAGATTATAAGCCCTGTAACATATCAAGCTATTCATTATAGCATTTTACAGAGCACAAACTAAACTAAATAAAAAAAAGTAATGTCTGTTTTCCCCTTGGTGTTACAGTGTTGAATTGGATTTCAAGCAGCAAGAAGACAAATTACAACCAGTCTTGAAAAAACTCCATCCTATTGAAGAAACTCAGGTCGCACCTTTGCCTTATCCTGCGGAGACTTCCACATCAACTCCCAAGCAAAAATCCAAAAGTGAATCAAAAAAACATGGAAGATGGAAACTCTGGTTTCTTTAGTTGAAACTGCTGGAAATTGAGCCTCAGGCCTTCCAAGGCACATATCAGAATTACAACAATTCAATTACAAAGGGATCTTGGTAACAGGTCATGTTATCAGGAAGTAACTGATAATTATGGACAGTATGTAGATCCCACTGTGTGTGTACCAAAAAGGCCTTTATACTTGCCACTCATTCATAGAAGCAAGGTATAAAATCCCAACATGCCAACTTCTACTAGCAGTTCACTATGAGGGATTTAAAATTTGGATTTAAATTCATATTTATATTGTGAAATTTGACAGAAAAAAGTTAAAACTTTTTTTAATTTTGAAGTTTTTGGTTTTCTTTTTTTTTTTCATTATTTTGATTAACAAATTTCTAAGGCAGTTTATTCTTATGGTTAAGCCTTTACATTTAAAACACGGACCCGAGAAGAAACATCAAAGCCTTACTTTAAATGTGGTCTTTCATTTTAAATTTAAATTTCAAAAACAAGCAGGGGATGAGTGCAATTTTCAGCACATCAAAATATGAAGAAAGCACAAATTTTCAAAAGGTCAGTGACCACTGAAAATATAAAAGATGTGACTATATGTGCATTTGCCTTCCTGTGCTACATTATTTGAGAGCCAGTTTCACATCCCCAATTTATTAGAATCATTAAACAGAATTTAATTTGCTCATTTCTGAGCTGTTAGCAGACAGACATATCCCAAAGTCAGAACATGCCTTTAATCTCATCGTTCGTTGACAGGGTTAAGGCTATGGGACACTGTTTTTCTTAGATCTTATTTTTAGTGCTTTGCTACCCAAAAAATATTTAAACTATTTCAAATATAAAAGTTCTGGCAAAGTTTTGGTAAATAATGTTGGAATAATGTTGATCGCCACATTACAGTGTTTTGTAACCTGAAGTCTCAAATGCCATATCATTGTAAGAAAAGCCAAGATTTTTTTCTTAATTTGGCATTATGCTTTGTTACAATAGTTCATAGAGATTTACAACTTTTTTCAATAAAACTGTATAATTTAGAGAAGTGTAATTTACATTTATTACTCAAAGTCTGGTAAACAAATAAAAAAAATAAAAACAATAATTTAAAATATGTATATTAATATTTTCTACTTAATACAAAAATACAAATTAAAAATGTTAATTTTATCTTTAAGAAATATAATTAATAACAATGCATTGTTTCACTCCTTAATATAAAATACAATCTAAAGATAGGATTGTAATTATTAAATAATTTAATTAATTTTGAGAATAGTAAAAATCTTAATTCACAAGATAGCATAAGAGATACAAGCCACTGGTATATATTCTTTGTGGTAAAAGGAACCACGAAAATATATAAAAGTTTGCAATATTACACCTTGTGGTTGTTCTTTGGAAGTATAAGTTTTATTCAAGGGTTTTTTTCCCCCATACATTATTACCTGGGTGATTTACTGATAGGAAGTGTGAAACAAATGCAGAGTTTTTTCTTTTTAAATAATTTTACACCTCTAGAATTAACAAGTTGATTCACGATCAATTAAAGGAACACAAAATTCTAAACTACAAAAACTCATATTAATAAAAACCTATCTGTATGACAAATGTCTCATGTGGCTTTTCCTGATCCATAACAAACTGCTGGAGATTTTCATTTAATAGTTTTTAACCTTGTGCATGCAAGAGAGGTATCCAATGCATTGTGCTGCAATGCCTTGGATAACCATCTGGCAAATGGTGTTTTTTATTTATTTATTTATTTATTTATTTACACTGACGTTTTCTATTCTGGTCACATGGTGGGGATTTCCCTATCCTCCAAAGTCAATGACTCAAACTTTCTCAAAACATCCTTCTTGATCCCATCTGGCATAGTTCCTATCAGTGATTGTTTTGCTCAGCAGAAAAAGAGTTCTAGCTTTATTTTTTCCCCTGATACTTTACAGGTGGGTCCAAGTTTGGTCCTTATGAGCTATCAACAATCCAGAATTTCCTGATCTAAGAACAGGTGGGCCAATCAAAATTACTGAGCCACTGATTAACCCACCTGTGCTTACATCAGGGAAATCTTTAAATCCTGGACTATTGGTAGCTCTTGATGATTGAACCTGGACAACCCTGCTTTAACATAAGAACCAAACTAGGTAGGAATCTTTCATCCAGCTGACATAGAGATATATTTGTATTTGTTTTTTGCATTTGCAACGTACCAATATGAAGCATTCATGACTGCTGTAGCCTAATGTTGTGAGGAGGTGTGAACTAAAATCAGACCAGCATAAATAATTATGTACACCTCAAATAACTGCAGATAAAATGCAATTCATATAGTATGTATGCAGATATAGCAGACTATTGTATGAAGGACACATAACTTAGGTTTAATGTTAAACAAAGATGAACTTATACCTAGGGCATTGTCCTCCTTTAAGGCATAACAAGCCATATTCACATCAGCCTTGTCAAGTGGAGCTGGAATGAAAAATTGACTGAAGCCTTCGCAGCTTATAAAAATCTTGGAAGAATAAAACTTTTTTTTTTTTTTTTTTTTTTTAAGGGGGGTAATCATTTAAAAATTGTATTAACATTGTATTCCCCATCCTTCTGAAAAATAACAAGCAGTATTACATAACTATCGATGTATGAAAACATGTAAATGTTATAGCATATTTTATTATATGACGGTATGCTGTAGTTTAGTACTTGTGTTCCTTTAAATAGAATGTGGAAATAATGCACCACTGTCAATCAATTGCCCTTGAATGTCAGGAGAGTTAGGGATGAGGGTATGATGATGCATTTTTTCTATCACTATGTGATATTTTGCAGCAAGTATATAGAGTGGGCTGATTTAGATTAATCCTGTGAGAAAAGAAAATTATCATGTCCAGGTAAAATTATGCTTTATCAAAAAATGTGGGAGTTATTTAATAGGGCTATTAAAATGTACATAAGAAAGTATTACATTATTTTTGTGTATCAACTAATGTGTAAAAGAGATAGTGTTCATGCGCCAAGAAGAAAGTGCAATTGTTTTATGTGTTGGGTGGGGAGGGTGAAGATATTACTGTATTTTTTAATGTTTTTAATTAAAGATACATATGTTTATATTACACAATGCAACCTTCCATGTTTTAAAGTCACTTGAGTAAAAGTTTTGCCCTAATATAGGATTATTCCTAATACAATAATATATTAAAGTAGACCTTTCACCCAGAGATACTTCCATTAATAATAAAAAAAAAAAATAATAATAATAATAATAATAATAAAATAAAAATGGTCTCTATGTTGTATAGACATTTATTTGTAATATAACTGGGATATGAGAAATTAACCTTTGTTGTGGCACTGTGTGGATACTTCAAATAGCATGAAAGTGGCATGTCTGGCCCTCTAAAAGGGCCACACTGTGGCAACAAAGGTTAATTTTTTGTTTATATTGCAAACAAAAGGCTACTGCAACATACAGAATTTTTAATTAACTTAACTTGTTTTTGGGTTACAGGTCCATTATTAAATAATGTAAATCTATGGACGATGGCAACGCCTCCAATGAATTGCTTCATAGTACATCAAAGACATTTCAAGCATCAAAGGGGTCAAGTTAGGGTTTACATTTTTTTTCCAAGACACTCAATGATCCAACAAATTTGCCCTCAACGACCAAATATATATCAGAGGAAATGCTGTTTTACAATTGAGAGCAAGTGGTGTAGGAAACACACTGCAAAGCAATGTGTTGCTGTTTAAGAACTTTAATGTGTTAATCTAACAGCTAATTTGGTCTGGCCTTCATGCATTTACTATAAATTCTTGGATATAATGAACACTTTTTTCCTCTTTTTAACCACAGGTGAAGAGAAGGTGCAAGTTAAACAGGAGTATACTGCCTGCCTGTACCCACGTCAGGTTTTACAGTGATCTGGAAGTAGCAGAGAGATCTGCTCACAGGGTGAATGTTTGAATTTGCCACCTGCTTGCTTCTCTATGACTCCCGTTGTTTCACGTTTTGGCAGGGCCATATCTCTTTTTATGCACAGACTCGAAGACAAGGCCTGTCAGCAACTGAAAGGACAGAAGACAGAGCCAAGGAGGTGGGTGGCAAATTCAAATATGTCTCCCACTGGACAGATCTTATGACTGCCTCCCGATCACTGTAAATCACTGAAGTGGGTAGAAGGGGAGGGGGAGTGAGATATTCAGGGGGAGAGAGAGAGAAGAGAAATGGAAAGTTAGATGGAATATAGTAGGGGGGTATTATACACAGGACCTTAAGGCTTTACCTTAAAATTTGGGTATAATTCACCCCTACACAGGTGCAAGTTATGCTCAAGATTTTATGCTTTTTTGAAGCTTTATTGTTTCTGCATACAAAAGGTAAGTTCAGTGCATATAGATTCTAGAATCACTTTTTATTTTAAATAATAAATATTTGAAAAGGTTTTAAATGTTTATGAAAACTGCAAGAAAGTCCTAATGTTTAATGTCATACAAATGAAATCTAGATAAAGGTGTGTGTGGGGATGGTATATTGTAAGGAAAAGCAAACTGAAACATAATAAATTAAAACTATATTCCCATAACACTGATTTCATACTGAAGGGAAACCCCACTGACTTAAATGGACGGGTGAATATTATTATATTCATAATACTGAATATGCCTGTTTCAATCTCGTCATAGTGACGTCCGTGCGCCTGCGCTGTCAGTCCCTTTTGAAGCCAATTGGCTCCAAAAGGGACTGACAGCGCAGGCGCACGGACGTCACTATGACGAGATGTCTGTGCTTCCTGCTACTGTGAGTCTCCGAAAAAGTGGAATATTTTGTAAACCAGGTAATATTTCTGGCGATTAGCGCTACTAAGCAGCTAGTTGCCAGATGAAGAATTGAATAATGTGAACTTATTGCGGGGTGGTAGTTCCCCTTTAAAAACTAAAAAATAGTAGGTAAACACAAGTGCCTTGATAGAACTGAATGTTTTGTCAGGTACTAAGTGCTAATGAAAAGGGTACTGATAAAAGTGCCTATTATTGAATTATATTACATAACACCATATAAAGACTGCTAAATAAATACCTACAGAAAAATTATTAGTAAATATGTATCAAGATCATGAGAGTGACACTAAACCTGTGTGTGAGACACATGATACAGAAATACATTACACCGTGCCTAAAAAGAACTAGCCTGAAAAAGAGAGAATGATCACTAGATACAGATATGTACCAAGATCATAAAGTGACATTGATCATAAATGTTATTGACATAGTGCCACCCGAGGACTGAGAGAAAAGGGATGGGTCCTAAAAAGAAAGATTACTAGATACAAATAAGTATAAATGGAAATAAGTATAAATAGAGATCACATAGAGTACAAGTACAAAAGGAAGGAGTGCAGACCACGTGACACCATGATTCATAGTATGATTTGTGATAGATTAAAAAAAAACACGTTATGATGAATGATATGAGATGCACAAAGTGAATGTGGGTGAATGAACCCAGAATGTAAAGGAACATATGACAAAAGGGGATGTGAAGCTAAATGATACCAGTGATCAAAAACATACCAAAAAAAAACATAAAAAGAATGGACAAAAATTTGAGGTTTAATATGTATTAACACACTAGCCCATTAAGACCTTCAGGGTATATAGTTCTTAATTTAAACATCCAAAAGGATTCCCGATTATTAAGTGGTTGTATTCTGTCATATCTATTAGAGAACGTTATATGTTCAATTGGAATAACAGTAAGTACATTGTGATCCCTATGATGTCTATCCTTAAAAGGATAGTAATGTTTCATAATAAAAGCAGCTCTAATTAATCATCATCGTATTTGGACTTTGGAGAGTGTTATTTCAATTCTGTCAGAGTTGTAGTTTAAGAGTAATTCAGTGACAAAGTGTCCCCCTCCCGCCCCTTTTACCGATGTAACACTGTTCAGCCAGAGCAGAAGGGAGGTGCCCAGGTAGATTGCAGAGAGGGACACTCTTCAATTAAGATAAGGGAAAAACCTGAAAAGCTTGTCAAGGGGTGCAGGGTTTTCATTGTTCTCAATGAAGAAGCTTGTCCCCTGCTGTTATCTGTCTGGTCTATAGACTGAGAAGAGATGGCTTACACTAGGTAAAAGGGGCGGGAGGGGAAACTTTGCTTGTGAATACCTCTTAAACCATAAAGGTTTGAGAGATAAGACTAATATCGTTCTTCATGTTTTTTTTAATGCCTACAAAATAAAATAAAGTTAAAACAAAGTATTACTATCCCTTTAAAGAGCATCGAAACGCTATGCATCTCAAAGCCTTTCAGAATATTGTGTCTGCATTGTCCAAATCTCGATCTTATGGCCTGTGTAGTCCTCCCTATGTACTGAGCCCCACAATTACAATTTAAAAGATAGATTTCAAAATTTGAATTGCAGTCGAACGGACATTTGATCTCAAAATGTTCACCTGTTCAATTAGATGTAAAAATGACTAGCTTTACGTCGAATCTGTTTGCATGATTTGCATCTTGACTTCCGGCACTTCCGGAATTATCCTGTGATAGAATTGGCCAATACTTAATGTCCCTATGGGCACAATTGAAATCCGTTAAAAAATGCTACTTGAAATGGTTTGACATTAACTGATCCTGTAGTCTTTTTCAACCTTTTTTTTTTTATTTACCATATTGCAAAAGGTCACCTTGGATGCTCTACAAATTGCGCCATCTATCAAATATACTGGATAACCCTTCTCTATGAACCTATTCCTAATAAATTTAGACTGTATGTAGAAGTTTTCAAGAGTACTGCAATTACACCGTAATCGTAAAAACTAAGAAAAAGGAACATTTCTCAGCCACTGTTTGTAATGACAGCTGTCACATCTGAGAAAACTATTGGCACTGACATCGTTTGAGTGATAGTATCAATCCATCCAAAAGTGCTGCAGGACAATGCTAAATCTAAAAATATGATTTCCTTGCTGTTTCAAGCGTATGTAAAGGTAATCCCTCATCTATTTTCATTTAAAGGAGCAGTAAACTTTTTTTATGAAAAAATATATATTGTAGGGAAATTCCTATTGAGTAAAATAAGGGTACTCCCACTGCCGAGAGATTTATATTTCCAGAGTTATTACAGTTTAAACCCATTTTTTTACAATAGCAGTGCCCTCTAGTGGTCAAATTCTAATTAGATTTCCTGTTAGATTCTAATGGAGAAGAAAGTCAGAAAAGTCAGAGACATACAGTTCTCCATAGAATGTGATAGAAACTGCCTGTCACGTCCTGTCAGAACTATCAGGAAGTAAACACAGTAAATTCACTTCCTGATTATTTAAACTTCTATAATTTTTGAATAAAACATCTGACAGCGATGGGAGTGACCTTGTTTTATTCAGCAGGAAAAGCTCTATAAAATATGTGTTTTCATAAATAAAACTTTACTGCTCCTTTAAGTGACCCACAGACAATGATATACCAGTGACGTCTCCTTCCCAGAGCATTTTTCGATTCACGCCATCACACTGCTTTCCTTCAACATCTTCAGGAGCTCACTTCAAGGTTCATCAGGAAGCATTCCAAACACCACTCAACCAACCAAAAAAACTAAAATCAGGTGATTACATTACAGATGACAGGGATTTTCAATGTCACCTCAGCTCAGGATCGGACAAATCCTGCTTCCACAACTTTACGTGGCTTTAACAGCTTTTTTTTTTTTTTTTTACCCAATTGACAGTTGTAACAAGACATGTCTATGGGAAGTACGCATTAAAAGTTCATTGCAAACAAGTGATATCCTCATCTAAAGGTGTATTATAAATGGCTGCAAGCACAATTGACATGTAGAGCAATGTTTGGACAAAAACAACAACAAGAAAGGGAACAGACAATACACCCAAACTTCAAATTGATTTAAAGGAGAATGATCATGTACAAAAAATTGACCCCCAATTAATTGTTAGTATACTGTAATCATGGAAATAGTGTCATAACATTTAAGTGCCAGCATTATTTGCAATTCTAACTTTGTATGAGTCATCAACACAACAGCGCAGACATCTTGTCAAAGTGGGATCTGTGTGCCTGCGCTGTCCGTCCCTGCCTGTACCCTACGGTATAATGCAACTTCCCCTTTGGCAAACAACCTATCAGTGACACGACAGGGACGGACAGCGCAAGTGCACAGATCCCACTTAGTGAAGATGTCTGCTCTGTCATATCGATGTGAATCCCATACAAAGTTATAATTGCAAATAATGCCGGCACCTAACAAACGTTATGACACTATTTCCATGATTATCAGTTTACCAACAATTAACTGGGGGTCAGTTGTATATATATATATATATATATATATATATATATATGATAGTTCCACTTTTTCACCCCTTGAATGCATGATTCATAATCTATATATATAAAAGAAGACTTTGTGCCTGCCAAAACACACCCAGGGGAGGCATAAAGCAGGAGTTACTATTCCTATTGGGTGATTCAATCATGCAGGGAGTTGGCACGCCCCCACTATGCAGCCCGCCCACCACTATCAAAGTCAGAAAAAAACAATATGGCCGCCACTTGCTCCTACACCACAGACAAACACACATGCCTCACTCATGCAGCACCAAACTCACACACATGCCCCACTCACACAGCACCAGACACACACACACACATGCCCCACTCACACACACAGACCACCACACACACACATGCCCCACTCACACACACAGACCACCACACACACACATGCCCCACTCACACAGCACCAAACACACATGCCCCCACTCACACACACAGCACCACATACACACACACACACACACAGTCACTCACCCTGACTCCCAGTGGCCTCAGCAGGACCTGTAGTGCAGCACCAGAAGAACAAAATGGCACTCAAAGGGTTAAGGTAGGCCCTCATTGCTCAATTATTTCTTCACTGTCATCATTTGGCATGCAAGACACAGGACAGACAGCCATCAGATTCACACTTAACCCACTGACTGCCACAGGGTTGTGTATCAAGTTTTAGCCCTCAGGGAGTGTGTTCAAACCCCTCACATTGTAAACTTGCATTTCCCTCCCACTTCTCCTCCTTCCCCAGCCTATTACTAACACTTTTCCACATTTATGTTAAGCCCCGCCCCCACTCGCGATTAAGCCCCGCCCCCTTTTTAACCCAGATTGCCCCATTGCTCTCTCCACATCAGCACCACATCAGTCCCCTCTAGGGACTACACAAGTCAAAGTTCCCAGGTATGAACACACTTCCCACTGCTATTTAACTCTCACATGCCTCTCTATAGCTTAACCCTTTGACTGCCAGAGGGGTGCACAACTCATGAGCGCATGTGTTTCTGCTCATATATGTTGCATGTGTGTTTGTGTCCATCTCTGTTACATATATGTGTCCATGTGTGCATCTCCAGTCTGTCTGTGTGTGTACATCTGTTACATATGTGTGCATCTCCAGTGAGTCTGTGTGTGTGCGTGTCTTTTGCATGTCTCTGCCACTCACTGTGTGTATGTGCATACCTCCCAACATTTCACATGGCCAAAGAGGGACACTTTACTTTTAGGTGATATTGTTGGGGGCGTGGCTGGTGGGCAGGGCATTAGTAAGAATTTTTAGGTTATTTCATGACCTATTACTGCCTATTTATGTAACTGAATAAATGATTTACTGCAAGACCAAAGTATTTTATTTACACAGACTAATGTATAAACACATATACTGAAGTTTATTGCTTTATTGCTGGAGAGCAAAGTAATACACACCACACAGTCAGGGCTGGTGCAAGGATTTTTGCCACCCTAGGCAAAACCTAATTTTGCCGCCCATTTAGCTCCGCCCCTTGTGTCCCACCCCTTTATACCCTGCCTACTTATACCCCACCTCTTTTCATGATTGTCCTCTCTCTGCCCCCTGGGCCAGTCTGCCCCTGGTCTGGAGATGCCTGTAAGAGATGCCCCCTACCAGCTCCAACTTGCCCCTTATCAGCTTCACTATGGCCCACCAGCTCCACTTTGCCCCTATCAGCTCCACTTTGTCCCCCATCAACTCCAACTTGCCCCCACCAGCTCCACTTTGGCCCCTCAGCTCCACTTTGGCCCCATCAGCTCCATTTTGACCCCCATCCTCTCCAACTTACCCCCATCAGCTCCACTTTGCCCCCCATCCGCTCCAACTTGCCCCCACCAGCTCCAACTTGCCCCCACCAGCTCCACTATGCCCCCATCCGCTCCAACTTGCCCCCCATCTGCTCCACTTTGCCCCCCATCCGCTCCAACTTGCCCCCCATCCGCTCCACTTTGCCCCCCCTCAGCTCCAACTCACCCCCCCTCAGCTCCACTTTGACCCTCATCCGCTCCACTTTGCCCCCATCAGCTCCAACTTGCCCCCACCAGCTCCACTATGCCCCCTCAGCTCCAGCTTTCCCCTAACAGCTCCAACTTGCCCCCATCATCTCCACTTTGCCCCACATCCGCTTCAACTTGCCCCCTCAGCTCCACTATGCCCCCTCAGCTCCAACTTGCCCCCCATCACATACCTGTAGCTCCCGCGCAGTCTTCTCTTCAGTAATGCAGAGCAAGGCGGGAGATCATGACTCACAGCGCACTCTGCATTACTAAAGATCCGACCAGATGAGGGAGCGCTGTAGCAACACAGACCTGACTGTGTTGTGGTTCCCGGCGTGGTGTGTGTGCGGGCGCAGCTCTTCTCCGCTGCATGCCCGCACCCCCAGTACGTGTGCGCCCTAGGCCGGCGCCTACGTCGTCTATAGGTGGAGCCGGCCCTGCACACAGTCTGACCTCCTAAAAAGAGGGACAACAGGGTGGGAAAGAGGGACAGAGGGATTTGGCCCTCAAAGAGGGACTGTCCCTCCTAAAGAGGGACACTTGGGATGTATGGTATGTGTCTGCCTGTATGTTGCATATGTCTGTGTTTATCAGTGTGTCTGCATTTCACACACGTGTGCCCAACGGTCATAACATGACGGGCAACGCCGTCCCACATTGCTAGTGCATTATAGACCTCTCCCGCATTCAAGCAGTAAAAGACATTTATTTTTAATCTATGCCAACAATTCTACTCAATATATTTTTTATGTATTTCCACTCAGAGGGGTAGCCTGTAAACATGATAAAAACTATCTTGATGTGTTCTTTACAGTGCAGTTCTAGTTTCCATAGTGACTTCCAAAAGATTTCAGACCGCTTGGGAATTTAAAATCTGTGCCTTTTAGGAGCTTTTTAGGTTGTCAAAAACTTGAAGGCAAGTGCTTCAAATAGAACTTGCTAGAGAGAAAATTGGATAATTTTGAATATACAAACTCTGATCTAGGAAGTAACATAATCATATGAAATTGTAATCAGCAAAATCTCCCGAATCAAAAAGTGCCTAGTTAGGAGGATTTTTGGCGATGTAAACGAAGTCTTATTGGAGAAAGGCATTTGAGTTCTCTTTGTGATAAAGACATATTTCATCTTGATAAAAGACTTTATACACAGTGACAGTCCTTTAGAAGAAATTAGATTAGATTAAGGGTGGTGTTAACAATGCAAATTATGTAAAACAAATTTTCACTTCTCAATGTGTCATGAAAATAGCTGAAGTCAACCTATTGTCCACTGTCCCATATTGAAGTTACCCCGAAATGTACAAATAAACTTAAATGCCAATGAAAACCAGTGCACAAAAAATGCAAAATTGGACCTTAACCCTGTGAGCGCCCCGAGGGGTACGCAATGCATTGCTTTGCAAAGCGTTGTGTACCGCTCTGGCACTCAAAGTGTTAATAAGAGTTGAATGTATAGAATTCACCAGTGGAAAAGGGAATTATATCAGTGAATATAGGTGAGAATTGCATTGAAATACATGAGAATGCAATTCACACTTAAAGTGTGGGGAGAACATGGAAAAAGTGCAAAATTAGCCAATTTACACCTCAGTAAATAGACCACTACAGATCAAGTAATACACCTGATGTTTGTTTTGTTTGAATTTAACAAGTTATTCCACAGAGTCAGACTGAAAGTATTATATAAACTATTAACCCTTTGAGTGTGATAGGGGCCGCAATGCATTGCTTTGTAAAGCGGTGTTCACCCCACACACAGGAATATAAAGGGTTAAAAAATGTTCACGTTTACAAAATCACCCATCCTACATACTAATTCGCTAGGATGTTTGTCAGAAGCCGTCATGCGCAGTAGAGACTGCCCGAACGCACAGAATGCTGGGCGCATTCTGTGCGTTCAGGCAGTCTCTACTGCGGAAGACTGCATCGCGTGGAGCAGTGAGGTAGCGGCTGTTTAACCCTTTGAGTGCCAGATGGGTACGCAACGCAATTGCGTACCCCTCTGGTATTCAAAGGATTAGCATTACACGGGCTTTTACACTAGTTTTAGCTATATTCAGCCAACAATGAACTCAAATGTGCATTTGCAGGAGAGAGTAAGACAAGGGAGGCCAACCTGTGGCTATCTAGTGGAGCTGCAGTCTAATAACAACTGAAAAGCCACAAGTTGCTCATCCCTGATCTTGGCATTTATTTAAAAGAGGACCATGTTCAAGGAGATAAATGGAAGCAATGAACTGGGGGCTTTTTTTTTTTTTTTTTTTTTTTTTTTTTTTTTACCACTCGTGAGGTAAAAAGTTCCCAAAAAATCAATCAAAATATTTGATATTTTTAGCTGTCCCCTGTGGTGAAGGTTGCTTGCCCCAGAATTGCTATTTTACTTTGTGCATACAGACCTTCTTTGTAATAGGATATGAAAGGTTTACAAACACCCAATTATTTTCATTAAAGGGACAAATCCATCTTATTTTGACTTTACATATTCTGCAACTGCATAATATCCAAGTCAAACTATGTACACTTTTTATTTTTCACTTCTTTCAGTCCCCTCACCCTTTATTTTTCTTATCTTTACACTTTTATGGAAGTGCACATACTTGTTTTTTCATACACTTTTATGTGCGTGACAGAGTTGTCTGAATATGTTCTTTCTGTGTGCAGCAATGAGAAAATTAGAGTGTATAAAAAACAATAAAACAATGTAGAACAAGCCTGCCTCTACAGCAGGCCCATCAAACTCAAATACACTCACGGGCCACATTGTCAATGTTTTAGTCTACAGAGTAAACAAAATGCTTGCTACTACTTATAAATAGTTTAAATTGTAAATAGTAATGCTTTGATTCTTTAAACGTTTAGAACATAAAACTTTTTTTTATAGTTTTTCTTATTAAAACCAAAACCAAATATTTGATTAACAACAATATTGTTGTTTTATTCAGGGTAAAAGGAAGCTGAAGTAGGTTAAAGGAAAATATAGAACGACTGAGTCCAGACTTGCTGGGAATTATCAGCTAAAGTGTGACTGCTCCCCCTTATATATGGACAAGCAAAATGTGCCTCCCCAGCAGTTGCTCGACTACAGCTCCCATCATCTGTCAGTACCAGGATTACATATTCACACCCATCCTCCCCTGTAGGAGATCAGCAAATGCTTTGGGTGGATGAGGAAGGGAGCAGGAGGGGACACGTCCTCTTCACCTGCTTGGCAGTAGATCTGAGTAACTGTGAACTGCACTGCACTGCACTGGAGCTACAAATGCATCTTTGATACAGAGGACCAGGCTCAAAAAAAGTGACATTCCTGGCTATTATGATATTAACGAAAGCATGATAATAACTCCAAGTGAGTTAATTTGCTAGCTTGTTAAAGGGATAGTAATGTTTAAAAATAAATGCAGCTCCGATTATTCATTACAGTTTTTGGGCCATGTAGAACGTTATTATCATTGTCTACAATGTGTGGTTCCAGAGTTAATGAAGCATAAAGTGTACCCCTCCCCCCCTTTTACCTATGTAATGCTGCACAGCAAGACCGTTCAGATGGATCACAGCAAGGGACAATCTTCTGTTAGCATAAGTAAAACTTGCCCTCCTCCTTCAAGTGGGGCAGGGTTTTCCTTATGCTCACTGTAAGAAGACTGTCCCTTGTTGTGAGCTGTCTGGTCACAGGACCAGGTTCCACATCTGAGGGGAGGCGGCTTACAATATGTAAAAAGGGCAGGAGGGGGACACTGCATAATTCAATTACTCTGGAACTACACATAGAAGAGAATGATAACGCTCTACATGGCCCAAAAGTTATAAAGACTAACTGGAGCTGTATTTATTTTGAAACATTACTATACCTTTGAGTGTAGCCTCATTACAGGAGACCAGCTGGGAATTTATCATTGCATGCATTCCCCTGCACTCTGATGGGTTGAGTTAAGGTAATGGTGACAGAAGAGGAATCAGACACACTGAAAATAGTGTACTAAGAGGAAGCGGAGCAGTTCTGGGGGCAAATCAACTGCATCACAAATGAGAAATAAAACTTACCACTAATTTTAAATGGGTCTTTAAAACCCTTGAATTCTAGAATACTTTCAAATGCATTGATAAACAATGAATTGCAGACTCCACTAGCATTTAACCCTTATCCCTCTGACGCTAAATGGTTTAAGGGGGGGGGGGTCAAAGCCCCAAGTAAATCGAAAGGAATTTGTGAATTGTAATCCTCCTTGTACAGTTACAGTGATACTCTTCTAAATCCTCCTATATAGTAATTCGCTAAGGATGTTTGTCAAAAGCAGTCATGCGCAGTAGAGATGGCTGCGTGTGCTGCAGTCATGTGCAGAAGAGACTGCCCGCGCCAAGAGGTCCCAGGAAGGTGTGCAGAGAGGACTCCAGTCTGAATTCGGAGCTCCTCGCACCGTATCAATGGCGGCGTGGTAAGTCTCTACAGCGGATGACTGAAGTGGTGGCACTGTGGCCCGTGTAAACGCGCTTTTCAACTATTTGTATATATTTCCGGTGTTACCATTCTACGACATTTGACTAAAAACCTTACGTGCAAGAGGGTAACAGCAACAAACCAAAAATTGTGAACGAAATGATCTCTTTGAAGGTTCACTAATTAACAAGTCATTAATCAATTAACTTTGTTCTTTAGATCACTATAGAAATATCTAGGGTCTTATGCACAAAAGAAAATATAATTCATTCTAGGGCAAACCACCTGCACCATAGGGGACAAATTAAAAAAAAAAAAAAAAAAAAAATACCACTGATTTAAATGGGCTCTTAGCCCCTTGTATGTTGGAGAACTTGCCACCTCATTAGCATTCAAAGGGTAAACGGTCAACTTAATGGAAATATGTCACTTACGATGAGCTCTGAATCACGGCCCATGGATATAACCGTTCTGTTCACAGTTCTCAGTAGCTTTTCCATTATTATCTGGACGTGCCGCTGCGTTGGTCCCTAAACACAGAAAAAAGAAAGAATCCAATGGGTCTCAGGTTCTCTATGCGTGTATTCAATTCAGTAATTGGATTCATTACAAGATAAAGGCTTGTGATGTGTATATATATATATATATGTACAGTGAACACAGTGTGGATCTTGTCTAAATAGCTTTAAAATAAACCTACCCTGCATAAGGGGAATTATAAGCTGAGAGTAAGTGGCTCTTAATTTATTATCAGAAACTCTTACTAAGGTAGATGTCTATTGAATAGCAGTTAATTATTTCTATTAACTTATCTGCTATTTTTTCTTCTCTCTTGTGTTGCAGTTTACAGTCTGATAAAGACTAGTGTCCTTTACTAGTCTTTCAGAACTTATGACGCCCAGTGCTTGTTGTGGAAAGTTGTGACCAGAAACATACTTCAACAGAGATCACATTTTTATATATATATATCTATATATATATATATCTATCTATATATCTATCTTAAAAGAGAAGGCAGTCACATGACAGAGAATTCTCCAGCTCTGCCTGCCACACCCCAGTGCAGCAGTAAGGATGAGATATGCTAATCTCCTCCTTACTGCCTGTTTCCAACATACATGTGGGTGTGATTTTAACATGAGTGGGCCAGGGAGAACAGTTTCACTGGCTGCAAGTAACATTGGGGAGTGTTTGCCTGCCCTCAATTTATCCTCTTAGTAAAACAATAATGGGGTGCTTTCTTTAACACACACCGCCAGCAAGAAGCCATTTCTCCCTCACAGCTTCCACATTCTTTCCTGAGCGGCACACAGACTTCTCTTACATCTTCATTCCCTCTGTCCCTCCCATTAACCCTCTCTCCGCTGTTTCATCCTACCTTTAACCCTTATAGCATGCTCACAAACTGGCCCATTCTGGGGAATGTTGTCTCACTGAGCGGAATGCTGAGCATGTACCCCCCAGTCACTCCTGTCAAAATCCCTGTAGAGATGTTCATATCCATCTCAGTGGCAAACTTCCTCACATTCACCAGCTTCTCCTCTGTCATGGTCTCATATTATCCCTTTGTTCTGTGTCCACTGTCCCTCTGAATCTCGCTTTCTCCACTCTCTGCTCTCACTCTCATAATGATTCTCCACTCTCTGCCATAACTAGCATAAACACTGCTTTCTTCTCTGTTCGCTCTCACTCACATGTTGGAAGCCTTCTCCTTGCACTTTACATTTACCCTACAATTCTCTACACCTTCCTCAGCTGTCCTTCCTGCAGGCAATCTCTCCCTTTGCAACACATCTCTCTTCCTCCGCATCCCATTTATTCCCTCCTCAGTCCATCTTCCCCTGTGGCAGACCATCTCCTCCACCCGCACATGATCACTCCCCTTCTCACCTCATCTCCACCTCCTGCACATCATGACTCAAACGCCATCTCTCCCCCCTCCGCAGTTAATTTCCCCCTCTTGCACCCCATCTCTTCCCTCCACACTGACTTGCTCCATGGGTGTCCTGTCAGCCTAGATTCTGTTCTTAATGCTGCTGGACTCCATAAGCCTTCTCTGCATTGCCCCTACTACTCGCCTGCTGTGTGGGCCTCCTGACGGCTTCTCCTGCCAGTCCGCTCTGTGAGCCTCCTGCAAGGCTGCCTCTTTTGCCTCCAAGTATGTGTGTGTATGAGGATTAATTACTATGTAGGGTTCACATCCCGCTGCTCTGCTCTCATGTCTGTACGAAGCAAGGCATTAGAGTGTAGCAGTGGAACACATTTGGGGTATGAGTTAGCGTAGGTCTTGTTCTGTTGCTACCACTGGACAATGGAGCACAGATGGGTCTCAGACAGTAAGTGTGTGTTTGTGTAACTGCCAGTGGATTAAGGCAGGAGTGTCAAGAAGTGTATGTGTGGGTCTGTGATTACTATTACATGGTGGAATACCTCTCCCTTAGCCCTGTCTCTTCTTGCAAGGGCAACAATGTGCCTTTTGTCAATGTGTTAAACAAATCAAGAGCCACTTATTCCTAGGATATAGCTCAGAGGTTCTCAACCCTTGCCCTCAGTGGCCACTAACAGGCCAGGACTTAGGAATGTCCCTGCTAGAACACAAGTGTGTTGATTAGATGCTCAGTGATATTGATTAACTCACCTGTGCTCTTAAAAGGAAATTCTCAAATCCTGGCCTGTTAGTAGCCACTGAGGGCGCGGTTGAGAACAACTGATATAGATCCTATAAACTATGGATGCTAGTCTAGACTACACTATAAAATAGAAGGAAGTCATGTGACAGCAGTAAGGAGTGATGAAATATGCGAACTTCCTCCTTGCTGGCTCTGTACAACAGTGCTGGAGTGGTACTCTTGTGAAACTCTGTAACGTCTTTTACATCCTTCACAATTTGACACTTTCTAAACATTGCCAGCTTGTCGTTTTGCCTCTTACACCCACCCTCTCACTTTCCTTTCATTACCGACACACACACACACACACACACACACACACACACACACACACACACACACACACACACACACACACACACTTACTTTCACACTCCCATTTGCCATGTCCTCCTCACCAGACCTCTCTCATATTTCATCACTCCTCTCCTCTCTTAGTCCTCTTAATCTGGCCGTCCATCACTTCATCTGCTCGCCCTCACATGCACCAGTCCTCTTTATGCCTTCCACTATTTACCCTCCATCTGTGCACATCACCACTTAAAAAAAAATGTCTACACTCTCCTCCTCAGCAGACCTCCCTCACACTGGGCCAATCCTCTTTATCCCTCTCACTCTTTCCCATCCGTCCTTTCACATTGCCTCTAAAGAAAATCTCCCCAGTCTCCACCTCACCATACCTTCTTCACATTCAGACACTTCCTCTTAGTCCTCTTCATCCGGCTTCATTCCCATTGTCAGCTGTTGACAAAACATATTCAACTATCCTGGAGCTGATAAACTCTGCAGTGGACTCCAGGTGTCAAGCACCACCTCTGTGTGCATCCTGCCACCATACACTTCCATGTATGATGACAGGATACACAGAGGCAGCAGTTTGCATCGTCAGACCAGTGCACTGTCTTTCAGATCCAGGACAGCCCTTATAGCATTCTCAGGGAGAGGAGGAAGAGGTCTCTCCTCTACCTCTAAAGTTTGGTAACGGCGACCCATTGAGGACCCTTACTGAAAACTTCTAGGGCAGCCACTGTCCGGACTCCACAGAAAGACCATCCAGAAACCCACACTGCCCACCAGCTGGCATTCAGAATATGTCATTAACCTTTTGACTGACAAGGGTGCAGAATTGCTATAATCTGTTTTAGGGAACATTAGCACCTTAAAAACAAAATAACTTATAAACAATTAAATATCATGTACCCCAAACTCTTTATTTAGTTCTACATCCCTAAAATTAAATCCTAAATATTTTTTTTCTAATGCAAAATAACATTGTTTTATATGCCACTGTTTGTTTTTCTCTTTGCAGACTTCTGTTACAATTAGTACCCACTGCTCTTCTTTTCACAAAAAGCTGTTATCTTGTTTAGGTTTACACACAACTACCATTGTGAGGACAGCATTTCCTGACACTTTTTTTTGCTGGTTTTTTTTTATTGTTTGTCATTCATTTTGTATGCAAATCTAGTCCAAGGGCTGTCTTAGTGAACTGCATTAGTAGTATTGCACTTCACTGACACAGGCCTTGCAAAACATGTACATACAAAACCCATAAGAAACAACATATATCACGTGGCGTTGAGTCCCTCCTCCTGGAGAGCAGGACACATATCAAAGACAGGGTCTTATGGGTGGAGGACTCCCTTCTCCAGCTCAACCCTCTTCCAGCCATTTACCCATAATTCATGTGACCGAAGCCACACAAATAAAGTGGGAAAGAGAAGAACAGCCTCCTCCAGCTTTTCACCCCACACGGCAATAACCTTGCAGAGGCAAAAATAGGTCTAACTGCTGCTCCAGAGGCGGCCAAAGCTACTCTGAGGATAGAGTCCAGCTTCTTATCAGCTGGCTCCTTTAAACCTACCACACATGCAAGAGGAAGAGCAATAGTCTTGGCAAACCATGCAGTAGGGGGTCCACGGTAGGTGGTGAGGCCCACTGTGCCAAAGCTGCCTCAGAAAAAGGGTACAGTTTTGAGAAACTTTTATTAACGAACAGTCATTTGTCCGCAGTCTTCCACAGTGCAAAAGGGGAGGAGAGATCATGAATAGTCTCTAGGAAGCCCCATTTGGCATGAGGAACAGTAAGTGAGGAGGATATGGTATGCCCCTGAGTTCTTAGCTCCACCTATAAGACTATGTCTTTCAGATGTATCCTGCCCTCCAGGAGGAGGGACTCAACCCCTTGGTACATGTGTTCCATATTGAACATAAGGGAAAAAAAAACAAACATTAAAAAAGGACAGCCAATGCAGTCACCACATAGTCTACCTATATAGTTTCTACATTATATTTGAAGTTGAAAATATGTCATAGATTGTCATATGAAGTCTGCATTTAGTTCTCACCTCTTCACAACAGGTAGTAAGGATCAACTCTCTGAAGACTCAAACTAATAATTTAAAGGGATGGAAATGTCCCACAAAAAATATATTGTAAATTGTAGTCCTTAAAAAGTTGACCAAAAAACAAAAAAATGTATCTCTCAAACCGCTATGGTTTGAGAGATATCTGCATTTAAAGTTTGTGATTTCCTGCTGTCAGCTGTAAAGCTGTCAGCAGGAGATCCATGTCGGCTGACATAGAGGCTCTGCAGCAGAGCCGCAATCGCGTTATTTAAAACGAATGACTTCATTGGAATGGTCTAAAAAGTGTACTTGTCGTCCGACATGGATCTCCTGCTGACAGCTTTACAGCTGACAGCAGGAAATCACAAACTTTAAATGTGGAATTCTCTCAAACCGTAGCAGATATGTTTTTTTGCTCTTTGGTCAACTTTTTAAGGACTACAATTTGCAAAATATTTTTTGTGGGACATTACTATCCCTTTAAGAGGATCAGCTTATTAAATGGAAATCCACAGCTATGGACTAAATAATTGTTGAATGAAAGACATAACTAGGTAAGTGCTTTTGTTAAACAAATTAAGAACTTCTTATTCTATAGCTATAGTTTCCCTTTAAAAAAATTCCAGAATGATAAATACGGCGAGTTAATACATTTCAGCACCGGTATCCTTCATGGATTTATATGGTTACTTAATGATGTTTCAATCTGGTTATCTGAAGGTGTATGTAGAGCGATAAAGACAGAGGGATATGCAAGTGACAGAAATTAATTACTAACCACATCTTTCCTGTAAAGGAGTTCTAAGATATTGCTGAGCAGCTGACAGCAAGCCTCTAGTTCTTCCTGTCTTTCCAAGTGATACTTCAGCTGATCTGTCATCATTGGAAGGAGGATATCTCTGCATTCTGAACAGGAATAAAATAAGGTTACATTTGTTACATAAAGAATATACAAATGAAATAAAATTTTCAAACAGATCAAACATGTAATAGCACTGACATTTCTACAACTTTTGCCTTGAATAAATCTGTACATAATAGAAACTGTACAAAGAGAAATGTCTGAAATGTGTAATATGTTCCCTTTCTTTGTAAGAAGTCAGCTTGCAATCGTCTCTCACTTGTGGACCAATTTACACCATGGCACTAAAATTGTAAGGCTGAAATGCACTGAGATATATTAGTTGTATGCTTCTAAACCTTTACACAACTGTGTTCTTTAATAAGCAGTAGCAGAACAAAGCATTAGGTGAAGAAGAGAGAGAGAGAAATATTATGGTTAGGTTTGTCAGAATTAGCACAATATAACTACACAAAGGGGAAAATTCACACTTGTTTAAATGGTCCTTATAAACCCCTGACTACCAGAGAAGTACCAAAAGCATTGTTCTCAATGCATCTGAGACCACTCTTGAGATCAATTCAATTCCCATTGAATTAAATGCATCTTGCATTTAATTTAATAGGAATTTGACTGCTTTTCTGTGGCCCATCTGGCATGCCCCAACCTTGATCCACTTTACTGTTTATGCATATTGCCTATTCATTTCTTAAAGGGACAGTATCACCTTATTTGACTTTACAAGTTGTTGACCCCTAGAAATATCCTACTGACTTTTGGAGTCGGAAAGGAATGTTTGTTATCTGCCTGGGGCTTAACTGGGACTGGCATAAATATGTTTTTATTGCTTTACTCTAGATAAACAATAGTGATCATAAGAAGGTGAACAAAGAAAAAAAATTATAAAAAAAATATTCAAGAAGTTAAAAGCCCATATTAAGTGAGAGATTGAAAAATATATTTTGTAGTGTATACACTGCTGGGCTCTCCCATCTCAGAGATGTTTTATTCAAAATTACTGCAGTTCAAACTTGTATTATTTTGGGTGCAGTTCATCCATGGATTTACAGTTATGTTTTTGCTACAGAGGTGTATGGAGTTTGATGGTCAACTAACCAAAGTTGTCTATAGACTGCTGTATGTACAGCACCTCCAAAAGAATTTCATACCACGAAAATGCCGCACCCAAAACCGCAACTTTGAGAAGCAACAATTTTTGAATTCAACATCTCTCAGCAGTGGGACTGTCTCATTTTAATCAAGATAAACTCAACATATTTATATTATATATATCCTATATAATAATTCGCTAGAAAGTTTGTAACGACACAGTCATGCACAGTGGAGACTGCCCGTGACAAGGCTGATACAGAGCCGGACGCTCCGAACAGCCAGTCTCTACTGAGCATGACTGCACCGCGACTGGCTGGCAGTGGCACTGTGGCCTGTGCAACAGGCTCTTCAAAGAGTGTGTGTATATATATATATATATATATATATATATATATATATATATATATATATATATATATATACACACACACACATAATATTAAAGGGATAGTATATATATATTGCCAAACAAACAGAGGTCTAATTAATCTGCATAGCTTTTAGTCCACGTAGAGCGGTATTTCAATACTATCCAATTTGTAGTTCATGAGTAATTGGATTATAAAGTATCCCCTTCCTGCCCCTTTTACCCATTTTAAGCTGCCTCTCCTCAGATGTGGACTCCGGTCATTAGACAGGACAGCTCGCAGCAAAGGTCAATCTTCATGCAGTGATTATGAGGAAAACCCCTTGAAGAAGGAAGGCAAGATTTTCCTTATGCTCACTGAAGATTGTCCCTCCCTGTGCTCCATCCTGACCAGCTTGGAGAGGCAGCGTTATGTAGATAAAAGGGGTGGGAGGGGGATACTTCGCTCTACGTGGACTAAAAACTATGCAGATTAATCTGAGCTATTTGCACATATTACTACTGCTTTAAATATTACTATCCTTTTAAAATAATGAACAATTTGGGTAGTGCTTATATGACCTCTAGAGTGCAGATGGTTTGGTCAAAAATTGCTCACTTTTGCCTTTATCAAGGAAGCCAAAATGTTTTAATATCTTTAACCCTTTGAGTGTCAAATGTATTGCTTACCCCTCTGGCACTCAAAGGGTTAAAAACAATCTGTAAAAATAAAAGAGTCACGTCTACATTGTATTGCTCACATCTCCAGTGCTCAGAGAGTTAACCTTATCAATCTCGAGCCCTATTGGATGCTAGACACATTGAGAATCAATGTAATGGAGACATCTCTACCATGCAAGGGGAACAGGTATAATATCAAAACCACCAGGCTACCACTACAAATGTATAGTCAGATAGAAATAAATACCTATGAAGGTATAATGACAAAATGATTACTGACATGAATAGGTGTACATCTGCTCACTTGCTGTTACTGCTAATTCAAAGTGATTTACAATGTGGTGATGGGTTCTGTGCGCAATATTAATCTCTATAAAATAATGCTAAACAGACACTCTGCACTTGTAAGTGATGTGACACACAGCAGGAGGCCTGAAGTAAATGCCATTGAAAAATACAATTCATGGGTTGAAAATATTCTTTTTAGAACATGGCAAAAAAGAAAAAACTAATACCTCTTAATAATAGCCCCCTACCTACTTTACTATAGCCAGAAAATCTAACGGCCTTTATGAATTGTGCATTGTGCCATTGTTCAAGAGATAACATCTTCGAATAGTCTTATATGTCGTCGCTGGAAGCAGCCATGAAGTATATTAGCAGAACCACAAGACCATAAACCTTTGCGTGACAGAGAGGTATACATCGCATTGTGTTGCAATACGTTGGATCTCTCTCAGGCACTCAAAGGGTTAAACTCTGCTCACAAAGGTTTCAGTAGGTACATGAACTCTGTCTTCTTCAGTTTTAAAAATGATCATTAATTGTCACGTCCGCCTACATGGACTTAACATCTCTAGTAAATCCTGGATGTTATTTCTTGAGCATGGGGGGGGGGGCAAGGACAAAATTCATAGGGGATAATAGGACTGCCTGGCCATAGTAAGGTAAGTGGGCTGTTAGGAGGTGTTGGTTCTCTTTTAACCCTTTGAATGACAGTATTCAACGCATTGTGTTGCAATACGTCGGATACGTGTCTGGCACTCAGAGGGTTAACATTTATTTTTTAGTGGTGTCAAATTTGTCATGTTCTGTCCTCAAGATCTCTCCTAGAAATTATAAATAAAATAGTAATCTGAAACAGATAAAACAATATAAAGAAAACTATAGACATGGAAGATAGAAGGGCAGCCAGTAAAGCCATTATATACATACCTGGGATCATTTAACCCTTTCACTGAGTGACCATGAGAGGGGTGCACAGCAGATAGCTTCATAATGTGTTGGATGCCCCTCTGACATTCAAAGGGTTAAATGAAATCTGGAGCTATTTCTGGGGCAATCTAACTGCACTTTAAGGGTCAAAACATTGACACAAATTTAAAATTGGCTTTTAAAATAACCAATTAAATCAGTGGGACTTTGGGGAATGTTCACATTACACCTACTGTGCTGTTTTCCCCAGGAACTGTCCCACTTTGAAATAATGCCCATTAACCCCTTAATGACTGTCCATGTGTGCACACGGCCGGCGACCACGGAGCATTTTTTTTTATCCGATTTAGGGCTCCCCAAACGGCATGCAGCTGGGAGGGGAGCCCTTAAATCCATGACGGTCCTAGCACGTCATGGGTCCTCATCACATGTTGGACCCATGACATGCCAGAACAGTCATGGGTACTTTAAGGGGGTTAAGTCCAACTCGCTTCCTGCTTGCCAAAACCCAGATATGTGCAAAATACACTAAAAGGAACCTTTAACAAGCAACAGCTTACACATATAACTTCTTGAACACACACACAAGACAAGCTGGTCTCCCTCCTACACCTTCCTGGTAGAAATGACACTGATTTAGGGATTAAGGAAGCAGTGCACTGGTGCACCCAGTGTAGTAAATGACACTGAAATTGCTCACCCTGAAAATATATTTGGAGAGTGTCCAACGTTTTTACCCGGGTACATTGACAGTCTGCCAACAACAGCTTCAAGACACAAGCGAGTCAGTCACCAATTAATTAATCAAGGAAATCCTTACATCCTGGCCTGTCGGTGGCCCATGAGGACTGAACTTAGACATCCCTGGTTTAGGCGATAGTTTTATGTATGTCATTTTATTTAACCCTTTGAGTGTAAACCAATGTGTTGCATATCCCTCTGGCACTCAAAGGGTTAAAGTTTTACAATGATGGCTAGAATAAACTTAAGCCAGATGCCTATATTTTGCACTAGACACTATGTTGTTGAAATTAATTGGATACCTCTCTAGCACGCAAAGGATTTTTTAAAATTATATATTTTATTTAATTTTTAATTTAATTTTTTTTTTTTTTTTTTTAATGAATCCCTGTTCTCCAATTACTAAAAAATAATTAGGATGAAGGAAGAGAATGAGCGAGTGAGATGGGTGGGTGGACAGTATGCAATGTTTGTATCTGGTACAGAAATTGTATAAACTCACAAAAAAAAAGAAAAAAAAATCTAATAAATCGCAAACTATAGATATTATATGACATTTTGAAAGTGCCTTTAAATGAACCTACATTTTTGTGATAGTTCCACTTTAAAAGGTTAATTTATGAATGTGTACATCATTGGCTAAAGGTCCCATTATTACATATTATTAATTAATACACATATTTACAAAATGCAGACGTCCAACAAACCTTGTTTCTCACTTACCAAGCTGAGCGAACAGGTCACTGTGTACAATTTCAATTAGGCAGTACAGTTTCTGTCGTACAAGGCGCTCTTTTGGAACATTTAGGATGAATTCTGTAAACAGTTTGCTGAGAAAATTGTAAGAATTAAGATAAGGAACTTGAAAAGAATACCAATAGCAACATTACAAGAAAATGAAATCATACAGAAAATGTACATTATTTTGAAAGCTGTATTATTGTGAAGATATCTACATGGAAAAACAATATTACTGTGACAAGATATTATTATTGTTCTTCAGTTTAAAATTGTCACGATACGCACAGCTACATAATGATGAGTGACCATATTATATTAGGTAAACACCCTCATCAAGGCTACATAAACAGAGTGAGACAGGGTGTGAGAGAGTGTAAGATGATGCAACAGCAAACGTGTGCAAGCATACCTCCCAACATTTCAAATTGCCAAAGAGGGACACTTGTGTTTTATGGGGTGTGGCTAGTGGGAGGGGCATTACCAAGAATTTTTAGTCTATTTCATGACCTATTAACACCTCCTTGTGTAACCGAATAAATGACTTATAACAAGACCAAAGTATTTTATTTGCTCAGACTAATTTATTAACACATATACTGACGTTTAAACAAACAATAATATGAGTTTTATTGATGTAGAGCAATATCATACACTTCTAAACACACCACACAGTCTGACCTCCTAAAAAGAGGGCCATCAGGTTGGGAAAGAGGGACAGAGGGATTTGGGTCTAAAAGAGGGACTGTCCGCCTAAAGAGGGACACTTGGGAAGTATGTGCAAGAGCTAGAGTGCATTTGAGTGTTCCTGTGTCACTTATTGCTCACACTGAGACGGAGCAAAAGGAGAACTGTACATCATAGTTTATCAACTTTTGGGAGTTGAGAACCAAGGTTCCAACAGTTTGAACATTATGCAATTGATAAGCAGCAAGAGGGCCAACCAAATCCTTCTTCACAGCTCACAAGATGCCAGTGAGACAGCCCAGCAGTGGAGAGAAAGGTATTAAAGGGTCAGTAATGTCCCAGAAAAAATATTTAGCATTTCGTAGTGCTTAAAATTGAATGCAAAAAACCCTATTTCTCAAGCCGCTATCATTTGAGAGATATATGCTTTCAAAGTTTGACGTTTCCTGCTGTCAGCTGGTTTGCAAGCACACTTTGTAGACCATTCCAATGAAGTAATTCTTTTTAAATAATGCAATTGCGGCTCTGTTGGTTGAAGAGTCTCCGTGTCGGTTGACATGGATCTCCTGCTGTCAGCTTTACAGCTGACTTCAGGAAACATCAAACTTTGAATGCAGATATCTCTCAAACCATAGCGGTTTGAGAGAAAGTGTTTTTGCATTGAATTAAACTTTTTAAGCACTACAAAATGCTAAATATTTTTTCTGGGACATTACTGTCCCTTTAAAAAGCAGCAGCAGATTATGGTGATGACCATCAATAATAAGGCAGGCTCGTTTGTAGTTGAGCATCTCTGCCTAGTTTGTTTACTCTCGGGGTTGATCACCCTAAGGGTAACAGGGGAATCCCTTGCTCACCACAGTGCCTACAGAGATTGGTTACACCTCACTGACGAGGTCCAACAAGGACAAAACGTACTTCTAGGGTTGGATGCTTCTCTTGTTTAGAGATTAATTGCCTGGCACTTTGTGGCTGGACTGCTATTTGGGCAGGACCAGTATGAGGTGCTTTAGGAAATTTCCTCTATGTATAAGATACTAGTGAGCTAAAAGTGACTTTACCCTGGGTAGGACACCACACTCCTATAGAGCTGCTCAATACTAGGGAAGTCTCATTCCTAGTTGAGCATCTCTGACCAGTTTGTTTGATAATAGTAGTAATAATAATAATAATAATAATAATAATAATAATAATAATAATAATAATAATAATAATAATATGAATAACAATAATACAATAATAATATTAATAATAATGCCTTACCTTAATTCTTTTGGATCAAATACAAGTTTCACATCATTTACAATTGTTGGCAAATATCTCAGTGCAGCCCCCTAAATCAGAAAGACAATATTGTAATTGGATTACATAGAGTCATTATACAGTCTGGAACATATTCTAAAATTAAATCTATATGCACTTTATTTATGGGATAGATATTAACCGTTTAAAGACAAATTGTCACTGTACAATATTTAATTCTGTGACAATGACATTTAGTTTATAACTAGCATAAGTGGCCCGGTATTGCCCAGGGTGTGCGATATACAGACGCCCTATAGTGATGCTGATGCACAAGGAAAACTGGAGTCAATCTCGGGTAAACCAACTGCACCCCAGGGAACAAATAAAATTCCTCCTTGATTTAAATTCAGCTTTTAACCCCTTGACTACTAGAGAGGTATTCCAAGACTGTTTCGCCCTATAGCACAGTTGGAATGATCCAGAAATGCTCCACTTTGCTTCTATACACAAGGCCCACAGTCTCAGTTGCACAACCACCAACTTGCTTTTTTGCTGTTGCCTTGTTATTACTGTACTAACCATTCCCTCACATTCCTGCTCTCTCATTGCTTAGCTTTCTTAATCAGGGCTTCTCTTGAGAGACAGAGGAGTGTGCAATGCAATGCGTACCCCTCTGGCACTCAAAGGGTTAACCCTGTGTCACATCTTTTTTGTTTCGGAGGAAGAGAAAAAACCAACCAACCAACCCTAATAATATAATTAAGGTAGGTGTGTGTGTGTGTGTGTGTGTGTGTCAGTGTGTGTGTCAGTGTGTGTGTGTGTCAGTGTGTGTGTGTGTGCGCGTGCGTGCCAGTGTGTGTGTGTGTGTGTGTGTGCGCGTGCGTGCCAGTGTGTGTGTGTGCGTGTGCGTGTGCGTGTGTGTGTGTGTGTGTGTGTGTGTGTGTGTGTGGGGGGGGGGGGGGGGTTAGTGTCAGTGTGTGCATGGGTGTGTGTACAAGGGGATTCTGTTTCCAAAAGGCAATGGTATTTTTCCATGGATTAACATTCTATCTGCAGTGGAACTAACGGTTACGATTCTCAATAGTGTTCTGAGCTAGGAAGGCATCCAGTATGTGCATTTCCTAATTAACTCACAATATAAATATAATTTTATGTTTGAATTTAAACTGCCATTTCATATCTTCTGTGACACTGACACTTGGTCAGTACAGCAAGTCTATGGGCCTTATGTATGAAGGCATACATGAAGTGGGCCAGTTCTGGAGCAAACCAACTGCACCACAGAAGACAAAAAAAAAAATCCCAAAGTTACCACTACATTAAATGGTACTTTTTAACACACTGAGTTCTAGAGACTGCTTCATGATGCATTGGAGACCTCTCTAGGAATTCAGTTGGTTAAAAAGTGCCTATTAAATCATTACGAGTGTGGGATATTTTACATGTCCCCTACGGTGCAGTTGGTTTGCCTCAGAATGACTCCATTTTGCATTCATACATAAGGTCCTATGCGTCAGAGCCTGATACACAAGACTTTCACTGAGGGGGGAGAATGTTCCATTCAATATAGCAAAAACCAGATGGGTAGAATGACATGGCATGTGCCGTTTATGTCTGCAAATCATAAAGAAGGACTGGCCAAAATCTAAGTGGTACTATAGTGTATATGTGTACAGCCTAATGCAGTTAGCGTACCACAGAATTATTCAATTTCTTTTTCACTAACATATGGCCCCAAGGATGCACCGCAATTCAAAAGGTAAATATTGTATATGAATTAACAGAGGAGTGTGCAGTGCATTGCTTCACAATGGTTATACATTACTCTGGTCCTTAAAAGGGTTAAATCAAAGACCACAATGTCCCAGATTTTTTTTCTGCACACACATTTCAGTGTTAATATTTTGTGTATTTTAGCCCTTTGAGTGCCAGAGGGGTACGCAAAGCGTTGCTTTGCAATGTGTTGTGTACCCCTCTGGCACTCAAAGGGTTAATATAAAAACCTGCCGTTTAGAATTGCTACTTATTCTTAGAAGGACCACAGGAGTGTGCAACACACTGCAAAGCAACACTCTGTACACCGCACAGGTCTGTAAAGAGTTAAAAAGAGTGAAGATACTTTTAAAGCCCCA
This sequence comes from Rhinophrynus dorsalis, assembly GCA_037306005.1. NCBI lineage: Eukaryota > Metazoa > Chordata > Amphibia > Anura > Rhinophrynidae > Rhinophrynus > Rhinophrynus dorsalis. The sequence continues at coordinate 67,842,076 of CM074724.1, forward strand.
GTATGCTGTTAGTTATACTAAATAATCTGTTTGATGTTAGGCCTGTACCTCTCCTGGGGACTAAATCTGATAGCAGTTCTAAAGGCACGTCCTTATGATGCCTGAAGAATTCTATTCACAACACACACACAGGGACCCGACACTCTCTTGGGGTGTAATTTAGACCTGTGTTTGACGTCAGCTAAAAGTAGAATTCATTAGTGTCTATCCAGGAATCTCAACATGGAATTTCTGCACTTTAAATCAAACAAACAACTTGTGATGCTCAATTCACGTATAACTACTGCTGACTGTATTTTGTCATGACTGAAATATATATCTTTGTCTTACTGGCATATGAAGTCACTGGGATAATGGTGCAATCTCTCGGTGTACTGCCTTATTCTCGTTATAATGATTACAGTGCCATTAATAATTACATCATGAATGAAAGTGTTTGGTACACAGAGAGGCTGATATACTAAGGAGAATGGGGAAAACAACTGCACTATAAATCCCACTGATTTAACCTTTTGAGTGCCAGACGTGTGTACAACGCATTGTGCAATCCTTTGAGTGCCAATGTATTGGTGACCTCTCATTCAGTGGGTTAAAATCTTCATTTAAATCAATCAGGACTTGGGGAATCTCTATTTGTCCCCTATGGTACAGTTGGGTTGTCCCAAAATTGCTCTAGTTCTGTGTATCACATTGATCTGGGAATGTAAATATGCACATTGTAAAATCATCCTCTTACAGGAGGAATCTATATTATATTACACATACCCGGTGTTTGCCTGTGGCCTAATTTTGTCTTCCAGCTTCCCAGTATTTACAGAAAGGAACCTATTTAACACTGTGATCAGCTGGACAGAGGCGTGAGGCTAGGTGAATACAACATATACATGGCTGCTTTTCTCACAAATAGGAAGGGGATACCAGTATGTACCTCTTACATGTATCTTTTACAGGAGAACCAACCTCTCTTAAAAAAAAAAATTGCATCCACTTAAATTACTATGCCTTGAAATAGCCTTATTGAATTATGCCCTTGTGTCTTTGTTCGAGAGATGACATTTTCAAATCAGTCCTGAATGTCATGTTCAAGACAGGACATTTGTTCGTAATAGCAAAGGACGTCAAATCTAGCTTCACTGCACATGGCAATTTTTAGCCTTTAAAGACCAGAGGTGTGAGCAGTGCATTCCTTTGCAATGTGTTGAGCACCACTCTGGTCTTTAACCCCTTAATGTCAAATAACGTGGCAGGACCATAATGCAACTCCATCTTTTGAGGATGGATGACCGTCTTGGTACATCATAGGTAAATGATTGCAGTGCACCTCAGGGTGCGCTGTGATCATTGCAGGGAAGATATAACTGACTGCTCCAGTACTGGTGCAGTCAGTTCTAACCATTTCAAAGGGGCTCAGCACATGTGAACACTGGTACTGGGATCCCATGCCAGTGGGACCACATTACAGCGACAATGTTCCTATACATTGCCTTTGTCACTGTTCTCTGCCTCTCGTCTCCTCCTCACTGTGAGAACACAGCTCCCAAAGTCTCAAATGGCCAGAGAGGGGGGACACTTCTGTTGTGCTGGGAGCAAGACTGGTGGGGAGATCTTAAAAAAAAAATACTTTGATCCATGACCATACCTGGGAACTTTCAGTTGAGGGCTACCCAGAGGGTAGTCCTCTGTTCACCAGGGGGTAACAAAATGGCGCTAATCGCGTCAAAAAGGGGCGGGGCTTAACTCGAGTGTTGGGGGGGACTTAACCCTTTGAGTGCCAGAGTGGTACGGAATGCATTGCAAAACAATGCATTCCGTACCACTCTGGTACTCAGAGGGTTAAATGTGTCACACATAAGGCTGGGGACAGAGGCACAACGGGAGAAAAAGCAGATGTGGCAGAGTTTCAATAGAAACTACCCACATCCGGAGGAATCTGCCTTTGCCCCGGAGACCCGGTAAAGCTCTGTCAGAACCGGAGTCTCCGGGGCAAATCCGGAGAGTTCCCAGGTATGTCCATGACCTACTGACACCTCTCTGTGTAACCAAATAATTGATTTAGAGTAAGACCACAATATTTTATTTATAGAGAATAATTTATAAACACATATACTGAAGATTAAACAGTGTGAGTCTTATTACAAGTGATACACTTATATACACAGACTGCTCTCCTAAACGAGGGATGCCAACGTGGGAAAAAGGGACACCCCCCTTAAAGGGACACTTAGAAGGCATGAACGAACGGCCATACCTTTTATCCAGTCTCTGTTAAAAATGCATTAATTGTGAAACAGTCATCACAGGATGGGTTACATATATAAATATATAAAATGAAGGCCCTTCTTATCCTTAAAAATGGTATACAAGTCAAGTGGGTATAATAAATGAACATAGAGGGAAAATATGCTCGAATAAAGGCATGCTAAAAAGGCCAAAATTACAAAAATAGAAAAGTACTCGCCATCAAAGGGTTAAGTAGGCTCATGAACTCTGCCTGTTTCAGTTTTAAAAGCTGCCTGCAACTGTCATGTCTGCCTCCACTGATACAAAATCAAACACTGATTTAAAGTGATAGTAATGTTTCAAAATAAAAGTAGCTCCAATTAATTTTCATAGTATATGGGACATGGAGATTGTTATTTCAATACTGCCTGAGTTGTAGTTCAAGAGTAACTGAATGATAAAGTATCCCCCTCCCACCCCTTTTACTGATATAACACTGCACACCTCAAAGAAGCAAGACTGTCCAGATGGACTGCAGAGAGGGACAATCTTCAGTGAGTAATAGGAAAAACCTGTTAAGGGAGGTAGGGTTTTCCTTATGCTCACAGTAAGAAGATTGTCCCTTTCTGTGAGCTGTCGGGTCCCAGGACCATATTCCACATCTGAGGGGTGGTGACTTACACTAGGTAAAAGGGGTGGGAGGAGGATACTTTATCATTAAATTACTCTTGAACTACAACTCTAAATAACACTCTCCATGGCCCAAATGCTGTGACTATTAATTGGAGCTGCTGTTTTTGTGAAACATTACTATCCCTTTAAGGTATTATCTCTCGAACAAAGACACCAGAGCAAAATTCAAAGAAACAATTTGGATCCATTGGCCACAGTAATAGAATTCTGGGTTATAATTAGGTGGTGTTAGTTCTCCTTTAATAAATATCCCCAGGCACTATATAATTAAAGGATGAACTTGCATCACATTTTCTAGCACAATTATTTTAATCAGATATAGTAGCATGTCTTTGGTAACACTGGAAGAGCGATCCCTGAAACTAAATGCATTTTTTTTAATAATGCATGAAATAATTAGCAGTCATTTACATTTTCACCTCAGAATTACTACTGGGATAGCAGTTGATTAAATAAGAATTATTGTCAAGCGTAGCAATGTAACGCCATGACATTCTAATGGAAGAGGGAGCAGCTTAGAGGGTAAACAAGTGAGGGTTCTGTACCAAGGCAGAGGTGGGCAACCCGTGGCACCCAAGCTGTTGTTGGACTTTGCAAAATATGAGCTATTTTTGCAAAAGTTGAGCAAATAAACTGCAAAATGGGGTAGGGAGAGAGACTGAAAACTGCCATTGCTTTAACCCTTTGAGTGTCAGAGGGATATGGAAAGCATTGCGTTGCAATGCGTTCCGTACCCCTCTGGCACTCAAAGGGTTAAATGGAGATTTTTAACCACATTATTTCTAGAAAGACCTCTAAAACATTTCCCCCTCTCCCTCCCTGTCTGTCCTGTTAGCATACAAGGGGTTAAAAGCAGCATTTAAATCAATGGGTATGGTTATTTATCTCCCTCATCTTTAATATAGTAGTGATATGCAGGCACAATGCTGCAGAGTAAAGGGCTAACACTGATGAAAATTTGGATGTGCACCAATATTATGCGTATTTGCTTTTAGCTATTTTGGTCAAAATTGGTTGCACTTCAGCAAGTTTAAATGTGTTTTTTTTTTCCTTTGGGTGTGCTTACCAAAACCTGGACTGGAATTATTTATCCCCCTATGCCACAGTTGGTTTGCCCCTAAATAACTTCTCTTTTCTTATATGCATAAAATCATTTGAGGCCATGTTCAGGAAGTCGGTGAGGAGCAATTCTGGAGCTAACCCAGCTGCACCATAGGGAACAGGTAAATTCACAATGGTTTAAATGGGGCTTTCAACCCCTTGGATACTAGACTGGTCGTCAGTGCAAAGCAAAATATTCAAGCTATGGAAAGCACCATTTAAATCAATGGGAATTTGGGATTTTTTTCCCCACTACGGAGCAGAAGGTTTATTCCAGAAATGTTCCCATCATGCTCTGTGACTCATTCATATTCCTCTGTGCGCTGAGGATGATACCCTGAAGATATGACCTATTAGGGATAATGGAGCAAGAGCACTACAGGGTCAGCAAGAAAAGGAAATTGTACCACTCCAATTAATTCAAATGACGTGAATTATACAAGAAGCAGATTGTGTCTCTGTCACTCACAGGGTTAAAGTCCAACATGCTAATCAAAACAGCATATCTTTTGCAGCGATGCAAATGGACTCTGTTTAATATGAAACTAACAGGATTTATTATGTAAAAGCAAGGAAACTAGTATGTATAATGATGGAAAATCTAAAGCACTCAAAAGGTCAAATGGGTTATATATATATATATATATATATATATATATATATATATATATATATATATATATATATATATATATGAAAAGCACGGTGCCTTAGGAAAAAGTATAACTCAAACTTAGCTATAAAAGTTGAATAAGGTCAAAGTCTTTCAACCAAATTAATCAGATAAAGGATTACTGTGAAGTATCTGAATTTCAAAAAGGTGAGTATCGAAAGCTGAAAAGTGGAACTAAAATGGCTGAAGACGACCTATATATACACACATCACACCACACTACAGCTGGTGGGGTAAAAATATACAAAATGTCAAAAATGAGGCACTCACAGGACTCACAGGAAAAATGTTTACTGATCCTTAACCCTTTGAGTGCCAGAGGGGTACGCAGCGCATTGCAAAAGGATATGTTCTAAAGAACCATGGAGTAATTCTGGAACAAACCAATTGCACCACGGGTGAGATATAAAAATTGCCTTTGATTTGAACGGGGACGTTAGTCCCAAGAACACCAGAGAGTTCTCCAACTCCTTGCTTAGCAGTTGGTTTAATCCAGAATTACTCATCTCTCCTCTGGAACATAAGGCCCTGTGTGAAATAATTGCTGTCTTCACTCTAATTGTTCCTTATTATGCATTTATTGAGAGCTATTACATTCAGCACCTCTGTACATCAGGAAAAAAACGTAATGATATGAATACTAATAATTATTGTGATAGACATAAACAATAAGGCAGCTGGCGATTAGTAAACCTTACAATCTACAATTTACTATTATTTTATTTCTCTCTCTTCTGAATTCAGAAGGGAAGATCTCCTGATGACAGCTCCCTACTGTCAGGTTTGTCCCTAAGGGTGCAGACCTGCTGATGAAGCCATGGCTTTGCCTAACTGGATCAGTGGAAGCCCAAAAGTGATTGGGAAAGAAGCCCCACCTCGGGTTCTCTCCCGCCAACCCAGTTTTACAGTTAAGAGCCATGTTCAGAATCTACACATCACTGCAGGTCCATGAGATTATTAGGGAAGGGATTATCTATCCAAACTGGCAGCACACGGGGCCAGTTCTCCTGACCCACCAAATGGATGAAAGGAGACATTCTGGGGATACACAGCAAGTCTGCTACTATTACATACCACAAGGAAACCTCAGAAGTGTGCCCTTTGATATTTCGTTTTAACCTTTTCAGTGCAAGAGACGTATGGAACACACTGCAAAGCAATGCATTTCATATCCCTCTGGCACTCAATGACAACATCTTTCCATTTGCTAGAATGGGGGGGGGGCAGTCTACAGCCTTTCAGCCACTGTCCAATTGCAACCGCCATCATACCCAGCTGGCCACTGACTGAAGATGACGGAGGGTACAGTCCAATGACAGCTGGAGGGCCAATAAAAACACCTGACTACACTGTTCATACAGCTTTCATACATTACACTTTAACATCAGCCTCCCTCATTTGATAATCTGTGTCAACAGTTTAACCCTCTGAGTGCCAGAGAGGTATGCAATGCATTGGGTACCTCAACTGGCAATAAAAGGGTTGACTGAGTGTCAGAAGTGAGAGCAACACGTTGCTTTCAAATAGTTTGCATAACTCTCTGAAACAAAAGGGTTACATTTTTTTTAAATATATATATATATATATATATATTTAGGGCTTTTCCCAATGGGAGAGTTTTAATGTGCAAGATTTTACAACTCAAAATTATCTTTTTAAGCAACAGTGCCAACTGGTAGGAATTGTTTTGCTGCAGATCCTCCGCGGGTCCGAGACCGGATTCCCCGTCCGTCAGCTAGAACGCTGACATCAGGGGAGAGGGGAAAAAAGGAAAACTTTGAAAGCGGATCTCCCTCGAACCATAAAGATCTGAGAGATGTCACTGGGCTCATTTAATTCAGTTTTTTAAGGGCTACAGGATGGGGGATAGTAAAATTTAAGTATTACTGTCCCTTTAAGGGGTTAACTCCCTGTGAGCCAGAGTGGCAAGTAATGCATTGCAGAGTAGAGCTGTACAGATTGTATAAAGGTTAGTTTACACTGGACACCATTGGCCCGATGCAGGAAACATGTTCAATCTCTATTTCCTGTGTGAAAACCACTAGGGAATAGGTTTGCGCATGATTTTGTTGAATTGCGCATGAAAATTCAAGATTAGTGAACGGCTGCCTATATTTTTTGTGGGCGTGGCCAGGATTAATGAATCTGTGTGAGTGGAATAGCAAATGCTCCTAATGCAGGAACTGCTACTGCGAATGAATTTATACGTCTGTGTACTGTTATCGGAAAATGGAATTTTTTATGCGCAACTCAAGAAGCGTTCGGTATTTAGTTTCCGGATTAGAACAATGCGCAAAATCTATTTGTGCACAAAAATTCCTTTATCCGATGTGAACGTTTCTTGCATCTCTCCACATGAGTCACAAATGTAAAACACAACATAGCACAGATAAAGGACTGTGCAATCTTGAAACATAGTCCCAAGTGTCTATTCATGCATATAAATAGTATACAATTACAATATACAGCTCATTAAATAAGCTATGAATGATAATTAACAATTAAATAAAAATACTGAAGGCAATAAACATTAACATAAAAATAAATCCTAAGAAATTGACAAAAGAAATAAGGCAATATAAAAATTGTATAAAGTACTGAGTTTTAACCCTGTGAGTGCAAGAGGTATCCAACACATTGCAATGGATACTTTTAACCCTTTGAGTGCCAGAGGGATACGCAACGCATTGCAAAGCAATGCACTGCGTACCCCTCTGGCACTCAGAGTTAACCCTTTGAGTGCCAATCAGAAAGCTCACACAGTGGGTTATGATTCTGTATATGACAATAAGGAAGATAAATAGATAAATATACAGTTGTTTTTAAAAAAACACTATGTTGTTAAAGTGGATTTATCACCTTGAATTCAAGCAAGCATATTTAAAAACATAATTAACCCTTTGACTGCCAGAGGGGGTACTGCAAAGCAATATGTTGGATACCCCCACTGGCATTCAAAAGGTTAATAACAGTGTATGTATCATGTTAAACAGACCAGCAGATGTGTAGTTTAGGAGATACATTTATTTCAGTATGGTGAGCTCTCTGAGTGCTGTACCACATGCTAATTTATGCTAATTAATCTTTTCAATACAGTTTAATATGCAAATAAAGTTTTCTGATGCACGGGGAGACTCATTTTATTTTTAGGGTTGGACTTTAGGCTAACATAACACACAGGCAGTTCTGAAGAACGTTTTCAAACAAGCAAACTAGAATTTAAGGTGACAGGTCCACTTTAATGTAATCTGAATGCTTGGGAATGCATTGTCAAGCAGTGTGTTGGAGAGGTCTAGCATTTATGGAGTTAAATACCGTCTGAGGAGAATTAGCTAGGACTGTCATTCAAAAACCAGGTGATTGATTCATTCATAAAAGCGCAGAGCTGCGCTTCTCATGAATGAACCCGGTGACAGGGTTCACTACAAACACTTCTACTGGTGATTCATGCTTTGGAGGGGGGGGTATCAGGAGGGGTCCTGATGCCCCCTCTAGAGGTTTGAAATATATGTATATTAATAATAAAGTGCATATAACCTATGTTACACATAGGCTATATGCGCTTTATTAAAAACTAAATTAAAAGCCCGTGTACACGGGCCACAGTGCCACCCAACAGCCCTGGCTGGTGCCTGGAGCCTCTCTGCTCACCAAGCGGTCTCAGGAAGGTGCGCAGAGAGGACTCTGGTCCAGGAATTCGGAGTGCACCACTCTGCATCAGCCGTGAAGTTTGTCAATCTGTACTGCGCATGACTGCAGCGCGGGCAGTCTCTACTGAGCATGACTGCAGCGTGTGCAGTCTCTACTGCACATGCCGGCATTGTCGTCCGCATGGATTATCTATCACACTGGATAGGTGATTCATGCTAGGGGGGGTATCAGGACGGGTCCTGATGTTCCCCTTGAAGTCTGAACTATTTTTATTTATTTTTTTTTTAATAAAATGCAATATAACATTAATTACATTTATACAGGCAAGGTATGCAGCCGCATACCTTGCCTATTAACCCTTTGAGTACCAGGGGGCACCAAATGCACTGCAAAAGCAATGCGTTGCTACCTCTCTGGTACTCAAAGGGTTAATTATGCAATACATATACAAGGAGGGTGTATGTCAAATAAAATTGGTGTATGTTAGCATAAAATATACAAGGAGCAGTGTATGTCATAAAATTGGAGAATGAACAATGTTGGATGGGAGCAATATTTGTTGAATTAAAATAGAGAAAGAAGGTCGGATGGGAGCACTATGTCAAAATTCAAAGGGGGGGGTTAATATGTCGAAGGGGGGCACTCTATGTCAGGTTTCTATAATGTGGGGAACAGCACCATTGTGGGTTAACCCCATGTACACTGCTTGACAGTGGCCATGGTGATTGCTGGCTAGCAGTGGGCAAGGGCAAAAGGCTGGAGAGGGTCAGACAGTGTACATGGGAATCTGTGGTTACCAGTGGTCAAGGGAACAAGTGTGGGAGCCAAACAGTGTATATGGGGTTCTATGGCTACCACTGGGCAAGGGAACAAGGCTGGGAGGGGGGGGGTGGTAGCCACAAATCCCCATAGATGCTGCATGACCCACAGTCTTGTTCCCCTGTGAGTGCACAACATGTTTAACAAATGATACATAGGTTAGGGGATAATTGTGTAGTGCTTGGTGTTCTTTTTTTATTTTAACCCCTTTGAGTGCCACAGGGGTAAGCAATTCACATCCCTATGATACTCGATGCTGTCCATGGTACAGAAACTGTTCTCTCAACTCACCTACTGGCCAAGTAGGGAAGAAGAGAGAATGCTATTCAACTTCAGAATTGTCGTAGTGTTGGAGATGTGAGAAGGGAGGACATCCCTTCCATACTGACAGCACTTCAACAATCCTGTATGTTAATAGGGACCTTCTTCACCACTCCCCTTGCATCTGTCAATTTTAGCGAATATGTGGGTGTGCGTACATCGAAATGTCAAAGTGTTTTGAACACATCAATAAAATCATATTGCCACAGTATCGACCTTAAAGCTTAACTAGATCTTCCTGGCGTCAAATTTACGTCTATTTCCTTAGACGTTGACATATAGCGCACTTTTAGGAGGGAGTGGAATAAAAGCAGACAGCACCATTTTTGTTAGTACGCCGAAATGTGCTGTCTACCTGGGTTTGTTTTACCGTGTTTCGACACTGAATAGCGGTAAAACCCATCTTTGCAATTTACACTGTGCTGGTTTTTATTGTTTGGACTGTTTTAACTCCAGCATTTGCATCAAGGTCAAGATGTCTACAGCTGAAGCAATCTCAGTGAATTGGCTCCATAGAATAACACAGGAATTGAAGAAGTGATATCACTGGAGAACTCATCTCTCCATTATCACACCTCTTTATCACTCCCTAATGCATAACCCCCATTGTTTAGAATAGACTCTGGGCCTTGTGGACAAGAGAAGCAATTCCGGAGCAAACCAACTGTACCATAGAGGGGCAAACATAAATGTACACTGATTAAGATTAGGCTTTTAACCCTTTCAATATGAGAACATTCTCCAATGCATTGCTGTTCTGTGTGTTGTAAACCTTTCTAGCATTTGGTGGGTTAACACTGAGTGTCAGTGTGATGTGCAAGGCATTGCTACAAAATGAGGTGCATACCACTCTGGCACTCAAAGGGTTAAATCTGCAGAAATTATGGCTTTTTTTAATGTCTCCCCTATGGAACAGTTGGTTAACCCCAGAATTGCGTCTCTTTTCGTTTGTGTATAAGGCCCTAAGAGCTGCACATTTGCCCCCTGGATGCCAAAGTTGTCTCCAACACAACAAGGGGTTAATAACAGTGTAGGGGGTGGCCCATAAAACGTATTAAAAAGGCAATCTCTGACTCAAAATGTGCAAGTACCCCAATTCTGTAGTTTGCCTGCTCTTAACAAACTTTAATATTGTGGATATTAAAAATATAAATTTAATGATGTACGTGTTGTCTCTCAAACATTTATAGTTTGAGAGATACAAGCTTTTTAAAGTCCCCCATCCATTCCCTTTCACAGACGTCAGCGCTCTAGCGGACAGCATGAGACCCTGGTCCTGGGACTGGACGGCGGCTCTTCAGCAGAGACGAAATAGCGTGATATTAAAAAAAATACTTCTTTGAAACGGTCTACAAAATGTGCTTGCAAACCAGGCACACCTTGTAGACCGCTCCAATGAAGTACTTCTTTTTTCGATAGCACTATTTTGGCTCTGCTGAAGAGCCGCCATCCGGTCCCAGGGCCAGGATCTCATGCTGTCTGCTAGAGCGCTAACGTCTGTGAAAGGGAATGGATGGGGGAACTTTAAAAAGCTTGTATCTCTCAAACTATAAATGCTTGAGAGACAACACGTACATCATTACATTTATATTTTTAATATCTACAATATTAAAGTTTAAGAGCAAGCATTACTATCCTTTAAAAATCCCATTAGAATTCAAGGGAATTGGTGTTTGTCCCCGGTGGTGCAATTGCTTTGCCCCAGAATTGCTCCAGTTCTTGTAGTACATCAGCCTGAATGAGAAACTGCAATTGAACACAACTTCAAGCGACATCTTCATCACAAAACAATGTTGATGTCGCTAGCATCCAAAGGGTTAAAATTGCATTGCATTGCAATGGATACCTCCCGGTCACTCAAAGGATTAACACAGGGATGTAAACTCTGAAGATATTTTATGTACATGCATCCCTACACCTCCTCCTAAATCATTTAGTTGGCTCCTAAAAATCCTGTTTTGCTCCTATATTTAATACATTTTCCCCAACTTCGGGTTAACGTGCTGAATAATATTCACCTCCTAACCTCTTATTTTCAATACATTGAATAAAACTGCCCCCACAATACCAGGAACAGCAGAATCCTCTTCCCCAGAGACAAGAGATCAATATGTCTTACCAATCAGAAACATGCTCAGCTTCATGCTGTATTAAAACTTCAATGAACTATAAACAGTTGCAGAGAAAACTCTTCTTCATATTATTATTTCTATTTAATTTGTGGTAGACACGGTTCCCATGGAAATACAGTATCACTTTAATGAAGTAGTTCTTACGCGGGGCTGATTGTTAAAAATGTTGACATATAATAAGGATTTTTCTATTTCTGAGATTAGTTTCCAAGAAAGGAAATTAAAAAGTAAGTAGACTGTGGGAAATTAAAAAATAAGTAGACTGTACTAATAGCATTTTTCCTATTCTATTTTATAAAATATACACGTAAAATACATATAATATATTTATAACCCGGTAGAGTCTGCAGCGGCACTCACAATGAAAAGAATCTTGGCCACAGTACAGGTTCAAGGAAGAACAGCACTTAGAGGACTTAATCACAGTGCAAACAGTGAAAAATTAATGGCTCACATCATATGAAAAGGTTCAATGCTTTGACCCATTAAATTTTCACTTTGCATTGTGATGAAGACCTCTGAGTACTAGTCTTCCATGCAACTTGTATGTAACTATATATGTGGGGTTTTTTTGTCACCACAAGCATCTATGCTAAATTAAGAGAGGGCAATCAGTAGCACATGAAGTTGTTGGACCACAGCTCAATTCATTATAATTAGACACATATAGCTGGGCAAGTGAACCCTGGACTTCAAAACCTATATCTACTTGAGCACAGGCACACCAATTAAAGTGACTGAGGCACCGATTCATCCCCATGTGATCAAGAAAATATATCCAGAATATATATACAGTTAATAATTCTAGTTGGCCAGAGTTGGATACCCCTGAATTAGAGAGATGTAGGGAGGCTACAAAGAAACTGGAGCAATTCTGCAGCAAGCCAACTGTACCAGAGTAGACAAGTACAGTTTCCCAAAATATTTTAATTTTAAGAGGACTTGTCACCTTCCAAAAGGTGATCGGACAATCCTCCAGTTGCCGTGTCCAGTGATGTAGGGCATGAAATATCACCCAAAGCTCCAAGACGTTGATGGGAAGGAGAGATTTCTCCTGAGACCACCGGCCCTGAACACTCAAGTGCCTCAGTACCGCTCCTCATCTGGAGAGGCTGGCATCCGTTGTCACTGTGGTCCAGAAGGGCACCAGGAAGGGTCTGCCTTTCAGGAGACTGTTCAGGTTGAGCCACCACGAGAGACTCTGCCCCACTTGATGAGGGAGAGACAGGGATCTTTCCAGGAGATCTTGACGGTCCCTGCAGGCCAGGATCAGAAACCTCTGAAGTTCCCTGGTGTGAGCCATGGCAAACAGAACTGCTTCAATGGTGGAAATGAACTTTCCCACCAAGGAAGACAACTTCTTGGCTGGAACTGGATCCTGAGACAGGATAGCTTGGACCTTCAGTGCTATCTGATAAGCCACTTTGTCCGTCAGAAACACCATCCCCTTCCGAGTGTCAAAAAGGAGGCCCACAAAAACCATCTTCTGAGAAGGAACAAGGTCTGACTTGTCCAAGTTAATGATCCATCCGTGATGGAAGAGAGCATGAATGCAGTCCTGCACTTGCTGGTGAAGGAGTTCCGGAGAAGAGGCCTTCAGAAGGAGGTCGTCCATGTATGGAGTCACTCTGATGCCGTTCCGATGTAGGACGGAGATCAATGCTCCTAGGACTCTGTTGAAGACTTGAGGAGCCGTGGTCAGGCCAAAGGGGAGGACAGAGAACTGGAAGTGCCCATGGTCACAGGCAAAGCGGAGATACTGCAGACTCTCTGGATGAATGGCGATGTGCAGATAGGCACCTTGAAGATCCAGAGAGGCCAGAAATTCCCCAGGAGACATGGTCACTATCACTGTGCGGTACTGGGACCTGACCACAAAGGAGTTGAGATCCTTCAAATCCAAAATGGGGCGACAGCCCCCATCCTTCTTGGAAACCACAAAGAGGTTGGAGTACAATCCCAAGCCCCAATCCTGAGGGGGGGAACTAGCTCCAGGACTGCCTTATCTAGCAGGGCCTGCATAGCATCCTCGAAAAGGCATCTCTTTTCTGCTCCCAAGGGAGAATGAGAAACAAAGGTCCTTGGAGGAGGAAGAGAGGTGAAGGGAAACCTGTATCCCGAGGCCACCACTTGTAAAACCCATGGGTCTGCCACAGAGGCCTGCCAGGCTGAAAGGTAGTGGTGTAGGCGGCCACCTACCTGCGGGTAGGGACCCGGGTTCGGTGAGTCATACAGAAGGAGGTTTGGAAGCCTAGGGCTTTGGAGGACTTGGCTCTTCATTGCTGCTTCGGCATGGATGAGGAGCGCGTAGCCCGAGGGACCGTCTGGGTCGCAAGTCTACCTGAAAGGGACAAAAAAGCAGATCCCTTTTGACAGGCGCCTTCTTCCTCAGGACCACTAGCAGGTGAGAACTTTTCCCTCCAGTGGCCTTGTTCATGAGAACCTTGAGCTCAGGCCCGAATAGGGAGAAGCCCTGAAAAGACAGGAGAGCCTTCTTAGAGGCCGTGTCAGCTGACCAGATCTTAAGCCAAAGAGCCCTTCTGGCTACCACAGACATGGTAGATGCCCTGGCTACCATACGCACAGCATCAAATGGAGTATCAAAACACCCACAATAAAGTGTGTATGATAATTAATGCAACCTAGAAACACTAAAACAAGACTAATCTGGTAGGCGAAGGGTTAAATTGTAGAGGAAAGTCCAAGCCCTGTGTAGGATACTGATCTGCAAATACACAAAATGGCTGTCGCAACAGGAGCCAATTGGAAACTAGCGCACAAAGCATGCGCTCATGGGAAACGTAGTTTCATTGACAGAGTACCCCAACAGTGCCAGAAGCCCCCTAAGGCCCCCAACATCCCCAGAACATTGACCGGATGACAGAGCAAGGGAAAACCCACAAAATGAGCCATCTCTGACCATGCTACATGGAGCGGTTGCAGAGATATGTACCAAACTGTAATGTCCTTTAGAAGTGAATGGAGCAATGGTGTCTATGCCGTAATCGCGGACATAAAGTAAAGGAGGTGAATACCAAACGTAAACCACTCAAAAGCCCACTTGAATAAAACATTAGACCAAATAAACACTGGTCCCAGTAGGAAAGTGCCCAACCCCCCCCCCCCCAAAGGAGCTAACCAGCAGCAAAAGGGTTAAGTTACCACAGAAACTTGCTCCAAACACCTCACAGACATACAGATAAACCCAATGAGTGCATGAGTATGTAATAGGAACTCCAAATGAGATCCCTGTGCGGAGGGGAAGCATGGGACATGTGGCCCTCAGCACTCAAAGGGTGCTCACCTTTTTCAGCAGGTCTTCTGTCTTCAGATTACCATATATCAAGAAGAAGCCTCACTCCTGGGGAAAGAACTTGCAGCCAAGATTTTGCCCCCAGGGCTTATGTCCACAAAAGCACCTGGTAAACTGACCTATCCACATTTGGGTGATGGAAATTGTCAGTGATGGTAATCCGCCTAAAGGTGGTATTCCATATCTAACAGAAAAATAACAAAAAAGCTAAAACTATAGCAGAGCTGTTCTCTTGCCTTGTGTCTTGACCAAGGAACAAATCTTACTGGTTGGAGATTGGCTAGCTGCAAGCTAAGGAGAGGAGGTAGGCTCCACCCAGCAGTCACTTCTCAGAAATGTTCCTGCTTATTAAAGGGGCTGATCGCCTACCCAAAGTTACCAGTAACCTGTATTCCACGACAGAGAAAAAGTTTTGCAGAGATTGGTCTCTCCCACTACTAAACAAAAATTCTCTAAAACAATTAGACTGGCTGAAGAGAAAAAAAAAAAAAAAACAATGTACAGGTAGTTTGAATAGATACAATTAAAGAAAATAAAATCTGAGCTGGTGACAGGTTCACTAAATGTGGCTTGTAATCCCCTGAATGTTCAAGAAGTCTCCAAAGCATTGTAAAGCATTCGAGTAATTAAATACCCCATTTAAATCTGTCCCCTGTTGTGTAGTGGGTCTGTTCCAGAATTGATCCAGGTCTTTCAGTTAGTATATTAGCACTTGGAGCAGGCCTGTAGATTAAGTTGGGGTTGCGCTGTGAGTGTCGGAGCAACAACAGGGGAGCAGAAAGAGGGTCTGAAGAGACTCCCCGATACTTCTCCTCAGTGGCGTAACAATAGGGACGACCCGCTCGCCACGAGCCCGCAGCAACCTATAAAACAGGACAGCACTCTCCACAGCTGATCTCCCGGCAGCCGCTGCTCTAGTCATGCAGAGCACTGGAAGATGACAATCTCCCAGCGCTCAGCATTACTAACAACCGCGTGGGAGTTCCAGCCAGAGGTCTGTGCCGAATCATCATGTCACACACCACTAGACCACCAGAGACTCGAGGTGGTGGTGGTGGGGGGGGGTTTCAGTAGGGGGAATTGTGGAAATGGCAATGTGGAGATGGGGGCATTGTGGAGAATGAGGGGCATTGTGATGGGGGCATTGTTGAAGGGGCAATGTGGAAGGGGCAATGTGGTTGAGGGGGGCCAATGTGGTCAGGAGGGGGGCCATGGCAATTCTTGCACCAGGGCCCGGTGGCTTCTAGTTACGCCTCTGCTTCTCCTCTTTATAGTAACATAGTTAATGAGGCTGAAAGAAAGACACGAGTTCATCAAGTCCAGCCTATTCCACACCTATCCCTGTTAATCCAGAGGAAAGCAAAAGAAAAACACTGAAGCTATTTCCAATTAAGCCCCAAGTGGGAAAAAAATTATTCCCTGACTCCAAATGGCAGTCAGATAGATCCCTGAATCAACAACCTATCTGCATTGAAGCCATCTGTCATAATTCTCAATATCTTTCTGTGCTACATAGGTAGCCATTACTTTACTGCTCTTTCTGTAAAAAAATCCCTGCCTTTCCTCTAGTCTTAATGGAGGACCTCACATTCTTAGCTCAGCTCTTTGAGTAAATAATTAATTGGAGAGTTCTTTGTACTGACCTTGAATGTATCTTTAAATGGTAATCATTTCACCCCTTAGACAATGTAAACAAACCCAGTTTGGCTACTCTCTATAACCCTATCTGTGCTGCACTTTATCTGTTCTGCATAATGCATTTCTCCATAGACTCTCTGTATCAGGGTTGAAAGCAAAACACTATGTCTATGGACTATGGGCATGGAAACTTGGAGCTTGTGTCTAAGAGCCACAAACTTTCAGTTTGAGTTCCAGTCAAGGGGGTCTATTTTATGATACCCCCTGCCAAACAGCTGTTACGATCCTTTTGGGGGGCTATACAGATCAGCCCCATTTTTTTATTAAGTTTTTATTAAGTGTTCTCACAAAGGAGCAAACTTATTATTTAAAGGAACACCAATGGGTTAATATAACTTTAAATACCACATTCATTACATCCCTAGGGTATAATCCTAAACAATTGTAAATTGTCTTCTTCAAAGAGAATCTCTTTACTGTTTGTTTTGTTTGTATTGAGAGATCACATCTAAAATCAGAATGTTATGATTAGCGCTCACTGCTATTGTATCGTTACCTCAGCCCTTTTGCAGATAATCCTGGACAATCAATAGGAGCCCTGGAAATGGTGGGAATGTCTGTCACTCAGGGGAAGCTTCACAAGATTACATTTGTGTGTCCCAGTGTGGCAATACAGCTTGTCCCCACTGGTCCAACCATGGGGTGTGATTTTGTCAGGAGAGGCCAAGGGGGCATAAGGTGGGGCACATTTACAACTATACAATGCTGTGGATCTCCACCTTCCACTGTCTCATTCTCTCCATCCACCTCTACATTCTCATTCGCTCCCAAGA
Organism: Rhinophrynus dorsalis; assembly: GCA_037306005.1. Taxonomy (NCBI): domain Eukaryota; kingdom Metazoa; phylum Chordata; class Amphibia; order Anura; family Rhinophrynidae; genus Rhinophrynus; species Rhinophrynus dorsalis. The sequence continues at coordinate 67,859,470 of CM074724.1, forward strand.
TTACTTCTTTGTCACGTCCCCCCTCCTCCCTCCCATGTATGTATGGACCAGTCATAAGGCTCCATGTGATGCTGGAAGTCTGCTGCTACAGTGGGACAAGGCTTGCGCTCACACAATGTAAGTGTGCTGGGAAAAAGATCTGGGTTCACACTCCATATGCAGCTCAGAAATAACACATGACTATTTTCAACATACAGTCACCCATATTTTGACCTGCATACCCTGCACACTCGTGGTCCACCACCTTCATGTACACTGATCTGAGCCTTCTGTTTCCGACACGCTCCATGCCCATCATGCACATTTACCCTCAGAAAACATGACGACTGCTGCAGCAACACATACCTTACTAGCACAACTCCCCTGGTCTAACCCTTTAAGTGCCACACAGGTTATGTAACACAATGAAATACATATACCCGTGCAACTAAAATGAATACTTCTGCCTGGCTTCAGCTGAAAAATAGGATTTTAGTCTTACCTGTTAAATCCTTTTCACTTAGTCCATACAGGTCACTGGTACCATGGGATGTGTAGTCCCCTTTAATAGGCAGGAACAATTATGCAAATAATTTGCAAGGGGCGGAGCCTCCCCTCTTACTTAAGCCACCTTCTGGCCAGAGCCACCCATATTGATTTGAGACCCTAAACTGACCCCAGGTAAGCAAAAAGAAAGACTCCTGTGAGCATGCCCGAACGGTCTCCCACTGAATGCCACAGGAGAGCCAAGACTGGTCCCTTGACAGGGTGGGAGACCAGTGACCTGTATGGACTAAGTGAAAAGGATTTAACAGGTAAGACTAAAATCCTATTTTCACTGTCGTCCAATACAGGTCACTGGTACCATGGGATGTACAAACATTGAGCTGATCCAGAGGCGGGAAGTAAGGCAAGGACCAGGCGCAAGGCCCAAGTCACTAGAACTGTTAACCAGTTGATAACATAGCCCAAACTGTAAGTGTCAACGGACACCAACCAAGGGAACAATCCCTGAACTTAACACAGCACACGGAACACGAGCCAACCGGGCTCAACAGTAAGGAAGCACTAAGGATCACAGAGCGGAAGACCTACACAGGCAAGACTGCCTCCAGGACCTTCCTTCCAAAGCTGGCATCAGCCGATGCAAGTACATCAACTCGGTAGTGCTTAGAAAAAGTGTGCACAGAGGACCAAGTGGCCGCTCTGCACAGTTGATCAGCAGAAGCTTGATTCTTGTAGGCCCAGGAGGCCCCAATAGATCTGGTGGAATGGGCAGTCACCCTGAAGGGAACATGCTTATTCCTCAACTTATAGGCTTCACGGATGGTAGCCTTAATCCAAGAGGCAATGGTAACTTTGGAAGCCGGTCTTCCTGCCCTAGGCCCCTCAGGAATGACGAATAGAGCGTCAGACTTCCTGATAGATTCGGTGCGGTGAACATAAAACTTGAGGCAACGCACCACATCCAACAAATGGAGATCTCTTTCCTTGTCAGATGAAGGATTAGGGCAGAAAGAGGGAACCACAATCTCCTGATTGATGTGAAACTCAGACACAACCTTGGGTAAGAATTCCTTGGTAGTGCGAAGCACAGCCTTATCCTTGTGGAACACCAGGTAAGGAGGTTTACAAGACAATGTCTGTAACTCTGCCACCCGGCGTACTGACACAATAGCCAAAAGGAAGGCCATCTTCCAAGTCACAAGACGTAATGGAATGGAAGCCAAGGATTCAAACGGTGGTCGCTGAAGAACACCCAGCACCAAATTGAGATCCCACTGGGGAGCAGGACTCTTGAAGGCAGGTCGAACATGAGTCACACCTTGGAAGAAGACTTTCACATCAGGAAGGATGGCAATCCGTTCCTGGAAAAACACAGACAAGGCAGAGGTCTGAACTTTGAGGGAACTCAGACTGAGCCCCTTGTCCACACCGTCCTGCAAGAAGGCCAGGACAGTGGGAAGATGGAAGTCAAGAGACAACTGCTTGACAGAGCACCATGTCACGAAAGTTGACCAAATGCGATGATAGATCTTGGAAGACACAGGCTTACGAGCACTGAGCATCGTCGACACCACAGAAGGAGAAAAGCCTTTCTGAGCTAGAATCGAGGATTCAACCGCCATGCCATCAAACGGAGAGAGTGAACATCCTCTTTCCACAGATACCCCTGAAGAAGCAGGTCCGGACGGGCTGGAAGTGGGATTGGATCCTTCACTGACATGGCCATCAATTCCGGAAACCAGGACTGGCGAGGCCAGTTCGGAGCAATCAGGATGACAGGACAACGTTCTCTCTTCAACTTCTGAATAACTCTGATCAATAGAGGAAGAGGGGGGAAGATGTAAGCCAGGGAGAAGTCCCAAGGGATCGACAAGGCATCCACCGCTAGAGCAAGGGAGTCCCTCAGACGGGAGCAAAACACCGGAACCTTCCTGTTGTGTCTGGTAGCCATCAGATCCACCACTGGCATCCCCCACCGTTGAGTGAGCATGTGAAACACCTCTGGGTGAAGAGCCCATTCTCCGCTGTCGACGGTGTGACGACTGAGGAAGTCTGCCATGACGTTGTCCACGCCTGGAATGTGAACTGCAGAGATGACAGGCACGTGATCTTCTGCCCAAGACAAAATATCCTTGACTTCCCACCAGGCGGAACCGCTTCTTGTGCCGCCTTGTCTGTTGATGTAAGCCACCGCCGTGGCGTTGTCGGACTCTACTCTGACTGGAAGACCGGTCAATTGAGACTCCCAGTGCCTCAGGGCCAGCCGGACAGCTCGAAGTTCCAGAACATTGATGGAGAGCATGGATTCCTCCAGACCCCATTTCCCCTGAGCACTGAAGCGACCCCAGACTGCGCCCCAGCCCCGAAGGCTGGCATCCGTTGTGACTGTGGTCCAATGAGGAACTAGAAAGGATTTCCCTTTCAAGAGATGAGAGAGATCTAACCACCAGTGCAGACTCGACTCGACATGAGGAGGAAGAGAAACAGACAGATGTTGATGATCTGGATGATTCCTGCACGTCTGGATCACAAATCTCTGAAGATCCCTGGAGTGGGCCATGGCAAATGGTACTGCTTCGATCGTGGAAATGAACTTCCCCACTAAGGACGACAACTTCGGAACTGGAATTTCGTCCATGTCCAGAATCCCAGCCACTCTGACGGCTATCTGGTGAGCCACGTCCTCTGGAAGAAACACCATGCATTGGCGAGTGTCGAACAGGAGACCCAGGAACAGAAGCCTCTGAGAAGGAATCAAGTCCGACTTGTCCAGATTCAGGATCCATCCGTGACGGTTCAGGGTGTGCATGCACCTCTGCAACTGCTGGTGGAGAAGCTCCGCTGAGGAGGCTTTCAGTAGGAGATCGTCCATGTAGGGTGTCACTCTGATCCCATCCTGATGGAGCACCGCTATCAAGGAGCCCAGCACCCGCTGGAAGACTTGAGGAGCTGTAGTCAGTCCAAAGGGGAGCGCTGTAAATTGAAAGTGTCCCCTGTGGCAGGCAATCCTGAGATACTTCCTGCTCTCTGGATGAATAGGGATGTGAAGATAAGCATCCTGAAGGTCCAGGGAGGCAAGAAACTCCCCTGGAGACATTGCTGCAATCACAGAGCGCAGGGACTCCTGGCGGAAGTGGGAAGTCACCACATAGGCATTGAGATCTTTGAGATCCAAGAAGGGACGGGCTCCTCCGTCCTTTTAGGCTACCACAAACAGGTTGGAATAAAATCCTGAACCTGTGTCCCCCTGCGGAACCGCCTCCAGGACCTCTTTGTCCAAGAGATCCTGAATAGCGTCGTCGAACAGACGCCTTTTTGAGGGTTCCTGAGAAGGACGAGTAAAATGGAACCGAAAAGGAGGAAGGGAAGAGAAAGGGATCCTGTATCCCTCTGACACCACCTGAAGAACCCATGGGTCCGCCACTGACTCCTCCCAAGTCCGGCGAAAGATGCGGAGACGACCGCCTACAGCCGGATGCGGACCCGGGTTGGGCGAGTCATGCCGAAGCAGTCTTGGAGGTCTTGGCCTTGGAGGCAACTTTGGGCCTCCAGGACTGTTTGGGCTTGGAGGAGGAGCGCGTAGTGGGAGGACCCGTTTGGGCCGAGGAGCGTGTCTCAGTCTGAAAGGAACGAAAGGACCGATTGCGTTTGGCTGGAAACTTTTTCTTAAAGACTGAGGGTAGAAGAGTACTTTTACCGCCAGTAGCCTCACTGATCATTTCTTTGAGCTCAGAGCCAAAGAGCAAATTCCCCTGAAAGGGCAAGGAAAGCAAGGCTTTCTTAGAGGCTGTATCAGCAGACCAAATTTTCAGCCAAAGAGCGCGTCTAGCCACCACAGAAGAAGTGGAGGCCCTCGCCATCATGCGCACAGCATCAAAAGCAGCATCAGCAACATAGTTCTGAGCTTCAGTGATATTAGCAAGAAGCTGCAACTGTTCAGATACAGGCGCATCCTGGCGAACCGCTTCAGTCAGTCGTTCAGTCCAGGCTGCAATAGCCCTATTAACCCATGCCACAGCAAAGGTGGGGCGCATGGCAGTGCCAATAGAGGCAAAAATAGATTTAAGAGAGAGCTCTAATTTCTTATCCGTCCAGTCCTGCAAGGCAGAGGCATCTGAGACAGCCAAAGCAGTAGATTTGGATAGTCTAGACACAGGAGCATCCACCTTGGGAGGATGAACCCATTTTGCCAGCTCCGCGTCGGGAAAAGGGTAAAGTTTGGCAAACTTTTTGGAGACAGAGGAAGATCTATCAGGATACTTCCATGCCTCAGAAACCAGACGGGCAAGAGTAGGGTTAGTTGGAAAACAAACAACAGGTTTAGATGGCTTTTTCTGAAAAACATCAGTAGGATCATAAGTGGATTCCTGAGTCAGAGGAAGGTTGAGCGTATTCAGAACCGCTCTGATCAGACCCTCAGCCGAAACTTCAGGGTCACACTCATAGGGGTCCCCAATGGACCTGTTAGATTCAATAACAGTACGTTCCTCAGCATCAGAATCCTGTAAAAGTTCTTCTTCAGAAGAATCAGTGATATCAGGAGCTCCCTGTGGCTTAGGCAGGGAGGTCCTGATAGTAGAGGGGGTCTGCCAGACCTGGAGAGCCCCCTGTACCTGAGAGGGAAAGAGTTGAAGCGTGGATCTGAGATCCCTAGTGGCAGCTTTAAACTCCCTCACCCAAGATGGCTCAATAGCGTGGCTGGGAAGCCCAGGGTTGCTATCTTTATCAGTACAATTAGGGCATAGATCCCCCACATTATCGCAATCCAGCCCAATGTGGCAAGAGGAGCAAAACGCCATGGGGGTAGAAGACCCCCCAGCCTCCTTAGTCTTGGGTCTAGCCCCTAGCTCCAGTGAAGTAGACATGCTCACAGCGTCAATATACCCCACAAAAAACACTATCACCCAGAAAAGTGTTAAAGATTAAAGTTTCACCCCAGAAAAGGTCTAAAAACGGACTTATCTGGCCAGCGAAGGGTTAATCTGGTGAGGAGAGAGAAGGCTCGGTCCCTGCGTAGTGTACTCGCCTTGGAAAAGTACCACAAAATGGCGGCCGTCATGACAGCCAATCAGAAACAAGCGCGAGCTAAGCGCTCATGGGAAATGTAGTTTTCCCTATGCAAGTACCCCAAACAGTGCCCGAAGCCCCCCTGAGCCCCCTACAGTAATAAAACACCAACCGGATGATAGAGCAGGAGCCTAGCATTAAAATGAGCCTACTCTGAAGTTGCTGTGACAAGCGGTTTCAGAGATATGTCCCAAACTGTGAATTCCCATAGAGAGTAAAGGAGCTCTGCTGCTGAGCGGGAAAAAGCCGCGCTTAAAGGCGCGGAACACCATTTTTAATAAAGTTTAGTAAAACATTAAAAAGTGCCCAAACAAGCATGAAATACATGAGAAACATAAATAAATGAATACCCAATGCTCCAAAACTCAGAGAATAACACAGAAATTGCATAAATAGTGATAATGCAATAAAAACACCCTATGAGTGCTGGAGTGTATTAAAACTCCCAAATACAAGCCCATCAAAGGGACACTGTGGGGACAAGTGGACCTTCAGCACTCAATGGGTGACTCACCTTTCTCGCAGACTTCTGTCTTCAGGTGACCATGATAGGGAGGGAAAGAACCAGAGGTAATTTCCCCAACAGGGGAGCTGCTTAACACAAGCTGTCCCCTCTTCAGGTATAGGTCCACAGAAATCCCTGGAAGCTGCACCAGCCACTTTGAAGAGGGCAATTCACAGCCATGGTCACCCTCCTAATGGTGGTATTCCATATTTGAATAAAAAATAATAAAACTCTAAGAAGCATAGCTGTTCTCTGCCTGGTGTGCAAGCACACCAGGAACAAATCAATATGGGTGGCTCTGGCCAGAAGGTGGCTTAAGTAAGAGGGGAGGCTCCGCCCCTTGCAAATTATTTGCATAATTGTTCCTGCCTATTAAAGGGGACTACACATCCCATGGTACCAGTGACCTGTATTGGACGACAGTGAAAGTCTGTTGCCTGTTGGTCGTCTCTTTTCCTCTCAATCTTCTTACTAGGTTATAAAGGCAGGACACAAACAAAAATGGTCTCCGAAGTGGAGACTTCCCCCTCTCTATCTGCTTTACCCCAGCATGAGCAGGCTCCATTTTAACATATAAAAAGGTGAAAGAAAAGAAACATAAGTGGAAATAGAGAGGGAATCCCATGAAGTAGAGAACACAAGACAAACCGCCCCTCCTTGCCAGGGACTTAAACCACCAGTTTTTCTCCGAGTGGGAAATCCTGTGTTGCACAAGGACGAACAGAAAAGGATTTATCAGTAAAAACACAAAATCCACTCTCTTATGTCCTATGTGGTCCTATGTGGAACACAAAAACCATGGGGATATACCAAAAGCATTCACTAAGATTTCAAGGAGGGAATGAGAAAATAGGATTTTAGTCTTACCTGTTAAATCCTTTTCACTTAGTCCATACAGGTCACTGGTACTCTGGGAGGCGTAAGTCCCCTTTAATAGGCAGGAACAACTATGCAAATGATTTGCAAGGGGCGGAGCCTCCCCTCTTACTTAAGCCACCTTCTGGCCAGAGCCACTTTAGATTGATTTGAGACCCTAAAACTGACCTCAGGTAAGCAAAAAGAAAGACTCCTGTGAGCATGCCCGAACGGTCTCCCACTGAATGCCACAGGAGAGCCAAGACTGGTCCCTTGACAGGGTGGGAGACCAGTGACCTGTATGGACTAAGTGAAAAGGATTTAACAGGTAAGACTAAAATCCTATTTTCACTGTCGTCCAATACAGGTCACTGGTACTCTGGGATGTACAAACATTGAGCTGATCCAGAGGCGGGAATAAGGCAAGGACCAGGCGCAAGGCCCAAGTCACTAGAACTGTTATGACCAGTTGATAACATAGCCCAAACTGTAAGTGTCAACGGACACCAACCAAGGGAACAATCCCTGAACTAACACAGCACACGGAACTAGAGCCAACCGGGCTCAACAGTAAAGAAGCACTAAGGATCACAGAGCGGAAGACCTACACAGGCAAGACTGCCTCCAGGACCTTCCTTCCAAAACTGGCATCAGCCGACGCCAGTACATCAACTCGGTAGTGCTTTGAAAAAGTGTGCACAGAGGACCAAGTGGCCGCTCTGCACAGTTGATCAGCAGAAGCTTGATTCTTGTAGGCCCAAGAGGCCCCAATAGATCTGGTGGAATGGGCAGTCACCCGGAAGGGAACATGCTTATTCCTCAACATATAGGCTTCACGGATAGCAGCCTTAATCCAAGAGGCAATGGTAACTTTGGAAGCCGGTCTCCCTGCCCTAGGCCCCTCAGGAATGACGAATAGAGCGTCAGACTTCCTGATAGACTCGGTGCGATGAACATAAAACTTGAGGCAACGCACCACATCCAACAGATGGAGATCTCTTTCCTTGTCAGATGAAGGATTAGGGCAGAAAGAGGGAACCACAATCTCCTGATTGATGTGAAACTCGGACACAACCTTGGGTAAGAATTCCTTGGTAGTGCGAAGCACAGCCTTATCCTTGTGGAACACCAGGTAAGGAGGTTTACAAGACAAGGCCTGTAACTCTGCTACCCGGCGCACTGACACAACAGCCAAGAGGAAGGCCATCTTCCAAGTCACAAGACGTAATGGAATGGAAGCCAAGGATTCAAACGGTGGTCGCTGTAGAACTCCCAGCACCAAACTGAGATCCCACTGGGGAGCAGGACTCTTAAAGGCAGGTCGAACGTGAGTCACACCTTGGAAGAAGACTTTCACATCAGGAAGGACAGCAATCCGTTCCTGGAAAAACACAGACAAGGCAGAAGTCTGAACTTTGAGGGAACTCAGACTGAGCCCCTTATCCACACCGTCCTGCAAGAAGGCCAGGACAGTGGGAAGATGGAAGTCAAGTGACAACTTCTTGTCAGAACACCAAGTCACGAAAGTTGACCATATGCGATGATAGATCTTGGAAGACACAGGCTTACGAGCACTGAGCATCGTCGAAACCACAGAAGGAGAAAAGCCTTTCTTTGCTAGAATCGAGGATTCAACCGCCATGCCATCAAATGGAGAGAGTGAACATCCTCCTTCCACAGATACCCCTGAAGAAGCAGGTCCGGACGGGCTGGAAGTGGGATCGGATCCTTCACTGACATGGCCATCAACTCCGGAAACCAGGACTGGCGAGGCCAGTTTGGAGCAATCAGGATGACAGGACAACGTTCTCTCTTCAACTTCTGGATAACTCTGACCAATAGAGGAAGAGGAGGGAAGATGTAAGCCAGGGGGAAGTCCCAAGGAATCGACAGGGCATCCACTGCTAGAGCAAGGGAGTCCCTCAACCGGGAGCAAAACACCGGAACCTTCCTGTTGTGTCTGGAAGCCATCAGATCCACCACAGGCATCCCCCACCGTTGAGTGAGCATGTGAAACACCTCTGGGTGAAGAGCCCATTCTCCGCTGTCGACGGTGTGACGACTGAGGAAGTCTGCCATGACGTTGTCCACGCCTGGAATATGAACTGCAGAGATGACAGGCACGTGATCTTCTGCCCAAGACAAAATATCCTTGACCTCCCACCAGGCGGAACCGCTTCTTGTGCCGCCTTGCCTGTTGATGTAAGCCACCGCCGTGGCGTTGTCGGACTCCACTCTGACTGGAAGACCGGTCAATTGAGACTCCCAGTGCCTCAGGGCCAGCCGGACAGCTCGAAGTTCCAGAACATTGATGGAGAGCATGGATTCCTCCAGACCCCATTTCCCCTGAGCACTGAAGCGACCCCAGACTGCACCCCAGCCCCGAAGGCTGGCATCCGTAGTGACTGTGGTCCAAGGAGGAACTAGAAAGGATTTCCCCTTCAGGAGATGAGAGAGATCTAACCACCAGTGCAGACTCGACTCGACATGAGGAGGAAGAGAAACAGACAGATGTTGATGATCTGGATGATTCTTGCACGTCTGGATCACAAATCTCTGAAGATCCCGGGAGTGGGCCATGGCAAATGGTACTGCTTCGATTGTGGAAATGAACTTCCCCACTAAGGACGACAACTTCGGTACTGGAATCTCGTCCATGTCCAGAATTCCAGCCACTCTGACAGCTATCTGGTGAGCCACGTCCTCTGGAAGAAACACCATGCATTGGCGAGTGTCGAACAGGAGACCCAGGAACAGAAGCCTCTGAGATGGAATCAAGTCCGACTTGTCCAGATTCAGGATCCAGCCATGACGGTTCAGGGTGTGCATGCACATCTGTAATTGCTGGTGGAGAAGCTCCGCTGAGGAGGCCTTCAGTAGGTGATCGTCCATGTAGGGGGTCACTCTGATCCCATCCTGATGGAGCACCGCTATCAAGGAGCCCAACACCCTCTGGAAGACCTGAGGGGCTGAAGTCAGCCCAAAGGGGAGCGCTGCAAACTGAAAGTGTCCCCTGTGGCAGGCAATCCTGAGATACCGCCTGCTCTCTGGATGAATAGGGATGTGCAGATAAGCATCCTGAAGGTCCAGGGAGGCAAGAAACTCCCCTGGAGACATTGCTGCAATCACAGAGCGCAGGGACTCCTGGCGGAAGTGGGAAGTCACCACATAGGCATTGAGATCTTTGAGATCCAAGATGGGACGGGCTCCTCCGTCCTTTTTGGCTACCACAAACAGGTTGGAATAAAATCCTGAACCTGTGTCCCCCTGAGGAACCGCCTCCAGGACCTCTTTGTCCAAGAGATCCTGAATAGCGTCGTCGAACAGACGCCTTTTTGTAGGTTCCTGAGAAGGACGAGTAAAATGGAACCGAAAAGGAGGAAGGGAAGAGAAAGGGATCCTGTATCCCTCTGACACCACCTGAAGAACCCATGGGTCCGCCACTGACTCCTCCCAAATCCGGCGAAAGATGCGGAGACGACCGCCTACAGCCGGATGCGGACCCGGGTTCGGCGAGTCATGCCGAAGCAGTCTTGGAGGTCTTGGCCTTGGAGGCAACTTTGGGCCTCCAGGACTGTTTGGGCTTGGAGGAGGAGCGCGTAGTGGGAGGACCCGTTTGGGCCGAGGAGCGTGTCTCAGTCTGAAAGGAACGAAAGGACCGATTGCGTTTGGCTGGAAACTTTTTCTTAAAGACTGAGGGTAGAAGAGTACTTTTACCGCCAGTAGCCTCACTGATCATTTCTTTGAGTTCAGACCCAAAAAGCAAATTCCCCTGAAAGGGCAAGGAAAGCAAAGCTTTCTTGGAGGCTGTATCAGCAGACCAAATTTTCAGCCAAAGAGCGTGTCTAGCCACCACAGAAGAGGTGGAGGCCCTCGCCATCATGCGCACAGCATCAAAAGCAGCGTCAGCAACATAGTTCTGAGCTTCAGTGATATTAGCAAGCAGCTGCAACTGTTCAGATACAGGCGCATCCTGGCGAACCGCTTCAGTCAGTCGTTCAGTCCAGGCCGCAATAGCTCTATTAACCCATGCCACAGCAAAAGTGGGGCGCATGGCTGTGCCAATGGAGGCAAAAATAGACTTAAGAGAGAGCTCTAGTTTCTTATCCGTCCAGTCCTGCAAGGCAGAGGCATCTGAGACAGCCAAAGCAGTAGATTTGGATAGTCTAGACACAGGAGCATCCACTTTGGGAGGATGAACCCATTTTGCCAGCTCTGCCTCAGGAAAAGGGTAAAGTTTAGCAAACTTTTTGGAGACAGAGGAAGATCTATCAGGATTCTTCCATGCCTCAGAGACCAGACGGGCAAGAGTAGGGTTAGTTGGAAAACAAACAACTGGTTTAGATGGCTTTTTCTGAAAAACGTCAGTAGGATCATAAGTGGATTCCTGAGTCAGAGGAAGGTTGAGCGTATTCAGAACCGCTCTGATCAGACCCTCAGCCGAAACTTCAGGATCACACTCATAGGGGTCCCCAATGGACCTGTTAGATTCAATAACAGTACGTTCCTCAGCATCAGAATCCTGTAAAAGTTCTTCTTCAGAAGAATCAGTGATATCAGGAGCTCCCTGTGGCTTAGGCAGGGAGGTCCTGATAGTAGAGGGGGTCTGCCAGACCTGGAGAGCCCCCTGTACCTGAGAGGGAAAGAGTTGAAGCGTGGATCTGAGATCCCTAGTGGCAGCTTTAAACTCCCTCACCCAAGATGGCTCAATAGCGTGGCTGGGAAGCCCAGGGTTGCTATCTTGACCAGTACAATTAGGGCATAGATCCCCCACATTATCGCCATCCAGCCCAATGTGGCAAGAGGAGCAAAACGCCATGGGGGTAGCGGACCCCCCATCCTCCTTAGACTTGGGTCTAGCCCCTAGCTCCAGTGAAGTAGACATGCTCACAGCGTCAATATACCCCACTAACAACACTATCACCCAGAAAAAGTGTTAAAGATTAAAGTTTCACCCCAGAAATGTTCTAAAAACTGACTTATCTGGCCAGCGAAGGGTTAATCTGTTGAGGAGAGAGAAGGCTCGGTCCCTGCGTAGTGTACTCGCCTAGGAAAAGTACCACAAAATGGCGGCCGTCATGACAGCCAATCAGAAACGAGCGCGAACCAAGCGCTCATGGGAAATGTAGTTTTCCTGTCCAAGTACCCCAAACAGTGCCCGAAGCCCCCCTGAACCCCTCACATGAATAAAACACATTCCGGATGATAGATCAGGAGCCTAGAATTAAAATGAGCCCTCTCTGAAGTTGCTGTGACAAGCGGTTCCAGAGATATGTCCCATACTGTGAATCCCCATAGAGAGTAAAGGAGCCCTTGCGTCTGAGCGGGAAAAAGCCGCGCTTAAAGGCGCGGAACACCATTTTTAATAAAGTTTAGTAAAACATTAAAAAGTGCCCAAACAAGCATGAAACACATGAAAAACATAAATAAATGAATACCCAATGCTCCAAAACTCAGAGAATAACACAGAAATTGCATAAACAGTAATAATGCAATAAAAACACCCTATGAGTGCTGGAGTGTATTAAAACTCCCAAATACAAGCCCAGCAAAGGGACACTGTGGGGACAAGTGGACCTTCAGCACTCAATGGGTGACTCACCTTCCTTGCTGACTTCTGTCTTCAGGTGACCATGATAAGGAGGGAAAGAACCAGAGGTAAATTCCCCAACAGGGGAGCTGCTTAACACAAGCTGTCCCCTCTTCAGGGCATAAGGTCCACAGAGAATCCCTGGAAGCTGCACCAGCCACTTTAAAGAGGGCAATTCACAGCCATGGTCACCCTCCTAATGGTGGTATTCCATATTTGAATAAAAAAATAATAAAGTACTAAGATGCAAAGATGTTCTCTACCTGGTGTGCAAGCACACCAGGAACAAATCAATCTGAAGTGGCTCTGGCCAGAAGGTGGCTTAAGTAAGAGGGGAGGCTCCGCCCCTTGCAAATCATTTGCATAGTTGTTCCTGCCTATTAAAGGGGACTTACGCCTCCCAGAGTACCAGTGACCTGTATTGGACGACAGTGAAAAACTGATAACCCCACCACCACCACCAAAAAAAAAAAAACTGGCCAGTTCTAACAAATTAAGTGGTACAACATGAAATCCAGTTGTCAAAAGACACCAAAATTACAATCAAAAGAACAGGAACAAACATGTTACTGGCCAAAGGAAAATGAGGAAGGACACCTACACAGGGAAAACATCTTGTAGAACCTTCTGGCCAAAGCTGGTTTCAGCTGAAGCCAACACATTAACACAGCAGCGTTTGACATATGTGTGGAGGGACTGCCACTTTGCGAACTTACACAACTGATCAGCATAGGCCAGATTCTTGTAGGTCCAAGATGCACCCACCGACCTGGTGGAATGCACGTTAACTAGGCAACTTCCTGAGAACATATGCCTGGTAAATGGTTGCCTTAGTCCAAGAAGCCACTGTTACCTTAGATGCAACCCGGCCAGCACAAGGGCCCTCAGGGATGACTAAAAGTGAATCAGATTAATATTTAAAACTGTGTGCAATGAACATAGTACTTCAAGCGTTTAACCACATCCAAGAGATAAAGCTCCTGCTCCTCTGTCTGTTACAAGGAGATGGACAAAGAGAAGGAAGGACAATTTCCTGGTTGATGTGAAACTTAGAAATTACCAGAGTCTGCAGAACCATCCTAACAGTGTAGAAGACCAACAAAAAAAGGCTTACAAGACAAAGCCCAAAGTTTGACCACCCGTTGATCCAACACAATAGCCAAGAGTCGAGAAAATGAAGACAATGATTCAGAAGGAACCTTTTGAAGCACTCACACAACAAGGTTCAAACTCCAAAAGGAAGACATGAACCACCCCTGAACAAAAGTTTGAACATCAGGTACAAAGGCAATATGTCTCTGGAAAGAGACAGAAAGAGCTGTAATCCAAAATTGAATAGAATTAAACCCAAGCCTATTCTGAAGGTCATCCCAAAGAAAAGCCAAGAAAACCAAAAGCAGAAAAGGCTGTGGCCATGACCACCCAGTTTTCACGCCACCTATAGAACAGGCACCATACCCTGAGATATGCCTTGGCATATGGAAACTTCAGAAAAACCCTTCTTTCTCAGGATTCTGGCCTCAAAAGCCAAGCCATTGAAGCCAACATTTCCACCTTTGGATGACACAATGGACCAGGAGTCAAAACGTCTGGATGCAGAGGGAACCAAAATGGCTCCACTGTGAACAGACTGAGAGGATCTGAAAACCAGGCCCAATGAGGAATTTCTCAGCACCTGGGGAATCAGGGGAACTGAAGGAAACACATAAGCAAGAGGAAAATACCAAGGAATAACCATTAAGCCTACCACAACAGCTAGAGCATCCAGAGATATGGTGCAGAGCTGATAAACCTTGCAGTTCAGCCGAGAGGCCATTAGGTCCACCACTGGGACACCATATAGACAAACTCTTGAGACAAATACGCTCTGAGTGAGCTCCCAATTGCTGGCATTCAAGTGCTGGAGAATGAGAAAGTCTGCCACAACCTTGTCTACCCCTGGAATGTGAATAGCAGACAGCACCAACATGTCAATCACTTCTGGTCCCACCATGGGGGAAGATGTAAGCTACCACCATCGCACGGTCTGACTGGATCAGCACTGGGGATCCCAGAAGAGACTAAGGCCAATGTTTCAGAGCTAAGCAAATGAACCAAAAGTCCAGAACATTTATGGACATTCAGCTCTCCTCCCTGGTATAAAGACCATGAGCAGTCTGGGACCCAGAGTGATACATCAGCCTCTCAGGCTGGTGTCCATTATGAAGCTGAACATATTTGGGATAACATGGCTGTCCCAAGGACAAATGAGGCTTTAGAAGCCACCAGTGAAGGCCCCTGAGTGTCGTGCCAGGCAGATACATGACACATGAAAGATGACACTGTTGTCTGGACCAGTTCCAGAGACTCCAGCTGCCCCTCCTGCATATTAAACTGAGCAAACGGGACTGCTTCCAGAGCACAGACAAGGTACTCCTTTACAGTCTTAGATGGCCAGAATACCAGCTGAGTTACTTGAAGGAACAACTACAGAATCTCATATGACCTTAAAACCTTCCCCATACCTTCCTCATATCAAGAAATTGGAGGACATGGTATAGAACCAGAAATTATTTCTTGAGATTGAGAACCCATGCAAGACTGAATGTAAATGCACAAGGTTTCCTCTGAAGAAGCCTTTAGTAAAAGGATATCCAGATAGAAAGCCAAAAAGAACCTGTGAGAGTGGATGACCAGACATGACCCATGGAGCAGATGCTAAACCAAAGGGAAGAGATGTGAACTGAAAAGGTCAACCCACTGATCCACCACGGTACTGGGCCAAACACTGTGAAAAAAATGTAGACAACCTCCTATAGTCTGTGGTGGACCAGAGCCACGCGGTCATGCTGAGATAGGTTTGTCAATTTTGAGTTTTAGCACAGGCTTCTTGCCTGAACAAGCCTGCTTGGGTTTTGGGGTGGAACATGTCTGAGCTGCAGAGGAAAGTAGTGTCCTGGGTGTGCATCTATACTGGCATGGTAATGAAAGCCAAGCTTACTCTGAGAGAGATCATTTTAAGAGCAACCTGAGGCATTAAGTGCTTTTGCCTCTAGCAGTGTGACTGATGACCTTCTCCAATTCTGGGCCAAACAGCTGTTTGCTCACAAAAGGGTGAGATGCCAAATATTTTTTAGAAACTGGTCTGACTACCTTAAACTAAAAAAGTGCAGTGCACAGCCGCAGGAAAAGCCTAGACCTTTCCAGAAAGTTTAGTAAAATCAAAGGCCACTTCAGTTAATCATTAGCTTCAAGAAACTTGGATGTAAGAACCACCAAATCCTGCTTGGGTGCATGAGCTTGGAAAGCATCTAATAGTTGATCCCCCTAAACAGGCATAGCTGCAATGGCAAAAGTAGGGTGCAAGGCTGAATAAGATGCCTCAAAATTTGCCTTCAAATAGAAATCCATGCACTTCCCTACCAGATCTTGAAAACAGCAACATCTGAAAGCAGAAAAGAAATATTTTTGGCAAGGCAAGAGATTAGCGAATCAATCATGATGAGGTAGCCTACTGCACTAAAGCCTCAGTAGAAAAAGGGGATAAGAGGGATATATACTGTTTAAAGAATGACATCCTTTGATGCATTTTCCATTCCTCCAAGAGTAATTGGACTAAGAAATCGTAAGGAGGAAAAACAGCAAACTCCTTCTTACATCTCTAGAGGATATCAGGGGAAGAGAAACTACATTCGGATGCATCTGATACATTAAGTGTCTCTAGGACATCCCAAATAAGACACTTAGAGGAAGAATTGGTGTCATCCTCATAACAGACCCCAACGGAGAAGCATGATTCTAGGTTGTTCACATCTGTTACCCCTTCCTCAGTGGAAGAATCCTATAACATGACTTAAGTATCTTTTGACACATGCATGGTGTCTCATGGACTAAGAATCTAAAACCCCTTGAACAGGCGAGTGGCTAGAAAGGAGGAAATTGGGGCTGAACCCATGTAGGCTCCTGTTCAACAAGTGAGGGCCCTAAAGGTTGAATAGGGAACACACAGCAAGATGGACAAAGTACCAGAACATTCTCTAGTAAACCCAATCTTAGATTAAAAGGGTTAAAGGGACCCCTGAAGCCTTAAGCAGCCTTAGACTTGCCCATGTTTCCTTTAGGTTATGACATAGTCAAGAGACCGTTAAAGAAGTGTAAAAGTACTCAGAAATACTTAAAAGTACTTATATGAATACAAGGTGGCAAGCAGGAGGGAGAGACCATCTTCTGCATAGGATGTAGAATCCAAATAGTGGGGCAGAACAGGCTGCTGGAAACTGTAGTTTTCCAGATTTAAAAATGGAGTGATGGCTCTCTAGACATCGCTAGCCTGCACCTCTGCCCCCACCCCCACCAAAATGGGGTTTGTAACAGGCTCCAGAAGACAGCTTGCAAGATTACTATTCTATGTTCCATGCAGTAAGTCAGATGTGCTTGTGTTTTTAAAGGCAAAGCAATCAGGAAAAGTAAATGGTTCTGAAAAGCTAAAATAAATTAGCAAAAGTCACCAAAAGCAAAGACAATAGTATGTATGCACCACTACCAGTAAAAGTAGTATAATAAGCCCCTTCATCTTTAATCAAAATGTGAATGTATCCCATTTCCTAATGTGCGATATTGTGCTATTCCTTATACTGGTTTAACATGGGAAATAACCCTCTCCTTTCCCTTCATCCCTCTCTCTCCCGTTCTTATTTTAATGTACGTTCTTTTCTTGTTTGATTAGGGTTTATTTATCTATGTATAAAAACAAAAACCTTTGAAAAAAAGTGAGTGAACAGAGAAGAGTAATGCATTTATGGATTTAGCTACTTACATGATTAATATCAAAATTGAACAATTTCGACACACTCAATTCTGGAACAAGCAAACTGCACCACATATATATTCCATATTATGTGAACAAGGCTTTTAAAGTTCAACTGTCGCCTGTCCACATTCTCACCAAAACAGGAGCATCTGCATGACTGTCTTTTCTTCAGTTTACACAAAAAAGTTAGTACTCCCCAGCAGAGAGTGGCAGGCAGATAGGAGAGCAGTGTGGAATGTTAGAACTGGTTGGCTTGGAGTATAAGGTAGGAGGGAGAGCAGTGTGGAATGTTAGAACTGGCTGGCCTTGAGCGGCAGGTAGGAGGGAGAGCATTATGGAATGTTAGAACTGGCTGGCCTAGAGTGGAAGGTAGGAGGGAGAGCAGTGTGGAGTGTTAGAACTGGCTGGCCTTGAGCGGCAGGTAGGAGGGAGAGCATTATGGAATGTTAGAACTGGATGGCCTAGAGTGGAAGGTAGGAGGGAGAGCAGTGTGGAGGTGGTAGGTAAGAGGGAGAGCATTATGGAATGTATCTGGCTGGCATGCCTTTCAGTACTGTATAAACTGACAAGTACAGTTAAATGTCTCTGAAAATGGGCTTTTCATAACTCTTTCAAAATTAATAATGTTATAAGGTATTAGTTTTCCTTAACCCTCTAAAAGCATGAAGTGTCTAATGTGTTAAAGGCCTCCATTTGAATCAATGGAAATGTTATTTGTCCCCCTAAGAAGCAGTTGGTTTGCTCCCGAATTACTCCTTCATACTTCCCAAAGACTTCAAAATTCATTGATTACTCTTAAGTGCTACAGATGAAAAAAGGAGCGATTTACATAAACCCATAAGTCATCCCATGATTAAAAATGTTTTAGCAGAACTGCTATGTGGTCTACCAAAATTGCCTGACGTGAATTGTTCAATAGATTTCCTTTCTAAACCCTTCCCCCTCCACACAGCTGGAAATCCATTTTGCCATCTCTGCAGTCTGATATTAATCAAATATATCATTGGTTTTTTTCCCTTTACTGCACCGACATGCTAATCAGTTTTTGAAAAGCTAGAAATCTTAAACTTTTTTTAAAAAAAAAATAAGCAAAGGTTTAAGTAGCCTACAGCAATTTTCAGTTTGCTTTCTTTCTCAGCTCACAGAAAACTGTTTTGATATATCATGTTTTTTCCTTGCAATTCCACTATTACGGATATATGAGCAGTTACAAAGACACACAGTATTTTTTTTTCCAATCCAATTAACTTCCCTAAATCCTTACACTCCAACTGAAATGATAAAAATGTATACAGGAACTGAAACTTTCCACCATTAAAACACAGAAAAAAAGAAATGGTTTATAAACACATATATATATATATATATATATATATATATATATATATATATTTTTTTTTTTTTTTTTTTTTTTTTTATTATTATTATAAACAGACTGTATCACACCCAATCAGATCGCCTGAGAAATTTCAAAATGAGCGGACCCTGAGGGTTCTGGAATATTAACCCTTTGAGTGTCAGAGGGATACGCAACACATTGTGTTGCATACCCCTCTGCACTCAAGGGGTTAACTCTAACTTCCCAGTTGCATAGAGTCTAGGTAATACTGTTCCTAAGTGTCCCCCATCAGTCTCTCACGCAGGCTGTCCCCCATCAGTCTCTCACGCAGGCTGTACCCCATCAGTCTCTCACGCAGGCTGCCCCAAAGCATACATTCAACATAGTCCTCTACATTGCATTGCTCTCTCTCTAATATCTCCCTTTATGGGACAAACCTACAAGAAACAAATACAAATTTATAGGGACTATAAAGGAGATCATATTTAATTCCTTGAATGGTAAAAAGGTCTTCAACACTTTTTTTGTAATACACTGGGGTTAAAAGCTGAATTAAAATCAATGTAAAATACAGAAAAATCACAGGTCTTCAGGAGTTAAGTCTGAAAATTTTTATTTCTTCACTATGATGCAGTTGGTTCGCCCAAGAATCGTTCCTATTTTGTCTTTGTGTATATTGACCTTTGTTCCATATATCTGTGTTATTTTACAACTGAACATGGTATGGCAGACAAGGTTTTACCAATCCTATATAATAATTTGCTAAACAAATACAGAATTCGGAGCGTCCAGCTCTGTATCTTTACTGCGCATGACTGCCCTGCGACCAGTTGGCACTGTATCAGCCGCAGCGCGGGCAGTCTCTACTGTGCATGACTGCGCCACGACTGGCTGGCACTGTATCACCGCAGCTAGGGCAGTCTCTACTGCGCATGACTGCCCTGCGCCCGGCTGGCACTGTATCAGCTGCAGCGCAGGCAGACTCAACTGCGCATGACTGCTCAGCGACCGGCTGGTAGTGGCACTGTGGCCCGTGTAACGGGCTCTTCGACTAGTGATTTATTTAGTGGTAGTCAGAGCTTTAAAACTATCGCCAATACCTCTGGCTCTAGATTTTTTTTTTTAAATGCAAACATTTAGGCAAACAAAACAATTTACCTTCACATTGACAGTCTGGTCAGTGATGGTACTTGTCATGTCATTGATGGATTTGAACAGCTGTTGCAAAGACTCAGTGAACTCCACTTCCCCTTTGTTTTCATAAAGTCTGCAAAACAGAAGTGTTTATTTGTGAAAAGACAGACATTTAAGAAACAACATCTAAACACAAACTGGGTTATATACTCTTAAATACCCTAGGCTTCATGCTATTTGTAAAAATCTAAAATCTAGTCTTAGATATGCACTAAGAACGCACACAATTCATGCTTCATGTGGGACTCCCAAACCCCATTAATATAGCAATCTTCATAGCAGGTCTCTGAATTCACAGTGCAAGATTCCCTTGAGAGAAAGCAATAGCATTTCTAAATACAAAACTTTGAAAAAGATGAACATTCAACAGGTGGAAGAACTGTTACTGTTAAAACAATAGAAGCAAGTCTGGATGAAGTTTTATTGGCATACTCAAAATTAGAAGTAGATAAATCAGTCGGCACAGATGTGGTTCATCCAATAATATTAAAAGACCTTAGATCTGTGCTTACAGCACCCTCCCCCAAGCTTTTTAACTGGTCACTGTGCAGATGCAGTACCCTCTTCACAAAAAAGTACAGAGAACTCTGGTAACTACGGACATGTAAGTCTAACATCAATAATTGGGAAAAAAATGTAAATGATAGTAAAAGGAGGAAACTGAAGAATATATGTAATCTTGAAAGATCCACGGCAACATGGGTTTGTAACAGGAAGATCATGCCAAACAAATCAAATGCATTTTTATTTTTACTGTGTCTCAATGGTATACAAGGTAAGGTATGCCTATTTGCAGATTAAGCAAAGATTCATAACAGGGTTGACACTCCAGGTGGAATAAGCCAAATTGCATAGTGATTCAAGAAAAATCGGAGGAATGGACAGAGTATGGTATCTAAAGTTTATTGCTGCAAAGTACAACATAATGAATTTTTGGGCATAAACAGCCAGAGGTGGAATACAAGCTTAAACATACTTTGCGGACAAAAGCAGCAGAATAAATGGATTTGGTATTTATTATTTCATATGACTTGAATGTACGCAAGCAGTGCGGTAAAGCAGTGGGAAAAAAGCTAATCAGACACTGGGCTTAATAGGAAGAGGTATAAGCAGCAGGAAAAGAGCGAAATTAATGCCACTTTATAAATCACTGGTAAGTCCTCATCTGAAGTACTGTGAACAATTCTGAAGACCACATCTCCAGAAAGACATTAATAAACTGGAGGCAGTACAAACAAGAGTCTCTAAAATTATGCAAGGCATTTATGAAAAAACTCACCAAGACAGACTTTGTATAGCTTGGAAAAGAGGAGGGAAAGCAGGAATGAGAGAAACTTTTAACTATATTATATTAATACAGTTCTGTATTGAAGCATTTTCAGAAAAAGAGAACTAGTAGAAGAGGAGGGTATGACCTAAAGTTGGAGGGTGGAAAATTCAGAAGCAATGTGTGAAAAGGGTGATCGATTAATGGAACAGCCTCCCAGTGGAGGTAGTTGGAGTGAATACAGTAAAGAAATTTTAAAAATGCCTGAAATACCGAAAATCTCTCATATAATATGCACAATTTTGCCCCTCTTCATCTTATGTGAAGTTGGGGTGGGGGGGGGTTGTATTATACACGAGAAAAGAAATTACCCATCGCTGATTCTCCCGCTCCGAAGTCCAAATTCAGCATCCTGACAGGGTCCAGCAGGCGGCATGCTTGCATCCGCCACCCACTTCCAGCATGGTCCTGTCAGGACCTCCTCTGCCCAGCCAATGGTAGTGTCTTGCGAGGACACAAGGTCCTTACAGGGCAATACCATAGATCCAATGTGGATAGCTATGTGCTTACTCCTATTAAACTCAAAGGTTTAATGGGTGGATACTAAGTTACTAGAACAAAGCAGATATCGAATAATAAGGTGTTGAATTAAACATTTAGCCAACTGAGAAAGGGAAATACAATGCAGGAAAACGGTAGTGAAGGTATAACAGCTGTGGGTGGAAGCTTTTGTTTCGTGCAACCCTGTTCCACTAAATCGCTACTACACTCCACTTACAACCAGTAATACATGTGCATTATATCTGATGTGGTGTAGTAGAGGAAGATACTTTACCCATGGTTACTGAGATCCACAAAGGACATGTGAATGGGGCTTTTTACCTCTTCGCAATGCATTACAGACCACTCTAGTATATGCAAGGAATTAAAAAGCCCCATTTATAGGAACAGAAACTTTGGGAACTCCATTTGCCCTCAAAGGTGCCCTATTTTCATTGTGCATATGGCCATTGGAGTTGAACAACAGTCAACTAACTAACTGCAGTTAGAACTAGTTAGTACTGACTGGCAGGAAATGGTAGGTGGGAAGGAGAGCTGAACATTGGTATTTTGCTGGTGTGAAAGCACTACTGTCCACTGAGCATAATCTGACAAATAAAGCTAAATACTTCAAACTATTGTTTTATACAAAATAAAAATACAGTGAAATTATTACTCAGTCCATAGTCTACTTTGAGTGTCATGCATTTTTCCTATACAATGGACAGGTACAAATATTAAAAATTATCTGGTCTGAAAATACTTACTGGATAAATAATATTCTGGATCTCACTATGAATTTAAAGATGTATTCCAAAGCTTTCATCGCCTTAAATAGCTGATCAGTAACTTTACCTTTATCTACATTGTCCACATAGTTTTTTAATACCTTCGTCAGTTTTCTGTAAAACACAAAGATAAGGACGCACTTAAAAAGAGCGCTTGCTTTATTACAACATAAATACATTTTACTATATATGCTAATTAAATTGTATGTTCATGGCTTAAAGCCTTACAACCACAATATTGTATTCCTGGATGCTAGAAAGGTCTCCAACATTTTGCTACATGCACTGGGGACCTTGCTGGCATAAAAAGGGTTAATGTTATTATCTCAGATGCCTCTAGTCTAGGTCTAGGCTACCGGAGTCCCTCTAGCTGTTTAGGGTTACAATTCCCATCATCCCCAGCCAGCCTCTGGCTAGCTGTAGATGATGAAAATTGTAGCCCTGAGGTTGCCCACTAATGCTCTAATCAATCAAGCAACCCCCATCCCATAAAGTATTCTATGACACAAAAAATAACATTTAGCCTATAACAGCGGTGTCAATGTTCAGTACCCAAGCTGCATACAGGCCAGGTTTTATGGATTCCCATGCTTTAGTACAGGTCAGTCAGTCAAATAAATGAGCCATTGATTAACTAACCTGTGCTTGACCCTTTAGGGTTAGAGCCTTAAATCCTTGCTTGTTTGCAGTCTTTGAGGACTGAATGTTGACATCCCTGTTATAGTATAAATGTAATGTTACATGCCCCCTGGCCTGTAACATACAAATGCAAAAAAATAAATAATACATAATAATAATAATAATAATAATAATAATAATAATAATAATAATAACAACAACAACAACTGGTACCCTCTCAGCAGGTCTGCCCCTGTGGGAGATTACCTGCCAAGCACGCAGGGGGCTACACTGCAAGCCTCGATAGATCAGAGAGATGATTGGGATAAGAAGAATAATCCCCCATAGCTCTCTGCCTGATCCAGTACAATGAGACTGAAGAGAGACACTTTGAAGTCTTGCAGTTCAGTCTCCTAGGGTTGTATGGCCATCAAAGGAACAGTGGTGGTGAAGCGTTCATTCCCAGCCGGAGGCTGATGCAAAAAATAATAAACTTGTAATTCCAAAACACCAGATGCACGTAAAATTATACATTTATAGCTAACATTAATAAACAGTAGTATGGCATAAGGGAAACACTGTAAACAGCATAAGTGATAGCATTATGCCATAAAACTGTTCATAACGTGAGCAATAAATATGCTTTTACCTTTATCTGGTGACTCAGCTTCATGTTCTGGAATTACTCCATGGTTATTCTGCTGCCAAGATCTGGGTGAGAAGGTGTTCTTCCTAAGTATTCTCACTAGACCAGAAGTCCTTCAGAGTTTGCTGCACCAGAAATGTTAAAGGACAGAACTGGGGAAATTCTGTCCAAAAAGGGCAGGGAACCCCGAATCCCCTGATGTTCTATACCCTAGTCTTTTCGCTGCATCTCCATAAACTGCAAATACTGGATTTCCAGACCAGATCCCTGCAGTCTATGAAGAAGTACAATATACAACATGACATCATTGGTTTCGGCCACGCGTTTCATCTTCTTAGCACAAGCCTCTCCCTACCAAGTGGGTCAGTTTCCTGTGCTCACAAAGGACTCGCGGGAGTCTTTTTGGGGTTGTGCAGCTAACAGCAGTAGAATAGGTAAAATGTGATTGCTGCCACTTACAGAACTAAAAAAATTAATATATTATCCTGCCATGCACATTTAAGGAAGATAACTGTATATTCCCTGCCATGCATATGCGAAGAGGAGAATTCATCGCTGCCATGCATATGCAAGAAAGACACTTTTTATATTACCAATGCACGCATATGCAGGGAAGGGAAATACTGCCGATCATTAATAAAGGACTAAAGGAATCTGCAAGTGATCTCTGGGGAAGGGCAACATTTCTGAAGAATTCTGCTCTAAACAAGCTAGTACTAGGCTTATTAGGATAACACCACTACATGAGTAACTACAAATCTTAAACAGGTGAAAAAACTGCTTGTGCTACACAAATTATATTAACATTTCTATTATCATCAAACCCCGAAATAAACATACGTATATGCCAAAGTTGCACTAAAATGCTTCTTTATGTACGTTTCCAAAACAGGATTAAAGTGCTGGAATTTCCTATCCGCAATCAGACCAATGATAAACACCTGAAACATCAAGGAGATTGTAATAAATAACACATATTTGCTAGTGTGACATTCTCAGCAAAATAACATCTTGAAATAACACATCGAAAAGAAATGTGTTTTGCACACCTCTGGCACTCAAAGGGTTAATCAAATTATTCTCTCCTAAGCCCTTCTGCTCTATCAGATGGGGCCTTTACTACCTGCCACCCACCATTGCCTTTTGTATACTATGAGAATTTTTTCTCTAAGGAGAACTTTATTGAATCATGTGCGTGGTTCACAAGACAAAGGCAGAGAAGTCAAGAGTATCAGTATTATATTATATATATATATATATATATATATATATCTCCTATATATGCAGTCATGTACAGCAGAGACTGCCCACTATCTATATATCTATAGAGAGAGAGAGACATAAATAAGAATCATTGTGTATTGCTATTCCTCTGAAGAATTAAATGTACAGTCCTCGTGCGTGAAGAACCAGTTTGATGGGTTTTGCAAATATTAGAGGTCCATTTTGTAAAGATGTATATAAGTAGCTTCTTGATTAACCCACTAAGAGCCAGAGGGTTGTGCAATGCATTGCTCCCCAATGAGCTGCACACCCTCTGGCATTCAGTGTTCACTCACATTTAAATCAGAATTGATGGTGGTGCCACTGACTGAAATCCCAGCATTTTCAGAGGGCTCTTTAAACTCACTCTGAAAGCAATCCTATATAATAAAACGCTAGGATGTTTGTCCAATGAAGTCATGCGCAGTAGAGACTGCCCGAACGCACAGAATGATGGGAGTTCTGTGCTGGGAGCATTCAGCGGGTTCGGACTGTCTCTACAGCTCACGACTGCATCACGTGCCCTGCCCAGGACCGGCCTCTTAACCCTTTGAGTGCCATAGGGGTACGCAACGCATTGCAAAGCAATGCATTGCATACGCCTCTGACTCTCAAAGGTGTAACATCACCCGGACCTTGGCCTGCGTACACAGGCTTTTACACTAGTAATCCCATATTTAGCTACTTCAAAAAGGAATAATCACAGTTTTAGCTACAATTGTGTTATGTTTTTCTACCAATTCCATTCTTTTCTTTCTCTGTATGTCTGTCTGTCTGTTATGGTAGATGGGTTTTTTTTCTGGAGGGGGGGGGGGTTCCACTATGTATTTTACCTTATGAGTGCCAAGCGGATATCCATCACTCAAATTTCTCATTTAATCCATTGAGTATCATGCAATGTGTTGCATAGCTCTCTGGAGTTCAAAGGTTTAAAATTTAAATCAGCACTGATGGTGACACTATTGACTGAAATCCCAGCATTCACAGAGGGCTTATTAACTCACTCTGAATGCAACAATCCCATCTTTAGGTAGTACTAAAGGAACAATCCCATCTTTAGCTACTACTAAAGGAACAATCCCATCTTTAGGTACTACTAAACGAACAATCCCATCTTTAGGTACAGTTGAATAATGTTTATGTTTTCAATTCTACTGCAGAGAGAGAGAGGAGTGAGTGAGTGTGTGAGTGTGTGTGTTATATACCCCAGTTATTAAAAAGGGTATATTTCCTTTTCTTCTGTGTCCCTCCACAGCGATAGAAACTAATGTGAATATGCCAGCACCCCCCAGCTGGAGTAGGGCCAAACTCGAAGTATAAAAGGAAGCCCCCTGCTTCCACCGGCAGTCACCTATTGTCATAGCTGGAAAATATATAAAAAAAAAAAACAGGTTAATGGGCAGGGAGCGCCGTAGAGGGACAGAGAAGAAAAGAAAATATAGGTAAGAAAAAAGTCTCCCTTTCTTCTGTGTCCCTATTCACGGCGAGACAGACTAATGGGACATACCCAAGCAGTATCATGGGTGGGAAAAAAATAAAAACGTCCCAACAGACAAGGCATTGTAATCATGTGCCTGCCCATCCACATGATTTATTAAGAATATAAAAGGAAGAAGTGTCTTACCGATCCTGAGTGTACTGCTGCCTCAAGGACCTTCCTCCCAAAATTAGCTTCTGAGGAGGCTTGCACATCAATTCTATGATGCTTAATAAAAGTGGATATTGAGGACCATGTAGCTGCTCTATAGATCTCTTCAGGTGATGCAGAGACTCTTGAGGCCCAAGATGTGGCAAGTGCATGGGTAGTGTGTGCCCTGAGGATTTTTGGAGAATCTTTTCCAGCTTCAATGTATGGCAGTCTGATACATTGGGTTATCCACCTTGAAAGAGAGGATTTTGATGCTGCAGACCCCTTCTATTTTCCAAAAAAATGGACAAACAGAGAATCCGTTTTCCTGAAATTTTGGGTTCTATTGAGGTATATGGAAATACATCGGACCAGATGCAGTTTATGTAGTTTTTCTTCTTTGTCACCTTTAGGATTTGGGCAAAAGGATGGCAATATAATATCTTGATTAAGATAAAAATCTGATACTACCTTTGATCTGAACGTAGGTCTAGTTCTTAAGACCACCTTGTCCCGGTGAAATATTGTGTATGGAGGTTTAGCTGAGAGTGCCTGAATTTCCGATACTCTTCTTGCAGAGGTCATTGCTATAAGAAAGACTGCTTTTATAGTGAGCATCTGTAATGGAACTTCTTCCAGTGGTTCAAACCTAGGTGATGAAGATAGCTGATCCAAAACCATGTTTAAGTCCCAGGGAGGAACAATACTCCTGATTCTTGGTCTAACTTTGGTTACGGCCTTCAGATATCTTTTAACTAGATTGTCTTCCGCAAATGGGGTGGCCAATATTCCTGATAAAGCTGAAAGCTGCACTTTTAATGATGATAGGTGCAGACCCTTTTTTATTTTAGTTAGAAAATGTTTTACCAGGAAGAATACATTGAGATTTCTCTCGTTTTCAAGTATGTCCTGGATAGTTTTCAGTAAGGGGTTACATATTTACACTAATTGTGAAACATTATATAAAAACATACATAAACATTAATATACAAACTTATTAAATATTGAAATTATATACAGTTACACACTGTTTTTAGAGATAAAGAAACATCTGCTTTTAAGGATTTTAGACTGAGAGCAGATGTGATTATTTCCGGCAGATTGTTCCAGATTTGTGGAGCTCTGTAGGAGAAGGCAGATCGTCCTGCTTCTGTCTTGTATTGTGCTATACGCAGTGATGTTAGTAGTGGAGCGGAGGTTATAGTTAGTATGGAGAGCTGGAGTGAGCATACTGCTCAGGTAGTGTGGTAGTTTTCCAGAGAAGTGGTTGTGTACTAAGAAAGAAAGATGAAGGTTACGTCTAGATTTGAGTGTTAGCCAATTTAGTTATTTCAGCATGTTACAATGATGGGTAGTGTAGTTACATTGGAGGATAAAGTGGCATAATGAATTATATAGAGTGTCAAGTTTACTAAGATGGATTTCTGGAGCTGGAGCATATACTACGTCACCATAGTCTATGACTGGCAGCAGCATCTATTGTACAATACGTTTTCTCACCAAGGTACTTAAACTTGATTTGTTTCTAAAAAGAGTACTTGTTTTGGGATAAAGTTTGGAGGTTAATTTGTCAATATGATGGCCAGAATTGAGGTTAGGGTCAAGCCACATACCAAGATATTTGTAGGAGTCTACTGGGGCCAATTTATGATTAGACTGTTACAATGGATAGGTGGATATTGTCGAGATTACACAGTTTGTGCTTTGTGCCAAATACCATTGTGACCATTTTGTCGGCGTTTAAGAAGAGTTTGTTCTTTGTTATCCATCTTTCAACTTCATAGAAATAATGTTGTAATACGGTTTCAAGTTGTGATATGCTTGAGTTTTTAGCATAGATTATGGTGTCATCTGCATACATGTATGCTGAAGATGATTTGCAAACCGTGGGCAGATCGTTTATAGAAAGAAAAAAATAGAAGAGGGCCAAAAATGGAGCCTTGGGGAACTCCACTTGTTACTTTGAGTGGAAGGGAGTCATGGTTTGCAACTGACACATACTGCATTCTGTCTGATAAACAGGATCGGAACCAGTTTAGAGACTTATTACCCAATCCTGAGTTTTGGAGTTTGCTTATAAGAATGTTATGGTCTACTGTGTCAAAGGCCTTAGCGAAATCTAGGAAAATAGCTCCAGTGAGTTCACCGTTTTCCATGCCAGTCTGGATATCACTGGTTACTTTTAGAAAAGACGTGACAATTGAGTGGTTTGGTCGAAAGCATGATTGAAGAGGGGTGAAGAAACTGGTCTGTTGGTAATATTTATATAGTTGCATGTGTACACATTTCGCTAGGATTTTAGATAAACTGGGGAGGAGAGATATTGGTCTATAATTTGATACTACATTTTTATCCCCCTGATGTCAAAGAGGCATTAATTAAAGATGCTATTTGTTGGGCTGTGACCATAGCACTGAGCTTTAATAAAATTGCTGGTAGTTGGTCAGGGCTCAATTGCGATTTCAGTTTTGGGTTGAGGAAATGATCATATACTTCACTTTCATTTACTGGCATGAAATTGAATCCATTTGCACTGTTGGACCAGGCAACAGGTGCCAATGACTGTTCTGTACATGGTAGAACTTGAGAGTGGCCTTTGTTTTGTTTAATCAGTGTGGTGGCACATCCAACAAAGTAGCTGTTAAATGCACTGGCTATGGCTATGGGGCACTGTATTGTTTCTTTGTCTATTGTTATATTTGATGAGTGATAATGGTTAGGTGGGTTGTAGATGTTTTTAATAACCTTCCAAAAGTTGGCTGGCTTTGAAATGTTTTAGTCCAGGTTAACAGTAAAATATTGTGCTTTTGCTAGTTTTGTTTGTTTTGTACATGTATTCCTTACTTGCCTAATATATAGTGTGATCATGAGGGGAGCCAGTTTGTTTAAATTTGGTCCATAAAGAATCTCTGAAACTGTATAATTGAATCAAGTCAGCTGAGACCCATGGTAGATGTGCCCACCTAACCCTGACCTTTCTTAGTGGGGCATGGGTATTACAGACCTGTAGGAATTCTGAGTTAAAAAAGTCAATCGCTGAATCAAGGTGAAGTATTAGATGTAATCTATGCCATGAGCAATGTTTTAAATTTTAAAAATCGAAAAAATCATTTTTTTTTTAAATCCCTCTTGAAGAAAACTCAGAATATGAGTGGTTCTGATATCTGGTCTTCCTATTCTTGCATCCTTGCACCAATTTGAAAAAGTCCTCCATATCCTGTAGTATATCCTGGAGGTGGAGGTTTTCTTGCCTGTAATAATAGTACTTATAACAGATTCTGACAAACCTCTTTATCTTAAAGAGTTCCTCTCCGCTTCCAAGCCGTCTGTCTCAAAAATGTTGGATTCTGGTGCAGAACTGGGCCCTGAGATAGAAGATCGGGTCTGTTCAGAAGAGGCCAGGAATCCTCTACTGCAAGATTTATTAGCTCTGAAAACCATATCCTCCTTGGCCGCTCTGGGGCAATGAGAATGACATTTGCTGATCTTCCTGAGTACTCTCAGGATCATTGGAATTGGAGGGAAAACCTATACTAGGGTAAAATCCCAGGGTTGAGTCATGGCATCCACTCCTTGAGCCCTCGGATGTTTTGTTCTGGAGAATAATTGTTCGCACTTCCTGTTTTCCCATGTCGCCATGAGATCTATCACTGGCGCTCCCCATCGCTTGGTGATCTGATGGTATACCTCCATGTTGAGTGACCATTCCACCGGATCTACCCGATTTCTGCTCAGGTAATCCACTTGGAGGTCTTGGCTCCCTGCTATGTGGATGGCTGTTAATGCTTGTAGATTCTTTTCTGCCCAATTTAGAATCTTTTCGGCTTCTTTGTTTAGGACTCTGCGTCTTATTCCTCCTTGATTCTTTATGTAGAGAACTGCCACCATACTATCCGATATTACCTGTACTGGTTGGTCTTTTATACATCTTTTCAGGCCCTTGAGGGACAGCCGAATTGCTCTGAGCTCTAGGAGGTTTATGTGAAGGCTTTTTTTCGTGCTGAGACCATAATCCTTGTAGGGAGCTGTTGTTTCACCATCCTCCCCATCCTGTCAGACTTGCATCTGTTGATATTTTCTGCCATTGGAGGTCCTGAAGAGGAGTTCCCTTCTGCAGGCTCTTTGGCTGTATCCACCATTTTAATTGTGCCCTTATTTGAGGTGACAGATGTACTCTCTGAGAGGTGTTGTCTGGATCTCTGTTCCAGTGAGTCAGAAACAGGTTTTGAAGGTGTCTTGTATGAATCCTTGCCCATGGGACTATGTGAATGGAGGAGTTCAGGGTGCCCAGGATTTTCATGTATTCGTGGGCTATATGGATGTTGCATTTGCTGAACTTCCTGACTTGGCTGATTATCCCCTTCATCCTTGAGGAGGAGAGTGTCGCCATATACTTGCAGGTGTCTAAAGTCATTCCCAGAAACTGTAAGCATAGTGTGGGCTGTAACTGGCTCTTCTGAAAATTCAGCAACCATCCTAGTTCCTGGAGATGTTGTAATATTATCTGGGTGTTGTCCGGCACCTTGGTCTCTGTCTCTGATATAACTAGCAGGTCATCCAGTTAAGGGAGAATTGTTATCCCCTTCCGTCTCAAGGGTTTTAGCGCTACTGCTAGGATCTTTGAAAATAACCTTGGAGCTGAGGACAGCCCAAATGGTAGAATTCTGAATTGCCAATTTTGATCATTGAAGCAGAATCTCAGGAACTTGAGATGACATGGAAGAATCCTGATGTGGTAACAGGTAACTTGGAGGTCTATTTTCATGAGATAGGTGACAGGATGAACTGTCCAGATTACTGATGACACCGTTTCCAAACTTCTTGGTTTAATAAATTGATTCAGGGCTTTCAGGTGTAGGATAGTTCTGAAGCCTCCGGTTGACTTTGGGACTATGAATAATATTGAGAACAAGCCAATCTTTGTCTAATGAGGTACTGGCTCTATGACTTTGTTGTGAGTAAGGTCTTGAATAGCTCTTTACATGTCTCTGGCTCTTATGGTATTTCTTGGAATCTTTGAAAACTTGAAAATGTTTGTCTGAGGGATGCGGTCGAATTATAAGGGACATCCTGCCTCGAATATTTGTATTACCCACTTGTCTGGGGAGTTCATGTTTTTCCAGGCTTGCAGGAATTTCTCCAGTCGGCCGCCTACAGGAATTGTAGGCAGGGTCCGAAGTTCTTCATGAGGTTTATTTTTTAAATTGGTGACCCTTGGGTCCATACCTTCTGAATGAGCCCCTGGAAGATTGATTAAAGCAATTTTTTTTCTGCTCACGTGATGTTGAAGTCTGGAAGCGCCTTGAGTCCCGAAAGGATCTACGGTGCCTGTAGGAAAATCTTGATGGGGGTGATCATCCTCTTCGATCTTGGGGTAAAAAAGAGCTTTTTCCTCCTGTGACTTTTTTAATAAGTTCTTCAAGTTGATCTCCAAACAAGGTGGATCCTGAAAAGGGGCAGAGATACTAACTTATTTTTTGTGGAAGGATCGGCA
Source organism: Rhinophrynus dorsalis (assembly GCA_037306005.1). Classification (NCBI taxonomy): domain Eukaryota; kingdom Metazoa; phylum Chordata; class Amphibia; order Anura; family Rhinophrynidae; genus Rhinophrynus; species Rhinophrynus dorsalis. Next base: position 67,891,538 of record CM074724.1, read on the forward strand.
CCCCACAGTCTAACCCAAAGAGCTCTTCTAGCTGTAATAGAAAGAGAGGAAGATCTTGCTGCCAATCTGATCATGTCCCACGAGGCGTCAAAAGAAAATCCAATAGCTTCCTTTATAGAAGCGACTTCCTTTGCTAGCTTATTTCTGGAAATTGAAGATTCAATCTTATCCTCCAGCTCGGATAGCCATATTCTGATTGTTCTGGAGATACATGCTAATGCCGTTGCTGATTTGATGTTATGACCCAGAATGGCAAATTGCTTTTTGAGGGTGTTCTCTATTCTTCTGTCCATAGGGTCTTTTAGCGAAGAGCCGTCTTCCATGGGAAGGGTGGTTTTCTTGGCTAACTGGGCAATAGGTGTATCAATTTTAGGGGGAATTACAAATGCAGCACAAGCCTCTTCCTTAAAGGGTACATTCTCTGGAATCTCCTGGATGGCGATATTCTTTTGTCCCCTTTCTTCCACTCCACTTTGATTAAATCTGATATAGCATGGTGGACCGGAAAAACTGGGGTCTCTTTCTTCTTACCCAAGATGACCACATCCATAATCCTATGTTCCTTTGCTTCTTCAGCTACTCCTAGGGTTTTTTACTCTTTCAAAGAGGCTCCATTTTTTCAATATTAAAAGTACCTTCAGCTTCCTCTACAATTCCCCCCTGTTCTTCTGATGAATACTCTGAAAGGTTGTCAGATAGACCGTCTTCATCCATACTTCTTAATCTTGAGGAAGCACCTTCTTCAGGGTCCTCAAGTCTGGGTCTTTTTTTTGATACAGCAGAAGCTTGGAAGGAAGTGAAGGTTTCCTGCATAGAATTTTTCATCCAAGATAAGAAATATTGGAACTGAGATGGTACCTCTGTATTTGTGGCTTTCTTTAGGCAATCTGGGCATCATAGGTCAGAAGCAGATTACTTGTTTTCACGTCCCATGCAAGATTTCATTTTCTGAGGATTTTTATCTTCTTTATCAGTATTGACTTTCTCCTTTTCTTTGGGAGGAATGTTTTTGGCAGAGGAGGACATGGCCTACTTACTGACAATATTAAAACTTAACCTTTAATATAGTTAAAAATAAAATAAAAATGCATAGGAGAAAGAAACAGCGAGAACACATCTCCATAAATAGACTGGTCTCTGGGCGTGCGTTTTAGCCTGGAACGCATAGGCCCCGCCAAAATCATAAACACTCTGAATAAAAGGATTTGGCAAGGAGCCCTTACCTTTTGCCCCATGAGAGATCATAAGTTCCTGGATCCTTTTACAGCACCCTGCTGTTTTCACCGGATCCCGTCTGCTTAATGTGTCCTGGTCCTTCTATGTGCTTTGTGCTTGGAGCGCACATTGATGACACTGACACATGTGCTGTGACTCGACGCTAAATCTCGACCTGAGTGAGGGAGATTCAAGGCGGTACGGACCTAGCAGACCTCCCTTTCCGAACCAGAGTCGGAACAAGGGCTTCCGGAGGATCATCTCCCGAATCTGGCAGCATTAAGGTGGCCTTGACGAGGACTACAGAAATAAAGAATTATGTAAGGTAGGAGCAACTGCCGCGCGCCCTAGCCCAGCTTTAGTAAGACCAAAAATGACTGCCGGTGGAAGCAGGGGGCTTCCTTTTATACTTTGAGTTTGGTCCTAGTCCAGCTGGGGGGAGCTGGTATATTCCCATTAGTCTCTATCGCCGTGGATAGGGACACAGAAGAAACATTTGTGTTCAAAACCTCTAGCATTCACATGCTTAGAATACCCATTAAAGTCAAAAGAAATTTTAGATTAATGTATCATTTTTGAAGAAACCACTTACCAGGGCATCAAACACCAAGATATCAAAGGTTTCACTTTCTGAATTTTCCATGATAATGTTAAAAAGTGCATCCAGTGTGTCCTGCAAGAACTGAAGGAAAAGATTGGAAAATCCACAATTAAAGCAGTTTTACAATTGAGAATCAGGGAATACAGAGATACACATTATACTACATATATCAAATTTTATTATACATGTTAAAGAAGCAGTAAACATTTTCAAAAGATATTACATCTCAAATAACAACAACTCCAATTCGTGTCTAGAAAGACCTTTTTTTCCTATAATGCACATTATGGGAGCAGCTTGAATTTCTGATTACGCTCTCTGTAGTAAGTGATAGGAACTGTAGAACCTGGTGACCACAACAGAAACGTGCACTTTTAATTTATATTCAAAATAAAAAAGTAACATCTGAGCTGTAGTAACTCTGAATGAAAACTCTCCCAATCGGAGGGGAAAAAACTCTCCCAGTAGGAAAAATGACCTACATTTTTAATTTTTTTTTTTTTTTTTGCAAAAAGGTTGATTGTTGCTTTAAGCAATTCATTGATAATCAATGTACTGGAAACCACTCTGGTATAAACTTAAGTATACATTGCACAACTTGGCTTACAATTTTGTATCAGATAAAAAAAGTGGATGTGTGCACTTACAGTTAAATTTTTTTCTCTAAACCCATTGGGGGATGCAGACACCATGGGATAAAAGTATCCACCACCAAACAGCACTTAACAGTAAACTCCTAAACTAGATGTAGCACATCCTCTTCCTGTGTTCTGAATACACCCCCTCCCTCCAAGAAAGGTCTGTTTACATATAGTAAAGCTTAAAGAGATAGTAATGTTTCATAATAAAAGCAGCTCTAATTAATCATCATAGTATTTGGGACATGGAGAGTGTTAACACTATCAGAGTTGTAGTTCAAGAGTAATTGAATTATAAAGTATCCCCCTCCCGCCCCTTGTACTGATATAACACTGCTCAGCTCAGAGCAGCAGGGTGTGTCCAGGTAGATTGCAGAGAGGGACAATCTTCAATTAAGATAAGGGAAAAAGCTGAAAAACATGTCAAGGGGAGCAGGGTTTTCATTGTTCTCACAGTAAGAAGCTTGTTCCTTGCTGTGAGCTGTCTGGTCTATGGATCAGATTCCACATCTGAGGAGAGGGGGCTTACACTAGGTAAAAGGGGTGGGAGGGGGAAACTTTATCATTCAATTACTCTTGAACTACAACTCTGACGGTACTGAAATACACTTTCTACGGCTCAAATACTATGAAGATTAATTGGAGCTGCTGTTTTTGTGAAACATTACTATCCCTTTAAAAGGAGTAAATCACCAAAACAGAACAGTCAAGAAATGTCATGGCAACCTAACTCAGAACAAATTTTCTTATCGGCAGATGACCTGTGCCTCCCAAATGGACTTTGAGAAAATTATTTGACAGTAAGTACAAAAATCCCCTTTTCTCTTGCATGCAATGGGGGATTCTGGGATCATAGGGATATCCCAAAGCAGTACCAACAACAGAGGGAAGGGTAGACAATATCTCATGGACCTGCTGTCTGTAGAACTTTGTGCCCAAAGTCAGCATCTTCTGAGACAAGGACGCTGACATTGTAGACCTTGGTGAATGTGTGAACTGAAGCCTAATGTCTGAGAGCCCATGAGTTCCTCATGGCTCTCATAGAGAGGGATGTAATTCAGAAAGGAACTGGTTTGGATTTGAGGGTGTTAGCCTGACATCACGTATATAGATGTGGAGGATTTATAAACAGGTTTCTCTTTACATAGGACCATCTGGGACAACAAAGAGAGAAAGCCTTTGTCTGAAGGGAGTGGTAACATGAATGTAATATTTAAGACATCTAACTACATACAGAGAATTTAGTCTGGATACAAATGTAGGATTAATTTCTGGTTCGTATGAAAAGCATAAACTATATTGGTTGAACTTAAATACAGTTAGTAAAACCAGTTTATCCTGATGGAATATTACATAAGGCAATAAGCATGATAAAGCATTGATTTCTGATCAAAGCCAGTGGTGTTGACCTCCTTGTAAAACGTCTAGAAGTAAGTTAAAATTCCAAGGAATCTGGATATCTATAGGGAGGAACCACGTGGACTAAATATTGCAGAAATGTTTGAACAGGAATGTCTGCAATTTTGCTTTGAAAGAATAATAACAAGGTTGTGACTTGCACTTTTAATGAAATTAAATTCTGTCATTTATCTAATACTGTCTGGAAAAAAACAGGAGATGGTGAAAGTTTGAGAATTCAATTGGTTTATAAAAATATATATAAATCTTCAAGATTGACAGATCTTTAAAGAGATGGGCTTTCTAGCTTTCATCACAGTCTGAATGACTGTCAGAATCCTTTACAATTTAAATATTGTAGCTTCATGTTCCATGCTGTTAAAGGGATAGTATTGTATCATTTAAAAAAAATTAATCTTGTAGCCATTAAAAAAAGAACTCAAACAATGCCAGTGCCATCTCTCCAGCCTTTATGGTCTGAGAGCTATTCACATTTAAAGTTCCCCCCTACCTTCCCTTTCTCTGACGTCAGCGCTGTAGCTGACTTCAGGAGAATCCGGTCCCAGGACCGGAAGAGGTCTTCAGCAGAGCCGGAATAACGATCTTCAAAAAGAATTCCTTCATTGGAACGGTCTACAAAGTGTGCCTGCAAACCAGGCACACTTTGTAGACCATTATGATGAAGTAATTCCTTTTAAAGATTGTTATTTCGGCTCTGCTGAAGAGCCTCTGCCAGTTCCGGAAACAGATTCTCCTGCAGTCAGCTACAGCACTGACATCAGGGAAAGGGGAGGGAGGGGGGAACTTTAAATGCAAATAGCTCTCAAACCATAAAGGTTGGAGTGATGGCACTGGCATTGTTTGAGTTCCTTTTTAATGGCTACAAGATTCAATTTTTTTTTTAAATTATACAACACTATCCCTTTAAGGTCAGAATGGCTGGGTTGGGATACAGGGTTGGACCCTAAGAGAGCAGATCTAGGATCACTGTTAGAATCCAAGGTTCTATTACTGACAGATCCATCACAGTGTGGTTCCAGGCTCAATGTGAGCAACCAGGAGGTTAATTTATGTGTAATTTACATCATTCATGCATCTTTTAAGCCTTCTTTAGTGGCAAATCCCAACAATATTTTACCTTTACAACTTCCCCTCCATCAACCTTCATCAACTGGTGCAAGTTATTCTGTAGCAAATTTGTATTGGATCGCCATTTCAAAAGACCCAGCAAATCCACTAGAAAACACAAACAATGCATTAAACAGATTTTACACAGATTTTAGATACATATTTTTGCTAAACCTTAACCCCTTAAGCACCAGGAAAATCTAAGTTTGTTTTCACTTAAGGACCGGAACCACTACGGAATTCTAACTCAAAGGTCTACAATTTACTTGTTTAGATCTTACCTACCTTTTGAATAATTGTACCATAGTTGCTTTCCTCCAGTCACAGAATACTATGCCTGATGTTAGTTAATCAATAAATATTCAGTATAAGTGCCTTGCTATTACTGAACTAGTTTCCTTAAATACCCTTGGTGTAGGTGATTAGATCCTGGTGCTTCATTCACCATATCCTTTTTCCAGTCTCTTTTAGACTATATTCTCAATAAGACATGTACATGATGGAGAAAATTCTCTGATTCTGTTTGCCATTGCCTGTCATTGTTGATTCCTTTGTATTTACAGAAGAAAAGAATGTGTTTTAGGTGTCAGCCAGAGCCTTATCCTCACTAATTAATTCCCCTGTCTCAGTTTTAAGAGGACCAACTTAACCCTTTGAGTGCCAGAGGGGTACACAACGCATTGCTTTGCAATGCATTGCGTACCCCTCTGGCACTCAAAGGGTTAAAGAGTAATCTTTTTGCCATTTATATACTTGTAGAATTGCTTAGGATTTATCTTGCTCTCTTTTGCAATACTTTTCTCCTTTTAAATGATATCTAGCCTAATTGCTTGTTTACAGATTGTTAAGGTCTTTATATTTTTAAATGATATATCTGACCCTTCAGACTTAAACACTTTACAAATCTGCTTCTTATTCATCATTTCCCCGCAAACCTCTATATTAAGCCACATTGGTCTTAATTTTTCCTCTTGTATTTCTTTTCTAATGGTATATACAGACGTATATATTTATCCAAGAATATTTTAAACAAAATGCATATTTCTTGTGAATTTTTATCTTTGAAGACAAAATCTTATTGAATGCCCTTTAATACTGATTTGGCATTATGAAATTAGCATTTTTCAAGTTGAATGTTTTAGTTAAACCTTGGTTAATTGGTTTCTCAGACTTTTCTTATAATAAAACCTTTTTTTGTATGTTTAAGCGTATATGTATGTGTGTTTATATTGTTTCTCAGTTTTCTGTAAATATGTATCTTCTTACTGTAAAAGCTCTCCAGGACATACTTGAAAAGAAGAGAAGTTTCATTGTATACTTCCTGGTAAAACATTTTCTAAACAAATGCAATTTCAAAGGATACCATATTGTGGTCACTGTTGCCTAAATGCTCCACAAACTGTATATTGCTTACCATTTCAGAACTGACTGAGACCACTAGGCCCAGAAAAGACTCTTTTCTAGCTGGCTCCTCTACTATTTGGGACATGATTAAAAAATGTATTTCTCATTTATTTCTTTATGTCATGTCCACGGAGGCCGACATGACTGTTGTTATCAAGACACAAACTCTGTCCACTGCACATGGTAGTCTTACCCTTTAATGACCATAGGGGTGTGCAACTCACAGTGATGTAATGCACTGCAAGCACCTCTAGTCTTTTACTCCACTTACAGCCAGAGAGGTATCTAATGGGTTGCAGTGTATTGGATTCATTTGGTTACCGTGTATTATTTTGGTTACTGCTACATTATTTGTCTGATATAAGCACTATTGGCGCCCCCTACTTGTTTCTTTTTCTTTTCTGGATTTGTTGTTTCCTTCGAGAGTGGAGGTGGAGGGTGAGCTGCCATATATCCAACACAGTGATAGCTGAATAGGGGATAGCTTACAAAAACCCCTGAGCCGTATTGCTAGTTAACATAAGTGTATCACCAGCCAGTCAATTTGTGAGTACCGTTACTTGCTGTGGTGGTGATGAGGTGTGTGCCAAAGATAGAGGATATTACACTAGGAAGCGCCTCCTTTTTTCTTGCTTTTCTCCTTCTACAGTGGATTAATCTCCGACACTCAAAGAATTATAAGATTAAGTAGGCTCACGCTCTGCCTGCTTCAGTTTGAAAAGTCTGCAACTGTCATGTCGGCCTCCACAGACATGACATCCAGGACTGACTGAAGAAGTTATCTCTTGATCAAAGGAACAAGAGCATAGGGTCCATTAGGATTTTCTGATAATAGTAAGAGGTATGGGAAGGGGGTTATTATTAAGAGGTAGTCATTTTTCTTTAACCCCTTGAATGCTACAGGTGCACAAAGCACAGCACTGGTGAACCCTTTGAGTGCCAGTGGGGCACGCAATGCATCGCTTTGCAATGCGTTGTGTACCCTTCTGGCACTCAAAGGGTTAGCATTCAAGGAGTTAAAGGGTTTGGTTGTCAGGGTTTCATTGACATGTTATGTGAAACCAAAAGGTTCTACCACCACAAGTTGTTCAAGAAGCACTGGATTGTATTTCTAACAGTAGTTCAAATGAAATAAAACATACCGTTCTGTGTGAGTTTAGTTGAACAAACCAGAGTGGATATTTGGAAGGAATCTTTGCTAATGGAGCAATTGCCTAGATTTAGCGTGGTTTTCCCAGCCATAGTATTTCCTTTCTCTTCAAGTTCAATTTTCGTTGCTGGAAGCCCAATATATGTCGCCACATCTTCTAATTTCTTTGCTTCTCCCTGTTAGACAACATCAAGTAAAACATCAGATGCATTCATGAGATTAAAGGATCCATTTTCCTGCCACGTAAAAATAAACATATTTCCACTGCCGCAAGAGGAAACGTTATTACAGTTTAAACTGTCAAAAAGTGTTGAAGCTGGTACTATTAGGATTCTTATCCTTTATTTATAAAACATCAACATAATAAACAGTGCTGTACAAAACAGGGGTGAGAAGAACATACCATGACATACAGAATCTGATCAAAACAAAAGCTAGTGAGGACCTTGCTCACATTGCATGTAGGGTGGTAGCCTGTGGCAGTCCTCTTCCTTAGACTGCAGTAGAGAAAAAAATATTTCTGAACCCCAAGATGGCATTATTGCTGATAGTTTAACCCCTTGGTTTTTGTTTTGTTTTTTACACTAGAGGATAAGAATAATTCCTTTTTGTCTTTGTCTAGCTATGGTAATGGAAGCCCTGGTTATTTAAGCTTGTATAACTCCAGATTTTTTTTTTTATTTTTTTTTGTGGTTAATGCTTTATGATTTATCTTAAAAATGCTGATTTTCCATTACCTCAAAAACATTATTAAAAGCACTTCAGACTATATATTACATAACTAGACTCTTCCATAAAATAATAAGAGAGATGTGTCAGCAAATGTCTGCATCAACAAATGTCCCTCAAAAAGCTTTCAGAGGCAATGATAAGTGTCTGGCACAATCCAGTTCCTATTTTAACTGTTCAAATTCATGAATACGGGCAATTATATTAACAATGCGACCCTTTAAGGACCAGACAGGGTGTAGAACGCCCTGCAAAGCAACACCTCTGGCCCTTTAACATTAGCGTGCCAGAGGAGTACACAATGCATTACAGAGCAATGTGTTGCGTGCCCCACTGACACTCAAAGTGTTAAAGAGTTAATAGGGATGGCACCAAGTATTGTGTAAAAAATATATATATCGCAGAGTTTATCTTTCCGAGTACAAGAAGGGATGTCCCTCTGCTGTAAGGGGATTGAAAAGTATTGCATCTTAAAGGGATAGTAATACTTGATTTTAACTATGTTTAATATTGTACATATAAAAATAATAAAATAAATTATATAAGTTCCGTTGCTCAAACACTGATCATTTCAGAGAAATAAGCTTCTATGGTTCCCCCTCCAGCCCCTTTTACACACGTCAGTGATTCATGAGAGCGGTGTACAGAGTGTGTCTGGTTTCACACAGGTATGCTTTGTAGACCATTCTAAAGAAGACTTTCTTTGATTACAATGTTATTTTGGCTCTGCAGATGAGCCGTCCGGTCCCGGGACCAGGATCTAAGTCTGTCAGCTAGAGCACGGACGTGGGTAAAAGGGGTGGGAGGGGGGAACTTTTGAAGCATATTTCTCTAAAACGAACAATGAGCAACAGGACTTGCATCACATATACAATACTAAATATGGTTAAAATCAAGTATTGCTATCCCTTTAAACTTGCGTTGTTTAGGTGCAGTACCTCCAGAAGCATTTACATACCAACAGATAAATAATGATTGCATCTGTCACTCACCCATAGCTGGTTCATTCATATATTGGACTAGGATGAATCGCATGGGAATTTGGCTGCAATTATTCCATTTAGTTATCTTCATTATCTTCAAAGCCACCCTTAGCCATCAACACATTGGATACCTCTGGCACTCAAAGCGTTAAAGGACCAAACATCTTGGCCACTAAACACCTAGTGCTATCTCCATCACATCAACATATTCCAAGAAATCAGAATGAGAGCACTGAAATCATAAAACCAGCATTTATTTGGGCATTTAAAAAGACACGATATAAGAGGCAAAAATAGACAATCCACTTTCAACATGAGTCAATAACACACAGTGCCAACTATTTTCCACCCTAATGGGAGCTTCTTCACTACTAGTAGTTTTCTATCCATGTAGAACCACCCAGTAGGGTGCAAAACAGCTGTCACTGTGTGTTATCTACTTTAAGTCGATAAAAAAGTGGATTGTCTCTTTTTGCTTCTTATATCATATCTGTTTTTAAATATCTAAATAAATGCTGGTTTTAGGATTCCAGTGATCTCATTCTGTTTTCTTGAAATATGATGTCCTCCAGAATCCTTGTTGTGACAGGGGACATGGAAGTCTGCTGTCACTAGTAACGGCGCCACCAGAAAATTGCAGGCCGTGAATTACTACCCAAAAAATGCAGATTTGAACTACAATAACTTTTAAATAAAACATCTGTCAGCAGTGAAGGTGCCACTGTGATATTATTATTATTAATTTATAAAGTGCCTGCATATTTTGAGGGCTGGACAATTAGGAAAACCCTGCAAAACTTATTTTCTTTCCATATTACGCAATAATAATTGATTTAAATGAATAGCAACCCTTTATTTTACTTTACTTCTTCTCCAAGTGCATAATACAGTGCCTACAGTTTTTTCCCATCTCCATCTATTTTTATTTTTCCAAAAGATCTGCTTGCAGAGAGCTTTCTGTCCGGGAACATGAAAGCAGGTCTAGAGATACAATGTAAACAACAGAGAACCAAGAGCATTCAGTGCTGCAGAGACATTATATTACATTTTACTTTGACGGCCCATCGACTAGAGAACTGGCGATTTGACTGCTCATATTATGCACTAGTAAAGTGGAAATAAAGGGTTTTTGTTCTGTTATGCACATCTAGCTGCAATTAGGCCAATAGGAGTGCATGCTTTGTTGTATATACCCGTACAAGCATACAGTGAGGTTGATGTAGCAAGAACTGGGTCATTGCAAGTGCAAACAAATTGCAACTCAGGGGACAAATAATCATTTCCATTAATTTAAATGGTACTTCTAAAAGTTTGAATGCCAGAGGGGTACGCAATGCTTTGCTTCGTAATGGCTGTGCACCCCCTCTGGCACTCAAAGGGTTAACCCCTTCCAATACAAGAGGTCTCTAATGCAGTGTCTTGCAAATCATAAGAGACACTCATGGGGTTAAACTCCCACTTTAAATCATTCAGATTTGCACATTTTTATTTTGGCCCTATAGTGAAGCTGGCTTCTTTCAGAACTGTTCGCCTTCCCTTTTCTACTTAAAGACACACAGCAAAAACCACAACTGGTGTGATGTTATCACAGAACTATACCTTGTAATTGTACACTATGAGATCATGCTCTCCATCCCTTAGTGTCGTTCCATCATATCGCATCAGTTTTACAAATGCTACAGCAAATATCTTCTCAGCCTTGTCTTTAGCTGTGTAAAACAAGCACTCAGAGGGTTAAAAAAAAAAAAAAAAAAACAAAAAACACTCAATAGCATGCATAAAAACAATATCAGGGCTTAAAATTTCCACTCGCCATTGGCCTGTGGACCTGACAAGTAGAAATTCAGCCCTGGCTGGTATGTTATGGCTTGCAGTGGCGAGTAACTCTTCAGGTCTGGCTAGTAGCAAAGGAGTTCAACTTTTAAGCCACATATATATATATATATATATATATATATATATATATATATATATATATATATATATATATATATATATATATATATATGATCCACCCATATACATCACCTGCACCCCATACCGCAGAATAGATTCAAAGTGGCCACTAAAATCTTCTGCGCAGATCAAGATAAGTGGAACACTATAATTATTAGATCTTAGCGTTCCTTTAAAGCAAATTATACAATATAATTACTTTACAGGCAAAGTACAAGTAAGAGCAGTTACTACTAGTCTACAACATGATGGCAGCTACTGAGGTACTATGGCCCTAAAGTAACTAGGATCAATAATCGAGCAGATATATAGCGGACATATAAAACTTCCCACTGATTTATATGGAACTTTTAACCCACTGAATACCAGAGAGGCCTCTAACACATTGCTTTTCAATGCATTCTGCTTGTTAAAAGTGGCATTTAAATCAGTGGGAAGTTTGGAGGACATTTATTTATCGTCTATGTTGCAGTTGATTTGCTTCCGAATTGCTCCCCTTTTCTGTTATGTGTAAGACCCTACACTATCCAGTTTGAAAAGGAAAAATAAATAGAAATAGGTGAACACTTACTGTCCTGGGATGATCTGTGACGGAACGTAAATCTTAAATGGCTACGATTCACATCTTCAATGGGGATTGCAACCTTGGTAGGACAAAAGAACAATGTAATGGGACTGAAGCAGTAGCTGGAAGGTAATGGTACAGTCTTTCACAGAGGGTGCACCACATTCCAACAGGAACGCTCAGAATCTGGGAGTTGGAGCATTAGGCTAATAAACTGGGAGTTGGAGCATTAGGCTCAAAAGGAAAGTTGCAAGATTCTGGGCCAAACCAGCTACAGTAAAACATTTGCAGAGTTTTCATTACTGTAAATGGAGATTTTAAATCCCTCGAATGCTAGAGTTCGCCAACCCATTGCTTCTAGAATTCAAGGGGTTAAAGAGCCTCATTTAACCCTTTAAGGACCAGAGGGTTGTCCAACACATTGCTTGGTCCTTAAAGGGTTAAATCTATAGACATGTTTTGTACTCCCTTATCATGAAGTTATCTGCCCCAAAATGACTGCTCTCTTTTGTGTGTAAGGCTCTCGCAGCCATACTGAATAATCTAGACATGCAGTGCTAGAACAAGACAACTGCATCATGGGAAACAAATTAAACACTCCCCAGATTCCCATGTATTGAAATGGGTCTTTGGTAAACCTATGAATGTCTCCCTCTTTAACAGGAAAGGAATTATAAGCATCAATTAAATGATTGGGATTTTTTGTTTGTCCCTATGATGCAGTTGGTTTGCTCCACAATTGCTTATCGAGTACAGCCCTTGGTTTGTTAACTTGGGTTAAATGCTGGACTTTTTTTTTCCTATCCCTTAGAAAATTAGGGACAAATGGTGGAATGTAAGTGGAGAATTCACTATATTTTTAAAGACATAAATGTATGTGCTATTTGTCATTGTTCACATTTTGATGCAAGAAACACACTAACGCCTTGATACTGAATAGCACATGCTCCTAAATAACAGCAACATTAGCACATGCACCTAAATTAACATCAAAGTTAACCAGACGTATGAAAATGTGTGATAATTGCATTACTGAATTAGGCTCAGTCGCTAATCCTCTCACTTAACGGTGGATATTTTAGCCATACCAACCTTTTGAAATGCATGCACTAAAAATTTAACAAGCGTTAGCTAATTCAAAGAAAACCTGCACAATTCAGTAATAATTTGGCACTAATTATTTTGCCATCAAAAGTACATTGTAAGTAGCTATTGTGCATGTTTCTTACACGACACCCCAAATCCTCTATATACAGTTCCAGATTAAAAGAACACCCACACCTAAAGTTAAATAGGTTGAAATAACTTTAAATATCACAAACTTACTGCTATCATATGTAAAATGTAATAATTCATATCACATACTTAAAATATGATCCCAAATTTACCTAACGCATGTGCAAACTGTCCTATTCAGAAAACATTGCGTTCATTTTGTGTGAGCAGTTTGTAATGAGGTAAGTGTTTACATCAATTTATGATGATTAATGCTCACTGGCTTTTTGCTCAAAAATGCTATCTTACTTCAGCCTGCTTACAGAAAATCATGGACAATCACCTTAAGATTGATATGGTATTTGGCATCCTGGAAAAGAAAAGATCTTGGAAAAGATTTAAAGGGATAGTAATACTTCGTTTTATCTTTATTTTATTTTGTAGGCATTAAAAACACATGAAGAACGATATAAGTCTTATCTCTCAAACCTTTATGGTTTGAGAGATATTCACAAGCAAAGTTTCCCCTCCCGCCCCTTTTACCTAGTGTAAGCCATCTCTTCTCAGATGTGGAATCTGGTTGTAAGACCAGACCGATAACAGAAGGGGACAATCTTCTTCCTATGAGAACAATGAAGGCTCTGCCCCCCTTGACAAGTTTTTCAGGTTTTTCCCTTACCTTAATTGAAGATTGTCCCTCTCTGCAGTCTACCTGGGCACCTCCTTTCTGATCTGGCTGAACAGTGTTACATCAGTAAAAGGGGTACTGGGATACTTTGTCATTGAAAAGGGGGATACTTTGTCATTGCATTACTCTTGAACTACAACTCTGACAGAATTGAAATAACACTATCCAAAGTCCAAATACTATGATGATTAATTAGAGCTGCTTTTATTATGAAACATTAATATCCCTTTAAGGCCAAAGAAGCAAGTGGATATGTTTTGCAGATGATAGCATTAAGTGTAAGTTATTTATGTGTATATAACACCAGTACATATGTTTAGATGTTAGCGTTTCTTAAAAGAACTAGCACAAAAACAGTCAATAGCAACTGAATAGAGCAGGAGCTCAGAGTTCTGTTCGCACTTGAATTAGACACTTTCTTTTCATTAACAGGATTAGGATTCACTTTATTACTCATTAGAATGGCTATTTTCTAGGATTGGCTATTTGTTTGAAATAAAGAAAGAGGGAGAGGGAAAAAAATTATTTGGTGCATCCCTAAATGTTAAATACCATCGCTCTGAATGGTCACAACCTGCTAAATAAAGATTCAAAGTCTTCATCTTATAAAATCCATGTAAAACAGTAGAATGTATGGTCTTTGCCAAAGAAATCCAATCAAATTGAGGTGCATTTGCAATCTGTGAGGAAGCCTAAAATATCTTCATCATAAAACATTTCTTCTCCTTTAATGGGATCCCATCACCTTGATGATTTTGATAGCCCTTTTAGAATCACCTACATGTTGTATTAGCCATGTTTTATTTTCAAAAGTAGTCTGAGTTATTTACATTTACAGATCATGCTAACGAAGGCATGCTCCACATGTGGCCAGTACAATTAAATATTTAAAATCAGGAGATCACAAGGAGACTGAAAAATATTGGTGTTCATGGGAGGATGGAGAAGATTAAACATCTGCTTCCTTAAAAGAACGTTGCTACCTCTCAGACGTTCACTAAGAATCACACAGAAGATACACAAACCTTCTGGGACACTGTTCTCTGGACAGATGAGTCAAAGGTAGAAATTTTTGGCCTCAATAAGAAACATTATGTTTGGCAGAAAGAAACACTGAATTTGAACAGAAGAACCTCATTCCAACTATCAAGCATGGTAGTGGCAGTGTGATGGTTTGGGGCTGCTTTACTGCCTCAGGACATGGATGGCTGTCATCATAACACAACAAATGCAGTGTATCAAAAGATTCTAGGAGAGAATGTCATGCTATTCACCTGTGAGTTGAAGTGGAACCAAAAATGATCCAAAACATACAGGAATATCTATAAAAAATAAAATTTAGCGTATTGGAATGGCCCAGTCAAAGTCTGAATGTAAACCCTCGCCAACATGTCGTGGTAGGACCTGAATGAGCAATCCATGCAAGGAAGCTCTCAAATTTCATTGAGTTGATGCAGTCCTGTAAGGAGGAATAGGCCAAAAATTCCCCCAAATCAACTGGAGAAACTGACCAATAGTTACAGGAAACGCTTTCTTGAGGTTATTGCCATACCTGGGAACTTTATATTGTTGCCATGGGTGGTATGAAGAATGACACGTATTGTGTCAAAAAGGGGCGGGTCTTAACACAAGTGCTGGGGGGAGGGCTTGAAAGAAAACTGGGGGGGGGAGCTACACCGAGGGAAAAAGTGGAAGTGGGTAGAGTTTCAATAGAGACTCCCCACATTCGGAGGACTCAGCCTCTGCCCCGGAGACCCGGTAAAGCAGTGCCAACACCAGAGGCTCCGGGGCAAATCCCAAAGTATGGTTATTGTTACTCAAAGGAGGGAATCTAAAGGTTAAAACACATGGATACTAAATGTTGAATCCATTGAGGGGAAATAAATGTTGACAAAGCATTGTGCTTCATTTGCTAACAAGGTTATCTTTATCTATATTACACAGATTACAATTTGATAACATTGTAGGTGTGAAACACATGACAATCCCAAAGGGTTCACAAACTTTTATTGCATCACACAGCAGTACTTACTTTTACTGTTTCAAACCAGCGTGGCTGTCTCACTTGATAGTATATGAGAGATTTGTACTCAGAAATGGCTTCATCACCAGCCCCAAGGTAAATCACATTCTAGAGAGGAAAAAAACAAGCTTCCAAATTATTTGACATGTATGCCAAACAAAAATCCAAATTATGGTTAATTACCCTTTTGAGTGCCAGTGGGGTATCCAAAGCATTGCAATTGCTTTAGAAAGCCCTCTGGAACAGAAAGGGTTACGTATTTTATAGTCTTCAGTGTGGGACACATTAATGTGTCACAGTACCAAGGTTAATGTGTTTCATCCTTCAAATAAATTCAATGAGTTATACAGTTTATCCTCCAAAAATGAATTAATTTTTTTTTTTTCAGTTAGCTCCATCACAACTGAAATAAGGATGTGTCACAACATAACCCTTTGAGTGCCAGAGGGGTAAGGAATGCATTGCTTTGCAATGCATTCCGTACCTCTCTGGCACTCAAAGGGTTAAACAATGTGGGGAACCACTCGTCTAAGGCAATGCAAGATTTTCCAGAACCAACATTACCTCCAATCTTTTCCCATCTTCATCAAAGACAGACAATGAGACTTCTATATTTTTTTGTCTGTGCTTGTTGCCTCTGTCATAATCTCCCTGAATCAGCGTAACATAGATATCATTGCGAACATCGCCTAATAAATAAAAAAAGAAATCAGAAATAGCACACAAGAGTTAGATAGCTGGTTTTCTTAAAGAAGAACTGTACATATCCCTTAAAGGGACAGTAATGTTTCATAATAAAAGCAGCTCTAATTAATCATCATAGTATTTGGACTTTGGAGAGTGTTATTTCAATACGGTCAGAGTTATAGTTCAAGAGTAATTCAATGACAAAGTGTCCCCCTCTCGCCCCTTTTACGGATGTAACACTGTTCAGCCAGATCAGAAGGGAGGTGCCCAGGTAGACTGCAGAGAGAGACAATCTTCAATAAAGATAAGGGAAAAAGCTGAAAAGCTTGTCAAGGGGGGCAGGGCTTTCATTGTTCTCATAGGAAGAAGATTGTCCCCTGCTGTTATCTGTCTGGTCTATGGACTGCATTCCACATCTGAGAAGAGATGGCTTACACTAGGAAAAAGGGGCGGGAGGGGGAAACTTTGCTTGTGAATATCTCTCAAACCATAAAGGTTTGAGAGATAAGATTTATATTGTTCATGTTTTTTTAATGCCTACAAAATAAAATAAAGATAAAACAAAGTATTACTATCCCTTTAATATTTTGTAAGCTACACATTCCCAAAGCATTGCGTTGAAGACATCTCTGGAATACAAGGTGTTAAAATAACATGTTCGCATTAGAAATCCACTATTTATGCTGTGTAATAAAATACAATTAGTCGGAAAAGACTTTTGGTTATAACAGCCCAACCCTGACTGGAGTTGCATGCAACAGTAAGGAAGGTCTATTGCTGTTATGAGGATTGTGAATAATTAATATGTTAACATCCTTGAAATTTTATTGCTTGTGAACCCACTGAAGAGAAACCAGGCCAGCTCTGCACAGCATTCCCTAGCTTGTAGGCCGATTATACAAATAAAAGGTGATAAATAGCCTAACAGACCAAGGCAAAAGCTTCAGTGGGTCAACATTAAAGGAACAGTAACACGGAAAAACAAACCAGGGTTATGTACACTTGTTTACATGCTAGTATCTGTAATAATTATCTGAGACCAAACATCTATGCTGACATATGATCTAAAGAGTTAAACCTTTTATGGGACGTGCTCCATTATATTGATAATTTCTGAATTTGATTTTCTCTTAGTGTACTACTGTGATAGGCTACAATTTTATATTATATATATATATATATATATATATATATATATATATATATATATATATATATATATATATATCACTCTTAATAAATAAAGCCCAGGTGCACAATCCTCCAAAAATAGAATACAAATAAGTTAAGAAGGCAGCACCAGTGGGACTTGTTTAATTGAATTTTAATAAGGCAAAATATCAAAAATACGGCCAAAGTTTAGGTCCTACATCAGGACCTTTCTCAAGATAAAAAAAAAATAAATAAAATCAAAGGCTTTATATGTAACTTTTCTCATATTAACTGGCCTTTAAAATAGAACATTCAAATATTTAGCCATTTTCTTACTGCAACAATCTGACATAATTCTGTCAGTTTAACACACTAGACCAGTGTTTCTCAACCAGGGTGCCGTGGCACTTTGGTGTGCCACGGACATCCACTTAGGGTGCCCCATTGTGTCTACAATGCTTTGACAAAAATGTGAATTTAGATTTCCAACTGTATATTAAAGGCTATTACTATGCACAATATGTTTATTTTAGTTGTGAGGTCTAACAATAACTCTGTCTTTATGTATTTGTAACCTTCATTACACCTTTAACAAATTACAAAAAGTTATTGGGGTGCCCCGAAAATGACAGACTGCATGTTAGGTGTGCCTTGAGCACAAAAAGCTTGAGAACCACTGCACTAGACAGTGGGAAGCATGCCAGTCAAATGCTACCATTCCACACGCCCCTCTCACCTGCCACCAGTACAAGCTCATTTAGATAAACTGCCAAATAAAGCTACACAACTCAGACTATTGTTTGAAATAAAAAGGACTAGTATAAATATAGGTGACTTTGTAAACTCTGCTTGGTAAAAAGTAACAGTTCTACTTTAAGCAAAAATCTCAAATCGAATAATGCAATTGTCCTTCATAACAATCAGTTTACATATTTTTGGCTGCTGCATAGTTTTATACAGTGTTCTTACATCCATCTCCTGCACTGATGTAAACAGCAGCATGTGGGAAATACCGCACACAACACACAGTGCTTTTCTCAGAAAACACATAAGAACTTTAAGAGAAAACTAGTGGGAGACATAGGCTGACTGTTATGTTTCCCATCTTTTGCAGGCTGTGACAAATTTGACACCAAGTCTTTAACCCTTTGAGTGCCAGAGGGGTACATGATGCATTGCTCTGCAATGCATTACAATCCTCTCTCTGGCACCCAAAGGGATGATAATGCAGCTTTCTGATTCATAAGAGATTTACATAAAGGTTTCTATCTGATGTGCCCTTGCTGAACCCTTTGATAACCCTCAAGGAGTTAATTAGCTTTTGTTTACTACAGTTATACCACTTCATTCACTTACAGAGTGCACTTGAGCTCAGTCACAGCATGCAATATACCCCTAGAGCTTCCCAATGCAATATTTTTGGTGGTGTTAAAAAGGCAGATCTTACAATACAGGGAGCCAATCTGTTCAGCTCTCTGCAGAAAAAAGGGGTGTGGACAGACAAGGCTATTTGTTGCAGGACTGAAGGACACAAACTCCTCCCACTGAAGACCTTCAAAGGAATGAATCAGTCGTCCTCAGGTATTGCAATTAAGAATTCTATTTGCCTCGAAGTACCCCATAACCAGTAATAACGATTCATTTGAAATAGCCAATCCATTCAAAATGTTTTCTAAGACGCCATTAGGATTTTGAACCCAGATGAAGATAGTCAACGGGTTATCATTAGGAGGTGTTTTCCTGTTTCTTTCATGAGAAATTCTATAGAGAAGACCTCAAAGACTCTTTGGAAAGTTTTAACCATTTTCAGATACTGAAATGGCAATAACAAACGGCTTTATAAAGGACAATGACAGAGGTAAGCACGTCTGTTAACCCTTTGAATGCCAGACAGATATCTAATGCATTGCACATAATGTATTGGGTACCTTTCTGGCACTCAAAGGATTAAACAAATTAGGAGTCACATCGCTCTATAGCTATAGATGTCTAATGTAGATTAAAAAAATATACTTTTTTTT
This sequence comes from Rhinophrynus dorsalis, assembly GCA_037306005.1. Lineage (NCBI taxonomy): Eukaryota > Metazoa > Chordata > Amphibia > Anura > Rhinophrynidae > Rhinophrynus > Rhinophrynus dorsalis. The sequence goes on from CM074724.1 coordinate 67,911,091, forward strand.
TGGAGGTGGGCAGTCAAAATTATATAATTTGTATCAATCCTCTGCTATGAGTTGCGTACCCCTCTGGGACTCAGGTTTAAACTTTTAACCCTCTGAGTGCCAGAAGGGTACACAACGCGTTGTGTCCGCCTCTGGCACTCAAAGGGTTAAGCACTGCACACCCATATAACATGAAACATAAACATCTGATTCTTGTAGCAAATGTACCAATTTGTTTTGATGCTTTATAGTCAGGAGATGTACTCTTTCCATCTTGGTTATAACACGGAATGCACCATTAATTACTGATTACTGCAGGTGTCACTTTCGGTCTACATCCCGAGTGCGATTCTGAAGCTGTGTGCTGCCCTGAAGGTCACCTCGTAGGTGTATGGAAAAAGATACACTTTACTGTGATCACTCTGTGATGCAGTAACCTTCAGGATACACAGAAGCACAGAACAACAGGTCAAGAGGCCAGGAATGCATGAGTAAAAATTTTAGCAATGTACCTATTTTAGAAGAATGTCCAAAACTGCATTGACATTTATGGAGAAAAAAAAAACTACAATGTGGAATCTCAATGGGATGCAATGAATCTCTCAAATACAAAGACATTTGAGATGTGCTTTATCCTTCAAAATGCAACATTTTTATAGTGTCTTTGAACTGGTTTCTAAATTAAAAAAATAAAGCCAAACCTCTTTTAATTAACCGTCATAGCAATTCTATATACTTTCTAATTAAAGTAGATCGTTCAGGTTTAATCCTTTAAGGACCACTGAGCATTTTTTTTTTTTTTTTTTAACTAACCGATTCAGGGCTCTCTGAACAGCATGCAGCTGTGGCGCGGGAAGCACTGAAATCCATGAAGTGCAAGGACCTCCATGCGTTTTACCTATGTCGGTCCTGGCACATCATGGGTCCTTAAGTGGTTAAAGGGATAGTAATACTTCATTTTAACTTTATTTTATTTTGTAGGCATTAAAAAAACATGAAGAATGATATAAGTCTTATCTCTGAAACCTTTATGGTTTAAGAGATATTCACAAACAAAGTATCCCCCCCCCGTTCAACCAGATCAGAAGGGAGGTGCCCAGGTAGACTGCAGAGAGGGACATTCTTCAATTAAGATAATGGAAAAAGCTGAAAAACTTGTCAAGGGGGGAAGGGCTTTCATTGTTTTCATACAAAGAAAATTGTCCCCTTCTGTTATCTGTACTGTCATACAACCTGACTCACATCTGAGAAGAGATGGCTTACACTAGGAAAAAGGGGCGGGGAGGGGAACTTTGCTTGTGAATATCTCATAAACCATAAATGCCTACAAAATAAAATAAAGTTAAAACGAAGTATTACTATCCCTTTAAAGACCATTTGTTTTGTTTTTACAGAGCATTAAAATCTGTCTATAAACCTAAAAGGACCCCTTCCCGGGACTCGAACCATCGTTTTTTCTCAGGGAGAAGAGGTTTAATCGGTAAGTACACAAAACCCCCCCCTTCTCTTACGTTCTGTGTGGAACATGGGAACCATGGGGATATACCAAAGCACTCGCCAATATTCCAGGGATGGAAAGGGGAAAAAAAAAAAAAAAAACTCTAAACGCAGCTCAGTTCTAATAGGAATTAACTGGTACAACAACCTCAGGTTGTAACAGACACCAACACTGCACACCAAACAATATGATCTAATAGGTTACCGGACAAAAATATATGAAGGAGGATAACTATGCCAGCACAACATCCTGTAGAACATTCTGGTCAAAACTTGCCTCAGCCGAAGCCAGTACTTCATCAGAGGAAGTGGTAAGTGGACCACAAAATATATTAGGATTGTTGTTTTAAAACCTTTATGTTTTCTATGAATCATCTAGTTTGTTTTTAATTAGTCTGCCAAGTGTTTTATCTTGTTTTTGTCTCGTGTCGGACACGGACATCCTTGTGAACTCCTCTGTTTGTCCCAGTTGCAGGTAGGACCGGCACCACAATTCCTCACTGGCTTTTTAAACCAGCTGATTCATACATAAGCCGGTTATGTATTAAACTCAGAGTATCGCTTTATAATCTTTTACAACCGATACATCATTGGTATTACTTTCATTGGGGCTCTCCTCCTGTATATTGTTTCTTTGTTGTTTATAAAACAGAGCATATACAAACTGGGGTAAAGTGGACAGAGGAGGGAGTCTTTGCCTCAGAGACCTTTTTGTGCCTTGCCCAGAGAGGAGTTTACACAGTTGTTCCTGTGTTCCACATAGGGAGTAAGAGAGAATAGAATAAATGTGTCTTATGGCGACAGGTTGACTTTAAAGCCTCACTATGCAAAGATGTCTGCACTGTTTCCTGGATGTCAGTCCCGGGAGCAGTAGGAATTCTCAAAAAGTAGGTAATAATTCTGGCGACTAGCATTATTGAGCAGCTAGTCGCCAGATGGGTAGTTATTTGGGGACAAGTTCAGAAGGAGTGGTAGTTCCGCTTTAAGAAACCCTGGTAGGCATATCAGAAGTGACAATGCAGTAATGTCTATAAACAATCAGAAATGGCAACATTATCTGAATAGAAGAGGGGTTTTATACTGATCTCAGTAAACTAAATGTATCTGATCATTACAGTCTCTCACTAACAAAAGTATTCAGTCAGTGTCTCTAGGGAAGAGGAGTACCGTTTTCTGAATTTACAGTAGAAAAGATTAGCACAACATATTCAGGATCAACAATAAAGTTTAACATATGTTCTCTTGAAGCACGTCATATTTAAGAGTATGCAAGCAGATTTAAATTTGTAGTCTTTTGTGATGCTTCTGGGGACTACAACCCCATCACAGTGTGTTGGGGATGATGGCAGTTGTAGTCCCCAATAGGTGGCGCTTCGACAATTGACTACCTCTGCTTTAACCATATGAGTGCCAGAAAGATAATATGTAGTCCACAATGTGTTACACACCCCATTGGTAAACAAAAGGATATGAGTTGTAATCTCTTTCTGTCTTGAAAGGTTAATGTACTGAGAGATACCTGGCATGATAATTTCTGGAAATCCCATCTTCCTGGCAACTGCTGTTGATCTGTCCACCAGATGAGGAAATTCTTTACGAATCTGATGAATGTCACCTGGGAGCAACTTCATTGTGACCCAAAGACCTGAACACAAACAGAATGACAGATGTCTGCAATGGTCCAGTAATGAAAGTAGTGTACTGAGTTGAGAATATACACTCTATTGCAAGCTATTGGAGAGAGAGAGTGTGTGTGTGTGTGTTTCTGTGTGTAGGGGGGTGCAGAGGTGTATGAGTGTGTGGTGTTTGTACATGTGAGTGTGTGTGTACGTGTTCATGTGAATGTAAAGGTGTAGGGGAGGGGTGTGCGTGTGTGAGCAGGCGTGTGTGTCATGCTAAGACATGCATTGGCCTGTCCAGGCCTCTGGTATGTGTAATTTCTGTGTGTATTTTCTATGTGTATTTTATTGTAGCCTTTCAAAGTTACTAGCACCAGTCCTAGGCCATAAAACAAATGAGCAGATAATATCACCAGAGGTGGACTTAGTGTGTCATAAAATCTATTGGGACATCTGCTCTGAGGTGGGTTATCCAGGGGACAGCCACATAATATGAAATAGGGAGAATGTGTGCATATATTGTAAAAAGGTTCAATACAAATATATTTTTAGACTGCCCAGGCTTTATCCTTTTGGTGGATACCACACATACCCAGGGAGGTGTCTTCCTGTTATGAGTTACAAAAATGGCTACTTCGCAAGCAGTTAAAGGGGAACTACCACCCGACACAATCTTTACCTTTACTAAGTCCCCATCTAGTGACTAGCTGCTTAGTAGCACTAGTTGCCAGAATAATTACCTTATTTAATAGATTTCTCCCCTCTTCCATGGGCGACAGGCAGGATGGAATGCGGATATCTTCCCATTGTGACGTCCGCGCGCCTGCGCTTTCAGTCCCAGCCGGAGCCAAATGACTCCTAGCAACGCCTCCTAGATCCGGCTGGGACTGACAGCGCAGGTGCGCAGACGTCACAATGGGAAGATGTCCGCACTCTGTCCTGCCTGTCGCCCATGGAAGATGGGATAAATCTATTAAATAAGGTAATTATTCTGGCGACTAGCGCTACTAAGCAGCGACTAGCGCTACTAAGCAGCTAGTCGCCAGATGGGGACTTAGTAAAGGTAAACATTGTGTGGGGTGGTAGTTCCCCTTTAAACCCAGCATATATGATGTCAAGATATTTACACAAATATGAGGAATGCAATAATGACAAAATTATGGAAGCATGCCGTAAATTGAATGTTTTGGGAAGTCTTGCGTATTTTCAGGTAGAACTCTGCACTAGCGTCCCTGACAGGTCTGATTGAGTAGGCCATAAACTGATGATCCTCCCATATGACACCCAGGGGGCCTGGCCTCTTGGACACAACTGCGGTACCTATTTAATACGGATCTTGGATAAAATAGGGGGAATTTCTTTTAACAACTGGAAGAAGAACTTCTACCATCTGAAGTTCCCACAAGGATTTATGTTTCGGTAATTGTATGTAGGGATTTGTGTTTCTCCCATTTTATTTTATGGACTGTTTTCCCAATTTGTAATCTTTATTTCTGCATGTCCTTTATTTCCGTATTTTTGTAAACAGCACTGTGAAACCTTCTTTCAGATTAAAGGGGATCTATCACCCCATACAACTTTGTCTAAATAGTTTTGTTATATAGAGAATATGTTGAAAAGTATATTAATTAAAAAACAAAAACAAAACAAAACAAAACAAAAAAAAAAAAGCTTGTTTGCTTAAATTCAAAGAATAAGTACCACCCTGCACCTACTCCGGGACAGACTAAGGTTACCTGCTCTGTACCTGCAGTCTGTCACTCTGCCTCTGCTCCCCTCCCTCTATCCAGCCTCCGCCAATGACGGACGCTTTATGCCTGTAAACTGGAGCAATCTCTGGCCAATAAGAGCGCTCCAGCTTACAGGCAGAAAGCCTCCTCCATTGGAGGAGGAGGCTGGATAGAAGGAGGGAAGAAGAGTGACAGACTGCGGTACAGAGCAGGTAACTGCAGTCTGTCCAGAAGCAGGTGCAGGGCAACAATTATTCTTTGAAGTTTGCCAAACAGGCTCTTTTTTTTTTTTTAATAAGACACTTTTAAACATATTTGCTATATAACAAAACTATTTAGACAAAGTTGCATAGGAGTGAAAGATCCTCTTAAATGTTCAATTAATCAACTCTGGCCTTTGTTCTCCAATATTAACTCACTACTCTGAAGAAAGCTCAAGAAGAACACATTACTAAAGGGTTAATTCTATATGTCTAATTATTAAGGTGATTGCTTTTATACTGTAATTCTATTGTGTTTGGGGTCACCCTAGACGCCCGGATATAAAGTCTGGGTGGTGGCAGCAAATTATAGTACTGGGGTGATAGTGCAGGAGGGATTTAAGGGGTTAATCTGGATGGTTTCCAGGAATAGTAACAGGAAACCAGGGATCTGGTGTAGTTAACCCTTTAATTTCCACTCTATCCCTACTGTCTCAGCTGGGCCCATAGCCCTTGCCTGTGACAGTGTATGAGCGGCTGTGTATGAGTGTGTGTATTAGTGTGAGTGTGTGTACGAGTGTGTGTGAATAAGTGTATGTGTGTATGAGTGTGTGTGTATGTATATGAGTGTGTGTGTGTGTGTATGTATATGAGTGTGTGTGTGTGTGTATGTATATGAGTGTGTGTATGAGTGTGTGTGGGGGGGAGGTGTGTGTGTGTGTATGAGTGTGTGTGTGGGGGGGTGCAGAGGTATGAGTGTGTGTGGGTAGAGGGGGTGTGTGCGCAGAGGGTGTGTGTGCAGAGGTGTATGAGTGTGTGTGGGTAGAGGTGGTGTACGTGTGTGTGCAGAGGTGTATGAGTATGAGTGTGTAGTGGTGTGTGCGTGTGGGGGGGTATGCATGTGTGTGTATAAGTGTATGAGAGTGTGAGTGTATGCGATGTGTGTTTGTGTGTTGTTGGGTGTGTGCTGGTGCGTACTCAAATACATTACATATCAACATGCTGGAGATCCCCCTTGCATCCAGTGGGTTAATAAATAAATGACTATATGACTAAATAAAATTATTCATCAATACAAAAAAATCAGCTACTTACATTCAAAATACTATACTGCATGAGTGACGGCAGTAGCAGAGCAGGACCGGGCTTTTAACCCTTAGAGTGCCTGAGGGGTACACAACGCATTGCAAAGCAATGTGTTGCGTACCCGACCGGCACTCAAATGGTTAACATCTCACAGACTTGGACCGCTTACACAGGCATTTACACTAGTATGGATATAATGGGCTGGATTCAAATGCAGGAGGTAACTGATACCTCCCGTTTTATCAAAAGTTTTCCAGTTAAAGTCTATGGGGATATGTGGAGATAGATAAAATTAGCAACCACATTTGAATCCAGCCCAATATCCAGTACTAATTAAATATTCATTTTGAGATCCAAAACATGCAGAATAGCGGCTGTTAGGATTTTCTGCCTAGAATAAGGTAAATGTTTGGTTTACTGTTAGGAGAGAGGGGAGTATTCAATTAAAAGAGGTGCCACAGGATCATATATTTTACCCCTTTAAGAAATGTTTGCCTCTAAAAATTCAGTCAAATTAGCATCATGAATAAAATTGTGGTTTACATGAACTAATCAGTTTACAATTATTTTTTTAACCATTTTGCGTTCCAGAGGGGTACACAACGCATTGCGTACCCCTCTGGCACAAAAAGGGTTAAACTATGTCTCTCCCAAAGCCATAATGACGTCACTTCTTTTTTTTTTTTTTTTTTTTTTTTTTTTTTTTTTGTCGAAAATAGAAAAATCATATCAAAGTGGCTGCCGCCGAGTGGTAGAATGGTGTCAAATGTATTCCTTTGAAATACACTGGACACCCCTCTGGCAACATCAATCCTCTCCCACACACCAGATCAGAATATATAAAGAAACTCATTCAGGTAAGTAATATATTCATTAAAGGCCAGTGGACAGGATTCTCCTATCTAAAGCCCATTGTATTAGCACTAGATAAAGGTATACCAACCTTGACCTTTGTGGTTGACTTCTTTAGCAGCAATCACTTTGTTTACAACAGTCTGGAGGAAGTCATTCTCCCCTGTCACCCTGGATGAAAAACGGGATGATAGGTTCAGCGGCTTGTGACGAATAGCGTCATCCAATGCTAGCCTGCAGTGTGCACATCACCGACACCATCACAGCAAACACAGGGTTCACAGAAAGTCAGAGACCACAGAAACGAGGGATGTATAAGATCATAGTACAGGGTTCACAAAGTATTAGTCAACAAAAACATAAAGAATAGGGATAGATAACAAGAGAGATGCAGAAAGATAATTAATCAAGAAATCACTCTAGAAAAGAAAGGCAAGCTTTAGATTCCAAACACCTATCACAACAAGACTGATATAGATGATGAATTCCAGTGATCCAACAGCACCATAGAGGGCACACAACAGTTCCTATTGATGTAAAAGGAAACAATCATGCTTTAATTCAGGGCTATCCAAGTCCAGTCCTCAAGGGCCACCAACAGGCCAGGATGTAAGGATTTCCCTGATTAAGCACAGGTGAGTCAGTCAAAATGAATGAGCCACTGATTATCTCACCTGTACTTAATCAGGTAAATACTTAAATCTTGAGTCCTTTGGTGGACCATGAGGACTAAACTCGGAGAGACCTGAGCTGTTTAATGGTCAGAAAACTGACCCTATTGGCTGGCTGTGAGCTGGGACATAACCCAAAAGTCTGGCTCAGAGCCACAAACTTTGCATTTTGCTAGAGAAGTCTCAGAAGACTTCTAGGGCAGGTCTTGATAGCCTTTAAGTAGCCTCTCTGGAAGCTGGGCGTGAAGTCCAATGTGAATAAACTGCAAGAAATCAAACCACTCCGTTAATCTGTTTTTTGGCACCAGCAAGGGAGCCCCAAAGTCTCTTCTCAGACTCAGGTTCAGGTCTTCCGCTGATTAGACAGGGCTCACAATGTGGCCTCTGTCTCATCACCAGGCCTGCTCCCAGGAGAACAGACCCAGTGATGGCACAGAGCACCATGACAGTTGCCCTTTAAATTGGGCTTTTAACCCTCTGGATGCTAGAAAGTTATCCAATGTATAACAAAGCAATGTACTAGAGAAGGGTAATATTTAAAGGGTTAAAAACCTTATTTAAAACAATAGAACGTTTCATTTGTCCCTATAGCGCAGTTGATCTGCCCTGGAATTCTTGTAGCCTCTGTGTGTCTAGATGCCATCATGTAGGAACTACTATAAGCAGTGTCCATTCAATCACATTTATAGAAGAGTTTATGAAAAAGGTTGACAGAAGGGTATAACCCGATAGCAGACTGGGCATTGTAAAATCCACTGACATAGTAATGACCCAGTATTGTGGAATGCCTTTTCTCTTGAAGGGAGCTACAGTAATAAACAGGACAGTACATGATTTGAACAAAATAATAGAAAATCCAAACCTCTGACACTGTTATTATTATTGCTGCACTATTACTTCTGGGACAACCTGCTGTCTAGAACATTTCTCGAGTAAGACTTCACAGATTACAGTCCAATAGACTTGCTCAAATATTTTTCAGAGAACGAGCTAACATCACAGCTTTTCCAGTTTAGTTTACCATATCAGATGTATAACCCGGATGATAGGAGTTCTTCTAAACAACTATAAAGATACATCATAGGGGATTATGAAACATTTTGTAATATGACATATCTAATTTTAAGAGCTATAAGAACAGAGGGGTATACCTGTGTGTTATATTGGAATAAGGAGATGGATGCTTTTATTTCTTGAAAACAAAATAAAAGTCTCCCGTTGCAGTGCAGTGCTTAATTCACATATGAAACTGCACAGAAATTAGCTAGAGGCATAACGCAGCATTTGGCGCTGCATTCAGAGAGTTCACTGTACAGAAATATGAACAGAAGTATGAATTTCTCCTAAACTATGCATCTTCTGGTCTCTTGGCCAACATGATATATAGTCAGGTTTTAATCCCTTAAGGTCCAATAACGTACATCTATGTCATAGGTCAACATGCCTAAAGGACCCACTCCATACATGTAAGTCATGGACTTCAGGGCTCCCCGCAGAGCCCTGAATTGGATACAAAAAAAAATGCTCCGTGGTCCTTAAGTGCCGGCTGCACACGTGTACACCTGTCCTTAACATCTTAAGGACTGGTGCGCACACTAGTGGCCGACATTTAAGGTCCATGGAGCTTTTTTTTTTTTTTTTTTAAAAACTGATTAGATTCAGGGCTCCCCAAACAGCGCACAGCCGCGCAAGGAGCCGTAAAATCCATGAGTCCTGTAGGCACTTTTACCCATGATGTACATGTACGTCCTTGGACGTTAAGGTGTTAAGGGGTTACTAAAGTTTTCAAAAACTCAAACTTGAATTCAAGGTAACAGGTCTACTCTGATGACCTTATATAGTAATAAAACAAATTTAATTTTCTCTTAGTTTATAAATTATAGGGCCCTATACAAGGCATTTAAGATGATATTTTAGAGCTTCTGAAAGAAAAAGAAAAAAAAACTTTAAGGGGGAATAAGCACACAGACACCATCTTTAAACAGACTATACATCTGCAAGACAAGTAGATTGTCAAAATATCTGGACAGAATACATAGTGAATCTGATGTGCTAACGAAGTGAAGACTCTCTGATCCTACTTAATGTCACTAGAAAAGCTTAACTACATTTTAATGTACCAGCTAAAAAAAAATTAATACATAAATACATCAAAAAAGGCATATACAAAATGCATGTTCACCTTTGTTGCAGTTATTTGAATTTTCACACTGACGCTGAACAATTCTGGGGCAAACCGGCTGCACCAGAGGCCACAAGTAAATCCAATTTATTTAAACTGGACTTTTAACCCCTTGAATACTAGAGAGGTCCCCAGCACATTGTGGAGCTCTAGATAATACCCTAGGTGTGTTGATCTTTTATGGTGAACACAACATTGTCTCCCCTGCTGCCTCATTTCAATGGATAAGGAAAGATATTTGACAGACTCCTTTGACCCTATCTATTCAAAACTATCTCTAATACCTTGAAGTGGGTCCACCTGTTTTCAGTGGTACAAAGCCCTATACAAATCTTCCTCTGACTCTACCTGCTTGTCACACTCCCTTCCTTCTCAGATATTAAAAACAGCACCCATTAACGTTGTCCACTATCCCCTATTAAATTCACCCTGACCATAAATCCTTTCCAGTCAAATCATAATAATAATAAAAAAAAAAATATCCCAGATACAAGAATTAAAACAGGCAATGCCAATTAAATTAAAGGGAAATCAGCTTTCTACGGTGCATGGTGCAGTTAGTTTTCTCCATAAGGACATACATTTTTCTTCTTACAGAAGCCTCATTGACTCTGGTTTGTGATGTTGGCGCAACCTATTGTGAAATGAATAATTTCGGTATAAAAAATAAAAAAGTAAAGAGATATTATCCTCCTGCTGAGGTGTTTTATTCAAAAGTGATTGTATCTCAAACTTGAATTTTTTTAGGTGCAATATCTCAATAGCCTGAAATTCTATTGGCATTGTTGGTGCATCATCCTATGGACAGCTCTGGTCAGTGACCACAAACTTTCATAAGATGGTGTAGCTACAGCGCCAATGTACAATTTCAGGCTATTGAAACACTGCAAAAAAAAAACAAAACAAAAAAAAAAAACACAAAACACGTTTGAGCTGCAATAACCTTTAAATAGGACATCTCTCAGCAGTGCCAGCACCCTCGGTTTACTCAGTAGGATAAACACTACAATATGTAATTGTTTACATATGAAATGTTACTATTCTTTAAAATAAATCCAAACCCTACAATTTACTCTAAAGCAGAGGTGTAAAGCCATATGTAAGACAGGATTTAAGGATTTCCCTGCTTAAAGCTCATGTGAGTTAATCAGCGTCTTAAAAATTTTAAATAAATCACCTGTGAGTATCCTTATCACCTTAACTGCATAGACTGCATACGCCTCTGGTCCTTAAAGGGATAAACACTGGCCTATTTGCAGTCACCTGAGGAGCGATCTTCAATTCCCCTGCTCAAAAAAAAAACTATAAATCTAACCCTAGCTCAGTGATTAAGCCAGACTGGAAAAATAACACAAATCCGAACCCTAACCCAAATCCTAAAAGTAATCCATATCCCAAAACTATCACTAACCATACATCTAACTATACTATAACTCAGTACTATCAAAATTTACAGTCAGCATTATCCAAACCTCCGACATTAGCCGTGTCATATAAACATCTTAATCTCACATGCTACATTCCCTTTATAGCAGGGGGTAAGCAACGTCATACCCTCCATTTGATTGGGACTACAATTCCCATTAACCCCAGCTATGCAACAGTTGGCTGTGAGGACTGGTACTGTAGTCCACCCTAGTTAAAGTGCTTCAGGCTGTTCACTACTACTTTACATCACTAAAATCAGAAAAGTCTCTTCAAATGTCATGATTTAAATATGGAAAAGATTTGGTGTAAATACCATGCACTATCCAAAATGATTACAAAGTGTTTTTGCAATAATTCATAAAAACTAGACAAGGTTTAAAGCACATTCAATGAACCAGTTTTTCAGGCATTATGAAAATACAAGCAAACGTATCAAACGCAGCAAAATGAAATGCAGCATTTGAGGAGGTGCCCTAAGCAGACTTGCCAAAAGTCTAACAGCTGCTGTGTTGGTGGTGGTGAGTGACAATGCAAACAAGCAACATAGGTACAGACAGGAGAATAGGAATACCAGGCACAACACTGCAGAACAAACACATTAAAACACAGACTGGCAAAGTAGTGCGCTTAAATACATGTGTAAAGCACATCCAATGGGAATTACCACATTTTGCAATTATATATTAAATGGATATACATAGGAGGGGGAAAAAGACAAAGAAAAGGAAAATAATATTGTGAAATGACACTGTTACTTTGTAACCAATTGTTGATTTTGAACAGGCTTTCAAATTCCCCTATACGTGTTGTCCATTTTTCATTTCAACCACATAACAGATATTTAGCTTTAATTATGCATCATTTTATGCAAATGAGCTATGACTTGCCAAAAGGGAGTGGCAGTTGGGATGGGGAGAAGCATAGGATAACACTTAGTGACTGGCATGCCAGCCAGCAATGTCTAATTTGCATAAACCGCAAACATAAAGAAAGATAATTATTTCAAACTATTGTTTTAAATAAAAGAATAGTTACATATAGGTGCTTTTGAAAGGTTTTTCAAAGTCACCTGTTTTTTTATAATGTGACAGTTACACTTGAAATATAAAAATACCAATATAGTTAAAGCTTTGAGTGCGAGAGGTAGCCAGCACATTGCAACTGACACTCAAACGGTTAATAAATTAGAATACTAATGAAAAATGATAAAGAAAACATGTAGAATAACAGAACTGAACCGAAAGGCAGATGTCACAGTCTTTTACTAAGCTAAGCTTTGCAATGCACTGGAGTTATCTCTGGCATCCAAGAAGTTAATTGCTGGCTCCAAATTCAGATACAAACAGTAAAAACCAAAGTATTTTAAAACATACATAACACAGATGCCTAAAGATTAGAGAAGAAATTAAACTGAAGCATTAGATAACAATGAACTATGTCAAGATGAATGTTAAAGGGATAGTAATACTTCGTTTTATCTTTATTTTATTTTGTAGGCATTAAAAAAACATGAAGAATGATATGTCTTATCTCTCAAACCTTTATGGTTTAAGAGATATTCACAAGCAAAGTATCCCCTCCCGTTCAGCCAGATCAGAAGGGAGGTGCCCAGGTAGACTGCAGAGAGGGACAATCTTCAATTAAGATAAGGGAAAAAGCTGAAAAACTTGTCAAGGGGGGGAAGGGCTTTCATTGTTTTCATACAAAGAAGATTGTCCCCTGCTGTTATCTGTCTGGTCATACAACCTGATCCACATCTGAGAAGAGATGGCTTACACTAGGTAAAAGGGGCGGGAGGGGGAAACTTTGCTTGTGAATCTCTCTTAAACCATAAAGGTTTGAGAGATAAGACATATCATTCCTCATGTGTTTTTAATGCCTACAAAATAAAATAAAGATAAATGAAGTATTATTATCCTTTTAATGATCTATATTAACCCTTTGAGTGCCAGGGGGATATGCAATGCATTGCAAAGCAATGCGCTGAATACCCCTCTTGCACTCAAAGGGTTAATTGTAACCCTTGTAGTGACTGCATAAAAGGTATCAAAATGATAAGCCTTTAGAATGTAGTCAGGAAGTTGTGACAGCAAACACTGTAGTGACTGTACTCACACATGTACCCACTAGAGAAGTAATTCTAAGCTCTAATACCCACGGCACACCTACAGGTCAGGATTTCAATATATCCACAAGGAAGCTCAGTCACAGTGATTAATCAAGGATATCTTGAAAAAGTTGACTTGTTATTGTGCCCCAAGGGCCAACGTTGAAAAACACTGCCCTAGATTTACTGAGGTAGGTAGGCTTCCATTATAAAGGAAGTCAGGTATAGTTTTTTTGTATATGATTTGCCTTGTATCTGTAGTTTCCTATATTCAGTGATCACTTTAGAAGTCTGTCTCTAGGTCACACCTACTGGTAGCAAGCAGGAGGGTTTTGAACTAATGTGCGATAAAGGTGAGCAACACTCCAATTCCTATGTTATTTTATGGTACCTCTCTTTAACCCCTTGGTGACAAGGGCTTTTTTACACTAGACCACAAGAGCAATGTAGGCCTTTTTACTATCTTTGTTCAACCATGTTTTCCCTCTAATTCATTTAGTACAACCACAAGAATGATACACTATTTTTAAAGGATAAGTAGGGTTTTCCTTTGATGCCATATTTATATGTATAACCAATTGTTTAGTTTGATAATAATATAAATTGAATAAAAAAAAACAATATTTGTATAGGTTTTCCTCTGATGATATACACTCAATTAGTGCATCTTTTAACAGGGACTGGATACCAAGTGTGAATGATCGCTCATACCTTCCAAGTGTCCCTTTTTACTCTGAGAAGTAAATCTTACCGTCCCTTTTTCCTACCATAAGATCAGAATGTATATCACATTGTTCCACAATTACAGAACTTGCAATATTTGTTAAACTTCAGTATATTTTTATAAATTAGTCTGTGTAAATAAAATACTTTGTGTAGCTGAATAAAATATTTAGAACAAGATCAAAGAGCTGGAAACAGGTCATGAAATTCCCTAAAAAATATTTTTAATGCTCTACACACCAGTTCTGCCCCTAACACCATCACATAAAACAAAAGTGCCCCTCTCTTTGGCCGTTTGGAGTGTTGTGTGCTATGTTCTTTGTCTCACTCTACCTCATGATCAGAAGCCAAATGTTTAGGAACACTGCCTTTGTCATGTGGCTCAACTTGCATGTTACTGCTTTAGAAGCGATCTCATGTGTGGAACAACCGGGACCTGGCTGAAATTGACTGCTTAGGTCCTGGAGAGGGTAGCTAAAGCCTTTCCACCATCATCACAGTGTACCCCCCCTAAGGGAAGCTGTGATCATAACCCATGAAGTACTAGGAACATCCATCCTCAAAAGGAATGAATTCTGTGCTGGTCCTGGCACATCACCAGTAGATATGGGGATAAAGCTGGAGAGATCTTAGCAGCACAGCTATGGATTAGAGAGTTTATTACACTGGAGATTTTATCTTTCGTTTATTGCACCTCAGTACATTTCCACAGGTTTCACAATCCTGAATAGATCATATGAGTCAACTGTCTTCTTTAGTTTGTAAATTGAAACTGATTAGAAGCAGACTGCAGAAGGTATCAAGTACCTGAAAAGTGCTATCAATTTATATAAAAGAACACCCCCAATGAAAACCTTTTGATTTAATATCTCTACCATCCAAGGAGTTGGATCAGTTTATTTTGTATGTATATATCTCAAGAACAAAAAATAAATCCAGCCCAGCGTTTACCAGGGGTGTACAGCTGAGCGCTAGACTCAGGATCCTGCTGCTGTTGGAATCCTGATGTCAGCATGTAAATACCAACAGCTATTCTGTATTACACTTTTACAGTCTCTCAGAGTGTAAATGGCCTCTGGAGAGGAAAGCCCTGAACTATCAGCTGCCAGGGATTTAAAGAGAGGATGGAAGAAGTCAGGGGGATCTTTTCTGTGTAGTACCCTATCATTTACTGGAAGTCATTTTAATCCATGGTCCTCATCTCCTCCAGATGGTCATAAGAGGAAATACCACTGCATATTATTGTAATTGCTTTTGAGAGAAAAATATAGGAAATATTAGTTCTATTATTGACAGAAGTGTGCAATTATATAACTCGTCACACCATGCAAGCAGGCACTGCAGCAATATGCTCTAGTACTCACCAGATTACAGCTCTCCAAGCTAGTACGTACTCATTTATGCATTTGTCTTCTTCTAAAGCATGGACAACCAGTGGAAGACACCACCTCAATGTAATAATTGTTTAGAAGATCACCATAATAAGAACTTGATTTTTTCCCACCGGTACTTGAATCCCTTGAATGCTAGAGATGTCCTCAATTTTTTGTAAAGCAATGTGTTGGAATAGCATTCCAAGATTTAAATATACATGCTGAATTTTACATAGTAACATTGTAAATTAGGTTGAAAAAAGTCCATCAAGTTCAACCTTTGCTCGTTACTCGGAGACATGAGGATTATTTAGCTTTCCTGATGCCAAATAGGTTAGTCTTTATCAGACCTGTGTGGCCTACTAATACACAGTAAAGCCCTGTATGTTCCTTTTTGAAAGAACTGTATCTAATCTTTAGTCCCTTAAGGACATCTAACAGACATCTAACGTTTCAGAATATTGTAGGGGCACTCCTAATTGCTTCAAAACTGAAAACTTCAAAAAAATGATTACCATGATTAAAACTCTTAACCTTTTGAGTATTAAACACATTGAATCCCAGAAGGTTTCAGAACATCTTTGGATGTATCTTCCAGCTAATAAAATAAGTCACAGATTTTCAAATGTCAGGTAAATTATTTTCACATACATCAGTGGTGTAACTAGTCACTGGAGGGTTCCAGTGCAAACACTTTTTGGGTCCTCCTGTCACAATAATATTTTAACAGAGGAATAACTAGATTGGACCTGAGGTATAGATAGGCCCCCCTTGAATGCTGGGCCCCAGTAACAACTGCACCCTATACACCCGACATGCAAAAAGACTGATGTACTAAGAAATTGGAGCAATTCTGGAGGATAAACTTCACAGAGAATAAAAATTCCCATTGATTTAAACAGTGGTTATAAAACTTCTTTGTGGTTCTGGAACCCTTTGGTTTACAGGAAATGGCGATGGAATTGAAAACCATTAGAGGCATCTCTTGTACTGAAGTCCCATTTGAATCAGTGTGGGTTTCTATATGTTCCTATGGTGCATTTGATTTACTCCGGAGCTGCACTATTTTCTAAGTACATCAGCCTCAGTGTCTTCTAGTCCAGATGTGTCCTCCTGTCCATCAAGGCTTCTATGTGGAAGCCCTTTTCCTTTTTCAGGAAACACTGGGGTTCCGCAGAACATTGACCTACATTCCACTCTAGTAAGAGTTATCAACTGTCTTTATCTAACATACTCCTAACAAATCTATGGAGAAATCTGTACAAAACACCCTTGATAAAGTTATCAAGAGCAATGGAAATCAGGCCTCAATTTAAAAATCACATATAATGAAATTTTAAGAGTTGAATGCCTCTTTAAAGCTCAAGTGTTTAGAACCCTCATTTAAAATCAATGGGCATTTAGGACATTTTAAATGTTCTACTACGGTGTAGCTGGTACGCTGCAGAATTGCTTTAGTTCAGAGATGTCCAGATTTGGACCCCAAAGTCTACCAAATAGGCCAAGATTTATGGATTTCTCAGCTTAAGCAAAGGAGAGCCAGTAAACATGAATAGGACACGGACTAACTCACCTACGCTTAATCAGAGATATCTTTCAAACTTAGCCTATTGGTAGCCCTTGAGGATTGGACTACGATACCCCTGCTCTTAGTAATTCAACCTCATTATACAGTTAAAATAAACAATTCTATTATATGGCACAATACTTACATACTTGTGAAGTATTCCATAAAAATAAACAACATGCAATATATCATCAATAGAGTTTTTAGGTCTTTTACAAATAATTGATTTTTTATGGAAAAATTCACAAGAATACAAGTATTGTACCATATAACAGTATTGTTTATGTGTTGGGTTTTCTATCAGAAGCATACTTTTGGGGTGTTAAGCCACAATAGGTTGAAAATAATATTCAGTATCTCATATTTAATTTTGAGGATGACTGGTACACCAAGTCTTATATTTTTGCTTCAAAATTTACAACTGATGTCAAGAAATTGTCAAGGAAAGACATACAGCGAACACAAAAAAATAAGGGTTTATCCACATGGGCAACCTCAACGCTGAGACATAGCTTTGTTGAATAATCCCATATTTACTTACCTGCTATTTCCCTGTTTTACAATGCTATCCTTTCATTGAGGGGAAGTTATGGCAGAGTAACTGATGGCTACAACACCATGTTTCAGCTATATATGATTGGATGGGACCCACATGAGTCGGACAGTTATTGGATGTTGCGATGAGCATCTCAACCTGCAATACTACTTGTATGAACAATCAACAGAGAAGCTTATAGGCCTATTTCAACAAAATTATGTATATAAAAAGAAAACTTGAATAAGCCTACATGTTACAATCATAATTAAGTTTTTTTGGTGCTTGTATGGTTCACTCATTAGTGTGATATAAAAAGGATGATTAAAAGTTTGTAGAAAGATGGAAATTTGCATTCAAGTAATTAAAGATTTTTTTATCCATTTATTTTTTTTTTTAAACACGTCTTTCATCTCTACCCTCAATTGGTGCTATTTTTAAAAGTGTGTAATGCACATTTTGTATAACTGAAATAATAACATAGGAGAGAGTGCGAGATGCCTGGAGTGTAGTCCAACACGATGCTTAGTGCACTTGGTGCTCACTTTCCCCGTGTACATCAATATAAAGGTTTATAACGGCTTCACTACTTACGGTTGAAAAGGTATAAAATGCTGTTTGTCCTCATCATCAACTTTTCCAGTTATTATGTCAGTTACATCCATTACTGAAAGAAAGAAACCGATAAGAAAGAGTAGAATGTTTTGTGAACATACATCTATTTGATAGAATAAGCAACGTGACATTATACAGCATGAAATCTACTAAACAAGTGTATGTCGGAAAAGCAAAGAGGAGAATTTCTTCATGTCTGCTTAGAGACTTAAGGTCGTATGTTAAAAGAAAATGGAGAAGAGATCTAGGGAAAACCATTTTCACTACAGGGGAGAACTAAAAATTCCAAACATTCCCATTTTACACCTTGATTGCCAGAGATGTATCCAACTCATTGAACAGTAGCCATTGCATTGCACTTTTAGTTCTCTCCTATAGTGCCAATGGTTTGCCACAAAACCCCTCCACAATTGAACATACGGCCCCTACAGTCAAACTCAGGAAGCCGAAGATGAGCCATTCTAGTGCAAATCAACTGCTCCATAGGGGATGAAAACATTCCCACTGATTTAAATGTGTGTGTGTGGGGGGCTTAATCTCTAGAATGCAAGGGGGTTATCGCTAATTTGCAAAGCAATGCATTGGAGACCGCTCTTGCATTCAAATTGTTAAAAGCACCATTTAAATATTAATGGGAATTTGGGGAATTTTTATATTTTACCCCTGTGGTGCAGTTGGTGTGCTCCAGAATTGCACATATTGAGATACCCGAATAAGACCCCAAAGTGGATAGGTCATCTGAGGAAGAAGGGGGGGGGGCGCTTTTCCCCTTATTTAACCATTTAAAGACCAGAGTGGTACTTAGAGGGTTAACAATGCAATACAAATACAATGGGGCTGATGTACCAAGCAACGTAGTGTAATTCTGAGGTAAACCAAATGCATCATGGGGAACACACAAACTTTCCCATTCATTTAACCCATTGAGTACCATATAGGATTCCAATGAACTGCAATGCGATGAGTTGGATACCTCTCTGGATAGGTCGTCAGCATTCAAAGTGTTAAAATTCACATTTAAGTCAATGAGAATGTTTTTTGGAAATGTTTCTTTATTCCCTCTGGTGCACTTGTTTTATGCCACAATCGCAGCACTTTTTCTTAGCTTCTGACTCACCATGCTTGTACTATTTTTCTAATATACACCATTTCTTTCATTTTAGGCATTAAAAGTAGAACGTTGGATAACCGCTCTGCTGCCTGTGTTTAGGAGTGAGACAAGAAAAAGAAAAAAACCCAGTGAAAGAGCGCCTCTAAGAGCAATCCCCTTGGAAAGATAATAGTTCCTTTAATGCATAGATTGTAGGACCATCTGTACAATTATTGTTGGGACCCGGTACCACGAGTTGGAACTGGGGACTGATAAAGCTCTACTGTATTGCACTAATACACCCAGAGGCTGGACTATTATCTGTCCAAAAGGATTGCTCTTAGAGGGGTTCTTGCACTGGGTCTTTTTTTCTTTTTCTTGTTTGTTCTGCAGTTGGATTTCTGTGGCGGTCACAAGACCAGGTGACCCAGACCCTAGCGGCATCATGACAAAAGGCAGAAGTTTCACCAAAGAGTCTTCAGAGTACAGTTTTTCTTCTAGAGTATTGGTGACTTTGGACATTTTTGTAGCGCTCCTGGTGTAGTGAGGGGGTAACACACACACACACACACACACACACACACACTATATTATTTATTTTATATATATATATATATATATATATATATATATATATATATATATATATATATAAAATAAATAATATAGTGTGTGTGTGTGTGTGTGTGTGTGTGTGTGTGTGTGTGTGTGTGTGTGTGTGTGTGTGTTACCCCCTCACTACACCAGGATATATATATATATATATGAAAACCACTCACTCTATTGTGTGTTCTTAGGAGTGTGACATGTTGGAGTCCCTAACCCAACCTTATTGATTGGACACCAGGGTGAAGTTGAACTAGTGTTAAATAAGGAGGTGAGTTCTGCACGAAGGAGAGTGGATAGGAATATGCTTTTTTGTTTTGTTAACTCTTTGCGTGCCAGAGAGGTATCCGACGCATTGCGCTCAAAGGGTTAAAACAGTGGTTCACATGAAAGAGGCAGTCGATACTAGTTTATGTTGCTGCATTCCTTCTAGGATGGTTCAGACCCCCCACATTTACACGAACCTGCTCACACTATCCATATCAGACAGCTTACGAGAGGACTCATTGGCAGAACATGCTCGGTAGGCGTGTCAGCACTCTGATAGACTCTTATTGTAGATGTACCATCACACCCATGCAATCTGCTCTTTATTATGTGAATATTGAGCTTTTGGAAATTTGAGTTTTTGGAAATTATTATGCATTATCACTTAGATTATGTTTTCTCTATTACACTACTGTAATATAAATAAAAATGCGGCATAATTCCAGATTATAAAGGCCACATATTTCACAGCAATGCCAATGAGCATAACTTTTTTGTGACCTTACTACAGTCAAGAATCGTGAAACAAAAATATTTTATAGGTATGGACTCCATTTTGTGCAACAAACAGGCACAAACAAACATTTTTGAAAAAGCAAACAAAATTTGAGCACGCTGGGGACATTTATTTTATTGAAAATGATTTCCTTTAATGAAAGCAGGAAAATTCAACTTGTTTGTATAGAAGTGTGAATATGCGCGCACGCTCACACTAATTTCCCATAGGCTGATACTGAATTTACTTTCAGAAGAAACTAGCAAAATTCTCTAGAACACGCTCCAACTATTTTGTAGAAATAAACACAATCCCCCTAAATTGTAAAAGAAAAAGTGTCAATTCTCCTTCTAGTAGATGACAGTCACTTTGCCTTTAACCCTTGGAGTACCTGGAGGTATGCAATGTGTTGCATTACGCTCTAGCATTCAAAGGGTGAAACATTTTCAAAGCTTCACAACAAAGGTCCATTCACAAGCTCTAGTTTAACCCCTTGAATGCAAGAGATGTGCACAACATATAGCAAAGGAAAAAGGTATCATAAAGTCAGGGAGTTTTATTTATTTATTTTTATTAAAACTAATTACCTGCTACTCCAAATGGTCTCCTGAGGCCACAAGTCATCTTTTTTGTATTGTTGTCCCGCAAGTCCATTCTTCCCACTCTGACAATCTGACACACAAAGCTGATTTTTTCTCTCTTCACATCTTTGCTTCCAAGATCCTGTAGAATAATGTTATTGCAATGCATTATTATACAGAGGCCCATGACTGCAATGTACAATTGTACACAGGCCCAGTTACTGAAATGCATTATTGCACACAGGTCCAGTTACTGCAATGCATTATTGTACACAGGTCCAGTTACTGCAATGCATTATTGTACACAGGTCCAGTTACTGCAATGTACAATTGTACACAGGCCCAGTTACTGAAATGCATTATTGCACACAGGTCCAGTTACTGCAATGCATTATTGTACACAGGCCCAGTTACTGAAATGCATTATTGCACGCAGGCCCAGGTACTGCAATGCATTATTGCACGCAGGTCCAGTTACTGCAATGCATTATTGCAAACAGGCCCCGTTACTGCAATGCATTATTGTAAACAGGCCCCGTTACTGCAATGCATTATTGTACACGGTGCTTACTCAATGTGATTAAACAGGAATATCCTAAAAATCTAACCTGTTCCAACGCCCTGAAGACTAACATTAACCCTTTGAGTGCAATGTGTTCCATACCCCTCTGGCACTCAGAAGGTTAAGAGCCATCTCTCTACAGCATTCAACTGTTCATAAAAAGATGCATTAGTGTTGAAAGTTGCATCAACAATCCCTCCTTTTCCTGACACTGTAAGCTCTAACCTGGACTGTTTGAAATAAAACGTGTACTGAAGTCCAGCTTTACCCTGGTCTCTCACTGCAGTTAGCTTCTGCATACATTGGGACTTCTAAAAAAGAAAGAAAAATAACTCACTGTGAAAACAGCACGTAGATTGTGCAGCCTTTCAATGTCTTTCGGCAGGCCTGAACTTGACCAACGCACCAAGTAGTTTTCACTGTAAAAATGGAATTGGGTGTTACTGTGGCATTTAAATGTAAATTCATAATACTGAGCAAAAAACATTTCTAGCAAGCATATAAAGGTTCCTACAACGTTATGTATAATTACTTATATAAATATATAACTTTTCTAATCATACTAGAAGAATAAGACCGTGGTTAACCCTTTGCAATGCGTTGCGTAGGCCTCTGGCACTCAAAGGGTTACCCCTTTGGTAGCAAGAAAGGTCTCCAACTTCCCTTTAAATAAAAGCTCTTATTTAGTTTCTGGGAAAAGTAATAAAAATTGTACAGACAATAATTCTTTCTACGTTGCTATGACCAAAGGGGCCAAATTATGAAAACAATATCTTAAATGTATTTCACATTTAAGATATTGTTTTCGACCTACACAGTCAAACCCAACACGTATACTACATAACTACAATCTCTATGTTGCTAGACAAACAAGAGAATAACCATAATATAATGGGATGATTAAGGTCTCTTTCACACAGGTGGCAGAATTGCTGCAACTTCTCGTGGCAGTTACGTCATCCATGATTTTTCAATCTCCTCTATTTTGTGTTCCGCCTACAATCTGGATGAAGTGTGGGAGTGTCTGCCAGCTAGACTATGTGAGTGCCAGTCACTATTACTGGCTGGCACCCATGTGGGATGGCCACTCTCTGCCATGAACATTATAACCTCCATCAGGGAACACAGTAAAGTTGGAGCACACTGGACTGATGCACTGACACAAGGAGACAGTCATCCATGTGAATTCACAGGAGCAATTTACACCTTCCACCACAGGTGACATAAGTACTTTTTGCGTGTAAAATACAAGATTTATTTTTAAAACATATGTCCCACGGAAACGGTGTGTGTTTGCCTTCTTCATTCACTTTAGAAGTATGCGCTTGGCATACAAAAGAAGAGTAGCAATTCTGGTGCAATCCACAGAGGTCAAAGACAATCAATTTAAATGTCATAGCTGTCTCCAGCGCACTGCAAACTAATGTACTGGAGAACTCACTAGCACTAAAGGAGATACAAGTCACATTTAACCCTTATAGCAAAACACACCCCTCTGGCATTCAAAGGGTTCAATGTGAACGCATTGCAAAGAGTTGAAGGACACTCTGACATGCAAAGGGTCAATCCTTTGAGTGCCTTGGGTGTGTGCAAAAATTGCCCAACTGGCACTTAAAGGGCCATATGTTCAAAGAAGAAGTAAAATAGCTTTTGTCGTTTGTAAGGACTTTTCAATGTCGTTGGGATCATTAATATTTTCAGAGAGTGTCGGTTGTGATCAGAAATTTGTCGTTTGTCCTGACTGAAATTGTCATATGTAAAGACAAATAAAGTCTTACCTAACGACAAAAAGGTCTTAAAAAATGTCTCAACAAAAAAAAAAAATGTCATTAAAAATGTCTTAACGAATGACAAAAATATCTTAACTAAAGACAAAAACTCTCACATTCAGAACACATTCCCTCCACTTTTTTCTTAACGTACAAATTTTGTCTTTTGAAAGACATTTTTTGTCGCTAGTTACAACAAATTTTCTTTTCCTCTATACGACACTGGAGAATAGTTTAGCCACGTCCTAGGCACGCCGTTTTGCCCGTCAATTCTGGAGTTGTGTTGTACACGGCGGACATTACTAGTTTTTTGTCGTATACTCTATAGAAAATATGTTGTTCATGCATTCAATTACTTATTTTTGTCATTCATATGACAATTTTTTGTCGTTATCCCTTTGAACATATGGCCTAAAGAGTTAAATCAATGGAAATAGTGGAACATTTTATTTTGCCAATTATGGTGCCGTTGGTTTACTCAAGAATTACTCCATGTTTCATTTCAACATAAGGCAAAAAGAATATATTGTTTCTCTCATAAAAACTTTTGTAACAGATGCAAACACTTGGTGCGTTTAAAGAAAGCAATATGCACGCACTGCATCTATTGTTTCAGCTATTAAAGTGGACTTGCGACATTGATACACAACTCAGTTACAGATATGCAAACTTGAATCAAGTTGACAAGTCCACTTTAAGCCTTTGAATGCCACTCAAAGGGTTAATGCACAGACATCAGTAATCACTGAACTGTTCAATCTTGTTACTTATTCCAAAGCGAATGTCACAGCTGAGATAGATTCTTCCGATTACAGATCTCAAATGAAAGATACTATCGCTTAATACGTTGGAGACCTCTCTAGCATTCAAAGACTTAAAAATATCCTTTAAATCTCTGGAATTTTGGATTTTTTTTCCCCTTTGGTGTACTGGTTTGCTCCAGAATTTCTCTCATTTCAGCACAATAGCCAGGATTTACCAATCAGTGGAACAGAACGGATGCTGTAAGCTTTATGATGAAATGGAGATAGAATTTCTTGGTTAACCTTTTGAAAAGCAATGCACTGAGCATCCCATTAGTCCTTAAAGGGTTAATAAAATGTGAATATAATTTTTTATGCATACATTTGCACAGAGAGGGTACGGAATAAAGTCAAATTGCCTATATTTTCAAACAAATTTTTATTCTGACATCAACGGTCCTCATTTTATTGGCAGAAATTGGTTGCAGAACATAAAAGCAGGCACAGCGGTATAATGCATCACTGTCCTTGCAGCAACAAAAAAAAGTAGGGAGGGAGATCACTAAGCTCTATAATGCCAATCATTCACTGCACACAGCATGCTAAGCTCTTGTATACCATGTGTATGTCAATATTGGGATCCCACATATGTTATTCCTGACATCTAGTGGACTCTCTAGTGATTCCTAACAGGGGTTGAGGTATTTACACACACACACACACACACACACACACACACACACACACACACACACACACACACACACACACACACACACACACAGCTCCACTAACGATACACTCAATCATATAAATTTATATTTGTTAACTGGTCGGTGTTCCCTGGTACTCCAACCTGTAAGGAACAACCCAGCTGACAAACAGACAAGTTCAGCTTGGCAACTCAATGCATTGACAGCCAAGGGGTGTAAAGGAGCACTAATGGGGCAATGAAAGATATCATTAAAATTAGGAATTAATGGAACATTTCCGATATGTCATATATATGGCATATACAGTTTAACTGTGAGAAAAATGACAATTTGCCCATTAGTAAATTGCCATTTCTGGGAACATCTCCTGGCCCTGGAGAATTTAGAAGAGTTACTGTGGTTGTGTTGCGATTTTAATCTTAAATATGGTGGCCGAGTCTGTCCCCAAAAAGGCCAAGACTGGGAAATACATGTGGCAATTCTCTAGACTGCCGGTACTGGACACATAAAACTAAAGTTTCATAGGCAGACCTGGAGAGTTCCCAAGTATGCAAATCTCACTCATACAGAAATACATCTTTCATGTACAGGTAATCTTTACTAACCTGATAAACTTGGATTCCGCAGGGTCATAAAGAGACATGAGTACTTCTGCATCCTCCCCAATCTTGCACACTACATTTTTTAAATTGACAAACAGGGCAAATGACGGCGTGGCAGCAAACTTGGCTTGCCTGTTGATGTCATTCTGTTTTTGGGACTTTGAATTAAAAAAAAAAAAAAAAAGTAATGAAAAACAGCTATATAGCGGGTTAGTTCTTCATTTAAAACTACACTAATCATTTTTCAAACTACGAAATGAGTCAAATTCTGTTTAGATCTATAAAGCCAGAAGCAGCCCATGAGTAGCAACAACTTCATTCTTAGTAGATCAATGACAAGCTAAGGATGAAGGAATTTGTAGTCCAACAACAGATACAGAGCTATTGGTCGCTTACCAATGGCATGCATGAAAGCTTAATTGTTTGAATTATACTTTTTTTTTTTTTTTTTTTTTTTTTTAAATAAATATTCCAGTTTGCTTTTATACATATATCAGGCTTGTTATGTGGCTTTTGACAAAAATAAGGTTTTAGTGAAATTACCATTAACCCACTGAGTGCCAGAGTGGTACAGTATGCACTGCGTTGCACTGCATTCCGTACCACTCTGGCACTCAAAGGGTTAAATCATTTTCTCTTAGTCAATGAGGAACATAGGAACTATGGGGTAAAATCTCCTCCTCCAAGAGGACAGGGCAGTAAAAAAAAAAAAAAAAAAAAAATCCTCTGAGGTGGATAACCCCTCCTCCTTCCATTTTACCGCCTTCTGTTAGAATCCAGTTTTAATGAATAGCAATACCAAAATAGAGTAAAACAAAAGTAAATGAAGAGAAGGAGATCCTCTGCACATAGACTCAAAAAGGATTCCTCTTCCCTGGGACTCAACCCAAAATTTTTTGTCCAAGAGGGAGTCCTGTGTTCCACATGAACAAAGAGAAAATGATTTAACAGAAAACTTACTAAAATCCTTTTTTCTTTTTTGTCCAATGTGAAACACAGGAACAATGAGGATATACCAAAGCTATTCACCAAAATTCCGGGGGGGAAGGGGGACCTCCGTCACAGACCAGTATCCACAGGAATAAACTGGTGCAACATGAACCATGGATGTCAACCAAACTTGCACACCAAACAGCAGCAAATGGGCAAGAAACCAAGAGGGTTCTGATTTCTCAGAAAAGGTAAGAAAAACACTTATACAGCCTGAAAGACCTTCCGACCAAAACTGGCTTCAGCTGAAGAATGAGAACTAGTAAACCAGATCTCTGAAAGGAGAAAAAAGAAAGAAGTACAATTTCCTGGTTGTTGTGAAAATCTGAAAAAGCCTTGCACAAAAACCCAGAGGAGTTTGAAAAACCATCTTGTCCTAGTGAAAAAAAAGAAAAGGGTGTTTACAGGAAGCTCAACTACCCGCCAAACAGACACAATAGCCAGAAGAAACACTATTTTGAGCGTCAGCAGAAACAAAACTCAATATGGATATTCAGAAGGAGGTTTTTGGGCACTCCCAACCAAAGTTCAAATCCTACAAAGGAGTGGGATCCTAAAAGATGGACCAAAAATTGCAAATCAGGCAGCAAGGCAATGTGCCGCCGGAAAAGGAAGAAAATCTGAACCTTGATGGAACTAAACTAAGACCACCAGCAGCCAAAAAGGCTGCATACATAAGCTTCAGTTGGCATAGAACACTTGTAGAAGAGGACCTAAATGGTATGATAGGCCTTGGAGGAAACCGGATTTCTACCATCAAAGCTACTTGTTCTACCTGAGGGAAGGAAAGGGGAAAGGATAACTCCATGGGTAGACTGAGTAGAAACAAAAACCAGGCCCAACAGCCCACTCCAACCGTGATTTTCCTCAGCAACCCAGAAATAAAATCTGCTAGAGGAAAATACTATGGGATGGTAATCGCATTCAACACAAGAACCAGAGGATCCCAAGACCTGGACCAGAACGGAGGGACCTTGCGGTTCAAGATAGAAGCCAAGAGATCCACTGTTAGTAGCCCCAACAGCCGACAACCGAGTTGAACATGCTCTGACTGAGCTCCCAATTCCTGGGATCCAGGTGTTGGTGACTGAGAAAATCTGCCACTAAGTCTTCTACCCCTGGAGTATGAAATACTGAGAATGCCAGAACATGGGCCTCAGCCACACAAGAATTTTCTATACCTTAGCCCAAGCTGACACACTTCTGGTTTTTCCTTGGAAGTTGATGTAAGCAACCACCATTGCATTGCTATACTGAATCTGTACTGGTGACCCTAGAAGATGACAAGACCAGTGGCGTAACACGAGGCCAGTCCCTAGAAATTCCAACACACTGATAGCCAAAAGCATCTACTCCCTAATCCAGAGGCCCTGAGATATTAGGAGGCCCAGGATAGCACCCCAGCCCAGTAGACTGGCATCAGTGTTGACCACAATCCAGTCAGGAATTCAAATAGATGACTCATTGTGAGATGAAACTGCTGAAGCCAACTGACTCTTAAGGAATGCAGCTTCTGTCAGCAGCAGTGCAGTGTTCTTAGCAAGACTAAAAATTGATGGATTAAAAGCAGCAGGAGTGGCCCACTACATTAAACCCTCAGAAGTAAAGGAATACAAGTATGGAAAAGTCTCTTGTCCGGTCTCTTCCTTTCATCCAGGAGAACCCAGTATAAAGAATGCAGAGGAGAAAAAATAGGTATTTATGTTTTAAGTCTTAAAAATTTCAGGAGGAAGAGGAACCAGAATCAGAGGTCTCTGATGCAATAATCATCTCCACCATGACCCTAACAAGGCTAGAGTTGTCCTCATAGTAATACGCCAATAACAAAGACGAGTCCAAATCACCTCCAACGGTCTCCCTTTCCTCAGCCAAGGAATCCCTAATGATTTGAGTGCAACTCCCAAATACAGAACTCAAGCACCTGGTGGGAGGTACAATGTGTCCTACAGACTAATAGCTTAGGACCTACTGAATAGATGAGGGGATAGGGGCAACTGAAGAGATAAGCTCCTGAACCCAAACTGGTTCCTGTTCAGCAAATGAGGGCCTCAGATGTAGGTGTAGGGGCCAAAGCGCAAGAGGGACATAAGGTACCAGAATACTCCCTAGGAAGCATAGTTCAGTATGAGGAACAATGGGTTAAAGGAGTTAGAGAAACCCCAGAATCTTTAGCCTTGGTCTTGCCCATGTGTCCCTTAGGTTCTGATATGGTCAGAAGACCCACAAAGTAGTGCAAAAGATAGTGAAAATAGTAGCATGAAAAAGGAAATGTACTTAAAAGTATGCAAACTTACATATCTTACTGTAAGGGGGTAAACTGAGCAAGGACAAGGGAGAGACCAGTCTCTGCGCTGCATGCAGAATCCAAAATGGAAGAGAAGTATACTTCCCACCCCAGAAAACCTGGGAAGCAAGGCATTCTGGGAGATTATTCCCCCCCATAAAAAATGTCAATGTGGTTCTCGAGTCAGTCAAGAACAGCTTCACCCCCCCCCCCAGATAACTAGAGAGTACCCCACAGGTAGTAGGTAGTGTGATTCAACAGAAGCACTATGAGCCCACCCTCAGTCTCTTAGGAGCAACCTGAGGCGAGATATTGTCCTAAAGAATCTTAGTGTATGAATCCAAAATTGCTGCCAAGAGGGCATTCAGTAATAAAAAGTCAGTGTACAAATTCAGTAAAAAGTACTAAGTAAATGTAAACAGTTTGAAAGCATGATAATAAATAGGCAATTCAGCAGAAAAGTTAACTGGCATAAAAACACAGTTGATCAGTGAGAGAAAAGGTGCTCTAAAACAATAGTGCTGGGGTTAATAACCCTTGCACCTAAAGGCAGCCCAGACATATACGGAAAGCAGTATAAGCTGAAAGAATAGAGTGTGGATCAGGCAAAATTCCCCAAGTAAAAGTATGCTAGATGACAGACACATATTCATGACCATTGCACTCAAGAAGTTTATCTTACCAGTCAAGCCCACCTCCATAGGTTTGAGATCCTGAAAATGAACATGTGCAGTAGACAATTCATGAATAATAATTCCAATAATAGGAGTCCACCTAACTAGTGATTATATAGCCCTTTATACTAAGAAATAAAAAATGAAAAATAAGACTAAGAGAGCAGTGCCCATACACCCCTTCCTTTGATGAGGATACAAAACTGGATTCTAGCAGGCAGAGGTAAAGTGGAAGGAGGAGGGAGTCTCCACCTCAGAGACCTTTTACAGCAGTGCCCTGCTCTCTTAGAGGATTAAACTTTACCCATGGTTCCTGTGAGCCACACTGAAAGGAAGAGAAATATATATCAAATTACTTTGGTGAAGTTATTTACATTGTGAATAGGATAAATTAATATATCTGCAACACATTTTTAACAAAACCGTGTCTGCTAGTATTTCTTCTACATTTTGAATGATCAGTAAAGTGTGAACAAAACAGCAAATAAAGTAATGATTTTGTCAATTATATGCATAAAAAAACAAATCCATGTAAAATCTTACATGGTACATATTATGAATGATTTTGGAGACATTAATATAATTTATTGATCAACGATTTGATTACATAAATAGAAACCTTCCTTACACACATATATGTATTCCACTGCAGTGGATAATTTTCAGGAGTTTTTCCTTTGTCTACAAATTGGGCCATAGAACTATATGGGAATCTGTTACTGCAATGTAACATAGGTCTATATTAGTAGGGTGGCTTACCTTTTCTTCCTGTATTCTTTCCTCAACTTGCTTGGATGCGATTTCATGTGCCCTGAAAAGGCTGATTGTGCTGGTTTGTTCTGGATCCAGAATGTTACCGTCCTCATCTCTAACAACCAAGTCTAAGTCCAGGATTCTAGATAAAGGTACAGAGAAATGGTCTATATTACTGGCAGATAGTTACTCTCGGAACCACTTGCTGTGTTCATGGTTTTCATATAAT
This sequence comes from Rhinophrynus dorsalis, assembly GCA_037306005.1. Taxonomy (NCBI): domain Eukaryota; kingdom Metazoa; phylum Chordata; class Amphibia; order Anura; family Rhinophrynidae; genus Rhinophrynus; species Rhinophrynus dorsalis. Next base: position 67,941,614 of record CM074724.1, read on the forward strand.
TTGTGCTTGTGTGACCCTTCTATTTAATTTACCAAAAGCTGACTGAAAAACTATGTAGGTCTGGTTGGCCTGAAAAACCCTCTCCAACCAATACTGCAGCAGAAGACAATCTTTCCTCAACTAAGGAAGAGGTTTTAGGGAGTCAACTAACACACTATGATCTTAAGTCAGGAGTAGTAAGTTGTTGGACGTCCAGCTGTTGGGGACTATTAATCCCATCATCTACAACCAGCTGGAGATGGACTACTCCTATCCTAAGGCTTTTAAAGGGATAGTAATACTCAATATGGAAACATTATATATATATATATATATTTATATTTTATTTATTTTTTTATTTTTTTTTTGCAGGATTTATCCTGCTGAGTAACCCCCACTACTGAAAGGTGTCTTATTAAAAAGTTATTACAGCTCAGACCTATATTTTTAGATTCAGTACATTCACAGCCTTAAGGGGGCTCTGTTGCTATATAATCCTATGGAGGTTTCTGTCAACTGGCCACAGTTGTTAAAAAAAAAATAAAAATTAAAAGGTTTGAGCTGCAATAATTTTTTGAATAGAACTAGCTCTCTCATCAGTGGGAGCACCCTTGTCCTGCAATATTCAGTTTTTTTGTTAACCATTACCATCCCTTTAACAGCCTTAGGAAATGGGGCAGTCCACTGCTTAAACCCCAGATCAATGCAGATGATGGAAGTACACTTGTTTTACTAAGTAGGATACACACTGCAATATATAGTTATTTTAATACTAAGGGTTCATTTCACTTTAAAAATGTAGTTAGTGATGGTGTGAGAAAAAAAGCGCCTTTCAATTAGGGGTAGTAAATTTAAACCAGCAAACGTCTGGGAATCACAGTTTTTAGATGTCAGGTTCACTTTGTCATCTTAAGTAATACCGTAAAATCTCAGGTAGAACATCTGTGTATAATACACAGGTATAAATTTATCCCATGATTTTAGGGGAAAACAAAAGTGCCTGCATATAATATGCACCCTTGTTTTCCCTCTCTCTGCACCCCAAAAAATACTTCTCTCACTCCACCCACCTCATTATGTGCCACCTTCCCCTCCCTCTACTCATCCCCTCTGGAGGCACCTGGGACATCTGAATAGCAGGCAGTATGCTTCCATTTGCAGCTCGCTTCCGCATCCCCATCTGATGGCCTGTGTTCATTCAAGATAATGGTAGTGCCCTTTGAGGACCTGAAGATCCTCACAAGACATTACCATAGATCCAGTGCGTAGACCTCTCCACACTGAAACTACACTAGTACCCTGTGAGGACCTTCAAGTCCTCAAAGGGCACCTTAACACAGGTCCTTACAGAGGGATGCGGGAAGCAGGATGCAAATGCAGGGATGCCACTCACTGCACAGATATCTTAGATGCCTCCAGAGGGGGTGAGTAGAGGGAGAGGAAGGTGGCAGCATATGGAGGTGAGTGGAGGAAAGAAAGCAGGCATGTGAATATATATTTTTATATATTTTTTTTCTATCATGTGTAATACACCCCCCCACACTTCACATAAGGTGAAACGGGGCAAAATTGTGAGTATTATATGTGAGATTTTATAGTAACTCTCATATGCCTTTCTTTTTTACAGTGTTAAAATTAAATTTATATTTATTTAGAGAAGCAAACTGTTTGCAACAGAAATTTAGAAACGATATATTTAATATTGTGGTACTATTACCCACATTTTTTTTTTCTGGGGGGGGGGCAATAAAAGTATAGCCTAAGACCGTAAACATTGCTTCTATTTTTCTGAACTTTTAGAACAAAACAAATTCTCAAGATGTTCAATATTGTTTGAACACAACATCTGGAGACTATGCAAACTTTAAGCAAATACACTGACAGATGGTAAGACACAATAACAAACAAGGAATTCATTAATTGAGTAGAAGGTTAGGTTTTAAATTCCGCACTCTGAATAGAATCAAGGATGTGTCTCAAAATTGTTTCTATGCAAAGCTAAGCACAGTCACAGGAAATGCAAAACTGTCATATCACATTGAACCAAGCCCGAAATTGGATTTTCATGAAGCATTCATACATTTAAAGTCTAGAAGGAAAAAAATGCACACGTGAACATTACATATTCCCAAAAAGGTATACTTATGGTAATCAGAATATGCAGATATTCATAAGGTATTACATGAGCCACTGCTGCCTCAGATAAGCAAATCATCAATCCACATGCAGTTTAGAAAGAAGCAGATATTAGTTTACAAATATATGTAAAACAGCATTTTTTTTGCAAGCACAATACCTGTAGTTAGAATATTCTTTTAACCCTTTGGATGCTAGAGAAATAACCAATGCATTGCAAAGCAATGCAATATATGCATCTTAAAGCGGAACTACCATCGCACAACATCATTAGCTCACCATCTGGCTACTAGCTGCTTAGTAGCGCTAGTCGCCAGAATTATTACCTTATGTAATAGATTTATACCTTCTTCCATAGCTGTCAGGAAGGATGGGGTGCGGACATCTTGCCATAGTGACGTTCATGCAACTGTGCTGTCAGTCCATTTTGGAGCCAGCCGGCTCCTACCAACGCCTCCTAGACCCAGCTGGGACTGACAGCTCAGGCGTGCGGACATCACTATGGCAAGATGTTCGTGTACCGTCCTGCCTGTCACCCATGGAAGAAAGCTTAAATCTATTAAATAAGGTAATAATTCTGGCAACTAGCTCTACTAAGCAGCTAGTCACCAGATGGGGACTTAATTAAGCTAAAGATGTTGTGCGGTGGAAGTTCCGCTTTAAGTATCAAAGCAGTTAATATATTATCTGTACAAAATCCTTGGTGTTTCTGTTCCGCTGCCAGCCACACCCCGGGGTGTTACAAAAATGGAGTTATGCAAAACTCTCCTTTGTGTGTCTAATGGGATGTTGTTGAGGGCATCATGTGTACGGCATTTGGCTGAGGAGGAGGCAGGGGATGAAGTCAAACTGAATACACACACACACACACACACACACACACACACACACACACACACACACACACACACACACACACACACACACACACACACATAATTAAAAAATTCAGACCTCAAGGGGGAGAATCAGGACCCCTCCTGATCTCCCCCCCCCCCTCAGCTACTGATCTCCCACCTGGGAGATCAATAGAGATGACGCAGGGGAGCAGCATGGTTGACCAGCTCCCATCCTACCCACAGTGACCTGAAAGGCTTTCCTGATCCTGACCACACCTACCTGGTGGTTAGGGTAGGATACAAGTAGGGGATCCCTACTGGTCCCCCTGCATCACCTCTATTGCTCTCCCAGCCAAATCAGGAGATCGGCCCACCACAAAGTCCGATTTTTAAAGTACACCAAGAAAGAAAGTGTGCCACTAGTGCTGGTCTTAAAAATATTTTTCGTAATAAAGGCTACATATCCAGGAAAAAGTGTTTTAAGACCATATTTAAATCCATTGTTCCTAAGAAAGAGATGTAAATATAATTTCAGAATATTGTGCATATTATGCAACGTTATTGTTTAAATCAACGAACTTTCATAAAGACAAACACATATAAGGGGAACTATTCTTAATTAGTCACCCTTGCTGATTCAAATGAAGGCAAAAAAAAACCCCTATTGAAGCCATTTCCAATTAAAGGGGAACTCTCACCCGTATCAGTTTCCTTAATTTGAAATCTCTGTGGACTGAATCTGTAACTTTTTAAAGATTATTAATTATTACGTTAACCCCTTAACGACCGGCGGTCCTGGGACGTTTCCGTCCCATAAGGACCACATTGAACCACGTGGACGCGCCGGTACACATGACCTGTTGCGTGTATCGGCGCGTCACTATGGAGCCTGATAGAGATCGCTCCGATCTTGGAGCGGTCAATTTCAGGCCTTATTTTTACTTACAGCGCTCCCGCTAGAGCGCTGTAAGTAAAAAGTACGTGACGTACTATGACCGTCATCGGTCCTTGAGAATTTCAAGGACTGTGACGGTCATAGTACGGCACATGTCCTTAAGGGGTTAATATAACGCTGTATTCTTTGCGAAATTTGTTTTTAAAGTTAATCTGGTGATGTCACTTCAGGACAGGCTGCGGTCAACTTCGTCCTGCAGCCTGTCAACCTTTGTCTGTTCTCCTCCCCAAGTATTGCCTTGTCACAACCTCCTCCGATGACGGAATTCCTCCATGTGAGCTGGAGCGCTCTCCTGCCAATGAGACCACTCTAGAGACCACTCCGTCATAGTAGGAGTTGAGAACAAAGCACTACTTGGGCAGGGGATCAGACAAAGATTGACAGGCTGTGGTACAGAGCTGTACTGCAGCCTTTACAGAACTGATGTCACCGTATTAAATTTAAAAGCCAATATCTCAAAGAATAAAGCATTATATAAAAAAAAAATATATATATATATTTATTTATTAACAGATTCAGTCCATAGGAGCATTAAAATGAAGTTCCCCTTTAAGCTTAAAACAATTGCTTCCTGAGTCCAAAAGGCAGTCTGCTATCTCCCAGGATCGACATCCAATCTGCACTGAAATCAACTTTCACAATTCACTGTGATGTTCTGAGCTAGAAAGAAAACCAATTAGTTTTTGAGAGCATCTATAGTATCTGCAAACACAGACTCACAAGGCAAAATAAATTCCACAACCTTACTGCCCTTACTGTAAAAAATGCCTGTCTTTGTTTTAGCACAAGTCTTATTGGATGACCCCTTGGTTTTAGATCAGCTCTTTGTAAAAATGTGTAGGAGACCTTGAGCATTAAGAGATTCATATAAATCAATTGGAATGTTTATTTATCTCCAATGATACAGTTGGTTCACTTCAAAATTGCACAAGCTCTTCCTAGTACATCGGATTAACGGATCTTATCTCAAAAAGTCCTATTTTGGTCTAGGCGGATTAGACCTACCTGGAACAGAATCCATGATTACAAGACAGGGCCTTTAAAAAGACATACGTGTGAGGGCCACACACATTTTTCTTTTGTCAACAATGGTCAATTATAACCTGTTAACTATTCAAAGAATGCACATAAAAAGTGCATAGTTACAGATCTAGTGCTAGCCAATTATCAATTTTGACCAAGTCGATGAAAATACTGGTATTCAACAGAATGAGCTAATGTTTGAGAACTGTGGGGTGTCCGTTGCACAATGGCAGTGGCGAGAAGATGGTTAGGCCCTACTGGACCATTTCTTCATGTGTGTTAGATAATTGGGAAAAAATAGTTTTTGGTAGGCCGCAACCAGGGCTGATCTGGGCCGCATTGTGGACACAGCCATGGTATAGACCAGATAATAAATCAAATGTAAAGATACATTTATTATATATAAATACATACATGTTAGGTTACAGGAAAGCACACTACGAAACCTTCAACAGCAAAAATCACATAGATGTTTATTGAACCAACGTTTCGGCCAGCCTCTGTGGCCTTTATCAAGGTTACATCACATTGAAACAAAGAATCCTAAGCAGAGCGAAGCACTGTTTAAAATGGCTCCTCATTAACCCTTTGAGTGCCAGAGGGGTATCATGTGAAAACACGCTCTCTCTCACTCTCTCTCAAGCTTATTCTGTCAATCAAGGCTGCATCTGTGATAAAAGGACTAGAACAAAATGAAGCGGAGGAAGAATGTTGAAAACAGGGTAAATAAAAGGGAGATTACGGGCCGAAAAAAACCCCAAATAAAACGTACGAGGATAGGAGGAAGTTCCTCTGTTCTTACATTTACCTAATTGGTGGTGATACATATATATTTAAAAGTGAAGCCAGGAGCATAAAAGCCCCACAAATTTTAGGGAATATACTTCTTACCTCGTTTCTGTCCATGTCTCTTTAACCCCCTCTAGAATTGTTTCTTTCTCCCCCTACACCCTTTTCCCATTTCTCTCTGACCCCTCTCCCTCCACCCATGTCTCTCCCTCTCTTCTCCTCTCCGTTCATACATACAAACACTCTCTCTCTCTCTCTCTCTCTCTCTCTCTCTCTTTTCTTCAGGTATGTCTCCTGCTAGCAAAATCTTGCTTTCCTTCATAGATTTCCTTCCACAACTACTCTTCCAGCCAAAGCTCATTCTCCCTCCACACACAATTCATCTGCGTGTCTAGTTCCTACTGCTTCCCTGTGGGTTTGCAAGCCCACATACTGGCTTCTCCTACAATGCCTTTAGAGACATCAGGGGGCAATAGTGATTTCCTAAGTCCAGTGAAGTCCCAGCACTTTCTTAAATTTATCTTCAACTCTGATATGCTTCAGGCAATGAAGATTAGCTCAATGAAGTCTCAATGATCTCAGCTCCACCAACTGAAGCATACTGCAGTGCACCAGAGAAGAAGACCGATATATCTAAGTGCTAGGATAATTTCCCTGGAGAGACATGGCTGCACTGTAATTAAAATTAGATATTCTACTGGGACCACAGTTCTTTGTGGCAAGGGTCATAAGAGGCCTGAACCTCATGTTTGACATGCCTGTTCTAGAGATAAGTTCCTCTGGGTGAAGTAGAAGTCCAAAGTCTACTGACCTGTTCCCATAGTCAATTTTGGCAGTGATTTTCTTCTTTAGTTCTTTAAGTTCGTCTTGTGGCAAAGTTCCGGAAAGGATCTGTGATCTCCATTCCACTAGGTCATAGATCATGTTCCGTACACAATTAAACATCTCTCTATTGTCTTGCTGATGACAAAACAAAGTATAGTGGATTAAAACTCATAGCTGGAAAACACAGAATGCCAATGATCTACACAGACATCAGTACATTCCAGAGCAGAGACAAAAGAAGAGCAACGCTGGAGGGACAAGCCAACTGCACTATAGGGGACAGATGAAAATTCCCATCGATTTTAATGGAACTTTTAAACCTTTGCGTGCCAGAGGGGTACACAATGCATTGCAAAGCAATGCGTTGTGTACCCCTCTGGCACTCAAAGGGTTAACCCCTTGAATGCTGGAGAGGTCTCCAGCACACTGCTTCGCAATGTGTTAGAGACCTCCCTCGCATTCAAGGGATTAGAAGCAAAGCTTAAGTCAATGGTAATCTTTACTTGGCCATGGAGTGCAGTGGCTTTGTCACAGAATCACTCTGTGTCTTTATCCATACATGGAAGTCACTAAAGCATGCAGGGTGAACAGGCCTACTTAACCTTTCAAAGATTAAAGGGTGCTCAACGCATTGCTAACAATATATTATATAACTCTCTTGTCTCTAAAGGGTAATGGTTACTAAATGCACTGAACAAGGCTGCCTCAATGACAAGGCATGTCTTAAAGTGATAGTAATACTTCGTTTTATGTTTATTTTATTTTGCAGGCATTAAAAAATCATTAAGAACGATATATTGCTTTATCTTTAAAGCCTTTATGGTTTGAGAAATATTCACAAGCAAAGTTTCTCCCTCACTGACCAAAACGGTCAAGTCTGTCATCTAGCTGTCAGATTTGGAATCCAGTCCGCAGACCAGCCGGCGGCTCTTCAGCAGAGCCGAGATTGCAAGATATAAAAATAACTACTTCATTGGAATGGTGTACAAAGTGTGCTTGCAACCCAGGCACACTTCATACACCATTCCAATGAAGTAGTTATTTTTATATTTTGCGATCTTGGTTCTGCTGAAGAGCTGCCGCCAGTCTGTGAGATAAGACTAATATCGCTCTTAATGATTTTTTAATGCCTACAAAATGAAATAAACATAAAACGAAGTATTACTATCACTTTAAATAAAGGCACAAGGGCAACATTTACAAGGCACGTTAGGATTTTCTGCTCATAGTATAGTAATTGAGGGGTTAGTATCAGGAGGTGTTGGTTCTCCTTTAAACTTCTAAATGACAGAAAACGTGGGCAGAACAATGCTTTACAAATGCATTCTGTACTCCTTTGGCAATCTAAGAGTTAAGGGATAGTAATGTTTCACTATAAAAGCAGCTCCAATTAACACTGCTCACCTCAGAGCAGCAAGACTGTCTGGATGGATCACAGAGAGGGACCATCTTCAGTGAGCATAAGGAAAAACCTGAAAAAACATGTCAAGGGGGCAGGGTTTTCCTTATGATCACAGTAAGAAGATTGTCCCTTGCTGTGAGCTGTCCTGTCAAGAGGGGACGTGGCTTACACTAGGTAAAAGGGGTGGGAGGAGGATACTTCATCATTCAATTACTCTTGTACTACAACTCTGACAGTACTGATATAACACTCTCCATGGCCCAAATACTATGGAGATTAATGGGAGCTGCTTTAAGCCATTTGTTGCCAGAGGATTATGGTGGCCATAACCAGTTAAAAAATACAGCATGAAGTGTAACATCCCACAGAGTGTGCTTTAAAACTATGTATATCCTAACTCTGTGCAGCTTATAGCTTCTACCCATGGTTGGATAAGGAGGTGGTGAGAAAGCCCCAGGGAGCTCCATCTTGGGAAAGCAAGGGAGCTCCATCTATGGAAAACACCAGCGAGCTCCGCCTAGGGATAGGGAAAACACCAGGTAGCTCCGTCTTGAGAAAGCCCCAGGGAGCTCCGCCTTGGGAAAGCCCCAGGGAGCTCCGCCTTGGGAAAGCCCCAGGGAGCTCCGTCTTGGGAAAGCCCCAGGGAGCTCCGTCTTGGGAAAGCCCCAGGGAGCTCCGTCTTGGGAAAGCAAGGGAGCTCCATCTATGGAAAACACCAGCGAGCTCCGCCTAGGGATAGGGAAAACACCAGGTAGCTCCGTCTTGAGAAAGCCCCAGGGAGCTCCGCCTTGGGAAAGCCCCAGGGAGCTCCGTCTATGGAATGTGCCAGCGAGCTCTGCCTACGGATACAGAAAGCACCAGGGAGCCCAGTCTTGGAAAAGCACCAGGGAGCTCCATCTACGGAAAGCACCAGCGAGCTCTGCCTACGGATTAGGAAAGCATCAGGGAGCTCCACGTTGGGAAAGCCCCAGGGAACACCATCTATGAACAGGGAAAGCAATAGGGACCTCAATATAGGGAAAGCGCCAGGGAGCTCTGTCTAGGGATAGCACCAGGGAGATCTGTGTCTGGCCTAATCTCCACATGACACCACACACCTTGCTTGAAGTAGAAGAAATCACCCATTCAAATCGATTAGTTTAGTAGAGAAAGAACGGCATAAGTTGCCCAGCCTCAAACTACTTCTAAAATACATTAGAATTGCAGATTTCTCCACTGTCTTCACTCATTATGAATGAGGTGCGGGATGTCATGCTGAGGTGGAGCCACATTCTGAACAGACACAGTTGAGGTACAAGAGCTGTATCCTTATTGGTTTCACAACTCATTTTGGAGGTGAGAAAATTAATCTTTCATCTCTAGGAAGCTGAGCAGTCTAAAATACAATAAGGACCAGCCGGCAAACCAAGCATACGTAGAAGACCTGTTAAGTGAAAGATTTATTTTTCATTAACACAATCTCAGCTCTGCTGCAGAGCCGTTGGCTTGTCTGTGGACCGGATTCCAAATCTGTCAGCTAGAACGCTGAAGTCAGGCAGGGGAGAACTTTGTAAGCGGTCATCTCTCAAACCATAAGGGTTTGAGAGATGCCGCTGGTGGCATTTTTCTTCTTTATTTAAGAGCTACAAAAACAGGGATAAGTAATTTAAGTATTACTATTCCTTTAAGTGCCGGCCGCTATGCATTGTACACCCTCTAGTCCTTAACCCTTTGAGTGCCAGAGGGGTACGCAATGCAAAGCATACCCCTCTGGAACTCAAAAGGTTAAAGTTTTAAATTGATGGAATTTCCGTGTTTGCCCCAGAATTGCTGAAAATATATTTGTACATATGACCTAATATGTATTCAAAAGTGAATAGTGGAACTTGGAACAATTTTGAGGCAAACAGACAGCACCATACAGAAACAATAACAACTTGCCAAATTCCTATAACTGAAATGGGGCGTTTAACCCCTTGAATGTTAGCGATGTCCAACGCAATGGGAAGTAATGACACCTCATTATTCAAGGGGTAAAATCCACATTTAAAATCAATGGGACTATTTATTTGCTTCCTGCGGTGGAGGAAGATTCCATCTGAATTGCTCCACTTTGTACATATGACCCAAGACAACTTTAGAAATATCAACTGCAAAGCGCGACTTGGCGCAAGTCATGAGATGTACTTACAACATAGAGTTGGCGCCATATAAAGGACCACTCCCGTAGTGTTGTAGTGACTTCTTGAACCAGAGGGATCTCGCAGGGTACAACCGTTTCATGTTGCCTGTTATACAGATTAAACACAAAGGAAACATAAATATCCTATATAATAATTTGCTAGGATGTTTGTCAGAAGCCGTCATGCTCAGTACAGACTGCCCGAATGCAAAGAATGCTGGGAGGTGTAGGAATGCTGGGAATTCTGTGCTGGGAGCATTCTGTGCTTTCGGGCAGTCTCTACAGTGTGTGAATGTATCGGTGGCAGGACGCAGAGCAGGACCGGCCTCTTAACCCTTTGAGTGCCAGAGGGGTACGCAACGCATTGCTTTGCAATGCGTTGCGTACCCCTCTGGCATTCAAAGGGTTAATATAATTTATTTATATGTATCTTACACATGCAGCAAAGAAAACACTACTATCCCTTTAACTCCTATCAACACAAAAATTTATATTTAGAACCTGAAGGAAAAAAAAATAGCATTCCTTTTACCTATCTTAACCCTAGATCTACCAGAGGGGTGTAGAACACACTGCTTCGTAATGTGCTACACCCCACCCTGGTCCGTATTGGCTTATCTTTCCATAAATGTACAAATGTGTTTGAAAGGAATTCTGTAGCCCGCAAAATGATTTAAAAAAATAAATAACATTTTAGAGCTCTTCTCTTTCACATCATTCAAGTGTAACCAGTCTGTAAATGTACTCATATAAAAATAAATCAACTGTGCTATTTTAGTGCGTTACATATTCTTCAGAAATCTATTTTGTAATCAGACTAGAGACATGTCATTATGCAGTAATCAGAAAATTAAAATACAGATGCACAACATTTATGGTAAGACGACAAAAAAAAAAAAAAAAAAAAAAAAAAAAATTATACATATATTCACTATTTTGTACTTCATTTACTCCACTTTTTTGGCTATTAGTAGGTGCCTACATCAATAATTGATCTCTAGTCATATTATATATAGAGATGTAATGGAGAAGCTCAAGGACATCATTGCATGTCAGTCTATGGCGCTTGACTGAAACGGTTATGGATATTCCATTGCATTGGGTAAAACCTTGGGTTAGAGAGTTTAAAGGGATAGTAATGTTTCACAATAAAATCAGCTCCAATTAATCTTCATAGTATTTGGGCCCAGGAGAGTGCTATTTCAATACTGCCTGAGTTGTAGTTCAAGAGTAATTGAATGATAAAGTATCCCCCTCCTGCCCCTTTTACTAACGTAACACTGCTCACCTTAGAGCAACAAGACTCTCCGGATGGATCACAGAGAGGGACAATCTTCAGTGAGCATAAGGAAAAACCTGAACAACCTGTCAAGAGGGACAGGGTTTCCCTTATGATCATAGTAAGAAGATTGGCCCTTGCTGTGAGCTGTCTGGTCTGTGGAACAGATTCCACATTTGAGGGGAGGTGGCTTACACTGGGTAAAAGAGATGGGAGGGGGACACTTTATAATTCAATTATTCTTGGACTACAACTCTGACAGTACTGAAATAACACTCTCTATGCCCCAAATACTATGTAGATTAATTGGAGCTGCTTTTTTTGCGAAACATTACTATCCCTTTATAGACAAAAAGTCATACTTTTTCAAAAACCCCAAATATCTGCCATTTAAGTAGGTAGGAACAATTCTAGAAATTACTGCAGGGGGTGAAGCCTACCTTCCCTCCTTGGCTGCAGCTAGCCAACCAGCTCCAGTAAGATTTGAGACACTAACTATTGACTAGGTAGTGAGAAGGAAAAGACAACTCCAGTGAGCATGAACCTGAAAGGACCCCCACGTTCTGCCACAGGAGAGCCAAGCTTGGTCCCTTGACAGGGTGGGAGACCAGTAACCTATATGGACTAAGACAGGGCTTAAAATTTGAAGTCCTTTGCTACTAGCCAGACCTGAAAAGTTACTCGCCACTGCAAGTCATAACATACCCACCACGGCTGAATTTCTACTCGCCAGGGCTAAATTTTCACTTACCATTGGCTAGTGGCGAGTGGAAATTTTGAGACCTGGACTAAGAGAAAAGGATTTAACAGCTAAGACTAAAATCCTCTTTTCTCTGTCGTCCAATATAGGTTACCAGAGCATATATGAACCATCAGATCAGAGATAGCCCAACAATAACAAATGAAGTGTCAATGAACACTGAACAGGGGTAACAACAACCCAGGAACTGTACACAGCACACTGAACAAGAGCCATCAGGACTCAAAAGTGAGGGAGCATTGAAGAACCGAAAAGAAGATCCTAGACAGGCAAGACGGCCACCAGGATCCATCTCCCTAAACTGGAATCAGCCGATGCCAGCACATCAACACAGTAGTGCTTTGAAAAGGTATGCACAGACGACCAAGTGGTAGCCTTGCACAACTGATCAGCAGAGGCCCGATTCTTGTAAGCCCAAGAGGTCCCAATAGATCGAGTAGAATGAGCTCTGACCCTGAAAGCAACAGGCTTCTTCCTCAGCTCATAAGACTTACGAATAGTGGACTTGATCAAAGGAGCAATAGTCACTTTGGATGAAGGTCTTCCTGCCCTGGGACCCTCAAGAATTACAAACAGCGCATCTGATTGCCTGATAGACTCAGTGTGATGTACATAAAACTTGAGACAATGTATCACATCTAACAAGTGGAGATCCCTCACCACAATCTCCTGATTAATGTGGAACTCTGAAACCACCTTGGGGAGGAACTCCTGAGAGGTGCAAAGCACCGCCTTGTCCTTGTGAAACACCAAAAATAGTGGTCTACAGGACAGAGCATGCAACTCGGCGACACGGCAGACAGACACGATCGCCAGGAGAAAGGCCATTTTCCATGTCAGAAGGCGTAGAGGAATAGTAGCCAAGGACTCAAAGGGAAGGCGCTGAAGGACACCCAGAACCAGATTAAGATCCCAATGAGAAGCAGGAGCCTTAAAGACAGGGCGAGTATGAGCAACGCCCTGGAAAAACACCTTGACATCAGGAAGGATAGCAATGTGCCTCTGAAAGAAAACAGAGAGAGCAGAAGGCTGAACCTTAAGGGAACTCAAACTGAGGCCCTTATCCACACCATCCTGCAAGAAGGCCAGGCCCGTGGGCAAATCAAATTCCTGAGACAAGTCCCTATCGGCACACCAAGATAGAAAGGTCGAACAGACATGATGGCAGGCCTTTGAGGAAACTGGCTTGCGAGCACTAAGCATGGTAGCTACCACACCAGAAGAAAAACCCTTCTTTTTCAATATAGAGGATTCAATTTCCAAGCCATCAAAGCTAGACGATGAACGTCCTCTTTCCACTGGTAACCCTGGAGGAGAAGATCTGGACGGGAGGGGAGTCAGAACTGACAGATCCAGAAGCTCTGGAAACCAAACTTGTCGAGGCCAGTAAGGCCAGTCTCAATTTCCGTAACACCCTGTGCAACATAGGAAGGGGAGGGAAGATGTAAGCCAGAGGAAATAACCAAGGAATGGACATGGCATCCACTGCCAAAGCTAGAGGATCCCTCCAGCGAGAGCAGAACTTTGGAACCTTCCAGCTGTGTCTTGTCACCATCAGGTCGATGCAAGGAAGACCCCACTTCTGAACAATGAGGTTGAACACCTCTGGATGCAGTTCCCACTCTCCGCTGTCCACTGTTTGTCGACTGAGGAAGTCCGCCATGATGCTGTCTATGCCTGGAATGTGCACTGCAGATATGGCAGGAAAGCGTTCTTCTGCCAGGACAAAAAAGCCTTGACCTCTAACCAAGCGGTGAGACTTCTTGTTCCACCCTGCTTGTTGATGTAAGCCAAAGCCGTGGCATTTCGGACCGAACCCTGACTGGGCATTCTTCCAGCTACGGCGTCCAGTGATGAAGGGCATGAAATATCGCCTGAAGTTCCAATACAATGATTGACAGGAGAGATTCCTCCAGAGACCACCGTCCCTGAGCAGTCAGGTGACCCAGGACCGCTCCCCAGCCGGAGAGGCTGGCATCCGTCATCACCGTGGCCCAGAAGGATATCAGTAAGGACTTGCCCTTCAGGAGATTGGAGAGGTCGAGCCACCATGACAAACTCAGTTCCACATGAAGAGGGAGGGATACTGACATCTGCAGAAGGTTCGTCTGACCCTTGCATACCTGGATCACAAACCGCTGGAGCTCCCTGGTGTGAGCCATGGCAAAGGGGACTGCTCCACGGTGGAGATGAATAGATGAAGGATAGCTTCTTGGCTGGAACTGGATCTTGAGCTAGAACAGCGGAAACCCTGTGTGCGATGTGGTGAGCCACTTCCTCCATGAGAAACTCCATGCTCTTCTGAGTGTCGAAGAGAAGGCCCAGGAAGACCAGACGCTGGGCCAGGACAAGATCCGACTTGTCCAAGTTGATGATCCACCCATGATGGGTGAGAGCGTGAATGCAGTCCTGAACCTGCTGACGAAGAAGTTCCACAGAGGGGGCTTTCAGAAGCAGGTCATCCATGTATGGATTAACTCTGATGCCGTCCCGGTGGAGGACGGACACTAAGGCTCAGAGGACACTGCTGAAGACCTGAGGCGCTGTAGTCAGACCAGAGGGAAGAGCTGAGAACTGAAAACGCCCTTGGTCACAGGCAAATCTGAGATACTGCCGGCTCTCTGGATGAATGGCGATATGTAAATACAAGTCCTGAAGGTCCAGAGAAGCAAAAAATCCCCCCAGAACCATAGCAGCAATCACCGTTCTCAGGGACTCCTCGTGATAATGAGACAGGATCACAAAGGAATAGAGATCCTTCAAGTCCAAAATCGGACAACAACCGCCGTCCTTCTTGGACACTACGAAGAGGTTTGAGTAAAAACCCTTACCTCTGTCTTGAACTGGAACAGGTTCAAGAACATCCTTGTCCAGAAGAGACTGGATAGCACCGTAGAAGAGACGGCATTTTTCCACACCCTGGGGCGTATGAGAGGGGAAAAAGCAAAAGGGAGTAAGAGAGGCGAAAGGGATCCCATACCCTTCCATCACTACTTGTAAAACCCACGGGTCCACCACTGAATCCTCCCAAATGCTGTGATAGTGACAAAGACAACCACCCACAGTAGAATGGGGACCCGGGTTCAGCGAATCATGCTGGAGAAGTCTTGGAAGCCTTGGGCTTGGAAAAGACCTTGGGCTTCCATTAATGTTTGGGCTTGGAGGAGGCATGTTTTGCTGAGAGAACCGTCTGGATCACCGGACGTGTCTCAGTCTGAAAGGGACGAAAAAACCTGTTACGCTTGAGAGAAGGTTTCTTCCTGGGGACCAAGGGCAGATGAGTACTCTTACCCCCAGTGGCCTCACTAATCAGATCCTTAAGATCTGGCCCAAATAAGGATGTACCTTGAAAGGGCAAGGACAGCAAGGCTTTCTTAGAAGCGATGTCAGCAGCCCAGATCTTGAGCCAAAGAGCTCATCTAGCTACAACAGACATGGTGGAAACCCGTGCCACCAGACGGATAGCATCAAATAAGGCAGCAGAAACATAGTGCTAGGCCTCAGATATGTTGGCAAGAAGCCGCAACATATCCGAAGATGAATCACCCCGACGTACAGCTAGGGTTAGTTGTTCAGTCCAGACCGCAATGGGCCGGTTAACCCATGTCGCATCAAATGCTGGAAGTATGGCAGTACCAGCAGTGGCAAAAATGGACTTGAGGGAAACCTCAAGCTTATTGTCATTGTCATTGAAACGGTAGACTTAGATAGTCTTGAGACAGGAGCATCCACCTTAGGGGGATGAACCCATTGAGCAAGTGCCACCTCAGAAAAGGGGTAAAGCTTAGCAAACTTCTTGGAGACCAAAGGCTTTCTGTCCGGAGATTTCCACTCATCAGCCACTAGGCGGTCCAGAGTGGGGTTAGGTGGAAAACAAGTATGGGGCTTTACAGGCTCCTGGAATACATCAGAGGGATCTGAGGAAACCTCCTGAACTAGTGGAATGTTTAGCATGTTTAAGACGGCCCTGATCAGGCCCTCAGCCGAGTGTTCTGGATCAACCTCAAAAGGATCCCCAAAAAATTGAGAGGAGCCCACAGCAGAACAGTCCTCAACATCTGAGTCCACCAACAGTTCCTCTTCAGAGGAATTTGAAACGTCAGATACTCCTTGCGGTCTGGGCAGGGAAGTTCTGACTGAGGAAGGGGTCTGCCAGGAATGGAAGACTGGGATGGAAAAAGTTGCAACATAGACCCGAGGTCCCTGGTAGCAGCCTTGAACTCTTGCACCCAAACATGCTCTAAGGCATGGCTGGAGGTCCCTGGGATAGACTCAGGGACATCCGAACATGCCCGGTATAAATGACCTGAGAATTCTGTAGGTAACCCTGAATGACATGAGGAGCAATGCACAATGGGGGATACAGAGACCCCAGCGTCCTTAGTCTTAGGCCTGGCCCCAAGCTCCAATGGAGCAGACATTTTCACCCCAGAAATCGCTAAAATACACTTATCTGGCAGGCAAAGGGTTAATCTGCAGAGGAGAGAAGGAGAGTCCAAGCCCTGCACAGGATACTCGTTCTGTAAAGCTCACAAAATGGCTGACGTGGCGGGAGCCAATCAGAAACAAGCGTGCAAAGCAAGCGCTCATGGGAAATGTAGTTTTCCCAGAAAAAGTATCCCAACAGTGCCTGAAGCCCCCTGAGCCTCCCTGACACACTTGCAATGTGAACCGGATGATAGCTCATTTTAATTATCTGACCTTGCTCTATCTCTGAAGTCACTACGTTAAGCGGTTGCAGAGATATGTCCCAAACTGTACAGTCCCATAGTGAATGGAGCAATGGTGTCGGAACTCAATTTTGTCAAAGTTAGAACTGAGAAATAAAAAAAACACGAAACATCACTAGAACATGTAATCAGACCCAGAAAACACTGAACTCAGTAGGGAAAGTGCCAATAACCACGCCAAGAGATGCCAACCAGCAGTTAAAGGGTTAATTTACCACATAAAGTTGCTCCAAACACTGACAGACATAACAGAAAGACCCAGTGAGTGCAGAAGAGTGCAATAAGAACTCCCAGGAATAACCCCTGTGCGGAGGGGCACTGTGGGACAAGTGGACCTACAGCACTCAAAGGGTTGCTCACCTTTCCTGCAGATCTTCTGTCTTCAGATTACCATGTAGTAAGAAGTAACCTCAGTGGGTAACTCCTGGGGAAGCACTTGGAATCAAGATTTTCCCCCTCAGGGCCTAAAGGGATAGTAATGTTTCATAATAAAAGCAGCTATAATTAATCATCATAGTATTTCGACTTTGGAGAGTGTTATTTAAATTCTGTCAGAGTTGTAGTTCAAGAGTAATTCAATGACAAAGTATCCCCCTCCCGCCCCTTTTACTGACGTAAGACTGTTCAGCTAGATCAGAAGGGAGGTGCCCAAGTAGACTGCAGAGAGGGACAATCTTCAATTAAGATAAGGGAAAAACCTGAAAAACTTGTCAAGGGGGGCAGAGCTTTCATTGTTCTCATAGGAAGAAGATTGTCCCCTTCTGTTATCTGTCTGGTCTATGGACTGGATTCCACATCTGAGAAGAGATGGCTTACACTAGGTAAAAGGGGCAGGAGGGGAAATTTTGCTTGTGAATATATTTCAAACCATAAAGGTTTGAGAGATAAGACTTATATCATTCTTCATGTTTTTTTAATGTCTACAAAATAAAATAAAGATAAAACAAAGTATTACTATCCCCTTAAGGTCCACAAAAAGCACATGGATACTAAGCTAGCCACAT
The DNA here is from genome assembly GCA_037306005.1 of Rhinophrynus dorsalis. NCBI lineage: Eukaryota > Metazoa > Chordata > Amphibia > Anura > Rhinophrynidae > Rhinophrynus > Rhinophrynus dorsalis. Next base: position 67,959,496 of record CM074724.1, read on the forward strand.
CTAAGGGCATTGTTAGTTATGGTAATCCGCCTAATGGTGGTATTCCATTTCTAACAGAAAAATAAAAACTTCTAAAGAAATAGCAGAACTGTTCTCTTGCCTTATCTTCACCAAGGGACAAATCTTTCTGGAGCTGGTTGGCTAGCTGCAACCAAGGAGGGAAGGTAGGCTCCACCCCCTGCAGTCATTTCTAGACTTGTTCCAGCCTACTTAAAGGGGCGGATCGCCTACCCATAGTTACCAGTAACTTGTACTGGACGACAGAGAAATCTTCATTTTATAGAGCTTTACAAAGAGACCAAAACAAAAGTATTCTCGCTGCTGACAGATGGTTCATTTCAAAGTGAATGCAGTGCAGACTTGATTTTTTTGTGAGAATCTGGGTAACAGGTTTAGAAGATATGATATTTTATGGTAGTTATGTTGTTACAACCGTATAGGAAGAAGCTCTTAATGCAGACTCAACATTCCATCATCTGCTAACACTACACTGACACTATAGCAATGTTTCACAACATTAGTTCTCAGGGCACACCAACAGATTAGGTTTTCTGGACATCCCAGCTTGATCACAGGCAGGTAATAAATGGCTATCTACCTGTGCTTAATTAGGGAAATCCTTCAAATCTGACCTGTTGGTGTGCCCCAAAGACTGGAGTGGTGAATCACTGCTCTAGATTACAGGCATGTAAAACTCAAACAACACAGGGCTGTATGCACGTTGTTCAATGGTGGCCACAACAATTATACTTGTGAGAGAGAAGCTGGCATGTGGCAAATAGTATAGGGGGGCAGGGTAAAGGGAAAGGCATGTTAAGGAAGAAGCATAGCCAGAGGGGATGCAAAAGAGATAAAAAGCCAGTAGAGGCATACAAAGAGTGGGGGCAGTGACAGAGGAAGAGGGACAGTGAAAGTGTCAGAACGAGAGGACAGAATAAGATATCAATAAGTGAAAAAGAAAAGGTAGGGAGAGATATTGGGACAGAGATGAGAGGGAGAGAGGGGACACATTCAGTGAGAGGGGAAAAAAAGAGAAAAGCAAAGAGAAAGAATGGGGGGGGCATGGAGTTACCTTACAACAGTTGTCCATCTGAGTGATCACAGTGAGAGGACACACAGCAAGGAAACAAGGAAACATTGAAAAGATTCTCCCACTGCAGTAACTTCAGTGGGGACATTCAGGCTTCAAATGTAGCTAGCTGCTGTATGTCCCCTGACTGATCAGAAGTCACACATACACTGTATGACACCCCCAGTCTTGTTCCATGGTCCAGTTAGTCACAAACGATTAATTCAGTGTCTGACAGCCCACGTGTGCCCCGCTGGTCACAGAACCATACATACACTTATACACCAGCTTGTTCTGTCCCACCTGTAGTCACAGAATCACACATACACTGAATGTCACCCCCAGCCTTGTTCCACTGACCCACCGGTAGTCACAAAACCAAACAGAAGCGATGCAATGACATCTCTTCACACTGACCTAAACGAGATCAAGACAGGAGCAACAGTAATGATAAAAGAAAATTCATCAGGCATAAATGTGTTGTTTTTTTCTTTAGCCAAGAGAATGTCCAAGTCATACTTGCGTGCACCTTCTCAAAGAAAGAGCTTGTGTATCCTACAGTGTGGACTGGTGGACGCAGCTTATAATGGAGATGGCTGTATGTCCCCCACATGTTTTATACACCCAGTCTAACAGATTTCCAGTGAAGTCTATGCATAAATTTGTTTATAAAACCCAAGATAAAGTTAACTGCAATAGAACTCAGGTCAATAACACGGACTGGCCACACAATCTGAATTCCAAACACAAAAATGTAAGTTTATGCTTCAATAACTTATGAATAAAGTATCTGGCAGCAGAAATAACCCTATTTAGTTCTGCAATAGATATTTCTTCAACAAAGTCCCTTTATACATATCAAAACATTATGCTACAGCACAGGTTTACATGACAAGGTCATTGTTTTTAAAGGAACATTCCAAAACACATTTCACTAGAAATTCCCTTGAATGGCATCCTTGAAACGATCAGAAAAAGTAAAATTATACTCTGCAAAGGAACAAAATAATGCAATATATAGAAAATGTTGAGCCTGGTGTTCTAATTAAAATGGAAGGAATTCTTCTGCAAACCAACTGCTCCATATCAGACACTATAATTTCACAAAATTCTTATTGATTTAATTGAGCATTTTAAACCCTTGAAAGCAAGAGGGGTCTCCAACGCATTGAAATGACATGCATTGGAGATATAGCTAGTACTCCAGAGGTTAGAAGACCCATTTAAATTTAAAGACATTTAACTTGTCCCCTGTAGTTGGTTTGTTCCAGAATTGCTTTTATGGTCTTGAATTAAATTCAACAGTAAAAAGTATCATACACACACACACGCACACACGCACACACACGCACGCACACACGCACACGCACGCACACGCACACGCACGCACGCACACACGCACACGCACACGCACGCACGCACGCACACGCACGCACGCACACACACGCACACACACGCACACACACGCACACACACACGCACGCACGCACACACACGCACACACACACGCACACACACGTGTAAAAGCCTGTGTACATGGGCCAAGGTCCATTGAGGTAAAGAGGCCAGTCCTGCTCTGTGTACTGCCACCACCTCACTGGCGGCACACACGATGCAGTCATGCTCAGTAAAGACTGCCCGAAAGCACAGAAAACTCTCAGCATTCCTACACCTCCCAGCATTCTGTACTTCCAGCATTCCTACACCTCCCAGCATTCTGTGTGTTCGGGCAGTCTCTACTGCACATGACTGGATCTGACAAACATTCAGCCTTTTATATTTACACTACTGTAAAAGTCTGTGTACATGGGCCAAGGTCTGGAACCCTTTGAGTGTCAGAGGGGTACGCAACGCATTGCAAAGCAATGCGTTGCATACCCCTCTGGCACTCAAAGGGTTAACACCACCCGGACCTTGGCCCGTGTTCACAGGCTTTTACACTAGTAAAAAATAAAACGTAAATACAATTTTAGAATTTAAAGGGATAGTAATGGTTAATTTTAAGTTTATATCATATTGTAACATCGATGTAAGTCTTATCTCTCAAACCTTTATGGTCTGAGAGATATAACTTGCTAAAGTTACCTTTTCCTGGCTGTTTCACTCAAGTCTGCCACCTAGCTGACAGCTGTAGATTCCAGTCATTTGACCAGACAGAGGCTTTTCAGCAGAGCTGAAATTATGCTATTTTGAAATAAATACTTCATTGGAACAGTCTACAAAGTGTGCTTGCAAACCAGGCACACTTTGTAGACTGTTCCAGTTAAGTATTTATCTTTAGATATCGTTATATCGGTGCTGCTGAAGAGCAGCATCTGGTCAAGTGACCAGAATCTGCTTCTGACAGCTTTACAGCTCATCAAGCAGAAAGGGGAGGGAGCAGAGAACTTTATTTACCTATATCTCTCAAACCATAATGGTTTGAGAGATACAAATAAGTGCAAGTACTTTCTTTTAATGTTATTTACCATATAGTTAATACTTTTTTCTGACATTACTATCCTTTTAAGTAATTCATCAATTAAACTTTATAGCGCAAGAGGGGTGTGCAAAGTGTTAGAAACAATGTATTATTCAACCCTCTGTTAATGAAACGATTAAAATGGCAAAATAAAAACAAGATGCCAAACATTGGAATATTTAACCCTATGAGTGCCAGAGAGGTGCACAACGCATTGCAGAGCAATGCGCCACCGCACCTCTCTGGAGCTAAAAAGTGTTAACAAAGAGGTTACCATACCCTTTTCCTTCAACCGTTGCTTCTTTAAGATGAATATAGCTCGCTGGAAATATACCCTAGAGAGAAAAATACATAACAATCTGTCAAAACCTGTTTTAGGACGAGAACTAGTCACAAAGAAACAGAACATCAGGATCAGTCGTGCTCCTGACCCAGTGGTTCTCAAAAAAGGAGCAGTAGGTGCCCCTTCTTTTCTGGAAAGGCTGACAAAAATGTGAATATTTGGCTTCATTAGTATATGTATGGACATTTTTATGCACAGAATGTATGTCTTGTTCTTTTACTTGAGAAACCTAAAAAATAACTATATATTTCTGTATTTCAACCCTTCGGGACTCCTTGACAATTGATCTATTCCATGTTAGGGGCATCCTGAAAATTCCAGCCTGTGTGTTTTTGCTTCCTTAATCAAAACAAGGTTAACCCTTTGAGTGGCAGAGGGGTACGCAACACATTGTAAAGCAATGCGTTGTGTGCCCCTCTGGAACTCAAAGGGTTAAGATCGACCTGACAAAACAGGGGCATTTCCTAAAGCGAAGGAATCTGTGTTACATTATTTTTTTCCTACAGATCTTGAAAAAGCAACTTGATATTGTGAAACGCGTTGATGTAGGTTTATAACATGCCAATTGATTTTATATTTTTTATTGTTTTGTAATAAATTCTTTTTATAAGATCTGAGAGCAGTAATTGATTCTTTTGGAGCGGTATACATTGAGATGTTTGGAGTGGAGCTGATTCGATTGAGGGTGGTGTTGTCGGCATTTGACCATAAGAACTGAGCAGAGACGGTTATATATCCTCTGCAAGCCTTTTGAGCTGTTCATGTGTATAAGCTCATGAACAGCATCTTTAAAATGGGAGTAGCTGACCATTAGCTGTATTTTATTTATCTGGTGTGATAAGGCACCAATTGGCACCCCTGGCTTTTGTCTTTTTACATGTGACTCTGCTAGTGGAGTTTCTGAGGAAAAGGGGCCGGATGATATGAGTCTTGAAAGAAACTGATGGGATACAGCTTGACAATATCCTGAGCGTTAAAGCTGGTTTACACATACGTGTTACACCAGCCTATTCCCCTGTGAGTATCAGTTCACTCGGTGGTGATGTGGTGATCACGGAGTTAAATTTACAATATTGCACAAAGAATCACCTCTGTTTTTTCTATCTTCCTATGTGATACATTATTACTTGCTAGGACTAGATCATTTATAAGATTGAGAGAAATTACTATTTATGTACCTACAATTATTATTGTTGCTGCAAAAATGTTTAAAGCGGAACTACCACCGCACAACATCTTTAGCTTAATTAAGTCCCCACCTGGTGACTAGATGCTTAGTAGCGCTATTATTGCCTTGTTTAATAGATTTACGCTTTCTTCCATTGGTGACAGGCAGGACGGAGCGCGGACATCTTGCCATAGTGACGTCCGCACTCCTGCGCTGTCAGTCCCAGACAGGTCTAGGAGGTGTTGCTAGGAGCTGGCCGGCTCCAAAAGGGACAGACAGCGCAGGCGTGCGGATGTCATTATGGCAAGATGCCCGCGCTCCGTGCTACTGTCAGCTATGGAAGAAAGCAGAAATCTATTAAATAAGGTAATAATTCTGGCGACTAGCGATACTAAGCAGCTAGTCGCTAGATGGGGACTTAATTAAGCTAAAGATGGTGTGCGGTGGTAGTTCCACTTTAACCCTTTGAGTATCAGAGGGGTACAGAATGCATTGCTCTGCAATGCGTTTCGTACCCCTCTGGCACTTAAAGGGTTAACTCCTTAGCACTACAAACAGTATTCAGCATGCTAAAGAAGTGTTAACCTACTGTGCCAAAAAATCCCTATTGATTTAAATTGAATTTTTAACCCCTTGAATGCTACAGACGCTTCCAATGTATTGCAGAGCAATTAGTTGGAAACCGCTCTAGCACTGACGTGGCAAAAATTACCATTTAAATCAAAGGATATTTAGGGAAGTTTCCTTTGTTTTCTGTGGTGAGTTCGGTTTTCTCCAGAACTGCCCTACAGCGTGCTTGTTTCAAAAACTCCATCTAACAAATGCAGCTCAGTTGACTGTGAGCCAGCGTGTTAATCATCTTCACACATCTATACAATCTTCTCTTGTTTAACAAAAGGTTTACACAGAAGTTCTTTATGCAGTATGGTGTATATAATATATTTTCCTTAGATAATGGTACCTATTTGCAAGCTGCACTGTACACACACAAATGAGCTTACAACGTGCACAGCATGTACATGCCTCATACAGCTTACAATCCAAGTTTGGTTTCTGATACATAGGGAGAAAAAAGTGTCTTGCCTAAAGCCACAAAGAGGTGACATGGGGGGACTGATCCAGGGTTTCACAGTCCACAGGCAGTGTCTTTGGCTTCAGTCATTCAATAAACCAAATGAGGCAGTTCTTGTATATGAACAGATGTGGTATATCTATTCATATGTATGCTGCATTGTATCCGAGTCTGCTGTATTAACACTGAGTGCCAGTGGGGTATGCAACACACTGCAAAGAAATGCATTGCATACCCCTCTGGCACTCAAAGGGTTAATAATCTCTGTTTCTAGCCTGTACTTTCTGAGTCCCAAATGCACAGATGACCAAGTGGCCGCTTTGCACAACTGTTCAACTGAGGCCTGATTCTTGTACGCCCAAGATGCTCCAATAGACCTTGTAGAATGAGCCGTGACCCGAAAGGGAACAGGCTTCTTACTAAGTTCGTAAGCCTTACGAATAGTGGACTTGATCCAAGAAACAATGGTAACATTGGAAGCAGGCTTTCCTGCCCTAGGACCTCAGGAATGACAAACAGAGTGTCAGACTGCCTCAAGGACTCAGTGCGATGCACATAGAACTTGAGACAACCCACAACATCCAACAGATGAAGATCCTTCTCCTTCTCAGAAGTAGGATTAGGGCAGAAAGAAGGAACTACAATCTCCTGATTAATGCGGAACTCAGACACGACCTTCGGGAGAAACTCCTGCGAAGTGCGAAGTACTGCCTTGTCCTTGTGAAACACCAAAAAGGGTGGCCTACAGGACAGGGCATGCAGCTCCGCAACACGGCGAAAAGATATAATTGCCAAGAGAAAGGCCATCTTCCACATCAGCAGACGGAGAGGAATAGTGGCCAATGACTCAAAGGGGGGGCGCTGAAGGATGCCCAAAACCAAATTAATGTCCCACTGAGGAGCGGGAGTCTTAAACACAGGATGGATATGAGCAATGCCTTGGAAGAAAACCTTGACATCAGGAAGAATAGCAAGGCGCCTCTAAAAGAAAACAGAGAGAGCAGAAGTCTGAACCTTAAGAGAACTCAGACTGAGGCCCTTATCCACACCATCCTGGAGGAAGGAAAGGACCATAGGAAGATCAAAATCCTGACACAGGTCCCTATCAGCGCACCAAGATAGAAAGGTAGACCAAACTCGATCGTAGGCCTTAGAGGAAACCGGCTTACAGGCACTAAGCATAGAATCCACCAATAATTCCTCTTCAGAGGAATCAGACACATCAGGTACACCTGGCAATTTAGGCAGGGAAGATCTGATAGGGGTGGGGGCTTGCCACGAGTGGAAGACCCTCTGCAAGGTGGATGGAAGGAGTTGTAAGGTGGATCGGAGGTCCCTGGTAGTAGCCTTAAACTCTAGCATCAAAACTGGCTCTAGTGCATGGCTAGAGGCCCCTGCAGGGGATTCAGGGGCAGCAGGGCATGCTGGGCAAACGTTATCTCAGTAACCCTGAGTGACATGAGGAGCAATGGGGGACACAGACACCCCAGTATCCTTAGTCTTACGCCTAGCCCCAAGGTCTAACGGAGTAGACATTCTCACAAAGTCAAACGGTCAAAGTATCAGAAACACCCACAAAATAGTGTGTATGATAAATAAAATCACCCCAGAAACGCCAAATTAGACTTATCTGATAGGCAAAGGGTTAAACTGCTGAGGAGAGAAGGACAGTCCAAGCCCTGCTTAGGATTCTCGATCAGCGACGGCACAAAATGGCTGTCGCAGCAGGAGCCAATCAAAAACGAGAAAGTGAAGCAAGGGCTCATGGGAATTGTAGTTTCACTGAAAAAGTACCCCACCAGAGCCCGAAGCCCCCTGAGCCCCCCCAACATGCCCAGAACGTTGACCGGATAACAGAGCAAGGGCAGACCAACCAAATGAGTCATCTCTGACCTCGCTACGTGGAGCGGTTGCAGAGATATGTCCCAAACTGTAAAGTCCCATAGAAGTGAATGGAGCAATGGCGTCTATGCGGTAAACGAGTGCCAGAACACAAAGTTAACAAGGTGAATACCAAAATGTAAAACCACTCAAAAGCCCACTAGAAGGTCAGCAGACCCAATAAACACTAGTCCCAGTAGGGAAAGTGCCCACAGAGCCCCAAAAGATGCAAACCAGCAGCAAAAGGGTCAAGTTACCACAGAAACTTGCTCCAAACACCCCACAGACATACAGTTAAACCCAGTGAGTGCATGAGTATGTAATAGGAACTCCAAATGAGACCCCTGTGCGGAGGGGAAGCATGGGACATGTGGACCTCAGCACTCAAAGGGTGCTCACCTTTTTCAGCAGGTCTTCTGTCTTCAGATTACCATATATCAAGAAGAAGCCTCAGTGGACAGCTCCTGGGGAAAGAACTTGCAGCCAAGATTTTCCCCCCAGGGCATAGGTCCACAAAAGCACCTGGTAAACTGAGCTACCCACATTTGGGTGATGGGACTTGTCGGTGATGGTAATCAGCCTAATGGCAGTATTCCATATCTAACAGAAAATAATAAAAAACTAATACTACAGCAGAACTGTTTTCTTGCCTTGTGTCTTGACCAAGGAATAAATCTTACTGGATGGAGATTGGCTAGCTGCAAGCTAAGGAGAGGAGGTAGGCTTCACCCAGCAGCCACTTCTAGGAATTGTTCCTGCCTACTTAAAGGGGCTGATCGCCTAACCAAAGTTACCAGTAACCTGTATTGGATGACAGAGAAATAGTAATTATTATTAAACTGGACCCATTACCTTGCATTTTCTTTAAATATTTGAAAACTTAATTCAAAACTGCCTGTATGATATGTTAACCAAATTTCAGAAGCTATCTAGCTTAGGAGATATTCACACTTTTTTATGGGGAAAGCGAAATTTCCCTGGTACAGCACAGAGCTTCATTAGCATATGGCATGAAACAGCGCAGACATTTTTCCATAGTGACGTCAGCGCACCTGTGCTGTCAGTCCCTTTTGGAGCAGAACAGCTCCTAGCAACTCCTCATAGAGCAGGCTGGGACTGAGAGTGAAGGCGCGCAGACGTCACTATGGAAAGATGTCTGCTCTCCGTCCTGCCTGTCAGTCGCGGAGCAGTGGATAATTAGCATTAACGAGGTAATAATTCTGGTGACTAGCGCTACTGAGCAGCTAGTCGCCAGATGAGGAATTATTTGGGGACATCTTTGGAAAGGTGATAGTTCTTTTTTTAATAGATGAGAAATGTAATTTCCCCTAAAATTAAGATTGTTTGTTCAGGAATTGCTCCTTTTTCTTGATATTTACTCTGGAATTGCTCCTTTATGTGATGAATATGGCCCATATTAACACAGTTGATGAGGCTGAAATTTAGACAGACGTATTCCCTGCAAGTTTCGCTTTTGCCATGTCAGATTTGTTGATCCAGAGGACAGAAAATAAATAAAAACATTGGAGCCATTTCCTATTAAAGGGACAATCTTCAGTGATCATAAGGAAAAACCTGAAAAACCTGTCAAGGGGGCAGGGTTTTCCTTAGGCTCACAGCAAGAAGATTGTCCCTTGCTGTGACCTGTCCGGTCAAGAAACCAGATTTCACATCTGAGGGGAGGTGGCTTACACTAGGTAAAAGGGACAGGAGGGGGATATTTTATCATTCAATTACTCTTGAACTACAACTCTGACAGTATTGAAATACACTCTCCAAGGCCCAAATACTATGAAGATTAATTGCAGCTACATTTATTTTGAAACATTACTATCCCTTTAAGCCTGGAACTGGGCAGACTGGCTTGGCCAGATGCTTCTTTGCCACCAAAAAAATCTATGTTTTTGTGTTTAATCGTGTCCTTAAAGTGATAGTAATGTTTCACAAAAACAGCAGCCCCAATTAATCTTCATAGTATTTGGGACATGGAGTGTGTTATTTCATTACTGTGAGCGTTGTAGTTCAAGAGTAATTGAATGATAAGGTTCCCCCTCCCGCCCCTTTTACCTAGTGTAAGCCACCTTCCCTCAGATGTGGACTCCAGTCCATAGACCAGACAGCTCACATCAAGGGACAATCTTCTTACTGTGAGAACAATGAAATCCCTGCCCCCCTTGACAGGTTTTTCAGCTTTTTCCCTTATCTTAATTGAAGATTATCCCTCTCTGCAATCTACCTGGACACTCCCTGCTGCTCTAAGCTGAGCGGTGTTACATCAGTAGAAGGGGTGCAGGGGGTGTATACTTTATCATTCAATTACTCTTGAACTACAACTCTGACAGAATTGAAATAACACTCCCCAAGGCCCAAATATTATGATGATTAATTAGAGCTGCTTTTATTATGAAATATTACTATCCCTTTAAGGCATTATGGCCCATATGTATAAAAGCAAAGCAGGGCAATTCTGGGTTAAAAATTAATTCCCAAGATTCACTTTGACTTACATGGATTTTTTTTGTTACAATCAATGTGTTGGAGACATCTATATCATTCCGGGGTTAAACCTCCATTCTAATCAATGGGTATTTTCAGTTCTCCCTTTTAGTGCAGATGGTTTGCCAGAATTGCTCCAGGCATCATGAGGGCAATTCTCAATGATGAAAATGGGCTTTAATCCCTTGAAAGCTTGAGAGGTATCCAAGGCCTCAAGCTTCAGAAGGTGTAAAAAGCTCCATTACAGCAATGTGATCTTTGGGAATTTTTAATTCCTCCCTATGATGCTGTTGATTTACTCCAAAACTACTTTGGTTTTCTTCTGAACATGTGGCCCAAGTTGGGATTTCCAAACAGTCTGATGATTATTGTTTTCTCTAGCACAAATGTGTTAACTTTAAGGCTCCTGTGTGAAGTAGAGCTGTTTACACCAGTGGTGACACACACACTTATACATACGGGAGGATCTGCAAGACCTAATCTCTGCCTCAGATATTCTTGTAAGCAGTTTTACTAAAACAAAATTCAGGATTTTTCATACAGCTGCAAGCACAGGGCGCCAATCTGAACACAGGCTAAACAAATATACTAATGTTATTTTAAAGCCACAACTTTAACACCAAACTCAACAACTCACAGAACACTACATAATCATTTAATACTAGGGGTTGGCAAAAAGTCGCATTGTTCCCCAGTTGGAATTACCACTTTTACATGAAGATTCCCACGTGAAGTGAAATGGGGCAGAAATACACAAACCTCCACACTAACATCACTTCAGTGCGACTAATGGACAGCCTACACACTACTATCACTTCAGTGCGACTAATGGACAGCCCAGGGCTTAAAATTTTAAGTCCTTTGCTACTAGCCAGACCTAAAAAGTTACTCGCCACTGCTAGTCATAGCATACCCACCAGGGCTGAATTTCTACTCGCCAGGGCTAAATTTTCACTCACCATTGGCTAGTGGTGAGTGGAAATTTTGAGCCCTGGACAGCCTACACACTACTATCACTTCAGTGCGACTACTGGACAGCCTACACACTACTACCACTTCAGTGCGACTACTGGACAGCCTACACACTACTACCACTTCAGTGCGACTACTGGACAGCCTACACACTACTACCACTTCAGTGCGACTACTGGACAGCCTACACACTACTACCACTTCAGTGCGACTACTGGACAGCCTACACACTACTACCACTTCAGTGAGACTACTGGACAGCCTACACACTACTATCACTTCAGTGCGACTACTGGACAGCCTACACACTACTACCACTTCAGTGCGACTACTGGACAGCCTACACACTACTACCACTTCAGTGCGACTACTGGACAGCCTACACACTACTACCACTTCAGTGCGACTACTGGACAGCCTACACACTACTACCACTTCAGTGCGACTACTGGACAGCCTACACACTACTACCACTTCAGTGCGACTACTGGACAGCCTACACACTACTACCACTTCAGTGCGACTACTGGACAGCCTACACACTACTACCACTTCAGTGCGACTACTGGACAGCCTACACACTACTACCACTTCAGTGCGACTACTGGACAGCCTACACACTACTACCACTTCAGTGCGACTACTGGACAGCCTACACACTACTACCACTTCAGTGCGACTACTGGACAGCCTACACACTACTATCACTTCAGTGCGACTACTGGACAGCCTACACACTACTACCACTTCAGTGAGACTACTGGACAGCCTACACACTACTACCACTTCAGTGCGACTACTGGACAGCCTACACACTACTACCACTTCAGTGCGACTACTGGACAGCCTACACACTACTACCACTTCAGTGAGACTACTGGACAGCCTACACACTACTATCACTTCAGTGCGACTACTGGACAGCCTACACACTACTACCACTTCAGTGCGACTACTGGACAGCCTACACACTACTACCACTTCAGTGCGACTACTGGACAGCCTACACACTACTACCACTTCAGTGCGACTACTGGACAGCCTACACACTACTACCACTTCAGTGCGACTACTGGACAGCCTACACACTACTACCACTTCAGTGCGACTACTGGACAGCCTACACACTACTACCACTTCAGTGCGACTACTGGACAGCCTACACACTACTACCACTTCAGTGCGACTACTGGACAGCCTACACACTACTACCACTTCAGTGCGACTACTGGACAGCCTACACACTACTACCACTTCAGTGCGACTACTGGACAGCCTACACACTACTACCACTTCAGTGCGACTACTGGACAGCCTACACACTACTACCACTTCAGTGCGACTACTGGACAGCCTACACACTACTATCACTTCAGTGCGACTACTGGACAGCCTACACACTACAACCACTTCAGTGCGACTACTGGACAGCCTACACACTACTATCACTTCAGTGCGACTACTGGACAGCCTACACACTACTACCACTTCAGTGCGACTACTGGACAGCCTACACACTACTACCACTTCAGTGCGACTACTGGACAGCCTACACACTACTACCACTTCAGTGCGACTACTGGACAGCCTACACACTACTACCACTTCAGTGCGACTACTGGACAGCCTACACACTACTACCACTTCAGTGCGACTACTGGACAGCCTACACACTACTGGCTAATGTCTATGCAGAAAGAAAAGAAACTCACAGCACTAAGACAACATAAATACATATATATATATATATATATATATATATATATAAAATAAATAAAATGAAGATACCTAGTGAATAAGATGAGAAGCATCAAGGTTTTAACTGACCACTTGCTATGAGTTTCCACAAAAGCGCTTTATAAGAGAGTAATGTTTAATTTTACAGTTACATGATATTTATATGTATTGGATAGGACTCGCTTGATATGGTGTACCTTGGGGTGGTAAGCGAGCTAGAACAGGATCACCCCAAGTAAAACTTTCCCCAATTATTCATATAGCGATAAGCTTATAAATAATTGTATTATCCAGCATAAGTACAGTGTTATTAAGAAACCCTACTTCATCTGAGACTGGCGGGCAGGCTTCTTGCTGTAGAGGCATCTGTGCACCTGCTCCGTCAGTCCCTTACTGTTACCTTAAAGTGTTTGTAACGTCTAGTTAAAATTATTTCCCAGAGTCCTCTTTATATTAAAATCAAGATATTGCGCTATATTTAAGTCCTTATTTTGATGTAGTTCAAAAGTTATGTAGAGATAAAGATCCCCTGACCGCCCCTTCTGACCGCGGCACCAGAAGCTGCAGCAATGGACACACGTCAGTAAGCAAAGGGAAATCCTGCCCTCCTCCGTCAAGGTGGGCAGGATTTCCCTTATACTTACTGAAGTTTGTCCCTCGCTGCAGCTGTCGAGTCACATGACCTGATTACAGATTCAGAGGGAGGTAGACAGAAAGGGCAGTCAGTGGATCATTCTGCATAACTGTTGGACTATGTAGTTTTTGTAGTCTCCCTAAATGGAAGGGCATCCCAGGCATGGGCCCTTGCTTCCATGTGCCTAGAGGGAATCAGCTGCACCCCACTGACGAGGTCCACATACAGTGGATATACAAAGTGTACATACCTCTGTTAAAATGCCAGGTTCTTGTGATGTTAAAGAATGAGACATAGATAAAACATGTCAGAGCATTTTCCACCTTTAATGTGACCTATAACCTGAACAATTCAATTGCAAAACAAACTGAAATCATTGAGGGGGTAAAATAAAAAACTCACAATAACCTGGTTGCATAGGTGGCTGGGCTGGGGATGCGGCTGTGTTCAGAATTAACCGATCACATTCAATCTCATGTTAAATAGAAGTCATTACACACCTGTCACCATTTAAAGTGACTCCGATTAATCACAAATAAAGTTCAGCCGTTCTAGTAGGATTTTCCTGACATTTGCTTAGTTGCATCTCAGAGCAAAAGCCATGGTCTGCAGAGAGCTTCCAAAGCATCAGAGGGATCTCATTGTTGAAAGATATCAGTCAGGAGAAGGGTATAAAAGAATTTCCAAAGCATTAGATATACCATGGAACACAGTGAAGACAGTCATCATCAAGTGGAAAAATATGGCATAGCAGAGACATTACCAAGAACTGGACATCCCTCCAAAATTGATGAGAAGATGAGAAGAAAACTGGTCAGGGAGGCTTCCAAGAGGCCTACTGCAACATTAAAGGAATGGCAGGAATTTCTGGAAAGTACTGGCTGTATGCTACATGTGACAACAATCTCCTGTATTCTTCATATGAATGGGCTATGGGGTAGGGTGGCAAGACGGAAGCCTTTTCTTACAAAGAAAAAGATCCAAGCCCAGCTGAAGTTTGCAATAACTAACATCAAGTCCCCCAAAAGCATGTGGGAAAATGTGTTATGGTCTGATGAAACCAAGGTTGAACTTTTTGGCCATAATTCTAAAAGATATGTTTGGCGCAAAAACAACACTGCTCATCACCCAAAGAACACCAAACCCACAGTGAAGCATGCTGATGGCAGCATCATGCTTTGGGGCTGTTTTTCCTCAGCTGGAACCAGGGCCTTAGTCAGGGTGGAGGGAATTATGAACAGTTACAAATACCAGGCAATTTTGGCACAAAACCTTCAGGCGTCAGTTAGAAAGCTGAAGATGAAGAGGAAGTTCACCTTTTAGCACGACGACTCCTCAAAGCACACATCAAATCCACAAAAGCATGGCTTCACCAGAAGAAGATTAACGTTTTGGAATGGCCCAGCAGAGCCCAGACCTGAATCCAATTGAACATCTGTGTGGTGATCTGAAGAGGGCTGTGCACAGGAGATGTCCTCGCAATCTGACAGATTTGGAGCGCTTTTGCAAAGAAGAGTGGGCAAATATTGCCACGTCAAGATGTGCCATGCTAATAAACTCCTACCCAAAAAGACTGATTGCTGTAATAAAATCAAAATGTGCTTCAACAAAGTATTAGTTTAAGGGTGTGCACACCTATGCAACAAGGTTATTGTGAGTTTTTTATTTTTTATTTTTCCCGCCTCAACGATTTCAGTTTGTTTTGCAATTGAATTGTTCAGGTTATAGGTCGCATTAAAGGTAGAAAAAGTTCTGACATAATTTATCTTTGTCTCATTCTTTAACATCACAAGAACCTGGCATTTTAACAGGGGTTGTGTATACTTTTTATATTCACTGTAGACTGAAACGTACATCTGGGGTTGTGCTGTTTCTCTTGTGCAGAGAGGATTTGCCTGACATTTTGGGGCTGGACTGCCTGTGGGTGGGACCAGACTGATAGGAATATGGAAATTTTCTCTCTGCAAAGGCACATGGGAGCGAAAAACATGACTTGAGCAGCACATGAGAAGCCACACATGCCTTGAGCAAATTACTTCATTTTGTTCTCTCTTGGTGTGTGTTCGTCACATTCTTTATTTTTATAACTGTTGGACTACACCGAAGTAAGGACTAAAATATAGTGCAGTCTCTTAATTTTAACAGAAAGAAGACTCTGAGAAATAATTTTAACTAGACATTACTACCCCTTTAAGGTACAATGCAACTCCTCCTAGAAGAGACCGGGACAGACAGCTCAGACGCGTAGATGTCTCCAAGTCAAGATGTCTGCCCATCAAACTCAGATGAAGTAGGATTTCTTAATAACGCTGTACTTATGTTGGATAATTCTATTATTACTAAGCTTAATCGTTATATGAATAATTATTTGGGGGGTTGACTTTATTTGAGGCGATGGTTCCACGTTAAACATACTTTGGTCAAATTATGTAACAAAACCCTAATTGCTTTGAAATAAATTAACACATATGTATAATATATACTTTAGACAGGGTTTGTAATTTCTGGGTAATCTGTATGGATTAATGCTGGATTGTTTTCCTAATGCCAATGCAGGCCTGCTATTACTTTATAGATACAGTCCAAATTGACAGTATTATTGAACTGCACATTGGTTTCTAATACCACCACACAGATCACTGCTGCAACTTCTTTACCTTCCACAGTGAATACAGTGAAACTGCAGCATTCACAGACACTCATGTAAACCTCCAAATTGGACAGCTATGTTAAATTCTGCATGGGTGCCTACACACAGATATATCACTACACTTATGGTCACCAGTATCAACAGGGAAACTCCCTGATCAACATGCATTGTGTATCAGATTCAATGTAACTAACATACAGCAAAATTAGGAAATTATTTTAAACATTTGGATTCTAGAGAGTATCCAGTGCACTGAGAAGCAGGGCACTGGCGATCACTCTAAGATCTAAGGGGTTAAACTAGCTAGAAGGCTGCATAAACTCAACACTAGTGGACACATTAACCTTTTGATTGCCAGATAATTTCTCAACAGATTGCACTGTGTTGAATCCCTCTCTAGCACTCATAGTTTCCTCCCAAAATTCCAGATGGCCAAAGAGGGACAACTTGCGTTTTAGGGGATATTACTGGGGGCGTGGCTAGTGGACGGGCCATAACTGAGAATTTTTACGCTATGTTAAGATCTATTGACACGTATTTGTGTAACTTAATACATTATTTAGAACAAATATTTTATTTACACAGACTAGTTTATAAAAACAAATACAGAAGTTTATACAAACAGTTTACTGCTGTGCAATATTATATATTTATATACACCCACCACACAGTCTGGGTGGGAAAGAGGGACAGAGGGATTTGGGTCTCAAAGAGGGACATTTGGGAGATATGTAAATGGCTCTGAAGTAATTCTGGAAGCAGTTAGCATATGATCATATGGAAGTTATTACAATAAAACAAAATACAGTACAATTTGGGAGGTAATGACAGAATAATACAGACGATTACTTACGTAATAATAATAAAAACACTGCTTATTCCCAACTGGTATTTATAACAAGCAGTCAGAGAAGATTACAGATAGTAGAAGAAAATTTGGATTCTAAATTATTATACTTTAATACTTATACTTTAATATAACGATTATCCCATTGATCAGTTACGTACCTTTTTTGATTTCTTCCTTAAGCAATAGCCTCTGTACCAACCTACAATAACATTTTAATAAGCGTAGTATTAAAATAAGGGTTCCCAAATACCGTAAAAAGAACATACAATATGTATCAAAAAAAAAAAAAAAAAAACAGGTAAACAAAGCAAAAGTGGACCTGTTACCTTAACCCTTTGAATGCCAAAGAGGATACCTGTTGGATACCTCTCTGGCACTCAAAGTGTTAAGACATATTGCCTCTGTTTTAACCTTTTGGGTGCCAGTTAGGTATCATTGGAATGCAATGTTTTGAATAACGCTCTGGAACTCAAAGGGTTAATGTAACTTTTGTCTTAAATGTAAACTATTGGGGGGAGGGGTGTGAATAAAATATATTTCCAATCATGCTTTTGTATTCATTTCTTTTAGACTTGAACCTTCTGAGTGCCAGAGTGGTATCCAATGCATTGTGTTGCAATATGTAAGACCAGATTTAAATCCTGTGTACATGGCCCAACACTGGCGGAGCTGCAGTCATGCGCACTACTGACTGCCCGCGCCGTGGCTGCTACGGAGCAGGGCTCTCTGAATTCAGACCGTAGTCCTCTCTGCACAGCGAGGACTCCGGTCTGAAATCGGAGTACCCCTCTCGTATCAGCCGCGGAGCAGGCAGTCTGTACTGCGCACGACTGCAGCACGTGCAGCCATCTCTACTGCACATGACGGCTTCTGACAAACATCCTTAGCAAATGATAATATAGGATTCCTTGTTGACAGTCAAAGGGCTAAGGGCTGTATTCAAGAACCTAAAGAAGATCAATAAATAGTTTTAGTCCAATTCTGTTTCGATCATACAACACATTATTTACATACTGGTTGAAGAGCCCGTGCACACGTGCCACCCAGCAATGGCCACGGCAGAGACTGCACATGTCGCGGCTGATACAGAGTGGGGTGCTCCGAATTCAGACCGTAGTCCTCTCTGCACACCGACTACAGTCTGAATTCAGAGCCCTGCTCCATTATCATCCACGGCGCAGGCAGTCTGTAGTGTGCATGACTGCAGCGCACAGCCATCTCTACTGCACACGACGGCTTCTGACAAACACACATATAGCAAATTATTATATAGGATGGTAGTTTTTATCTAGTTATTGTAACAGGACGATCTGACCTATTAGAGGAGACTAGATTGACTAAAAGTCTTCTGCTTTGCATATTGAGGTGGATTGAGGAAGAGAGGGGAGAAGAAGTCAAGAGAGCATTTTTTTCTTGTGTAGAATATATACCCCCATTTCACAAAAGTTGAAAAGGGGGGGGGGGGGGCAAAATGTGCGTATTATACCAGAGATCTTACAGTAGCATACTGTGCCAATCATCATTATAAGGTGTGCAGTGACATCAGAAAAAGTAAAGGTCTATCACTTAAAAAAAAAAAAATATGGCACGTTCCTCAAAAAAGAAAAAATAAGGAGGAGGGGGGATACTTCTACAATGAATAGGTGGTTCTAAATCTCTTTGAGAAAACATCTGTCGATGAAGGCTGAACTGTGGGCATAAAAGGGATAGGCAACAGAAAAAAATGTGAAATGTTACTATCCTTTTAACTCTGAGTGTCAGAGGGGTACGCAACACATTGCAGAGCAATGCGTTGCATACCCCTCTGGCACCCAAAGGGTTAAGGACCAAAGTGCCAGACGGGTATCATGTTGGATACTTCACACAAATGGTTAGGTGATAAAGAGAGAAGGCCTTCTACAGCAATAAACTGACCTCTCAATTCTGTCTTCTCTACTTTCCTGTTCACATACTGTACACAAACCAAGCACCACAGTGTGGCTAGCACCATAAAGCCAGTTTTACACAGAATGGGGTAGTGAACACATGAGAGAGCACACCTAAGCACTTCTTATTAATCTTGGATTAACAGAACTTCCTCCGCATTGTGCAGCAATGCATAAGCACCTCTGGCATTTTCAGCAGGATTTGAAGTCTGTTCCAGGATATTGGAACATTTTAACCCAGTTTTACTAATGTGCATGACAACACAGGTTCTTCTTTTGTCTAAGGTTTTTAATTCTTCCCTCAGCACACACATTTGTATTACAGAGAATTTGAATTTAAACATCTTATTCCTATAATCAACAGATTGCTACTTGGTAAGAAAGAGAACATTTTACACTAAAAGCAACTGTAATAAATATGTACCATTTTATCAAAAACTAGCGTAAAAGCCCATGTACGCGGGCCAATGTCCAGGTGATGCTAACCCCTTTGAGTGTCTCTGGCACTCAAAGGGTTAAGAGGCCGGCCCTGCTCTGCGTCCTGCCACCGACGCAGTCATGCACTGTAGAGACGCACAGAATGCTCCCAGCACAGAACTCCCAGCATTCTGTGCGTTCGGGCAGTCTTCTACTGCACATGACAGCTTCTGACAAACATCCTAGCAAATTATTACATAGGATGGAAGAAGTATATTTATATAATGTTATATTTTCAGTGATTCATACTGCATATTGCAAACAAAAAATATTTAAGATTCAGATGGGGGGTGCAACACATTGATCCGTAAAAGGGTTAAAATGATTAGTATTTATTTTAAACTATTATTACTATAAACATACATGTATTTTAACTTTCTATCCATTTGACTCTTTATTCTTAACTTGAATCAACTATTTCACTTTTTTCCCATTTTCAGTACCTAAAGCACCCTCTATGAACACTTTTTAAAGAGTGTGTGACTCAATTACATAAGCAAAAAAGTCAATATCTGGGCCTCATTCTTTCTGAGAACAGTATGAGAAACCTCTCACAGTCACCCTTGCAGATATAACTGTGTAAGCTAGTTTAAAAAACACAACAGAGACCCATCACATAAAATACATGCATACACATTTTATATACCGTAAAATCTCAGGTATAATATGCACCTGTGTATAATACGCAGGTGTAATTATACCGAAGATTTTTGGTAAAATAATGAGTTCCTGTGTATAATATGCACCCCCTGTCCCTCCCTCTGACCCTCCAAAAAACAGTCTCCCCCACCTCAATATCGGTGCTTGCCTGCCCCCCCCCCCTTTTTCTGCAATCAGACCCCCTCTGAGGTCCTTGAATGTGCTGTAATGCAGAAAGGAACAGGTATCTATCTGAGCTCATAAGCCTTGCGCATGGTAGACTTAATCCAAGAGGCAACAGTGACCTTGGATGCAGCCATACCTGCCCTGGCATCCTCTGGGATGACAAATAAGGCATCAGTCTTCTGGAAAGACTCAGTACATTGCACATATAACTTAAGGCAGCGTACCACATCTAACAAGTGGAGATCCCTCTCCTTGTCAGATTTGGGGTCAGGACAAAAGGAAGGCACCACAATCTGCTGATTGATGTGTAACTCAGAGACCACCTTAGGAAGGAATTCCTGAGACATACGAAGAACAGCCTTATCCTTGTGAAACACCAGGAAAGTTGGTTTGCAGGACAATGCCTGCAATTCAGCAACTCTGCGGACAGAGACCACAGCCAGAAGAAAGGCCATCTTCCATGTCAGAAGGCATAGAGGGATGGTAGCCAGTGACTCAAAGGGAGACAGCTGCAAGACTCCCAAAACCATATTAAGGTCCCACTGGGGGTGGAAGCCTTATAGGCAAGGAAGGCATGAGCGACACCCTGAAAGACAACCTTGACATCTGGCAAGATGGCAATGCGTCTCTGGAAAAAAGACAGAGAAAGCCGAAGTCTGAACCTTCAAGGAACTAAGACTGAGTCCTTTGTTCACACTGTCCTGTAAAAAAGACAGGATCACAGGGAGCTCAAACTTCTGAGATGACAGGTCCCTGTCAACATACCAAGACTGAAAAATGGACCAAACCCTATGACAGGTTTTGTAAGAAACCAGTTTCCTAGACTGGATAATAGTGGAGACCACCTCAGTGGAGAAACATTTACTTCTTAGGATAGAGGCTTCAACAGCCATGCCATTAAAGCCATGCACTCCACATCCTCCTTCCAGAGATAACCCTGAAGGAGGAGATCCGGTCTGAGTGGCAATGGAAATGAATCCCGAATGGAGAGAGACACCAGTTCTGGGAACCAGGGCTTCCTGTGCCAGTAAAGGGCAATCAAGAAGACCGACAAGCCATCCATCTGAATCTTTCTCAGCACCCTGGGAATGAGAGGAAGTGGAGGGAAGAAGATGCAGCCTAGACGAAAATGCCAACGAATCACCAGTGCATCCACTGTGAAGGCAAGAGGATCCCTCAAATGGAAGCAAAAGTGCTGAACCTTCCTGTAATTCCTGGTGGCCTTCAGGTCTATCTGAGGAAGACCCCACCACTGCACCAACAGGTCAAAAACATCTGGGCACAGCTCTCACTCTGCTGGGTCCAACCTTTGACAGCTGAAGAAGTCCACCAGGATGTTGTCTACCCCGGGAATGTGCATGGCCGGAAAGTGATCATCTGCCCGTGGCAAGAGAGATTTGACCTCTGACCAAGCGGAATCGCTTCTTGTGCCTCCTTGCTTGTTGATGTACGCCACAGCCGTGGCATTGATCCTCCTTAGGGGCACCTTTGAAGACATCGTCAGTCAGCTGTTCAGTCTAAACAGCAATGGCCCTATTAATGCTTGCAGACGCCAAGGTTGGACTCAAGAGCGCACCTATGGCAGCAAAAATAGCCTTAAAGATGGCCTCCAGCTTCCCATCTGTCAGATCTTTACGTACCGAAACATTCGCAACTGACAAGGTAGTATACTTAGAAAGCCTAGAAATAGTAGCCCATTGAGCCAAAGCTGTATCAGCAAAAGGGTACAGTTTAGAAAATCTCTTGAAAAGAGTAAGACGCTTGTCTGGGATCTTCCACGCATCCAGGATAATTTGATCCAGAGTGGGATTAGGCGGAAAAACAGTACAGGGCTTCTAGCACATTGAAAAGACATTAGAAGTAGTGGTTCTACAGGGTTAACAGGAATGTTAAGGGCAATGAGACCCTCAACAGAGCGTTCAGGGTCGGACTCAAAGGGGTCACCACGAAACTGGGAAGAGGCCCCTTCTGAACACAGACCATCCTCAGACTCCTCAAGTGATTCCTCCCTCAGAGAAATCAGATAAATCAGGAATGCCAGGGGCCTTAGGGGCCACAAACCTGAACAAATCTTATCTGGAGAGGTGAGTGGCTAGGTAGTCTGCTAGGAGGTGGGGGAGGCTCCACCCTACACTTCTTCAAGAATTGTTCCAGCCTACTGGGAGGAGCAGTCACCTCCCCATGGAACCTGTAAGATGTATTGGATGACAGAGAAAAGACATTTTCCTTTTACTGGTATAGTATATAGATCAGTGGAGATATTCTGAATGTTATCTTGTCTCCTATGGTGCAGCTGGTTTGCCACAGAATTGCTCCACTTTCCCTTTGAACATAAGGCTCCATTCAGCAGTTGGGGGGGGGGGGGACAATTCACTTTTGCACTCCAACTTCTGTTGTGTCTTGCACAGTTGAGTTAAATCTACTGACCAGGAAGTCAAAAGTGCAAAGTGCTTAGCACTCCACACAATATGTTCAACACAGTTGTAGCAAATTATAATTACTGTATATATTACACACACATTATATATATACAGTACTGTGCAAAACATTTAGGTGTGCAAGTGTACCTAGAAGAATTTATGCCGTTTTGAAGGTAAAGGGTAGTCACACCGAATATTGATTTGATTTTGATTTTTCTAATGTCCACTCACTATGCATTTTGTTAATTCTATATAATAATTTGCTAGAAAGTTTGTAATGACGCAGTCATGTGCAGTAGAGACTGCCCGTGACGAGGCTGATACGGAGCATCCTGCTCTGTATCAGCTGCAGCGCTGGCAGTCTCTACTGAGCATGACTGCACGGTGACTGGCTGGCAGTGGTACTATGGCCCATGTAACGGGCTCTTCAACTAGTAGATAAATAAAACTATTAACATGTCTATTTTTGAAAGCATTCTTACGTTACAGTATTTTTTCACACCTATCTAAAACTTTTGCGCTGTACTATACAGTACTGTACATACACACACATTACAGCAAGCTCTTTCATTTAAAGGGATAGTAATACTTCATTTTAACTTTATTTTATTTTGTAGACATTAAAAAAACATGAAGAATGATATAAGTCTTATCTCTCAAACCTTTATGGTTTAAGAGATATTCACAAGCAAAGTTTCCCCCTCCTGCCCCTTTTTCCTAGTGTAAGTCATCTCTTCTCAGATGTGAATCTGGTTGCAAGACCAGACAGATAACAGAAGGGGACAATTTTCTTTGTATGAAAACAATGAAAGCTCTGCCCCCCTTGACAAGCTTTTCAGGTTTTTCCCTTATCTTAATTGAAGATTGTCCCTCTCTGCAGTCTACCTGAGCATCTCCCTTCCGATCTGGTTGAACAGGGGGGGGATACTTTGTTTGTGAATATCTCTTAAACCATAAAGGTTTCAGAGATAAGACTTATATCATTCTTCATGTTTTTTTAATGCCTACAAAATAAAATAAAGTTAAAATGAAGTATCACTATCCCTTTAAGATCAATTTGTATTTCAGTATTACTGTGACTGAAACCCATCTGAGGAGTGTGAAACAAATTGCAGTGCGATACACTGCACAACCATCTGGTACAGAAAGGGCTAACTCTTTGTGTGTCAGAACGGTGTCCAACACACTGCAAAACAATGCGCTGGACACCACCTCTGACACTCAAAAGGTTAATAGCATTAGGAAACTTTGCTTAAACTCCCACCAATGCATTGCCTACCCCTCTGGCACTCAAAGGATTAAGTAGTTAGTATTATTAGACATGGTACCCACCTTCATGTGTCTCTAGTATGTGAACAGTGTCCCCAATCTGTAAATTCAGCTCATCTGGTCCTCTGGCATCGTAGTTATACAGTGCTAGGAGATAAAAACAAAAGCCATCACTGAAAAGTAATGCATATTAGGAAATTAAAAGCAGCAAAGAAGAACAGCTGGATTGTCTACTAAGTGACCAGACTGAATCACTCGCCTCCCCATTTCATCCTTAATTGTACATTTTAGATCTTTAGTACTCTTCTTGCTTGTGTTATATGGGCTACTGACACTCAACTCCAAGACTCGTTAACTGCCAGAGGGGTATGTGACTCATTGTGTACCCCCTCTGGTGCTCAAAGGGTTAAATGAGAAATAACATCTCCTAATCCCATCTATCCCTTTCCAACTTGATCTCGAGCCTTTGTTCAAGAGATAACATCTTCAGAGTTCTGGAAGTCCTGCATGACATGCCCATGGAGGTAGACATAACATTTACTAGCTGCACCACATGGCCATACCTGGGAACTTTGTCTTTTAGAGTTCCCGGAGGGGACTCAGGTGGTACTGCTGGAGAAGATAAAGGATGAGATTTATGTTGCAAATGGGTGGGCTTACCAGACTGAGTCAAAGAGGGTGAGATGTAGGAGAACAGAATGGGGAAGGAGAAGAAGTGGGTGGGAAATGGGAGGAACAAGATGAGAAGAAGTGGGTGGGAAATGGGAGGAACAAGATGAGAAGAAGTGGGCAGGAAGTGGGAGGAACAGGGTGCAGAACGAGGAGAAGTGGGCGGGAAGTGGGACAAACAGGGTGCAGAACGAGGAGAAGTGGGCGGGAAGTGGGAGGAACAGGGAGCAGAACGAGGAGAAGTAGGTGGGAAGAACAGGGTGGAAAGGAGCTGAAGTGGGCAGTCTTTCAGAAGAAACTCTCCACCACCGGAGAATCAGCCTCTGTCCCAGCAGAGGGATGTGCAATGCATTTCTTGCCAATATGTTCTGCACTCCTCTGGTCTTTACGGGGTTAAGCAGATTCAAGCATTCTATCTGCTTCAGTTTGAAAACTGCCTGCAATTGTCATGTTCTACTCCATGGACATGACATCCAGCATACAGAAGTAATTTCTTAAACAGAGGACAAGGACATTGGGGCCATTAGGATTTTGTGGCCTCAGTGAGGTAAGCGGGGGTTTATTATTAGGAGGTGTCACTCTCCTTTAAGTACCAATATAACAAGGGAAGGCAAATCTAGTCTTCAAGTGCTTACAAAATAAGTGTACATCTGACTGTCAATGTAATTTTTTTATAAAGATTAGTAGGTTCTAAAAATCCTTTATGTCCATATTTGGCTTGAAAAGCCAATTAAATGTCTTCCTCTCCTGCCCCTTGTCAGCGCCTCACGCTGCTTTCCCTCAGTTCCAAAAGCTGGTCGCTTGACCAGACAGATTGCAATGAGGGACAATATTGTGCCTGTTAGTGCAAGGAAAGCCCTGTTCCCTTTGACAAAGGAGGGAAGGTTTTCCATATTTTGACAATACTGTTGCAATCCGTACGGACCAGCTTTCCGATCTGAGGGAAGTCTGCATGGCGTACTGAAAAGGGGTGGGAGGGGACGTTTAATTGGAGTTTCAAGCCAAATATGAAGGTAAAGGATTTTCAGAACATACTATTCAATATAGAAAATGAAATTGAACAATCGGATGCACATTTATTTTTTTTATATTACAATCCTTTTAACCCTTTGAGTGCCAGAGGGCTACGGAATGCATTGCAAACCAATGCATTCCATACCCTTCTGGCACTCAAAGGGTTACTGCACAAAGAAAGGGGACATCACTCTTGTGCAAACCAACTGCATTATATGTGAGAAATACAAATTAACAATATTTCAAACGATTTAAACAGGGCTTTTAACCAATCAAATGCAAGGGGGGGTCTCCATGGCACAGTAAGAGTGACAATACGACAGCAATTTTAACATATGTATACAAAGTACGCCTCGACCTTCTGATAGTGATAAGGAAAAAAATACAATGCTATGGATACCTCTCTGACACTCAAAGGGTTAAGAGACTAATTAATCCTGATGACGTGCCGCAGTTCTAGAGCAAATCATGAGGTGGAAAGAAAATTATACTGATTTGAATAGGACACTAACCCCAGTGAATGCTAGAGAAGTTTCCAATGTATTCTCTGGCAGTCAAGGGGTTGAAAGCTTCATATAAATCAATGTGAATTTTCACTCCCCACCCTCCACAGTGCAGTAGTACTAGTTGTTTTTCTAGAATTAACTTGATAAACTACACCTAAGTAAATAAATAGGCTGTTTAACCTCTTAACCACCCTTGACGGTCCTGGCACGTCACGGGTAGATTTGCTTTAAGGACCCATGACGTGCCAGGACCGTCATGAAATTCTGGGCTCACCGCACGCCCTAAACAGGAAGCGCCAAAAAAAAAAAAAAAAAAAAAAAAAAAAAAAAAGCTCCGTGGTCCTTAAGTGATGGCCACATGCGCGATTGGCTGTCCTTAAGGGGTTAACCCTTTAAGTGCCAGAGGGGCTTGTGGTACATTTGCTTAGGCATTGCATTGCGTACCCCCTATGGCACTGAAAGGGTTAAATAAATACTTCCCGTCATAACCTCAAAATCCAATTTAAATACATAAACAAAATGCATAGGGCCAAAAGAAATGCGTGTGTATATTTACTAAACACACAGACCAATCTGTTATCCTAATGGGCTGGAGAAGGAAACACCAGCATATGATGAATCAATTTATTACAATCACTTTACATGGAACAGCTCTCTGCAGCCGCAGATAAAACACGATTACCCTCACAAAATAACAACGTTTTTGTTTGTTTTATGAGATTGTGTTTTAATAGCATTTTATCTACAGATGCGGTGAGATTTCATGTCCAGTGGTTCAAGATGAGGTTCACACTTTTGATGTTACAACAACGTTTCCAACACAGGGTTAATGGCAAGAAAACAGAACGGATTGATTTTGCTGCGTTTGGGGATGTTCACACCATGATTTCACCACAAAATGAGTGAAGAAGAATGTTACATGCTGCAATTTAAAGGGATAGTAATACATCAATATAATTACATTTAATAACGTACCTGAATGAATTAATCTCGCCTTGTCCTATCTCTCAGACCTTATGGTTTGAGAGATATCAGCTTACAAAGTTCCCCCTTCTCTCCCCTTGCACTGACATTAGCTTTCTATTGTACAGATGGAGAACCCGGTCCGTAGACCGACCTGCGCCTCTTCAGCAGAGCTGAAATCACGCACTTTAGAAATAAATACTTCATTTGAATGGTCTACAACGTGTACCTGGTTTGCAATTGCGCTTTGTAGACCACTGAGATGAAGTATTTCTTTCTAAAGAGCGTGATTTTGGCTCTGCTAAAGAGACGCAGGTTGGTCTGCGGACCTGGATCTCCGTCTGTAAGATAGAAAGAGGACATCGGCGGAAGGGAAGGGGGAACGTTTTAAGATATCTCTCAAATCATAAAGGTTTGAGAGATCAGACAGTGTGCGATTAATTCATTGCACAGTGGCTCAGTGGTTAGCACTGTTGCCTTGCAGCGCTGGGGTCCTGGGTTCAAATCCCACCAAGGACAACATCTGCAATGAGTTTGTATGTTCTCACTGTGCTTGCGTGGGTTTCCTCCGGGTACTCCGGTTTCCTCCCACACTCCAAAAAACATACTGATAGGTGAATTTAGATTGTGAGCCCCAATGGGGACAGGAACCAATATGAGTGTAAAGCGCTGCGTAATCTGTGTGCGCTATATAAATAAAGGATTATTATTATATACTAGGTACTAGGGGTGCACTGAAATTTCAGTAGCCAAAATGTTTCGGCGAAAATGTCATTTTCGGCAAAAAGCCGAAATAAAAAAAAAAATGGCCGAAAATCTCGTCTAGCAAGTGTATACCATACTTCCCAGGCTTCTGCCCCACTTGTCGTCTTTACTCTCTGCGCGCGGTGATTCCCTTTCACTTCCCCCACGGATCCGCCAGCCACGTTAGTTACAAAAGTCCCCTAGACCCTCCCCCTGTGCCAGGAGCCCACTCCTGATGTGGTAATTCTCCTTCGAAATCTGCATGCTTGCTCACAAGTAGGAGAGATGCCGAATTACAATCACGTCACGGTTCCTAAGACACGTACTTTACATAGAATAGTCCTCCACCCAGTTGCCCTCCTCAGTAACAGTAGTGAGCTTGGTGTGGAGGGCTAATATAGCCATAGGGATTGATTGCTCGATGGTGTTAGACTTTGGTGTATCATTACTCCTGGCCAGCTGAGCTGTTCAGGAGAGGACAACATTTCCCATCATGCACAGCCAGCCATTCGGTGTTGGCTGGCTTACTGCTTGGCCATTGCAGCTCCCGTACAGAGCTTGGACTACAATAGTCATGACTGTGACTGGGGTTCTTGAGCAACAAAGAGCTGGTGATCTACATACTGACCACCACTGGCCTATCCAAACAGGAAGGTATTTTTCTTTATTGCTTTTACGCATACTATAATTGGGCATGCCGTATAGGCAAACAAACCAACAGAACCTCCTATGCAGCGGCATCTGTTTCGCTGGTGTATTTATGTGAATCAATCCTATGGTAAAAAGTTAACGGTGATCCAGCTGGGCTTCTATGTAGATCAGCAGAGCTGATCAGTCTCGCCATTACAGGAGACTTGGAATAAGCTAGGCGGATGAAAGTTTATTCTTCTGGATATCTACATACTTCATGAGACTAGCACCCAGACATCCCATTTGACAGTCAAAGGAACCCTCCCATCTGTTCCTCTTTGAGACCCCAATCCCTCTTTACCATACTGGTATTCCTCTTAATAATAGATTAGAGTGTGTGGTGTGTATATAAGGGTATCATATTGCTCCATAGCAGTATATCTCACAATAATGTCTAGTTAAACTTCAATACGTGTTTTAAAACTAGTCTGTGCAAATAAAATATTAAATCATTTATTGAGTTGCAAAGAGGTGTCAATAGGACATGAAATAACCTAAAAATATTGGTAATGCGCCACCCACCAGCCACGCCCCTTGCGACAGTTAAAACAAAAAAATTTAAAAAAAGGTGGGTGGAAAAAAAAAAAAAAAAAATTTGGTTTCGCTTTTCGGCCAAGTGCAGCCTGAAGTTTCGGTTCACAATTTTCCTTTCAGTGCACCCATACTAGGTACATTATTAAATGTAATTATATTGATGTATTACTATTCCTTTAACCCTCTGAGTGTCAGAGGGGTATGCAACTCATTGCATACCCCTCTGACACTCAAAGGGTTAACTGCTTTCATGCATTGAGCACAGCTGAAAAATGTCCATCTGCATGGAGGCCTATGGACCACGGATCAGCTCGTTAACACTGGAGGCCTGTACGCATCACAGTGTCTAATGAATGGGAAACATCAGCCAACAGCTGAATGGGGATGATGGGAATTGTGGTCCTTTGTAGCTGGAGGGTCTCAGGTTTCAGACCACCAAGTTAACCCAGCCCTCAAAGAATATTAGTAATCCATTCCAAAAAGTAATAAAATGTGGCTCTCAAGCTGTCTGGACTTCTCAGGTTCAGCTATTAACCCCTTAAGGACCGGGAAAATCTAAGTTAGATTTGACTTAAGGACCGGAGCAATTTTGACTTTTTTGACTATGTCTTTGTTCAACCATATTTTCTCTTTAATTCCTTTTGTGCACCCACATAAATTATATACTGTTTTTTTAAGCACAAGTAGGGCTTTCTTTTGATACCACAATTATATGAATACCTCATTGTTTAATTTGATTAAAATAGAAAAAAAGAGGAAAAAAATTGAAAAAAAAACAACATTTTGCTTACATTTTTCTGTCAGGATTTGCATACTATTAGTTAATGAAAAAAAAATACCCCTAAATATATTCATTTACTTCTCCTGAATATAAGAGTACCCCATATGCCTAGTATTTTAGTCCTTTACTCACATTTACAAGGTAAATATTACAAGATGGCTGCCGTAATTTCCAACTTGTGATTTTTCAACAATTGGCATGTGAGCATCATAGCTTAGCTGACGGTGCCAGAACCAAAAATGTCCCACAAAGGTATATGTTTCTGAAAACTACACAACATAAGGTAAATAATCAGGAGAATTTTGGAGTTTTTCATGCAGCTATTTTTCCAGAAAAAAAATTCAAAATTGTGGTAATATTTTGTTTTTTTGCAGTTTTCACACTTACATTTCAATACTACTGTTGATATCAAGCACATGATAGGTGAAGATTTTTAAAAATGCATTGTTTAGTGTTCAGCTCCATATGCATAGGTTTCTCAAGGTTTGGGAGAGCTACGGGGCCCAAATTGGAACATGCGCGTTTCCAGTTTCACACTTTGAATTTTCACAGCTTGCATCACTGGTGCCATGTCTCATTTGGGGCTGTGTAACAGTGCTCCACTCTAAGATTTCCCCCCAAAAGTATATATTTTTGGAAAGTAGACACCCCAGGCTTTCATTTTATGTATGTTTTCAATTTTTTTACGCAGCCATTTTACCACCAATCGCTCGTAAATCTTGACGTAAGTTAAAAAAACACCGTTTTTCACACTTGCACTTCAATGTTGATGTGAATTTCAAGCACAGGATAGGTGAAGATTTTTAAAAATGCATTGTTTAGTGTTCAGCTCCTTCTTCTGAGTACGGCAATACCCCATATGCATAGGTTATTCAAGGTTTGCGGGAGCTATGGAGCCCAAATTGGAACATGCGCGTTTCCAGTTTCACACTTTGAATTTTCACAGCTTGTATCACTGGTGCCATGTCTCATTTGGGGCTGTGTAACAGTGCTCCACTCTAAGATTTCCCCCCAAAAGTATATATTTTTGGAAAGTAGACACCCCAGGGTTTCATTTTATGTATGTTTTCAATTTTTTTACGCAGCCATTTTACCACCAATCGCTCGTAAATCTTGACGGAAGTTAAAAAAACAGCGTTTTTCACACTTGCACTTCAATGTTGATGTGAATTTCAAGCACAGGATAGGTGAAGATTTTTAAAAATGCATTGTTTAGTGTTCAGCTCCTTCTTCTGAGTACGGCAATACCCCATATGCATAGGTTTCTCAAGGTTTGGGGGAGCTACAGGGCCCAATTTTGAACAAATATTGAATTTTCAAGTCCTGCTTAACTGGTGCCATTACTCATTTTGGGCTATGTTCCAGTGCTCCACTTTAGGATTTCCCCCCAAAAGTGTATATTTTTGGAAAGTAGACACCTCCAGCTTTCATTTTAGGTGTGTTTTCAAATTTTTTACGCAGCCATTTTACCACCAATCACTCATAAATCTTGACGTAAGTTAAAAAAACAGCTTTTTTCACACTTTCACTTCAATGTTGATGTGAATTTCAAGCACATGATAGGTGAAGATTTTTAAAAATGCATTGTTTAGTGTTCAGCTCCTTCTTCTGAGTACAGCAATACCCCATATGCATAGGTTTCTCAAGGTTTGGGGGAGCTACAGGGCCCAATTTTGAACAAATATTGAATTTTCAAGTCCTGCTTAACTGGTGCCATTACTCATTTTGGGCTATGTTCCAATGCTCCACTTTAGGATTTCCCCCCAAAAGTGTTTATTATTGGAAAGTAGACACCTCCAGCTTTCATTTTAGGTGTGTTTTCAAATTTTTTACACAACCATTTTACCACCACTTTCTCGTAAACTTGACGTAAGTAAAAAAACAGCGTTTTTTACACTCTGCCTTCATTGTTGATGTGAATTTCAAGCACAGAACAGGTAAAGATTTTATAAACTGCATTGATTAGTGTTCAGCTCCTTCTGAGATATCTCTTCGGAGATATTTTTTGAAAGTAGACACCCCAGGCTTTCATTTTAGGTGTGTTTTCAAATCTTGCAAACAGCCATTTTACCACCAAGCCTGTGAAAACTTGACGTAAGTAAAAAAATTCAGCATTTTTCACGCTTTGCCTTCAATGTTGATGTGAATTTCAAGCACAGAACAGGTGAAGATTTTATAAACTGCATTGATTAGTGTTCAGCTCCTTCTTCTGAGTACGGCAATACCCCATATGCATAGCTTTCTCATGGTTTGTGGGAGTTACGGGTCCCAAATTGGAACATGCGCGTTTCCAGGTTCACACTTTGAATCTTCACAGCTTGCGTTACTGGTGCCATTTCTCATTTGGGCTGTGTAACACTGCTCTTTTTTAAGATTTCCCCCCAAAAGTGGATATTTTTTGAAAGTAGACACCCCAGGCTTTCATTTTAGGTGTGTTTTCAAATCTTGCAAACAGCCATTTTACCACCAAGCCTGTGAAAACTTGACGTAAGTAAAAAAATTCAGCATTTTTCACGCTTTCCCTTCAATGTTGATGTGAATTTCAAGCACAGACCAGGTGAAGATTTTATAAACTGCATTGATTAGTGTTCGGCTCCTTCTTCTAATTACGGCAATACCCCATATACATAGGTTTGTCGGGGTTTTGGGGGAGCTACTGGGCCCAGTTGGAACATGTTAGTTTCCTTTTACAGACATGCCATTTTTACAGCTGGTGCCTTGTCTCATTTCGGTCTGTTTGGCAATGCTGCAATTAATTTTACCCCCAAAAGTATATTTTGTAGAAGAGTAGACAACCCTGGCTTTCATTCTATTTGCATCTTATCAATTTTTTCGCTGCCACTGTATCACCAATCCCTCCCAAAATCTGCAGTAAGGCAGAGAAACACCATTTTTCACATTTCTATTTTAGTGTTGCTCTGGATTTCAATCAAATTATATTTGCAGATTTTTTAAATGCTTTACATTAGTGTTGAGTTACATTGTCTGAGTACGGCAATGCCCCATATGCATAGGTTTGTCAGGGTTTGGGGGAGCTACTAGGCCCAGTAGGGAACATGTGTGTTTCCATTATCAGAGATAAATTTTGATAGTGTTAGATCTAAGGAGGGATGTGTTTTGAAAAATAAAAAACAGGATATTTCAGGGGGAAAAAGTGGCCAAATAATAAAAGAACCTTTACAGCACTACTGCATTGTGCCTGAATGGTATTCCTTGAAACAGTCACCAATGCAGAGGCCAGGTTTGGAAGGGCAATCAGGACAGTAAGTGGTGGTGTCTGTCCGTATTCCCTTTCTGTAGCAAACCCTGCAGCGCTTCTGTGGTTTGTTCTTTTGGGGAGTTGGGGGGATTTTATAAATAAAATGTACTAACCCGGGTCTTGGTGGAATTATTTCAGACACACCTTGAAATAAAAATATGGAAATAAGTTGTAGCTGGTACTGTAAAAAGCTACATCTTTGATTGGGGTTTGCCAGCTTGAAAAGTAAAAATGAATTATGGACAGCAGTCTGCATCATATAGATGGCAACTTTTTTATACCATGCCCTACACTTCCTCATTGCGAGGTATGGCTGCATTAGTTGATCACTCAGATCAACTCCCCCCATGTTTTTATTATAGTCCGTGATGCAGACTGGCTTTCTTATTACCACTGTCCTGCCACGAACAGTGACTGCCACAGATCTGTCCTCATGCATTGTGGTCAGCATGTACACCTCTTTTTTGTCCCTAAACTTCACTGCCAGCAGCTCCTGTTGGCACAAAGATGATGACGTCCCAGTTTTTAATTTGGTATCTATGAGTATTTTGGGAAACTCCCTGCAATTGCGTCTGACAGTGCCACAGGCCACGGTGTCAAAATAAAACAGAGACCTAAATAAAAGGGGGCTGGTGTAATAATTATCAACAAATAATTGATAGCCTTTATTTAATAAGGGGTAAATTAAATCCCAAACTATTTTCCCACTTGTTCCCATAAATTCAGGGCACCCAGGAGGATCAAGTTTGCTGTCCTTGCCCTCATAAATTCTAAAAGCCTGGGTGTAGCCTGTGGCACTTTCGCGCAATTTATAAAATTTGACACCAAATTTGGATCGCTTTGAGGGGATGTACTGCTTGAACCCTAACCTGCCTTTGTATTTCATTAGGGATTCATCTATACTAATTTCTTTTTGGGGCATATACACTTGGGCAAACTTTTTCTGTAAATGGCTTATTAGGGGACGAATTTTGTATAGTCTATCATACTGGGGGTGTTCTTTTGGGGGGCACAGGGTATTATCGTTAAAATGCATAAAGTGCAAAATGATTTCAAATCTGGACCTGGTCATAGTCTTGGGGAATATAGGGGTATCACATACAGGGTTTTTGCTCCAGTAGGATCGGATACTGGGCTTTTTTATTATACCCATTGCCATTATTAAGGCCCAGAATTGCTTAAATTCTATGAGGTCTATGGGTTTCCATATTTCTTCCTTAACTAAAAAAGCTGTAGGGTTGGCGGCAGTATACTGGGCTGCATACAAGTTGGTTTGGGACACAATTTCCCCTAAAAGGTCTTCCCCCAAAAATAAATCAAAAAAATTATCATAGTTAAATCCCTCAACATCAATTTGAATCCCTGGGGTGCCTGTAAATTCTGGTATTTGTGGGCAAAAATTTATTGGGGATACCCAATCATTATGATCAGGAGTGGCTGGTGTTGGGGCATTTCTTTGGCCAGATCTTTTTGCAGGTGCTGGGGCAATTGCCAGGGCAGCTCTTGGGGCAGCACTTGGGGCATTCCTTTTGGCAGGTATTTTGCAAAGTCTTTTGGCAGATCTTGTGACAGGATTTTTGGCAGATCTTGTGGCAGGATTTGTGGCAGGAATTGTGGCAGGTGCTGGGGCAGGATTTTTGGCAGGTGCTGGGGCAGTTGCCAGGGCAGCTCTTGGGGCAGTGCGTCTTTTTTTGATAGAAGGCCCAGCGTCGTCAGTAGAGCTGCTCTCAGTTTCTGAAAACTGCTCTATTTCAAAATCTGACGCAGTATCTGTTGCCTCTGAGTCAGATGCCAAAAAGGCATATGCCTCTTCAACGCTATAAGTGCGCTGCATTTTGCCCACTAATTTTTTTTTTCCTTACTCTAACGCTATCCCTAAACCTAACTCTAACCCTAAAACTTACCCTAACCTACGTATATCTAGAACCTACCTAACCCAAGTAAACTACCTATCTAAACTATACTTATTATATATATATATATATATTTTTTTTAGTATTTTTTTTTATTTTTTGTTTTTTTTGGGGGGTTTTTTGTTTGTTTTTTTTCCCTAAACCTAGATCTGTCCCTAAACCTTTCCCTAACACAAGTCTACACTAAACCTACCCACCTACCTACCTAAACTACCTAAATTATATTTAAATCAATTTTTAATTAAAAAAAAAAAAAAAAAAATGTAAAAAAAATAAAAAAAAAAATTCAGAGGATACAAGGGGGATGGGGGGTATCCCACAGATCAGCAGACGCTGATCTGTAGTTTATTGATCACTGTAAAAGTGATCAGATGGGGGGGAACTTGGTGATCACTGTAAAACAGTGATCAAAGGGTTAATTTTCTATTTTAACACAGTTTGCAGGAACACTGGAACGCTGGATCGCAATCTGGCACAATCTCTCTCTGTCTCTCTCCACCTCAGCAGTGTGCAAGATGGAGGGAGACAGAGATATATGACAGGGACAGTATTTACAAATACTGTCCCTGTCAATCAGCATTTGCAACATGTGATTCGCTCATCAAGCGAATCGCATGTTGCAACAAACTTTTTACTGGTTGTTACTAAGTGTCCCGGTATCGGGACACTTAGTAACAAGCAGCCCGCGCTCTCCCATCGCTCCGTGCGGCCGCGATGGGAGAGTTTAACCCTTGACGTACCGGGACCGTCAAGGGTCGTTGAAGCACATTTACCCTTGACGGTCCTGGTACGTCAAGGGTCGCTAAGGGGTTAAAGTTCAATTGTTCGATTAAGCATGGGCAACATGTGACTTGTTCAGCTGTTGTTGGATTACAGCTCCCATCATCAACAGCCAGGTTAACAGATGAACATCTACAAGTTGTTCCTCCTGGGTTCTAAAATGTAAAAAGCAAACACCCACATTATTCAGTGGCTGTTGGCTGAACCAGTTAGATAAAGACAAGTGTAGACTCGTACTGAACATTTTTCTACCTGTAAACAAGGTGCCCCAAGGCAGGGAGTTTTGTCCTTATTGCTGACAGGAAGAATGTAAACTATTTTCCTGCTGATCAGTGGGAGGAGTCCAAAATTTTTTATAAACATGTCATTCAGCAATAAAAGGTGTGTGTTTGCTTGAATCCGAATACATATATAAATGTATCAAGTTCTGCTTCTGCTGCCTCAAACCAATAGACTGAATGTTTTGATATTATGGATCTTACAAATGATGGGTGTCATTGAGAGGTGGGACTTCCCAATCCCACAATCCATTTATATTTTAAACTTTTTAATACCAGATTGTGTGTAACACATTGCTCCACTATGCATTGGGTACCCCTCTGGCACTCAACGGGTTACGGTGGTCATCCAATTTTTCGTTTGAAAGATAGTTTGAGTGTAAAGCGCTGCGGAATCTGTGTGCGCTATATAAATAAAGGATTATTATTATTATTATTTGTTATTGGGGTGGGGGTTTCCTATTTTATGGATCTACTAGAAGCTACGTAATGAAACAGACAAATGAAGATCTCACAGATGATTGGATAATACATTTAGGGACATACACAGAAAGATACAGAGGACTAATTCTGGAGCAAACCAAGTGCACCATAAAGGTGGGTCAAAATGTATCTGGATTTATTTAGGGCTTTTAACCCCTTTAATGCTATAGAGTTCTGCAGTGCACTGCTTCACAATGAGTGTGAGATCCTTCTAGCATTCAAGGTATTCAAATCCCTATTTAAATCAATAAGAATTTGGGGAATTTGTCCCCTGTGGTACAGTTGGTATGCTCCAGAATTGCATATCTTTAGCTTTCTGCATGGGTATATCAACACAGAATGGCAACTCGTGGCCCTGTAGCTGTTCTCGCATCCATCATTCTTGGGTAGCCGATGACCAGCTGAGTGTGATGGAGTTGCAGTGCAACAATGGCTGCCAGCCCCTATTTTAAAACACATGCTCTCATAACAATAGCATAGCGGCCTTATTGAGGGCACAGGGGTTAACCCTTTGAGTGCCAGAGGGGTACGCAACACATTGCTTTGCAATGTGTTGCGTACCCCTCTGGCACTCAAAGGGATAAAGTGGACCTGTCACCTACCTTTATCCCCACTCCCAATATTTTTAAATGTGGTGAATATTGCAAACCCCCCACGATCACCACTACCCAACTTATGTTAAATAATTGTTTCCCCATCCTCAGATTATCGATGAGAGTGCTGCTATCTTGAAGACATACGAAAGCACTCTACCTCTGAATCGAAGTCATCCTTTGCCTGTAAACCTGACACTTCTCTCTGGGGACACGCGCTCCGTGTGCTCATACAGAATTGTGTAATGGAGTGCTCATGGTCATTGGAGGTAGAAGGAAAGGTGGCGAGTTCACTAGAAAGGGGACGGTCAGTGGTATTTGACGTCACAAGGTAGATTTTTATAAATCTTAAAGAGTGAATAAAAAAAAATAAAAAAATAATTTAAAAAAACAACATAGGAAGTTATGAGTTTAATTAAACTGAGACCAAGTTGGTAGGAGGTGAAAGTTCCACTCTATAAATGCTACAGGTCTGTGCTACAGTTTGGAAGCTGTACTAAATTCCACAAGGAAATACCACTAGTTAAAGGTGTTTCACATGAAACTGCAAGGTCTGTACATCTATCTGCTATGTAACTTAATATTATTCTAGTCACAGACAGACAACATTTGTCTGTCCAGCTGCTGGACACTACAAATCTCATCATCCCCAAGCAGCCGACAGCTCACTGGAGGTGATGGGAGTTGTAGCCCCCAACGGCTGGAGAGCCAAAGGTTGCCAGCCCTGTTATAGTCATAATTCTAACAAAAGAAACAAACTTTATCCAGAAAAGGGCTGACAGAATTTTTGAGCTTCTGGTTAAGTAGCTAAAATAAATTAATTTCCAGATAACATTTTAAAGTAGCACAAAATATAATTGTTTTTAATTAACAGTTTGAGTGTCAGAGGGGTACAGAACACTTTGAAAAGCAATGCGTTCCGTACCCCTCTGGCACTCACAGGGTTAAAAATGAACAAAGTCACAAAACCTTTAAAGAGGCATATGTCACGCGATAACCTTTTGAATCCTAGAGGAGTGTGCAACGTATTGCAAAGCACCCGTATGGTTAACTCCTCGGAAGTTAGAGGTGTCCTCAACAAAGGGTTAACGCCTTAGAAGTTAGAGTTGTCCCCAACTTCACCATGATCATACAAAGTATGCATTGTGTACCTCTCTGGCACTCAAAGGGTTAAGATAAACCCTGATGTCTATTGCCCCCCATTTGATAAGTTTTTATATCATCTCCATACTGTAGAGCTCAGTAAAATCTGACACGTTATGAATAAGTGATAATAATACGACACGTTATGAATAAGTGATAATAATACATCACTGCCTTTTTTTTTTTTTTTTCCTTCAATCATCATTATAGTCTATTTATTAACTTTACATAGAACTGGTTAATTAGTAAACTGCCGCCAGGGTACCACTGACATCACTATATTAGATAATTATTAATCTTACAACAGTAAAATAGGAACATATTAAAAACAGAATTAAGACAAATATTTAACAAGTACAGTTTGTTTATATGAATCTACTGTAACAAGACTAGTGAGTGCCAACTTATAGCAGACTTGAAACAGGAGAGGCGTGCATGTGTTTTGCATACAGACAGATGGCAATTATGACACGAATGTCGAGCTTCCTTGTCACAAAGCTATGTTTGCATGGGTGACAGTATTGCAGCGATAATAATGTGCAAAAAAATTAACTAGCATAATAACATAGTTGATGAGGCTGGTTAAAAAAAAAACATGCGTCTATCAAGTCCAGCCCATGCCTAAACACCCCTCTTGATCCACAGGATGGCAAAACAAAAAAAAATTCCTTCCTGAGTCCAAATGGCTGTGGCTGGTTGGGGATGGTGGGAGTTGTAGTCTCCAACAGCCGTAGAGTCACAGGTCACCTAGATTGTTTTTTGTGAAAAGACTGGTTGGGGACGATGGGAGTTGTAGTCTCCAATAGCTGCAGAGTCACAGGTTGCCTAGATTGTTCTTTGTGAAAAGGAGAGAGAAGATGCCAATCTCGGTGCAATTGTCTGTTATAGATCACATTATCTAATGAACACATTATGTGCTAGTATCAACAGAGGTGAGCAAACAGTGCTCTTGGACCAGACAATGGCTAGGAACATGGAATAAATTAAATGTACTCAGGCATTAGTATCCCTATCAATACAGGCCAAGTCTATTACCCTTCCAGCTGTCCTTTGTTTGATCTTTGCATGCCAGAGTCAACAGATACAAGAACACAAAAGATCCAGGTAACACTTACGGACTAGATCAAAAGAAATATAATTAAAATATTCCCACTAAAGTTATTAAAGCGGAACTATCTGGATAATAACATTGCCCCCCCCCAGTACATTACTAACCTAACGATATGCAGAGCTATACTTTCATTAGGCTGAATAAGTAAGCTTTATTGCAGAAAAACAACTTCCTCGGCATGAACCAGAGAACAGCACAAACATCTTGGAGGAAATGCCCCTCTGAGTTTGTGCTGTCCGTCCCGATCACTGCCAGAATTGGTGGTGATGATCGCTGGTTACCTTAAGGTAACGGAAGTTACTGAAGGCGCAGGTGCACAGAGCTTCCAGGCTGGTTCTGCAATAACACTTACTTATTCAGCCTAATGAAAGAATGGCTTTGCATATAGCTAAGTTAGTAATGTATTGGGGGCAATGCTATTATCATGATAGTTCTGCTTTAACTTTGTTTAGCCCCTTCGCGTCCAGTGACGTACCAGGACCATCACGGCTGTCCAGCACTTAAGGACCAGTGATGGATCTGGCACGTTATGTACTTTTTACTCACAGCTGTCCTGCAGGAGTGCTGTGAGAAATAGCAGGAACTGAATTTGATCGCTCCAAGACCGGAGCAATCTCTTTCGGTCTCCCGTTTAGTCACATGGGACGGCACATCAAACTTTCCTATCTGGTCCTTAAAGAACCACACACCCCAGGACAGCTGGTCCTTAAGGCGTTAAAAGTGGACCCTTTGCAAATAATTTAGGGCAACGATTCTCAGCTCCAGTTCTCCGTACAGACCAACAGTTAAGGGTATCGTGAAAAGCTTAATTAAGCACAGGTAGCTCAATCACGATTACTTCGATACGGATTACTCACCTGTGATTAAGCAGGGGTATGTTGGAAAAGCTGACCAGTTAAGTTTTCCCCAGGGACTAACATTGGGAAATACTGATTTAAAGGGTCAAAGAAACAACTGCCTAAGTGCAAGTGACATTTTTTGTGGTTCAGAAAAATAAAGGGATCGGGGAAGGTAACTAAATTCTGATTTATACTTATAACTGGGGTCTTTGGTAACAAACATAGGAACAATGTATTTGTACTCTATGGGCTAGGTTTATCATGCATTAACCCTTTGAGAGCCAGAGGAGTAGGCAACGCATTGAGCACAACTCTTGTTCAAGACATCTGACAGTAATGCACTGACACTGCATGTTCATACCTGGGAACTTCCAGTAGAGGGCTACCCGGAGGGTAGCCCTCTGTTCAGGAGTGGGTGACAAAAATGACGCTAATCGCGTCAAAAAGGGGCGGGGCTTACCGCGAGTGTGTGTGGGGACTTAACCCTTTGGGTGCCAGAGTGGTACGGAATGCATTGCAAAGCAATGCATTCCTTACCACTTTGGCACTCAGAGGGTTAAAGGTGTCACACACAAGGCTGGGGACGGAGGAACAGTGGGAGAAAAAGCGGATGTGGTAGAGTTTCAATAGAAACTCTCCACATCCGGAGGAATCTGCCTCTGCCCCGGAGACCCGGTAAAGCTCTGTCAGAACCGGAGTCTCCGGGGCAAATCCGGAGAGTTCCCAGGTATGTGCATGTTATGAGAAGAGAAAGAACACTGAATTAGAGGTATATTTCCATCTAAGATATATACTAATCCAGTGGTGGGAAACAGGCAGCCCTGTCATCAGATGTGGCCCTTGAAGGCTTCACCTGTGGCCCTCAGTCTGTTCTCTGGAATTGTGAGAAAAGGAGATAATTGTCCTCTACCACATCACACAAAGCCCAGTTTCATCCCAAAAAGTACAGGTGATCTTTTGTTTGACTCCTGTCCTATCCCACCTTAACCGCCTAGAGTACTACAGAGGTCACAATGCATTGCAAAGCAATGGTGTGGTTAATCTACTCTTTTTCCCCATCCCCTACAAAGAACTATAATGTGTGGTCCTTTAATGGATTTAGGATACACATACTCTTCCCTTGGGGTGAATCAGGTTGCATATCACTGTTCCAATCAGATTTACATTTCAGCTCACAGCATTAATAGCATAGTGTTCTTTTTTGTGGATTTACATAGGTGCCAGCTAGCATCAGATTAATCCCAGTGATGACGTCCTTTTGTACTGTTATCAATGCATTTCCCTAAAGCATCACGTACCGCTTTGTTGGGAAACAGAAGAGGGTGGGAACACGAGTCTGATGTACTTCTAAGATATGGATCATTTCTGGGGCAACCCAACTGCACCATAGAGGACAAATAAAAATTGACAATGACTTAAAGGGTGCTTTTAACCACTGAAAGCTAGAGTGTCTCCAATGCACCGAGAAGCAGTCAAGGGGTTAAAAGCCTGTTTAAATCAAAAGGGAATTTTCAAAATTCTTATTTGCCCTTTACAGTGCAGTTAGTTTGCTGCAATGCTTCTTAGTACATCAGACTCCATTAATCTCAGGCTACATTCCAGGCCGCAGGTTTTGGTGGAATGGGTTATAAAGCCACTGCCAGAGAAGTGAATGTACTGGACACCCCGCTGCCACTCAAAGGGTTACGTGCATCACAGTAAAACTGTGTAGATTAACACTTAACCCTTTGAGTGCCAGAGGGGTATGTACCCCTCTGGCACTCAAACGGTTAAGGGCTGGATTCTATTACAGGTGCTAATTTTATCACTGCTTTTATCTCCAGGTTTCCTCATAGACTTCAATAGGAAAATGCTTTGCTAAAACGGGTATTGAAGGGATTGTAATGTCCCAACAAAAGTATCCGCAAAATGGTAGCTGGAATAAAAGAATACTTAATGGCCTTACTCGTATCTCTCAAACCTTGATGGTTTGAGCGATAAAAGAAAATAAAATCCTCTGCTACCTCCCCCTTCTCATGCATCAGCTGTATAGCTGACGGCATGAGATCCTGCTTCCGGGACCAGACGGCGGCTTTTCAGGAGCGCTGTCATCTAGATATCCAACTATAATTACTTCATCGGTATGGTCTACAATGTGTGCCTGGTTTGCAAGCACACATTGTAGACCATTCTGATGAGGTATTCATAGTTAGATACCTCGATGCCAGCGCTCCTGAACAGCCGCTTCTGGTCACCCGACCAGATTCTGCCTCTGACAACTTTACAGCTCATCAGGCAGAAAGGGGAGGGAACGGAGGACTTTATTTTCTTATATCTCTCAAACCATCAAGGTTTGAGAGATACGAGTTAAGCCATTAAGTATTCTTTTATTCCAGCTACCATTTTGCTGATACTTTTGTTGGGACATTACTATCCCTTTAACATTTATCACCTGCAATAGAATCTAGCCCTAAGAGTGCTAGTGGGTTGTGCAATTCATTGAACTCAAAGTGTTAAATCAGTGGTTCTCAATCGTTTTATTTTCTTGCTCAAGGCACCCCCCCAAACATACATTCTGGAATTTTACCAGGCCCCCTAACATTTCATTGGTTATTTGTCTAGGAATTATTGAAGGTAAAATATATACATATAAAGTTATTTGTAATTCTCACAATCAGAATGATAAAAACTAGCATGTTGCGGATGGCAATCTCCATAAACATAAGACAAAAACAAACTTTGCCTTTTGGACATTAGTTGATGCTGTTGTTATGAACTTGATCAATGGAGCACAAACACCAAAAAAATATACGCATGTCTTATATACCAGTGGTTCTCAACCCGTGCCCTCAGTGGCTACTAACAGGCCAGGATTTGAGAATTTCCTTTTAAGAGCACAGGTGAGTTAATCAATATGTCTGAGCCTCTGATCAACACACCTGTGTTCTAGCAGGGAAATTCCTAAGTCCTGGCCTGTTAGTGGGTTGACAACCTCTGTTATATACACTTAAATACCTTGTAGACCAGTGGTTCTCAACTCCTGTCCTCAGGACCCACTAACAGGCCAGGACTTAGGGACTTCTCTGCTAGAACACGGGTGTGGTGATCAGAGGCTCATTCACATTTATTAACTCACCTGTGCTCTAACAAGGAAATCATCAAATCCTGGCCTGTTAGTGGGTCCTGAGGACAGGAGTTGAGAACCACTGTTGTAGACTATGCTGTTTCCTAAGGCCTAACATCTAGTATTAAATATGCTCTCTGGGGGCTCTCCTTAAAATAGCAATCTTGCTATGTATCTCAGATGTCATAATATAGTAGACTCTGTTATTAGGCCTGAGATATCAGTCTTTAACCCCTTAAGGACTATGAGACGTGCTATGACAGGACAGAAGAGCAGTGGGTACCAATCTCAGTACAGTAACAGCATTAGCTGTGCAGAATTAACAAAACAGTTAAATTTGAGCTGTAATAACTTTTGAATGAGCCCTCTCCCAGAAGTGAGTGCATCCTTGTTTTACTCAAAAAGAAAATGGTTAACAGTATGTAACCCTTTGAGTGCCACAATGCGTACTCCTCTGGCACTCAGAAGGTTAAAGAAAAAAAAAAAAAAAAAAAAAAAAAAAGACTGCAAAATCCCCATCGGAATCTGAAGAATTT
Organism: Rhinophrynus dorsalis; assembly: GCA_037306005.1. NCBI lineage: Eukaryota > Metazoa > Chordata > Amphibia > Anura > Rhinophrynidae > Rhinophrynus > Rhinophrynus dorsalis. The sequence continues at coordinate 68,003,684 of CM074724.1, forward strand.
AATACAGAATTGGATTCGTTATTAAGCAAAATGCAAACAGTTACATTTATGTATAACTAATCCAGGATTACACTGATTAATTTGCAGCACATGCTAAACGTTTAACACGTGAATTAATTAAATACAGGACAAAGCAGGCTCTCTCTGTGTTTCTAGATTGCATAAGAGTAATGCTATTGCGGTCTATCAAGTCGCTACTGTAAGAAAAAAAATGGCATAATCTGATCATAAAAATTCCTCTATACAGTAACCATTAAAGGAGAATTATATCTCTAGGAATAACTACCTTTTAATACTACTAAAACCTCCAGCAGGCGTGCCGATGTCACAATGGCAAGATGTCCGCGCTCTGTGCTACTGTCAGCCATAGAAGAGAGTAGAAATCTATTAAATAAGGTAATAATTCTGGCGACTAGAGCTACTAAGCAGCTAGTCGCCAGATGGGGACTTAGTTACGCTAAAGATTTTGTCGGGTGGTAGTTCCACTTTAAATGGATAGTAATGTTTCATAATAAAAGCAGCTCTAATTAATCATCATAGTATTTGGACTTTGGAGAGTGTTATTACAATTCTGTCAGAGTTGTAGTTCCAGAGTAATTCAATGACAAACAGTCCCCCTCCCGCCCCTTTTACTGATGTCACACTGTTTATCCAGATCAGAAGGGAGGTGCCCAGGTAGATTGCAGAGAGGGTCAATCTTCAATTAAGATAAGGGAAAAACCTGAAAATCTTGTCAAGGGGGGGCAGGGATTTCATTGTTTTCATTGTAAGAAGATTGTCCCCCGCTGTTATCTGTCTGGTCTATAGACTGCATTCCACATCTGAGAAGAGATGGCTTACACTAGGTAAAAGGGGCAGGAGGGGAAACTTTGCTTGTGAATATCTCTTAAACCATAAAGGTTTAAGAGATAAGACTTATATCATTCTTCATGTTTTTTTAATGCCTACAAAATAAAATAAAGTTAAAACGAAGTATTACTATCCCTTTAAGGAACAAAGAGTTAACGGAATAGTAATGTCAAAATATAAATATATAAACAATTGTTCATTGTAATGTTATATAAAGCATAGTACCTTTTACAATGTCTATTTTCGTATACTTGTAGTAAATGGAGTCAAACGTCACACACGCACCCCCGCCCCTTTTCATCAAGTCACAGTTCATTGAGATCCGAAGGCCAGTCTGGACGGATTGTAATGAGGGAAGTATAATGAAAATCCTGCCCCATTCGTCAAGGGGAACAGGGTTGTCCTGATACTGACACACAATATTGTCCCTCATTGAGGCCGTCTGTCAGATCTCAGTGAACTCTGCATGACGTGAAGGAAATAGGGGGGTGGGGTGCTTTTGTTTCCATTTGCTAGAACAATATAAAGATACAGACATTGCAAAAGATACTATGCATTATGTAACATTATGATGAACAATAGTATTTATTTTTATATTTAGACAATGATATATCTTTAATGCCCTTGTGCTCTAAGACTTGCCCCTGTCTCCTTTGAGTGCAGAGAGACATAAGAGAAAATCCTTATCTACCTGTAAAGGGTTAGGGAAATAATGTCAGGAGGAAGATCTCAGCCAGACAGGCAGGAGAAAGGAGGTGAACAGGCATAATAACCTCCCCTACACCGCGGCCAGGGGGAAAAAATGGGCCTCGTGACATAATAATCTCCCCTACACCGCGGCCAGGGGGAAAAAATGGGCCTTGTGGGGAATATAGTATTCCCTCCATTTTAATGAGCAGAGTAGTCTCTCCCAGCCGCTGTGCCCATTTGGCAACTCTGTGGCAGGGGGCGGGATAGACCTAAGGGTATCCCCCATCAGAATAGTTAAAGAACATGAAGTTTATGCCCCCTAAAGAGGAGAGATGAAATGCAAAACTAGAAATTTCATCAGAGATCTCAGAAAGTGGCTGCTAGACAGAAAAACAGACAAGAGGAATATTCAAGGAACCTGTGCACTCAAACTCTTCAGGCTCCTACACAACCTTTTTGCTCAGACATTGCCAAACAGAGGAGGAAATGGCTGAGAAAGCAATCCACTACCAGACCCAGGTCCCTTAAAAGTCTGCACCCTGTCCAGGTCCCTTAAAAGTCTGCACCCTGTCCTTTTCCATCAAGGATGCAAAGTATAGGAGCCCGCCTAATGGACTGCCAAATTTAAGAAAACAAGAAAACGCTACTAGCTAAGAGAATCTTTGCCCTGATACACACCTCCTATGAGGTCACTTTTAAAAGGAGTACGTCTATTGAGAGTAAAAAGTCAAGTAGGGAGGGAGTCTCTGCCTCCATAGAGCCTTTTTTAGGAAAGTGTTCTGCCCTCTTGGCTGGAGGTTGTTTTACCCTCATAGTTCCCATGTTCCACACTAGTAGAAAGAAAAAGAAAGTATGGGTATTTTTTATGCATACCCCATTTCATCTGAGGTGAACAGGGAGAAAAAGTGCTTATTATACCTAAGAATTTACTGTAGGTTGATAAAACTTTAAATATCACTTACTTATAGTTAACATACTTATCAATTAAATATTTTGGTTACATCCCTAAAATATAATCCTAAACTTGCTTTTTAATTCATGTGTAAATTACCCTGTTTAAAGGGATAGTAATACTTTATTATTACTATCCCCCATATTGTACATATTTGTAAAATAATTTAATAGCCCCCAGGTTCATCTCTCAAACCTTTATGGTTTGAGAGATAACCGTAAGCAAAGTTCCCTCCTCCCTCCCCCTTCCCTGAAGTCACCGTTGTACTGACTGTAGGGATATCCGGTCTGTCTTTCATCAGGCGGCTCTGCAGCAGAGCCACGATCGCGTTAGTGAGAAAGAATTATTTCACTGAAACGGTCTCCTATATGTGCTAACGGAATTGCGGCTCTGCTGCAGAGCCGAATGATGAAAAATAGACCGGATATCCCTGCAGTCAGCACAACGCTGACTTCAGGGAAGGGGGAAGAAGGGGGGACCTTTGCCTTCAGTTATCTCTCAGACCATAAAGGTTGGAGAGATGAACCTGGAGGCTATTAACTTATTTTGCAAATACCTACAATAGGAGGGATAGTAATAATAAAGTATTATTATCCCTTTAAGTAATGAATTATTTAAAGGGATAGTAATGTTTCATAATAAAAGCAGCTCTAATTAATCATCATAGTATTTGGACTCTGGAGAGTGTTATTTCAATTCTGTTGTTGTAGTTCAAGAGTAATTCAATGACAAAGTCTCCCCCTCCCGTCCCTTTTACTGATGTCACACTGCTCTGCCAGAGCAGAAGGGAGGTGCCCAGGTAGACTGCAGAGAGGGACAATCTTCAATTACAATAAGGGAAAAACCTGAAAAACTTGTCAAGGGGGGCAGGGCCTTCATTGTTTTCATTGAAAGAAAGAAGATTGTCCCCTGCTGTTATCTGTCTGGTCTTACAACCAGATTCCACGTCTTAGAAGAGATGGCTTACACTAGGTAAAAGGGGCAGGAGGGAAAACTTTGCTTGTGAATATCTCTCAAACCATAAAGATTTGAGAGATAAGACTTATATCGTTCTTCATGGTTTTTTTTATGCCTACAAAATAAAATAAAGATAAAACAAAGTATTACTATCCCTTCAAGTGTAAATAACCCCAATTAATGTTTAGATATTCCTTTAACACTCAAAAGTTAATATTTTCAGTAGAATCTACAGTTCTTACCACTTGAAATGAACATTGCAAATTCTTAACATTCCAAGCAAGATGACACCAGAAGCTTATTTGAGGTCACAGCAGTGAGTGCATACATTTAAGCACATTAAACAGTTTGTGTACTGTTTCACGACATCTAGTACAAATATGTTTTAACCTAAACATAAAAAAAAAATAAAAAAATAAATAAATAATAATTTAATAAGATAAGATTAAAGATACAAGAATAGAAGAAATCCAATTATGCTGTTAAAGCAGATTTTTATATTGCGTAGGTGCTGTCTCAATGTTTTTTGTATCCCTTAAGAAAAGCCTGTTTGCACTATTGTATTAATATCTACATAACAGATGGCAGATTTACATCCAAATAGATCTTTCAAAATTGAAAAGGCTGATCTTTGGGATATTTGTTATAAAGGACAAAGGCAAGATTAGAAAACTTGTACTGAATACAAGGCCAGCTATTATAATTTTTCATTTATAAAGGGACAACATATTCCTTGAAGCTGTACAATAGAAGGAAATTTCACACAACGGGTTATGTTTAATAAAGAGATGTATTTCAGGAGCAAACCAACTGCAAATAAAACACACAAACATTCCCAAAATTCCCACAGATATAAAAGGGGCTTTTAAAACATGACAGTTCAAAAATTATCCAAGACATTGCTTCTCAGTGTACTGAATACCTCACAAGCATTCAAGGTGTTAAATGGCCCTTTTGACCACTTCAGTGCCAGAGGCTTGAGGTATTTCTTGTACCCTGCTGGCAGGACACATTTTCAGCACGCTCTCTCTGTTTAGTTATGATTCCAGTTGGTAAACTTCAGGTTATATATGGAAAGCTATTCATTTTTTCCCCAGAATAAATTCAGCTTTTTCATGGCATTTCATAAGAACTAAATTTGGCTTTGTGTGACAAGCTATGAGGTCATAAATACAAAAATAATATGTTATTATATATTTAACTAGAATTCCTTTTTTGCCACTATCAAACTATATATCAAAACCAATGGATTTGAATATTTCAATTATTTTTAAAAGCATTGAACACCACTGCGTACAAACATACCAAATTTGTATAGTTTTACCGATATGCACGTCCTGCACACTCTCTAATTATCATGAGTACAAAATAGCATTCAACTAAAATGCACATTCCATTGGTTAAATGGTAAAACTACCATATAACAGCTGAATATAGCCGCATAAACCCATATACAGGTAAAACCCGTTATAACGCAATCTGTTATAATGTGATTCCGCATATAACGCGATTGACGAATGGCTTCCACACGTACTGTATTTTTTCACATCAACATTTTGCATAACTCGTTTACACCTCTCGATACTGAATGGTATTTTCAAGCTGCCACTCATATGCGTTTTACATATGTCTAACACCTCGCGATACTTTACTGTGTTCAAGCTGTCACTCATCAACATGTCTCAAAATGTCTTATACCTATACTTTAAAAAAAAACGGAGGACATTTACAATTCAAGGTAAAATTGCTGCTCTTGATCGAATCAAATCTGGAGTCCAGCAAACTAAAGTGGCTAGAGACCTTGGAGTGAATTAATCTACAGTGCGTGGATGGATGAAAGAAGAAAAAAATCTTTGTGATGCAGTCAAGGATATGGAAACAAGTGATGGGATGCAACTAAAACACTTAAGGCAACCTCAGGATGAACAGCTGGATAAAGCAGTGTTTCAGTGGTTTGTTCAGGAACGATCTGAAGGTATCTAAACGGATCTTAAGGTACACCGCTATCTGCATCTGCAAACCCAAGCTAAAAAGTTTTACAGTGATCTTCAAGGAAATCATTCCACAGCATTCACTGCAAGTAATGGATGGCTAACACGTTTTAAAAAGCGACATGGAATAACCAAATTGGCAATATCAGGTGAGATACGGTCAGCAGATGATGATGCTGCATTCGCATATCCTGCCCAGTTTCACAAAATAATTGAATCTGAGGGGTATAATGCAGAACAGGTATATATATAACTGTGATGAGACTGGTCTCTGCTACAAAATGTTGCCCAATTGTACTCTAGCTTGTAAAAACGATCCTCAAAGAACACAAGGTTTCAAGCAAATTAAAGAGAGAGTGACTGTACTTTTCTGTGTAAACCAATCTGGAAATCACAAATTGAAGCCACTTTGCATAGGAAAGTTTAAATCCCCACGGTGCTTCCATCATATGAACATGACATCTATGCCATTTGCCTATGACTTTAGCAGAAATGCTTGGATGACTTCCAGCATTTTTGAAAACTGGTTTCATAAGCAATTTGTACCTGATGTACATAAACACCTACTGTATCAAAAGCTGGATACCAAAGCTCTCTTGCTGCTGGATAATTGCCCTGCCCATCCTCCAGCTGAGAGCCTGATGAGCAGAGATGGTAAAATCCAAGTGAGCCACTTGCCCAAAAACACCACATCAAAGATACAACCTTTATATCAAGGAATTATATCAACATGTAAAATGAAGTTCCGCAATATTCTGATACAGCGAATAATCAATAGTGACGAATCTCATTTTTAAAGAATTTGAATCTATAAGAAGTTTTTTTACATAGGAGGTGAAGCCTGGGACACCGTGACAAAAAGGTGTATCTCAAGATGTTGGAGAAACATATGGGGTGTAAATCTGACTTCGGATATCTCCCCAGTGGATAGTGACAGTGATGGAGAGAGTGTGTTTGAGGGGTTCACAGAGCAAGTAATTGCAGCTGCTGACCAGTCCTTTGAAATAGAAGGCCTGACAGAAGAAGACATGACCAATGCCAAACAAGTACTGGCACAGTTCATTGATGGAGAAAGAGGGGCCACAATAGAAAGTTGGTTAGATGGGGACAATGACTGTCCTATATATGAGCACCTGACTCACTCATATATAATAAAGGACGTAACTGAGGAATGTCAAGATCCAGAGGTTACTGAAGATGAAGAAGGTGAGGAGCCAGAGCCACCACCTAAGATCATGGAGGCACTTGTTGGTTTGCAAACCGGACTTAAATTTCTTGCCTTTCAATTTTGCAGTTAAAACACATCATAGAAATTGTCAAAAGAAAACAAAGAGATGCAATGAAACAGTCAAGCCTTGACAGTTTTTTTTAAAAGATGAAAGTCTTTCTAAAGTCAAAAAAGTTACAGTACAGGTACTGTAATGTACGTGTATGTACAGTACAGTTTTGTTCAGTACTGTATTGCTAATGTTTGCTTGCTAATGTACAGTATACTGTTCACTACACTAGTTTTTTTTTTTACATTTACAGTACTGTACCTACTTGAGTGCATTATGTTGCAACCTTTTCTTGTACTGTACCTGTATTTTACAATTGTTCTTTTAACAGTCAATACAGACTGTACAACCAGTTTGTTGATTTATGTTTGTGATACAAGGTGCATGTACACTTTATTCACAGTGCATTAAAGATTTGAGGGAATGCAGAAGCATACAGTATGATTTAGTTTATTAAGCTTTGGAGATTGCACAGTAATGTGTATACAGTACTGTACTGCAATCGGTCAGAAATACAGGAGAAAAAGAAAGCATACAGTACTATACCTGTACTACAGTACATACTCTATGCTTCCTTTTTCCCTTGCATTTTTGACTGATTGTCATTACTGTACCCATTTGTTCTTTTAAACAGTCAATACAGACTGTACAACCAGTTTGCTGATTTTTGTTTGTGACACAAGGTGCATGTATACTTTATTTACAGTACTGTACTTTTGATTTATGTTTCAGACAGAAGGTGCATTGTAACAAAGTGCATGTAATAAAAGATTACAACACCACCTTTGTACAGTATTTGATTTCCTTTCACTGTATTAAGCTTTGAAAAATGTATACAGTAGTACTGTAGGCATGTATGCTGAAACAGCTGATGACCAGAGTTATACAGTAATACGTATTAATTCTTTGCTTCTATACTTCACTACTACTGTATGTAAGGGAACCAAATGCCCCATCCCAAAATGGCCGCCACGGGGAAAAACTCAACTGCGCATGCGCAAGCAAATTGACTGCCTCCTAACAAACTGACAAGAAATGGAGACTGTGCGCAAGGCACAACGGTCTCCTGCTCTCGAACCAACTGAAATACAGGTACAGTACTGCTGAAAAAAGAAAAGAACCTTCAAATGGTAAGAAGAAAACAAACTTAGAACGTCAGTAACAAAATATGACAAAAAAAGATGCCAGAATAAATAAATAAATGGCAATAAACGAAAAGATAATAAATACTGTATACAAGAAAACAAACACAAATACTAACACTGCACATAACTGAAGAGAAACAGTAAGGAAAACAATACAGTACCTGTACTTATTTTATAATATATTGTATACAGTACTATAATACTGTACATACAGTATATAATAATCATATCGTGATCTATAATACTGTACATACAGTATATAATAATCATATCGTGATCCCGCTTATATCGCGATGCGATTCTTTGGATCCCGAGCACCGCGTTATAACGGGTTTTACCTGTACTTCCTGAAAGCAGATATCTCAGTGCATCAAATAAACGGTCTATTGTCTTTCTACCCTAGTTTGATGTGCCCAAATGTTTTTAGAAGGTGCCAGTTTTTTGCATTTCCACCACTTCAAATATACTGAAATCCTTGAAAACTATGGAAATTCCTACTGTACTCAGTAGCTACTGCTATTACGAGATAAATGGCACCCCCATTGGTATGAGCTGACACACAAAACTACAACTACATGTGTTCATGTTTATTAATTTTTTTTTTTTTTTTTTTTTTATAAACATGACTTGCCTGTAGTAAAATGGTTGTTTCACCTACATAAATGGGGAAAAAGTAGACAAACTGGACCATTTTAGAAAATATAACCCCTCACACACTAAACGAGGGGACACTTGCCTTTCTATCCCTAACCTGGTGCGTATAAATGTTTCCAGAAGGTGACATTAAAGCTAAAAGATTGTGCTAAAATCATTGAAAACTATAAAATGTCCTTCTGCATTCATTAGTTACTGCTTATCCAAGAAAAACTGTACTGCACCGATATGGGTTGACATTCTGTAGGGGTGACAAACACAAAACTACACTTCCCAGTTTTCTTTTTTGAATTTAGCTGCCAGCACTGAAGTGGTTATAACTGATAGAGATATGAAGTAAAGGTATGCAGGTCATCCCATTTTACCTGAATTAAATGAGGTGTTGTTTGCCTTTCTACCCCTAGGCTGGTGTGTACAATTATTTCCGTACTTGAATCCATGAAAAGTGTTTGAAATCTTTGAAAATTCTGGAATTTTCTCTTTTATTCAGTACTTTCTAACAGCCTAAGAAAAATGGTACCGCATTGGTATGGGCTGATATACTGTAGGAGGTGCCATTAGCACAACACTACACCTGAAACTTCTTTTGTGAAATGACCTTCCTGCACTACAGTGGTCATTTTGATTACAGATAGAGAGAAAAGATCAGTAAGGCATACCATTTCGGAAAGTAGACATTCACCTGCATCAAATGAGGGTCATTTTGCCTTTTTAGCCCTAGGCTAGTATGCATAACGTTTTCCAGAAAGTGGTGCTATAGGGAAAGAGAAAACATATAGTGTTTGGTGGCAGGAGCATGCCTACTGAGGAAGCAATTCTATGACTACCAGTGGAACAAGGCCGCTGGTGTTAACGTGTGTGCGCAGGAGTCTGTGACTAATAGTGGTCAGTGGAACCAGGCTCGTGGGGGGGGGGGTTTCAGACAGTGTGTGTGGATTATTTTATTATTTTCTCTATAATCACCTGAAAAATGCTGCAGGGATTATTAATGCCTGCCAGCCCCCACAGTTTTTTTTCTTTCATTACCACTTACATTTTTGCAGCTATTTACACTTTCAGTGCCAAAGCAGTATGCAATGCACATCCCTGTGGCACAGAAAGGGCTACAATACTGGTGCCATTTGTGGTGCTGAAGTCTAAGATCCTCTTTGCTCCTCCAGTGGACAAGGTCGGAAGAAGAGAAAATGCTCTCAGCCTTCAGGATTGTCGTAGCGCTGGTAAGGCGTACTGGAGGTCATCCTTTCCACAGACAGCACTTCGACAATCCAGTATGCTAATGGGGACCTTCTCCTCCCCTCCCTTTGCACCCCTAAATGTTAGTGCATATGGCGATATGTGTGTGTACGTCGAAATGTCAAAGGGCTTTGAACACAGACAAAATCATCTCCCCCATGGCATTGCCCTTTAGTGCATCTCCCCCATGGATCCTTCCTCCTACCTTCCTGCTAGTGAAGACATTTAGTATGGAGTGGTATATTATGACTTGTGGGATGTAACAAGCAAATCGTTTCCCTTTAACCCTTTAAGTATATTGGATATCTCTGTAGCACTCAGAAGGTTAAAGGGTTAGAAATGCTTAATACTGAAAAAATATATTGAAGGGTTTATGCTTCTGAGTAAAACAGGACTACGCCCCCACAGACAGACAGACAGACACACACACTGCCAAGAGGTTTTATTCAACAGTTATTGTAGCTCAAACTTGCCTTTTTTTGGGTGCAGTGCTTTCATGGGCTGAGATTTTATTAAAGGGATAGTAATACCTTCATTTAAAAAATGTCTAATATTGTAGCTATTAACTATATTAGAATAAGCTACTTCCCATTTCTCTAAACGTTATAGTTTTTGTGTTTGTAGCATTTAAAGTCCCCCCTCACTTCCCTTTCTCATACGTCAGCAATCTAGCTGAGAGAGGCAGATCCTGGTCCCGGGACCGGCGGAGGCTCTTCAGCAGTGCCAAAATCTCAACATTTATGAAGAAATACTTCATTGGAACGGTCTACAAAGTGTTCACACAGACATGTTTAAATCAAAGTATTACTATCCCTTTAAGACACTGTTCATTTGCACGGGTTCTATGGACTGCTATGGGTAGTTGACTACAGACTTCCATAGAAAGCTGTTGCAACAGCGCCACTAACATTTCTGGCCATGGAGGCACTGCACCCAAAAATTACAAGAATAAACCCTGCAATATACATATTTTCATTATTAAGTGTTACTCTGCTTTTAAGGACCAGAAAGAGTGTTCTTCACAATGTCCTTAACCCTTTGAGTACCAGAAGGGGGGGTACGCAACGCATTGCAAAGCAATGCGTTGAGTACCCCTCTGGCACTCAAAGGGCTAATGGTGTAAGGAACAATGGATTAACAGTTTTCTACACTGTGAAGCTGATGTTCCATCAAGGACTGCAGTAATTCTGGATGAAACCAACTGCACTACAAGGGGACAAAAACAATTCCCAAAATGTCCATTCATTTAATGGGACCTATATGCCCTTTAATGGTAGCAAGCTCCCCAATGCATTGCTTAGCAATGGGTTGAAGTGCTCTCTAGCATTCAAGGGTGTTAAAGGAACACTAATGTCCCATAAAAAAATATTCTCTCGTTTTGTAGTTGGGAAAAAAAAATATTTGAAGCAGCTCCATTCTCTCAACCCGCTATGGTTTGAGAGATATTCACATTGAGCGTTACCCCCCCCCCCGACATCAAGCACTGTGCTGACAGCAGGAGATCACGGTCTGGGGACCAGCCGGCAGCTCTGCAGCGAGCCAAAAGTGCGTTATTTAAAAATAATTACTTCATTGGAAAGCTCTACAAAGTGGGCCTGGTTTGCAAGCACATTTTATAGACCACTCCAATGAAGTAGTTCTTTTTAAATAACGCAATTTCACCTCTGCTGAAGAGCCTTCTCCTGCCATCAGCTTTACTTATATCTCTCAAACCATACCGGATTGAGAGAAGGGAGTTGCTTCAAATAAAAAAATGTTCTCAACTACAAAACGAGAATATTTTTTTATGGGACATTACGGTCCCTTTAACAGTCCCATTTAAATAACTGATATTTTATTTGTTTCTTGTAGTGCTATTGGTTTACTCTAGAATTACTGTGAATGTTACACAGTTTTACAGCAATGTTCCTATTACACTTATTCCACCTTGCAGTTTGATGGATTGAAATGGTTATAGTGGAGTGGTGGTGGTTTATTTTATAATACACTGAAATAGTAATAATTATGTTACATATAGAGATATTTAACGTTATTTATCAGTTTATACAACTAAGCTAGCACAGGCCAGCAGGGAGTGACAGTTGGGATGGGAAGCTGTGTGGAATGTTAATATCTAGTAGGTGTGCCTAACAGATTTGCACTAATGGATAAATAAATATAGCTAAATATCTCAAACAACCCTTACTTTTAAAATAAAAAACGATCAATATTAATATAAATGCTTCAGAAATTCCTTTCAAAATCATCTATGGTGCAAGAGAGTAGTTCCACTTTAACCCTTTGCGTGCCAGAGGGATAAGCAGCGCGTTGCAAAAGCTATCCGTTGCGTACCCCTCTGGCACTCAAAGGGTTAAGAGTAATTGACAGTACATTTAAAATACTGTGTATTACTGTGTAATCTAGACATTTTTAAACATTGCCTCTTCCACTGACAGTCGCACAGTAGTTTAAATTTTTTAAATGTAAATTTTTCCCTTTTCCCCCAATATAAGCGGATACTGATAAAAAGGGACTGACCCTGTAGAGAGACTGATAAATCTTGCTGGTCTTACCCCAGCACGGTCTATTTTACAGCATCTTGCGCTCTGTTATACTTGGTGCTCAGGATGCTGAAAAACATTTCTTACAGAGGGAAATGTCTGTGCAAGCAGCGTGTGGCTACAATGGTGCCCAAGATCTGCCGGGCCACAGATCAGGTCAGATCTTATAGTTTCCTAATAAGGGAATGGTCTAGCAGCTGAGAAGAAGAAAAAACAAAAAATAAAATAAATAAAAAAACATAACTTTGAAACTAGGATGCTTTAAAGCAGTGGTTCTCAACCTTTCTAATGCCGCGACCCTTTGATAAAATTTCCCAAGTTGTGGCGACCCCTAACAGTAAAATTATTTTCGTTGCTCCTTCATCGCTGTAATTTTGCTACTGTTATGAATCGAAATATAAATATCTGATGGTTTTAGGCGACCCCTGGCAAATCGTCATTCGACCCCCGAAGGGGTCCCGACCCACAGGTTGAGAACCACTGCTTTAAAGTGTGTGGCTGACATCAGTCACACTTTTTAAAATTTCATATTTTAAGCACGTGGACTTTATTACTCGATGTGCCCCTAACATGGTGTGTGTATCTATCTGATAAAGAATGCTCCTGCAAAAGGCATTAAAGGGATAGAAATGTTTCACAAAAAAGCAGCTCCAATTAGTCTTCATAGTGTTTGGGCCATGGAGAATGTTAATTCAATACTCTCAGAGTTGTAGTTCAAGAGTAATTTAATGATAAAGTATCCCATCCCGCCCCTTTTACTGATGTAACATTACTCATCTCAGAGCAGCAAGACTGTCCGGGTGGACCGCAGAGAAGGACAATCTTCAGTGAGCATAAGGAAAAACCTGAAAAGCCTGTCAAGGGGGGCAGTGTTTTCATTATGCTCACAGAAAGAATATTGTCCCTTGCTGTGATCTGTCTGATTCTACTCCTGAGGAGAGGTGGATTGCACTAGGTAAAAGGGGCAGGAGGGGGATACTTTATCATTCAATTACTCTTGAACTACAACTCTGACAGTACTGAAATAACACTCTCTATGGCCCAAATACTATGAAGATTAAATGAAGTTGCTGTTTTTGTGAAACATTATTATCCCTTTAAGGATACCTGAACTTCCCAGCCATTTCTCTGCTTTCAAGATCAGTTTATGGTGGACGGGAAGTCAACGTGACAAGCGCTAACTGAAAGCTTGCTCTCTCTCCTCCTCCTAAGGGCCACCCAATACCTCATACTTCTAGACTGTGCACACCAGAGGTGGAAGACATCTGGAGGCTGGTGTCATAACAAGATTTGGGGAGAGATTCACTAAGTGGTGATAAAGAGGAGATAAGGTGGAGAGGCCTTCTCCAGTTTATCACTTCTCCAATTCCTATGTTATTCTATGGAGCCTACGCACTAAAATGTCTTTAACTTTGGAGATCTTAGTGCATAGGCTCTTTAGAATAAAATAGGAACTGGAGAAGTGATATCACTGGAGAAATGATCTCTACACATTATCACCTCTTTGTGAATCCCCCCCCCCCCCGGAATACTGCTGGAGTAAACCAAAGGGCACTATTGAGAACAAGTAGAAATTCTTCAGACTCCCAAATATTTAACCATTTGAGTGCCATAGGTTTGCAATGGGTTGGATACACCTCTGGCACGCAGAGTTAACCCTGTGAATACTAGCGGACTCCAACACTAAAGTCCTCTAGCATCAAGGATTTACAAGTCCCATTTAAACCATTGCGTGTAGAAGGGTATGCAATACCGTGCAGAGCAATGAGCTGCATATCCCTCTGTCACTCAAATGGTTAAATCAATTAGAAATAATTTTCTCAAGTGTTTAGTCCACAATTAGTCCAGTTGTCATTAGAACAACAGCCTCCCTATGTCATTTCTGAAGTCCTGGAATGAATAGAGGCCATGTAGATTTTAGGTAACTCTCCCAGCACACAAGGGGTTAACAGGCAAGCTTCTTGGCTTTGTGTCTGAGATCCCTCTAGCACCCCTAGTTAAAGTGGACACACAGGTTGACAGGTCCTTCAAAATATTGAACATGTTTCTGGAACCACAAACAAGTGAAGCATTCAGATTTCAGCACATACAAGTGGAAAACTATTTATCTTGTTCTTTCCTTAGGACTTACTCAAACATTTACCAATTTACACAGTTAATTCTCTGAATACACACTCAGAAGTCCATAAACGATTGTTTACCAATTTCTTGCAAACGGAAATTCAATTAAAGAAACACCAACACCTCGAAGTTAAAAAAAAAAAAAAAAAAAAAAAAAAAAAAAAAAGGTATTTGTGTACACAGAATTCATTACATTTCCTATGATCTACATCATCTTCTAGGTCTGTTCTGCCATTAAAGTAACATGAATACCTCTTAACAATATACACATGCCATCCTAATGACCATTATTAATCAATTTTGCTTGCATTTGTTCCACAAAATTAATCTTTAGTTAGTATTGGATATCTTGTCCATGTTGCCTGACTCCAAAATTCACCCTAATGAAAGCTTAAAGGGATAGTAATGTGTCACAAAAACATCAGCTCCAATTAATCTTTATAGTATTTGGGCCATGGACAGTGTTATTTCAAGTACTGTCAGAGTTGTAGTTCAAGAGTAATTGAATGATAAAATATCCCCCTCCCGTCCCTTTTACTGATGTAACACTGATCACCTCAGAGCAGCAAGACAGTCCGGATGGATCATAGAGAGGTACAATCTTCCGTGAGTATAAGGAAAATCCCGAGAAGTTTCTTACGTTCACAGTAAGAAGATTGTCCCTTGCTGTAAGCTGTCCAGTCAAGAGACCAGATTCCACATCTGAGGTGAGCAGTAAAAGGGGTGGGAAGGGGGATACTTTATCATCCAAATACTCTTGAACTACAACTCTGAAAGTATTGAAATAACATGGCCCAAATACTGTGAAGATTAATTAGAGTTGTTTTTTGTTTTTTTTGTGAAACATGACTATCCGTCTAAAGCAATAGTAACAGATGCAAATAAATGGTGCTCCGATTAATGTGCGTAGTTTGTAGTCCACGTTGACCGGTGTATTAATTTTAGCCGTTGTGTAGTTAATCAGTAATTTAATTATATAGTATCCCCCTCCCAACCCTTTTTACTTCTTTTTAGCCGCCTCCAGTCATCAGAACAGACAGCTCGCAGCATGGGACAATCTTCATGCAGTGAGTATAAGGAAACCCCCTTGAAGGAGTAGTTCACGATTTTCCTTATGTTTACTGAAGATTGCCCCTTGCTGCTCTCCATCCAGATCAGCACATGAGGCAGTGTGACGTGGGTGAAAGGGCCGGAGGGTGATAATTTATCATTAAATTACTGGTGAACTACAGATCGGCTAGCATTCTTATGCTGCTCTACATGGACTACAAACTATGCATATTAATCGAAGTGCCATTTATTTGCATCTATTACTATTGCTTTAAGTCCTTCCTAAGACACCATCAAACGGATGGGTTTCTGTTCCTGAATCTTTAAAATAATATGTCGAATATGAATTACAGATGGATTTTAGGGACACAATCCATACCAAATGATTCATAGTGACCTTAGAATGTTTAGCCAAGATTAAGAGAATTGTTGGTTACTATTAGGAGGTCTCAGTTTTTTATTTATAGGACACCCAAACTTAGAAGGTGGGAATTATAGGAAATATTATGAATTTGCTCAGTGAGGCTGATATGCTGACCCTCTGAGTGCCAGAGGGGCATGTGCTCAAAGGGTTAAAAATAGCTGGAGCAATTCTGGAGAAAACCGGCTGTGCCATACGGTTCAAATTAAAATTCCAATTTCAACCACTGAATGCCGGAGATGTATTGCTGTGCTATGCGTTGCGGACCACTAGCATCCAAGGGGTTAAACATCCTATTTAAATTGATGTGAATTTGGAATGGTTTTATTTATCCCCTATTTACACAGTTGGTGATCTGCAGACTTGCTCCAGAGCTCCTTAGTACCTCAGTATAATAGTACGAACAGGAGCCAGTTTAGTATCCTGGCACCACAAGTATTTACATGACCATATATACATTAACAGCTCTGTGTATTTCCAGCATGCACAAAGTCCATACTGTCGGCAACTACAGTGCTAAACAATTTCATTTTCCCTCCCAAAAATACAAATCCAGTGTGTAATTCTGCAAGACTACACAACATTAGATGCCAGTTAGTAAGCACTATGAACTAAACATGTAGATCTGTTTGCTTAAAGTGATAGTAATGTTTCATAATAAAAGCAGCTCTAATTAATCATCATAGTATTTGGACTTTGGAGAGTGTTATTTCAATTCTGTCAGAGTTGTAGTTCAAGAGTAAACCAATGACAAAGTGTCTCCCTCCCCTTTTACTGATGTAACACTGCTCAGCCAGAGCAGAAGGGGGGTGTCCAGGTAGACGGCAGAGAGGGACAATCTTCAATTAAGGGAAAAAGCTGAAAAGATTGTCAAGGGGGGCAGGGCTTTCATTGTTCTAATAGGAAGAATATTGTCCCTTGCTGTTATCTGTCTGGTCTATGGACTGCATTCCACATCTGAGAAGAGATGGTTTACACTAGGTAAAAGGGGCGGGAGGGGAAACTTTGCTTGTGAATATATCTCAAACCATAAAGGTTTGAGAGATAAGACTTATATCGTTCTTCATGTTTTTTTAATGCCTATAAAATAAAATGAAGTATTACTATCCCTTTAACCATAGTAAGTCTCCAACAAATTGATTCTCAATGCACTGGAAATGTCTCTACATTCTAGGGGTTCATTTATATTTAAACAAAATATCTTGAATGCAATTTTCTATACAAAATCATATAATATAGCTGACTGCAGGGGAATCCGGTCCCAGGACCGGTGGAGGCCCTTCAAACCAAGCACACTTTGTAAAAGACCGTTCCAGAAAAGGATTTCTTTTTCAATCTCGGCTCTGATGCAGTGCTGCCAGCTGCTCCCAGGACCGGATTCCCCTGCAGTCATCTATAGCGCGGATGTCAGGGAAAGGGGGGGGGGGGTACTTTAACTACAATTATCTCTTAAACCATAAAGTTTTGAGAGATGGCACTGGGGCATTTAGTTTCAATGGCCTACAAGATGTGTTTGTAAATATCTGACATTACTTTCCCTTTAACTGCATGATTAGTCATTGGGATTAGAAGGACTAAACACTTATGTGTCACTGAATGTTACTAATGCCCCACTAGGGTAGAAGGTTCCAAGAGAAAACTTTGTATGTCACACTGACACAAATATTTCAGTGAACACAAATCACCTAATGACCAGAATATTCTAAAGACAACTAAGGATTTTGACTTCGCTGAAAAATCCACCAACTAGATTTTTTTTTGTGGGTGGGGGGCAGCGATAGAGCCTGAGTGGCACACAAGATTACCATATGCAATTCACATCTTCCTTGCACATTCATGTCTGCCTCCATGAAACAAAAAAAAAAAAAAAAAAAAAAAAAAAAAAAAGGGCAGAATTCATAATGGTCACAAGAATTTTTCTGGCAATAGTAAGGCTGGCATTTACGATCAGGAGATGTTAATATTCCCTTCATTTTACTAAAGGTTTATTTAACAAATTAAGAACCAAAATACATAAATCTTTTTTAACAGTTTGAGTGCCAGAGGGGTGTGCAACGCATTGTTCTGGCACTCAATAGGTTAATCCTTTGAGTGCCAGAGGGATACCCCTCTATCACTCAAAGGGTTAAAGAGACAGTGTCAGTGGCAAGTTAAAAAAAAAAAAAAAAAAAAAAAAAAAAAAAAAAAATGCAGGATCTAGGTAGACTATTTATGGCCCAAAGGCAATTCAATGTAGGAGTGTATGTGAGTAGATCCATAAGAAATCCTCCCAAAAAGTTATTTAAAAAAAAAAAAAAAAAAAAAAATGCAGGATCTAGGTAGACTATTTATGGCCCAAAGGCAATTCAATGTAGGAGTGTATGTGAGTAGATCCATAAGAAATCCTCCCAAAAAGTTATAAAAAAAAAAAAAAAAAAAAAAATAGAGTAGTATAACAACATACATGGATATAAAAATATCAGTGAGGTTCACCAGTCACATATAATAAAGTTACTAGTCAGGAGGTTACAGCATCATTTCTTCCTCCTCATCCACTGGATTTTTATTACCTCACAAACTACTATAAACATCTATCCCTGAAAATGCACCCTGCCTTCATATAAAGGCACTTGTTGAAACTGTTGGATACAGATGAAAAAGCAGAGGATGAAGAAAAACATAATAAACTAAGGTAAGAACCACCTATGATATTTAGAAATCAGCAGTTTAGGATTCGCAAGTAAAACTTTAGGAGCCTTGTGTATATGTTCCCATACCTTGATAGACATACAAAGGCTTATGTATAAAAGAGAAATGGTGAATTTCTGGGTAAGCCAACTCCACCAATTGGGTCAAAGAATCCCCAGACTCATGCAGATTTAAATGGGCCTTTTAATCCATTGAATGTTACAGAGGTCCCCAATGCATTGCTTCATTACAATTATAATTTAAATCAACTGGAATTTTTGTCTCCTACAGTGAAGTTTATTTGCCCCAGAATAGTACCACTCCAACTTTACACATATTTTCAGAATGTCCTTCCATTCCCAGCTTCCTGCCCAGTCTTACACAGCAGTCTACAGCATCCTAACTAGGAAGTGAGAAGTGCACAGGAAATCTACTTCCTCAATCCTGCTGAAAAACATCACATGAAACATTATAAGTTCTACTAAATGTTCCAATAAAGTATTGAAAGTTAAATATATTAAAATGTAGTACAGCTTAATGTTCTTAATATCTCTCGTGTGAGTTTGCATTTAAATATCAGCATGAGAGGGTGTATATGTGTGCCTCCCTCAAAAGATTGTGTGATTATGAGTGTGTGTGTGTTTTTCAGTGCATTATTGAGTTAGTGTTAATGTTAAAGAGCCAAAGTATTACAGAAGTTCAGTGTGTGCATCTTTATGTATTTAGGCTGATGTATACTATGAGTAGAGACAAACAAGTTTACTGTATACGAGACAATGGCACTGACCAAGTCAAAGGTATATCTAGAACCAGCTGGGCCCTGGCACAAAACCTGAGGCCCCCAGTATAGTGAACTTAATCAG
The DNA here is from genome assembly GCA_037306005.1 of Rhinophrynus dorsalis. NCBI lineage: Eukaryota > Metazoa > Chordata > Amphibia > Anura > Rhinophrynidae > Rhinophrynus > Rhinophrynus dorsalis. Next base: position 68,023,094 of record CM074724.1, read on the forward strand.
AGATGGCAAAGCCTAAAGAATGTATGGGTTAACCCTCCAAACACCAGGGGTGCACAACCTATCACTGAAACATGTAGCCCCTGGCATCCAAAGGGACCAAAAATATTTTTATTTTGGGGGATAATGTGACAAATTCCTTGTCACGTTCAAGACACAGTTCAGGGTGTTAAACTTGGTTATCAATTTATACTCCCTTATATACTTTCTCTCTCTCTCCATGTCTCAAAATGTCCCATCAGTATAGTCACCTCAAGATCTCCAGTGCCATTATCAGTTCTGCAAAAAGCACTCCAGAGCACTCAAATGGTTAAAAAAAACAATGGCTAACACCGCCAATCTGTAAAGCAGTAAAAATAAAGTTGTTATAAGTGGCATTCGTTTCACTCTAACTGAAAGTGTGTAACCATGTGAGAGATACACAAAGAAGGGGGCTGTTATGCCCTCAGTATCAATCCACGCTCTCCAGAAAGTGTCATACTTTTTGCCAACATTTATATACACATTATACATGTATAATATGTCATAAGTGGTTAACATTCTCCTGACGTGAAAAACTCAAATATTTTTTATAGTCCATCTAAACGCGAGAAGTAACTAACCCCTTGGATGCTTCACAATGCATTGGAGACTTTTCTAGCAGCCAAGGTGGAGATCAAGGGTCAAAGAGGGCTCATAATGTCAATGTCCTGTTGGAACAATGTAGAAGACACACTGACAATATGCACTAAAGTGTCTTCGACATCATATCCCCATCAATCCATCAAAAATTTGTCCACATCGACATCCATCCAAAATGCCTTTGACAGGTTTATAAATTTTCACTCATCACATCAACAATGGCCTATTTCCATATGGAAATGCAACATAATGAGTTATTTCCATATGGAAATACAGAATAATTGGCCATTATGGTATCCATGGGGGTGTGTTTATATGTTAATGTAGCACTTTGCCACATGCACTAAACTCCGATAGCAGCCTCTGCTGTCGGAGTTCACAGCCTCAACTTTGCCTGCCTGAGGTTTGCAAAGTTGGGATCTCCCTGTAGTTTCCTATGCAGGAACAGCCCTCGATCAATCATAAGCATGGAGGGTTGTCAAACTGCTGGCAATGTGGAAGGGACGCTCTTCCTCACATCTCATCAGCAGTAGACAACACGGAAATCTGAGAGGATTCTGTCTGCTTCCCCACTTACTCAGTAAGGGAATGGAGAGGATCCTTTCAGCACCACAAACAGCATCACTCCCTTAATCCTTTGAGTGCCATAAGGATGTGCATTGTTCACCCCTGTGGCTCTCAAATGGTTAAAAAGCAAGTACGCAAAGCAGTACACAATCATTCCCTCAGCTCTGTATCCTATTTCATACATGTTGTGCACTCCCAAGGGAACAAGGTTGGGGGCCAGGCAGCGTCAGGACCCCTCCTGATGTTCCCCTGGCATTGCTCACCTATCCAATAGGATTGGTGGTCAATGTGGTGACCAGGAAGGCAATCACTGCCTTCCCCTACTACCTCCTACTCAACCTGGCCTTCTATGAATGACCAAGATGAGCAGGAACATCCTCAAGACCCATGTGGGGTCCTGTGGAAAAGAAGTCCTCTCTCTCACTGGAGCCTTCAGCACCACTAGTTCATATGGGTTTAGGACAGGACTTTCTTATTAGATAGATAGATAGATAGATAGATAGATAGATAGATAGATAGATAGATAGATAGATAGATGTTCTTGAGTCATTGTTATATATTTAGTCATACAATTGACTTTCCAGGAACTATACTTATGTGCCAGAAATAGCAGGCTGGTTTCATGTACTCATGCATTCATGCCCTCAAAGAAAAGAGAGAGAAAAAAACAACAACATTCAACAGGAGAATCTCAGTCCCAAGAGTTACTAAGGGGAAATTCCACCTTCAGTACAAGAAGTGAAGATGCTCTATGGTCTTTATTTAGTAAAGAGTGAGTTAACCCTTTACATTCAAGACGTTTTTAAATATGTCTTGGACAGAAGCCCAATCTCATTGTAGTAACAGGGACAGCCCTCATCCACTAAGATTACTGTATCCATAAGATACTCTGCCGCTTATGCAGGAAGAGCTGTGAATTCAGCCACACAACTTTACATCTAATTAACCTTCTGAATGCCAGAGAGTTTTGCGCACACGCCTCTCTCTCAACGGGTTAAAAAGAGCCCTATAGTGTCAAACATCTCCACTGAGAGAAAGGTCTAAAATTCCTTTATTTTCATGGACCCTCGTATTGAGTTTTGAGAGCTGACCTTATGACGAAGAGGCCCCATAGAATAATAATGTGGAAATGAGTACTCATTTCAGCACCACTAGTTCATATGACTTTATGACAGGACTTCCACTAAAATGGTGATTTCTTAAAGCGGAACTACCACCGCTAAAAAACTTGAGCTCCAATAATTCCCCATCTGATGACTAGCTGCTCAGTAGCGCTAGTCGCCAGAATTATTACCTTGTTAAATAGAATTATCCATTGTTCCCAGGCGGACAGGCAGGACAGAGTGCAGACATCTTTCCATAGTGACGTCTGCACACCTGTGCAGTTGGTCCCTTTTGGAGCTGAACGGATCCTAGTAACGCCTCCTAGAGCAGGCTGGGACTGACAGCGCAGGCGTGCAGACGTCACTATGGAAAGATGTCTGCGCTCCGCCCTGCCTGTCAGCCCGGGATCTATTTAACAAGATAATAATTCTGGCGACTAGCGCTACTGAGCAGCTAGTCGCCAGATGGGGAATTATTGCAGCTCAAGTTTTTTTAGTGGTGGCAGTTCCGCTTTAATGAGAAACCAACCACAATACACAATCATAAAACTGTAATCTCTAGTGGTATTAATTTACTTCTGTTTCAATGTTTTTGCTTTTTACAACTCTCAGTTTTAAACCCTTTGAGTGCCAGAGGGGTACGCAATGCATTGTGTACCCCTCTGGCACTCAAAGGGTTAACAGAGCTTGCTCCTTTTATGCATAAGGACCATACAATAGAATTCAGAAAACTAAACTGGTCTAATTCTGGGAATAACCAACTGCTCCAAAAGGAAGGAATAAAATATCCCTAAATTCCCATTGGTTTAAATTTAAATTTTAAAACCTTGAATGCTGGCAATGCTTCGCAATGCAGTGGATATTCTGGAAATCAAATGGTTAAGTAACCCCTTTGATTGCAAGAGAGCTATCCAAAGGGTTAAAAGACTCATTTAAATAACTGGAAATTTCCATTTAGTCTCTATGGTGCAGATATTTTGCTCCAGAATTGCTCCTCCACAGCTTTCTGAATATGACCTTGGTGTAAAACCTTTGAGTGCCAGAGGACAGAACTTTGTAACAAATTGCGGAGCTTTTAGGCCTTATGAGCAAAATAAAAATAAATAAAAAAAAAAAAAAAAAATTGATGGCCAATTCTAAGGCACTCAGTGGGTTAAAAGAGCTAATTCCGTATCCCTCATGACCTCTTCTATATAACGCTGTTCCTTCCTACTAACCTGTTACCCAGAGACAAGTTTACCTGGCTTTACAGAGTACTGTCCGCCTATATAGCAAGTCATCTTTAACCCTTTGAGTGCCATGGAGGTATCCACTGCATTGCTTTGTGTACCTCTCTGGCACTCGAAGGGTCAAACTAGATTCTTTTTTCAGAAAAGGTTGTGGTGGCGCAGTGCGACACCTTTATGTCATTTCCCTGCATATTCTCCTAATTAGCTCTGTTTAATAACTTTCCAGCATTCAAGGTCTTAAACCCCCAACTAAAACCAGTACAAAATGTCATTTCCTGTGGTGAAATTTGATTTGCTCATCTTTATTTATTATTATTCTTTATTTATATAGCGCCAACTAATTTCGCAGAGCTGTACAATAGGGAATGGACATACAGAGATATTAAATAGTACAAATCAAACGTGGGGAACAGGAGGATAAGAGGCCCTGCTCGTGACAGCTTACAGTTTAGAGGAAGGTAGGTTGGACACAGAAGGAGTAAGTGCTATTGGGTGTGTCTCCTGCCACATGAGCTGCCGGTCAGTGGGTGGGAGTGAGAAGTGCTGTTGAGTGCAGCGGTCCAGGGAAGGGGTGGTCCTTGGCGATAATGTTTATGGAGGAAGTTGACAGGCTTCCCTGAAGAGGTGAGTTTTCAGTGAGCGTCTGAAGGCTGGGGGAGAGTCTGAAGGGATGGGGGAGGGAATTCCAGCTTGATGAATAAGGCCCACAGTATCACAAATCCAGGGTACTGTACAGATAAACATGTGCACCCAGTCACTTTTCTCTTACTGGGGAACCTCATTGAGATTTTTCTCAGCAATGTTTTCAATAAAACATTTCTTAACCCTCTGAGTGCCAGAGAGGTAAGCAACGCATTGGCAATGAGTTGCATACTCCTCTGGCACTCAAAAGGGTTAAGGACCAGAGCAGTGTGCCATCCCTGTCATACCCAACCATTTCAGTGCCAGGGAGGTATCCAACACATTGGAATGTGTTGGATATTATACTTCTGGCACTCAAAGGGTTAAAGAGTAAGGGGGGGAGGAACTAATAATGGAATCCTATACTTGCTTTTCTGATGCATGTGTATATTGTCCTATATAGTAATATCTGGTACATTTTGTAGATGGTAACATCACGCAATCTAAGGCAGTTACTTATTTGAGTTAAGTACCCACTGCTGTTCTCTCTCTACAGGTTACACACACTATTGCATGACACACATGGATTAGGTTGTGCTAATGGATATCACTCCAAAGGACAAACCTAAGACTGTACGCTAGGCCTCGAATAATCTTTACAAATATCAGCATGGAGTACACAGTATTTAAGGGTATATTACCCCATTTCATTTTTATATGTAAGTACCTGTATAAATAATTTATTAAGGTATTTGTATTTTGGGAACACTTTCTGAAATGTATTAACAACTAAAAATTAATTAATATTTTAGTTTTCAGCTTTAGTTAACCTGTTGGGGACAACCCAATTTTACCACATGACAGGAGGCTTCCTATTTTGCATAATCTTTCTTTACTGAAACTCCATAGCAGCACAGTAACCAATCACAAAACAGAAACAGAAAGTATAAATAGCCTAGTAAATGCAGACCACTTCCTCTTTCTTGCTGCTCCAACAAGCTGCACAGGTCAGAGTTTTTGGCTCCTTTATATTTCTGTTACTGTTGTTTATTGATGATAATGGGATTTTACTGCTAAAGTAATGACTGTGTTTTATATTTCTGTTACTGTTATTTATTGATGATCATGGGATTTTACTGCTAAATTAATGACTGTGTTCACTGTTTGTTTATCAATGCTCTTTGGTGTACAGAAGGGGTTTGGGATGGTCTGCTGTCCAAACCCCTACTTATGTGCTTTATATGTATCAATCGTTTTCTGGTTGACTGCCTGGTCCTCTGTTCTCGGCACAGCCTAACTTCTTGGCTTACCCTGCTTTAGTTTACTACCTTTCGGTTGTATTCCGGATCCCTCTGGGCTTTGGAGGGGCCCCTTTTTTATTTTGTTGTTTGGGCTGTGTTGAGTGCAGGGTTCGCGGCATTCACCGCTGTGGTTTTATCCCCAATTTTTTCCTTCTCCGATGCTTGTGGTCCGCTGACCGTTCTGGTTCTTGCGGCGGCCATCTTGAATCTCATATCGCGAGATTCTCGGCGGCCGCCTGTAGAGTGGGCTCCGCTCTGCGGCTGGGTTGTTCCAGCTTCGGAGCGGCGTCTTGCTCTTCCCACTACTGTTCTTTGGGGTTTTGTTGCCTTCAATATTAAACGCCTTGTCTTTAATAAGTGACTGTCTAACATAAGTTATCGCTGGGTGAGCCCCATGGTACGTCTGGGGTGAGCCCCCTTGGTGTCCCTTCAAATGCCCTGTCCGTTTCTCAAATAAACTGAACAGATTTGGTGCCAGTTTCCAATTTTTATTTTCCTAAAAAGGGCCATTCTGAGGTTCACAGACTGTTAGACTGGTGGGTGAGCCCCACTTTCCTTAGGGAGGAGAGCTTTGGTCTTCCTCTCATGCAGGTGTTCCTGATGCAGTTTAAATACCATCCACTGGCATATCCTTGTGGGTGAGCCCCACTGTTATCAGGGGTGAGCCCCCTGCTGTTTTCATTGCCATTATAGCTATATCTATATACTACAATATATAAAAAAAAAAAAAAAAAAAAAAAAAAAAAAAACATATATATATATATATTTTACACAGGGGTGAGCCCCCTTTGGTTTTCCTTACCTGAATGCCTTGTCATTCCAATATTCCTGGGAGTGTTGTCTCCTTTTCCTCTGGGTGAGCCCCAGTCTGTACCTGCTAGGGACTCACCTGGTCTGTGAGTCATTTCGGTACTCCCCTGTCCTTACGCTGGGTTTTATCCCTTGTTTTCCAGATTGATTCAATACTTCCGGCTGTCTCTCCCGGCTGCTTCAGTATGAGCACTACTTCTTCTGACTTACAGGCCCTTATTGATGCGGCTGTTGCGGCGTCTGTGGAAAAGGTGCTATCAAGAGTTCTTTCTCCTGAATCCTCTTCGGCTTTCCCGGCAAGGGATGTGGGCCCTTCCCCGTCTAATGACGCTGCAGATGATCGCATGGGGAAACGTGACGGCAAGGGAAAGACGCCGTTGAAGCGTCCCAGGCGTGAGGATTCTTCTGCTCCTGTTCACCTATCTCCTCATTCTTCAGATGATGACGCTTTTTCTCCTAGACCTTTGGCAGTCGTGGATGAATGGTGTGCTGCCTCAGGTTCGGAGGATGAGTTTTGGGATCATGCTCCTGGTTCTTCTTCCTCTGCTTTCGTCAAGGAGACGGTGCTGGATGCGCCTCTGGTTGCCCCGCAGGATGGCTCCTGTCCGGAAGAAGACCGTTTCCTGGATGCACGGGGAGTTCCTCTCTTTGACCCACGCTCCATTCGCCATCCAAGATCTTCAGAGTGGTGCCTGCCTGATCATTTAGCCCGATTCGTCCATTTCTGGCTCCGTCAGTCTTTGGACCGAGAAGTGAGGGGTCGTCTTCGTGCGGAATGCCCTCGGCCAGTTCTTCCAGATAAGGTGGCTGCCACTCCTGATTTTGATCCCACCGTCCTTACGTTTATGACTCGGTCTGGCCGGGACCCGAGGAAGGGCATTGAGAAGGGACTCAAGGCCTCTCAGGATAAGTTGCTGGACATTCTGGGTCCTCTTGCTAAGATTTTGTTCTTTGCTGACCAGGCGCTGGAACATGGCGAATCCTTGGATGCAAATGCCATTAGAGAATGGGCGCAACGGTCTATTTGCCTTTTGGGAAATGCTAACGCATCCCTTTCAGCGGAGAGAAGGAAGGCGGCCCTGCTGAGGATCGACCCAAAGTTGGCAGAGTTGGGTTCCAAAGAATTGGGTCCTTCAGCCAATGGATTACTTTTTGGTCATCAATTTATTGCGGAGCTTAAACGTCATGTGAATTTATTCACCACCCTCAACAAGGCGCAGTCTTCCATGCGTCAAGTGTTCCGCCCTACATCTGCGAGAGGTGTTTTTGGAAGGGCTGGTCGGCAGCGGGGTCGTGCCACCAGCAGGTTCTGGACCTCAGGCCCCCGCTTCACTCCATCTTCACCAGGATTCTTCCCTTTCACTCCCTACCGGGCTAATAACTTCTCCAGAGGGACGGACAGAGCGAGAGCTTACAAAGGCAGAGGCCGGGCCAAGTTTCCAGCAGGTAAGCTTACCGATGGTACATCCTGTTTCAATCTCCCCTCTGCAGTTTACAGCGGGAAAAATCTTTTTTCATTTGCAGGCCTGGCGAGAAATCTCTTCGGACGCTTGGGTCCTGCAGTGCGTTCAAGGCTATGTCATCGAGTTCCAGTCCCCGCCGGTGCAGATGACTCCGCCTCCCGCTTCTCTTTTTTCGACGAGGGATCAGGAACTGATAGACAACGAGATCGCCTCGCTTTTTTCCAAAGGCGCAGTTCAGTTCGCTCCAGACGACACAGGTTTTTTCAGCAACATTTTTCTTGTTCGCAAAAAAACAGGGGATTTTCGGCCGGTCATCAACCTGAAACAGCTCAACGCTTTTGTTGTTTATCGCCATTTCAAGATGGAAGGTATCCATCTTTTGCGCGATCTTTTGCTTCAGGGAGACTGGTTTGCTCGTCTGGATCTCAAAGACGCGTACCTTTCCGTTCCGATTCACCCGAGCTGTCGTCCTTTCCTTCGATTTCGCTGGCAGGGGCGTCCGTGCCAGTTCACATGCCTTCCTTTCGGTCTCAGCTCAGCTCCATGGTGCTTCACGAAGCTTCTGAAGCCGGTGGTGGCTCGCTTGAGGGCTTTGGGAGTGCGTTGTCTCATTTACCTCGACGATATTTTGATCTTCTGCAACGATGCTGTCAGACTTCGATATCAGATGCGCTTCGTGGTGCATTTTCTGGAGTCCTTAGGTTTTGTCATCAACGTGGAGAAATCGGCGTTGGAACCTTCCCAGGTTGTTCAGTTTCTAGGCTTCGAAATAGATTCTGTTCGTTGCCTTCTTCGGCTACCAGTGGCGAAGGTGGCGGCAATCCGGAAGGAGATTCGCCGCGTTTTACGCATGCCGCTAGTTCCTTTGCGTTTGCTGGCTCGTATAGTTGGTCTCCTTTCCTCCTCAATTCAAGCTATCTTTCCGGGACCGCTTCACTATCGGGCAATGCAACGCTTGAAGGCTCATCACCTGCGTGCGGGCAGGTCCTACGATCATTCAGTGGACCTGTCTCCGGAGGTTCGTGCAGAACTTCGTTGGTGGCTCCTTCATATGCAGGCCTGGAACGGCCGGGCAGTTTTTGGGCCTTCTCCAGACTTTGTCGTGGAATCGGACGCCAGCCTTTGGGGTTGGGGCGCCCATTGTTCGGACCTGGCCACGGGAGGTCCGTGGTCAGTGGCGGAAGAAGGTCTCCATATCAATTGCTTGGAATTGATAGCGGGGTCCTTTGCAGTTCGCAGTTTCGCCAAAGACGCCGAGGGATGTTGCATTCTTCTACGCATGGACAATTTCTCCGCAGTGCACTATATAAACAAGCTCGGAGGCGCCAGGTCGCGAGTCCTGACAGAGGCGGCAAAAGATCTTTACAAGTTTTGCTTCAGCCACAACATCTCGCTGCGGGCAGAGTATCTTCCGGGGATTTCCAACTTCACGGCAGATTGGTTCTCCCGACATTGGAGAGACACGAGCGATTGGAAGCTGGATGTATCACTGTTTCATCGTCTGTGTCTCCTCAGGGGTCCTCTACACTTGGATCTGTTTGCTTCCAGGACCAATCGTCAACTCCCGACATACTTCAGTTGGCTGCCGGATCCAGACTCCAGGGCAGTGGATGCGTTCCTTCAGCAGTGGCCGAATCAGGGGGCGTATGCGTTTCCCCCGTTTGCGATGCTGGCGAGAGTCTTACACCAGGTTCGAGTTCAGCAGGTAAGCATTCTTTTGGTTACTCCGTTGTGGCCGAGTCAGCCTTGGTACCCGGACCTGCTGGAGTTATCGTTTCAGGATCCTCTTCTTCTTCCTTTGCATCCTCTTCTCCTCTCAGATCCTCTAGGGAACCCCCATCCTCTCGTCCTTCAGGAGCGGCTACATTTGGTGGCCTGGGCGATTTCAGGGGTGCTTGGGCAGTCGATGGACTATCGCAGGAAGCTAGGAACCTATTGTGGGATTCCTGGGCCCCTGGTACTAGACGGTCTTATATGTCCGCCTGGAATGCCTGGTCTGGCTGGTGTTTGGAGAGGGGTTGCGATCCCTTTACGGCACCTGTTACGGCCATCCTGAATTATTTATCTTTTCGTTTTTCTTCAGGTCTATCGTTTCGTTCGATCAATGTTATTCGTTCAGCTATTTCTGCTGCTCATGTCCCGGTTGCAGGTGGTCCAGTGGGACGCGATCCCTTAGTTTGTAGACTTTTAAGGGGGATTAAGTTATCTAGGCCTCCGGGGCCTCGGTATTCTAGTTTTTGGGACGTCGACGTGGTTCTGCGTTTCCTGCGTAATTGGCCTTCTAATGATTGTTTGTCCCTTAGGCAGATATCCGCTAAACTTACTCTGCTTCTGTGTTTAGTTTCTTTTCGCAGAGTTTCAGATGTCAGGGCTTTTGATGTGGACGGTTTTTCCGTTCTTCCGGAGGGGGTGTCTTTCTCTATTTCTCGTCGTACTAAGTCTGATTCTGTTTCGGTGTTTTACCCTTTCTTCCGGGAGGTTCCTCAGCTTTGTGTGGTGGAGGTTTTACTTCGTTATGTTCAAGTGACGTCTTCGTTACGTTCTTCTACTTCGGGGCAACTTCTCATCTCTTATGTTAGACCTCATAAACCTGTCTCCACTGCTACCTTGGCTCGGTGGATTCGTTGGGTTTTATCCTTAGCGGGGGTTGACTCTAGTTTTGGTGCTCATTCAGTCAGAGGGGCGGCTGCATCTGGGGCGGCAGTAGCTGGGGCATCTCTTGCTGACATTTTACGTTCCGCGGATTGGTCTAGGGAGCACACTTTTCGTCTATTTTATTTTCGGCCTCCTCCTCATGCGTCACAAGTGTTGGTGTCTTAGCGTTAAAATTGCAAAATAGGAAGCCTCCTGTCATGTGGTAAAATTGTAGATTATGTTAGCTTTAGTGTAGTCATAATCTTAATTTTAGTAATGACAGGAGGCGACTATTTTCCCGCCCAACCCTTTCCCGTTTTTCCTTATTTTGGCTTTAAGGGGTGAGTATGGTCGAATTGTTCAGGGAGTTTATTTATTTCACTGATGTTCAATGTTGGGATGTATTGTCGGGACTTGTTTTTCATGCTTGTTTTGATATGCATTTTCTTGATATATAAATGCTGTTTTACTTTATACACTGCAAATTCGGTTCAGTGGTCTTTCACAAATCTCTCTTTTCTTTTCAGTGTGATCTGCTTCCAGTGACGGACGGAGATTCTGGGGGTTAGAAGAACGTTTACAGGAGTGTATTGTTCGTTGTTTCCCTTATATCAGCTTGTTGTTTATGCTGCGAAAGAGGAAGTGGTCTGCATTTACTAGGCTATTTATACTTTCTGTTTCTGTTTTGTGATTGGTTACTGTGCTGCTATGGAGTTTCAGTAAAGAAAGATTATGCAAAATAGTCGCCTCCTGTCATTACTAAAATTAAGATTATGACTACACTAAAGCTAACATAATCTACAATTCACACACTCAATCACTGCCTGAGGAGGTAGTTCTACCGAATACAGTAGATGTCTTTAAAAAGGGCCTGGATACTTTTTTAAAAGAGCAGAACATAGAGGGCTATGTATGTTAGTATTGGGATTAATATTTAGTTAGTGCTTGTTGATTCTAGGAGAAATATAATTGCCATTTGGAATCAAGAAGGAATCCCCCCCATACAAAGTAGAATTTTAAACTGCTGTATTGGGGGGGGGATTGCCTTCTTTTGGATCAACGATGAAACAGGAATAGGAAAAGGGTTGAACCTGATGGGGGCAAGTCTTTTTTCAACCTAAACTACTATGTAACTATGTAATCCTGAAGACTCAGTTTACAACTAGTTTTGTGAACTTATTTATAGGTTATTTTGAACATTTTACATTTGGGGCAGAATTCACTTGGAGCAAACCTGGTCCTTCCTAGGCAGTTTATAGATTAGATTATTTTTGTTTGCTGGGGTCACTTCTAGATTTACAGACTACCTGAATGCCAATATTTTAGAAGTTACAGTATTGTACCCAAGTCCAACAGTAGGCCATGGAGTTAAAGCAGCTCTAATTAATCATCATAGTATTTGGACTCTGAAGAGTGTTATTTCAATTCTGTCAGAGTTGTAGTTCAAGAGTAATTCAATGACAAAGTATGCCCTCCTGCCCCTTTTACTGATGTAACACTGCTCAGCCAGATCAGAAGAGAAGTGCCCAGGTAGACTGCAGAGAGGGTCAATCTTCAATTAAGATAAGGGAAAAACCTGAAAAACTTGTCAAGGGGGGCAGGGATTTCATTGTTCTCATAGGAAGAAGATTGTCCCCTTCTGTTATCTGTCTGGTCTATGGACTGCATTCCACATCTGAGAAGAGATGGCTTACACTAGGTAAAAGGGGCAGGAGGGGAAACTTTGCTTGTGAATATCTCCCAAACCATAAAGGTTTGAGAGATAAGACTTATATTGTTCTTCATGTTTTTTAGTGCCTACAAAATAAAATAAAGATAAAACGAATTATTACTATCCCTTTAACCATGTTATAGCAAATGTTTTTTTGGACAGGAACTATCTTACGGATCTGGTTGATGGTACTCAAGAGAGAACTAGGACTCTGAAGCATTTGTTGTTGTTGAAATAAAAGAAACAAGATAAGGATGTAAACTAATTTGGGGAAGTTGCTTTTATTACACAGTTTAGCGGCTTACATTATCAGATCAGGAATATTTTTGAGACACACCGACCACTATTATCATTTGAGACTTTACTTAAAAAGGTTATCAAGAGAAAATTTAAAATCATTTTCAGATGAGCCTAGTCTGTCAAAAATATTATTGATTCTACTAGACCAAGGGCTTCCTAGGAACAACCAAACATTCCTCACCACTAAGGAGAGTTATAAATGTGATGTAAACGGATGTTTAACTTGCAAATAGATTACCCAGTTGTAAAACTGTCAAATTAACTCTTACTAGGGAAGAATTCCTGCTAATGAGTCATATGGATTTTGGCTTCACATTCTTAATTACTTGACCAATGCTTTCCATATCATTCAAACCCTTCATTGTAGGTTTGACAGACACAGAAGGAAAGCTGAACAGGGTTTCCTCCATAATAGGTGTCTTGCCATTGTTTAATCCATCACAACAAGGATCCCATTAGAGTTTGTAATTCCATCTCCATGATAATCAAGTGTTTCTCATAAACAAATGGGAGGCTTACTGGATGATCAGGCTGTACACCAAGTCTAAATAGGGCACACTGAATTGGTCCAGTGGTTTGTAACATTTGTTTGTTGTTGTGTTTTTTTTTTTTTTTTTTTTTTTTTTTTTTTTTTGGGGGGGGGGGGTTTGTATATAGCACACATATTCTCAAATAGTCATACAAGGTTTTTGTTTTCGGGGGGGGGGGGTTAGCACTTCACATTCATATTTATAGGTTAAAACAAATTACGTTCAAAGACTTCAAAACACTATTTAAAAAAACTGTAGTCCACATTTATCCATGTCAGGATCACTGTATTCATACTGGTGTTATCAAAACATTTTAGATTTATTGAAGTATTATACATTCATACACAAGGGGGGTGTTGGTTATGCAGTTTATTGAAAATATTGATATGCTTTATATTAAAGGAGTCCAACCAGAATGTATTTATTGGATCATTACCCCTACTTATGTACGGGGGACTTGAGGGTATAGGTTAGTTTTATTATAACCCGTCGGCCTTGGCGGTGTGCTCAATGAACGGGGGGGTGCTCCTGTAGTACCATTTCAGAGACAAGAGGTGGGTCTTTGTAGACCACAACACGTGTGTGTTAGCCAGTGGTGCTCCAGGTGAGTTTGAGGTGGTGGGTACATAGCTCTTCAGATACAGAAATTTTACATTTAATACATGCCAGTGTTTTCCTGGGGCTAGGTGTCTATGTATTATTTACTTACTTGCATACTACTGTTATTAACCCTTTACAACATGTTGGATACCTCTCTGGCACTCAGAGGGTTAAAGCCTGAATTGTGTTTACACACTCATATCACAGAGAGCACCAGGCTGCAGTAAATATATTTACTTATAGGGATTAGGGTATAGTAGTTATCACGTGAGTATGAGAAAATGCCCACACACATTCACAGTTGTCTAACCCTTTGCATGCCAGAGATGTATCCAATGCACTGAGCTGCAATGCTTTGGATATCTCTCTGGCACTCAAAAGGTTTAATGAAAAGCCCTTATGAAATGGCTATTTAACCCTTTCAGTGCCAGAAGTCTAGTAATGTGTTGATTTAATTGTTTTAACCCTTTTTTATCGTTTTAATATTTATATTTTTAGCAAGTCACTGGCTGTAGGAACTCTCTCTTTTGGGGTGGATCCGGAATCGGTGGCGCCAAGACAGGCGCAGAAAATCCCACTGTACGTAGGTACTCACTGAACACACGTAAGTATCATTTCAGTTGGTCTGTGAGCCACAGAGTAGAGACCTAGCACACATATTGGGTCCGGTATAAAAATAAACGTTATTCAGTTTGTGCTAAATGTGTAACATGTCAGTAAAAAAAAGAAATCAAAGGCCAAACTCTTCTAAGGATTTCAACCAGGCTACTCATACCTGTCCCCAGTTCCTTTCCATATCCCCAACAGTTCAATTTTTACGATATTGTCAATGAAACAAAAGTGAAGAGCAGAATATTTTGAATGATTGAACCAGTGATTGATTCATCAGTGTAAATGAGACAAGATCCTGAAAGCCTGCATAATGGGGAGGCCTAAGGACAGGTAAACAATTTCCCTTCTATGGGCAAATTTCAGTACCTGTAGCTCTGCTCCATTTGATCAAATCAAGCAAAATTAACTACAATCTTGTTACACCTCCATCTTCTAATATTGTAACAGAATTTCTGTTTCTATAATGCGATCTCAGCTCTGCTGATGAGCCTCCGCCGGTCCCAGGACAGGATTCCCCTGCAGTCAGCTAGAACACTGACGTCAGGGGAGAGGGAACTTTGAAAGTGGAAGTGTATGGTTTGAGAGAGGTCACAGGGCTACTGGGTAGATTAAAGTTTACTTAAAGTATTACTATCCCTTTAATACATCATATAGATGACTGAAAGCTTTTTCCAAATCAGTTCTTGTAGGTGTGAGTGTTCCGTGCGCCAAGTACTTCCATGTTTTGTTCCAGCCTGATACCAGCTGAGACCCCCACAACAGCTGATAAGAGCTGTTTTGGGGCTATCCTTGCAGCACCAGGCTGCTTACCCAGTCACCACCCATAGGAACAGGCTTATTAAAATATTATAATTCCCTTTTAAGGATCAGATGGTTTGTCATCATTATGTACCAAGTTTCTACCAAAAGTTTGTGGGGTCATGCTACCTTAACCGCTTGTCTGCTAGAGAGAACTCCAACATACTGTTTCACAATGGGTTGGCGTCTTCTCAAGCAGCTAAGCAGTTTCGCCCTTTCACACAAGCGACATGAACTCAAGAGTGCTGCTTTGGATATGTCCCCTGGCTGAAAGGCAACATGCTGGTTTATGGTGCTCTCCACATAGGTTACCATCTCTCAGTGGGATCGGATCACAGCACAGCACACTGCATGTTTACTGCGTTCCCTCAGACACACAGTAAGGAAGGTCTGCACAGGGCAGCAGGCCTTCCACACTAGAAGCACTGGGAGGATAATATCCTCACTGCAACCTCCAGTGAATAAATCACCCACCAGCTATCAGACAAGCACGCCCACCTGTGTTGTACATTAGACACTTTTCCCCTACATTCCTGACAGTGGTGGAACACAAGAGAGAGGCGAGTGCAGATACAATGAGATAGAAATGACACAGTGAGCTGCAATAGTTCTGACACCAGTGGTAAAGATGCCTAAAAGGCAAATAAAGATTTAATTTGTTAGTTAAACCTACTTTAACTCTGTCATAATTTACCAGCTTATCACTGATTAACTGATTTACTGGTTAACGTAGGTTCATCCCTAATACAAAAGGAAGGGGTCATCACAGGGAGGCTACCTCAACTGAGAAACAAGTTACTTATTTTCTTTTAGGAGACAAGGGCTTGTTTTGGATAAATCAGGAAGCTCATCTTTCTTTTTTATTCATGTTTCTTTTATGCAGTGGTACCCATAACATTTTTTCACACAATGCCCCATTTTTTGTTTTCACTGAAAGTGATACCCCCTTTTTCATTGAAATTGACTGAACGCTTGGCACATGTATATTACGCATTTATTTTTTTGGCTCCCTGAGAAATGTACACCTACAGCAAGCATAAGCGAGGAAGACTATGCTGAGCACATCTGTTGTCTGAACCATCTTTTCCCAAACTTCTAACCACAATCACTTTTTATTAGTATTGATACGGTTAGTTTACATAGCAATGCAGATGTAAATCCTTGAACCCAAACCCCCCCATCCCATAAAAGCCTCACATTGCACCGCTCTAGGAGAGGCATTCCAAACAGTTTGGGAACCACCAGCCTAATGATTACTGAACAAACTAGTAATAAGAAAGAGTAAACAAACTAAATTTAGTTATCACCATAACTGTCCCTCTCAACTGCTACACAATTCCTTTTATTAAATCCAAAGAACGCACGTGCACGCCTTATAAATAACTAGTATTGAAGGCCCATGTACACGGGCCAAAGTGCCAGCCAGCGACCTCAGCTGCTGCCCCAGAGACGGGGGCAGTGGGCCGTTCAGCAGTGCCTCTAACTGGAAGCCAACGCGTTTGTGCAGTCTCTACTGCGCTTGACTGCATCGTTCGGGCAGTCTACTGCGCATGTGTGATTACCCACACAGGGAGCAACGCATTCTAGCACTTTGTTATTTAGATAGTGAATGGCAAAAATCTAATTATTCTTTATATATATTTTAATAATGCTCTGTACCTTCGGCAATGTTCTTATCAGTGTAGTTTTTTTATGTAATTATATTTTAAAGTTTCCCCCTCCCACCCAGGGTCACTATTCATTCTTCAGATCAGAAAGCCGGTCCGTACAGATAGCGACGTGGCACAATCATATATCAGCATAAGGAAAACCCTGCTCCTTCGTCAAGGGGAGGGGCTTTCCTTACACTGACAGACACGATATTGTCCCTCATTGCAATCTGTTTAGTCAAGTGACCGGATTTCAGATCTGAGGGAAGAAGAGTGACATCCGTAAAAGGGGCAGGAGGGGAAACTTTAAAATATAGAATTACAAAAAACTACACTGATAATGCTCTGTACCTTCGGCAATGTCCTTATTAAAAAGTATAAGGAATAATCAGATCTTCTTTACTTGAATTCTAATTTATGACTCACACACTTTAATACAGAACACTTACAAAATAATGTTTTAATAATTCCCCTCCCTACCATTTTTTTTATAACACCAGCCACTGTTCAGAATTGTACTGGTAATGTTGGGTTTGAAGTGTCAGTAAGTGTGACGTTCTCAGACCCCACAGAGCCAGCTGATGATCAAAACCTGAGTTTGAACCTTGTTCACCCAACTTCAACAGACACAGCAGGATTGGTCCTCTGAGCTACCAGAACATTTTAGCAGCAGTCAGAGACACATATAGAGGAGATGCCCTAAGGGGAGATGTTATACCAATATGTGGTGAGCACATTGCCTTGGAAATGGACCCACATCGCCATATGCACTAAGAAGTAAGTATGCATGGGGAGGAGGGGATTTCCTCATCAGCATGGAGGGTTGTTGAACAGGTGGAGATGTGGAAGAGATGTCCTCCCTTACACATCGCCCACTGGGGAGAAGAGAGGATGTTCACAGCCTTCAGAACCACAAACAGCATCTCTCCCTAACCCTTTCAGTTCCAGAGGGATGTGCATTGCATACCCATCTGACACAGAAAGTGGTAAAAATAGTTGTAAGAGAGTTGTGCTTAACCTGTTGAGGACCAGAGGAATGTGCAACAAATTCAGTGACAAGTACAGCAGATGCTTTGGCAAGCTGCACCGCTGCCATCTCCTCTCATCTGCTCACCACACCAGACACTGTTTAAGGGGTGTAAGAGGCGGGGGTCTCGTACATGTAGGTGCAAGTGAACTATATCACGTTCAAATGTTATTCACTTAGCCATAAGTCTCCAGTACATGTGTTTGGTCTGACATGTTCTTTTCTGCTATTCTTGTCACTGAAGCCTTATCAGACAGGAGTTCAAGTATGAGAGAGCTCTTCCATAGCAGTAAGCTTATACAATGCATGTTAACCCCTGAAGGACCAGAGCATTGCGCAAGTATTGAACATCCCTCTGGTACTAAAGGGGTTAAGCACAACTACCTTACTACAACTTTTTTCCCCCTTTCAGTGCCACAGAGGTATGCAATGCACACCCCTATGACACAGAGTTAAAGGAGGACAGCTACAGTGTCTGCTCTCCACAGCAGACACAGCAAACTGTTCTCTGGTTGAGCTATAGGAAGATTCTCACATTGCCAATCTCAGGTAGGTGATGATGGAAACTGTGACCTTGACAGCAGAGGCAGTCATCGGACTTAGCGTGTGTGGCTATGTGCCACATTAACATATAAAACACCCACATGAATAGGAGAATGGCCCATTGACCTTAAATTCCCATATGCAAATAAGCCATTGTGGAACAAAACAGTAAACCTGTCGAAGGCATGACAAATTCATGGTGAATTTGCAGGGTTATGATGGAGAAGACACTGTAGTGCCATCAACACCACTTTGCCACCCTGGTCCCTTAAAGCCCATGTATCACCCCTATATAAGTTAGCCTGAATAGTTAGGTTATATATAGAATATGAGTAAAAGTTTAATTTTTTTTTTTTAAGCTTCTGTTGGTCTAAATTGAAGTTACAAACTCTACCCTGCACCTACTTCCAGATAGACTGCAGTTACCTGCTCTGTGCCGCAGTCTGTCACTCTGCCTCTGCTCTCCTCCCTCTATCCAGCCTCCTCCAATGAAGGAGGCTTTCTGTCTGTAAGCTGGAGCAATCTCATTGGCTAGATACTGATCTCTGCCAATGACAAAGTCTGTCCAGAAGTAGGTGCAGGGCAGCGTTTTTAACTTCAATTTAGACCAACAGAAGCTTTTATTAAAAAAAAAAAAAAAAAAAAAAAAAAAAAATTAATAAACTTTTACTCATTTTCGACATATAACCTAACTATTCAGGCTAACTTATATAGGGGTGATACATCCTCTTTAAGGGCGAGGTTTTACTTATTGTGTAAATTTGGCGTTTACAGTTCCTTTAACTTTTTCGCTCTAACTTTTTCCCAGAGTAAAATTATCCAATCTACACACATCGCAAATATAATGAGATGAATATGGATATTCCCTGAATATGCAAATAACTTGTACAAAACTTTAAGTAATTATTACATACACACAAGAAACCATTATGCCTGATTGCAATCAGCTGGCAAAGCAACAGGAATGACAATATTGTCGGTCATAGTTGAGGAAATGGTCCAGTCACCTCTACTAGGCTCGCACTGCGCATTTATGATGCGCGAGAATAAGAAACCAATTTTGAGGACAGATAGATTAACCTCTTGAGGAACAGAGAAGTGTTCGTGTTGCTCAGCAATGCGCTGTGAACCCCTCTAATCTCCAAAGGATTAAAATAAGCGAACAAGTTGTGTCACTTGTGATATTATCTTGCAGAAACATTTACATGCCAAGCACACATTGGTATTTTGTACAGCCTTCTTTTTTAACTCTTTGAGTGCCAGAGGGGTACGCAATGTGTTGCGTACCACTCTGGCACTCAAAGGGTTAAACTGTGCTACCGTGATGAACAACCAGAGGCCCTCCAGATGTTCCGAACTACAACTGTAGCCCTGAATAGCTGAAGTGCCTCAGGGTTCCCAACCTTGCCTGAAACAAAAACATTGCTACTTACTGGGGGCATTGCCGACCTGCATGCTGTGGCTTCGGCAGGGGTAGAAAACCCCAGTACCCAAGACTACTAAAATGTCACTGCTGGCTCCAAAATGTCTGACAAATTATATATATATATATTTTGGTAACCCCTGGGCTGCAGCACAGATTTTGACACAGATAAGCGGACTGCTGTGTTGTTCATTGCAAAGATCCAATCAAAGAAAATGCATGTGAGCTTCAGTCATTCATGTTTGGCTGACACCCATGGGGCCAATTATTAGACAAGCCACTGCAGTGACCTTAATGATAGGATCCCTGAGGCAGGGAAGACACAGAAAGAGGCTGAACAGCAAGAACAAAGTGTTGCCGTTTAATCTCGATGGGCTGTGTGCACAACAGCATGGGCCATCTGCATCAGGCCTGTAAACCCAACACAGAGGGTCTATGGAGGCGTCGCTTGCAACATGCGAAGTATGTGGTGACAACTAGCGGAGACAGTTTTTGATCCCCACTCCCCCAAAAAAAAATAAATAAATAAAAAAAATAAGATGACTGTGTGTCCCCCTAAGCCTGTTCACATAAGATAACTGGTTTATAACATTTCCCTCTAAACCTCGGAGTGTCATAGGGGTGTCCAAAGCATTGTGGACAAGTTCCACACTCCCCTAGCACTTTTAGGGTTAATGATAGCATGATCACAAAATATTGCAATACTGAAAGACATATTTGTAAACATTCCATAACTTCACAGAATGCAAGAGATGTGTGAGTGACCGCTGTTGTGTTAAAAGACACCCAAAATAAAACATCTACGGGAATTTGGGAAATATTTACTTGTTCTGTACTACTTTCGCTTCTTGAATAATGCCCAGTGTTGGAGAACCCTGTAGATATTTTCCAGTCCTGTGTTTTTCTTTGAATGTTACAGAATGTTTTTCTATACAAATTAAAAACTTACATTTTTTTTGCTTTAGTGTTACGTTAAAGTGGACCTGTTGTACAGGGAATTAAAATGTGCCTGTATGCTGTACTAGCCATTTTCCTTTAAAGGGAAAGTAATGTTTCAAAACAAATGCAGCTGCAATTATTCTTTATAGTATCTGGGCCATGGAGAGCGGTATTATCACTCTCTACGATGTGTAGTTCCAGAGTAATTGAATTATAAGGTGTCCGTCCCCCTCCTGTCCCTTTTACCTTCGTGGAAGCCGCCTCCCCTCACATGTGGAATCTGGTCACCTGAACAGACGAGTCACAGCAAGGGACAATCTTCTTACTGTGAACATAAGGAAAACCCTGCCCCCCTTGTAGCAGAAGGGCAGGTTTTCCTTATGCTAAGAGAAGATTGTATCTTGCTGCGATCCATCTGGATGGTCTTGCTGTGCAGCTTTACACAGGTAAAAGGGGCGGGAGGGGGGACACTTTATAATTCAATTATTCTGGAAATAAATATCGTAGAGAATGATCACACTCTACATGGTCCAAAAACTATAAAAAGAATAATCAGAGTTGCATTTATTCTTAAACATTACACTCTCTTTAACCCTTTAAGTGCCAGAGAGGTATCCATCACATTGCAATACATTGGATACCTATCTAGCATTCAGAGGGTTAACACAAATAGTTTTTGAGACATTAACTATGATGTTTTGATAGCACAGTAACACTTTGTGCTAATTTACTGCACAGTATAAGAATACCTAGCTATATAATTAGAAATGACCCCAGTGTACCCCAGTGTGGGCTCTGCCTACATGTATTCACAGTGTAGTGTGTAGTAATATTAGCTCAACACAAACTAAATGGCATAAAGAGCCACACTGAGCTACTAATATATAACAGGTAATTTCTCAAAAAAGTATATATAATGTCTAGGTCAACATACAGACAGTATTAAAGGGATAGCAATGTTTCACAAAAAACAGCAGCTTCAATTAATGTTCATAGTATTTGGGTCATGGAGAATGTAATTTCAATACTGCCTGAGTTGTAGTTCAAGAGTAATTGAATGATAAAGTATCTCCCTCCCTCCCCTTTTACCTAGTGTTAGTGGTCTTGAGACCAGATAGCTCACAGCAAGGGACAATCTTCTTACTGTAAGAACAATGAAAACCATGTCCCCCTTGACAAGTTTATCAGATTTTTCCCTTATGCTAATTGAAGATTGTCCCTCTCTGCAATCCATCCGAACAGTTTTGCTGCCCTGAGATGAGCAGTGTTACATCAGTAAAAGGGGCGGGAGGGGGATACTTTATCATTCAATTACTCTTGAACTACAACTCTGACAGTATTGAAATAGCACTCTCCTTGGCCCAAATGCTATGAAGATTACCTCTCTGCACTCAGAGGCTTAAAATTAACTAAACCTCTCTTTATAGCGACAGTCCCACTTTAAAAGCCCAGCCTGTTGGTAGTTGGTGAAAACCTGTGATAGTTATTAGTGTGGCTAACCTACAGTAAACATGACCCAGCATTAACTGAAGTGGCTCAACCTTTCTTTTTTTCTTTCCACCTCAGTTACTCAGAATGAAACTTACCTCTGGAATGTGGGTAAACACAAAGTCACACCGCTCAAAGGAACACACAAATTTACTACTAGCCAGGGATACTGTGGTTGGCCTCAGAGGCACATCAAGAGTTTCATGCCATTTATAAATGCGCACTGAAGGGGAACAGCAAAGTGATTGGTGATATTTTCAAAATAAAGCTGTGATTTTATTTATTTATTTATTTTTTTATTACTTTGCTCAAGAGCCCCTTGGGTGCCACAGGAGTCTCCAAACATAACAAATGAAATGCAAACACCAGTAGAAAATATCTCAATAGCCCAGTATTTGTGCTTTCGGAATTTCTCGAAGATCCACATATTTAACCCCTTAATGACCCTTGATGGTCCTGGTACGTCATGGGTAGATTTGCTTTAAAGACCCATGACGTGCCAGGACTGTCATGGAATTCAGGGTTCTGGAAACCGTTCATGGAGCCCTGAAACGGAATTGCAAAAAAAAGGGTCCGTGGTCCTTAAGTGACAGCCGCATGCATGATTGGCCGTCCTTAAGGGGTTAACCTCTGATGACCAGACCTCACCTTTAACACGGGCCTATTTCAGGACTGCACTGAAATCAAAGCAGCCCTGCAATATGCATTTTTCATGTGTGTCCCCGGTTAAAGGTGAGGTCTGGTCACCCTAACCGATGTGTTGCACACCCCTCTGGTCTTCAAAGCTTTAATATAGAATAGAAAATAACCAGAGTTAAAGGGATCGGACAGGCACAAAGACATGAGATGAATGTCATTTTGCACACAAGAAAGCCACCTCTAAGGAAGTTACACTTATCAGCCCTTATACTCCTCTCTTTCATATTGTGTTCCTGAGGGGATGACTTACAAGAAAAATCACATAGGACGTTACTTGTAACCGTAAAGGAGGAGCAATTCTGAGGTAAAACAGCTGCCCCATAGGGGACATGTAAATATCCCTTTTTCAATGCGTTGTGTACCCCTCTGGCACTAAAAGGGTTAAATCAACAGGAATTTATAACCCTTGATTGCTAGTCATCCAAGAAGTTAAAAGCCCCATTTAAAGGGATAGTAATGTTTCATAATAAAAGCAGCTCTAATTAATCATCATAGTATTTGGACTTTGGAGAGTTATTTCAATTCTGTCAGAGTTGTAGTTCAGGAGTAATTCAATGACAAAGTATCCCCCCTCCTGCCCCTTTTACTGATGTAACACTGCTCAGCCAGATCAGAAGAGAAGTGCCCAGGTAGACTGCAGAGAGGGACAATCTTCAATTAAGATAAGGGAAAAAGCTGAAAAGCTTGTCAAGGGGGGGCAGGGCTTTCATTGTTCTCATAGGAAGAATATTGTCCCCTTCTGTTATCTGTCTGGTCTATGGACTGCATTCCACATCTGAGAAGAGATGGCTTACACTAGGTAAAAGGGGCAGGAGGGGAAACTTTGCTTGTGAATATCTCTTAAACCATAAAGGTTTGAGAGATAAGACTAATATCATTCTTCATGTTTTTTTAATGCCTACAAAATAAAATAAAGTTAAAACGAAGTATTACTATCCCTTTAAAGGGATAGTAATGTTTCATAATAAAAGCAGCTCTAATTAATCATCATAGTATTTGGACTTTGGAGAGTGTTCTTTCAATTCTGTCAGAGTTGTAGTTCCAGAGTAATTCAATGACAAAGTGACCCCCTCCCGCCCCTTTTACTGATGTCACACTGTTCAGCTAGAGCAGAAGGGAGGTGCCCAGGTAGACTGCAGAGAGGGACAATCTTCAATTAAGGTAAGGGAAAAACCTGAAAAGCTTTTCAAGGGGGGCAGGGCTTTCATTGTTTTCATAGGAATAAGAGTGTCCCCTTCTGTTATTTGTTTGGTCTATAGACTGCATTCCACATCTGAGAAGAGATGGCTTACACTAGGTAAAAGGGGCGGGAGGGGAATTACTATCCCTTTAAATCAGTGGTAGTTATGGTAATTATTTATGCCCAGTTATGTAGTTGGTTTACCCCAGAATGTCTCTATTTTGCTTATATGAGGCACACAGAACCTCACAATCCCATTTTTCTTTATGTCTTTACTACCTCCTGCTGGGTCATACTGGGAAAGTGTCACACAAAACAGCTTCTGGTCACCTTCTTGATGTCACTGAACCACCAATGTAACATGTAACTTCCTAGAAATTCTCCAGACTCAACATCTCAACCACAGAGTCACACTTTGATTCAGCCATAAAATATTATTAAAAATATATTCAACTTACATTTTGCTTGTCATAACAAGAACTACAGGGGATGCAGGCTAACTAGCTTCACTTGCATGTTTATGTGTGAAATACATAAGACTTTTAAATAAATGTTTTATACCTTAAACCAGAGCCGCTAAAACATGTCATGGCAACAGTGCCTAGATGCATGATTTCAGCAACCTCCTCTATTAACTCAGGCAGATCCTTCAGAATGATTGAATCACCGATTGACTCAGCTGTGTTCATATGAGGAGATCTTGAAAACCCGCACTGCTGGAGAGACCCTGTTAACATGTTCAACCCCTCAGCATCTTGTGATGTGCCAGGCCGTTAAGTACCTGTGATGGTCCCGACAAATCATGGAATTCTGGGAAAGCAGCGCGACTGCACACACCGCTCTTTGCTGTCCCAGAATTCATCGCCATGAAAAAAACATGCCGCGGTCCTTAAAGGGATAGTATTGTTATGTATTGCAAGAGAAAGCAAGACTAATCCAGAAAAAGGTTTTCAAATATATAAATAGCAAAAAAAAAAAAAAACTTAAGAGGGAGTGCTTTGGACCTTTCAAAAATTAGATGGGTGAGTTGATTAATGAGGATAAGGAAAAGGCCAATGTTTTAAACACTTTCTTTGCATCGGTATATACAAGGGAGCAAGGAATGGTAGAAGAGCCCCAACAAGCAACAAATAAAATAATACAATTATCAGATATTGGGTTAACTCAAGAAGATTTCATCGGCATACTGAGCAAAATTAAGACTGACAAAGCACCGGGTCCTGATGGTATACATCCAAGGGTTCTTCAGGAACTTAGTGCAGTGTTAGCAAAACCCCTATATTTACTCTTTAAAGATTCTATCACCACTGCCTCAGTGCCACAGAACTAGCAAAGAGCCAAAGTAGTTTCTCTATCTAAGAAGGGAACTAAAACAGAACCTGGGAATTATAGACCTGTGAGTTTGACATCTGTAGTGGGAAAACTACTAAAAGGGATAATAATGGACTATAGTCAGGATTACAACACAAAAAATAGGATTAGTATGAATCAACATGTTTTTATGAAGAATAGATCATGCCAAACTAATCTTTTCAGCTTTTATGAGGAAGTAAGCAGCAACCTTGATAATGGCAAGGCAGTAGATGTAGTATATCTAGACTTTGCAAAGGCATTTGATACAGTGCCACACAGAAGGCTGGTATATAAAATAAGGAAATTGGGCCTAGGAGATAACCTTTGCAATTGTATACAAAACTGGTTGAAGGATAGAGAACAGTGTGTGGCTGTAAATGGACAATCCTCCAATCCAGTTAAAGTGGAGAGTGGAGTACCTCAGGGTTCAGTATTAGGTCCTGGAAATAGGTATAGAAAGCAAAATATCAATATTTGCAGATGCCACTAAATTATGCATGGTAATTAATTCAGAACAGGATATTTGCTCTCTACAGAGGGATTTACATCCAATGTCAGATTGGGCAAAAAATGGAATATGAAGTTTAATGTGGAGAAGTGTAGTCATGCATTTGGGCGGAAATAATTCCAAGGCGACTTATGAACTTAATGGAATCATTTTAGCGGACTCCTTGCTAGAGAAAGACCTGGGTATCCTTGTCAACTACAAACTTGGAAACAGTGACCAGTGTCAAACAGCAGTAGCAAAGCCAAACAAAATCCTGTCTTGCATAAAAAGAGGTATTAAAGCAAGAGTGGATAACATTATTTTGCCATTGTACAAATCATTGGTAAGACATCACCTTGAGTATGCATTGCAGTTTTGGGCACCAGTTCTGAAAAACGATATACTAGAACTAGAGGGGGTACAGCGAAGAGCAACAAAATTAATCAAGGGAATGGAGGACTTGACATATGAGGAACGACTAGACAAACTTGGTTTATTTACTCTAGAGAAAAGACGACCAAGAGGAGACCTTATCACATTGTAGACGTATATGAGAAGTCAATACAAGGATCTCTGCGGTGAGCTATTTATTCCAAGGCCTGATCAGGTGACCAGGAGACACCCCTTGAGGTTAGATGAAAGGAGGTTTAGACTTCAGCAGAGGAAGGGGTTTTTCCAGTTAGGTCTGTTTAATTGTGGAATTCCTTGCCCAAGGAGGTGGTTATGGCAGATACAATGGATACGTTTAAGAGAAGAGAAGATACATTTCTTTCAAAAGGGAACATACAGAGTTATATACTGTTTATTAGTAGGCAGATCAGGAAGGTCTGATAAAGACTAACTTATTTGGTAGCAGGAAAGCTACAAAATTCTCAATCACAGGGGTATGAGGTGAAGGTTGAACTTGATGGACTTTTGTCTTTATTCAACCTAATTTACTATGTTACTATGTTACTTTTGTAGGCATTCAAAAATAAAACGTAATGTTCCCAGTCCCATCTCTCAAACCTTTATGGTTTGAGAGATATTCAGGACCAAAGTTCCCCCCTCCCTCCCCTTTCCCTGATGTCAGCGCTCTAGCTGACTGCAGGGAATCCGGTCCCAGGACCGCCTCCACTTGTCCAGGGACCAGATTCTCCTGCAGTCAGCTAGAGTGCTGATGTCACGGAAAGGGGGTGGGGACTTAATTCAAAATAACCTACATATTGTAAGCTACTTCAAAATCGACAAAATTATTTATTTATTTTTTTTTTAGGAGAGAGGTATGTCCTGATGTGGCAGAGGCTGTGTTCCTGCGCAATGCCTACATCTACATATTCACAGCAGCACTATAATCCAAGCAATACTAATAGGTGCTAGAATGTACCGGTCGCTATATGACTACTTGTTTCAGAATTTGCTTAAGGGCGTTCTCCTCACTTTGCTCACAATGCTATTATGATGGAGAAGCTTAATTACCCTGATTCCATCCATCAACATACAACACCAGTGACCCTGTACCCTCACTTGCTCCAGAATTGCCCTGCTATGACCTTAATCACAGAGCCCACTGAGACATGGGGTGGCCCCTGGAAAATGTGATAGGGCCAATCTGCTGAACAGGCCACAAACAGGTGAGGGTTTGTTTCTATAGATTATACACATTACTGTTGTGTGAAAGAGCACAAAGTATATTAGAAACATTTTTTCTTTAAAGAGGAACTACCATGTACATATAATTGACGCCCAATTATGTGTTAGTATACTGGTAACCATGTAAGTAGTGTCATAACGTTTGTTAAGTGCCAGCATTATTAGCAATCAGAACTTTGTATGGGACTTGCATCAAGACGACCGCACAGACATCTTGGCGAACTGGGATCTATGTGTCTGCGCTCTCTGTCTGTGTCTCATCACTGATAGGTTATTTGACAAAAGGGAGGAGCTGCATTGTACCATAGTGTACAGACAGGAACAGACAGCGCAGGTGTACAGATACCACTTTGCCAAGATGTCTGTGTTGTCGTCGTAAGGCAAGTCCCATACGAAGTTCTGATTGCTAATAATGCCAGCACTTAAAAGTTATGACACTATTTCCATGATTACCAGTATACTAACAATTAATTGGGGGTCAATTATATGTACATGATAATTCTGCTTTAATATAGGTGATTGTGGACTGAGAACCGTGTCCACAGAATCTATAGAAAATAAAACTCTTTGAGTCCATTTTAACCCTTTGATGACCAGAGTGATATGCAATGCAATGCTAAGCTTCATTTGTACTGTACAACACTCCCTTTTGAGTGACAGAGAGGTATCCAACAAACTGTGTTGCAATGAATTGGATACCTCTCTGTCACTCAAAAGGTTACAGGGTTAAAAAGGGCAATTATGAAATCTTACTGAGCCAGCACAGAGGAGCAGACTTTGTAAAGAGACCATGATTGTTATGTGCAGCTCCAAAACGGCTCAGATCAGCCATTTAATCCTTTGAATGCCAGAGGGGTACACAACGCAGAGCAATGCGTTGTGTACCCCTCTTGCACTCAAAGGGTTTAGAGGTCAGAAAAGAGAACTCCTCGGTTGGCATTGGGACTGAATACAACCCACAAGTCTGTGACTAACAGCTCACAGCCACGGACTTTGTTGAGTAAAGATCCCCAATTATGTACATTGGACTATAACTTTCACCAGCATAATTCACTCTTTGACCCCGACAACAGCTGGAAGGCTTTAACTCTACTCCCGAGTAGTTGCAGTGACTTTAACCCTTTGAATACCAGAGGGGTACCCAATACATTGCAAAAAAAATGCATTGGGTACCTTTCTGGTGCTCAAAGAGTTAAAGGGATAGTAATACTTTGTTTTATCTTTATTTTATTTTGTAGGCATTAAAAAAACATTAAGAACGATATAAGACTTATCTCTCAAACCTTTATGGTTTAAGAGATATTCACAAGCAAAGTATCCCCCCCGTTCAGCCAGTCAGAAGGGAGGTGCCCAAGTAGATTGCAGAGGGACAATCTTCAATTAAGATAAGGGAAAAAGCTGAAAAACTTGTCAAGGGGGGGAAGGGCTTTCATTGTTTTCATACAAAGAAGATTGTCCCCTGCTGTTATCTGTCTGGTCTTACAACCAGATTCACATCTGAGAAGAGATGGCTTACACTAGGTAAAAGGGGCGGGAGGGGAAACTTTGCTTGTGAATATCTCTCAAACCATAAAGGTTTGAGAGATAAGACTTATATCGTTCTTCATGGTTTTTTAATGCCTACAAAATAAAATAAAGATACAACGAAGTATTACTCTCCCTTTAAGCTGCACAAATACACTGTAAAAACCATTGCGGTCCCTGGCTATATCTCGTTCTGATCCTTCAGGGCTCACAATGCAGTCCCAGCTTCATGTCAAGTCTGCTCGCAGGATAAGAGACCAGCCACAAGGGCAAATGCCAAGTTATAGTTGGTGCCTTGAATCATTTAAGTGCCAAAGGTGTGTGCAACACAATGCTTTGCATTCCCCTCTGACACACAAAAAAGGTTAACAAATAGGTACACATCAACAGCGATTTAAAGAGATAGTAAAGTCATAATATAAACATACATGAGATTGTTCAATGTACTTTTATAGAATGCATAGCATCTTTTGTACTGCCTGTACCTTTGTATTGTTCTTGAAAATAGAGAACACCCTCCCGCCCCTCTCCTTCACATCATGCAGAGTTCCCTCAGATCCAAAAGCCGGTCCGTACGGATCACAACAAGGAATACTGTTGCATCAGTATAAGGAAAACCCTAATCCCTTTGTCAAGGGGAGCAGGGTTTTCATTATACTGACTCACGCAATATTGTCTCGTGTGGCGATCTGTACTGTCAAGTGACTGGCTTTCGGATCTCAGTGACCTGTGAATGACGTGGTGGAAAGGAACAGGAGGGGGAAAGTTTTGACTCTGTTTTCAAGAACAATACAAAGTACAGGCAGTACGACTGATACTATGCATTCTATAAAAGTACACCGAACAATCCCATGTATGTTTATATTACATTACTATCTCTACAGAATCTCACTGGAAACACATAAAATGACTCAAGTGGACCTGACAGCAAGTTTGTTTTGCTTTGTAGAGTATAATAATCTGTTTCGTTACATAGTGTGGCACTCTAATGCTAATTCCTGTACAGATTGCGGATTAGTTTTGTCCAATGCCAAATTTTTAACCCTATGAGTGCCAGAGGAGTACCCCTCAGGCACCCAAAGGGTTAACTTGCTCTGCTACTAGAACTGCCTCAAGTGTGTGGGCTCTGTCTAGATTCACTCATAGCACAATGTGTGGTAGCACAGAAACTAATTAGCATAAAATGCCAGTGTGCCAGTAATAAAAAGGTTAATTTCTCAAAAGAGGTTTACATTACAATTATATGGCTAGCACAACATAAATGCAGTTTTTCATTGCATTTAACCCTTTGAGTGCCAAAGCTATCCGTCGCATTGCAAAACAACTTCTGTCAAAGGGTCAAAACTGACTTAAGATAAAAGGTCCACTTTAGCCAGTTTTATTTTCTGTAAGACAGACTAAACATATCGAGGGCAGATGTAGAAGTAAAAAGAGGAGTAATTGTAGTACAATGTCCCATATTTATAAAAGAAAACTGGAGTTATTTTGGAGTAAACAAGCTGCACCACAGGGGACAAATAAAAATTCCTAAATTCCCATGCACTTGGATAGAGCTTTTAACCCATTTCTCTGGCATTCAAGGGGTTAAAATCCCAGTTTGATTTAGCAGACATGTTATGTGTCCCCTATGGTGCAGTTGGTTTACTCCAGAATAACTCCAGTTTGCTTTTATAAATATGGGACAAAATAACTGAATTAACCCTTTGAGTGCCAGAGGGGAACAGAACGCATTGCTTGGCACTCAAAGGGTTAAGGTGAACACAGAAAAATCCCCGCACATTTAATTGGGGCATTTAAACCCATGGACGTTAGACATCTCTGCAATGCTTTACCTCTAGAATCCAAGGGGTTAATCTTATAAATACTGTGCGTTTTTGTTTGTTTTTTTTTTTTGTTTTGTTTTTTTACACATCTGGCACTCAAAGGGTTAAAAAATAAATAAAACAACATGCACACTTTCCAGAACAGGCACATTTTCCCTGTTCCATCATAACAATGAGAAGCTGTGCAGAGGCCGGATATATTGGCTGAATACAGCAGATCACACACACACATAGAGAATCTTCCTGAACACAGTAAGGGATTTTTTTTCTCTACAGAAGCAGAATTGGGATTCACAAAAGAACTGTGGTTGTGAGAGATTTAAAGCGAAAAACAAAGATTAATCCATTAAACTAGTCAGATGTGCCGCGGATCTCATCTGGCAACAAGTGGATTAAATAAATGCAGGTTGCATCATTCTCTGGTAAACGAAGAGTTAATCCTGTGAGTGCTGGGGTAATGCAGCATGTAACAATAATGTATTTGAAGGTGCTACTTTCTATATAACCATATTTTTTACTTATAGATGTTCCTTTAAAGTGGATCTATCACACATAGATATCTAATGCTCATTAGACAGAGCATTTAGCAAAAAAGTTTAATATGTTAGTCATTTTTTTTAAAAACAAAACTGTTATCTAAGCAAAAATTCAAGTTTAAAAGGTGCCCAGCAGCCTACTTACACTTGCCGCTGCGGCAAGCTGCTCGCTGCACAGAGGCTGCTCCCGTCCCACTACCCAGCATCCTCTGATGACGGAAGATGTCTGTCTCGAAGCTGGAGAAATCTCATTGGCTAGATATCAATTTCTGCCAATGAGATCGCTCCAGCTTAGAGAACGAAAGCCTCCGTCATTGGAGGATACTGGGTAGTAGGACGGGAGCAGAGGCAGTGCTGCAAGCCGGAAGTAGGCTGCTGGACACGTTTTAAACTTGAATTTTTGAGTTTTTTTCAAAAATGACTAACATATTAAACTTTTTTGCTAAATGCTCTATCTAATGAGCATTAGATATCTATATGTGATAGATCCACTTTAAAACCATTTGACTGAAAGAGAGGTGTTAAGCACATTGCATCTGTCACTCAATGTCAAAAAGGTATATATATATATATATATATATATATGTACTACATATTTTAATCAAATTTAATTAAAAAAAAAATAAAAACGTGTATGGTAGGTCCTTTGGTTACATAATACTTTAACAAACATGCATTGTGAATTGATGCCATTTTAACATGAAGGGACAATAAAATTCACAGTGACTGCTCAACATGATCCCATAATTATGTGCCCACAGTTCAGAATAAGTTTTGTGCTTTTACAGGAGGAATTTGTTACGATATCAACTGAGCTGATCGATTTTCAAGCAAAACTATTCTCTGCCTGGTGCATGGAGGGAAGAAGCCGTGAAATGTCAGGGAAGGGCCGGCAGCTAGACAGGGAGGGGGCGGTGTGTGTGTGAGCAGACTGGATGGAGAGCCCTTCCTGTACTGTGAGAGCTGGGGGAATAGGCGCGCCTGCATGGCCATTCCAGTCTGATGAGCCACTGGGAGTTCAAAACACAATGAAAGAAAGGGCCCAGGGAAGTAAAGATACACGAGTGGGAAGAGAATACAAGTTGGCTAACAGGACCATGCAACACTATTGCCCCATACAGGACTGGTATTGAAGCCACTTCCTCTTGTAGGAAACAATGCAGCGTATTTACTTATCTTGCCTTATGTTTACGTCTATAAGAGAAGCAATGTAAGGACAAACCATCCGCACTATAAATTTAAAAAAAAAAAAAAAAAAAAAAAATTGATCATTGATTTATATGGGTCTTTTAACCCCTTGAATGCTAGAGAGGATTTCAATGCATTGCTTTGCAATGTGTTGGAAACCTCTCTAGCATTCAAAGGGTTAAAATCCCCATTATGTACCAATGCAGGCCTCCCTCGTGTAACTTTTTAGGAGGGACAGCCTCTCTGAGACCCAAATCCCTCTGTCCTTCTTTCCCACCCTGTTGTCCCTCTGTCAGGCTGTGTGGTGTGTATATAAGTGTATCACCCTGGCGTCCCTGTGTTTAGGAGATCGGACTGTGTGGTGTGTGTATATAAGTGCATCACCCTGGTGTCCCTGTGTTTAGGAGATCAGACTGTGTGGTGTGTATATAAGTGTATCATCACCCTGGTGTCCCTGTGTTTAGGAGACCAGACTGTGTGGTGTGCATATAAGTGTATCACCCTGGTGTCCCTGTGTTTAGGAGATCAGACTGTGTGGTGTGTATATAAGTGTATCACCCTGGTGTCCCTGTGTTTAGGAGACCAGACTGTGTGGTGTGTATAGAAGTGTATCACCCTGGTGTCCCTGTATTTAGGAGATCAGACTGTGTGGTGTGTATATAAGTGTATCACCCTGGTGTCCCTGTATTTAGGAGACCAGACTGTGTGGTGTGTATAGAAGTGTATCACCCTGGTGTCCCTGTGTTTAGGAGATCAACCTGTGTGGTGTGTATATAAGTGTATCACCCTGGTGACCCTGTGTTTAGGAGATCAGGCTGTATGGTGTGCATATAAGTGTATCACCCTGGTGTCCCTGTGTTTAGGAGATCAGACTGTGTGGTGTGTATATAAGTTTATCATCACCCTGGTGTCCCTGTGTTTAGGAGATCAGACTGTGTGGTGTGTATACAAGTGTATCACCCTGGTGTCCCTGTGTTTAGTGTATCACATTGCTCCACAGCTCGAAAACTCACATTAATGCTTGTATGAACTAGGGGTACATCGAAATGAAAATTCTGAACTGAAAACGAAACTTCAGGATGCACTTGGCCGAAAACTGAAACCGACTTTTTTTTCTCCCACCCACCTTTT
This sequence comes from Rhinophrynus dorsalis, assembly GCA_037306005.1. Taxonomy (NCBI): domain Eukaryota; kingdom Metazoa; phylum Chordata; class Amphibia; order Anura; family Rhinophrynidae; genus Rhinophrynus; species Rhinophrynus dorsalis. The sequence continues at coordinate 68,056,613 of CM074724.1, forward strand.
TTAAAATAGCTTTTGGGATAATAGTATTATATTGGAACCAGAAGCGAGACGGGAACTGGAACATGACCTCTGATGGGGAGAGGATCAACTGTTGCGCTATGTGCCTGAACTGTCAGCACTTTTTTGCCGGCTTGCCCACAGTGTCTGTGAAGGTACTTACTATTTTTTGCCTCCACGGATTTTCAGCCACTTTTTTTATTTTGGCTTTTTTGCAGAAAATGCCATTTTTGGCCAAAAAATGTCAGCTACTGAAATTTCGGTGCACCCCTAGCATAAAACCTAGTATCAACCTCAGTATATAGGTTTATAAATTAGTCTGTGTAAATAAAATACTTTGCCCTTCTTCTAAACCAGTGGTTCTCAATTTTTTTGCTCAAGGCACCCCTAACATTCAATCTGGACCTTTCAGGGCACCCCTAGTATACCTAAATATACAGTTATTATAAGGTCTCACAACCATGCTAACAAAAAGAAACATATTGTGCAGAAAAACATCCACAAATAGTTGTTTAGAACTCAATATTCACATTTTAGTGAAAGTCTTCATAGAAAACATGGGGCACCCTAAGTTGCTGTCCGTGGCATACCAAAGTGCCACAGCACCCTGGTTGAGAACCACTGTTCTAAATCATTTACTCAGTTACACAAAAAGGGGTCAGTAGGTCATAAATTAACCTAAATATTCTCAGTAATGTCCTCACCACCAGCCACAGCCCAGTAAAACCACTTAAAACAAAAAATTGTTCCTCTTTGGCCATTTGAAAGGTTGAGTTGTATGTTAATGGGAATTTGGAGAGTTTACATTTGTTTTGTAGATCCAGAATATGTGACAACAGCCCAACTCCTATATGCTTATACTTTCAGTGGTGGGTTTGGCCTAGGGGATATGACATACTGTCCAGAGTTTAAAGGTATAAAAAGGTCTCTTTAAAAGTAGTTCACCGTGTATTTCGTATATCAAAAGTAACAGATTGAGCTATGTCTAAGACTTTACTTGTGTGTAGTTCAAAAGTTATGCAGCGATAAAGATCCCCCGACTGCCCCTTTCTGGCTGCCTCCCACTAAATATGATATCTGGTCGTGGGACCAGACAGCTGCAGCGAGGTACAAACTTCAAGTAAGTAAGAATAAGGGAAACCCGGACCCCTTAACGAAGGAGGGCAGGATTTCCCTTTGCATGATGATGTTCGTCCCTCGCTGCAGCCATCCCGACCAGCCTGTGTCTTCTGTGTGACATGACCAGAAGGGGCAGGAGATGAATCTTTATTACTTCAGAACTTTTAAACGACACAAAAGTAAGCTCTTAGACATAGCGCAATCTTTTACTTTTAATATACAGAAGACTTGGCGAAAGACGTTTAAAGAGACATTACTATCCCTTTATCTGTGTACTCAACCCATTGAGTGCCAGAGGGGTACGCAACACATTGCTCTGCAATGCGTTGGGTACCCCTCTGGCACTCAAAGGGTTAAGGGTTGTACAGTATCATACCGTGAAACTCCCCGACATACAATGGGCTAACATCAAAGACCACATTACTAGTGAGAATAATCCTCCATAGGCTACAGTACAAAGAGCATCACTGTAAAATTTCAATCCATGAAGATACTGCACCCAAACAAAAAACACAGGTTTGAGCTGCAATACATTTTGAACAAAAAAAACGCTCTCTCAGTTTTTACATGCAGTACCCCCATGGCCTGAAATTTTACAGTGGTGCCATTACTACAGCATCCTATAGAAGATAATGGTCAACTGACCAAAGCAGGCAATAGACTCCTGTAACAACAGCACCGCAATAAAATCTCAGGCTCTTGAGATACTAAACCCAAAAATGCAAACATGAACCGCAATAACTTTTGAACAAAACTTCTCTCAACAATAGGAGTTCCCTTGTTTTACTCAGGAACATAAATCTGCAATATATACATATTTTTTTCCCCATTTTGTGCATTACTATCGCTTTATCCAACAGTTTAACCCATTGAGTTCCATAAAAGTATCAAATGCATTGCACTGCAATGTATTATATACCTTTCTGGCACTCAGGGATGAAGGGATATAATTTTTTCCTGCAATACCTCTTTAGACCTTTTAGTGAATGCTACACAGGCAGAAGCAGAACAGTGATTAACAGCTTTGTTCTCCCAAAAAGTACTGCAGCAGATGAGGCATTTCAATTCTGCATCTTCCAGGCAGAGCGGATACGTTTTCCAGATATCTATACAATTGTAAAGAGAGAGCTACCAGTGGCCTGATATCACCACTAACATTCATCTGACACAGTCACCAAACTACCAACAGCCAAACTACTTCATCAGACAACACAGTCAACAAACTACCAACAAAATATCAAACTATATTATACTGAATAAGTATATGACAAACAAAAACTCTGCATTCAGTTAGCAAGTAGCACACAAACTGGACATGCTGTTGACCTTTATTGTACACAGTAAACACTGTGCATAAGTTACTTGAACAAACAAGAAATGATACATATACACTAAACTAACCTCCCGCTATAGAGAAATCCATGCTCCGCACAACATAGACAAATGTTATATCAGCACAAAAGCATGCGCAAATATAAAATAAGTAAAAGGCGGCACTGTTAGCTGCAGAAAAAGCAGCAGACTGGCAGCATAAAAATGATAGCTTTATTGGCCGAGTGGCTCTAGGATGCAAGCTTTCAAGACACTAGGGGCTTGATTCAATAACCACTGGGGGGGGGGGGGGCAACAGTAGTTTTTCAAGTACAGTAAGCCATCCAATCACCTGTGCTGTGAAAAACTACCACAAGAAAATGTTTCCATCCACTGGAAGTAATTAAAAATTTAGTGAGAATGTGATTCAATTCCAGGCATTGGGCAGTAACATGCGTTAAGAGACCCCACTTTTTCAACAAAAATCTAACGCATCTTGTAAACAACCGACACTGGAACTAAAGTGTAAAACAAGCTGAAAAAAACAAAAAAAAAACAAACAAACAAACAAAGTGACCAGTGGATTATTTGATATGGGGCCCTAAGTACCATATCAATACATCCAAAGAGTACTGAAAAAAGTGTGTGTAATGTAAGAAAAATTAACCTTATGAGTGCCAATGGTGTATGCAACACACTGCAGAGCATTGTATACTCTACTGGCACTCACAGGGTTAATCGCACTAAAACTAATACCATCCCCTGAATATAAACATTTATCTGTGAGTCCAATATCCAGCAGGGTCTTCAGCACCCCAATGTAAGTCTTCTTTGTTCTTCTAACTTCTGTGTTCTCCTTTCTTATCTTCATTCCTCTCCTCTTCTTTCTTCCATTTCCATGTTAAATATGAAATGACCCAAAGATATGCTGTAAGTATGCTCCGCCACCAGAAGCAGGAGAGCAGAGCAACAAGTACCCCTAGATACCTCTCAGGCCGTTGCCCGAGCCATTCTGAGGAAAATTTGAACATAGACTGGCTTTGATATGGCCAGTCTTGGTTCAAAATGGTTCCCAGCATTCCACTGCTACACACCTTTCAGCCAATCAGCTTATAGAGGGAGGGATGATGAAACCCACTAGAAGCTGATTGGCTGGGAGGTACGCAAACCAACATCCCTGCTAATGGAAGGTTGGGAACCATTTTGAACAGAGACTGGCCATATAAAAGCTAGTTTCTGTTCAAATTGTCCTCAGAATGGCTTGGACAACAGCCTGAGAGGTATCTGGGGGGGGCTTTTGCTCTACTCTCCAGCCGCCGCAGGCAGTGAATATTTGCAGGATATCTTTGGAGGCATTTCATATTTAACATGGATTTATTTATTTATTTTTTTTATTCTAGTGCCATATTATTTTGGAGTATGGAAGAAAGAAGATAAGAAGAAGACTTGAACTGGATGACAGATAAGTGTTATACAACTATGGGGTATGGATGTTAGGATAGTATTATGGCTAGTATTGTTTCACTTTATTGTTAGGGGTAATGTCAGTTAGTGTTTGGGAGGGTGGCTGTGTTTTAGCTCACATTCTGTGTTTGGCACGGTGTCAAGCACCCAGCATTAGTAGTTTTCCTTTGATGTTCCCATTTCTCATGCTATTTAAAACTAAAAATACACAACGAAATTTGGGTCACAAGATAGGTTCTGTGTCCCAACGTTCATTTTGGTTCCTGTTAGTAAGGCAATTGAATCCCACTCCGTATCCATTTTTGCCCTTCCAACAGTCTTACCGTGTACTATTAAATTGAGCCCTTGGTCTCTTCTTCAAGCATAACAAGAATCGTCTTAATTCTCATAATAAGAATCTTATTATGCCTGAAGGAGTGACCTAATGTCCTGAGGCTTGCATTCTAGAGTCACTCAGCCAATAAAGGTATCATTTTGTTCTATCAGTCAAAACACTGAATAGTTACACATCTGTATGCAAAGATATCATACACTCCAGCAAGCACTAAACATTCACGCAAAAACACCAGCAATCTCATATGAGCACATTCTATGAATACAAACACTCCAGCATACACATATAAGGTCTTATACACAAAAGAGGAGAGGAGCAATTCTGAAACAAACTAACTGTACCAAATGGAAAAAACAAAACACACCCACTGAGTTAAATGCAGATTTTAACCCATTATGTTATTTTCTGGAGATCTCTGTGGCACGGAAGGGGATGAAAGCCCGATTTCAATAAATTAGAATTTGGGGAATATTTATGTCCCCCTGTAGAGCAGTTGGTTTACTCCAGAATTGCTCCTCTTTTGTGGATAAGGCCCTTGGTACACAGGCCTTTATGTATAACACGATAAAGGAGCAACTTCAGGGGAAACAGACAGAGGAAATCCTACAGACTCACATGTGTACGTACAGAAATAGTACATACACAAAACAGCATGCAGAAATAATGCACATCCACACACTAGAATGTACATGGAGAAATAGCACGCACACACACCAGCGTGCACAAATAGTAATCACAGCAGCATGCATAGTGTAAACACACCGCGGCATGCAGAAATAGTACACGCCCACACCGCGGCATGCAGAAATAGTACAAGCCCACACCGCAGCATGCTGAAATAGTACAAGCCCACACCGCAGTATGCAGAAATAGTACACGCCCACACCGCGGCATGCAGAAATAGTACACGCCCACACCGCGGCATGCAGAAATAGTACACGCCCACACCACGGCATGCAGAAATAGTACACGCCCACACCGCGGCATGCAGAAATAGTACACGCCCACACCGCAGCATGCAGAAGTAGTACACGCCCACACAGCGGCATACAGAAGTAATACACGCCCACACTGTGGCATGCAGAAATAGCAAACACGCAGATACAAAAGCATGCAGAAATAGTATACACACACCAGTATGCAGAAGTAAAGCACACGTGTGCACGCACATGTAACATCCATGCACGCACCAGCATGCTGAAGTAAATTCAGCGTGCATATAATGGAGTGAAGAAGTAAAGCTCTCTCGTGATCTCGTATACACACACCAGCATGCAGAAGGTGGGTGCATACACACACAGAACATGTATGTACATGTATATACATGCACACCAGCATGAGCATACAGAAGTAGTACATACACGCTTGCGCACACCAGCATGAGAATACAGAAGTAGTGCATACGTGCACTTGCACACCAGCATGAGCATGCAGAAGTAGTGCATACTCGTGCTAGCACACCAGCATGAGCATACAAAAGTAGTGCATACTCGTGCTCGCACACCAGCATGAGCATACAAAAGTAGTGCGCGCTCGCACACCAGCATGAGCATACAGAAGTAGTACATACGCGCGCTCACACACCAGCATGAGCATACAGAAGTAGTACATACGCGTGCTCACACACCAGCATGAGCATACATACAGTACAATAGTGTACATACATATATATATATATATATATATATATATATATATAGAAATAGTGTACATACATACACACACCAGCATGACCATACAAAAATAGTAAACACACACCAGGAACATATAGAAAGTGTACATACACGCATACATACATAGCATGAGAATACAGTGTACATGTACACTGTATATATAACATGAACTGCATATATAACATGAACACACAGAAATAGTGTACAAACACTGACAAGCAATATAGTACTTTCTAAAAACACACGTTTGCATAAACTTGGTAGCAGCAGCCGCATCACCGAGAGTGGCACCCACACGAAGTGCCCATGAGACTTATACACAAAGACACAACAATGTAAGGAGCCCTTGGGCTAAGCCGCTAACTTCCTGCACTCACCCACTCCGTATTTCTCCTCTCTCTTGGTTGGGATCCAGCGAGTCATCTTGCCCTCCCGGTGCTGATTCTAGTCCAACATCCAAATCGTCATAGGAAAGGCCGGATAGCAAAACAATACCAATTACTGGGACTATAGAGAAGGAAGGGGACTGTAGAGATGAAGTTTGGGAGAGAGGGGCAGCCCAGCCCGGTTAGCGTGTCAGGGATTTCCTGGAGCTGACTCCTCCCTACACTTAGGGATGGGGGCGGAAGAACGAAAAGCCCAACTAGTGAGAGGTGCAGGGGTGAAGAGGAAAGAACTTCACTCTGAGGCCTCCGCCATTTCCAAAGCCCTTTGGGCAGCACTAAACCACACGGAGGAGGGAGAGAACAAAACCAGAAGAAGAAGAAAAATGGAAAGGAAAAAAAAAAAAAGTTTGTTGGTGTCACGTGATGAGAACGTCACAGCTGGGGATTGGGATGCACTGGGAATAGGGAGTCAGTTCATGGGACTGATGGGAGTCTAGTTGGGGTAAATTAGGTTGGGAATGAGGTACACATTATGGCCTGGATATTATTATACATGTCCCGGGAACTCTCAAAGTTTCAGTCTAAGACTTAATCTTAGTGTGAAGATCCAGATCCTCATGGTGAGAGGGTCCATTGTTATTTACTACATAAGCGTTAAACTGTAGTCCTCAACAGCGGGAGGGTCTCAGGTTTCACATGTCTGTACCACTTGAATCGTACCTTCCAACACTTGAATTAACCAACGCTGGACACTTATTTTAGGTGGTGTTGCTGAGGGAGTGTCTGGTGTGCCAATTTTTAGTTTATTTCATGACCTATTGATGCCTCTTTCTGTAAAAGAATAAATGTTTTAGAGCAAGTATAAACTATTTCATTCACGCAGTCTGATCAGGATGTGCTATAAGTCGCTAGAAAAATCACAATGTATTCTTCACGGGAAAACATTTTCAAAATAAATTTATAAACATATATAATGAATTTTAAACAAACATTAATCCCTTAATGATGAGCGGTCTGGGAAAGTTACCTTCCCTTAACCCATTAAGGACCCATGATGGTCATGGATTGTTATACCCTTAAGGACCCATGACGGTCGTGGACCATCATGGAATTCCGGGTTCCCTGCGGTGCTGCATGCCGCTCGGCGAGTCTGGAATCGGATGAGCCAAAAAAAAAATGGTCCGTGGTCCTTTAGTGACCACAACATGCGTGTGTGGCCGGTCCTTAAGGGGTTAAGGACTGGTTTTATCTTTGTTGGTGCTGCTGCACACGTGACTGATCATGTTGAGCGGGCCTCTGAGAGACAGACCCCATTTATGATTACAGCGCTTCTGGCACATCACCGGTCATTAAGGGGTTAGTGTGTGTTTTATTGCTGTGGAGCAATGTGATACACTTATATACACACCACACAGTCTAATCTAAAAGAGGGACACCAGGGACGAAAAGTGAGACAGAGGGATTTGGGTCTCAAAGGGACTCTTGGTAGAAATGCATGATCAGTGACAATTGCTTCTATAGTCTCTACATTTGTGCAATTTCTACTGTTAAGGCAGAAGGAGAAGTTTAGGGGAGAGACAATTGCTCTAAGGCAGTGGTTCTCAAGCAGGGTGCTGTGGGACTTTGGTGTGCCATGGGCTCCAGCTTGTTGAATTTGAAAAAATGTTAATATTGCATTTCTAATGGATATTTATGGAAATTATTATGCACACTATGTTCATTGTTGTCATTCTAACTTTTGAGGCTGAAGAATAAATATGTATTTACTAGTTCATTAAGTCATTGAGTGCTAGGGGTGCCCTAAAGATTTTACATTGCATGTTAGGGATGTTTTGAGACAAGAGGAGATGTGGTAAAGAGGAGATTTATTCAGGGTTATGAACATTCCAATTACCATATTATTGTATGGAGCATATGCAACTAAAACATCTTCAGCATGAGAAATCTTAGTGCACAGGTTCCATAGAATAATTTAGAAACTGTAGAGTTTATCAAACTGGAGCATACTTCTCAACAATCCTATATAATAATTCATTAAAACGTGTGTGACAACAAAGTCATGCACAGTAGAGACTGCTGCGTGTGCTGCAGTCATGCGCAGTAGAGACTGCCCACGCCGCGGCCTAAGGAGCGCCCAGCTCTGTATCAGCCGCAGCGCGGGCAATCTCTACTGCAAGTGACTGCCACACGACCGGCTGGCAGTGGCACTGTGGCCCGTATAACAGGCTCTTTAACTAGTAAAAAATAAAAAGAATTTGGGGGACACTTCTCTGAGGATTGGCCCCATCCTCAGCGTACCCTATAAAACTGTTAAGAATGTGAGCCATTATGTCCTCTGTAGTGAGGCAGTAAAGGGTTTTGGTGCCAGGGACTTATCTTCCTGCAGGCCTCTAGTCCCATGATGACCCCCTCCTTTTTCTTGTTTGGAGCTGGGTAGTGACTGAAGTGCCACAATGCCCCTGTACAACAAGGTATACAGTTCTGTTAATTTTGAGCGGGAGGGGACTCTTTAAGAGCCTATAGCTTGGCCTACTTGCTCTAGTGTTAAAACTACCCTCATTTGAAAGAGGGGAACTCCTTCTTTCAAATGAGGGTAGGCATGTATATTATAATGTCTGTTGATGACATGATCACCTGACATTTTAATACACTATAGCATGGGAGCGAGGTGTGAGCTCTTTAAGAGCTTCTTTCAAACAAGAGTTGCCTTTAACATCTTCATAGGGGAGTGATCACTGATTTGCATACCTCCCAACATTTCAAATTGGCAAATAGGGACACTTGTGTTTTAGGGGCTGTTGCTCGGGGCGTGACTGGTGGACCGGGAATTACATTAATGTGAGTTTTATTGCTGTAGAGCAGTGTGATACACTTATATACACACCACACAATCTGACCTCCTAAACAGAGGGACATCAGGGTGGGAAAGAGGGACTAGGGTGTAAAAGAGGGACACTTGGGAGGTATGGATTTGTCTTCTTTCCAAAGTGGTATGCCTTATCTACGTTTTCTTCTTGTCTATAATTGTTACAAACTTGTAAAGTCAGGTATGGAAAAAAAAAAAAAAAGGAAAACTTGCAGAATTTGGTCTGTGCAATTTTGTGATACTGGCACTCCATTGTTTTCAGTTTATTTGAAAGACTGCGAATGCGAAAAAATGTTTTTCTATAGCACCATCTTCTTGTGGTATCATACAAACCCTCCTTGGCCTAGATATGTAAGTGATAAGTCATTGGAATTGAAATTAGGGACATTTGGCAGGTTTGCTGGAGAACATATTCAGTCTTCATTACACCTTAGAGAGTGATTAATCTTTTTTTATCACACCTTAGTGCATAACCCCCTGTCGCCTTGTGTGTGCAAGCAGTGATATCTCTAAATTGTAGTATTTAAAGGGATAGTAACCCCCCTGAACAACGTGACGCCAAAAGACAGCAATCGGACAAACATACTGAACTCCCTTAGTCCCATCTCTCAGACCTTTATGGTTTGAGAGATGTAAGGCAAGACAGACCTCCGGTCCCTTCCCCTTCTCATACGTCCGCTGTATAGCGGACGTCATGAGATCCTGCTTCCAGCACCAGACGGCGGCTCTGCAGGAGCGCTGTCATCTAGATATCTCAGTATTATTTCTTCGTCGGTATGGTCTAAAACGTGTGCCTGGCTTGCAAGCACATGTTGTAGACCATTCCGATGAAGTAATTATATGGAGATATCTAGATGACAGCGCTCCTGCAGAACCGCCGAAAGTCGGCCGACCGGATTCTGCCTCTGACAGATTTACAGCTCGTCAGGCAGAAGGGGGAGGGACCGGAGGTCTGTCTTGCCTTACATCTCTCAAACCATAAAGGTTTGAGAGATGGGACTAAGGGAGTTCAGTATGTTTGTACGATTGCTGTCTTTTGGAGTCACGTTGTTCGGGGGGGGGGTTACTATCCCTTTAAGGGTTCCTTCAGGACTGATTAGAGCACTTCTGGTTTAGAACAATAAGGGACATATCACCCATACTCTACATTATGGGGAATATTAACGGATAATATTTCAGAGATCTCATGGACAGCTCTTTGTGAATGTGTTCTGTATGATATCAGTATCCTTCAGGGATTTAATCGAGGTGGTTAATTTGCTAAGAAAGTGGAACAATTCTGTAGCAAGCCAACTGCACCATAGGGAGCAAATCTAAGTTCCCAAACCTCATAGATTTAAAGGGATAGTAACACTTAAAATATTAAAAACTATATATTAGACGGATTATCCTCCTGAACAAAACAAGTGTACTCCCTCTACTGAAATGTTAAAGTGGCGCTGTTGCTACACACTCCTATGGAGGTTTATGGTCAACTGACCAGAATTGTCCATAGAATGGTGGAGCAACAGCACCACTGTATAATTTCAGGCCACTGTGATACTGCAACAAAAAAGTTCAAGTATAACCTGCGATAACATTTGAATAAAACACCTCTCAGTAGTGGGGACACCCTTGTTATATTCGGGAGGATAATCCATGTGATATATTTATTGTTTTTAACATATTAATGTTACTATATTTTTAAAGGGATCTTATTGTGTAATATGGAAAAAAATATATATATATTGCAGGGTTTTTCCTACAGAGTATAAAACAAGGCCACTCTTACTGCTGAGGGACGTTTCAATCAAAAGTTATTCAAAGCTGCATTCTTTTTGGTGCAGTGTTACAGTGCACTGAAATATTATGGTGGCTCTTTTGCAACAGCAGTCTATGAACTGCTATTGTCAGTGACAATAAGCAACAATACACTGCTGTAGCAATAGCCCCACTGTAAAATATCAGTCCATGGAGGTACTGCACCCAAAAATACAAGTGTGAGCTGCAATAACTTTTGAATACAATTTGTATCAGCATTAGGAGTGTTCTTGTTTTACTCAGTAGGGAAAACCTTGTAATATATAATCTTTTTTTCCATATTCTGCAATACTATCCTATTAAAGAATATTTATCACCTTTTAGTAAGTCTATCCATATTAGAAATCCCAGGACTACAATATGCATCCCCAGAACAGCTCCAATCAGCCATTCTGGGGAAGCCAAGAAACCAACTCCCTCAGAAGGAACTCAACCCAGAGGTATGTGGCTCTCCCCATAGACAGTCTGTGTTGAGCTTCCAGGCCTAAGATAGAAGGTATGTGGCAATGGTGGACAACATAAAGCTTACCAGCTGCTGCCAGACTATAACTTCCTGATGGGAGTTTTAGTCTGGCAGTAGCAGTAGGGCCTCATGTTGCTCACCACTGGTCTATTGGGAGTGCATCATACAGGAAAGGAAACAGAACTGGGAGAATTTAGTCTTCCAGTTCAGTGTCATCTCTTTGTACCAATATGGCTGCACCAAGTTCCCTCTTTCCAGGCTCCCCCATTGAGCCACTGGCGCTCACAACGTGGGCCCCAGCTTCATTGGCCAGTTTACTTCCAGAGGGAAAAAGAGCGCCCAATTGGAAACTAATGGAGCAATAGTTGCTCTATAACCTGTTTGAGCACTTGAGGGATACACAATGCATTGCATACCCTTCTGTCACTCAAAAAGTAAATTTGGGATTTTTAACCACTTGAATGGTAGAAAGCTCTACAATGTTTTGTGATAACTCACTAGCATTGCAGGGGCTAAAATCCCTGTTTCAATCAATGGAACATTTATTAGTTCCTTATGGTGCAGTTGGTGTGTACTGAGTTACATCACATTACCTCAGTACAATGTTTCTCAGCATAACACCTCCAGGAACACCAACTGCTCTTCTTTTCAAGATATCCCTTCTTAATCACCAGTGAGTAATTAGTGGCTCAGCCATTGTGATTGAGATGCATATGCTTAAATAGTGATATCCTGGAAACCTAACTTGTGGGTGTGTTCCTTAATGACTGAAGGTGAAAACTAAATTCCTTAGTACGTCAATGTTTAGATTGTAGGAAATAACATTAGTCCTGTTATTGTGGGATTACATTCCAGATGAAAAATGTACCAAAAATGTTCTTTTTGATGTCTATGGGGAAATTTGTAGGTAAAACCAGTGGTAAAGTTATTATCTGCAATGGAATCCAGCCCATGGTCAGAACTGCTCAACCTCAGCTGCTGCAGGACCTCTTGCAGAAATAACATCCTTTTCTAAAAAAAAAAAAAAATTACTAAGTAATACAAAAAGAAACATTCCAGCACTATGGTGAAGAAAAAAAACTGAATTAGCATTCACACCTAAGTATGAAAATGAATAAAGAAATGTGCTGTAAGCTGTGCTGAGAAAGGAAATACAACTAATTTATAAATACCACATTGCTGATGCCGATTCAGACTCCTCTGACTCATAACCTCAGAGGACTGTTGCTACGTACAGATACAGAATAACCCTTTGAATGCCAGAGGGGTATGCAACGCTTTGCTTTGCAAGGCTTTGCATAGCCCTCTGGAACTCAAAGGGTTATGGGGACTAAGGCCTCTGTCTCATTCTTTAAAGGGATAGTATTGTGAGAAAATATTAACACAAAATATTGTAGCTATCAAAAAACTAATCTAAATGCCCCCACTCCTATCTCTCAAACCTTTATGATTTGAGAGATAATCGCAGCAAAATATTCCTTTCCTTGACTTCAGCGTCTAGCTGACAGCAGGGGAATCCAGTCCGGGGACTGTCTGAGGCTCTTCAGCAGAGCTGAGATCGAAATACTTAAAAATAGTTACTTCACTTGAATGGTCTGCAAAGTAGCTCTCAATGGAAGTGAAACAAGCCATCCTTAGGCTGCAAAAAAAATCCATCAGAGAGATAGCAGGAACATTAGGAGTGACGAAATCAACAGTTTGGTACATTCTGAGAAAAAAAAGAAAGCACTGGTGAGCTCTGCAACACAAAAAGGCCTGGACGTCCACGGAAGATAACAGTGGTGGATGATCGTAGGATCCTTTCCATGGTAAAGAAAAACACCTTACGACATCCAGCCAAGTGACGAACACTCTCCAGGTGGTAGTCATATCATTATCCAAGTCTATCATAAAGAGACTTCACGAGAGCAAATGCAGAGGGTTCACCACAAGGTGTAAACCATTCATAAGCCTCAAGAATAGAAAGTCCAGATTAGACTTTGCCAAAAAACATCTAAAAAAGCCAGCCCAGTTCTGGAACAGCATTCTTTGGAGAGATGAAACTAAGATCAACCTGTACAAGAATGATGGGGAGAAAAAAAGTATGGAGAAAGCTTGGAACGGCTCATGATCCGAAGCATACCACATCATCTGTAAAACATGGTGGAGGCAGTGTGATGGCATGGGCATGCATGGCTTCCAACAGCACTGGGTCACTAGTGTTTATTGATGATGCGACAGAAGGCAGAAGCAGCTGGATGAATCCTGAAGTGTATAAGGATATACTGTATGCTCAAATTCAATGAAGTTGATTGGACGGCGCTTCGCTTTACAGATGGACAATGACCCAAAACATAGTGCGAAAGCAACCCAGGAGTTTTTTAAGGCAAAGAAGTGGAATATTCTACAATCACTTGATCTCAACCTGATCGAGCATGCATTTCACTTGCTGAAGACAAAACTTAAGGCAGAAAGACCCACAAACAAACAACAATTGAAGACCGCTGCAGTAAAGGCCTGGCAAAGCATCACAAAGGGGGAAACCCAGCATTTGTTGATGTCCATACGTTCCAGACTTCAAACAGTCATTACTTGCAAAGGATTCTCAACAAAGTATTAAAAATGAATATTTTACTTATGATTGTCTTAATTTGTCCAATTACATTTGAGCCCCTGAAATATGGGGACTGTGTGTGAAAATTGTTGCAATTCCTAAATGTTTCATACTATATTTTTCTTCAACCCCTCAAATTAAAGCTGAAAGTTTGCACTTCAATTGCAACTCGGTTGTTTCACTTCAAATCCATTGTGGTGGCATACAGAGCCAAAATGATGAAAATTGTGTCAGTGTCCATATATTTTCAATATTCAGAGTTACTATATGTCACAAGCGAAGGCTATAGGCCCTGCTGAGACAGTGAGGAGAGAGTGGGAGTGAAAGGGTTAACAATACCAGACCCCTGGTTACCTGTTACTATTCCTAGCAACCACCACATTAACCATTGGTACCCTTACTGCACTATCTCCCCAGTACTACAATTTTCTGCCACCACCAAGACTTTATATCTGGGTGTCTTAGGTTACCCCAAACACAACAGAATTACAGTATTAAATCACCTTAATAATCAGACATATAGAATTAACCCTTTAGTAGCATGTTCTAACTGAGCTTCCTTCAGAGTAGTGAGTTCATATTAAGAACAGAAACAAGAGCTGATTAATTGAACATTTAATCTGAAAAAAGGCTTCACAGTGCTGGTTACAAAAATACAGAAATAAAGGACATACACAAATAAAGATTACACATAAGCAAAACAGTCCATAAAATAAAATAGGAGAAACACAAGAGATCCCTATACACAATTACCAATATATTAGAAGTCCTTGCGGGAACTTCAAGTGGTATAAGCTCTCCTTCCAGTTTTTACAAATAAATTCACTGTTTTTATCCAAAAACCCATATTAAATACTTTCCACAGTTTCTTCTAAGAGGCCAAACCCCCTGGGTGTTGCCTGGGGGGGAGGTTTGACCTGACAGTTTACGGCCCACTCAATCAGACCTGTCAGGGATGTTACTGCAGAGGTCTACCTGAAAAATCATAAGGCTTCCCAAAACATGCAACCCACAGCACACCTCTATAATGTTATAATAATCATATTCCTCATTTCTGTGAGAATATCTGGACACCAAACATGCTGGGTCTAACTGGTTGCAAAGTGGCTATTCTTGTAACTCATAGCAGGAACACCTCCCCCTGACATGTTTGGTACCCACCACAAGGGTAAAACCTGGGCATTCTGAATATATATTTTTATTGAACCTTTTTACACTATATATATATATATATATATATATATATATATATATATATACATGTTCTTCCTATTTCATAACATTTGACTGTCCCCTGGATGAACCCCATCAGAGCAGAGGACCCAATACCTTTTATGACCCCTATTTCCTGCTATGGCGATGTTATCTACTCAGCTAATTTTATGGCCTAGAACTGGTGCACTTTGAATAACATCCAAGTACAAAACAAACAAACACATTTTACAAACCAGGGCCAACTCATGCGTTGGCATGACACTATACTTTTATGATCATCATGGAGCAATTTGGAGGCAAATCAATTTCACCATATGAAATAAATGCAAATTCAAGTCCGACTTAACCCTTTGAGTGCCAGAGAGAGGTATCCAATGCATTTGTCTTCTGTGGTACAGCTGGTTTGCTTCTAAATGGCTCCAAGTTGCTTAGTTTATAATCCTAACTGGGCCTTATGTATAAAGCACACACTCCTTCTATGCACCAGCGCTCACTATTCAAAGGCTAATACACCCAAAATATATCCAAAATAATAAAAATACAAATAAACTACAAAAAAATTATAATAATATTAAAATCAAATAAAACCGAAAAAAACAAAGTCTCTAGGTCAGCCTTCTTCAATCTTCTCCTTTCTCTTTTCACTTTCACAGTGCTGCCTCCCAATATCAGTCGCTGGTATTCGACCTCCAATACATGTAGACAAAGAAAAAGGAGAGAAGCGCACACGATCTAAGTGTAGACTGTAATACCAATATATGGAATCCTCCACCAAAAAGTAATCACCTGTGAGCAAGCAGAATATCTACTCACATCTGCATGAGGCTAAACCAGCCTCTCAGTGTATTAACCTTCACTGGATCACCCCCAGTGCGGGTATCTGTATCACTCCCTCCTGGATCGTCCACCGGTCTCCCCAATCTGCTCCTAGTATTCCACGTCACCCAGAGTAGATGGAGATAGTACTTCACCTCAAAATCTCCAACCTATACTCTACATCTGATGAGAACTAGTATACGAATGGGGTACCTAATAGGGGTCACCAATACCCAAAAACACTGAGGGCCACTAGTTCTTATAGGAACCACACACTGCACTAGATGGTTCTCTATAAACAATCATATTATTTATTCAAACTTAACAGTGCTAAAAATAAATACAAATAATCAATATACAGTGATATCAAAAAAGTAAACGATACTCTCACCCTACGCATTACGTGATATAAAGCATAGTGGACAAATAGAAATTCCCAAATTCCTCATTGGTTGAAATGGTGCTTTTAACTTCTGAATTCTAGCGATATCTCCAGCACATTGCTGCCCTGGGTATACCCCACAGTTGCTCCACTCTTACTTTATATTGTGTGCAATGAATACGATTTCAGAGTCAGTGGACTTTATGTATAAATACATTGTGGCTAACTAGTGGAGGAGATAATAATGCTCTGTGATTTAAATGAGGATTTTAACCACTTGAATGCTAGAGAGGTCTCCAAACTATTTAAAAGACCTTTCTAGTATTCAAGGGGTTAAAAGCCCCATTTAAACCAATGCAAAATCTGTGAATTTCTATTTATCTGTTTGGTAACTTTGGCTTGCACCAGAATTAAAACACTTTGCTTTATGCATAAGCATGCCTACCAACATATGCCCTATATATAAATAAAAAAGTTTTAAGTGCTGTTGTTGGGGGGCGTGACCAGTGGGCGGGGCATTAACAAGAGTTTTTAGGTGATTTATTGGCCTACTGACACCTCTTGTGTACCTGAATAAATGACTTAGAACAAGACCAAAGTATTTTATTTACACAAATTAATTTATAAACACATACAGTGATGTTTATACAAGCATTAATATGAGTTTTATTGTTGTGACACAATTTGATACACTTATATACACACATCACACAGTCTGATCTGCTAAAAAGAGGGACACTAAAGTCAGAAAGAGGGACATAGGGATTTGGGACTCAAAGAGGGACTGCCTTTCCTAAAGAGGGACACTTTGGATGTATGCAGCTGCACATTTGGACACATACAGTACATTTCTTATTAATGAAATAGGGCCTTTAACCATTGGATTGCCATAGAAGTATCCAGTGTTTTGCTTTGCAATACTTTGGATACCTCTCTGTCATTCAAAGGGTTACATTACTGATAATTTGTTTGTGCCCTGCAGTGCCATTGGTTTCCCCCAGAATTTCACTGCTTTGTCTTTATACATAAGACCCAGTGACAGAACATCATCATTCATGAAGATAAAAAGAGAAAGTGCATTTTATACAGTTACTGCCAAAAAAGTCTTCTCTTTCCAAAGAAATGTAATTTCCAGAGCAGTGTGGATATTCCCATCTCCATAAAGAACTGACACTGCTGAATGAAGAGGGTTTCAGCGCGAGGTGATACAAATAGTGGCACACGTCTCAGTTCATGCTTATCCGCTTCAGCAGTTCAGATGATAAAGGAACAATGGGGCCGTTGTACGCGTTTATATTTTTATACAAGCATTGGCTACATTGAGCTCTACAGAGATAGAAAGACTTGTATCCAAGGTTATCTCCTCTTTAACACCTTCCATGCCAAAGGCATTTCCAGAAGAAAATGTGTCAAATGTGTATCTCAGTTCTTTAACATCCATGTTTATTTAGCTTCTCTTTCAAATGAAGGTTCTGACTAGAGAATAAGGAATCTTTCAAAGTTGATTCAATAAAACATTTTGCAAAATGCTGAAATGTTTTAACGTTCACAAAAAAAGTCTGCATTTTTTCACTTAGGAGATCAATTATATTAATTCTGAAAATGCAGTCAGATAAGTCAATAACATGAAATGATAAAGTGGATCCATGCCCTAGGAATAAATGGCTCTTAATTTGCTTAACACATGATAAAGAGGTGATAAAGTGGAGATAACTTCTCCAGTGATATCACTTCTCCAGTTCCTATGTTATTCTATGGAGCCGATGCACTGAGATTTCTCCAACTTTGGAGATCTAGGGAAGTGATATCACTCTTGGGCTTCCGGGGTGGGGATGGGAGGAGCACTTGCCCACCTCCCCCCCTGCGCTTGCCCCCTCCATATAAACATAGGGGCAGGGAGCACTGGCCTACAGGTCATATTATGGCTTTGTTCCCCTGGAAACATTTCTGTGGATGCCTTGATATCACTGGAGAAGTCTTCTCCATATTATCACCTCTTTATCGTGCCTTAGTGCATCTCCCCCATCGACACAACTTGGCAGTTGTCCATAAGCAGTCAAGTGCTTTTCTTTCTTTCTTTCTTTTTTTCTTTCTTTCTCTGTATATATCAATTAATCAATAGATCTGAATGCCTCATAAGGGACATACAATGTTATCAAATGTTATACTGACACAACTAGCAGTAGGCTTAAACAAAGACCAAATGCAAATAAAAAAAAATAATAATTAACTGACTGCTGTAATAAGGACATCTACTTAGATGAGTCTTTCTGATAAACAAATTAAGAGCCTCTTATTCTTAGGGAACAGTTCCCCTTCCAATTGTTGAGTTCCATTGATGGCCAAAAGAACCCCACTGAAGGAAATCTGGAGTAATAGATTGAGCCTAGAGCAGGGGTGGGCAATGTGAGTCCCTTCAGATAATGGTGGACTACAACTAGTGGGGGTGGCTTGAGCTGGTTGTGATTTGAGCAGCTGACAACCTTAATTTTATTTTCTCCCTTTAACTTACCACTGTGCTTGTTTCAGTTTTGTCCCAGAAGGCACTATCCTTTAACCCCTTAAGAAACAGAGGGGTATGCAACATATTGCAAAGCAACAAGTTGTCCCTCTTTAGGAGGGACAGTCCCTCTTTTAGACCTGAATCCCTCTGTCCCTCTTTCCCATCCTGATGTCCCTCTTTTTAGGAGATCAGATTGTGTGGTGTGTATATAAGTGTATAATATTGCTCTACAGCAATAAAACTCACATTATTGTTTGTATAAATGTCAGTATAAGTGTTTATAAATCAATATGTGTAAATAAATACTTTGGTTTTGTTCTAAATCATTTATTCGGTTACACAAGGAGGTGACAATAGATCATGAAATAGCTTAAAAATTCCTGTTAATACCCCGCCCACAAGCCACGCCCCCAGAAACCCCCCCTAAAACACAAGTGTCCCTCTTTGGCAATTTGAAATGTTGGGAGGTATGGCATGTGTTTGGTATCACAGAGTAGTATTGTGCTGTTCATACTGGCTATTTGTACAGCAGGAACATAGCATGCTGCAACTCAGGTCACTTTATGTATTATAATACCAACAACATTTGTCCATATATTCCAAAAGTGCATTACAGAACAATTTATTTACATTTTCGAGAATTGAAGAAGCAGCAACCTGTTGTCACTCCTCCACATGCTAATAGCAGAAAGCACACAGAAGGGAAGCAAGGCATAGAAAGTGATGAAGAGAGTGATAGATGCTGAACATTTGATTGTGGAGGTGCAGAAGCATCCTTGTCCTTTTGATCCATCAGACCTAGTTACAGTGACAGGTAAAAGAAGGTGGTTAGAGATATATTTTAATTGTTACATTCCTGTTTGGGTATACGCAGTGTTTGCATTTAGCAATGTAACATAAATAAATGCTTTCAAAAGCACAACATTTTGTGTGGCTTCATTTACTGAAATGTACGATTATACATTGTTCATGTCTCTCTTACCTTATGGTGCTGCACTTTCTATCCTCTGTTGTAATGATACATATGTATTGAGCAGGGCTTAAAATGTGAAGTCCTTTGCTACTAGCCAGACCTGAAAAGTTACTCGCCGCTGCAACCCATAGCATACCCACCAGGGCTGAATTTCTACTCGCCAGGGCTAAATTATCACTCGCCATTGGGTAGTGGCAAGTGGAAATTTTGAGCCCTGTGTTGATTATTATTACACATAAGTGCTACCTGGTGAAACAGCTCATTAAATGATGCCACAAACATGCAAAGATGTTCAAAGAATTTCCCAGGAAACTTCAGAATCTCCCCACTTATCACATTGAATTCTTCTTTGGGGAGCCTGTGTGAAGGCAAAGGGTGAACCTGTATCCTTACTCCCATCAGCTCCATTTTCTGCATGCTGCATAGGGCAAGCATTACAATCTTCAGGGCCTGCAACATCTTACTATTCATCTATCAAGGAATTTCAGCTTTGGACATTAGACAGATCACTGGCTAGCTCTTTATCTGTCTCTGTCTATCATGAAAATGGCACCTAACTGGGTGTAAAAGTTAGGAACAAAAATAAATAGAGTAATGCATACTGGGGTTAGGTATGTGAAATTACAGTAAATTTGAATTACATGTTAATTGTGTGGAAAATGCATAAAAAATAATATGAAAAATGCATATTTGTTTTCACATGAGATTTAAAGAGACAGTCAACATTTTTTGACTGTAGATATAGAACATGTAAGGTCAAATTGTCTATTGTTTTTCATCTTCACTTTTTTTGATCTACCTGACATTGAGCTCCCAAGATTTGAGTTTCCAGAGAGGTTTTAGTCAGGGACTGTGAAAGCAGAAATCTTTATACAATATTGCAGTCTCCCTACAGAACTGACTGTTCTCTATGCCATGCAGGCAGGCTTTTCTACATTGTTTCATATCTTTATTTACATTGTATCTTTTTATATTACAGCACTCTTTTTGCTTTCCCAGTCCTACACAAAAAGCTGTCTGAAAACAAATGCAGATTGCTCCCTGTCAGTGACATAAAAGTGTAAAAAAAATTGTGAATATGAAAGAAAATAAAAAGTAAATGTAAATTGATTTTACATATTCTGCAGAAGAGGAGGTTTACTGTAACAATCATTGCAATTGTGAAATAAGCATTATATATTTAAAAGAATAGTAATTTTGCTCCTAAAATATTGCATTTGTTATAAAATGTACAGTGAAAATTTGCACTGCTTTTAAACATTGGCATTGCTTCTAGGAAAAGTTAGCAATGCTAATAAAAATTCTCATTTGTAAAAAAAAAAAATACAAAATTTCTAAGAAAAAAGTTAGCAGTGCTAATAAAGATGCACGCTTTGGTGTGGTAGAATGTCTTCTTTTGTGACATCAAGCTCCGGATATTGTTATACTGAGATTGCAAACTCAGTATAATGATAACATGAGCTTGCTGTAACGATAGAAGCAATTCATACCACACCTAAGAGAAGCGTGAACGTGCTCCCTGGGACAGCTAGGAGGGAGATGGGAAGAGAATTAAAGGGATAGTAATACTTTGTTTTAACTTTTACTTTATTTTGTAGGCTTTAAAAAACATGAAGAACGATATAAGTCTTATCTCTCAAACCTTTATGGTTTAAGAGATATTCACAAGCAAAGTTTCCCTTCCTGCCCCTTTTGCCTAGTGTAAGCCATCTCTTCTCAGATGTGAATCTGGTTGTAAGACCAGACAGATAACAATCTTCTTTATATGAAAAAAATGAAAGCCCTTCCCTCCTTGACAAGCTTTTCAGTTTTTTTCCTTATCTTAATTGAAGATTGTCCCTCTGTGCTATCTACCTGGGCACCTCCCTTCTACTCTGGCTGAACAGTGTTACATCAGTAAAAGGGGTGGGAGGGGGACACTTTGTCATTGAATTACTCCTGAACTACAATTCTGACAGAACTGAAATAGCACTCTCCAAAGTCCAAATACTATGATGATTAATTAGAGCTGTTTTTATTATGAAACATTACTATCCCTTTAAGTAGCACTGGGAAGTCATAAAGAGCTGTGCTGAAGATTCAGCATTCCACATTATGAGGAAGTGCACAGCTTGATGATTAAATATCTTTAAAAGTATGTAAATTAAAAAAGCAAGTTTCCTAATACTACTTTAATAACTAAACATATGGTAAACACTTTTTAAGAGGTGAATGTTCCCCTTTAAGAAGTAAGTGCATTGCCTATGGGCCCTGTGATTTTCTGGTGCAATTTTATTAAAAGTTTGTGTAGTTATAGAGTGTTAGTCTTCTCAAGTCATTCTGTATGAATTTTATTGTAAAGAATAATACACTGAGACAATGGTTTTTAAAAAGACTTGTTATGCCCCAAGGAGCCTTGAATCAGTAGTGTGTTATGTTGTGATGTAGTCATAAACACAATGGAAGCCCTTCCAGTATCTCTCCATCTAACTGACCCTTGCCTCTTTCACTCCCAAGACCACAAAAAAATTTATAGAAAATAAAATTAATTACTGCTTCTATTATCCATAGGTATTTCAAATTTAGAGGCATCCAGTATATTTTGATATCTGATGGCAGAATGGGATCCAAGAGCCACAATGTATTTAAAGGGATAGTAATACTTCGTTTTATCTTTATTTTATTTTGTAGGCATTAAAAAAACATGAAGAACGATATAAATCTTATCTCTCAAACTTTTATTGTTTTAGAGATATTCACAAGCAAAGTTTCCCCTCCCGCCCCTTTTACCTAGTGTAAGCCATCTCTTCCCTGATGTGGAATGCAGTCCATAAACCAGATAACAGCAGGGGACAATCTTCTTCCAATGAGAACAATGAAAGCCCTGCCCCCCTTGACAAGTTTTTCAGGTTTTTCCCTTATCTTAATTGAAGATTGTCCCTCTCTGCAGTCTAACTGGACACCTCCCTTCTGATCTGGCTGAGCAGTGTTACATCAGTAAAAGGGGCGGGAGGGGATACTTGAATTACTCTGGAAATACAACTCTGACAGAATTGAAATAATACTCTCCAAGGTGCAAATACTATGATGATTAATTAGAGATGCTTTTACTATGAAACACTACTATCTCTTTAACAGCTTCACACACTTTCCCTTTGTCTCATCACAGGGAGGAGACAGAGATTCTTAGACAGAGTGAGGTAGATTGTTAATTTCTTGCCTTGTTCCAGTGTAAACCAAGAGAGAGAGAGCTGAGTACTAGCTGGAAAAAATGTAACAGGACTTGAAGATCTGTCTAAGAATCAAATGATGAAAAGCCTAATTTAACATTTTAATGACTGATGACATGCCAGGACCGCCGTCGGTGGATGTGCTTTAAATGGATAGTATTACTTCAAAATTACTATCCCTATATTGTAGCCCTTAATAACCTGAGTTAAATGACACCAGTGGCATCTCTCAAACCTTTATGGTGTAAGAGATAGCCGCTTTCAAAATTTACTCTCCCCTGATGTCAGCGTTCTGCTGCCAGCAGGAGAATCCGGTCTCTGAATCAAGCGGAGGCTCTTCAGCAGAGCCGATATCTCGTTATGGAAGGAAAAATGAATAATTGAAACAGTCTTCTACGTGTGCTTGGTAACCAAGCACACGTAGAAGACTGTTTCTATGAATCATTTTTCCTTCCATAATGAGATATCGGCTCTGTTTAAGAGCCTCCGTCTGTCCCAGGACTGGATTTCCCTGCTGGCAGCAGAACGCTGACAGCAGGGGAGAGGAAACTTTGAAAGCGGCTATCTCTTAAACCATAAAGGTTTGAGAGATGCCACTGGTGTCATTTAACTCAGGTTATTAAGGGCTACAATATGAGGGATAGTAATTTTGAAGTAATACTCTCCCTTTAAGGACAGTCCTGGCACATCATAGAGTTCTGGGATCGCAGTGTAGCTGCACACCATTCAGGGATCCCAGAATGCATTACTAGTAAAAGAAAGTGCTGTGGTTCTCTAAAACCGCCCACATCCAGACAGGCCGGTTGTTATGGTGTACAATGTTTGTTTTTTTTACCTTTGATGAAGTTGTTTGCAAATTACTCCGCTATTCTTTTGAACATGAAAGGGGAGATATACTAATATAAGTTAGAGCTAATACAGGCAAGAGGACTTATTTTTTTAGTACTGTGCCTGCCTAATACCTATTTTATATTCAGAACATTGTTCTCTGCATTCTGCTTGTGCTAAATGGAGGCCAGTGGGAAAGTTTATGAGAATTTCCAGGGTGTTCCGTTCCTCTGAGTCATTTCTCAGTATATACTAACACATCACAGAGGATATCAATGTAAAATTACTGCATATTCATGTTCTTGCTATACAGGAGACATATAGCTTGGCTTACATTAAAGCCTTACTGATGGTCCAGTGTGGGCCTCTGTATGCACTAAAATATTCCTAAAAGTGCAACTGCATTAGACCGAAAATGAGTTACCCTGTCGAATTTGTATATTCTCCCCACGGCTCTAGTCACAGACAGATACTAGCACTAAAACAGCTTACAATAACTATAATGCAGTGGTGATTCTTATCCCTCTGTAAGTGCACCCTGGCGTAGGTTCTATGGGCACTTAAAGGGTGAGATATTTGTGTGACCAGCAGAGCAAGATGAATTTGAGAGGTTCTGTTCTGTCTGTTTCTATACATAGATTTTTTTACATAGGTTGCAGTATTCCCAGTCCTGGCCAGAGAAGAGTGCAACCTTAACTACAGCCCTAATTGTTGTTAAACCTTGAGTGACTACAATGCATTTCCAACCACACTGACACTCAAAGAGCTATAAGTCTTCTGATTTATTTGGTATGTCACTGGGAAGAGCTCAGGGTGTATCACGATCGCAGGAGGGGACCTGCAGAACAAAGGGGGTCACAAGGCAGAACAGATGCAGAATCAACAACGAGTAACAGTTATTGAGTGCTTGGAAGCAGGGAATAAAATGAACAACTCACTTGCAGATGAAAGCTGGATGATAGGTGGCCACGGGTTGGCAAACTAAACTAGTTCTTAAGGCTGCTGAGAGTTGCTTGAAAGCAAAGCTAGAGGGCGAAGCTAGGGAACGGTGTAAATTGCAAGAAGCTCTCATAGAAAAATACAAGACTAGGAGCTCACAAACAAACAAGGTTGAAGGATCCAAATCAACAAACACAATCAGGTCAGGAGCAAAGCAGAGGTCGGGACAGGCAGCAAACAAGCATGGTCAGAGTACAAAGCCAAAGTCATACACAGGAAACTGGAATCTCAGGCTGGAACAGTAGTCAGTAAGACATTGTACTGGTGCACCAAAGTATCTGTGAGTCTGCTTGATATAGGTCTCAGCGGGTATGTCCTGGAAACAGACTGAAAGACAGGCAAAAGAAGAGGTGGAGCGAATGTAGTGGGTGTGTCCAGGTAAACAGGCAGGGCTGCAGAAAACAGATGAGCAGGACTTTCTGGACTGGATCCTTACAGGGTCCCATGCCTTTTCTTTAAACATTGATTTTGATATGCATATAAATATGGAAAATGTTATGTACAATATGCTCATTTTTGTCATTCTGATTGAGAGATCTAAATATATATATATATATATATATATATATATATATATATATATAGAGAGAGAGAGAGAGATTTACTGTATATGTAATTACACCCATGGCAAACAAGCTGATTGAGGTTCAGAAGGTAACTGGACCAATTCTGGAGCATACCAACTACACCATAAGGGAGGAATACATATTCCCCAAACCTCCTTTCATTTAAATTAGACTTTTATCCCTTGAATGATTGAGAGGTTTCCAATGCATTGCTTTTGCAATGCACCGGAGAGCTCTCTAGAATTTGAAGGGTTAAGAAGCCTCCATTGTAAATTATGAAAGCTTTTATTTCTCCCCACGGTGCAGCTGATTTGCTTCAACATTATTCCAGTTATCTTCTGATATGGTCTTATGAGTGGCATGCTTGCATGATAGCGTATCGGTAAGGTAAAGTCTCGCTTTATATAAATGTACATGCAGGATCAAGGTAAAATACGTTAGCAAGGCTTATATCTAATCTACTAATGGAAGCAGGAGTGTGTGGGCTTTAACAATGAAAAGAGGTGGTGAGGTGTAATTGTGGAGGATTAGTGGACATAATGTATGAGCCTTCATTAAACATGAAGTGGATATGAGAACACAAATGTTGAATGCAGGCTATGATTGCACATTCATGTGTTGACATTTATTTGTTATATGTATGATTGTTTTGTTTTTCACATTGTTTATCACTCCGGGATCAGATACTGTGATTCATACCATGCTATTTCAGTTCAAAGACATTCAAGCAAATAAACAAATGCAATAAACAATTGTTGGAACAACTTTTTCTTTGCTCCACGCCCGCCTGATGCCTATTTACTAATCTACTTATGCTGTATACTCTCCTCTGCCAAGGGGAATGGGCAGTAGGAGAGTGTGTGAGCTTTTCAGTGTGTTGTGTTCCTCTAATGATGAGGTAGTCAAAAAAGTCATCATAACAAATAAATGTCAGGTTGTGAGCTGGTGTAAAAGGACTGTATTTTCAGAAGTAAATCCGTCACCTTTGAAATTGTGTCACAAAGAATTTAATATGACTTTAAGATGAACTTAATCAATAATACCCATAGAAATTCTGAAGTTACAAAATGTCTTATATTTGCCTTTAAAATTACACACTTTCAAAAGAAAGAAAGACAGTTTTTTTCCATACTTACCGCTTCTCACTTATATTTGCTAATAGTACTTTAAAGTGTCTTCTCCAAGTTTATAACAAAAAAAAGTACTTATCAGGTGCCTAGTGGGTGATCAAGGGTTGCTGCTGTCCTGATGTGGGTATCACAATCACTGCCCACATCACTATATATATATATATATACACACACACAACTGAAAAGAACGAAACAGACAACGCAATGCCAATCTCTAAGCATAGCAATGTAGGTTACAAATTAAAAAATGCCCTCATTCTCCTATAGGTCTACTTGGTATCCTTTTAAAAGGTTACACACAAAAGAGCGTTTTTATCATAGTGCATTAACCATGTCAGAATGATAAAAAGGGCGACCTGAGAATCTCGTACTGCATTAAAGCGCAAGATTCTCAAGTCACGCTATGAAACGTCGCAATCGAGCGTAAGGATCACTGTAATGTAAAGTTGGGTGTCTTAGGCTATCTTAGTGACTGTGCACACTAAAACGCTTATCCAGTTGTATTTTCTGGACAGAGGCTGTGACAAGTCACCGGTGGAAATGGATCATGTCCTCCGGTGGACTAGTGCCCCTTCTTTCATACAGTGGAGGAAGGGGGAAGTTCCATGGTCAAGTTGGCTCAAGTTAGCGCAGAGGACTCACCTCCTGGTGCTGCTCCCTTTTACGAGGTTGCTATCTCAGAAATATGGTAGAGTACTGTGCTGGTAGAGTGAAGGAATGTCCTCCTCCTTTGCTCTGCCCGTGCGGAATGGAACTTCCCCCTTCCTCCACTATATGAAAGAAGGGGCATTGGACTGCCGCAGGACATAATTCAGCTCCTCCAGTGACTTGTCACAGTCCCTGTCCAGAAAATACAACTGGATAAGAGTTTTAGTGTACACAGTCGTTAAGATAGCCTAAGACACCCAACTTTACATTACAGTGATCCTTGAGCTCGATTGCGACGTTTCATAACTCGGCCTGAGAATCTCGCTCTTTCATGCAGTGAGAGATTCTCAGGTCACCATTTTTATCATTGCGACACGGTAAATGCACTTTGACGTTGCACTTTTTTTGCGTGTGACCTTTTAATAGTGAACCAGTCTACTCACATGTGTGGGAGGTTATGCCTGCCTTTCAGTATATACAGCATGCACTGGAATTAATAGATCACTCCAGGTTAGTGATATTAACTTCAGTGATGTAGTATGTAGTTCCCCAGCATGTAAGACCATATATATATATATATATATATATATATATATATATATATATAATATTTAAAATATAAGGACTATATACTTAAAAAAATGGAGTGGTGTAGGGAACCTTTAATAACACAACATCTTCAGTAAGTACAATAGGAGTAGACCATTATAAATGTATTTGATATTAAGGACTGGGCAAAAAATATACTTTATTAGTCAAAATAATTTTAAAGTTGAAAATAAAATACTATGCGTAGACAGTGTTAGAGGTAGTCTCAAAAGAATACCCTTAATGTCTAAAAGATAATAAAATATAGATATAAGATAAAACAAATGGTGCAAAGTATAATATCAATGCACCATAAATAGTAAAGTGCAATATTACAATGCTAAGAAATGAAGCTCAATGCATTTCGTGGCTATTATCAGACCATGTCACTTCGTCAGGAGAAGATTAACAGATAAATATGTGGTTGTGTTGATTGTTTTCTTATATATCAGGAATGTATGGGAGATGGAATTGGAACTATAGTATGTGAAATATACATACAAGTAATGTCACTACTGTGCATGTCTTTTATATGGATACTAGTTGAACAGCATGTGTACACAGGCACAGTGCCAGGCAGCAATGGCCATGGTGCAGTCATGCACAGTAGAGACTGCCCACGCCGTGGCTGATAATGGTGTGGGGTGCTCCGAATTCAGACTGTAGTCCTCTCAGTGCAACAGTCTGAATTCAGAGCACCCCGCTCCGTTATCAGCCACGGCACGGGCAGTTTGTAGTACGCATGACTGCAGTGCGCGCAGCCATCTGTACTGTGCATGACAGCTTCTGACAAACATACATTAGCGAATTATTATATAGGATGTGGAAGGTTAATTTTCTTCCCTGCTGGAATTTCCATAGAATGGGAATCATGTTTCTCCTTACTGCAGAAATTTCCATGATGAGTAAAGCAGGTGAATCTTATCTGGGAAGGTTGAGCCCATTGATTTCAAAGGGTCAAACCTTCCCATGCCATATTCCTGTGCTGCTTTCTGTTATTTTGCATTGTGTTACAACATTCTTACACAACGCACCATCACCACATCAATGGGCTCACAGGCATACATCATCATACAAGCATACATTAACTAACATACATAAACACACACATTCACACACCTCATTTAGTCATGAGTAAGAGTTTGATGGAGAGGGCCTTATTGAGGTAATTCCCTGGAGAGGTGGACGTCCGTATTTTCCACCTAATCTATTTACATTGAGCACAGTTCTGCACATCCCTAGTCTTTATTGAAGTAATTTTATTATCTTTTAAATATGTTATATGGTATTGCTGTAGTAATATCATAGTTAAGGTTCAAAGGAGGGTTCTGTGTTAAACACCTTCCTGAGGGTGACCTTGTGAGTGAGAGCCCCAGTCCCCACAAACAATAGTAAACAATACCAGACACGCCAGACTGAACTTTGTGAAAATAAAGTATATATTTTTCTGCTTATTTTTTCACTTACAATTTGGTATACTTTACAGCTGACATCAGGAGAAGGGGGGGTGAACTTTGAATCCCTATATCTCTCAAACCATAGCGGTTTGAGAGATCGGGTTTGGAGCATTTTTTTTTTTTTTTTTTTAAGTCTACAAAATTGGATATATTTTTTTGGGGGACATTACTGTCCCTTTAAGAACCGGAGGGGTGTGTAAAGCAATGCACCCATTTGGGCCTTAACACTTTGAGTGCCAGAGTGTGTTGGATAACCCTCTGGCACTTTGAGTGCCAGAGGGTTAACCCCTTAAAGACCAGCCAAGGGGCTGTGCGGCCTGCACTTAAGGACCACAGAGCATTTTTTTTGTTATTAAAGGGTAACATTCACATTCAACAAGCTTGTGTCCATATGCTTTACTTAGTAATATTAAGTCTTATAATGGGGCACTTCTGCGTTATGCGGCAGGGCTTCCGCAGGGCTTCCCACCTCCCTCCCAGCTGCCCCAGGGAGTGCATTCATTCTTCCCTTTGTGGTGGAAATGTGTGCTTTCGTCACAGTAAGATCCATTTACATTGCTACTGAAGTTGCAAGCTCAGTAGCGTGGTAAACGGAGCTTGCTGTAACATTAGCCCACATAAATGCCACCATGAAGAGAAGCATGAACACGCTCCCTGGGGCAGCTGGGAGGGAGGTGGGAAGTCCTGCGGCATTGTGCCGCACACACGGCGTTCTGCACAATGCAGAAGTGCCCAATTATAAGGCTTAATATCTTCAGTACCAGGTAAGATTGACTTAAAGAAAAAAACACTGCTAACTTAGTTTTACGAAGTAAAGCATATGGACACAAGTTTGTTCAATGTGAACGTTCCCCTTTAATGGAATCAGAGTTTCCCAAATGGTGTGAAGCCTCGCAGGGACCCCGAATTCAAGGATGTACATATACGTCATGGGTCCTTAACTCACATTCTCCACCATGACATATATGTAAGGTCCTTGGTTCTTAAGGGGTTAAGGAGTTAAAGTCTTAATGATTGGTGGAGCATGTGAGTTTCAGTAGTCGTACTCTGTAGTTCTCATCCTGAAGTGCAGCCACTGGCATTGGAAGCTAACAGCAGCAGAACATAGCTGGCAGATTTGTACATGCTTCCTGAGGTCTTGCAAATTCTTCTAACAGTCCTGCTGCTCACTGAATGGTTATGTTTATGTCTCATTTAGCCACGTGTTTCCTGCTGCTGCTGAGTTTGTAACAAAATAATTATACACGTTTTAAGGTGGAACTATCATCAAATTTATATCGAGCCCCAAATCTTAATCACAGAAGCGATATGCATATATGTACTTGTATTTTGCAGAATAATTGCGGCATTAGTGAAAAACAGAAGTCCTTTGGCAGGCAGCAGCGGGCAACAGCGTAGACATCTTGCAGAGAAGGCACCCCTGAGTCTGCGCTGTCCATCCCCTTCCCCACTACAATTGGTGAGTTGAATGCCTGGTTACCTTGAGGCATTGGAAGGGACTGACGGCGAAGCACAGAGAGCGCCTACAGCAAGATCCCTGCTGCTTCCTGTCTGCCTAATAAAGTTCTATTTTTCACTAATGCCACAATTATTCTGCAAAATACAAGTACATATATGCATATATCTATTGTAATTACGATTTGCAGCTCAATTTAAGTGTGATGATAATTCTACTTTAAGGCAAGTATGTCAGAGTGTTTGTCCCAGGACCATTATGTTTAACCCTCTGAGTGCCATAGGGGTACACAATGCATTGCAAAGCAATGTTTTGCAAACCCCACTGGCACGCAAATGGTTAAAGTCAAAGTGGAAAAAGTCTGGAGCTAATCAACTGCATCATAGGGGACAAATAAAAATTTGTATTTATTAAAATGAGAACTTTAACCTGATGAATACTACCAAGACCTCCAACATAAATCCAAAGTAGGGTTACACATCTCTCTAGCATTCAAGAGATTAAAAGCCCTATTTGTATACATATAGAAAACAGAATAAAATATAGTGCCTTATCTCTTCAATAAACGTGCATATAGTAAAATAATGTACTGCACTCACATGTAATGTTGGTCAATGAAAGCATACTTAACATTGAGAAAATCACCTCGAGGAGACTGGCAGAATAACACTGCTTCTCTCAGAAGGCGATATTCACAATATACAATCCCTTTGTGATGTGATTGAGGCAATTATTATTGCTAAAGCAGTGCTTAGCTGTGAAACGCGTTGAATTGCCTTTGGTTACTATTTTTATATGTTTATTTTATTATTCTTAATAAATTGTATATTGTGAACCTCGCTTTTTTATTACATGTGAGTGCAATACATTATTGTACAATTTGCACATGTATTGAAGTGACAATGCACAACACTGGGCCCCTTTTTTGTCTGCTTTCTGTAAGTGTTTTGCTGCCAGTGGATGTACTGAGATGAGCTTCCTGCTGACTGATAACGAGAGACATTAGATCAGTGTTTCTCAACGCACTGGAGATCACTAGTATTCAAGTGGATAAAAGCCTTATTTCAATCAATGGGAATTCTTTCAATCTGCATTCTTCCCCTATAGCGAGGTTGGTTTACCCCAGAATTGCTCCTCTCTGCCATTGTACATAATGTCCCATGAGTCTAATTGTTCACAACTGACTTTGAATATTATGAATTTCCACAAAAAGATCAGGCACATGGAATTTCCACAAATTAATGAATAGACCTTGAAGTTTTATTAACCCTTTGAGTGACAGTGGGGTAAAGCAATATATATTACATACCTCTCTGGCACCCAAAGGGTTAATAATAATATTCCTTTTATCCTCTAGAATTCTAACACATCCCCAGTGCATTGCTCACAATGTGTTGGAAATGCCAGCAGCTTTCAAAGGATTAAAAGCAATGTAACTGGAAGAGTGACCGTCTCATAAAGTAAGGGGTAGATTTAATTGCATGTGAGTATTGTTATCTTACAGGTTCTTATTGAAGTCTTATTCTTATTGGAGCAGTGGAATCCATCTCAAATTGGATGTACAGTATCTAGAAATCTACTTAAAATCTAGATTTCCCATTAGGCTCAGCAGGCTACTGCTTAAAGGGATAGTAATACTTCGTTTTAACTTTATTTTATTTTGTAGGCATTAAAAATATGAAGAACGATGTAAGTCTTATCTCTCAAACCTTTATGGTTTGAGAGATATTCACAAGCAAAATTTCCCCTCCCGTCCCTTTTGCCTAGTGTAAGCCATCTCTTCTCAGATGTGGAATGCAGTCCATAGACCAGACAGATAACAGCAGGGGACAATCTTCTTCCTATGAGAACAATGAAAGCCCTGCCCCCCTTGACAAGCTTTTCAGGTTTTTCCCTTATCTTAATTGAAGATTGTCCCTCTCTGCAATCCACCTGGGCACCTCCCTTCTGCTCTGGCTGAGCAGTTTTACATCAGTAAAAGGGGAGGGAGAGGGATACTTTGTCATTGAATTACTCTTGAACTGCAACTCTGACAGAATTGAAATAACTCTCCAAAGTCCAAATACTATGATGATTAATTGGAGCTGCTTTTATTATGAAACATTACTATCCCTTTAAGGCGTTTAATTGTGAGCGGTTCCTCAGTTATACTGGCTACTGATCCAATGTGATTAACCCTTTGAGTGCTAGAGAGGTTTGTTATGCATGGCAAAGCCACGTGTGGACACCCCCTGGCACTGAAATGTTAGTTGTGGGAATGGGCAGCATAAACTCAATCTCCGTGCACTGAACACCTGTTCCTGCTTTATGGTGACTGGTTTATTTAGTAGTCAGTTTATGTACTTATTTGGACAGTGTATATGCCCCTGTTTTAGCTACCATATTTAACCCCTTGGCGAGGTCTGTAATGCATCTAGCAGCCGTGGGATTAAGATCTGGTTGCATGTGTTATAGACCAGGGGTCTATTAGGGACATTGCAGAGCAATTCATTGCGTACACCTCTGGCACTTAAAGAGTTAAGGATTTCACTGATTAAGTACAGGTGGTTTATTCAGTAACTTGTTCATTTTGACTTACTGACTGATCTCCATCATGGAAATTCCTAAATCCTGGAGGACTGAACTGCTCCATGGTACAGACTAAAGAGTACTCTCTGTGCCAGGCAACAGTGGATGGTACTGAGTGGTGGGGTCATGTGAAGAGTTGGGGCATGGCCAAGGGCTGGTCTAGCACCTCCTAGGACTCCTGGTTGTACTCACAGAATACACTTTTGTGTCTGTATAATGCATACATGGGGTATGGAGTAGTTCTGTGGAAAACCAACTGCAACATAGGAGAGAGCTATACATACCCACTGATTAAAAAAAAAAAAATCATTTTTAACCCAAATGAATGCAAGGTATCGGAGACCACTCAACCATTCAATTTATGAAAAACCCCATTTAAATCAGGAGGAACTATGGGAATGATTTCTTGACCCTTAGGGTGCATTTGGTTTAATCCAGAGCTACGCTACGTTTCTCTTGAACATAGGTCCCTCAGGCCCCCAGTACCATTAGTTTTGATGCATTACTGTAAGTCCCTGTGTGTTCTTTTCCCTTTTTCTAGTACAGAAATGCAGATTGTACAAAAGAAAAAGGGGGATGCATGCAGCGCACCAAACGATATAGAGTTAAACTGCTTATTTTAAAATGTATCTAGGCATGAGACAATAAGACACACTATAATAGATACAAGGCAAATTGTAACACATTGTACACTGACCAATTAGTCCTTGTGTTAAAGTAACTGTAACAGAATACACTGTATCCACCAAGTCTTTTTGTAGCTTTCTCAAGACTTTCTTGATCAAATTCTCCCTGTCCTTGGTATTTGCTACTTAGTTCCTCAGATGTACCATATATTAGAAGTATAACAATCTTTCAGTATAAATATAATTGCACCAAGATAAAGTACAATATCACACTCACATCTTAGTTGGAGGTAATCCACTTCCCTACTGCTTTGGGGGGCAGGGTTGTTGCAAATTAACGTCCGTTCTCCCGGGTTATATATAAATCAAAGTCAAAGAGATCGTGTCACAGCATGCAATATTGTATAATAAACAAGGTGAAAATATCCACTCACGTGTAAGTAGATTCCAGTGTTCCGTTGGTTCCTGTAGCGGTTCACACACAGGTTTCTCCTTACGTCCCTCTTATTAAATATTCAAATTCCTGTGGTTCTCCCTTATGCAGATTATAAGGATTATAAGGAACTTCAGGGTGCCTCTTCCATCGGCTGTTTGTTGGTACTCATAAAATAGGTAAACTCATGTCCAAGTAAAACAATATTTATTCAAAAAGGTTTAAAATAAACAGTACAATGCCTCCACTGTAGATCACACCACTAGTGACAAATACAAAGGACAGGGAGAATTTGTTCAAGAAAGTCTTGAGAAATCTACAAAAAGACTCTGTGTATACAGTGTATTATGTTACAGTTTACTTTAAGACAAGGACTAATTGGTCAGAGTACAATGTGTTGCCATTTGCCTTGTATCTATTATAGTGTGTCTTATTTTCTCATGCCTAGATACATTTTAAAATAGGTAGTTTAACACTAGATCCTTTGGAGCGCTGCATGCATCCCCCTTTTTACTTTGTGCATTTAACTCTTCTGTGAGAGCAGAGTGGTGGGCAGCTGCATAGAGGTGTCATCTTATTTGGCGTGTATAAATATAGAGAGCTGAAGTCCTTGTACCCTTTTCAGAAATGCAGACTATGTTGGTACCTAATAAATAAAGCAAAATAGTAATAATACTGCAGACACTACTGAATTGTAACTTCCATTAATCCCAGGAAAAGTTTGCAAGAGCCATCACCACTGACTAACTGCATCAAGGAAGAGATATAGCACATTCAGAGCTTTAGGCCCCTTGGGCAATGGAATCTACAAAGTGAGTAACAAGCATATTTTTACCTCATGTTGTTTTCCATCATGTACAAACAAGTTAAAGAACTTGTGCAGTGGTAGAATTTTGAAGGTTTAAAAAAAAATTCAGAATTTGTTCATGAACACACACACACCATACATGCATTCACATACAATCACCCCTCCATACAAATGCACACCCACATATACCATACACGCACTCAAACATACACACACCATACACAAATACACACTTATACACATTCACTGTACACAACAATACACATACGCACATTCACCATACACCTACACACACATATATATATATATATATATATATATATATATATATATATATATAGACACATCAGAAGTGGCTGAAGCCAGAAGTGAACTCTGCCACAGTAACTGTGGATATGGTTGTAGTGGACCGCTATCTCAGGAGCTTACCAACAGCTCTATGAAAGTGGGTCAGTCAAGTTCATCCAAAAGACCCAAAGGAAATGATGAAATTTGGTGGAAAGAGACCGGGTGACTAACGAACGTTACACCAAGGAGCCTTACCTGAGTTCAAAACCACAGATCAACCAGAAAACGGAGAAGATTGTATTGGGTTCTAAAGGTACAGATGAAAATAAGGGTTCTGTACAATGCCATAGACTATCTGACTGTATGGACAAATGGTCCCCCAGGTTTCTGTCTCAGTCACAGGGCCACACTGAGGAGAACATAAAATGCTTTAGATGTCACGAAATGGGACATATGGCACGTAATTGCCCACACACTGAAAAGCCTATGGAAATTTTACCTTGAGAGGGGGAAAAATGTGGTACTCTGTTGGTATACACTAAACCGTCTGCTTGCTGTTGGTATTAACCATTTAACTTCTGTAAAGGGAAAGAGGATGGAAATTGTCATGTTGGGACTGTGAGATACAGAGTAGGTGCAGCACCCTCATTGCCTTATGATGTTGTAGTAGGAAGAGATTTTCCCTAATTTTGTAAACTATCGGAAGGTACTCAATCTAATTAGGACAGACCTGTAGAGGAAGAGGTAGGATAAGAGGAAGCAGAGATTATTTTTCCTTTTCTAATATTGATTGGGAGCAATATAGTAAAAAAGAGCAAGCTATAGTATGTTAGGTGAAGAAGGGGAACAAGATGAAGCTGGACCATCCGAAATAGAGGAAACCACAAAAGAGGTAGAATTCCACAATTTAGGCGTTAGTCCCAGAATATTTCGGGATACCCAGTGGGAGGATCAAATGTTATTGATTGCATGGGACAATGTACAGGTAATAGAAGGTACCCACATAAACCATGAGAGACCCTTATCCCTCTATATTTTGCAGAAAATAATAATCTACTTTATAAAGTGTAGAAAATAGGGGTTGAAGAGGTTGAGCAATTAGTAGTACCATAAGCAGATAGAAACCTATTTCTAAAATTGACCCATAGTCATGTTCTAGTCGGACACCTGGGAATGGAAAAAACTATAGAGAGAGTACTGAGGAGGTTGTACTGGCCAAGTATATATTCTGCCATTTAAATATTTTGCAAATCATGCCCAGAATATCAAAGATAAGCGCCAGTTAAAACATTCTGGAACCCCATTGTTCCTCTTCCTATCATAGAGGTTCTGTTTGACAGAATTGCCATGAATTTGACAGATCCTTTGCTCAAGTCCGCTAAGGGGCACCTATAAATATTGGTTGTGGTAGACTTTGCTAAGAAATACCTCAGCCAAAACCATTGTGAGAGAGTTGATGTTTTTGTTCAACCGAGTGGGAATCCCTAAAGAAATACTTACAGACCAAGGGACCCCTTTTATGTCTAGGGCAATGAAAGAGCTGTGTAATCTCCTCAAAATTAAACCACCGAAAACCTCTGTATATCAACCTCAAACTGATGGATTACTTTAAAGATTTAATAAAACCCTTAAAGCTATGTTGTGTAAGGAGGTGGATAAAGATGGAAAGAATTGGGATCACCTGCTACCCCACCTCATGTTTTCTATTCAAGAAGTTCCCTAATCCTCCACAGGGTTCTCACCCTTTGATTTATTGTATGACAGACATCCGAGGGTTCTACCCAGTATTACCCAGGAGACATGGGAACAGGAACATACCCCTCACCTTAGTATTATTGAACAGGTGGCACAGATGCAGGATTGCATTGAAGCCATAATGCTCATAGTCAAAGAAAACATGGAGAAAGCACAGGAGGCACATAAGGCCAGTTATAATAGAAATGACAGGCTCAGGGTCTTTCAGCCGTGAGACATGGTGCTGGTTCTGGTCCCCACAGTTAAGAGCAAATTCCTGGCAAATTGGCAGGGGCCCTATGAGATCATAGAGCAAGTGAATGAGGTAAATTACAAGGTGAGACAAACGGGTACATTTACCATGTAAATTTGCTTAAACCTTGGACAGACAGAGATGATTTGATGGGAGTGGTAAACAAGGCTCATTCAGCCAAAGTAGAGAGAAAACCAAAGGTAAATATAGCTGAGACCCTAGTCCCTCCTCAAAAATGGGAGGTCAGGGAGTTTGTTTCAAGAAACAGGGATGTGTTCTTCCCAGTACCAGGACGGACTCATGTCAGTCATTAAACATGATGTAATTACTGAACCAGGAAAAAGGTTAACTTGAAACCCTATAGGATCCCCAAAGCTAGAAGGGAAGCAATTAGTGCAGAGGCGAGAAAGATGCTTGAGGTGGGAGTTATTGATGAGTCCTAAAGTGAATGGAATAATTCCATTGTTTTGGTTGCTAAGCCAAATGCAGAAATCTGATTTTGTAACGACTTATGTAAATTAGTAAATTAGGTTGAATAAAGACACAAGTCCATCAAGTTCAGCCTTTGCCTCATACCCCAGTGACTGAGAATTTTATAGCTCCAGAAGCTGAGGATGCGTTTAAAGCCCTAAAGGAGGTGTGCTCACCCAGTTTTGGTCACTCAGACTTCTCTAAGGATTTGTGGTACAAACGAATGCATCTGATGTAGGCCTGGGGCTGGTTGTTTGTAAAGTACACAGGGGACAAGAAGATCCTATTGGGTACTTGAGCAAAAAACGTGATCCCTATGAACAGCGATAATCAATGGTTGAGAAAGAGTGTCTGGCCATTAAATGGGCATTAAAAAACCTGATTTATTATCTGTTGGGGAGAAGAATCAAATTAGTTACAGACCATGCACCCTTAAGATGGATGAGGCAAAACAAGAAAAAAAAACGTAAGAGCGATTAGGTGGTTTCTTCAGCTCTCCATGGAGCATAGAGGTGGTAAGGATCAGGGAAATGCAGACAGCCTCTCCTCAGTTCACTGTTTGTAGACAAAGGTCGCTAAGACTGATGGGTCTAAGCTGGGGGGGAGGATGTTTGACAGAGTATATGGGAGGATTGTAGATGGAAGGTATTTAGGACCCAGAATCCTACATAACCCAACCATCCACCTGTTCTCAATTAGCAGGTTCAGTAACCTATAAATCCCAGGCTGCAGAGTTTGTAGAGAGAATGGAGTTTAACTTGCTGTGAGCAAAAAGTGCAGAGCAGTGCAAACAAGCGGGATTTGAAAATCTTGGTTATACCTGGTTTATTTTTGTTAATTTAGTACCTTGAAGTAGAAAGGGAAACTGCTACAAGTAACGGTGCACAGATTGAGCTAGGTTTTTATTTGTACTGTTTTCATTTTGTTTTGTAAAACAATGTCTGCTTATTGTATTTGGTGCAATGTCAAGATAAACTTATACATGTTTTTAAGAATTCTGAACTGTGTGTGATACCATAGAAGACAGTGCTTTCTGCCTATCTAGGGGTAGCCTGCTTATGGTTTATCACAACATGTACACACATACAAGCACAAACACATTCATACACAGACACACATGCACCAAACATACACACAGACAGACACACGTACACACACACAGACTTATTCACACCATACACACACACATATCCACATAAGCGCACACTCCATTATACACACATACAAGCACATATGCATTCATACACAGACTCACATATACAAACATACACCCTTTATTCAATGACAGACATGCTTATACACCCCCCATGGTATAGTTGGTATGCCCCAGAATTACACATCTTTAGTTTCCTGAATATGTTCCTGTATTTCATAACCCCATAAATGCTAGAAAGGGCCATAGTGAGACCTACTGGCATCCAAGGGGTGGAACTTGCTTATGCAGCAGTATGTTTTTACATGTCACAGACAGAAACTCTTGGATTTTCATCAGAAACTGCAAATTCTGTTTCATATTTCAAAATGACAGGTAATTACTCATGCAGATTGCTCTATGCTAAATGTATTTTCATGCCTCTGTTTCTGCTCCCTTGATTGCTGGAATACAATATGCTACCTGTAATTATTTTAAAGGGCACCAATGGTTAAATATAAGTTGTCTCATACATTAAAGGGCTTCCTTTAACAATACTAGAAGTGCCTAAAGCTTTATTGTGGCTTCAGTTTCACATACAACGGAGAGAACAGAGAAACATGCCACTAACAGTCAGGGAACACTGTTATACTTTGATTGGTTCCTTCCCCTCTACATTAATTGGAAGCAGAGAACAGCTGTGGAATAGCATTTTACATATATCAAAGTGTGGTTTTGTCAGACCTGGATTTTCGTGGCACAGAAAATGCCCTTTAACAAAAATGTAATAATTTTCATGGAGATGTAGATGACACTTACTGGCAGGATGTCATGTCCATGGAGGAGGACATGACAGTTACTGGCAGGATGCCAGGTTCATGGAGGAGGACATGACAGTTACTGGCAGGATATTGTGTCCATGAAGGAGAACATAACAGTTACTGGCAGGATGTCAGGTCCATGGAGGAGGACATGACAATTACTGCCCAGGATGTCAGGTCCATGGATGTGGACATGACAGTTACTGGCAGAATGTCAGGTCCATGGTGGAGGACATGACAGTTACTGGCCAGGATGTTAGATTCATGGAGGCGGACATGACAGTTACTGGCAGGGTGTCAGGTGCACGGAGGAAGACATAACAGTTACTGGCAGGATCTCAGGTCCATGGATGTGGCCATGACAGTTACTGGCAGGATGTCAGGTCCATGGAGGAGGACATGACAGTTACTGGCAGGATGTCAGGTCCATGGAGGCGGACATTATAGTTACTGGCAGTATATTATGTCCGCGGAAGAGGACATGACAGTTACTGGCAGGATATCAGGTCCATGGAGGAGGACGTGATAGTTACTGGCAAGATGTCTCGTCCATGGATGTGGACATGACAGTTACTGGCAGGATGTCAGGTCCATGGAGGAGGACATGACAGTTACTGGCCAGGATGTCAGATCCATGAAGATGGACATGACCGTTACTGGCAGGGTGTCAGATCCACTGAAGAGGACATGACAGTTAGTGCCAGAATGTCAGGTCCATTGAGGAGGACATAAAAGTTACTGGCAGGATGTCAGGTCCATGGAGGAGGACATGACAGTTACTAGCAGGATGTCAAGTCCATGGAGGAGGACATGACAGTTACTGGCAGGATGTCAGGTCTATGGAGGCGGATATGATAGTTACTGGCAGGATATCATGTCCAGGGAGACAGACATGACAGTTACTAGCAGGATGTCAAGTCCATGGAGGAGGACATGACAATTACTGCCCAGGATGTC
Source organism: Rhinophrynus dorsalis (assembly GCA_037306005.1). Taxonomy (NCBI): domain Eukaryota; kingdom Metazoa; phylum Chordata; class Amphibia; order Anura; family Rhinophrynidae; genus Rhinophrynus; species Rhinophrynus dorsalis. The sequence continues at coordinate 68,097,480 of CM074724.1, forward strand.
AGGTCCATGGATGTGGACATGACAGTTACTGGCAGAATGTCAGGTCCATGGTGGAGGACATGACAGTTACTGGCCAGGATGTTAGATTCATGGAGGCGGACATGACAGTTACTGGCAGGGTGTCAGGTGCACGGAGGAAGACATAACAGTTACTGGCAGGATCTCAGGTCCATGGATGTGGCCATGACAGTTACTGGCAGGATGACAGGTCCATGGAGGAGGACATGACAGTTACTGGCAGGATGTCAGGTCCATGGAGACGGACATTATAGTTACTGGCAGTATATTATGTCCGCGGAAGAGGACATGACAGTTACTGGCAGGATATCAGGTCCATGGAGGAGGACGTGATAGTTACTGGCAAGATGTCTCGTCCATGGATGTGGACATGACAGTTACTGGCAGGATGTCAGGTCCATGGAGGAGGACATGACAGTTACTGGCCAGGATGTCAGATCCATGAAGATGGACATGACCGTTACTGGCAGGGTGTCAGATCCACTGAAGAGGACATGACAGTTAGTGCCAGAATGTCAGGTCCATTGAGGAGGACATAAAAGTTACTGGCAGGATGTCAGGTCCATGGAGGAGGACATGACAGTTACTAGCAGGATGTCAAGTCCATGGAGGAGGACATGACAGTTACTGGCAGGATGTCAGGTCTATGGAGGCGGATATGATAGTTACTGGCAGGATATCATGTCCAGGGAGACAGGCATGACAGTTACTAGCAGGGTGTTAGGTCCACGGATTAGGACATGACATTTACTGGCAGGATGTTAGGTCCATGGAGGAGTACATGACATTTACTACCAAGATGTCAGGTCCATGGAGGCGGATATGATAGTTACTGGCAGGGTTTGGAATCTAAAAAGTGACTGTACCCTCTCTAAAATCTCTAAAAAGTGACTGCACCCTCTCTTATTTGTATGGTGTTGCATGCATTAAAGCATTGTAAGATCTCAATTCTTTGCTGGAGATAGTTTTTTATGATCTGCAAATGTACAAACAAGTGTATTATGTAGGTGCTGTGTCTGTGATAACTCTGAAAATATGTATCTCTTAGGATTGGAAGTACGCTTGTTTTAACTCAGCAGGAAAAGCTATATATATATATATATATATATATATATATATATATATATCTATGGAAAATGGTGACTGGCTGAGGTGGTGGCGGGGTGTAGGTCCCCTGCCTCAACAACCAACCACTTAACAATTTTCACTGTCTTTCCTCGTCGCCTGCTTTCACCACGGCAAAAACAAGGGTGGAAGGGTGGAAAAATATTCACCTCCTGTCATTACTAAAATTAAGATTATAAGTACACTACATTAGCATAATCTACAATTTTACCACATGAGAGGAGGCTTCATATTTTCCACTTTTAACGCTGAGAAAAAAGAGAATGCGACACATGAGCCTCTAGACGAAAATAAAAAATGCGAAAAGTATCCTCCCTAGACTAGTCAGCTGAGCGTAAAATATCCACAATAGATGCCCCAACTGATGCTGCTCGTGTTGCAGCCCCCCCCTCTAACTGAATGGGCCCCAAAACCTGGGTCCACACCTGCCAGAGATAAAACCCAACAAATCCACCTAGCCAAGTTGGTAGAAGAATCCAGTCTATGAGGTCTAACATATGAAACGAGAAGTTGCCCAGATGAAGAAGAGCGTAAAGAAGCTGTAATGTCCATGTAGCGAAGAAAAACCTCCACTACACAGAGTTGAGGAACGTCCTGAAAAAAATATAAAAAACTGACAAGGAATCTGACTTCATGCGACGGGAGATGGAAAAAGGCTCCCCTTGCGGGAGAACCGAAAGCCCTTCCACATCAAAAGTCCTAACATCAGAGACTCGGCGATAGAACACTAAACAAAGCAATAACATCAGTTTAGCTGAAATATGTTGAAGCGATAACAATTAATTCCTCGGCCAATTCCGCAAAAAACGCAGAACCACATCAACATCCCAAAATCTACAATATTTAGGTGCCGGAGGTGTGGCCAATTTGATCCTTCGCAAAAGACGGCACACCAAAGTGTCACGACCCACAGGGATACAGGAAACAGGAACATGCGCAGCCGAAATGGCTGATCGCATAACGTTAAGAGACTGAAAAGACTGACCCAAAGAAAACTGAAAAGATAAAAAATTCAAGATTGCAGGAACAGGAGCTGTAAAGGGATCTCAATTCCTCTTCAAACACCAGCCAGACCAAGTGTTCCATGTGGAAAGATAGCATCTTCTTGTACCAGGAGCCCAGGAGTCCCACAAAAGGTCCATAGCCTCCTGCGATAACCCTGTGACCAGGAACCCCTGAAATCGCCCAAGCCACCATAGACAGGCGATCCTGAAGGACGAGCAGGTGGTGGTTCCCTCGATGATCCGCGAGAAGATCTGGACAAAACGGAAGGAGAAGAGGATCGTCGCAAGCCAGTTCTAGAAGGTCTGGGGACCACGGCTGACTCGGCCACAACGGGGCAATGAGTTGAATTTTCATTCCGTGCGTATGAACCTGATGAATCACCCTCTTCAGCATTGGGAACTGGGGAATAGCATACGCCCCTTGCTTCAGCCAAATCTGCAGAAATGCATGCACCGCCTTGCTTGCCAGATCCGGAAGCCAACTGAAGTAATCTATCAGTTGATGATTGGTTCTGAAATCAGACAGATCCAACTCCAGGGGACCCCTGAGGAGACGCAGTTGTTGGAACACTGACACGTCCAGTTTCCAATCGCTGCTGTCTCACCAATGATGGGAAAATCAATCCGCTGTAAAATCAGAAGTCCCCGGTAGATACTCTGCTCTGAGAGAAATGTTGCGACTGAAGCAGAACCTGTAAAGATCCTTCATTGCCTCCGTCAGATCCCGGGATCGAGCACCTCCCCGTTTGTTGACATACTGGACTGCAGAGATATTGTCCGTCCGCAGTAAGATGCAGAAATCTGATACATTCTTGGCGGAACTGCGAATGGCGAACGATCCCGCAATCAACTACAAACAATTGATTTGAAGACCGTCTTCATTGACAGACCAAATACCTCCCATGGAAGAGTCCACACAATGGGCTCCCCAGCCCCAAAGACTGGCGCCTGACTCCACCACAAAGTCTAAGGTAGGGCCGAAAACGGCTCTGCCGTTCCAAGCCTGCATATGTAGAAACCACCAACGAATCTTCATCCGAACCTCCTGAGAGAGATCCACCAAGTGATCGTAGGACCGACCAGCTCGGAGATGAAGAGCCTTCAGCCTCTGCATTGCCCGGTTAAACAGAGGTCCAGGAAAGATTGCCTGAATTGACAAGGACAGAAGACCCACAACGCGAGCAAGAAGACGCAAGGGCATGCGATCCAAACTAAGAACCCAACGAAGTTCCTTGAGAATCACTGCAATTTTTGCCAGAGGGAGACGAAGCAGGCAATGAACAGAGTCGATCTCGAACCCCAGGAACTGGACCACCTGTGAAGTGACCAGCGCCGACTTCTCCCTGTCAACTATGAAACCCAGGAATTCGATGAAGCGCACCACGAAGCAAGTCTGAAATTGAATCCTGGAGACCGTTGCAAAACATCAACAAATAATTGAGGTAAATCAGACAGCGAATACCCAGAGCCCGAAAATGCGACACCACAGGCTTCAGGAGTTTCGTGAAACACCACAAAGCTGAACGGAGACATGATGGGAGGCACATTGATCTGTGACAGAAACCACTGCCGCCGGAGGAGGGGCTTGTTGGGATGGAGGAGAGTGGAACTCTATGATTTATCCTCTGAAGGTCTGAAGTACCCAGGCATCCGAGGTTGTAGCCACCCACTCCTACAAATGAGAAGAGAGTTTGCCTGCCGTAAACACATTGTGGGGAACATGAAGTGTAGGAATGCTTACCCTGTGATAAACGGGAGCGGCCTCTACGCCTGATATTCCTGGCTCTGTCCACACCCCTGGTGAAGGATAGAGTCCGGTATGGAGAAATGGGGAAGAAGTTTGCTTGTGGCGGAGGAGCTCGGGAGCCTCATGACCAAAATCTGCTGGTGACACGACCCAGCTGCCGACCAGCTCTCCCAAAAACACCCCTGGCCGAAGTTGGACAAAATACTTGCTTCAGAGATGATTGAGCCTTATTCAGCGTAGTAAATAAGTTGACATGACACTTGAGCTTCACTATGAAGGGTTCTCCGTACAACAAGCTATTTGCCGATGGGCCCAGCTCCTTGGATCCTAACTCCGCCAGCTTGGCATCAAACCTCTGCAATGCCGCCTTTCTCCTCTTAGCAGATAGAGCCGCATTGGTGTTGCCCAGGAGGCAGATGGATCTTTGAGCCCATTCTCTAATGGCATTAGGATCAAGAGCTTCTCCCTGGGATAACGACTGATCAGAGAAATACAAGATATTCACCAGAGGACCCAGGACATCCCAAAGCTTGTCTTGTGCCGACTTCAACCCCCTCTCAATGCCCTTCCTAGGGTCATGACCAGGCGAGCCATAAAAGTAAGGACAGTTGGATCAAACTCCGGAGTAACCGCAACTTTATCCGGGATTAGTGGTCTGGGGCATTCAGATCGGAGGCGACTCCTCACCTCCCGGTCGAGTGGCTGTCGAATCCAAAAATGGACAAAACGGGCAAGATGGTCTGGGAGGCTCCATTCGGAAGACCTGGGGTGCCGGATGAAGCATGGATCAAACAGCGGAGAACCTCAGGCATCATAGAAACATTCTTCCTCCTGGAACCCTGATGCCTGTGCTGAAGGACCCATACCCGGATCGTCCACCACAGATTCTTTCACATACTGCGAGGTCAAACCACTCGGAACATCCCCAAGCACCTCCTCATCAGAAACCGAGTCGTCAGCACACCACTCGTCAACGACTGCCAAAGGAGGAGGCGGGGAGAAGGCTTCGTCATCTGAAGAATGAACCATAGGTTGTTGAGGAGAGCCCATCTCTTCATTCCGCCTAGTCCTCTTCAGAGGATTCTTCCCTTTGGCAACCTGAGGGCCGAAAGCAGAGCCTCTCCAAAGCCGTTTGGTCTCCAGCAAGGCAGTATCCGGAATGTCTGCAGAAACAAGGGCCCCATCGTTCTGAACAGAACCAGAAGAAGCGTCTGAAGAACAGTGAGACAGTACCCTGGCCAAGGCCTTTTCAACTGAAGCGGTCACTGCCGCGTCAATCAAAGCTTGAAAATCCGGAGACTCTCTCATCTCTGATATTTGGGATCAACCTGCAAATGAGCAAAAAAACAGGGTAAGTAACCCCAAAGCCAAGAGAGTGATTAGGGATAAGCAACTGTGATCTGCAAACTGGGGCTCACCCAGCCGGAAAAGGTCATTTCTGTAGCGAGACAAATTAACAGGTCCACAGACCCTAACAAGATGGGGTACATGCCCCACAGCCAAAGGAGCCTCGTAAACAGTAATGTGGGTCAAACAAGGCAGAGCTATTGCCATAAAAGAGGGGGCTCACCCCAATAAAATAGGCAACAGGGGAGAAAAACCCTTTCAAACCCATTCAATGCATGGAAATAGTCCAACACAGAAGGCAGGAAATCATGGGGGCTCACCCCAATTGCATAGCAGGGGCTCACCCTAAAAACAAGCACATAACACAGTGTATAGTGTAAGAGGTAGTAACTACAAAACAGTGTAGGGACAGAAATTGGGGCTCACGACAAAATATCTGTGGACATATACATAAGACCCATAAATGGGGCTCACCCCAAAATCCAGGGGTTCACCCCAAATATAAACCTGAAAAGGAAACCTATTGACAAATTGTATATTAGACTGTATAAGGGAGATGTTAAAAGGGTGATGTGTTATACAGAACGCTTGCAGGTTTCTATAAACAGGTAGAAGGGTAAAGAGCCATACTGACCACTATAGGGACCCTTCTACAACCTATAACCTGTAATAAAAACCAATTAAGGACTCCACGGAATGCTCCGGAACCAAACCCTGAGGAGAGGCTCCCAAAAGTCCGACGGAATTGAAGGGGAAAACAAAATGGCTGCCTAGATCTTGCGAGATGTGAGATCCAAGATGGCTGCCGGAGCTACAACCGGACTGCAAGGCAACTCCAACAGAGCAGAAACAGGAGTTTTAGGCCCCAGTCACCGCGAACCCCGCCAGAAGTAAGGAGAGAAAAAAAACCACACGCGCCGTGTCCACAAGCACAGAAGGACACGGTGCAGAGTGAGGGCAGGCACGAATCCCATAAAAACCAAAAAAGAGGCAGAAGAAAAACGGGGAGCAAGGTCACCAGTACCCAAAACCACCAACATAGAAAATAATAACAACATCTGTTGTCTAGTCAAATGTAGGCAAAGATTAACAGGCTAGTATAGGGGAATGCAAACACTAGCTAAGAAACCTCCTACACAAGAAACTACAGCAAATAACATAGAGATGCAAGCAGAAGAAATACTCTGACCTGTGCAGCTTGTTGGAGCAGAAAAGAAAGAGGAGTGGTTTAATTGAGCCATGCCTTTTAAATTCCTGGTTAAGCTTTTTTGCTGATTGGTTGTTACTATGTGAGTTACTATGCTGCTATTGGAGTTTCAGTAAAGGAAGTAAAGTAAAAAATGAAGCCTCCTGTCATGTGGTAAAATTATTCCTCTTTAACGTACTGAATATGGGCACATGAGCCTATGAAATGAGTTGTACTGTATATAATAACCTCTGCAACCAAAATCATTTAACCCCTTGGATGCCAAGGCATTTCAAAGTAATAGCTTGAAGATGCTTCTAGTATCTAATGGGTTAATGAACACAGAGGTGCAAATTTATCAACAGATTAAATATTTCCATTCTCTTACTATGTCTTGCAAGTCGTCATATAAAACCAAAATGTGTCCAGACTTAATACCTATTAATTAAATTAGGCCTTAATAAGCAGCATGGATAAACAAGAAATTTATTATCTCTATTAATTAGTGTATTGAGTTGCCATGATACAATGCTTTGATCCAATATTTGTGGCATATAATTAGCCATCTGTGTTGATAAGCAGCTTGTTAAGATAAGATAGCAGTCATTTCTAATGAGGAAGACCACCATGGGGCTCAGTGGGAATTCACTTATTAATAGCCTAGTATAAATATACCCATCAAGATAGGACCTTTAAATTCTAGAATTATAATTCCACGGTATAGCTCTAATTATATGAGTACTAACTGTGTAAATGTAAAATACTATTATGCTGCCTAATATTTTTTTCCTGAATTCGGACTCACTTGGTTTTAACCCTTTGAGTGTCAGAGAGCTATCCAACATATTTTGTTAATCATAAAGTTGATGATCATCTCTTTGCAGTGCCTTGGATATGTCTGTAGTATTCAAGGGGTTAAAATGGTGTTGTTCCCCTTTTGTCTGTTCTTTTTGGTCTAAGGTCCTTTCATATGTTAAGGACAATACTGGGTTTCCAATCGAATTTCTCTCCCCAGCATTTCTCCTAGGGAACTATGATTATACTTCACAGCTGATGAATTGCCAGGTTAAGTTAGGAGACTTTGCCATCATGGTGGGATTGAAATGTATCCTCGCGCTCTGGCTATCCTCTCGCCCTCCCCTTCTTTGTCAGTGGACTCTTAGACTGTTTCACTTCACTAGACTACACTGGACTCTTGCTCTTGCAGACAAGGAGGTGCTGGGCGCCCGATTCATCGCTCTCTGAGAACCCTTTATCCTTACTTTACCCACCGCTTGTTAGGTTGTTTTCTATCGGTGCTTTAGATACACCACGTGGTTAGGAGAGAGATTGCTAACTGATACCACATTGGAGGCTTTCTTGGGGGTTGAGAAGGGGGTGGATGGACCCTCATTTCCATCTCTAGATGCTGTGGATGGGGATGGAGGTCCAGATGTGGCTACCATAACATCTTGAGTTTACCCTTTATCTGATCACTGAGTTGGGGCTGGGGGGGGGGGGATCTGGTCACACATGGGAGCATGCATATGATTTGTTTTGCCTTGTTTTCTTTTTATTACTTGTTCAATTGTATATTTCTTGCTCTGGACATATCCCGTGTAGAGTGATTCTGCTGGGCGCCCTGGTGTTGGCAAAAAGGCCCACCTGTGCATCGGATGCATTTAATTGTTCAATACCAGAGTTTTAAGGAGAACTACAAACTGTCTTCTATGACACAAATTGATGCCCCGTTCAAGGCTAAGAGACAATGGCTGCCAAGCCCAAATAAACACATTTTGCCCATGTGTATATATAAAGAGAAATATATTATAGCAGCACAGTCAAACTACTATAGTTAAGACTTCTGTGTTAAATAACAATTTTTGGATGCTAATAATTTTTGAACAAATGAATGTGCATTTTGGAACATAAGATGTCAGTCCTAATGCTCACAAAACCTTCAAGTTCGGTGAAAAATAGGTTCAATAAACTAATAATAAGACTATATGGAGTCTAGCAAATTATATATTTTTGCTGCCATGAAAAACTAAACAGGACTACTGCAAAAATTAACTAAGCATGTGCCTCTAGCTTACAACTTGTTGATCTGTGGCCCCATTCCTGAGAAAATGTGGTCCAAAAATGGCACTGCACTGCACAGTAACTTTTGCATAACATGCAGTTTTGTTTATGGACAATAGAGACTTTAGCTGGTACCACAAGTCATTATCGGTGAATAATACAGTGTCTGTGTTTTTTAGTATTGATTTTAGGTTTGTTTAGAGAAGATATAGTTTTGGTTTAACATGGTAAATCAAAATGGCCAGAATTGATAGAAAATGGCATTGTATAAATAAATATGAAATAAAGAAAGATAGGTTACAAATTAGTACAAGATGGTTTAATTTGTTGGTTGCAATTATTATCAGTGCTGACTACAGTATCTGGTAATATGTTTGGTAAAAGTGCAGTGAGGTGAAGAGGGTTTTTGGTTACAATCTCTGATAACCTGATAACATATAGATGTATAGGTACTTTAGGTTATAGTGCCATGAGGTGGAGAGCTTTTGGATACAGTAACTGATAATACCCTGATTGACTATAGTGTCATAGTTTGGTTTATCAGGTGATCAACTTCAGGTGAAGAGGGCTTTCGGTTGCAGTCAATGATAATTTCCAGATGAAATGTAGTGTCAGGGTTCATTTGAAAATGTAATTGAATTGTATATCATTTTGATGAATAGGCTTTAAATTAACATATGATTACATATAGGTCTATGGGTGCTTCAGTGCCATTTGGTGGAGAGGGCTTTTGTTTATAGTAACTGACAAAAAACTGATATCTGTGGTTGCATTGTTGCTTTATTTTTTTCTGTGCTATAGCTGCTTTGGTCTTCATGGTGCATAGTTTTCAAGAATAAAAAAGGACTTTCGATCTACAGTTGCATAAAATTTACCTAAAGAAGACCCTTTAAAGGGATAGTAACACTTAAAGGGGATGTATCGGATATATACGTTTTGTTAATAAAGCATTAGTAAGAAAGCTGTTTTTTTTTCTAAAAGTAAGTACTTTTAAAGATAATGCCTCCTGTCTGCTGTGCACTTCCGCATAATAGGCACAGCAGAACTCTTCTTCCCCTCCCACCTCCCTCCCAACTGCCCCAGGGAACGCGTTCATGCTTTTCTTCGGTGTAAGGTTGCAACCTCAGTATAATGCTAACCGGAGCTTGATATAATGATAGAAGACATTCACAGCACACCGAAGAGAAGCGTGAACGCACTCCCTGGGGCAGTTGGGAGGGAGGTGGGAGGAGATTAGGCTGTCAAGAAGAGCTTTGCCAGAAGAATCAGCAAGGTACATTATGCTGATCGGCAAAGCTTGAAGATGGAATATCTTTAAAAGTACTTACTTTCCTAAAAAAAAAAAACAGTTTCCTACTACTACTGTATTAACAGAACGTATGGTACATTTTTTTGAGGTGATACGTCCCCTTTAATATGTAAAAAATGATCTATTTTAGAGTTAATTCCCCTGAGTAATACAAGGTTGTGCTCATGGCTGCGAGGTGTTTTATCCAAAAGTTATTACAGGTCAGACTTTTTTTAGGTGCAGTATCTCAATGGACTGAAATTGTACAATGGCACTGTTCTTACACCATCCTATGGATAGCTCTGGTCAGTTGACCATAAACCTTTATAGGATGGTGTAGCAACAGCGCCACTGTAATATTTCAGGTCATTGTGCATGTAGAAAATTAAAGTCTGAGGGTCAATAACATTTGAATAAAACACCTCTCTGCAGTCTGAGTACCTTTGTTTTATTCAGGAAGATAAACCCTACAATATATGTTTCTTTATATATTAAGTGTTACTATCCCTGTAAGTCTCTGCAAGGACAATTATACCTTCCAATTGGCGTAGCCATGAAGCATATAATTGTAGGGGTGTTATTTTCACTATGATAAGTATACCCAGGTTTTTATTTTTAAAGGGAACATTCAATATGCTAAAGTTATGGGCAACTGGATGGAGCAGAAGCATTAAAATTGCTCATGGCTTACCCAGGCCCACATGTGGCTATGCCATGATTCCCCCTCCACATTAATACTCCACCTGTTTCATAGGCTATAACTATATACTGTAATTATTAAAGCAATAGTAAACTTAATTACTTACTTTACATATTCTGGAAGTGTAGAATATGAACAATCAGATTGTCTGTACTTTTTCTTATATGGCAGTGAGATCCCTGGATCACTCTTTCCATGTAGCTCACTGTTGGGGGCATAATTTGCATATGTAAAGCCCCCCAAAAAGTTTATTATTACTTCAAAAATAATAACATTAAAACAAAACAACCTCACTTGGTGGTTCCCACTGCCTGTGTATGTGCAGTCACTAATGGGAGGTTGTGGGGGGAGAGACTCTGCAGGCTAGGGGTTGTCTTCACTGCCCAATACTACTGCTACATCAATAAGTTGCTAAAACAAGCCCCTGCTAAATACACCATTGCTTTGATGCAGTGATATATGTGACATTACTTGGGGAGATGTCAGCACTTTGAATAGCTCCCATTAAGTGTATATAGGCTGTACCCCTATTGGTATTAAAGCAGGAGTCACAGCCATGTTAGAGGCTAAGTGTCCCTCTTTGGCCATTTGAAATGTTGGGAGATATGACTTTGGCTTGCTTCCAGTGGCAGGTATGTGCACAGTAAACCACTTACCATTTTTAGAGTCTGATTTAGGAAGATGAACTGGTGCAATTCTGGACCAAACTAACTTCAACATGGGAGATCAAAATTCTCAAAAATCCTAGTAATTGAGCATTTAATCCCTAGAATGCTAGAAAGATTCCTAATGCATTAGTAAGCAATACATTGGATACCTTCACTGGCATTCAATACCCTTTAACATAAATGGGAATTTTCAGTTGTGCTCTATGATGCAATAGGTTTGCCTTGTCATTTCTCAAGTTCTTTTTATTAAAGGGACAGTAATGTCCCAAAATTTTTTTACAGTTATGTAGAATTTAAAATATTAATCAAATTGCTCCAAACCCTATCACTCAAACCACTATGGTTTGAGAGATATAGGGATTCAACGTTCCCTCCTCCCTCCCCTTCTCCTGATGTCAGCTGTAAAGCTAACAGCAGGAGAATCGAGTCGTACGACTCAAGGAGGCTCTGCAGCAGAGCCTGAATCGCGTTACCTAAAAAGAATTAATTCATTGGAACAGTCTAAAAAGTGTGCCTGGTTTGCAAGAACACTTTGTAGATCTTTCCAGTGAATTAATTCTTTTTAAGTACTGCAATTTCAGCTCTGCTGCAGAGCCGCCTGCTGGTCCTCAGACCGAGATCTCCTGCTGTCAACTAGACGCTGACATCAGGAGAAGGGGAGGGAGGGGGGAACTTTGAATCCCTATATCTCTCAAACCAGAGTGGTTTGAGAGATAGGGGTTGGAGCAATTTGATTAATATTTTAAACTCTACGTAACTGTAAAAAATGTTTTGGGACATTACTGCCCCTTTAAAGGGATAGTAATACATAATTTTCAGAAATGTTAATCTTGTAGGTATTTAAAAAAGAAATAAAATGCCTCCAGTCCCATCTCTCAAACCTTTTTGGTTTGAGAGATATTCACTGTGAAATTTCCCCCTCCCCTGACGTCAGCGCTCTAGATGATTGCAGGGGAATCCGGTCCTGGCACCAGCCGGCGGCTCTGCAGCAGAGCCAAGAACACGTTATTGAAGAAGAAATCCTTCACTGGAACGGTCTTCTAAGTGTGCTTGCAAACCAAGCACACTTTGTAGACCAAGATGAACCTTTCTGAAAATTATGTATTACTATCTCTTTAAATCAGCCTTTCTTATATGTTTCCTATGCAGATACAATTACAAACAAATCCTCTTATTTTAGTAGAATGCAAAAGTTTCTGTCAGGAATTCTGGACTACAGATGAACCAAATACAGAACCATGGCTTTTGTTTTATTTTTTTAAATAGCGCTCCATGTCTGCTTTAATACTAGTGATGGTTGTATGGATTTGTTAATGTTTTCTTTAAAAAAAAATAATTTTAAAAGAAAACTTAGATTGGTGGGATTTGGTTACACTGGAAAATTATACAAATACTATTGTAAAAGCCTGTGTACACGGGCCAAGGTCCGGGAGATGTCAACCCTTTGAGTGCCAGAGGGGTACGCAACGTACCCCTCTGGCACTCAAAGGGTTAAGAAGACGGTCCTGCTCTGTGTCCTGCCGCAAACACAGTCATGCACTGTAGAGACCGCCCGAAAGTACAGAAGGCTCCCAGCAGAGAACTCCCAGCATTCCTACACCTCCCAGCATTCTGTGCTCCCAGCATTCCTACACCTCCCAGCATTCTGTGCGTTTGGGCAGTCTCTACTGCAAATGACAGCTTCTGACAAACATCCTAGCAAATTATTACATAGGATAGCTAGAGGACTACAAGTTATTAAAGAGCTCTCATTTGTAACGCAAGAAGAAGAGTATCAGATAGAATTAGACTATAATTTGGAGAACTGTTCTTTCAAGTTAATAGATGTATTAATTAAATATAGAGAACATAGACTGAAAGCGAACAAATTATAAAGAAGCTATTGAACTGCAATTAAAGACCTACTTGAAAGGAAGAATATATGCATTAGAAGGGAATAATAGCAAAATGTTTATTTCCTATGAAAATGACAGAAGAACTTGGAAAAACAAAGAAAAAAAACATGAAAATTGCTATGGATTAGCTTAATTACAATCATAATAACCCTTTCTGTGCCAGAGGGGTATGCAGTGCATTGCTTTGCAATATGTTGCATCCCTTTCTGGCACTCAAAGGGTTTAAACAAGGTTGGTCCAAACAAGACAGGCCTTGTAGCTGGCTAGCTGGGAAATATGTTTTGCAAAGAAAGCTTTTCACATGAAATAAACAAATATATGTGTATATATAATCAGGTACTGCAAAAGTACACACAGGTCTTAAAATCTTTCTTTAATATTTGGTCAGTTATATAGACCTTCTTCAGGATATGACCTATATGTGCTGATAAAGGTTTCTGTTGATGAGAGCTGAAATGCTGAACTGTATGTGTTGCCAATAAATCAACATTTTTCTTTACAAAATATCTCTAAGTTTCTACTTTTTTAATTACACACACACACACACACACACACACACACACACACACACACACACACACACACACACACACACACACACACACACACATCCTATATAATAATTTGCTAAAACATGTGTAACGATGCAATCATGCACAGTAGAGACTGCTGTGTGTGCTGCTCTGTATCAGCCGCGGCGCGGGCAGTCTCTACTGTGCATGATTGCACCGTAACCGGCTGGCAGTGGCACTGTGGCCCATGTAACGGGCTCTTCAACTAGTATAGTATACACACACACAGTATACACATACAGATACATTCCAGCTCCCTGGTGTCTTTAAACAATTTGCTGTCAAAGTCAAAGAATGACAGAATGTACCTGTGAGGTTTTCTGCTTTTTTGTTTGGAGGAAAACTGCATATCACATGGTTGGGCTGTCAGTTCTATATATTAGGTCTATCCCTGTTGATCTGAAAGTTATTTCATTTCAAACATATTTTTTGGGAGTGAGAGACTGGATTAATTTTTGTTTTATGCAGCCAGGTAATGCTGTTTCTTTTGCTGATTCAGTAGACATTGGGGCCTATCTTATTGTATGGGGCCTATGCACTAAGATTTTTCAAGTGGGAGAGCTCTTAGTGTATAGGCTCCATAGAATAACATAGGGAATGGAGAATTTATATCACTGGTGAAGGTATCTACTCTTTATCACACCTTAGTGCATAACAGCCCCATTGTGTGGTTTAAGCTATTGGATGTTAATAATTGCCAGGTCCAAACCCAAAATGGATTTGCTACATTTACACAAAATCTAAATCAACCTAAATCAACATTTCTGACAACCCATACAGTGGAATGCAGTGCTCCAACAGGTAGCAAACATGGGCAATTTGAAAGCGACAGTGGGTATACCTCACTCAGAAACATAGCCTTATAGCTTTATATTTACATCATCCGTGGGTACAGTTGTATAAGTTTAACTGATTTACTCAGAAAGACTAAACATAACTCAACAAATTATACCAAAGCAATCACACAAAGGGCTTTATGTGGAATCTAAAGAAGGAGCAATTATGACGCATGCCACCTGCTCCATAGTTATCATGATTTAAATGGGGCTTTTACCCACCAAATGCTAGACAGACGTAAATATTAGTGATGATCGAGCACCCCGATGCTCGGGTGTTCGGGTGCTCTGGCCGAGCGCCCCCGGAGGCTCGAGTGCTCGGCCGAGCACCCGAGCCCCATTGAAGTCAATGGGAGGACTCGAGCATTACACCAGGCACCCCCTGCTCTGATGAGGGGAGGGTGCCTGGTTCATAGGAAAAGGTCAGAAAATGATGGAAACACCACAGAAATGGTTCAGGGACAGCATAGGGAGGATGTCTGGATGCATCTTGGACTCCAACGTCGCTGCTGGGAACGATGTTTCGCCCGTAGTACGCCATTTTTACAGACTGACCGTAAAACACACAAAAAGGAAGATAAAAACGATTTTAGGCGAAAAATTGTTACCAAACAGTATTTGCTGTATATTTACTTGTATATCATCTGCAAATTCTGCAAAAAATTTCATTGATTTTTCGGAACTGGGGCCATGATTAAGAGGGAAACGTGCGCAGCGTAAAGCAGGTGTTCAACGTGGTTATGGCCCGGGTAAGGTACAGCATTCAGGAACGGAGGCCGCAGCTACCACAGGTTTTACAACATGTCCGTTTGCCCTTGTTAAGTCCAAAATTTATAGTCGGAACAGTGGGGTCTGATCCATTGAGTAAAAGTGACGAAGTGACTTAGTGGATGAAGCCAAGAACTACCTTCTGCTCTGTCGAACACCCCAGCCCTATTTAATTCAATGGGAGGACCTGAGGCACTCCGATACAACCTGTATATCACAAAATGGAGGGCCTCATTCACATTGTGGTACAATAGTTCAGGTAGTGGTCCAACACTCATAAAGCCTATGCACTAAGTGAAAGGGCTGCCAAAAATTAGACTGAAATGTCACTCCAATACACCCTTTATTACACATAAAGGAGGGCATCATACACACCCTTGAAAAATTAGGATTAATGGCCTGCTGGTGACCCTCTAAAACATTAGGGGCGAGGGCATGCCGCTAAGCTGACCATCTAAAACATTAGGAATGAGGGTCTGCTGCTGAGCCGACCATCTAAAACATTATGGGTGAGGGTCTGCTGCGGAGCTGACCATCCTAAACATTATATGCGAAGGCCCGCTAGTGAGCTGACGCTATAAAACATTATATGAGAGGGCCCGCTAGAGAGCTGACCCAATAAAACATTATATGAGAAGGCCCGCTGGTGAGCTGACCTATACAAAAATTGTCAAACAGGGCCCGCTGGTGAGCTGGCCCTATATAAAAAGTATATCACAGGGCCCGCTGGTGAGCTGGCCCTATATAAAAATTATATCACAGGGCATATGGAAGAGGAGGAGGAGGATGAGAAGATTAAGAGTCAACCATATACCCGTTTTTTGGGTGGAAGGGTATCACAGTGCCTGTGATTCCTCTCACTCTCTGTTGTGGATGTCACTGATTTGCTGACTGAGTTTGACCCGCCTCCTGATGACCTTTTTATACCTGGCTATCTTTTATGTCAGTTGCCCTTTCGTGGTGTTCCTGAGCCAGTGTGCTTTTGCTGTGTTTCTGTATCCTGAGTTCCTGTGTACCGATTCGGCTTGTCCTGACCATTCTCCAGTGTTCCTGCCTGTGTATGACCCGGCTCGTCTACGGACCACCCTTGGATCCTGACCCGGCTAGTTTGACGTCCCTGCCTGTGTATGACCCGGCTCGTCTACGGACCACCCTTGGATCCTGACCCGGCTAGTTTGACGTCCCTGCCTGTGTATGACCCGGTCCGGCTGACTTCCTGCTCCGAAGATCGACTTCCAGCTTGTTCCAGTGACCTGCGTTCCAGTTGTCGCCGCCGCGACATTTTCCAGTCTCTGATGCCCACGAGTGTGCCATTGCCTAGCCTGGTGATTCCTTCGATAGTGCTGTGCCTCGTTCTAGTGCAGAGCTGTGTGTATTCTGTGGGCCTTCCTCTCCTTGCAGAGCCTGAGCGTAGCGTTGAAGCCTCGAGTAACGTTACAGAGCCTTGCAGTAGCGCTGAAGCCTCAAGTAAACGTGCATTTTAACTCTTGCAGTGCTGCCTCTTATTCACTCTCTCTATCTCCAGTACGAGCCTTGTTACAAGTGATACTGCTGCTGAGTTGGCCGCTCTCCGTCGGCAACTCTAGTCTAACGTTGCAGAGTGTTCACAAAGCTTGGGCCGTTTGGGCGCTTACAGGCTCTCCGGTGTTGGTTACCGACAAGATCATATACCCAGAGTGTTGGCAGAAAGGCTTCAGTGTTGGCTATCCGGTACTACGCCCGCGGGGGCTAGTGGCTCTGGCTCTAGTATTACTGCATTCGATTACGCCTGAGGAGGCTATTAGCTCTTGCATTGCAGGCCGGTTTCCATACAGCCCCAAGGGGCTATTCGCACTTGCACATACTTAAGCAGTTCCTGTAGCTACGCCCGTGGGGGCTAAGTTGTTACCCAGTCTGCTTATTATCTACCACCTTGGCAAGGCAACTCGTTCCTCAGCACCTGATGAACTTCGTCTGTACAGCACAGTCTATTTAACATCAAGGGCGTGTCAAACTTCCACATCTGAGACTGAGTATAATTTGGACTTTAACCCCTTTGGGGTCCATATCATCCTAGTGCATACTGACTTGCATTTATGTCCTTAATACTATTTTCATTGTATTATCTCAGTTTACATTATCTGTGTATTACCTACCGCCTCTAGAGGGCGTAAGTGTCATCATTCACTTTAATAAAGTGTGTTTTATTTTCACTTATTGGTCTGAGTGTCTTAAAAACCGTAGCAGTACGAAAGGGCCATGACCTCAGACGGTAAGGGTGAAAGTAATCCTCTGAACATCCACTGGAGAATGGATGTCCAAGAGCAGCGCCTGGACCAATTGGCACTGGCTCTACAAAAGTTACTTGAACGTACAGTACACTTGGACAAGTCTGGTCCGAATCCGGTGGTCCCCCCAGTCTCGACACCGGAGAATCCCTCTGTACCTCTCAGTACTAACACAAGAGGGTTATCGGCAGCGGTACCGTTACCCCTAAGATATGATGGCGAACCCTCCTTATGCAGAGGTTTCATTAACCAGTTGGAGATATTTTTGGAATTGGCACCCCAGGCATTCCCTAACGACCGTAGCAAGGTCGGCTTTATGATATCTCTGTTGACGGGCAAAGCTTTGGCATGGGCAAATCCGATCTGGGAGAGTGCCAGACCCTGCACACTGAACTTTAGAGAATTTGTGGTGAAGTTCAGACGTGTGTTTGAGGTTCCTGGTAGGTCTGCCTTTGCTGCCAAAAGGCTGATGGAGATTCAGCAGGGCGAACGCACTCTGGGCGAATACGCTATTGAATTTCGGACCTTGGCAGCAGAGGTAGGCTGGAACGATGAGGCCTTACTTGCTGCTTTTACTCAGGGTCTCGCTGAACAGATCAAGGACGAGATAGCAGCTCTAGATGTACCCAGCGTGCTGGACGAGTACATTGACTATGTCATGCTAATAGATTCTCGCATCCGGGAGAGATGCTTGGCTAAAAGAACCAAAGCAAAGAGTTATGGCCAGAACCAGTTCCTTAACCCACCCACTCCACCCGTTCTGCCTGAGCGAACAGCTGACGGCACGGAACCTATGCAATTAGGTTTTACTAGGCTCACGAAAGAGCAGAAGCTGTATCGTAGAAGGCAAGGCTTATGCCTATATTGTGGCAAACCAGGTCATATATTACGCAATTGTCCTGTAAGGCCGGGAAACGAACGCACCTAGGGTACCTTGGGGGACAGGCCCTAGGTGGTGTTGAACAGTCCCTAGAGACTTGCACCACTAAACCCACCATCCAGGTGGCTTTTGCCTGGACTGACAAGGTCATAGAAGTCTTAGCATTGGTGGACTCCGAGGCAGCCGGATACTTCATGGATCAGTCCTTTGCTGAGTTTCAGGGCATTCCGTTATGCAAGAAGGACTCTCCTGTGGCTATAGAGGCCATTGATGGCAGACCCCTGGATCCTGCTTTCATTACCTTCGAGACTATCCCAGTGTCTATGACTGTGGGGGCTTGTCACAGGGAGCAGATACAATTCCAGATCATTCGTTCCCCACATCATTCAGTTATTTTGGGGTTCCCGTGGTTGCAAACACACAATCCCCAGTTTGACTGGCAAAGGTGTGAAGTTAACTCTTGGTTGGAGTATTGTAACAAGAATTGTCTTTCTCTCCCTATTAAGATTATGTGTACCTCTCCAGCTGTGCCAACAGAATATGGACAATTCAGTGACGTGTTTAGCAAAGGAGAGGCCAGCGCATTGCCTGACCATAGGCCATATGATTGCGCCATTGATTTGTCTCCAGGGGCCGTGCCTCCTAGGGGACGTACTTACCCACTGTCCTGTGAGGAAAATAGGGCAATGGAGGAGTATATCACAGATGCCCTGGAGAGGGGAATCATTCGAAAATCTTCATCTCCGGCTGGTGCCGGATTTTTTTTTGTAAAAAAGAAAAGTGGGGAACTCAGGCCTTGCATTGACTACCGTGGGTTGAATAAGCTGATGCCCAAGAAAGCCTATCCCATTCCACTTACTACAGAATTATTCGACAGATTAAAGGGCTCTTCGATCTTTACCAAACTTGACTTACGAGCCGCCTATAATCTAGTCAGAATTAAAGAGGGTGACGAGTGGAAAACGGCGTTTAATACCAGAACAGGGCATTATGAATATCTGGTGATGCCATTCGGCCTATGCAATGCACCTGCAGTATTTCAGGAATTGATTAATGATATTTTACGTGACTTGCTCCAGTCCTGTGTGGTTGTGTATCTAGATGATATACTAATTAATTCTGCCAACCTTGCCCAACACATTAAAGATGTCTCAGAAGTCTTGCTCCGACTCCGCAAGCACAAGCTATTCTGTAAATTAGAAAAGTGTGAATTCCATACTTCTCAAGTACCATTCCTGGGGTTCATTATATCCAAAAATGGCATTGCCATGGATCAGGAGAAGTTGGCTGCAGTTCTGCAATGGCCTCGGCCTAAGGGATTAAAGGCCATTCAACGATTCCTAGGTTTTGCGAATTATTATAGGAAGTTCATCAAGAACTTTTCCACGATTGTAAGACCATTGTCAGACTTGACTCACAAGGGCGCTTCTCCCTCTCAGTGGTCTGAGGCAGCTGAAAACGCATTTGTTACCCTGAAATCTGCCTTTGCATCTGCTCCTATACTGTCCCACCCCAATCCCTCCCTGCCATTTACTTTGGAGGTTGACGCTTCAGATGTTGGGGTTGGGGCGGTGCTCTCCCAACGTCCTGTGGGAGGTGGAGCTTTAATGCCGTGTGGGTTCTTTTCTAAGAAATTGTCCAGCGCCCAGAGTCATTACGAGATTGGTGACAGGGAACTGTTGGCCATCATACTGGCACTTAAGGAGTGGCGACATCTCTTGGAGGGCACTCAGACTCCAGTACTAATTCTTACTGACCATAAGAATCTAACCTATCTCTCAGAGGCCAAAAGACTGTCTTCTCGACAGGCCAGGTGGGCGCTGTTTCTGTCCCGGTTCAATTTCTTAGTATCCTATCTTCCTGGTTCTAAGAATATTAAGGCCGATGCGTTGTCACGTCAGTTCGCTTCTGACACTGAGAGGGAGGAAGTCCCGGTACCCATCATTCAGCCAGATCGGATCCTGGCTACTATTCGTACTACTATAACCTCGCCACTGGGGGAGGAGATACTGGCATCACAATCACGGGCACCTCCAGGAACCCCAGTGGGGAAGTGTTTTGTAGAAGAGTCATTCCGTACCCGTCTCCTGGAGACCTATCACGCCTCTAAAGCAGCTGGGCATATTGGTAGGGACCAATTGGTATGGTCTCTTTCGCAACTATTTTGGTGGCCTACGTTGAGAGCTGACTGCGCCGCCTTCACGGCAGCTTGTACCACTTGTGCCTGTGCCAAGACCCCTAGGCATCTCCCTGTGGGCTTATTGCAACCTGTGCCTAACGGAGACCGTCCATGGTCACATATATCCATTGACTTTTTGGGAGAATTACCGGCATCTAGAGGTTACAAGTTCATTCTTATGGTGGTCGACAGATTCTCTAAGATGGCACATTTTGTGCCTCTGACTGGGCTTCCATCGGCTCGGGAATTGGCGATAGTTTTTGCCAGAGAGGTGTTCCGTCTGCACGGAGTGCCCAGAGTGATTGTCTCTGACCGTGGGAGCCAGTTCGTTTCTAGGTTCTGGAGGGCATTTTGTGGTCAGATGGGCATTCAATTGTCATTTTCCTCCGCCTACCATCCCCAGACGAATGGGGCCGCTGAGCGTGCCAATCAGGGACTGGAACAGTTCCTGCGCTATTTTGTCTCCGATCATCATGATAATTGGGCTGACCTGTTGCCATGGGCAGAGTTTGCCAGAAACTGTGCGGTTAACTCATCGTCCGGGAGCTCCCCGTTTTTCGTGAATTATGGGTTCCAGCCTTGTCTGCTCCCAGACTCCTTTCAGGCACAGCAGATCCCTGCTCTAGACGAGCATTTGGCACGACTTCATTCCACTTGGGCACAGGTTCAGAGGTCCCTCAGTCAGTCTTTCAGACGGCAGCAACGGCACGCTAATCGTAGGCGCCTTCCAGCGGTCTCATTTCAAGTGGGGGACAGGGTATGGCTGTCATCCAGAAACCTCAACTTACAAGTCCCATCCAATAAACTGGCTCCCCGGTTCATTGGTCCATTTAGGATTATCCGCAAAATTAATCCGGTTTCTTATGCTCTGGAGCTTCCACCCTCTATGCACATTCATAATGTGTTCCATGTGTCTCTTCTGAAACCCTTGGTGTGCAATCGTTATACTACTACGCCAGTGATTCCTGGGCCGGTGGACGTCCAGGGCCAAGAGGAATATGAAGTCCAGAGTATTATTGACTCCAGGAGATTTAGAGGAAAGCTGCAATATTTGGTTCATTGGAAGGGCTATGGCCCTGAGGAACGCTCTTGGATTGATCAGGGGGATCTCCATGCTCCAAGATTAGTACGCAGCTTTCACTCTAAATATCCTTTGAAACCCAAACCTCAGGCTAGGAGAGGGGGTCTTTGAGAGGGGGGTACTATCACAGTGCCTGTGATTCCTGTCACTCTCTGTTGTGGATGTCACTGATTTGCTGACTGAGTTTGACCCGCCTCCTGATGACCTTTTTATACCTGGCTATCTCTTATGTCAGTTGCCCTTTCGTGGTGTTCCTGAGCCAGTGTGCTTTTGCTGTGTTTCTGTATCCTGAGTTCCTGTGTACCGATTCGGCTTGTCCTGACCATTCTCCAGTGTTCCTGCCTGTGTATGACCCGGCTCGTCTACGGACCACCCTTGGATCCTGACCCGGCTAGTTTGACGTCCCTGCCTGTGTATGACCCGGCTCGTCTACGGACCACCCTTGGATCCTGACCCGGCTAGTTTGATGTCCCTGCCTGTGTATGACCCGGTCCGGCTGACTTCCTGCTCCGAAGATCGACTTCCAGCTTGTTCCAGTGACCTGCGTTCCAGTTGTCGCCGCCGCGACATTTTCCAGTCTCTGATGCCCACGAGTGTGCCATTGCCTAGCCTGGTGATTCCTTCGATAGTGCTGTGCCTCGTTCTAGTGCAGAGCTGTGTGTATTCTGTGGGGCTTCCTCTCCTTGCAGAGCCTGAGCGTAGCGTTGAAGCCTCGAGTAACGTTACAGAGCCTTGCAGTAGCGCTGAAGCCTCAAGTAAACGTGCATTTTAACTCTTGCAGTGCTGCCTCTTATTCACTCTCTCTATCTCCAGTACGAGCCTTGTTACAAGTGATACTGCTGCTGAGTTGGCCGCTCTCCGTCGGCAACTCTAGTCTAACGTTGCAGAGTGTTCACAAAGCTTGGGCCGTTTGGGCGCTTACAGGCTCTCCGGTGTTGGTTACCGACGAGATCATATACCCAGAGTGTTGGCAGAAAGGCTTCAGTGTTGGCTATCCGGTACTACGCCCGCGGGGGCTAGTGGCTCTGGCTCTAGTATTACTGCATTCGATTACGCCTGAGGAGGCTATTAGCTCTTGCATTGCAGGCCGGTTTCCATACAGCCCCAAGGGGCTATTCGCACTTGCACATACTTAAGCAGTTCCTGTAGCTACGCCCATGGAGGCTAAGTTGTTACCCAGTCTGCTTATTATCTACCACCTTGGCAAGGCAACTCGTTCCTCAGCACCTGATGAACTTCGTCTGTACAGCACAGTCTATTTAACATCAAGGGCGTGTCAAACTTCCACATCTGAGACTGAGTATAATTTGGACTTTAACCCCTTTGGGGTCCATATCATCCTAGTGCATACTGACTTGCATTTATGTCCTTAATACTATTTTCATTGTATTATCTCAGTTTACATTATCTGTGTATTACCTACCGCCTCTAGAGGGCGTAAGTGTCATCATTCACTTTAATAAAGTGTGTTTTATTTTCACTTATTGGTCTGAGTGTCTTAAAAACCGTAGCAAAGGGGTGAATGGGAATACAGAGTATTCCCATCATTGTAAATAACATATCTAAAGTGACTTTATGTTCACCCGGGGCTTTCCTCCAGTGGAGTGGAGAAGTCAGGGGAAATCCAGGCCTCGTTCATTTTTATAAGTGTCAACCTATCAACATTTTCGGTGGAAAGGCGGATACGCTTATCTGTTATGATGCCACCAGCAGCACTAAATACCCGCTCAGACAGAACGCTGGCGGCAGGGCAGGCCAGCACCTCCAAGGCGTAGAGTGCCAGTTCATACCACGTGTCCAGCTTGGACACCCAGTAGTTGTAAGGCACAGAGGGATCAGTGAGGACGCTGACACGGTCTGCTACGTACTCCTTCACCATCTTCCAGAACTTTTCCCTCCTTCTGACACTAGGCCGCGCATCAGGGTGAGGGTGCTGGCGGGGTGTCATGAAGGTGTCCCACGCCTTGGAGAGTGTTGCCCTGCCTTTGTCGGAACTGCTGTGTGCTCCCCTTTTCTCCCCTTCTCGGTTGGCCAAGGTAGCACGTACTCTGCCGCCAGCGTTGTCAGATGGAAAATTTTGGAGCAATTTTTCGACAAGAACCTTCTGGTATTGCACCATTTTGCTTGTCCTCTCCACCGGAGGAATGTGAGATGAGAAATTCTCTTTGTAGCGGGGGTCCAGAAGGGTGAACACCCAGTAATCCGTGTTGTCTAAAATGCGTATAACGCGTGGGTCACGGGAAAGGCAGCCTAACATAAAGTCAGCCATGTGTGCCAGAGTACCAACAGGCAAGATTTCGCTGTCCTCACCAGGAGGATGACTCTCAATCTCCTCATCCTCTTCCTCCTCTTCTGCCCACCCACGCTGAAGAGATGGAAATAAAGTTCCATGGCTACCCTCTGTAGCGGAGGCAACCGTGTCTTCCTCCTCCTCCTCCTCCTCCGCCTCCTCCAATTGTCGCTGAGAAGACGAAGTGAGGGTGCTCTGGCTATCACCTTGTGTAAGCTCTTCCTCCCCCATTTCCACCTCTTCCACATGCAAAGCGTCGGTTTTAATTGTGAGCAGCGAGCGTTTCAGTAGACACAGAAGTGGGATGGTTACACTGATAATAGCGTTATCGCCGCTCACCATCTGTGTCGATTCCTCAAAATTGCGTAAAACCTCACAGAGGTCTGACATCCATTCCCACTCCTCACTTCTGATTAGAGGAAGTTGAACGGAGAGGCGACGACCGTGTAACAGCTGGTACTCCACTACTGCCCTCTGCTGCTCACAAAGCCGGGCCAACATGTGGAAGGTGGAGTTCCAGCGCATGCTCACGTCACACAGCAGCCGGTGAGCTGGCAATTGTAAGCGCTGCTGCAGCGTCAACAGGCCGGCTGAAGCTGTAGATGACTTACGGAAATGTGCACACACGCGGCGCACCTTCGTCAAGAGATCATGCAAATTGGGGTAGGTTTTTAGAAATTGCTGAACCACTAAATTAAATACATGCGCTAGGCATGGTACGTGTGTGAGCTTGCCGAGCTCCAAAGCCGCCACCAAGTTACGCCCATTATCACACACAACCATGCCTGGTTGCAGGTTGAGTGGCGAGAGCCACTGCTCGGTCTGGTGACTAATCCCCTGCAACAGCTCTGAGGCCGTGTGCTGTTTGTCCCCAAGGCAGATCAGCTTCAGCACGGCCTGTTGACGCTTCCCCACTGCAGTGCTACACTGCTTCCAGCTACCGGCTGATGGGTGAGTGGCGCTGCGCGCAGAGAATTCGGAGGTGGAAACGGAGGAGGAGGAGCCAATAACGTAGGTGCTGGCGGAAACCCTGATGGAGGTAGGGCCCGCAATCCTCGGCGTGGGTAGCACCTGTGCCATCCCAGGGTCCGAGTCGCTCCCAGCCTCCACGACATTCACCCAGTGTGCCGTCAGGGAAATGTAGCGTCCCTGGCCACAAGCACTTGTCCATGTGTCAGTCGTTAAGTGGACCTTCCCAGTAACTGCGTTGGTCAGGGCACGGGTGATGTTAAGGGACACATGGTGGTGTAAGGCGGGGACGGCACACCGGGAAAAGTAGTGGCGGCTGGGGACTGCGTACCGAGGGACAGCTGCTGCCATCAGGCTGCGGAAGGACTCAGTGTCCACAAGCCTAAATGGCAGCATTTCGATGGCCAGTAATTTGGAAAGGTGTGAGGTTAGTGCTATGGCCTGTGGGTGGGTGGCTGGGTATTTTCGCTTGCGCTCAAATGCCTGGGGTAACGACATTTGGACGCTGCGCTGGGACAGGGAAGTGGATGTGGTCGCTGATGGTGCTTCAGATGGTACAGGTGCAGGGCGGGAGGTATGCGGGCCTGCGCCTTCGACAGGCGATTGGCCGGCACCGAAAACAGGGGGAGACAGTGGTGTGGCCTGCAGACACAGATTGGCGATCCGGGCGTTCCTCCCACTTATTACGGTGCTTGGATGCCATGTGTCGGATCATGCTGGTGGTGGTGAGGTTGCTAGTGTTCATGCCTCGGCTCATTCTGGTGTGGCACAGGTTGCAAACTACAATTCTTTTGTCGTCCGCACTTTCCTTAAAAAAACGCCATACCGCGGAACACCTAGCCCTTGGCAAGGGAGATTTACGCAAGGAGGTGCTCCGTGGAACATTTGCGGGCCGGTTTGGTGCGGTCCACCTTCTTTCTTTAGCCACACCACTGCCTCTTCCAGCCTGTTGCGGTGCTGCAGATGGCTCACCCTCAGGACTGCTGTCATCGCTCGGCTTTCCACCTTCCCAGGTGGGGTCAGTGACCTCATCGTCCACCAAGTCCTCCTCCACTTCCTCACTCTGATCATCCTCCTCATTTCTTGATCCCACCACATCCTCAGTCATTGACAACTGTGTATCATCCTCCTCATCAAGGTCTTGAGACAGTAATTGTGGTTGATTTGATGGCAACTGTGTCTCATCATCATCATCCACTTCCTTTGACCTTAAATGCCGTTCCCCTCTGTCATCTTCTTGTGATTGGGTACCCTCTAGAGGTTGTGAATCAGGGCACAAGATCTCATGTTCCTCTGCAAGCGTGCTTGGAGAGAGGTTCAAATCAAGGATTGGTGATGAGAAGAGCTCCTCTCTATATCCCAGTGTGGGATCACTTCTTTGGCCAGACCCTCTATGGTGGGAGGAAGGATGATCAGGGTGAGGATTATGTTGACCAGACTCTTGGCTAGTGAGAGTGGACTTGGTGGAAGACAGGGTGGTGCTTAACCGACTGGAAGCAGTATCAGCTGAAATCCAACCGACCACCTGTTCGCAGTGGTCTGACCTCGAGAGTGATGTCCTGCGACGCCCTGTAAACTGAGACATGAAGCTAGGTATGGTGGATGTCTTTCTTTCTTGTGCTCTGGCACCAGGCACAGTTTCTACGCGTCCTGACCCGCGCCCTGAACTATCAGGATCACGTCCACTTCCCCGTCCCTTTTTACCCGCCTTCTTCATATTAAACGGAATATATGCCGGTAATCTGCGGCTAGGCACACGAAACAGAATGTGACGCTAATCTGCGGCTAGGCACACTAAACAATATGTGACGCTAATCTGCGGCTAGGCACACTAAACAATATGTGACGTTAATCTGCGGCCAGGCACACTAAACAATATGTGACGCTAATCTGCGGCTAGGCACACGAAACAGAATGTGACGCTAATCTGCGGCTAGGCACACGAAACAGAATGTGACGCTAATCTGCGGCTAGGCACAGTGAACGGAATATGTGACGTTAATTTGTGAATTTGCACACTAAACAGAATGTGACAATAATCTATGGCTAGGCACACGTTTAAAATGGCCCTTTTTGTCGCTGCGTTGTAAAATCATTGGCCCTGTGCACCTAACAGAATATGTCAGCTTGTCATTGCACTGTGAAATATTTGTCCCTGTGCACCTAGTACAATGTCACCTTAGAACATGTCCCCCCCCACAAAAAAATGAAATTCTGCCACCCCCCAAAAAAATTAAATGCTGCCCCCACACACAACAGTCCTAAAAAGGACTTTTGGGTCTTGAAAGAGTTTCAACAATTTTATTCTCCCTACACTGACTTCCTGTGCATCTAGTATTATATGTCACCTTACAAATATCCCCCCCACAAAAAAAAGGAAATTGTGCCCCCCCAAACAAAATATAAATGCTGCCCCCACACACAACAGTCCTAAAAAGGACTTTTGGGTCTTGAAAGAGTTCCAACAATTTTATTCTCCCTACACTGACTTTCCCTGCCTAAGCGCATCTCTCCCTGGCTGAGAATGAGCAGAACTCGCGCGTCGGGTGCTATACAGCACCCGATCACGGGTTCTGGCCAGCCAATCAGTGTAATGCCAGCAGCCAACATGGCTGCTGGCATTACACTGATGTCAGAGCCTCCCCGCACGTTTATTGGCTGCGCAGCAGCTGCGAAACGTGCGGGGAGGAGACCCGAACATGGCGGGCGAGCACATGCGGTACTCGTACGAGTACCGCCATGTGCCGAGCAGAGCGATGCTCGAGCCGAACCGAGCTTCGGCCGAGCATGCTCGCTCATCACTAGTAAATATCATTAAACAACAATGTGATGGAGACCTCTATAGAATTAACGGGGTTCAAAGCCTAATTTAAATCAATATGGATTTTTATTTGTCTGTTACATGGTTCAGTCAGTCTACTCCAAATTTTATATCTTTTCTAATGTACATAAGACTGTAGTTGTTATTCGAAATCCAGATTTAGTTAGTGTGTTATGACCATGACATAACATAACACATGGTGTTCATAAGATCTTCTCTCCCTAAAAGTCAATATAATCTGGTTTGAGCAGAATACAGGTTGTTGTACTAAAAAGTGTTTCTGGGAGCTATAGGTAAATTTGGAGTTTTATAAATTATGCAATATTTACATTACTGGACAGGTGTAATGGAAGTTACAGTAACCCTTAGCTGTTGTTCCGGGTTTCCCTCTCTTTGAAGCAGATACAAGTAGGTAGTCTGTCCTGGCAGAATTCCTAGGAATGGGAGTCAAAGGGGACCGTTTTAGCCATTCCTGCAGTAAAACTCACCACACAGGTTTATTCCACAATGAATATTGACTTTTATTGGAAGTGGCCATGGTTTATATAGCCACATTTCAGGGGAAGGGGGATGTGACATGCAATAAGATTGATACAATCAACACATCGCACAATGGAAACAGGTGTTATAGACAATCTCAACAGCAGACTAATCGTATCACACAGACGACAATAGTGAAAACACAACAGAGGTGAAGAGATTAGGAAAGTAACACTAATCAAACCTGGACCAGACAGTAAGACAGATACAATTTGGAGAGCATAAGGTGATGACATGCAAAAATACAACAATTTAACCCCTGCAGGCCCATGCAAGTGTGCAGTCCATAAAAAGTTCCCAAAACAGGAGTCCAGCATCTGTTACATGTATTACAGATATACTTACACTCTGGACTATGGTAATGGTTGCCGGTCTGTTACAAAACATTTAACATAGAACAGTAGGCGGCCAGTCAGAAAGAAGCATACTTTTCAACATGGGTAGTGGGGAATTCTGAATGCCTGGCCGCATTTGTGTACTGTGGACATACAAGGATGACCAGCTCTTTTTAGTTCTTGTCTTTGGCTGTAGTAACGGCCGCAGGTTTGTTACAACAGGCTTTCGTCTGCACTTTAATTTTAATGTTGGAAAATAATTAAAATATTTGTGACTGATATTCAGTCTCTATCTCATACTAATTTAATACCACCTTTTCTAACTTTATACATTTTTATCACATATTGATATATATAGAATGAGATTTTAGGTTGTCAGCAGCATATACTGCACTGAAGATAGCTGCTGTTTACATTAAAGGCACCAAACTCTGGATTAGGGAGATTTACATGTAATAACCTTAGCGATAGTTCAATTTATTGTGGTTCATATTACCTACATTACGAAGAAAAAGTTATTTTGCTTATGGGGCAAATCCTGGACTTTCAGAGGCAAGTATCCAGATGATACTTAGACCTGGTTTTGTCCAATTTTTTACCCAGAACCCATTGCCATTACCTTTGTGTCAGAAGTGAGCAACCTGCCTCTGTCCAGCTGTCCAGCAAAAGACTAAAACAATCCTGTGCTAATTCATACAGATCACCCAACATTTGAACCCTATGAAAAGTATATATTTCTACCTATATATTAATTTATTTCAAACAAATATTGCCTTATGCTCATATCTGGGAACTTCTGGTTATGGACTCCCCAGAGAGGGGAGTCCTGTGGTGCCTGTGAGGGAGATGAAAGATGCAAATCATGTAAAAAAGGGACAGGGCTTAATCGCGAGTGGGGGCGGGACTAAAATAAAAAGTAGTAATAGGCTGGGGAAGAAGGAGAATCAGCTGGGGAGTGGGAGGAACACACCAAAAATGCACAGATCTCCTAACATACTGAGAATCAGCATCTGCCAAGGAGACCCAGTCATTAGCTTCACAAACTGGAGTCTCCGGGGCAAATCCAGAGAGTTCCCACCTATGCTGATGCTGATTAGCTTGCCTGCTTGGGTGTCCCTTTAATTATGAATACAGGTAGCATGTGGTTGGTGGGATAGCCCTACATAAAGGGGACTGGTGTAGTGTTTAGTATTTTTGGGTCTCCATCCACCTAGTGCAAAGCTTTCCTATATGATACCCAGTCTTATCAGAAAGATACTAGACATCTTTGAGTGGTGGTTTTGGTGTTTTTAACTAGGTTTTTAACCAGGCCCTTTATAAAGCATTTGCACAAAAGAATTTCATCATAATTTTTATTTTTAGTAGTTATAATGATGGAAACATAGAATTTGATGGCAGATAAGAAGACCTTTTGCAATATAACTAATAAAAATATTTAAAAAAATGGGCCCCAGTACAGATCCCTGAGGTACCCCACTAGTAACATTCCTTTAGTTCGAATAGTCTCCATTGACTACCACCCTCTGTCTCCTGTCACTCATCTATTGCCTTCTCCATTTAACTATTTTTGCATCCAGACCCAAACACTGCAATTTATTAATGAGTCTTTTATGAGGGACAGTGTCAAATGCTTTACTGAAATCTAGATAAGCTATATCTACTGCTCCCCCTTGGTCTATTATTTTAGTTACCCAGTCAAAAAAAATCTATGAGGTTAGTTTAACAAGATCTCCCTTCTGTAAGCCCATGCTGTTTGGTATCTTGCAAGCCATTCAAATATTTCCATGTATTGGATAGGACTTGCTTGAAATGGGGTACCTTGGCAGGGTAAGCAATCTTAAACATACTTTGGCCAAACTATGCAACAAAACCCTAATTTGTTTGAAATAAATTAACACATATGTATAACTTTACACAGGGTTCATAATTTCAAGCAATCTGTATGGATTATCTCAGGATTTTGTCTTTTCCTTTAGCAGTACAACACTGGAAGCAGGAACACCTATCTACCTAATTCAAAAGTGATAGTCAATGAAAACATATTACAGCATAAGGTTGGTTTCTGAGTAAATACACAAATGTACAAGTAAAGAGCAACTAACATAAAAAATATGTTAAAATCTATTATTATACGATTTAAACACTGTTGCTCCCGCCTCTATCAGCAGCATTATAAACTTACAGCTCTCAGCATAGTGGTCCATCCCGAGCTTCAGGTCACACCTCCTGCAAGAACTGAAGCTGCCAGTGGCAGACTGATTCCTTTTGGCTGTGCAGGTAAGTGTGACATTACAGAAGACAAAAGGAATCATCAGCTGCATCTCTGAAACTCTCATTACCAGCTCTGAGGAGGAGAAGCCCACGGGGACTTGTGCGCTGAGAGCCGTAACTTTATTATGTTGCTACCACCAGAAGTTAAAATTATTAGTGATTAATAGTGATGAGCGAGCACCCCAATGCTCGGGTGTTCGGGTGCTCTGACCGAGCGCCCCCGGAGGCTCGAGTGCTCGGCCGAGCACCCGAGCCCCATTGAAGTCAATGGGAGGACTCGAGCATTACACCAGGCACCCCCTGCTCTGATGAGGGGAGGGTGCCTGGTCCATAGGAAAAGGGAAGAAAAGGATGGAAACACCACAGAAATGGTTCAGGGACAGCATAGGGAGGATGTCTGGATGCATCTTGGACTCCAACATCGCTGCTGGGAACGATCTTTCGCCCGTAGTACGCCATTTTTACAGACTGACCGTAAAACACACAAAAAGGCAGATAAAAACGACTTTAGGTGAAAAATTGTTACCAAACAATATTTGCTGTATATTTACTTGTATATCATCTGCAAATTCTCCCAAAAATTTCCTTGATTTTCTGAAGTGAGGCCATGATTAAGAGGGAAACGTGCGCAGAGGCAAATTATCCCAAAAATTTCCTTGATTTTCTGAAGTGAGGCCATGATTAAGAGGGAAACGTGCGCAAAGACAAATTCTCCCAAAAATTTCCTTGATTTTCTGAAGTGAGGCCATGATTAAGAGGGAAACGTGCGCAGAGGCAAATTATCCCAAAAATTTCCTTGATTTTCTGAAGTGAGGCCATGATTAAGAGGGAAACGTGCGCAGAGGCAAATTATCCCAAAAATTTCCTTGATTTTATTGAACTGAGGCCATGATTAAGAGGGAAACGTGCGCTGAGCTGACCATCTAAAACATTATGGGTGAGGGTCTGCTGCAGAGCTGACCATCCTAAACATTATATGCGAAGGCCCGCTAGTGAGCTGACGCTATAAAACATTATATGCGAAGGCCCGCTAGTGAGCTGACGCTATAAAACATTATATGAGAGGGCCCGCTAGAGAGCTGACCCAATAAAACATTATATGAGAAGGCCCGCTGGTGAGCTGACCTATATAAAAATTGTCAAACAGGGCCCGCTGGTGAGCTGGCCCTATATAAAAATTATATCACAGGGCCCGCTGGTGAGCTGGCCCTATATAAAAATTATAGCACAGGGCATATGGAAGAGGAGGAGGAGGATGAGAAGATTAAGAGTCAACCATATACCCGTTTTTTGGGTGGAAGGGGTGAATGGGAATACAGAGTATTCCCATCATTGTAAATAATATATGTAAAGTGAGTTTATGTTCCCCCGGGGCTTTCCTCCAGTGGAGTGGAGAAGTCAGGGGAAATCCAGGCCTTGTTCATTTTTATAAGTGTCAACCTATCAGCATTGTCGGTGGAAAGGCGGATACGCTTATCTGTTATGATGTCACCAGCAGCACTAAATACCCGCTCAGACAGAACGCTGGCGGCAGGGCAGGCCAGCACCTCCAAGGCGTAGAGTGCCAGTTCATACCACGTGTCCAGCTTGGACACCCAGTAGTTGTAAGGCACAGAGGGATCATTGAGGACGCTGACACGGTCTGCTACGTACTCCTTCACCATCTTCCAAAACTTTTCCCTCCTTGTGACACTAGGCTGCGCATCAGGGTGAGGGTGCTGGCGGGGTGTCATGAAGGTGTCCCACGCCTTGGAGAGTGTTGCCCTGCCTTTGTCGGAACTGCTGTGTGCTCCCCTTTTCTCCCCTTCTCGGTTGGCCAAGGTAGCACGTACTCTGCCGCCAGCGTTGTCAGATGGAAAATTTTGGAGCAATTTTTCAACAAGAACCTTCTGGTATTGCACCATTTTGCTTGTCCTCTCCACCGGAGGAATGAGAGATGAGAAATTCTCTTTGTAGCGGGGGTCCAGAAGGGTGAACACCCAGTAATCCGTGTTGTCTAAAATGCGTACAACGCGTGGGTCACGGGAAAGGCAGCCTAACATAAAGTCAGCCATGTGTGCCAGAGTACCAACAGTCAAGATTTCGCTGTCCTCACCAGGAGGCTGACTCTCAATATCCTCATCCTCTTCCTCCTCTTCTGCCCACCCACGCTGAAGAGATGGAACTAAAGTTCCATGGCTACCCTCTGTAGCGGAGGCAACCGTGTCTTCCTCCTCCTCCTCCTCCTCCTCCTCCTCCTCCGCCTCCTCCAATTGTCGCTGAGAAGACGAAGTGAGGGTGCTCTGGCTATCACCTTGTGTAAGCTCTTCCTCCCCCATTTCCACCTCTTCCACATGCAAAGTGTCGGTTTTAATTGTGAGCAGCGAGCGTTTCAGTAGACACAGAAGTGGGATGGTTACACTGATAATAGCGTTATCGCCGCTCACCATCTGTGTCGATTCCTCAAAATTGCGTAAAACCTCGCAGAGGTCTGACATCCATTCCCACTCCTCACTTCTGATTACAGGAAGTTGAACGGAGAGGCGACGACCGTGTAACAGCTGGTACTCCACTACTGCCCTCTGCTGCTCACAAAGCCGGGCCAACATGTGGAAGGTGGAGTTCCAGCGCGTGCTCACGTCACACAGCAGCCGGTGAGCTGGCAATTGTAAGCGCTGCTGCAGCTTCAACAGGCCAGCCGAAGCTGTAGATGACTTACGGAAATGTGCACACACGCGGCGCACCTTGGTCAAGAGATCATGCACATTGGGGTAGGTTTTTAGAAATCGCTGAACCACTAAATTAAATACATGCGCTAGGCATGGTACGTGTGTGAGCTTGCCGAGCTCCAAAGCTGCCACCAAGTTACGCCCATTATCACACACAACCATGCCTGGTAGCAGGTTGAGTGGCGAGAGCCACTGCTCGGTCTGGTGACTAATCCCCTGCAACAGCTCTGAGGCCGTGTGCTGTTTGTCCCCAAGGCAGATCAGCTTCAGCACGGCCTGTTGACGCTTCCCCACTGCAGTGCTACACTGCTTCCAGCTACTGGCTGATGGGGGAGTGGCGCTGCGTGTAGAGAATTCGGAGGTGGAAACGGAGGAGGAGGAGCCAATAACGTAGGTGCTGGCAGAAACCCTGATGGAGGTAGGGCCCGCAATCCTCGGCGTGGGTAGCACCCGTGCCATCCCAGGGTCCGAGTCGCTCCCAGCCTCCACGACATTCACCCAGTGTGCCGTCAGGGAAATGTAGCGTCCCTGGCCACAAGCACTTGTCCATGTGTCAGTCGTTAAGTGGACCTTCCCAGTAACTGCGTTGGTCAGGGCACGGGTGATGTTACGGGACACATGGTGGTGTAGTGCGGGGATGGCACACCGGGAAAAGTAGTGGCGGCTGGGGACCGCGTACCGAGGGACAGCTGCTGCCATCAGGCTGCGGAAGGACTCAGTGTCCACAAGCCTAAATGGCAGCATTTCGATGGTCAGTAATTTGGAAAGGTGTGAGGTTAGTGCTATGGCCTGTGGGTGGGTGGCTGGGTATTTTCGCTTGCGCTCAAATGCCTGGGGTAACGAAATTTGGACGCTGTGCTGGGACAGGGAAGTGGATGTGGTCGCTGATGGTGCTTCAGATGGTACAGGTGCAGGGCGGGAGGTATGCGGGCCTGCGCCTTCGACAGGCGATTGGCCGGCACCGAAAACAGGGGAAGAGGAGGCAGTGGTGTGGCCTGCAGACACAGATGGGCGATCCAGGCGTTCCTCCCACTTACTACGGTGCTTGGATGCCATGTGTCGGATCTTGCTGGTGGTGGTGAGGTTTCTAGTGTTCATGCCTCGGCTCATTCTGGTGTGGCACAGGTTGCAAACTACAATTCTTTTGTCGTCCGCACTTTCCTTAAAAAAACGCCATACCGCGGAACACCTACCCTTTGGCAAGGGAGATTTACGCAAGGGGGTGCTCCGTGGAACATTTGCGGGCCGGTTTGGTGCGGTCCGCCTTCTTTCTGTAGCCACACCACTGCCTCTTCCAGCCTGTTGCGGTGCTGCAGATGGCTCACCCTCAGGACTGCTGTCATCGCTCGGCTCTACACCTTCCCAGGTGGGGTCAGTCACCTCATCGTCCACCAAGTCCTCCTCCACTTCCTCACTCTGATCATCCTCCCCATGTCTTGATCCCACCACATACTCAGTCATTGACAACTGTATAACATTCTCCTCAACAAGGTCTTGAGACAGTAATAGTGGTTGATTTAATGGCAACTGTGTCTCATCATCATCATCATCATCCACTACTTCCTTTGACCTTAAATGCCGTTCACATCTGTCATCTTCTTGTGATTGGGTACCCTCTAGAGGTTGTGAATCAGGGCACAAGATGTCATGTTCCTCTGCAAGCGTGCTTGGAGAGAGGGTCAAATGAAGGATTGGTGATGAGACGAGCTCCTCACTATATCCCAGTGTGGGATCACTTCTTTGACCAGACCGTCTATGGTGGGAGGAAGGATGATCAGAGTGAGGATTATGTTGACCAGACTCTTGGCTACTGAGAGTGGACTTGGTGGAAGACAGGGTGGTGCTTAACCGACTGGAAGCAGTATCAGCTGACATCCAACCGACCACCTGTTCGCAGTGGTCGGACCTCGAGAGTGATGTCCTGCGACGCCCTGTAAAATTAGACATGAAGCTAGGTATGGTGGATGTCTTTCTTTCTTGTGCTCTGGCACCAGGCACAGTTTCTCCGCGTCCTGACCCGCGCCCTGAACTATCAGGATCACGTCCACTTCCCCGTCCCTTTTTACCCGCCTTCTTCATCTTACACGGAATATGTGACTTTAATATTTGAGTTTGAAGACTTAACAGTATTTCTTCCTATTCTGCAACTGTTCAGAGTACACAGAATAGGCTGCTAAACTGCGGTGACGCACACTGAATGGAATATGTGACTTTAATATTTGAGTTTGAAAACTTAACAGTATTTCTTCCTATTCTGCAACTGTGCAGAGTACACAGAATAGGCTGCTAAACTGCGGTGACGCACACTGAATGGAATATGTGACTTTAATATTTGAGTTTGAAAACTTAACAGTATTTCTTCCTATTCTGCAACTGTGCAGAGTACACAGAATAGGCTGCTAAACTGCGGTGACGCACACTGAATGGAATATGTGACTTTAATATTTGAGTTTGAAAACTTAACAGTATTTCTTCCTATTCTGCAACTGTGCAGAGTACACAGAATAGGCTGCTAAACTGCGGTGACACACACTGAATGGAATATGTGACTTTAATATTTGAGTTTGAAAACTTAACAGTATTTCTTCCTATTCTGCAACTGTGCAGAGTACACAGAATAGGCTGCTAAACTGCGGTGACGCACACTGAATGGAATATGTGACTTTAATATTTGAGTTTGAAAACTTAACAGTATTTCTTCCTATTCTGCAACTGTGCAGAGTACACAGAATAGGCTGCTAAACTGCGGTGACACACACTGAATGGAATATGTGACTTTAATATTTGAGTTTGAAAACTTAACAGTATTTCTTCCTATTCTGCAACTGTGCAGAGTACACAGAATAGGCTGCTAAACTGCGGTGACACACACTGAATGGAATATGTGACTTTAATATTTGAGTTTGAAAACTTAACAGTATTTCTTCCTATTCTGCAACTGTGCAGAGTACACAGAATAGGCTGCTAAACTGCGGTGACGCACACTGAATGGAATATGTGACTTTAATATTTGAGTTTGAAAACTTAACAGTATTTCTTCCTATTCTGCAACTGTGCAGAGTACACAGAATAGGCTGCTAAACTGCGGTGACACACACTGAATGGAATATGTGACTTTAATATTTGAGTTTGAAAACTTAACAGTATTTCTTCCTATTCTGCAACTGTGCAGAGTACACAGAATAGGCTGCTAAACTGCGGTGACGCACACTGAATGGAATATGTGACTTTAATATTTGAGTTTGAAAACTTAACAGTATTTCTTCCTATTCTGCAACTGTGCAGAGTACACAGAATAGGCTGCTAAACTGCGGTGACGCACACTGAATGGAATATGTGACTTTAATATTTGAGTTTGAAAACTTAACAGTATTTCTTCCTATTCTGCAACTGTGCAGAGTACACAGAATAGGCTGCTAAACTGCGGTGACGCACACTGAATGGAATATGTGACTTTAATATTTGAGTTTGAAAACTTAACAGTATTTCTTCCTATTCTGCAACTGTGCAGAGTACACAGAATAGGCTGCTAAACTGCGGTGACACACACTGAATGGAATATGTGACTTTAATATTTGAGTTTGAAAACTTAACAGTATTTCTTCCTATTCTGCAACTGTGCAGAGTACACAGAATAGGCTGCTAAACTGCGGTGACACACACTGAATGGAATATGTGACTTTAATATTTGAGTTTGAAGACTTAACAGTATTTCTTCCTATTCTGCAAGTGTGCAGAGTACACAGAATAGGCTGCTAAACTGCGGTGACACACACTGAATGGAATATGTGACTTTAATATTTGAGTTTGAAGACTTAACAGTATTTCTTCCTATTCTGCAAGTGTGCAGAGTACACAGAATAGGCTGCTAAACTGCGGTGACGCACACTGAATGGAATATGTGACTTTAATATTTGAGTTTGAAAACTTAACAGTATTTCTTCCTATTCTGCAACTGTGCAGAGTACACAGAATAGGCTGCTAAACTGCGGTGACGCACACTGAATGGAATATGTGACTTTAATATTTGAGTTTGAAAACTTAACAGTATTTCTTCCTATTCTGCAACTGTGCAGAGTACACAGAATAGGCTGCTAAACTGCGGTGACACACACTGAATGGAATATGTGACTTTAATATTTGAGTTTGAAAACTTAACAGTATTTCTTCCTATTCTGCAACTGTGCAGAGTACACAGAATAGGCTGCTAAACTGCGGTGACGCACACTGAATGGAATATGTGACTTTAATATTTGAGTTTGAAAACTTAACAGTATTTCTTCCTATTCTGCAACTGTGCAGAGTACACAGAATAGGCTGCTAAACTGCGGTGACGCACACTGAATGGAATATGTGACTTTAATATTTGAGTTTGAAAACTTAACAGTATTTCTTCCTATTCTGCAACTGTGCAGAGTACACAGAATAGGCTGCTAAACTGCGGTGACGCACACTGAATGGAATATGTGACTTTAATATTTGAGTTTGAAAACTTAACAGTATTTCTTCCTATTCTGCAACTGTGCAGAGTACACAGAATAGGCTGCTAAACTGCGGTGACACACACTGAATGGAATATGTGACTTTAATATTTGAGTTTGAAAACTTAACAGTATTTCTTCCTATTCTGCAACTGTGCAGAGTACACAGAATAGGCTGCTAAACTGCGGTGACACACACTGAATGGAATATGTGACTTTAATATTTGAGTTTGAAGACTTAACAGTATTTCTTCCTATTCTGCAAGTGTGCAGAGTACACAGAATAGGCTGCTAAACTGCGGTGACACACACTGAATGGAATATGTGACTTTAATATTTGAGTTTGAAGACTTAACAGTATTTCTTCCTATTCTGCAACTGTGCAGAGTACACAGAATAGGCTGCTAAACTGCGGTGACGCACACTGAATGGAATATGTGACTTTAATATTTGAGTTTGAAAACTTAACAGTATTTCTTCCTATTCTGCAACTGTGCAGAGTACACAGAATAGGCTGCTAAACTGCGGTGACGCACACTGAATGGAATATGTGACTTTGATATTTTAGTTTGAAGACTTAACAGTATTTCTTCCTATTCTGCAACTCTGCACAGTACACAGAATGTGCTGCTAAACTGCGGCAACGCACACTGAATGGAATATGTGACTTTGAAATTTTAGTTTGAAGACTTAACAGTATTTCTTCCTATTCTGCAACTCTGCACAGTACACAGAATGTGCTGCTAAACTGCGGCGAAGCACACTGAATGGAATATGTGACTTTGATATTTTACAGTTTGAAGACTTAACAGTATTTCTTCCTATTCTGCAACTCTGCACAGTCCACAGAATGTGCTGCTAAACTGCGGCGAAGCACACTGAATGGAATATGTGACTTTGATATTTTACAGTTTGAAGACTTAACAGTATTTCTTCCTATTCTGCAACTCTGCACAGTCCACAGAATGTGCTGCTAAACTGCGGCGAAGCACACTGAATGGAATATGTGACTTTGATATTTGAGTTTGAAGACTTAACAGTATTTCTTCCTATTCTGCAACTCTGCACAGTACACAGAATGTGCTGCTAAACTGCGGCGACGCACACTGAATGGAATATGTGACTTTGATATTTTAGTTTGAAGACTTAACAGAATGTGCTCTAATCTGCAACTTTGCACACTAAACAGAATGTGCTCTAATCTGCAACTTTGCACACTAAACAGAATGTGCTCTAATCTGCAACTTTGCACACTAAACAGAATGTGCTCTAATCTGCAACTTTGCACACTAAACAGAATGTGCTCTAATCTGCAACTTTGCACACTAAACAGAATATATAAAATTTTTTTTTTTTTGTTTTTTTCCCCCCACACAAAATAACCTGCTGCCCCCACACACAGTAGTCCTAAAAAGGACTTTTGGTTCTTTTTTTTCACAATTTTGCTTTTTTTCTCCCTACACTGACTTTCCCTTCCTATCCTCATCTCTCCCTGGCTAAGACTGAGCCGAACTCGCTGGTCAGGTGCTATACAGCACCCGACCACGGGTTCTGGCCAGCCAACCAGTGTAATGCCAGCAGCCAACATGGCTGCTGGCATTACACCGATGTCAGAGCCTCCCTGCACGTTTATTGGCTGCGCAGCAGCCGCAAAACGTGCGGGGAGGAGACCCGAACATGGCGGGCGAGCACATGCGGTACTCGTACGAGTACCGCCATGTGCCGAGCAGAGCGATGCTCGAGCCGATCCGAGCATCGGCCGAGCATGCTCGCTCAACACTAGTGATTAACTAACAAAAGGTTGAGCTTTAACCCATTGATTGCCATAGAGGTATCCAACTCATTGTATCCTCATAGGGTTAATACATATGTTTTTACATTCCTTACATTAGTTGTTTTAATGATCACTCTATGCCTTAGACCAGGGATAGTCAATGTTTGACCTCCAGCTGTTAGGGTCTACAACTCCCATCATCCTCAGTCAGCCATTGGCTGGTAAGGATGATGGGAATTGTAGTCCTCAACAGCCGGAGGGCCAATAGCTCAATAACTGTCTACTCCTGCATTAGACAGCATATACTCTGTACATTGCAATGAACAATGTAACTTTAATAACTGTTTGACATTTTGTTACAATAATTCTGATGAGACTGTAGCTGGAAAAAGGATGTATCCCTCATGGTTTTGGTTTTTGATGAAAAGTGGCTGCATATACAGTGTTGCACTTTACTAAAGGGCGAGAATAGTCATACCAAAAAATCTTGTATTTACAAACACGTTTTGACCACTTTCCAATAGAATATTGTGTTTCCTTTTTAATTATATTTTATTGACTCTAAAATCATAACAATGAGTAACAAACTTGAAATGCAAGAGAGTGCACAAATAGCAGTGTAGTATAAACATTATTAATGTAGGGAGAAGTGAAAAGTTTGATAAACTACAAGCACAGTTAGTTATGATGTCTAAGAATACCGTAAAATGAAGAAATGTATAAAATTGTCTGAGCATTCTTGTGGTCCGATTAGTGTGATGAAGTTTGTAGTTCCTGGAAGTTGCTTTTGATAAAAACTAAGATCATCAGAATGTGAAGATATTTGAGCATGAAAGAAAAGTGGTATGAGGGAGGGGAAGAGTAGGGAGATAGTAGGAATGGTTTAGGCGTTGTACAGAGGGAGAAATGGGAAATATTCAGACGTCTGATTATGGGGATCAGATATCCTAGAATGTCTGTCTTTCACTATCCAATTAACAGCTAGTCTCTCTCCAAAATTTGGTATTATGCGAGTGAAACCAATGTAGAGTCCCTGAAAGCTGAATTGCTTGGTGATCTGAACTGACATTATATCAGAGCCTCCAAACCACCATCTTTTCCTTTAAGAGAAGGCATACTAAAATCTGTTCTGCTTTGTTTCTGAGGACAAATAAAAGCACTTACCACATGATGGGGTAATTCTGATTTATACTATCTGAAACAGATACAATATGTTTACTAATAACCTGATCACATTAATGCTGCCTGACCATGAAAAAATATATGTATATTTTTGGAGAGATTATTTGATTGTATCTGGTAGTGGCAGGTAATTTGTTGAAAAAGGTTTTGAGTTTTGTGGAACAATGTGCATCCCAATATATCTGATTTCCCCCTTGGCCACTGAAAATGATAACTGGCCAAAG
Organism: Rhinophrynus dorsalis; assembly: GCA_037306005.1. Lineage (NCBI taxonomy): Eukaryota > Metazoa > Chordata > Amphibia > Anura > Rhinophrynidae > Rhinophrynus > Rhinophrynus dorsalis. The sequence goes on from CM074724.1 coordinate 68,138,697, forward strand.
ATTCAGTAGGTATATTGATATTAAGGAGCTCTGATTTTTATATGTTTGATTTAACATTCTAAACTTTGAAACATTTTTGATGTTCATGCATAACTGATGGGAGGGATAAATGAGCCTTGATTATTGTTAGTATGAGATCATCTGCAAAGTGTAACACTTTTTGCTCTTTAATTGATGATCTTTGCAGTTTGTTTTGTGGCCTGCAATTGAATTGTTAGATTTCAGCCTACACACTTAAGTTACCATGGTAATTATAAAAATAAGAGGTGACAGCAGGCTGCCTTGTCAGGTGCCATTGCACTGGGTAAAATGAGGGGAGAGAATGTTAATTGTCTTTACTCTTGCATAGGAGTTTGTTTATAAGGCCATTTAAAAGCTTAACATTTTGAAGCCTTAACTTGTCTCTAACAGGCTGGCCTTCAAAAAGGGCCAATACACCTATTGAAGGCCTTAGCATCAATGGACAATAAGAGCATCTGATGGTTTGTAGAATGTGCAGCATCTATCAGTTTTATACATTGATGTTATCCTTTATTTCTATGCACAAATGAGGGTTTCAATTTCTTACTCTTGAAGTTCAGATTTCACAGTAAAAACATGCACACTGATGCAAAGAAATTTTTGTCAAAGTGTAAGTGAAGAATTATAGTAAATCCCATGAACAGGAAGATCTATGAAAAAATGTACCTCCCCCCCCCCATTTGCTCCCAAATGCCTATTTGGCCTTTAGTAAATACTCCCCAATATGTTACTTGATAGAACTCCTTAGGAATGTTGTTAGCAGCCTGCAAACTTATACTGTACAATATGGAAGTACAGATAGTAGCAGGGTGCTGATATAATATGAAAAGATGAGAGGCAGAAGCCAGCACAAAACAAAAGAGGAAAACCCAGAAAAAGGCAAGAACCGAGGCGTGGTATCGACAAGGACTAGGACAAAGAATGGTCAGGGAAGCCAAGAGGTCAGGGGCCGGCAGAATACAGGAGCAAATGCGAGACAAGCCAAATAGGTCAGGGCAGGCAACAGAAGGACAGAAAAAGGAGGGCCAAAGCAAAGGTCAATATATCCACATTCAATGGGTTGAAATTCCCAATTAAATAAACAGGAAGTTGAGGAAAGTTTGGTTCACGCCTATGGGGCGCTTGGTTTGATCCAAAACCACAGCACATTTGTTTTGAAAATAAAGCCCTAAAACTCCATACTTACTGAGCTGTACACTCAGGTAAAGGCTTTCTTCTGTTCCTGCTTGATTAGTGACTAACAAGCTTTCTCCCCCTGAATTAATTAATTTCAACACCAAGGGTGTTATATATTTATTCACATGTGCTGGTTGTAAAGTCGAGTATGTGGGATGGACTATTTGTCCTTTGAAGAATCTCTTGAGTGAGCACCTTCAGAAGATTGACATTGGCAGTAAAGATTCATCCATTTCTAAGCAGATCCTGGATAGGCACCACAGTGTTGCATTTTGTAGCTATAGAAAGAGTAGATATTCATCCTAGAGTAGAAAATAGTATTAGTCTTACAAACCGTAGAGAAGCTTATTGGATATTTGTATTAAACTCTAGAATCCCTAAAGGTTTACATTCAGAATGGGATATTAGTCATATAATTTAATCTATTTGTGTTGTCTTTTTTTTTTGCTTATTGTCAAGTTTTGATCTTAGTGTGATCTAATAGTAGACAAATTTGCGGTAAGCATATTCCTAATTGTTTTTATCCAGTCATGCTGTTAATAATTTTGGAGGGAGTTTTTAAATGCTTTGTATACTGATTGTTGATTCATCATTGATTAAGCACTGTAGTGTGCAAAATGGAATGCATAAGATGTAGTCGAGTTGTGCACCACTTGTCTAATATGATCTTTTTAATGGATTTCCAATAAAGTTTTTGGATTGTGAATATTTTATTACTGGTGAACACTGTATATTTTCCCTGCCACCCATGTTAATTGTACATGTATTGTTGGTTAGGTTTTAAAGCCAGTCAGTGGTTCTTCCAAAGCACCTTTTTCTTTATATTAAAGCAGAACAATCAACCCAAATAAAGTCCCCCCCAATAATTAGTCATATAGTGATAAGCTTAGAAATAGTACTATTATCCACCCTATTAACCACGACATTAAGAAATCCTACGTCTTCTGAGCATGACGGCCAGGCTTCTTGCTTTAGAGGCATCTGTGTGTCTGTGCTGTCAGTCCCTTCCTGTTACCTTAAGGTACAATGCAGCGCCTCCTAGAGGAGACCAGGACAGACAGTGACAGCTTGCAGATGTCTCTACGCCAAGATGTCTGCGCTGATGCCTGGCCGTCAGTCTCAGAAGAAGTATGATTTCTTAATAACACTGTACTTATGCTGGATAATAGTACTATTTCTAAACTTATCGCTATATTAATAATTATTGGGGGTAATTTATTTGGGGTGATAGTTCCAATTTGAAAGGTATTCCTTCACTAAATCCACCCTTCTTTTGGACATATATCTTTGGAATACACCTGTTCACCTAGACACTCACCTAATAAACCTAACAAATATATAGTACTGTGTCATTTTTTTTTATTAATTTGCCTTTTACAGTGTCTCCTTTGTAACAAGGATATTACCGTGTGCAGACAGTAACCATTTCAGCCTGTAAAAGAGATATTGTCTGAACATAATTACCACAACCAGCACAGCATTCCTGTTGCCTAATGAGCCTATGGGTCCCAGAGGAGACACTTAACATTTTTATTCCAATTAGCTACATCAACATCTGAATAAAGGTTTATTTCCCAGTAGATAGGGGAAGGGTTTAAAAGTGCAATTGTTATGCAAACATTCTCTATTTGGATACATCAGTGTTTGTAGGCATATCTCCATTTGTGTTAAGGGAAAACTGACACCTAAAAATCAACTGAGGTTATATACTATTAAATAAACTCTACGTCATGCTAGCATCCACTTCTCTATTTGATTTCTTAGGTCTGAGTGAGCAGATATTCTTGCCTTTTCCAGTGCTCCAGGGCTTTCATTAATTATCCAGTATAATCTGTACATGGCTTGAAATAAAACAATACAAGGGCAGTGGGCACTAATCACAATCAATTAGTTAACTTTAACTCGTCTCTCAATGCAGACTGCATAAACAACAAGAAATAAATTCTCTCTGAGCAGGAAAATTTACATGTGTGTTACAAAAACATGATTAGGATTATACATTAATTATGTAATATATAAATAATTATTTTTTTATATATGCAAGCAGTAGGTACAAGATATTTAAAGTTATATCAACCGGTCTGAACCTTTAAAGAAGATTATGGCTTTGGGGTAATGTATAGATCCACAAGCACAGCCCTGAACAGCCTACAATTCCTTCACTGCACTGCTGGTTTATGCACTAAAGCAGTGGTGGTCAACTTGAGGCCCTTCAGTGATGCCAAACAACAACTTTCATTATACCCCACCAGCCAACAGCTGCAGCTGAAGCACCTCACAGTGCCCATCCCCTGCACTACTTGGTTGCTGTGGTGCATACTGATGCACATACTTTTCTGTTGATAATAATTTAATGTGAACAAGCCCCCAACTCCTCCCCAACAGCATAAATACAGAAATTGAGTACAGTTATGCGAATATCCTTTGCTCCTTGGTAGCACATCCAATAGAACAAGTTGCAGAGCAAATGACCACAGCAAAATGTCTATACAATTCTCTATTGCCCTCACTATGGAACAAGCAGTGTAAAGGAGTGCAAGTAGCTTAGTACATTGGCATTAGACAGGTGCAGGACCAAGAAATGTTTCAGATAATGTTATAGAGCTGAATGGTATTAGTGCATCCTCCTTTTGGGAATGATGTTTTAAGAAACTGGAGCAATTCTGTGGCAAATCAACTGCACAAAAGGCAACAAGTACAAATCCCAAAACTTTCTATTGGTATTTGGCTTTACCTCATTTAACCCCTTAATGACAGGCCTCACGGCTGGCAGTTAAGGACCACGGGGCATTCTTTGTTGCCCAATGGATTCAGGGGTCCCCAAACAGCATGCAGCTGTGCAAGGACCCCTGAACTTCATGACATGCCAGGGCCGACATGGGACCTTAACCAAGTTTTCCCATGACGGTCATAGCATTTCATGGGTCCTTATGCAGTTAATGCAAGAGTCTCTTCCAATGTATTTCCTTGCAATGCATTGCAGCCCACTCTAGCATTCAAAGGGTTACAATCCCATTTCCAGGGGAGGGCTGGCCTGGGGGGCAGGGGGACCAGTAGTTCAAAATAAGCAGCAGAAAGCTTGGGTGTAATGTGATATTTGTCACTCACCAATGCTAAATGATGACACGGTGCAAAGCGGAGGGATGAGCAAATACATCCATGGCATGAACAAATAATAAATCCACTGCATTCAAATGTCCTTCATTAAAAACACTTCTTTTGTTTGGAATAGAACATAGAACACCGGAGGATCATAGTTTTATACGTTTCTCACACCAGTGATTACTCACAGAGTACTGTTGTGCGAAATGCGTAACACTATGATCCTCCTGTGTTCTGTGTTCCATTTAGAATAAAGGAAGTATTTTTAAAACTAGTATGCACCTGCGCTCACTATCAGTGTGTATATAGCGCCAATCCACCCACAATCTCCACATATACAATGCAATTAAAAGATGAATAATATTTTAGACCTATAAGAGTAACAAATTTGTTACACACATTAAATAGACATCAAAGATATTTCATAACACAAAAAAGGATATATCAGATATATTTGCTATATCATATATAGAATTATCCCCTTAACTAGGGATAACTGTAAACGATCCAAATTAATTGCACCAATCAGAGTCCCAATATGCAGGTCGTTCCCAAGACGCCAGATAGGTTCTTCAATCTTATGCAACAAAAAACAGAAAAAGAACAGCGCAATCCACTCTGATTGTCGTCACTTCCAATGCCGGACTTTTACCTCCGCAATCGTTCTCCTCCTCCAATATACTTTACCTATTGGTCCTATACCGTGCCAACCTATCTGCTAGGCCTGATCTTAAGGATCCCAAATAAAGGTATTTTTAATGAAGAACAATTGAGTGCAGTAGATTTCATCTTATCTGGGGGAAGGGGGGCAATTGCCCCCCCGGCCAGTCACATGTCTAGGGCAGTGGGCTACTGCTTCAGTCTCCCACTTGCTGCTGTAAATGGAGATACACAAATGATACCCTAGAGCTACATTGTAGCATAACCCATTTCCCTTGTAAGCTCTATAGTATCAATAATGTAGCTTTACTTAACCCTTTGAGCATTGGATACCTCCCTAGCACTCAAAGGGTTAAACTACAAGCAGCTCTGTAGTATCAGTAGTATAGTCCCATTTTAACTGTAAGCTCTGTGGCATCAATCATCTTACTTTGAAGTATTAATGCCAATTTTTAAATGAACAAAATAGGGGTGGGCTCGAACAACAGTAGAAATAGGCCACTTGATTATAATTGCCCCCTGGTCACAAGGTGCCAGCCCTCCCCTGGATATTTCATTTCTCCTCCCTAGCATATCAGCCTCTTTATGTTTTATCTCAATAATTATGCTAACATCGAAAGTGATTCTGAAAAAAAAAGACTTATGGACCATTTCACGCAAATAGTGTTTTTTAACAAATTGTTCACTTGTCACTTTATTATTAACATGTACAAATTGCTTCAGAAAGGTGACACCTGGAAATGTAAGTGAACATGACAGACTCTTAACTATATTAACAATAGCCATTGTAACCAGACTTGGCAGACACATAAATATGTCTTCTTTCGTTTGCAGTTAACTACATAGCCTTTATTTCTTGCATCCTTTCTCCATTGCAACTGGAATTAGAAGACATATTTTGGAGCTCTGAAATATTTGGACACTTTTACTGTCTAACTCATGCTTGCTGTAAAAAAGTAATTCAGCTAATTAAAAGTAGACCATTTTAAAATCTAGATTTTCTAATCAATGCAAAATTGTGACACCCAATTAAGGGATAGTCAACCTCTGGCTTGCCAGCAGTTGAGGATTACAACTCCCATAATCACTAGCTCAACTAACTATTGGCTGGTTGGGGTTGATGGGAGTTGAAATCTCCAACTGCTGGAAAGACAAAGGTTGCCTAGCCCTGATCCAGTATATCTTAATGGATTAACCCTTTGAGTGCCAGAGGGGTTCGCAATGAGTTTGATCTGCCTTTGGCACTCAAAGGGCTAATACATATTCTCTGACTAGGGTGAGGGAGGTTGTTCCATTTTATTCAGAGTGCTAACCTCTTTTTATATTAAAGGGATAGTAATGTTTGACAATAAAAACAGCACCAATTAATCTTCATAGTATTTGGGCCATAGAGAGTGTTATTTCAATAATGTCAGAGTTGCAGTTGAAGAGTAATTGACTGATAAAGTATCCCCCCTCCCGCCCCTTTTACTGATGTAACACAGCTCACCTCAGAGCAGCAAGACTGTCCAGATGGATTGCTGAGAGGCACAATCTTCAGTGAGCATAAGGAAAAACCTGTCAAGGGGGAGAGGGTCTTCCTTATGCTCACAGTAAGAAGATTGTCCCTTTCTGTGAGCTGTCCTGTCCCAGGATCAGATTCCATATCTGAGGGGGGGTGGCTAACACTAGGTAAGTTATCATTCAATTACTCGTGAACTACAATTCTGACAGTATTGAAATAACACTCTCCATGTCCCAAATACTATGAGGATAAATTGGAGCTGTTGTTTTTGTGAAACATTACTATCCCTTTAACCCCATAATGCTAGATTCTGACACTTCCAGAATCCAAGAGGTTAAAGTGAAGCTATACCTATGGACTAAGCGGTTCCTATTTTGATTAAAGTGGACAAGTTTTTTTTAATCATTGAAATCTGCCTATATTTAGTACAAATGTTTTTTTTTTCTGTAAAATAAACATTTCTTGTCAATTTAACTTTGATGTTTATTTTTCTATTTATTTGCACAGAATTCTAAGTTGTTCTGTCTAAAGCTAAACATATTGCTCTGTGTGCTATTATAAATGTCCCCTCTGTGTGGGATCTGTCTATATTCATTCATAGCTCAATGTGTAGTAATATTGGCTTAGAACAGAAACAATTAGCATAAAGTGTCATACTGTGCCATTCTGAAATAAACGTTAATTTCTCAAAAATATATTACCAAATGGAAAACATAAATATCTCAGACAGGGCTTAAAATTTGAAGTCCTTTGCTACTAGCCAGACCTGAAAAGTTACTCGCCACTGCAAGCCATAACATACCAACCAGGGCTGAATTTCTACTTGCCAGGGCTAAATTTTCACTCGCCATTGGCTAGTGGCGAGTGGAAATTTTGAGCCCTTTCTGTTTATAATTATAGCTGGGAACATTTATCTTTAAAGGGATAGTAATACTTAATATGTAAATAAATATATATATTGCAGTGTTTATCCCCCTGAGTAAAAAAAAGAGTACTCTCACTGCTGAAAGGTGTTTTATTCAAAAGTTATTACAGCTCAAAGTTGAATTTTTTAGGTGCAATATCACAGTGGCCTGAAATTGTACAGTGGCACTGTTGTTACACCACTCTATGGACAGCTGAGGTCCGTAGACCATAAATCTCCATAGGATGGTGTAGCAACAGGCCACTGTGATATTGCACCTAAAAAAATCAACTTTGAGCTGAAATAACTTTCAAATAAAACACCTTTCAGCAGTGGCGTTCTCTTGTTTTAGTCAGGGGGATAAACCCTACAACATATTTTTTTTACATTTTAAGTATTACTATCCCTTTAATGTCATTGGCGACCTCAAGACTGTTGGATGGAAGAGTCCAAATGACGTGATTTGTGTCATAAAGGGGTGGGCTTAAGAAAGATTATCAGAACAAAGGAGGAGAGTAGACAGGATTTAGCGTGAAAGGAGCTGTATCTGAGGGGAAGTGAAACTCTCAATTCCAGAGAAAAAATCTCTGTCCACAGACACAGAGCCATTTTAACATTAATTCAAGGTGACCAGAGGCCCAGGGCCCAGGGCCCACTGAAATCCCCCTCCCCAATCAGAAACTCAGGTTCTCATATATTACAGTTTGGATTCCTCTCTTTATATTGGGTCACACAATGTAGTCTGTTCAATATGGGAAACTATTGGTGCAATTCAAGAAATGTGCGCATCTGCTAAAGGCATTTTTGTGCGCAGATAGATTTTACGCATGTTCTAATCCAGGAAGCTGAATACCGAATACTTCTTGAATTGCGCATAAAAATATTTTTTACGACAACACTACACAGATGTATACATTCGTTCGTAATAGCACTTCCTGCATTGGGCGCATTCTCTATTCCACTCACACAGATTCGTTAATCCTGGCCACCACCCCCCAAAAAAATATGCACAGCTGTTTGCTAATCTTGGTTTTTCATGCACAATTCAACAAAATCATGAGCAAATCTTTTCACTAATGGTTTTCACACGGGAAATAGCGATTGCACATGTTTTCTGCATTCCGCCATAAGTGTGTAAACTCAGAATTCTATAGCAAAACAACTGTATCATAAGCATACCTGGGAACTCTCAGGGTTTGTAACCAAATCTCAGGGTGACTGCCCACATTCTCTGGGTGAGCAAATCCAGTGTGTCCTCCTATATGATTTACACCAATTTACTGCTTATTTATTGTCCAAATCCATGACATTTCTACCAGAAAGGCAAGAGAACAAGTCCTGCTTGCCTTATGAGTGTATGAGAAGATATATCTCAGAACTGTAGCATGTGAAAGGTTCCTTAAAGGGAAACTACCACCCCGCAATAACTTAACCTGAAATCAGTCTTCATCTGGCGACTAGCTGCTTAGTAGAGCTAGTCGCCAGAAATATTACCCGGTTCCAAAGATTTGGGCGTTTTTCCGATGGTCAGAGGAGCAGGTGACGTCCATGCGCCTGTGCTGTCAGTCCCTTTTGGAGCCGGGTTAAGGTTAAAATTGATTGGATTATCTCTGGTTTATAGCAAACATTGACATACATAGAATATGCTTTCTTGTGGGCGTTAAGGGTTAATATTTCAAATATCTCAGGGTGAGCTCATTTCAAAAGTTCCCAGGTATAATCATAAGTGACCAATAGGAATTCACAAAATTCCCATTGATTTGATCTTTACTTTTAACCATTTGAATGCACTGGAGATCATTTTAGCATCCAATGGGTTAAGACCCCTATTTAAATCAAAGAAACCTTTTATTTGCCCTCTCTGGTGTATTTTGTTTGCCCCAGAATTGCACCTCTTCAGCCCATGAGAATGTCAAGTTTACTGAAGGTTGTAATGAGGATTGCATCCTCCAACACAGCTAGTGTGAAATGCCTGGCAGCAGCCCCATAGGCTGACATGTGGACTTTCCTTATTGCAACTTTACTGCATTTCTAAGAGAAGACTGTAAAGCTGCTGTATGGTGTATTGGTGCTCCAGAATTGCACCTCTTCAGCTTTCTGATCTGTCCCAGATCATTGCTTCTTCAGGATTAGAGCCAAACTTATATCCTGGTGAGAAATGGATATTTTACATTTTTGTTTTCAGCATATGATGTGTCTTGTTGTGCAGTGCTAGCAGTTTATGTTTACAATCTGATAAAGTCTGAAAACAAAATGTGTCTTGTACAATCCATCCATTCAGGTCCATGGAGGCCCATTGTTTGTAGTGAGGAGTTGTGTTTTAAAGGCAAGCGTGAGTAGAGATCTCCATAAACAGGAAACTGCAGTTATAATATAAATAGACATACATGACTGCTGTATGAAGGATGCTTAACTAGGGAAGTTATTCTGTTAATCCTTTGAATGTCAGAGGGGTATGCAATGCATTGCAAAGCAATGTGTTGCATACCCCTCTGGCACTCAAAGGGCTAAACAAATTAAAGTGTTAGTAATGTCCAAAAAAAGTTTTTTTTTTTGCATTTAAAAGAGCTTAAAAAGCTGAGCTAAATGCAAAAAAACGTATCTCTCAAACCACTATGGTTTAAGAGATACAGGCGTTTAAAGTTCGCTGTTTCCTAGATTTGAGTCGGTCGACACAGAGGCGCTTGAGAAGTGCCGAGATCTCATTACTTACAAGGAATCCCTTCATTGGAATGGTCTAAAACGTGTGCCTGGTGTTCTCCAACACAGTTAGTGTGAAATGTCTGGCAGCGGCCCCATAGGCTGACGTGTAGAGTTTCCTTATTGCAACTTTACTGTATTTTTGAGGGAAGACTGTAAAGCTGCTGTATGTTGTATTAGTACGATCACGTGAGGCAAAAGCTGGAAGGCACCATAGTACAGCATGTTACCTTTCACAATGGGTAACAGATTTCACCCATGTGAAAGGGGCCTAAAATACCAGAGAGGTGACCATGCCTCTCTGTTCCTTAAAGAGTTAAAAAACACTAACATGGTCAGTGCTTCATCTTCAGCACCTACTCCATTTTGTCAGCATAGAAGTGGTTCTCAGACTTTGTTCTGTGGAAGAAATATCAGGGAGGTCCAGGAAACAAATTTCGGTAATGGCAGGACGGGGCATGAAGTTACACTCGCAGACAGTGTACAGGTGGTTCTGTATCTACCAATGTAACATGGCAACATATTAAGTTAGGTTGAAAAAAGGCACAAGCCCATCAAGTTCGGCCTTTGCCTCACAACCTAGGGAATTGAGAAAAATATAAGATTTCCTGCTGCCAAATAAGTTTGTCTTTATCTGAATTTCCTGTTTTGCCTACTAATACACAGTATAACCCTGTATATTTTCTCTTGAAAGAAATGTATCTAATCTCCTAAATGTATCCATTGTATCTGCCATTACCACATCCTTGGGCAATGGATATCACAACTTAACAGACCTTACTGTAAAAAACCCTTCATCTACTGAAACCTCCTTTCCTCTAATCTCAAGGGGTGGCCCCTGGTTATTTGATCAGCAGTTGGAAGGAAAAGCTCACCAGAGAGATACCTGTATTGACATCTCATATTATTGTAAATTGTGATAAGATCTCCTCTTAGTCATCTTTTCTCTAGAGTAAACAAACCAAGTTTCTCTACATGTCAAGTCTTCATTTCCTTAATTCATTTTGTTGCTCTTCTCTGTACTCTCTCCAGTTCTAGAATATCCTTTTTCAGAACTGGTGCCCAAAACTGCACTGTATATTCAAGGTGAGGTGTTACTAATGATTATACAATGGCAAAATTATGTTATCTTCTCTTGCTTCAATAACCCTTTTTATGCAAGACATGAATTTGCTTTTGCTGCTGCTATTTGACAGTGATCACTGCTTCCAAGTGTGTGGTTTATAAGGATTCCCAAAGGGTTTCTCTAGCAACAAGTTCCCTAAAATGATTCCATTAAGTTCATAAGTATAAACAATATCTTAGTAGAGCCAGTAATTATAAAATATTTCTACTCTAGACCTGTTTCGATATTATTAACACAAAAACTTCCGTATTCAAAATTCAAGAGACATTCAGATCGAGTATGTAATTATTTCTTTCAAGCAATTGCCTGTAACATTCGTAATGATATTATCACGGTGCCCGTGATTGCTGCCTTTTTGTGTCAGTTACCTGTAGGGGGCTCCCCATTGGCTGTCTGCCTTCAGCCCGCCCTGCATTGCCTATTTAGACTGAGCCTGGGCACCCTTTGGTTGCCCTTTCGTGTTCTCTCTATGCTGCTCACATCTTCATCATGTTCCTGAGCTTCCCGGGCCCTTGCTGTGTTCCTGCTATCCTCAGATCGTCTAGTTCCTGAGTTACCAGTTCAGCGGTCCCTGTTTCCGTTCCTGTTCCGGCTGGAGTCGCCCTGTGTCGCTGCTTCCTGCTGCCAGTTCCCGCTGCCGTTCCTGATCCGGTTGACCGTCGGAGAGTGCTGGTTCCTGTTTCACCTGCGGTGCTCCTTTTCCAGTTCACTCGGGTCAGCTATTGCTCCCTGGTCGCCTAGGCAACATTTCCACTCTTGCTGGTTTACCCAGTACGCGGGTACTGGTTTGCTCCACAGCCTCACGGCTACCGTTGCCTCGATACTGTATTGGGTTCCCAGTATGCGGGTACTGGTTCGCTCCACAGCCTTACGGCTACCGTTGCCTCGATACTGTATTGGGTTCCCAGTACGCGGGTACTGGTTCGCTCCACAGCCTCACGGCTACCGTTGCCTCAATACTATTGATTCCCAGTACGCGGCTACTGGTTCACTCCACAGCCACCCGGCTGCTGTTGTATCTATGTGATTGTTTCCCAGTACGCGGGTACTGGTTCGCTCCACAGCCATCCAGCTGATACTGCACTGTAGTACTGTGTTCCCAGTACGCAGGTACTGGTTAGCTCCACAGCCATCCGGCTGCTGTCGCAGTATTGTGTTTTGCACTCCCAGTACACGGGTACTCGTTTGCTCCTTAGCCACCCAGCTCTTGTTGCTACTCGCATTTTATGCTTCCAGTACACTGGTACTGGTTTGCTTACATAGGTTACCAGTTGCGGTGCACTGGAAGAGTGACGGTTTCTCCAGTACGTGTGTACTGGTTCGCTTCATGCTGGTTAGTGCTGTCAAGTCCTAGGCAGCTTCGTTGACTCCCCAGTACGCGGGTACTGGTGGTTCCCTGCTATTCCTTGGCTTGCGACTTGTGCTCATTTAGCCTCTGCATGTCATCCAAGTGACTGTTGTTGTCATCTAGACGGTCACTGAGGCCTTAGTGGTTGCCACCCTCTCCGTTTAAGGCTGCCTTGCCCGGTATATTGGTAAGGCCGGTAGAACCTTTCTTTCATTATCATCTTGGGTTGCCTTACCCAGTATTGGCAGGGCCGGTAGAGCCTGTATCTAGCTGTATTCCGTTAGGCTGTCTTGCCCGGTATATTGGCAGGGCCGGTAGAGCCAACTATCCTGTGTGTTTCAGTCCTGGCTGCCTTGCCCGGTATATTGGCAGGGCCGGTAGAGCCACCTATTCCTCGTATGCCAGTCCAGGCTGCCTTGCCCGGTATACTGGCAGGGCCAGTAGAGCCTACTAAATTCTCCGTGTACTAGTCTTGGCTGCCTTGCCCGGTATATTGGCAAGGCCAGAAGAGCCTAATTCGCTATTATTATTGCTTTTCTTGTCATTTCAATATATATGTATGTACGTGTATGAGACCCTATAGGATTGTCTTAAACTTTTCAATAAAGTTGTGTTTTTACCTAACTTTGCATCTGAGAGTCTTAACAAACTGTGACAGTATGAAAGGGCCATGACCTCAGACAATAAGAGTGATGGTAACACACAAAATACCCATTGGAGGATGAATGTTCATGAGCAACGCCTGGATCAGCTAGCGGTAGCGATCCAAACTATTCTTGAACGCACTGTACTCTCTGACAAATCTGTTTCTAGTCCGGTGGTCTCTCCAGGTCAGACACCGGAGAACGATACTATGCCCTCAGGGGTTGCAGTCAAGGGGTTAACTGCCTCCGCACCCTTGCCACTTAGATATGATGGTGATCCTAATCTGTGCAGAGGGTTTATCAACCAACTTGAAATATTTATGGAATTGACGGCACATGCTTTCCCCAGTGATTGCAGTAAAGTTGGTTTCATGATATCCCTGCTGACTGGCAGAGCATTGGCATGGTCCAAGCCGTTATGGGAGAATGCAAAACCCTGCACAAAGAATTTCAGAGAATTTGTGCAGTCATTTCGGAGAGTGTTTGAGCCTCCTGGAATGATGAACCAGAGGTGTTCCAGTCCACAACTTGGACTATGAGAAAGTACCTACTGGACGTACAGCCGGCTGGTGAGATACAAAATATATTATCTTCCATATGAACTGTTGTCTGTATCATTAAGACTGTTACAAGCGATTGCCTGAAAGAAACAATGACATACTCGATCTGAATGTTTCTTGAAGTCATAAGGAGCATTTGGAATTTTTTCTTCCCAAATGCATGACTTTTCATTTTCCCCACATTAAATTTCATATTCTGTTTGTTTGCCCAATCTTCCATTTTATGTAAATCACTCTGTAGAGAACACATTTTTTACAGTAGGACAAATGGGAAGAGTACATGGGCCAAATGGTTCTTATCTGCCGTCAAATTCTATGCATCTATATTTCAATCCTGTTCTGAATTTAATTACCCTGCATCATTTAGTGTCATGCTCAAGTATTGATATTTTGCTTTCTATAACTATTTCCAGGTCATTTATCCATGTTAAAAAAGCAGTGGCCCAAGTACTGAACCCTGAGGTACTCCACTCTCAATGGACTTATGGAAGACTGTAATATTTCATACACTGCAAATGTATCTTTTGTAAGGTATGTCTTATAAAAAGCATGATAACCTCAATTACCTCTAAGAAAAAAATCAGAACCAGTTACCTAGTAGCACTCAACTGATCAATCTTATTCTAATAATTTATTATTCTGTTACCTGTACTGATTAGCATTCAAATACATTTCATGTTGATACCAGCTTGATTGTTATGGTTCTACTGACATTTAGCACTGAACTGGAGGATCCATGACAGCAAAAAGTCAGAGAACCACTGTTGTATAGTAACATGATGATGTAGTTAATGTTCACCCCTTGCCAACTATGCCCCAACTGTCATAAATCTCATAATTGTTCTACAGTATATGCCAATGCAGTCTCCAGAGGTAAATCATTTTGTATCATAACTGCTTTAACGGGGAACTACCACCCCAACACAATGTACTCTCTAAGACTTTGTCTTCTTAGCATTATTAGCAATCCATAGTTAGTTTTCTCCAAAAAAGCATTGTAAGAGCACTATCTTTATACTAAATCTCTACCTGATGACGTCTTGCCCTTTGAATCCGTTCTGCACATGACCACTATGGAGCCACTTGGCTCCATTGTACCTCCTTCCGTCTTGCCCATCACTCGTATATCATTGTCCTCAGCACCACATGACCTACCGAGTTCCTGGCATCAAGCGCGATCAGGTCATTTCAGCCTAGTGGAAAAGGGTGCATATGAAGCACTCGCTATATATAAACCACTGGTCTGTTTCTACTAGGCTGAAATGATCTGATCGCACTTGATGCCAGGAGCTCAGCAGGTCACGTGGTGCTGAGGACAGTGATGTACGAGTGATGGGCAAGACGGAGGGAGGTACAATGGAGCCAAGTGGCTCCATAGCAGTCATGAGCAGAATGGATTCAAGAGGCAAGACGTCATCAGGTAGAGATTTAGTATAAAGATTGTGCTCTTACAAAGCTTTTTTGGAGAAAACTAACTATGGATTGTTAATAACGCTAGGAAGACAAAGACTTAGAGAGTACATTGTGTTGGGGTGGTATTGTAGTAATAGAACCTTTCCTTAAGTCTTAAAGGGCAACTGTCAACAGGATAGTGCCCCATTGGCAGATTTCTGTCCAGGGAGAAGATCTGTCAATGAAAAGGTGACTGCATTTTGAGCGCCGACAGAACAACAAGGGATCAGAGCAGGACACTGAAAAGAGACCACTGGTGTATCTTGTGGGAAGAGACTGAACAGAGGAACTAAACTCTCAAGGTTGAGTCTATTGTCCTGTGGGATGCTGTCTTTATAGACTCTCATATCTGCCTTGAAAGCCCAACCCAGAATGTCTATGGACACAACCCACAAATTCTGTGACTGAGAGCCACATACTTCTGAGTTGCATCCCAGCCTAGGGAGGGCAGTTTTCTGACCCCCCCCAGCCATACATACAATAACTGATGGAAGCTTTTTTGTGCTTGCACTTTACGGCTGTGGACATTTCCATAGAATCTGACTTAGTAAAACACGACAAGTTCCTTTAACCGCTTAAGGACCATTCACTTGCTAGGTCCATCACCGTTTTTTTTCCTGAAGGACAAGTGATGGTCCTGGCACGTCATGTACTTTTTACTTACAGTGCTCCTGCGGGAATAAGCACAATCAAGGTCTGAAATTGACCGCTCCAAGACGGGAGTGGTCTCTTTCAGACCCCTGCTCGGTGTCCCAGGAAATGTCACAGGTCACATGTGCAGGCAGGTCAGCAAACATCAAATGGGTTCTTAAGGGAAGGTAACTTCCTGAGACCTCTAGTGCTTAAAGGGATAGTAATACTTCATTTTAACTTTATTTTATTTTGTAGGCATTAAAAAAACATGAAGAATGATATGTCTTATCTCTCAAACCTTTATGGTTTATGAGATATTCACAAGCAAAGTTTCCCCCTCCCGCCCCTTTTACCTAGTGTAAGCAATCTCTTCTCAGATGTGGAATGCAGTCCATAGACTGGACAGATAACAGAAGGGGACACTCTTATTCCTATGAAAACAATGAAATCCCTGCCCCCCTTGACAAGCTTTTCAGGTTTTTCACTTATCTTAATTGAAGATTGTCCCTCTCTGCAGTCTACCTGGGCAGCTCCCTTCTGCCCTGGCTAAGAAGTGTTACATCAGTAAAAGGGGCGGGAGGGGGACACTTTGCTTGTGAATATCTCTTAAGCCATAAAGGTTTGAGAGATAAGACTTATATCATTCTTCATGTTTTTTTAATGCCTACAAAATAAAATAAAGTTAAAACGAAGTATTACTATCCCTTTAAGGGGTTAATAGCTAAGCCATTATTTTTTCCTCAGATCTTTGAGAGAAGAGTTCCACACAGCGTTATTTGTAGTGGCCGAAATATATTTGTATATCTTCTAATACCCCCTGTAGATTGTCAGCTGTGTAGGCCAGAATCCTCTCTATCAAGTTGCAGTTTTCGATTCTACTACTTTTTATGTTGCATGTCATCCATTGCCATTAAAGCTGATGGTGTAAGATGATATTATTTTAGGAATTATGAATCCTGCTTGTATGCATGCAATTTTCTGAATTAATCAGTACAATCAGTACAGTTTGAATGCTGCTGATGTTCAATATGAAACTGAATTATACTGTTCATTTGTAGAAACTCTGGTTGCAGGAGTCACAGTGCTTTGTTAATGAGACAAACTGTATGTTGTTGCAGTTTGTTTTCTTGATTAGATTTTTAAAGCTCCCATTGTTATTTGTCAGATATATGTAAAGAAACCTTTTCTAGTTCTATACTGTGTAAATCCCTTTCTTCATACTAAAAACTTTATATACCTGTGCTTATTAATTAGTGTAGTCTAAAAATACAAATACAGCTTATTGATATTTAAAGGGATAGTAATACTTCGTTTTATCTTTATTTTATTTTGTAGGCATTAAAAAAACATGAAGAACGATATAAGTCTTATCTCTCAAACCTTTATGGTTTGAGAGATATTCACAAGCAAAGTTTCCCCTTCTGCCCCTTTTACCTAGTGTAAGCCATCTCTTCTCAGATGTGGAATCTGGTTGTAAGACCAGACAGATAACAGAAGGGGACAATCTTCTTCCTATGAGAACAATGAAAGCCCTGCCTCCTTTGACACGTTTTTCAGGTTTTTCGCTTATCTTAATTGAAGGTTGTCCTTCTCTGCAGTCTGCCTGGGCACCTCCCATCTGATCTGCCTGAACAGTGTTACATCAGTAAAAGGGGTGGGAGGGGGATACTTTGTCATTGAATTACTCCTGAACTACAACTCTGACAGAATTGAAATAACACTCTCCAAAGTCCAAATACTATGATGATTAATTAGAGCTGCTTTTATTATGAAACATTACTGTCCCTTTAAGTTCATATTAGCTGAGGAGGATGAACACCTTTTGATGGTGGCCAATATGATTGCTTATATTGAGTGTAATTGCATCTAGATCTGATACTGGTTATCCTACTTATTTGTCAAAATATCCTGTAGAGCAGATATGATCAAACTAAAGCACAAGTGCCC